>CAXAJV010000017.1:2944000-4416000 GCA_963969225.1 Xylocopa violacea | reverse complement strand
GGTCTCTACGTCTCCGTGGGATCTTTATATACATCAATAACGTAATATAGCATCACATAACCCAATCTTACATCTCGGCTGTAATATTTGACCACATTCCTGGCTTGTTGGACTCTACGTCTACGTGGGACCTTTATATACATCTATAACGTAATATAACCTAACCTAACCCAACCTAACATCTCGGCGATAATATTTGACCACATTCCTGGCTTGTTGGCCTCTACGTCTCCGTGGGATCTTTATATACATCAATAACGTAATATAACCTAACCTAACCCAACCTAACATCTCGGCGGGAATATTTGACCACATTCCTGTCTTGATGGCCTCTACGTCTCCGTGGGACCGTTATATACATCAATAACGTAATATAACCTAACCTAACCCAACCTAACATCTCGGCGGTAATATTGTCAAACTTACCTGGCGAGTTGGCCTTTACACCTCCGTGGGACCTTTGTATACATCAATAACGTAATATAACCTAGCCTAACCCAACCTAACATCTCGGCGGTAATATTTGACAACATACCCGGCGAGTTAGCCTCTACGTCTCCGTGGGATCTTTATACACATCAATAACGTAATATAACATCACCTAACCCAATCTTACATCTCGGCGGTAATATTTGATCACATTCCTGGCTTGTTGGACTCTACGTCTCCGTGAGACCTTTATATACATCTATAACGTAATATAACCTAACCTAACCCAACCTAACACCTCGGCGGTTAGATTTGACAACATACCTGGCGAGTTGGCCTCTACGTCTCCGTGGGACCTTTATATACATCAATAACGTAATATAGCCTAACCTAACCCAACCTAACATCTCGGCGATAATATTTGACCACATTCCTGGCTTGTTGGCCTCTACGTCTCCGTGGGATCTTTATATACATCAATAACGTAATGTAGCCTAACCTAACCCAACCTAACATCTCGGCGGGAATATTTGACCACATTCCTGTCTTGGTGGCCTCTACGTCTCCGTGGGACCGTTATATACATCAATAACGTTATATAACCTAACCTAACCCAACCTAACATCTCGGCGGTAAAATTTGACAACATTCCTGGCGAGTTGGCTTATCCGTCTCCGTGGGACCTTTATATACATCAATAACGTTATATAACCTAACCTAACCCAACCTAACATCTCGGCGATAATATTTGACCACATTCCTGGCTTGTTGGCCTCTACGTCTCCGTGGGATCTTTATATACATCAATAACGTAATATAGCATCACATAACCCAATCTTACATCTCGGCTGTAATATTTGACCACATTCCTGGCTTGTTGGACTCTACGTCTACGTGGGACCTTTATATACATCTATAACGTAATATAACCTAACCTAACCCAACCTAACATCTCGGCGATAATATTTGACCACATTCCTGGCTTGTTGGCCTCTACGTCTCCGTGGGATCTTTATATACATCAATAACGTAATATAACCTAACCTAACCCAACCTAACATCTCGGCGGGAATATTTGACCACATTCCTGTCTTGATGGCCTCTACGTCTCCGTGGGACCGTTATATACATCAATAACGTAATATAACCTAACCTAACCCAACCTAACATCTCGGCGGTAATATTGGAAAACTTACCTGGCGAGTTGGCCTTTACACCTCCGTGGGACCTTTGTATACATCAATAACGTAATATAACCTAGCCTAACCCAACCTAACATCTCGGCGGTAATATTTGACAACATACCCGGCGAGTTGGCCTCTACGTCTCCGTGGGATCTTTATACACATCAATAACGTAATATAACATCACCTAACCCAATCTTACATCTCGGCGGTAATATTTGACAACATTCCTGGCGATTTGGTTTCTCCGTCTCCGTGGGACCTTTATATACATCAATAACCTAATATAACCTAACCTAATCCAACCTAATATCTCGGCGGTAATATTTGACAACATACCTGGCGAGTTGGCCTCTACGTCTCCGTGGGACCTTTCTATACATCAATAACGTAATATAGCCTAACCTAACCCAACCTAGCATCTCGGCGGTAATATTTGACAACATTCCCGGCTTGTTGGCCTCTACGTCGCCGTGGGACCTTTATACACATCAATAACATAATATATGCTAGCCTAACCCAATTTAACATCTCGGCGGTAAGATCTGACAACATACCTGGCGAGTTGGCCTCTACGTCTCCGTGGGACCTTTATATACATCAATAACGTAATATAGCCTAACCTAACCCAACCTAACATCTCGGCGGTAATATTTGACAACATTCCCGGCTTGTTGGCCTCTACGTCTCCGTGGGACCTTTATATACATCAATAACATAATATATGCTAGCCTAACCCAATCTAACATCTTGGCGGTAAGATCTGACAACATACCTGGCGAGTTGGCCTCTACGTCTCCGTGGGACCTTTAAATACATCAATAACGTAATATAGCCTAACCTAACCCAACCTAACATCTCGGCGGGAATATTTGACCACATTCCTGTCTTGGTGGCCTCTACGTCTCCGTGGGACCGTTATATACATCAATAACGTTATATAACCTAACCTAACCCAACCTAACATCTCGGCGGTAAAATTTGACAACATTCCTGGCGAGTTGGCTTATCCGTCTCCGTGGGACCTTTATATACATCAATAACGTTATATAACCCAACCTAACCCAACCTAACATCTCGGCGATAATATTTGACCACATTCCTGGCTTGTTGGCCTCTACGTCTCCGTGGGATCTTTATATACATCAATAACGTAATATAGCATCACATAACCCAATCTTACATCTCGGCTGTAATATTTGACCACATTCCTGGCTTGTTGGACTCTACGTCTCCGTGGGACCTTTAAATACATCAATAACGTAATATAGCCTAACCTAACCCAACCTAACATCTCGGCGGGAATATTTGACCACATTCCTGTCTTGGTGGCCTCTACGTCTCCGTGGGACCGTTATATACATCAATAACGTTATATAACCTAACCTAACCCAACCTAACATCTCGGCGGTAAAATTTGACAACATTCCTGGCGAGTTGGCTTATCCGTCTCCGTGGGACCTTTATATACATCAATAACGTTATATAACCTAACCTAACCCAACCTAACATCTCGGCGATAATATTTGACCACATTCCTGGCTTGTTGGCCTCTACGTCTCCGTGGGATCTTTATATACATCAATAACGTAATATAGCATCACATAACCCAATCTTACATCTCGGCTGTAATATTTGACCACATTCCTGGCTTGTTGGACTCTACGTCTACGTGGGACCTTTATATACATCTATAACGTAATATAACCTAACCTAACCCAACCTAACATCTCGGCGATAATATTTGACCACATTCCTGGCTTGTTGGCCTCTACGTCTCCGTGGGATCTTTATATACATCAATAACGTAATATAACCTAACCTAACCCAACCTAACATCTCGGCGGGAATATTTGACCACATTCCTGTCTTGATGGCCTCTACGTCTCCGTGGGACCGTTATATACATCAATAACGTAATATAACCTAACCTAACCCAACCTAACATCTCGGCGGTAATATTGTCAAACTTACCTGGCGAGTTGGCCTTTACACCTCCGTGGGACCTTTGTATACATCAATAACGTAATATAACCTAGCCTAACCCAACCTAACATCTCGGCGGTAATATTTGACAACATACCCGGCGAGTTAGCCTCTACGTCTCCGTGGGATCTTTATACACATCAATAACGTAATATAACATCACCTAACCCAATCTTACATCTCGGCGGTAATATTTGATCACATTCCTGGCTTGTTGGACTCTACGTCTCCGTGAGACCTTTATATACATCTATAACGTAATATAACCTAACCTAACCCAACCTAACACCTCGGCGGTTAGATTTGACAACATACCTGGCGAGTTGGCCTCTACGTCTCCGTGGGACCTTTATATACATCAATAACGTAATATAGCCTAACCTAACCCAACCTAACATCTCGGCGATAATATTTGACCACATTCCTGGCTTGTTGGCCTCTACGTCTCCGTGGGATCTTTATATACATCAATAACGTAATGTAGCCTAACCTAACCCAACCTAACATCTCGGCGGGAATATTTGACCACATTCCTGTCTTGGTGGCCTCTACGTCTCCGTGGGACCGTTATATACATCAATAACGTTATATAACCTAACCTAACCCAACCTAACATCTCGGCGGTAAAATTTGACAACATTCCTGGCGAGTTGGCTTATCCGTCTCCGTGGGACCTTTATATACATCAATAACGTTATATAACCTAACCTAACCCAACCTAACATCTCGGCGATAATATTTGACCACATTCCTGGCTTGTTGGCCTCTACGTCTCCGTGGGATCTTTATATACATCAATAACGTAATATAGCATCACATAACCCAATCTTACATCTCGGCTGTAATATTTGACCACATTCCTGGCTTGTTGGACTCTACGTCTACGTGGGACCTTTATATACATCTATAACGTAATATAACCTAACCTAACCCAACCTAACATCTCGGCGATAATATTTGACCACATTCCTGGCTTGTTGGCCTCTACGTCTCCGTGGGATCTTTATATACATCAATAACGTAATATAACCTAACCTAACCCAACCTAACATCTCGGCGGGAATATTTGACCACATTCCTGTCTTGATGGCCTCTACGTCTCCGTGGGACCGTTATATACATCAATAACGTAATATAACCTAACCTAACCCAACCTAACATCTCGGCGGTAATATTGGAAAACTTACCTGGCGAGTTGGCCTTTACACCTCCGTGGGACCTTTGTATACATCAATAACGTAATATAACCTAGCCTAACCCAACCTAACATCTCGGCGGTAATATTTGACAACATACCCGGCGAGTTGGCCTCTACGTCTCCGTGGGATCTTTATACACATCAATAACGTAATATAACATCACCTAACCCAATCTTACATCTCGGCGGTAATATTTGACAACATTCCTGGCGATTTGGTTTCTCCGTCTCCGTGGGACCTTTATATACATCAATAACCTAATATAACCTAACCTAATCCAACCTAATATCTCGGCGGTAATATTTGACAACATACCTGGCGAGTTGGCCTCTACGTCTCCGTGGGACCTTTCTATACATCAATAACGTAATATAGCCTAACCTAACCCAACCTAGCATCTCGGCGGTAATATTTGACAACATTCCCGTCTTGTTGGCCTCTACGTCGCCGTGGGACCTTTATACACATCAATAACATAATATATGCTAGCCTAACCCAATTTAACATCTCGGCGGTAAGATCTGACAACATACCTGGCGAGTTGGCCTCTACGTCTCCGTGGGACCTTTATATACATCAATAACGTAATATAGCCTAACCTAACCCAACCTAACATCTCGGCGGTAATATTTGACAACATTCCCGGCTTGTTGGCCTCTACGTCTCCGTGGGACCTTTATATACATCAATAACATAATATATGCTAGCCTAACCCAATCTAACATCTCGGCGGTAAGATCTGACAACATACCTGGCGAGTTGGCCTCTACGTCTCCGTGGGACCTTTAAATACATCAATAACGTAATATAGCCTAACCTAACCCAACCTAACATCTCGGCGGGAATATTTGACCACATTCCTGTCTTGGTGGCCTCTACGTCTCCGTGGGACCGTTATATACATCAATAACGTTATATAACCTAACCTAACCCAACCTAACATCTCGGCGGTAAAATTTGACAACATTCCTGGCGAGTTGGCTTATCCGTCTCCGTGGGACCTTTATATACATCAATAACGTTATATAACCTAACCTAACCCAACCTAACATCTCGGCGATAATATTTGACCACATTCCTGGCTTGTTGGCCTCTACGTCTCCGTGGGATCTTTATATACATCAATAACGTAATATAGCATCACATAACCCAATCTTACATCTCGGCTGTAATATTTGACCACATTCCTGGCTTGTTGGACTCTACGTCTACGTGGGACCTTTATATACATCTATAACGTAATATAACCTAACCTAACCCAACCTAACATCTCGGCGATAATATTTGACCACATTCCTGGCTTGTTGGCCTCTACGTCTCCGTGGGATCTTTATATACATCAATAACGTAATATAACCTAACCTAACCCAACCTAACATCTCGGCGGGAATATTTGACCACATTCCTGTCTTGATGGCCTCTACGTCTCCGTGGGACCGTTATATACATCAATAACGTAATATAACCTAACCTAACCCAACCTAACATCTCGGCGGTAATATTGTCAAACTTACCTGGCGAGTTGGCCTTTACACCTCCGTGGGACCTTTGTATACATCAATAACGTAATATAACCTAGCCTAACCCAACCTAACATCTCGGCGGTAATATTTGACAACATACCCGGCGAGTTAGCCTCTACGTCTCCGTGGGATCTTTATACACATCAATAACGTAATATAACATCACCTAACCCAATCTTACATCTCGGCGGTAATATTTGATCACATTCCTGGCTTGTTGGACTCTACGTCTCCGTGAGACCTTTATATACATCTATAACGTAATATAACCTAACCTAACCCAACCTAACACCTCGGCGGTTAGATTTGACAACATACCTGGCGAGTTGGCCTCTACGTCTCCGTGGGACCTTTATATACATCAATAACGTAATATAGCCTAACCTAACCCAACCTAACATCTCGGCGATAATATTTGACCACATTCCTGGCTTGTTGGCCTCTACGTCTCCGTGGGATCTTTATATACATCAATAACGTAATATAACCTAACCTAACCCAACCTAACATCTCGGCGGGAATATTTGACCACATTCCTGTCTTGGTGGCCTCTACGTCTCCGTGGGACCGTTATATACATCAATAACGTTATATAACCTAACCTAACCCAACCTAACATCTCGGCGGTAATATTGGAAAACTTACCTGGCGAGTTGGCCTTTACGCCTCCGTCGGACCTTTGTATACATCAATAACGTAATATAACCTAGCCTAACCCAACCTAACATCTCGGCGGTAATATTTGACAACATACCCGGCGAGTTGGCCTCTACGTCTCCGTGGGATCTTTATACACATCAATAACGTAATATAACATCACCTAACCCAATCTTACATCTCGGCGGTAATATTTGATCACATTCCTGGCTTGTTGGACTCTACGTCTCCGTGAGACCTTTATATACATCTATAACGTAATATAACCTAACCTAACCCAACCTAACATCTCGGCGGTAATATTGGAGAACTTACCTGGCGAGTTGGCCTTTACGCCTCCGTGGGACCTTTGTATACATCAATAACGTAATATAACCTAGCCTAACCCAACCTAACATCTCGGCGGTAATATTTGACAACATACCCGGCGAGTTGGCCTCTACGTCTCCGTGGGATCTTTATATACATCAATAACCTAATATAACCTAACCTAATCCAACCTAATATCTCGGCGGTAATATTTGACAATATTCCTGGCGAGTTGGCTTATCCGTCTCCGTGGGACCTTTATATACATCAATAACGTAATATAACCTAACCTAACCCAATCTAGCATCTCGGCGGTAATATTTGACCACATTCCCGGCTTGTTGGCCTCTACGTCTCCGTGGGACCTTTATATACATCAATAACATAATATATGCTAGCCTAACCCAATCTAACATCTCGGCGGTAATATTAGACCACATTCCTGGCTTGTTGGCCTCTACGTCTCCGTGGGACCTTTATATACTTCAATAACGTAATATAACCTAACCTAAACCAATCTAACATCTCGGCGGTAATATTTGAAGACATACCTGGCGAGTTGGCCACTTCGTCTCCGTGGGACCTTTATATACATCAATAACGTAATATAACCTAACCTAACCCAACCTAACATCTCGGCGGTAATATTTGACAACATACCCGGCGAGTTGGCCTCTACATCTCCGTGGGATCTTTATACACATCAATAACGTAATATAACATCACCTAACTCAATCTTACATCTCGGCGGTAATATTTGATCACATTCCTGGCTTGTTGGACTCTACGTCTCCGTGGAACCTTTATATACATCTGTAACGTAATATAACCTAACCTAACCCAACCTAACATCTCGGCGGTAAGATTTGACAACATACCTGGCGAGTTGGCCTCTACGTCTCCGTGGGACCTTTATATACATCAATAACGTAATGTAGCCTAACCTAACCCAACCTAACATCTCGGCGATAATATTTGACCACATTCCTGGCTTGTTGGCCTCTACGTCTCCGTGTGACCTTCATATACATCAATAACGTAATATAACCTAACCTAACCCAACCTAACATCTCGGCGGGAATATTTGACCACATTCCTGTCTTGATGGCCTCTACGTCTCCGTGGGACCGTTATATACATCAATAACGTAATATAACCTAACCTAACCCAACCTAACATCTCGGCGGTAATATTTGAAAACTTACCTGGCGAGTTGGCCTTTACGCCTCCGTGGGACCTTTGTATACATCAATAACGTAATATAACCTAGCCTAACCCAACCTAACATCTCGGCGGTAAGATTTGACAACATACCTGGCGAGTTGGCCTCTACGTCTCCGTGGGACCTTTATATACATCAATAACGTAATATAACCTAACCTAACCCAACCTAACATCTCGGCGGTAATATTTGAGAACATTCCTGGCGAGTTGGCTTTTCCGCCTCCGTGGGACCTTTATATACATCAATAACGTAATATAACATAACCTAACCCAACCTAACATCTCGGCGGGTATATTTGACCACATTCCTGTCTTGATGGCCTCTACGTCTCCGTGGGACCGTTATATACATCAATAACGTAATATAACCTAACCTAACCCAACCTAACATCTCGGCGGTAATATTTGAAAACTTACCTGGCGAGTTGGCCTTTACGCCTCCGTGGGACCTTTGTATACATCAATAACGTAATATAACCTAGCCTAACCCAACCTAACATCTCGGCGGTAATATTTGACCACATTCCTATCTTGTTGGCCTCTACGTCCCCGTGGGACCGTTATATACATCAATAATGTAATACCACCTAACCTAACCCAACGTAACATCTCGGCAGTAATATTTGAGAACATTCCTGGCGAGTTGGCTTCTCCGCCTCCGTGGGACCTTTATATACATCAATAACGTAATATAACCTAACCTAACCCAACCTAACATCTCGGCGGTAAGATTTGACAACATACCTGGCGAGTTGGCCTCTACGTCTCCGTGGGACCTTTATATACATCAATAACGTAATGTAGCCTAACCTAACCCAACCTAACATCTCGGCGATAATATTTGACCACATTCCTGGCTTGTTGGCCTCTACGTCTCCGTGTGACCTTCATATACATCAATAACGTAATATAACCTAACCTAACCCAACCTAACATCTCGGCGGGAATATTTGACCACATTCCTGTCTTGATGGCCTCTACGTCTCCGTGGGACCGTTATATACATCAATAACGTAATATAACCTAACCTAACCCAACCTAACATCTCGGCGGTAATATTTGAAAACTTACCTGGCGAGTTGGCCTTTACGCCTCCGTGGGACCTTTGTATACATCAATAACGTAATATAACCTAGCCTAACCCAACCTAACATCTCGGCGGTAAGATTTGACAACATACCTGGCGAGTTGGCCTCTACGTCTCCGTGGGACCTTTATATACATCAATAACGTAATATAACCTAACCTAACCCAACCTAACATCTCGGCGGTAATATTTGAGAACATTCCTGGCGAGTTGGCTTTTCCGCCTCCGTGGGACCTTTATATACATCAATAACGTAATATAACATAACCTAACCCAACCTAACATCTCGGCGGGTATATTTGACCACATTCCTGTCTTGATGGCCTCTACGTCTCCGTGGGACCGTTATATACATCAATAACGTAATATAACCTAACCTAACCCAACCTAACATCTCGGCGGTAATATTTGAAAACTTACCTGGCGAGTTGGCCTTTACGCCTCCGTGGGACCTTTGTATACATCAATAACGTAATATAACCTAGCCTAACCCAACCTAACATCTCGGCGGTAATATTTGACCACATTCCTATCTTGTTGGCCTCTACGTCCCCGTGGGACCGTTATATACATCAATAATGTAATACCACCTAACCTAACCCAACGTAACATCTCGGCAGTAATATTTGAGAACATTCCTGGCGAGTTGGCTTCTCCGCCTCCGTGGGACCTTTATATACATCAATAACGTAATATAACATAACCTAACCCAACCTAACATTTCGGCGGTACTATTTGACAACATACCTGGCGAGTTGGCCTCTACGTCTCCGTGGGATCTTTATATACATCAATAACGTAATATAACTTAACCTAACCCAATCTAACATCTCGGCGGTAATATTTGAGAACATTCCTGGCGAGTTGGCTTTTCCGCCTCCGTGGGACCTTTATATACATCAATAACGTAATATAACATAACGTAACCCAACCTAACATCTCGGCGGTAATATTTGACAACATACCTGGCGAGTTGGCCTCTACGTCTCCGTGGGATCTTTATATACATCAATAACGTAATATAGCATCACATAACCCAATCTTACATCTCGGCTGTAATATTTGACCACATTCCTGGCTTGTTGGACTCTACGTCTACGTGGGACCTTTATATACATCTATAACGTAATATAACCTAACCTAACCCAACCTAACATCTCGGCGATAATATTTGACCACATTCCTGGCTTGTTGGCCTCTACGTCTCCGTGGGACCTTTATATACGTCAATAACGTAATATAACCTAACCTAACCCAACCTAACATCTCGGCGGGAATATTTGACCACATTCCTGTCTTGATGGCCTCTACGTCTCCGTGGGACCGTTATATACATCAATAACGTAATATAACCTAACCTAACCCAACCTAACATCTCGGCGGTAATATTTGACAACATTCCTGGCGAGTTGGTTTCTCCGTCTCCGTGGGACCTTTATATACATCAATAACCTAATATAACCTAACCTAATCCAACCTAATATCTCGGCGGTAATATTTGACAACATTCGTGGCGAGTTGGCTTATCCGTCTCCGTGGGACCTTTATATACATCCATAACGTAATATAACCTAACCTAACCCAATCTAGCATCTCGGCGGTAATATTTGACCTCATTCCTGGCTTGTTGGCCTCTACGTCTCCGTGGGACCTTTATATACATCAATAACGTAATATAACCTAACCTAACCCAATCTTACATCTCGGCGGTAATATTTGATCACATTCCTGGCTTGTTGGACTCTACGTCTCCGTGGGACCTTTACATACATCTATAACGTAATATAACCTAACCTAACCCAACCTAACATCTCGGCGGTAATATTTGACAACATACCTGGCGAGTTGGCCTCTACGTCTCCGTGGGACCTTTATATACATCAATAACGTAATATAGCCTAACCTAACCCAACCTAACATCTCGGCTGTAATATTTGACCACATTCCTGGCTTGTTGGACTCTACGTCTACGTGGGACCTTTATATACATCTATAACGTAATATAAACTAACCTAACCCAACCTAACATCTCGGCAATAATATTTGACCACATTCCTGGCTTGTTGGCCTCTACGTCTCCGTGGGCCCTTTATATACATCAATAACGTAATATAACCTAACCTAACCCAACCTAACATCTCGGCGGTAATATTTGAAAACTTACCTGGCGAGTTGGCCTTTACGCCTCCGTGGGACCTTTGTATACATCAATAACGTAATATAACCTAGCCTAACCCAACCTAACATCTCGGCGGTAATATTTGACCACATTCCTATCTTGTTGGCCTCTACGTCCCCGTGGGACCGTTATATACATCAATAATGTAATACCACCTAACCTAACCCAACGTAACATCTCGGCAGTAATATTTGAGAACATTCCTGGCGAGTTGGCTTCTCCGCCTCCGTGGGACCTTTATATACATCAATAACGTAATATAACATAACCTAACTCAACCTAACATCTCGGCGGTACTATTTGACAACATACCTGGCGAGTTGGCCTCTACGTCTCCGTGGGATCTTTATATACATCAATAACGTAATATAACTTAACCTAACCCAATCTAACATCTCGGCGGTAATATTTGAGAACATTCCTGGCGAGTTGGCTTTTCCGCCTCCGTGGGACCTTTATATACATCAATAACGTAATATAACATAACGTAACCCAACCTAACATCTCGGCGGTAATATTTGACAACATACCTGGCGAGTTGGCCTCTACGTCTCCGTGGGATCTTTATATACATCAATAACGTAATATAGCATCACATAACCCAATCTTACATCTCGGCTGTAATATTTGACCACATTCCTGGCTTGTTGGACTCTACGTCTACGTGGGACCTTTATATACATCTATAACGTAATATAACCTAACCTAACCCAACCTAACATCTCGGCGATAATATTTGACCACATTCCTGGCTTGTTGGCCTCTACGTCTCCGTGGGACCTTTATATACGTCAATAACGTAATATAACCTAACCTAACCCAACCTAACATCTCGGCGGGAATATTTGACCACATTCCTGTCTTGATGGCCTCTACGTCTCCGTGGGACCGTTATATACATCAATAACGTAATATAACCTAACCTAACCCAACCTAACATCTCGGCGGTAATATTTGACAACATTCCTGGCGAGTTGGTTTCTCCGTCTCCGTGGGACCTTTATATACATCAATAACCTAATATAACCTAACCTAATCCAACCTAATATCTCGGCGGTAATATTTGACAACATTCGTGGCGAGTTGGCTTATCCGCCTCCGTGGGACCTTTATATACATCCATAACGTAATATAACCTAACCTAACCCAATCTAGCATCTCGGCGGTAATATTTGACCTCATTCCTGGCTTGTTGGCCTCTACGTCTCCGTGGGACCTTTATATACATCAATAACGTAATATAACCTAACCTAACCCAATCTTACATCTCGGCGGTAATATTTGATCACATTCCTGGCTTGTTGGACTCTACGTCTCCGTGGGACCTTTACATACATCTATAACGTAATATAACCTAACCTAACCCAACCTAACATCTCGGCGGTAATATTTGACAACATACCTGGCGAGTTGGCCTCTACGTCTCCGTGGGACCTTTATATACATCAATAACGTAATATAGCCTAACCTAACCCAACCTAACATCTCGGCTGTAATATTTGACCACATTCCTGGCTTGTTGGACTCTACGTCTACGTGGGACCTTTATATACATCTATAACGTAATATAAACTAACCTAACCCAACCTAACATCTCGGCAATAATATTTGACCACATTCCTGGCTTGTTGGCCTCTATGTCTCCGTGGGCCCTTTATATACATCAATAACGTAATATAACCTAACCTAACCCAACCTAACATCTCGGCGGTAATATTTTACCACATTCTTGGCTTGTTGGCCTCTACGTCTCCGTGGGACCTTTACATACATCTATAACGTAATATAACCTAACCTAACCCAACCTAACATATCGGCGGTAAGATTTGACAACATACTTGGCGAGTTGGCCTCTACGTCTCCGTGGGACATTTATGTACATCAGTAACGTAATATAGCCTAACCTAACCCAATCTAACATCTCGGCGGTAATATTTGACCACATTCCCGGCTTGTTGGCCTCTACGCCTCCGTGGGACCTTTATATACATCAATAACGTAATATAGCCTAACCTAACCCAACCTAACATCTCGGCGGTAATATTTGACAACATTCCCGGCTTGTTGGCCTCTACGTCTCCGTGGAACCTTTATATACATCAATAACATAATATATGCTAGCCTAACCCAATCTAACATCTCGGCGGTAAGATCTGACAACATACCTGGCAAGTTGGCCTCTACGTCTCCGTGGGACCTTTAAATACATCAATAACGTAATATAGCCTAACCTAACCCAACCTAACATCTCGGCGGGAATATTTGATCACATTCCTGGCTTGTTGGACTCTACGTCTCCGTGAGACCTTTATATACATCTATAACGTAATATAACCTAACCTAACCCAACCTAACATCTCGGCGGTAATATTTGACAACATACCTGGCGAGTTGGCCTCTACGTCTCCGTGGGACCTTTATATACATCAATAATGTAATATAGCCTAACCTAACCCAACCTAACATCTCGGCTGTAATATTTGACCACATTCCTGGCTTGTTGGACTCTACGTCTACGTGGGACCTTTATATACATCTATAACGTAATATAAACTAACCTAACCCAACCTAACATCTCGGCAATAATATTTGACCACATTCCTGGCTTGTTGGCCTCTACGTCTCCGTGGGCCCTTTATATACATCAATAACGTAATATAACCTAACCTAACCCAACCTAACATCTCGGCGGTAATATTTGAAAACTTACCTGGCGAGTTGGCCTTTACGCCTCCGTGGGACCTTTGTATACATCAATAACGTAATATAACCTAGCCTAACCCAACCTAACATCTCGGCGGTAATATTTGACAACATACCCGGCGAGTTGGCCTCTACGTCTCCGTGGGATCTTTATACACATCTATAACGTAACATAACATCACCTAACCCAATCTTACATCTCGGCGGTAATATTTGATCACATACCTGGCTTGTTGGACTCTACGTCTCCGTGGGACCTTTATGTACTTCTATAACGTAATATAACCTAACCTAACCCAACCTAACATCTCGGCGGTAAGATTTGACAACATACCTGGCGAGTTGGCCTCTGGGTCTCCGTGGGACCTTTATATACATCAATAACGTAATATAGCCTAACCTAACCCAACCTAACATCTCGGCGGTAATATTTGAAAACTTACCTGGCGAGTTGGCCTTTACGCTTCCGTGGGACCTTTGTATACATCAATAACGTAATATAACCTAGCCTAACCCAACCTAACATCTCGGCGGTAATATTTGACAACATACCCGGCGAGATGGCCTCTACGTCTCCGTGGGATCTTTATACACATCAATAACGTAATATAACATCACCTAACCCAATCTTACATCTCGGCGGTAATATTTGATCACATTCCTGGCTTGTTGTACTCTACGTCTCCGTGGGACCTTTATATACATCTATAACGTAATATAACCTAACCTAACCCAACCTAACATCTCGGCGGTAAGGTTTGACAACATACCTGGCGAGATGGCCTCTACGTCTCCGTGGGAACTTTATATACATCAATAACGTAATATAGCCTAACCTAACCCAACCTAACATCTCGGCGGTAATATTTGACCACATTCCTGTCTTGTTGGCCCCTACGTCTCCGTGGGACCGTTATATACATCAATAATGTAATACAACCTAACCTAACCCAACCTAACATCTCGGCAGTAATATTTGAGAACATTCCTGGCGAGTTGGCTTCTCCGCCTCCGTGGGACCTTTATATACATCAATAACGTAATATAACATAACCTAACCCAACCTAACATCTCGGCAGTAATATTTGAGAACATACCTGGCGAGTTGGCCTCTACGTCTCCGTGGCATCTTTATATACATCAATAACGTAATATAACCTAACCTAACCCAACCTAACATCTCGGCGGTAATATTTGACAACATTCCTGGCGAGTTGGTTTCTCCGTCTCCGTGGGACCTTTATATACATCAATAATCGAATATAACCTAACCTAATCCAACCTAATATCTCGGCGGTAATATTTGACAACATTCCTGACGAGTTGGCTTATCCGTCTCCGTGGGACCTTTATATACATCAATAACGTAATATAACCTAACCTAACCGAATCTAGCATCTCGGCGGTAATATTTGACCACATTCTTGGCTTGTTGGCCTCTACGTCTCCGTGGGACCTTTACATACATCTATAACGTAATATAACCTAACCTAACCCAACCTAACATCTCGGCGGTAAGATTTGACAACATACTTGGCGAGTTGGCCTCTACGTCTCCGTGGGACATTTATATACATCAGTAACGTAATATAGCCTAACCTAACCCAATCTAACATCTCGGCGGTAATATTTGACCACATTCCCGGCTTGTTGGCCTCTACGCCTCCGTGGGACCTTTATATACATCAATAACATAATATATGCTAGCCTAACCCAATCTAACATCTCGGCGGTAATATTTGACCACATTCCTGGCTTGTTGGCCTCTACGTCTCTGTGGGAGCTTTATATACATCAATAACGTAATATAACCTAACCTAAACCAATCTAACATCTCGGCGGTAATATTTGAAGACATACCTGGCGAGTTGGCCACTTCGTCTCCGTGGGACCTTTATATACATCAATAACGTAATATAACCTAACCTAACCCAACCTAACATCTCGGCGGTAATATTTGACAACATTCCTGGCGAGTTGGCTTCTCCACCTCCGTGGGACCTTTATATACATCAACAACGTAATATAACCTAACCTAACCCAACCTAACATCTCGGCGGTAAGATCTGACAACATACCTGGCGAGTTGGCCTCTACGTCTCCGTGGGACCTTTATATACATCAATAACGTAATATAGCCTAACCTAACCCAACCTAACATCTCGGCGGTAATATTTGACAACATTCCCGGCTTGTTGGCCTCTACGTCTCCGTGGGACCTTTATATACATCAATAACATAATATATGCTAGCCTAACCCAATCTAACATCTCGGCGGTAAGATCTGGCAACATACCTGGCGAGTTGGCCTCTACGTCTCCGTGGGACCTTTAAATACATCAATAACGTAATATAGCCTAACCTAACCCAACCTAACATCTCGGCGGGAATATTTGACCACATTCCTGTCTTGGTGGCCTCTACGTCTCCGTGGGACCGTTATATACATCAATAACATAATATATGCTAGCCTAACCCAATCTAACATCTCGGCGGTAATATTAGACCACATTCCTGGCTTGTTGGCCTCTACGTCTCCGTGGGACCTTTATATACTTCAATAACGTAATATAACCTAACCTAAACCAATCTAACATCTCGGCGGTAATATTTGAAGACATACCTGGCGAGTTGGCCACTTCGTCTCCGTGGGACCTTTATATACATCAATAACGTAATATAACCTAACCTAACCCAACCTAACATCTCGGCGGTAATATTTGACAACATACCCGGCGAGTTGGCCTCTACATCTCCGTGGGATCTTTATACACATCAATAACGTAATATAACATCACCTAACTCAATCTTACATCTCGGCGGTAATATTTGATCACATTCCTGGCTTGTTGGACTCTACGTCTCCGGGGAACCTTTATATACATCTGTAACGTAATATAACCTAACCTAACCCAACCTAACATCTCGGCGGTAAGATTTGACAACATACCTGGCGAGTTGGCCTCTACGTCTCCGTGGGACCTTTATATACATCAATAACGTAATGTAGCCTAACCTAACCCAACCTAACATCTCGGCGATAATATTTGACCACATTCCTGGCTTGTTGGCCTCTACGTCTCCGTGGGACCTTCATATACATCAATAACGTAATATAACCTAACCTAACCCAACCTAACATCTCGGCGGGAATATTTGACCACATTCCTGTCTTGATGGCCTCTACGTCTCCGTGTGACCGTTATATACATCAATAACGTAATATAACCTAACCTAACCCAACCTAACATCTCGGCGGTAATATTTGAAAACTTACCTGGCGAGTTGGCCTTTACGCCTCCGTGGGACCTTTGTATACATCAATAACGTAATATAACCTAGCCTAACCCAACCTAACATCTCGGCGGTAAGGTTTGACAACATACCTGGCGAGATGGCCTCTACGTCTCCGTGGGACCTTTATATACATCAATAACGTAATATAGCCTAACCTAACCCAACCTAACATCTCGGCGGTAATATTTGACCACATTCCTGTCTTGTTGGCCCCTACGTCTCCGTGGGACCGTTATATACATCAATAATGTAATACAACCTAACCTAACCCAACCTAACATCTCGGCGGTAAGGTTTGACAACATACCTGGCGAGATGGCCTCTACGTCTCCGTGGGACCTTTATATACATCAATAACGTAATATAACCTAACCTAACCCAACCTAACATCTCGGCGGTAATATTTGACAACATTCCTGGCGAGTTGGTTTCTCCGTCTCCGTGGGACCTTTATATACATCAATAACCGAATATAACCTAACCTAATCCAACCTAATATCTCGGCGGTAATATTTGACAACATTCCTGACGAGTTGGCTTATCCGTCTCCGTGGGACCTTTATATACATCAATAACGTAATATAACCTAACCTAACCCAATCTAGCATCTCGGCGGTAATATTTGACCACATTCTTGGCTTGTTGGCCTCTACGTCTCCGTGGGACCTTTACATACATCTATAACGTAATATAACCTAACCTAACCCAACCTAACATCTCGGCGGTAAGATTTGACAACATACTTGGCGAGTTGGCCTCTACGTCTCCGTGGGACATTTATATACATCAGTAACTTAATATAGCCTAACCTAACCCAATCTAACATCTCGGCGGTAATATTTGACCACATTCCCGGCTTGTTGGCCTCTACGCCTCCGTGGGACCTTTATATACATCAATAACATAATATATGCTAGCCTAACCCAATCTAACATCTCGGCGGTAATATTTGACCACATTCCTGGCTTGTTGGCCTCTACGTCTCTGTGGGAGCTTTATATACATCAATAACGTAATATAACCTAACCTAAACCAATCTAACATCTCGGCGGTAATATTTGAAGACATACCTGGCGAGTTGGCCACTTCGTCTCCGTGGGACCTATATATACATCAATAACGTAATATAACCTAACCTAACCCAACCTAACATCTCGGCGGTAATATTTGACAACATTCCTGGCGAGTTGGCTTCTCCACCTCCGTGGGACCTTTATATACATCAACAACGTAATATAACCTAACCTAACCCAACCTAACATCTCGGCGGTAAGATCTGACAACATACCTGGCGAGTTGGCCTCTACGTCTCCGTGGGACCTTTATATACATCAATAACGTAATATAGCCTAACCTAACCCAACCTAACATCTCGGCGGTAATATTTGACAACATTCCCGGCTTGTTGGCCTCTACGTCTCCGTGGGACCTTTATATACATCAATAACATAATATATGCTAGCCTAACCCAATCTAACATCTCGGCGGTAAGATCTGACAACATACCTGGCGAGTTGGCCTCTACGTCTCCGTGGGACCTTTAAATACATCAATAACGTAATATAGCCTAACCTAACCCAACCTAACATCTCGGCGGGAATATTTGACCACATTCCTGTCTTGGTGGCCTCTACGTCTCCGTGGGACCGTTATATACATCAATAACGTTATATAACCTAACCTAACCCAACCTAACATCTCGGCGATAATATTGGAAAACTTACCTGGCGAGTTGGCCTTTACGCCTCCGTCGGACCTTTGTATACATCAATAACGTAATATAACCTAGCCTAACCCAACCTAACATCTCGGCGGTAATATTTGACAACATACCCGGCGAGTTGGCCTCTACGTCTCCGTGGGATCTTTATACACATCAATAACGTAATATAACATCACCTAACCCAATCTTACATCTCGGCGGTAATATTTGATCACATTCCTGGCTTGTTGGACTCTACGTCTCCGTGAGACCTTTATATACATCTATAACGTAATATAACCTAACCTAACCCAACCTAACATCTCGGCGGTAATATTGGAAAACTTACCTGGCGAGTTGGCCTTTACGCCTCCGTGGGACCTTTGTATACATCAATAACGTAATATAACCTAGCCTAACCCAACCTAACATCTCGGCGGTAATATTTGACAACATACCCGGCGAGTTGGCCTCTACGTCTCCGTGGGATCTTTATATACATCAATAACCTAATATAACCTAACCTAATCCAACCTAATATCTCGGCGGTAATATTTGACAATATTCCTGGCGAGTTGGCTTATCCGTCTCCGTGGGACCTTTATATACATCAATAACGTAATATAACCTAACCTAACCCAATCTAGCATCTCGGCGGTAATATTTGACCACATTCCCGGCTTGTTGGCCTCTACGTCTCCGTGGGACCTTTATATACATCAATAACCGAATATAACCTAACCTAATCCAACCTAATATCTCGGCGGTAATATTTGACAACATTCCTGGCGAGTTGGCTTCTCCACCTCCGTGGGACCTTTATATACATCAACAACGTAATATAACCTAACCTAACCCAACCTAACATCTCGGCGGTAAGATCTGACAACATACCTGGCGAGTTGGCCTCTACGTCTCCGTGGGACCTTTATATACATCAATAACGTAATATAGCCTAACCTAACCCAACCTAACATCTCGGCGGTAATATTTGACAACATTCCCGGCTTGTTGGCCTCTACGTCTCCGTGGGACCTTTATATACATCAATAACATAATATATGCTAGCCTAACCCAATCTAACATCTCGGCGGTAAGATCTGGCAACATACCTGGCGAGTTGGCCTCTACGTCTCCGTGGGACCTTTAAATACATCAATAACGTAATATAGCCTAACCTAACCCAACCTAACATCTCGGCGGGAATATTTGACCACATTCCTGTCTTGGTGGCCTCTACGTCTCCGTGGGACCGTTATATACATCAATAACGTTATATAACCTAACCTAACCCAACCTAACATCTCGGCGGTAATATTGGAAAACTTACCTGGCGAGTTGGCCTTTACGCCTCCGTCGGACCTTTGTATACATCAATAACGTAATATAACCTAGCCTAACCCAACCTAACATCTCGGCGGTAATATTTGACAACATACCCGGCGAGTTGGCCTCTACGTCTCCGTGGGATCTTTATACACATCAATAACGTAATATAACATCACCTAACCCAATCTTACATCTCGGCGGTAATATTTGATCACATTCCTGGCTTGTTGGACTCTACGTCTCCGTGAGACCTTTATATACATCTATAACGTAATATAACCTAACCTAACCCAACCTAACATCTCGGCGGTAATATTGGAAAACTTACCTGGCGAGTTGGCCTTTACGCCTCCGTGGGACCTTTGTATACATCAATAACGTAATATAACCTAGCCTAACCCAACCTAACATCTCGGCGGTAATATTTGACAACATACCCGGCGAGTTGGCCTCTACATCTCCGTGGGATCTTTATACACATCAATAACGTAATATAACCTAACCTAACCCAACCTAATATCTCGGCGGTAATATTTGACAATATTCCTGGCGAGTTGGCTTATCCGTCTCCGTGGGACCTTTATATACATCAATAACGTAATATAACCTAACCTAACCCAATCTAGCATCTCGGCGGTAATATTTGACCACATTCCCGGCTTGTTGGCCTCTACGTCTCCGTGGGACCTTTATATACATCAATAACATAATATATGCTAGCCTAACCCAATCTAACATCTCGGCGGTAATATTAGACCACATTCCTGGCTTGTTGGCCTCTACGTCTCCGTGGGACCTTTATATACTTCAATAACGTAATATAACCTAACCTAAACCAATCTAACATCTCGGCGGTAATATTTGAAGACATACCTGGCGAGTTGGCCACTTCGTCTCCGTGGGACCTTTATATACATCAATAACGTAATATAACCTAACCTAACCCAACCTAACATCTCGGCGGTAATATTTGACAACATACCCGGCGAGTTGGCCTCTACATCTCCGTGGGATCTTTATACACATCAATAACGTAATATAACATCACCTAACTCAATCTTACATCTCGGCGGTAATATTTGATCACATTCCTGGCTTGTTGGACTCTACGTCTCCGGGGAACCTTTATATACATCTGTAACGTAATATAACCTAACCTAACCCAACCTAACATCTCGGCGGTAAGATTTGACAACATACCTGGCGAGTTGGCCTCTACGTCTCCGTGGGACCTTTATATACATCAATAACGTAATGTAGCCTAACCTAACCCAACCTAACATCTCGGCGATAATATTTGACCACATTCCTGGCTTGTTGGCCTCTACGTCTCCGTGGGACCTTCATATACATCAATAACGTAATATAACCTAACCTAACCCAACCTAACATCTCGGCGGGAATATTTGACCACATTCCTGTCTTGATGGCCTCTACGTCTCCGTGTGACCGTTATATACATCAATAACGTAATATAACCTAACCTAACCCAACCTAACATCTCGGCGGTAATATTTGAAAACTTACCTGGCGAGTTGGCCTTTACGCCTCCGTGGGACCTTTGTATACATCAATAACGTAATATAACCTAGCCTAACCCAACCTAACATCTCGGCGGTAAGGTTTGACAACATACCTGGCGAGATGGCCTCTACGTCTCCGTGGGACCTTTATATACATCAATAACGTAATATAGCCTAACCTAACCCAACCTAACATCTCGGCGGTAATATTTGACCACATTCCTGTCTTGTTGGCCCCTACGTCTCCGTGGGACCGTTATATACATCAATAATGTAATACAACCTAACCTAACCCAACCTAACATCTCGGCGGTAAGGTTTGACAACATACCTGGCGAGATGGCCTCTACGTCTCCGTGGGACCTTTATATACATCAATAACGTAATATAACCTAACCTAACCCAACCTAACATCTCGGCGGTAATATTTGACAACATTCCTGGCGAGTTGGTTTCTCCGTCTCCGTGGGACCTTTATATACATCAATAACCGAATATAACCTAACCTAATCCAACCTAATATCTCGGCGGTAATATTTGACAACATTCCTGACGAGTTGGCTTATCCGTCTCCGTGGGACCTTTATATACATCAATAACGTAATATAACCTAACCTAACCCAATCTAGCATCTCGGCGGTAATATTTGACCACATTCTTGGCTTGTTGGCCTCTACGTCTCCGTGGGACCTTTACATACATCTATAACGTAATATAACCTAACCTAACCCAACCTAACATCTCGGCGGTAAGATTTGACAACATACTTGGCGAGTTGGCCTCTACGTCTCCGTGGGACATTTATATACATCAGTAACTTAATATAGCCTAACCTAACCCAATCTAACATCTCGGCGGTAATATTTGACCACATTCCCGGCTTGTTGGCCTCTACGCCTCCGTGGGACCTTTATATACATCAATAACATAATATATGCTAGCCTAACCCAATCTAACATCTCGGCGGTAATATTTGACCACATTCCTGGCTTGTTGGCCTCTACGTCTCTGTGGGAGCTTTATATACATCAATAACGTAATATAACCTAACCTAAACCAATCTAACATCTCGGCGGTAATATTTGAAGACATACCTGGCGAGTTGGCCACTTCGTCTCCGTGGGACCTATATATACATCAATAACGTAATATAACCTAACCTAACCCAACCTAACATCTCGGCGGTAATATTTGACAACATTCCTGGCGAGTTGGCTTCTCCACCTCCGTGGGACCTTTATATACATCAACAACGTAATATAACCTAACCTAACCCAACCTAACATCTCGGCGGTAAGATCTGACAACATACCTGGCGAGTTGGCCTCTACGTCTCCGTGGGACCTTTATATACATCAATAACGTAATATAGCCTAACCTAACCCAACCTAACATCTCGGCGGTAATATTTGACAACATTCCCGGCTTGTTGGCCTCTACGTCTCCGTGGGACCTTTATATACATCAATAACATAATATATGCTAGCCTAACCCAATCTAACATCTCGGCGGTAAGATCTGACAACATACCTGGCGAGTTGGCCTCTACGTCTCCGTGGGACCTTTAAATACATCAATAACGTAATATAGCCTAACCTAACCCAACCTAACATCTCGGCGGGAATATTTGACCACATTCCTGTCTTGGTGGCCTCTACGTCTCCGTGGGACCGTTATATACATCAATAACGTTATATAACCTAACCTAACCCAACCTAACATCTCGGCGATAATATTGGAAAACTTACCTGGCGAGTTGGCCTTTACGCCTCCGTCGGACCTTTGTATACATCAATAACGTAATATAACCTAGCCTAACCCAACCTAACATCTCGGCGGTAATATTTGACAACATACCCGGCGAGTTGGCCTCTACGTCTCCGTGGGATCTTTATACACATCAATAACGTAATATAACATCACCTAACCCAATCTTACATCTCGGCGGTAATATTTGATCACATTCCTGGCTTGTTGGACTCTACGTCTCCGTGAGACCTTTATATACATCTATAACGTAATATAACCTAACCTAACCCAACCTAACATCTCGGCGGTAATATTGGAAAACTTACCTGGCGAGTTGGCCTTTACGCCTCCGTGGGACCTTTGTATACATCAATAACGTAATATAACCTAGCCTAACCCAACCTAACATCTCGGCGGTAATATTTGACAACATACCCGGCGAGTTGGCCTCTACGTCTCCGTGGGATCTTTATATACATCAATAACCTAATATAACCTAACCTAATCCAACCTAATATCTCGGCGGTAATATTTGACAATATTCCTGGCGAGTTGGCTTATCCGTCTCCGTGGGACCTTTATATACATCAATAACGTAATATAACCTAACCTAACCCAATCTAGCATCTCGGCGGTAATATTTGACCACATTCCCGGCTTGTTGGCCTCTACGTCTCCGTGGGACCTTTATATACATCAATAACCGAATATAACCTAACCTAATCCAACCTAATATCTCGGCGGTAATATTTGACAACATTCCTGACGAGTTGGCTTATCCGTCTCCGTGGGACCTTTATATACATCAATAACGTAATATAACCTAACCTAACCCAATCTAGCATCTCGGCGGTAATATTTGACCACATTCTTGGCTTGTTGGCCTCTACGTCTCCGTGGGACCTTTACATACATCTATAACGTAATATAACCTAACCTAACCCAACCTAACATCTCGGCGGTAAGATTTGACAACATACTTGGCGAGTTGGCCTCTACGTCTCCGTGGGACATTTATATACATCAGTAACGTAATATAGCCTAACCTAACCCAATCTAACATCTCGGCGGTAATATTTGACCACATTCCCGGCTTGTTGGCCTCTACGCCTCCGTGGGACCTTTATATACATCAATAACATAATATATGCTAGCCTAACCCAATCTAACATCTCGGCGGTAATATTTGACCACATTCCTGGCTTGTTGGCCTCTACCTCTGTGGGAGCTTTATATACATCAATAACGTAATATAACCTAACCTAAACCAATCTAACATCTCGGCGGTAATATTTGAAGACATACCTGGCGAGTTGGCCACTTCGTCTCCGTGGGACCTTTATATACATCAATAACGTAATATAACCTAACCTAACCCAACCTAACATCTCGGCGGTAATATTTGACAACATTCCTGGCGAGTTGGCTTCTCCACCTCCGTGGGACCTTTATATACATCAACAACGTAATATAACCTAACCTAACCCAACCTAACATCTCGGCGGTAAGATCTGACAACATACCTGGCGAGTTGGCCTCTACGTCTCCGTGGGACCTTTATATACATCAATAACGTAATATAGCCTAACCTAACCCAACCTAACATCTCGGCGGTAATATTTGACAACATTCCCGGCTTGTTGGCCTCTACGTCTCCGTGGGACCTTTATATACATCAATAACATAATATATGCTAGCCTAACCCAATCTAACATCTCGGCGGTAAGATCTGACAACATACCTGGCGAGTTGGCCTCTACGTCTCCGTGGGACCTTTAAATACATCAATAACGTAATATAGCCTAACCTAACCCAACCTAACATCTCGGCGGGAATATTTGACCACATTCCTGTCTTGGTGGCCTCTACGTCTCCGTGGGACCGTTATATACATCAATAACGTTATATAACCTAACCTAACCCAACCTAACATCTCGGCGGTAATATTGGAAAACTTACCTGGCGAGTTGGCCTTTACGCCTCCGTCGGACCTTTGTATACATCAATAACGTAATATAACCTAGCCTAACCCAACCTAACATCTCGGCGGTAATATTTGACAACATACCCGGCGAGTTGGCCTCTACGTCTCCGTGGGATCTTTATACACATCAATAACGTAATATAACATCACCTAACCCAATCTTACATCTCGGCGGTAATATTTGATCACATTCCTGGCTTGTTGGACTCTACGTCTCCGTGAGACCTTTATATACATGTATAACGTAATATAACCTAACCTAACCCAACCTAACATCTCGGCGGTAATATTGGAAAACTTACCTGGCGAGTTGGCCTTTACGCCTCCGTGGGACCTTTGTATACATCAATAACGTAATATAACCTAGCCTAACCCAACCTAACATCTCGGCGGTAATATTTGACAACATACCCGGCGAGTTGGCCTCTACGTCTCCGTGGGATCTTTATATACATCAATAACCTAATATAACCTAACCTAACCCAACCTAACATCTCGGCGGTAAGATTTGACAACATACCTGGCGAGTTGGCCTCTACGTCTCCGTGGGACCTTTATATACATCAATAACGTAATATAACCTAACCTAACCCAACCTAACATCTCGGCGGTAATATTTGAGAACATTCCTGGCGAGTTGGCTTTTCCGCCTCCGTGGGACCTTTATATACATCAATAACGTAATATAACATAACCTAACCCAACCTAACATCTCGGCGGGTATATTTGACCACATTCCTGTCTTGATGGCCTCTACGTCTCCGTGGGACCGTTATATACATCAATAACGTAATATAACCTAACCTAACCCAACCTAACATCTCGGCGGTAATATTTGAAAACTTACCTGGCGAGTTGGCCTTTACGCCTCCGTGGGACCTTTGTATACATCAATAACGTAATATAACCTAGCCTAACCCAACCTAACATCTCGGCGGTAATATTTGACCACATTCCTGTCTTGTTGGCCTCTACGTCCCCGTGGGACCGTTATATACATCACTAATGTAATACCACCTAACCTAACACAACGTAACATCTCGGCAGTAATATTTGAGAACATTCCTGGCGAGTTGGCTTCTCCGCCTCCGTGGGACCTTTATATACATCAATAACGTAATATAACATAACCTAACCCAACCTAACATCTCGGCGGTACTATTTGACAACATACCTGGCGAGTTGGCCTCTACGTCTCCGTGGGATCTTTATATACATCAATAACGTAATATAACCTAACCTAACCCAATCTAACATCTCGGCGGTAATATTTGAGAACATTCCTGGCGAGTTGGCTTTTCCGCCTCCGTGGGACCTTTATATACATCAATAACGTAATATAGCCTAACCTAACCCAACCTAACATCTCGGCGGTAATATTTGAAAACTTACCTGGCGAGTTGGCCTTTACGCTTCCGTGGGACCTTTGTATACATCAATAACGTAATATAACCTAGCCTAACCCAACCTAACATCTCGGCGGTAATATTTGACAACATACCCGGCGAGATGGCCTCTACGTCTCCGTGGGATCTTTATACACATCAATAACGTAATATAACATCACCTAACCCAATCTTACATCTCGGCGGTAATATTTGATCACATTCCTGGCTTGTTGTACTCTACGTCTCCGTGGGACCTTTATATACATCTATAACGTAATATAACCTAACCTAACCCAACCTAACATCTCGGCGGTAAGATTTGACAACATACCTGGCGAGATGGCCTCTACGTCTCCGTGGAACCTTTATATACATCAATAACGTAATATAGCCTAACCTAACCCAACCTAACATCTCGGCGGTAATATTTGAAAACTTACCTGGCGAGTTGGCCTTTACGCTTCCGTGGGACATTTGTATACATCAATAACGTAATATAACCTAGCCTAACCCAACCTAACATCTCGGCGGTAATATTTGACAACATACCCGGCGAGTTGGCCTCTACGTCTCCGTGGGATCTTTATACACATCAATAACGTAATATAACATCACCTAACCCAATCTTACATCTCGGCGGTAATATTTGATCACATTCCTGGCTTGTTGGACTCTACGTCTCCGTGGGACCTTTATATACATCAATAACGTAATATAGCCTAACCTAACCCAACCTAACATCTCGGCGGTAATATTTGACCTCATTCCTGGCTTGTTGGCCTCTACGTCTCCGTGGGACCTTTATATACATCAATAACGTAATATAACCTAACCTAACCCAACCTAACAGCTCGGCGGGTATATTTGACCACATTCCTGTCTTGATGGCCTCTACGTCTCCGTGGGACCGTTATATACATCAATAACGTAATATAACCTAACCTAACCCAACCTAACATCTCGGCGGTAATATTTGAAAACTTACCTGGCGTGTTGGCCTTTACGCCTACGTGGGACCTTTGTATACATCAATAACGTAATATAACCTAGCCTAACCCAACCTAACATCTCGGCGGTAATATTTGACCACATTCCTGTCTTGTTGGCCTCTACGTCCCCGTGGGACCGTTATATACATCAATAATGTAATACAACCTAACCTAACCCAACCTAGCATCTCGGCAGTAATATTTGAGAACATTCCTGGCGAGTTGGCTTCTCCGCCTCCGTGGGACCTTTATATACATCAATAACGTAATATAACATAACCTAACCCAACCTAACATCTCGGCGGTACTATTTGACAACATACCTGGCGAGTTGGCCTCTACGTCTCCGTGGGATCTTTATATACATCCATAACGTAATATAACCTAACCTAACATAATCTAGCATCTCGGCGGTAATATTTGACCACATTCCTGGCTTGTTGGACTCTACGTCTCCGTGGGACCTTTACATACATCTATAACGTAATATAACCTAACCTAACCCAACCTAACATCTCGGCGGTAATATTTGACAACATACCTAGCGAGTTGGCCTCTACGTCTCCGTGGGATCTTTATATACATCAATAACGTAATATAGAATCACATAACCCAATCTTACATCTCGGCTGTAATATTTGACCACATTCCTGGCTTGTTGGACTCTACGTCTACGTGGGACCTTTATATACATCTATAACGTAATATAACCTAACCTAACCCAACCTAACATCTCGGCAATAATATTTGACCACATTCCTGGCTTGTTGGCCTCTACGTCTCCGTGGGACCTTTATATACATCAATAACGTAATATAACCTAACCTAACCCAACCTAACATCTCGGCGGAAATATTTGACCACATTCCTGTCTTGATGGCCTCTACGTCTCCGTGGGACCGTTATACACACCAATAACGTAATATAACCTAACCTAACCCAACCTAACATCTCGGCGGTAATATTTGACAACATACCTAGCGAGTTGGCCTCCACGTCTCCGTGGGACCTTTATATACATCAATAACGTAATATAGCCTAACCTAACCCAACCTAACATCTCGGCGGTAATATTTGACCACATTCCCGGCTTGTTGGCCTCTACGCCTCCGTGGGACCTTTATATACATCAATAACATAATATATGCTAGCCTAACCCAATCTAACATCTCGGCGGTAATATTTGACCACATTCCTGGCTTGTTGGCCTCTACGTCTCTGTGGGAGCTTTATATACATCAATAACGTAATATAACCTAACCTAAACCAATCTAACATCTCGGCGGTAATATTTGAAGACATACCTGGCGAGTTGGCCACTTCGTCTCCGTGGGACCTTTATATACATCAATAACGTAATATAACCTAACCTAACCCAACCTAACATCTCGGCGGTAATATTTGACAACATTCCTGGCGAGTTGGCTTCTCCACCTCCGTGGGACCTTTATATACATCAACAACGCAATATAACCTAGCCTAACCCAATCTAACATCTCGGCGGTAAGATCTGACAACATACCTGGCGAGTTGGCCTCTACGTCTCCGTGGGACCTTTAAATACATCAATAACGTAATATAGCCTAACCTAACCCAACCTAACATCTCGGCGGGAATATTTGACCACATTCCTGTCTTGGTGGCCTCTACGTCTCCGTGGGACCGTTATATACATCAATAACGTTATATAACCTATCCTAACCCAACCTAACATCTCGGCGGTAATATTGGAAAACTTACCTGGCGAGTTGGCCTTTACGCCTCCGTCGGACCTTTGTATACATCAATAACGTAATATAACCTAGCCTAACCCAACCTAACATCTCGGCGGTAATATTTGACAACATACCCGGCGAGTTGGGCTCTACGTCTCCGTGGGATCTTTATACACATCAATAACGTAATATAACATCACCTAACCCAATCTTACATCTCGGCGGTAATATTTGATCACATTCCTGGCTTGTTGGACTCTACGTCTCCGTGAGACCTTTATATACATCTATAACGTAATATAACCTAACCTAACCCAACCTAACATCTCGGCGGTAATATTGGAAAACTTACCTGGCGAGTTGGCCTTTACGCCTCCGTGGGACCTTTGTATACATCAATAACGTAATATAACCTAGCCTAACCCAACCTAACATCTCGGCGGTAATATTTGACAACATACCCGGCGAGTTGGCCTCTACGTCTCCGTGGGATCTTTATATACATCAATAACCTAATATAACCTAACCTAATCCAACCTAATATCTCGGCGGTAATATTTGACAATATGCCTGGCGAGTTGGCTTATCCGTCTCCGTGGGACCTTTATATACATCAATAACGTAATATAACCTAACCTAACCCAATCTAGCATCTCGGCGGTAATATTTGACCACATTCCCGGCTTGTTGGCCTCTACGTCTCCGTGGGACCTTTATATACATCAATAACCGAATATAACCTAACCTAATCCAACCTAATATCTCGGCGGTAATATTTGACAACATTCCTGACGAGTTGGCTTATCCGTCTCCGTGGGACCTTTATATACATCAATAACGTAATATAACCTAACCTAACCCAATCTAGCATCTCGGCGGTAATATTTGACCACATTCTTGGCTTGTTGGCCTCTACGTCTCCGTGGGACCTTTACATACATCTATAACGTAATATAACCTAACCTAACCCAACCTAACATCTCGGCGGTAAGATTTGACAACATACTTGGCGAGTTGGCCTCTACGTCTCCGTGGGACATTTATATACATCAGTAACGTAATATAGCCTAACCTAATCCAATCTAACATCTCGGCGGTAATATTTGACCACATTCCCGGCTTGTTGGCCTCTACGCCTCCGTGGGACCTTCATATACATCAATAACATAATATATGCTAGCCTAACCCAATCTAACATCTCGGCGGTAATATTTGACCACATTCCTGGCTTGTTGGCCTCTACGTCTCTGTGGGAGCTTTATATACATCAATAACGTAATATAACCTAACCTAAACCAATCTAACATCTCGGCGGTAATATTTGAAGACATACCTGGCGAGTTGGCCACTTCGTCTCCGTGGGACCTTTATATACATCAATAACGTAATATAACCTAACCTAACCCAACCTAACATCTCGGCGGTAATATTTGACAACATTCCTGGCGAGTTGGCTTCTCCACCTCCGTGGGACCTTTATATACATCAACAACGTAATATAACCTAACCTAACCCAACCTAACATCTCGGCGGTAAGATCTGACAACATACCTGGCGAGTTGGCCTCTACGTCTCCGTGGGACCTTTATATACATCAATAACGTAATATAGCCTAACCTAACCCAACCTAACATCTCGGCGGTAATATTTGACAACATTCCCGGCTTGTTGGCCTCTACGTCTCCGTGGGACCTTTATATACATCAATAACATATTATATGCTAGCCTAACCCAATCTAACATCTCGGCGGTAAGATCTGACAACATACCTGGCGAGTTGGCCTCTACGTCTCCGTGGGACCTTTAAATACATCAATAACGTAATATAGCCTAACCTAACCCAACCTAACATCTCGGCGGGAATATTTGACCACATTCCTGTCTTGGTGGCCTCTACGTCTCCGTGGGACCGTTATATACATCAATAACGTTATATAACCTAACCTAACCCAACCTAACATCTCGGCGGTAATATTGGAAAACTTACCTGGCGAGTTGGCCTTTACGCCTCCGTCGGACCTTTGTATACATCAATAACGTAATATAACCTAGCCTAACCCAACCTAACATCTCGGCGGTAATATTTGACAACATACCCGGCGAGTTGGCCTCTACGTCTCCGTGGGATCTTTATACACATCAATAACGTAATATAACATCACCTAACCCAATCTTACATCTCGGCGGTAATATTTGATCACATTCCTGGCTTGTTGGACTCTACGTCTCCGTGAGACCTTTATATACATCTATAACGTAATATAACCTAACCTAACCCAACCTAACATCTCGGCGGTAATATTGGAAAACTTACCTGGCGAGTTGGCCTTTACGCCTCCGTGGGACCTTTGTATACATCAATAACGTAATATAACCTAGCCTAACCCAACCTAACATCTCGGCGGTAATATTTGACAACATACCCGGCGAGTTGGCCTCTACGTCTCCGTGGGATCTTTATATACATCAATAACCTAATATAACCTAACCTAATCCAACCTAATATCTCGGCGGTAATATTTGACAATATTCCTGGCGAGTTGGCTTATCCGTCTCCGTGGGACCTTTATATACATCAATAACGTAATATAACCTAACCTAACCCAATCTAGCATCTCGGCGGTAATATTTGACCACATTCCCGGCTTGTTGGCCTCTACGTCTCCGTGGGACCTTTATATACATCAATAACATAATATATGCTAGCCTAACCCAATCTAACATCTCGGCGGTAATATTAGACCACATTCCTGGCTTGTTGGCCTCTACGTCTCCGTGGGACCTTTATATACTTCAATAACGTAATATAACCTAACCTAAACCAATCTAACATCTCGGCGGTAATATTTGAAGACATACCTGGCGAGTTGGCCACTTCGTCTCCGTGGGACCTTTATATACATCAATAACGTAATATAACCTAACCTAACCCAACCTAACATCTCGGCGGTAAGATTTGACAACATACCTGGCGAGTTGGCCTCTACGTCTCCGTGGGACCTTTATATACATCAATAACGTAATATAACCTAACCTAACCCAACCTAACATCTCGGCGGTAATATTTGAGAACATTCCTGGCGAGTTGGCTTTTCCGCCTCCGTGGGACCTTTATATACATCAATAACGTAATATAACATAACCTAACCCAACCTAACATCTCGGCGGGTATATTTGACCACATTCCTGTCTTGATGGCCTCTACGTCTCCGTGGGACCGTTATATACATCAATAACGTAATATAACCTAACCTAACCCAACCTAACATCTCGGCGGTAATATTTGAAAACTTACCTGGCGAGTTGGCCTTTACGCCTCCGTGGGACCTTTGTATACATCAATAACGTAATATAACCTAGCCTAACCCAACCTAACATCTCGGCGGTAATATTTGACCACATTCCTGTCTTGTTGGCCTCTACGTCCCCGTGGGACCGTTATATACATCACTAATGTAATACCACCTAACCTAACACAACGTAACATCTCGGCAGTAATATTTGAGAACATTCCTGGCGAGTTGGCTTCTCCGCCTCCGTGGGACCTTTATATACATCAATAACGTAATATAACATAACCTAACCCAACCTAACATCTCGGCGGTACTATTTGACAACATACCTGGCGAGTTGGCCTCTACGTCTCCGTGGGATCTTTATATACATCAATAACGTAATATAACCTAACCTAACCCAATCTAACATCTCGGCGGTAATATTTGAGAACATTCCTGGCGAGTTGGCTTTTCCGCCTCCGTGGGACCTTTATATACATCAATAACGTAATATAACATAACGTAACCCAACCTAACATCTCGGCGGTAATATTTGACAACATACCTGGCGAGTTGGCCTCTACGTCTCCGTGGGATCTTTATATACATCAATAACGTAATATAGCATCACATAACCCAATCTTACATCTCGGCTGTAATATTTGACCACATACCTGGCTTGTTGGACTCTACGTCTCCGTGGGACCTTTATGTACTTCTATAACGTAATATAACCTAACCTAACCCAACCTAACATCTCGGCGGTAAGATTTGACAACATACCTGGCTAGTTGACCTCTGGGTCTCCGTGGGACCTTTATATACATCAATAACGTAATATAGCCTAACCTAACCCAACCTAACATCTCGGCGGTAATATTTGAAAACTTACCTGGCGAGTTGGCCTTTACGCTTCCGTGGGACCTTTGTATACATCAATAACGTAATATAACCTAGCCTAACCCAACCTAACATCTCGGCGGTAATATTTGACAACATACCCGGCGAGATGGCCTCTACGTCTCCGTGGGATCTTTATACACATCAATAACGTAATATAACATCACCTAACCCAATCTTACATCTCGGCGGTAATATTTGATCACATTCCTGGCTTGTTGTACTCTACGTCTCCGTGGGACCTTTATATACATCTATAACGTAATATAACCTAACCTAACCCAACCTAACATCTCGGCGGTAATATTTGAAAACTTACCTGGCGTGTTGGCCTTTACGCCTACGTGGGACCTTTGTATACATCAATAACGTAATATAACCTAACCTAACCCAACCTAACAGCTCGGCGGGTATATTTGACCACATTCCTGTCTTGATGGCCTCTACGTCTCCGTGGGACCGTTATATAAATCAATAACGTAATATAACCTAACCTAACCCAACCTAACATCTCGGCGGTAATATTTGAAAACTTACCTGGCGTGTTGGCCTTTACGCCTACGTGGGACCTTTGTATACATCAATAACGTAATATAACCTAGCCTAACCCAACCTAACATCTCGGCGGTAATATTTGACCACAATCCTGTCTTGTTGGCCTCTACGTCCCCGTGGGACCGTTATATACATCAATAATGTAATACAACCTAACCTAACCCAACCTAACATCTCGGCAGTAATATTTGAGGACATTCCTGGCGAGTTGGCTTCTCCGCCTCCGTGGGACCTTTATATACATCAATAACGTAATATAACATAACCTAACCCAACCTAACATCTCGGCGGTACTATTTGACAACATACCTGGCGAGTTGGCCTCTACGTCTCCGTGGGATCTTTATATACATCAATAACGTAATATAACCTAATCTAACCCAACCTAACATCTCGGCGGTAATATTTGACAACATTCCTGGCGAGTTGGTTTCTCCGTCTCCGTGGGACCTTTAAATACATCAATAACCTAATATAACCTAACCTAATCCAACCTAATATCTCGGCGGTAATATTTGACAACATTCCTGGCGAGTTGGCTTATCCGTCTCCGTGGGACCTTTATATACATCCATAACGTAATATAACCTAACCTAACCCAATCTAGCATCTCGGCGGTAATATTTGACCACATTCCTGGCTTGTTGGACTCTACGTCTCCGTGGGACCTTTACATACATCTATAACGTAATATAACCTAACCTAACCCAACCTAACATCTCGGCGGTAATATTTGACAACATACCTAGCGAGTTGGCCTCTACGTCTCCGTGGGATCTTTATATACATCAATAACGTAATATAGAATCACATAACCCAATCTTACATCTCGGCTGTAATATTTGACCACATTCCTGGCTTGTTGGACTCTACGTCTACGTGGGACCTTTATATACATCTATAACGTAATATAACCTAACCTAACCCAACCTAACATCTCGGCAATAATATTTGACCACATTCCTGGCTTGTTGGCCTCTACGTCTCCGTGGGACCTTTATATACATCAATAACGTAATATAACCTAACCTAACCCAACCTAACATCTCGGCGGAAATATTTGACCACATTCCTGTCTTGATGGCCTCTACGTCTCCGTGGGACCGTTATATACACCAATAACGTAATATAACCTAACCTAACCCAACCTAACATCTCGGCGGTAATATTTGACAACATACCTAGCGAGTTGGCCTCCACGTCTCCGTGGGACCTTTATATACATCAATAACGTAATATAGCCTAACCTAACCCAACCTAACATCTCGGCGGTAATATTTGACCACATTCCCGGCTTGTTGGCCTCTACGCCTCCGTGGGACCTTTATATACATCAATAACATAATATATGCTAGCCTAACCCAATCTAACATCTCGGCGGTAATATTTGACCACATTCCTGGCTTGTTGGCCTCTACGTCTCTGTGGGAGCTTTATATACATCAATAACGTAATATAACCTAACCTAAACCAATCTAACATCTCGGCGGTAATATTTGAAGACATACCTGGCGAGTTGGCCACTTCGTCTCCGTGGGACCTTTATATACATCAATAACGTAATATAACCTAACCTAACCCAACCTAACATCTCGGCGGTAATATTTGACAACATTCCTGGCGAGTTGGCTTCTCCACCTCCGTGGGACCTTTATATACATCAACAACGCAATATAACCTAACCTAACCCAACCTAACATCTCGGCGGTAAGATCTGACAACATACCTGGCGAGTTGGCCTCTACGTCTCCGTGGGACCTTTATATACATCAATAACGTAATATAGCCTAACCTAACCCAACCTAACATCTCGGCGGTAATATTTGACAACATTCCCGGCTTGTTGGCCTCTACGTCTCCGTGGGACCTTTATATACATCAATAACATAATATATGCTAGCCTAACCCAATCTAACATCTCGGCGGTAAGATCTGACAACATACCTGGCGAGTTGGCCTCTACGTCTCCGTGGGACCTTTAAATACATCAATAACGTAATATAGCCTAACCTAACCCAACCTAACATCTCGGCGGGAATATTTGACCACATTCCTGTCTTGGTGGCCTCTACGTCTCCGTGGGACCGTTATATACATCAATAACGTTATATAACCTAACCTAACCCAACCTAACATCTCGGCGGTAATATTGGAAAACTTACCTGGCGAGTTGGCCTTTACGCCTCCGTCGGACCTTTGTATACATCAATAACGTAATATAACCTAGCCTAACCCAACCTAACATCTCGGCGGTAATATTTGACAACATACCCGGCGAGTTGGCCTCTACGTCTCCGTGGGATCTTTATACACATCAATAACGTAATATAACATCACCTAACCCAATCTTACATCTCGGCGGTAATATTTGATCACATTCCTGGCTTGTTGGACTCTACGTCTCCGTGAGACCTTTATATACATCTATAACGTAATATAACCTAACCTAACCCAACCTAACATCTCGGCGGTAATATTGGAAAACTTACCTGGCGAGTTGGCCTTTACGCCTCCGTGGGACCTTTGTATACATCAATAACGTAATATAACCTAGCCTAACCCAACCTAACATCTCGGCGGTAATATTTGACAACATACCCGGCGAGTTGGCCTCTACGTCTCCGTGGGACCTTTATATACATCAATAACCTAATATAACCTAACCTAATCCAACCTAATATCTCGGCGGAAATATTTGACAATATTCCTGGCGAGTTGGCTTATCCGTCTCCGTGGGACCTTTATATACATCAATAACGTAATATAACCTAACCTAACCCAATCTAGCATCTCGGCGGTAATATTTGACCACATTCCCGGCTTGTTGGCCTCTACGTCTCCGTGGGACCTTTATATACATCAATAACATAATATATGCTAGCCTAACCTAATCTAACATCTCGGCGGTAATATTAGACCACATTCCTGGCTTGTTGGCCTCTACGTCTCCGTGGGACCTTTATATACTTCAATAACGTAATATAACCTAACCTAAACCAATCTAACATCTCGGCGGTAATATTTGAAGACATACCTGGCGAGTTGGCCACTTCGTCTCCGTGGGACCTTTATATACATCAATAACGTAATATAACCTAACCTAACCCAACCTAACATCTCGGCGGTAATATTTGACAACATACCCGGCGAGTTGGCCTCTACATCTCCGTGGGATCTTTATACACATCAATAACGTAATATAACATCAGCTAACTCAATCTTACATCTCGGCGGTAATATTTGATCACATTCCTGGCTTGTTGGACTCTACGTCTCCGTGGAACCTTTATATACATCTGTAACGTAATATAACCTAACCTAACCCAACCTAACATCTCGGCGGTAAGATTTGACAACATAGCTGGCGAGTTGGCCTCTACGTCTCCGTGGGACCTTTATATACATCAATAACGTAATGTAGCCTAACCTAACCCAACCTAACATCTCGGCGATAATATTTGACCACATTCCTGGCTTGTTGGCCTCTACGTCTCCGTGGGACCTTCATATACATCAATAACGTAATATAACCTAACCTAACCCAACCTAACATCTCGGCGGGAATATTTGACCACATTCCTGTCTTGATGGCCTCTACGTCTCCGTGTGACCGTTATATACATCAATAACGTAATATAACCTAACCTAACCCAACCTAACATCTCGGCGGTAATATTTGAAAACTTACCTGGCGAGTTGGCCTTTACGCCTCCGTGGGACCTTTGTATACATCAATAACGTAATATAACCTAGCCTAACCCAACCTAACATCTCGGCGGTAAGATTTGACAACATACCTGGCGAGTTGGCCTCTACGTCTCCGTGGGACCTTTATATACATCAATAACGTAATATAACCTAACCTAACCCAACCTAACATCTCGGCGGTAATATTTGAGAACATTCCTGGCGAGTTGGCTTTTCCGCCTCCGTGGGACCTTTATATACATCAATAACGTAATATAACATAACCTAACCCAACCTAACATCTCGGCGGGTATATTTGACCACATTCCTGTCTTGATGGCCTCTACGTCTCCGTGGGACCGTTATATACATCAATAACGTAATATAACCTAACCTAACCCAACCTAACATCTCGGCGGTAATATTTGAAAACTTACCTGGCGAGTTGGCCTTTACGCCTCCGTGGGACCTTTGTATACATCAATAACGTAATATAACCTAGCCTAACCCAACCTAACATCTCGGCGGTAATATTTGACCACATTCCTGTCTTGTTGGCCTCTACGTCCCCGTGGGACAGTTATATACATCACTAATGTAATACCACCTAACCTAACACAACGTAACATCTCGGCAGTAATATTTGAGATCATTCCTGGCGAGTTGGCTTCTCCGCCTCCGTGGGACCTTTATATACATCAATAACGTAATATAACATAACCTAACCCAACCTAACATCTCGGCGGTACTATTTGACAACATACCTGGCGAGTTGGCCTCTACGTCTCCGTGGGATCTTTATATACATCAATAACGTAATATAACCTAACCTAACCCAATCTAACATCTCGGCGGTAATATTTGAGAACATTCCTGGCGAGTTGGCTTTTCCGCCTCCGTGGGACCTTTATATACATCAATAACGTAATATAACATAACGTAACCCAACCTAACATCTCGGCGGTAATATTTGACAACATACCTGGCGAGTTGGCCTCTACGTCTCCGTGGGATCTTTATATACATCAATAACGTAATATAGCATCACATAACCCAATCTTACATCTCGGCTGTAATATTTGACCACATACCTGGCTTGTTGGACTCTACGTCTCCGTGGGACCTTTATGTACTTCTATAACGTAATATAACCTAACCTAACCCAACCTAACATCTCGGCGGTAAGATTTGACAACATACCTGGCGAGTTGGCCTCTGGGTCTCCGTGGGACCTTTATATACATCAATAACGTAATATAACCTAACCTAACCCAACCTAACATCTCGGCGGTAATATTTGAGAACATTCCTGGCGAGTTGGCTTTTCCGCCTCCGTGGGACCTTTATATACATCAATAACGTAATATAACATAACCTAACCCAACCTAACATCTCGGCGGGTATATTTGACCACATTCCTGTCTTGATGGCCTCTACGTCTCCGTGGGACCGTTATATACATCAATAACGTAATATAACCTAACCTAACCCAACCTAACATCTCGGCAGTAATATTTGAGAACATTCCTGGCGAGTTGGCTTCTCCGCCTCCGTGGGACCTTTATATACATCAATAACGTAATATAACATAACCTAACCCAACCTAACATCTCGGCGGTACTATTTGACAACATACCTGGCGAGTTGGCCTCTACGTCTCCGTGGGATCTTTATATACATCAATAACGTAATATAACCTAACCTAACCCAATCTAACATCTCGGCGGTAATATTTGAGAACATTCCTGGCGAGTTGGCTTTTCCGCCTCCGTGGGACCTTTATATACATCAATAACGTAATATAACATAACGTAACCCAACCTAACATCTCGGCGGTAATATTTGACAACATACCTGGCGAGTTGGCCTCTACGTCTCCGTGGGATCTTTATATACATCAATAACGTAATATAGCATCACATAACCCAATCTTACATCTCGGCTGTAATATTTGACCACATACCTGGCTTGTTGGACTCTACGTCTCCGTGGGACCTTTATGTACTTCTATAACGTAATATAACCTAACCTAACCCAACCTAACATCTCGGCGGTAAGATTTGACAACATACCTGGCGAGTTGGCCTCTGGGTCTCCGTGGGACCTTTATATACATCAATAACGTAATATAGCCTAACCTAACCCAACCTAACATCTCGGCGGTAATATTTGAAAACTTACCTGGCGAGTTGGCCTTTACGCTTCCGTGGGACCTTTGTATACATCAATAACGTAATATAACCTAGCCTAACCCAACCTAACATCTCGGCGGTAATATTTGACAACATACCCGGCGAGATGGCCTCTACGTCTCCGTGGGATCTTTATACACATCAATAACGTAATATAACATCACCTAACCCAATCTTACATCTCGGCGGTAATATTTGATCACATTCCTGGCTTGTTGTACTCTACGTCTCCGTGGGACCTTTATATACATCTATAACGTAATATAACCTAACCTAACCCAACCTAACATCTCGGCGGTAAGATTTGACAACATACCTGGCGAGATGGCCTCTACGTCTCCGTGGGACCTTTATATACATCAATAACGTAATATAGCCTAACCTAACCCAACCTAACATCTCGGCGGTAATATTTGAAATCTTACCTGGCGAGTTGGCCTTTACGCTTCCGTGGGACATTTGTATACATCAATAACGTAATATTACCTAGCCTAACCCAACCTAAGATCTCGGCGGTAATATTTGACAACATACCCGGCGAGTTGGCCTCTACGTCTCCGTGGGATCTTTATACACATCAATAACGTAATATAACATCACCTAACCCAATCTTACATCTCGGCGGTAATATTTGATCACATTCCTGGCTTGTTGGACTCTACGTCTCCGTGGGACCTTTATATACATCAATAACGTAATATAGCCTAACCTAACCCAACCTAACATCTCGGCGGTAATATTTGACCTCATTCCTGGCTTGTTGGCCTCTACGTCTCCGTGGGACCTTTATATACATCAATAACGTAATATAACCTAACGTAACCCAACCTAACAGCTCGGCGGGTATATTTGACCACATTCCTGTCTTGATGGCCTCTACGTCTCCGTGGGACCGTTATATACATCAATAACGTAATATAACCTAACCTAACCCAACCTAACATCTCGGCGGTAATATTTGAAAACTTACATGGCGAGTTGGCCTTTACGCCTCCGTGGGACCTTTGTACACATCAATAACGTAATATAACCTAGCCTAACCCAACCTAACATCTCGGCGGTAACATTTGACAACATACCTGGCGAGTTGGCCTCTAGGTCTCCGTGGGATCTTTATACACATCAATAACGTAATATAACATCACCTAACCCAATCTTACATCTCGGCGGTAATATTTGATCACATTCCTGGCTTGTTGGACTCTACGTCTCCGTGGGACCTTTATATACATCTATAACGTAATATAATCTAACCTAACCCAACCTAACATCTCGGCGGTAAGATTTGACAACATACCTGGCGAGTTGACTTTTCGTCTCCGTGGGACCTTTATATACATCAATAACGTAATATAGCCTAACCTAACCCAACCTAACATCTCGGCGGTAATATTTGACCACATTCCTGGCTTGTTGGCCTCTACGTCTCCGTGGGACCTTTATATACATCAATAACGTAATATAACCAAACCTAACCCAACCTAACAGCTCGGCGGGTATATTTGACCACATTCCTGTCTTGATGGCCTCTACGTCTCCGTGGGACCGTTATATACATCAATAACGTAATATAACATCACCTAACCCAATCTTACATCTCGGCGGTAATATTTGATCTCATTCCTGGCTTGTTGGACTCTACGTCTCCGTGGGACCTTTATATACATCTATAACGTAATATAACCTAACCTAAGCCAACCTAACAGCTCGGCGGGTATATTTGACCACATTCCTGTCTTGATGGCCTCTACGTCTCCGTGGGACCGTTATATACATCAATAACGTAATATAACCTAACCTAACCCGACCTAACATCTAGGCGGTAATATTTGACAACATACCTGGCGAGTTGGCCTCTAGGTCTCCGTGGGATCTTTATACACATCAATAACGTAATATAACATCACCTAACCCAATCTTACATCTCGGCGGTAATATTTGATCACATTCCGGGCTTGTTGGACTCTACGTCTCCGTGGGACCTTTATATACATCTATAACGTAATATAACCTAACCTAACCCAACCTAACATCTCGGCGGTAAGATTTGACAACATACCTGGCGAGTTGGCCTCTACGTCTCCGTGGGACCTTTATATACATCAATAACGTAATATAGCCTAACCTAACCCAACCTAACATCTCGGCGGGTATATTTGACCACATTCCTGTCTTGATGGCCTCTACGTCTCCGTGGGACCGTTATATACATCAATAACGTAATATAACCTAACCTAACCCAACCTAACATCTCGGCGGTAATATTTGAAAACTTACCTGGCGAGTTGGCCTTTACGCCTCCGTGGGACCTTTGTATACATCAATAACGTAATATAACCTAGCCTAACCCAACCTAACATCTCGGCGGTAATATTTGACAACATACCTGGCGAGTTGGCCTCCACGTCTCCGTGGGATGTTTATACACATCAATAACGTAATATAACATCACCTAACCCAATCTTACATCTCGGCGGTAATATTTGATCACATTCCTGGCTTGTTGGACTCTACGTCTCCGTGGGACCTTTATATACATCTATAACGTAATATAACCTAACCTAACCCAACCTAACATCTCGGCGGTAAGATTTGACAACATACCTGGCGAGTTGGCCTCTACGTCTCCGTGGGACCTTTATATACATCAATAACGTAATATAGCCTAACCTAACCCAACCTAACATCTCGGCGGTAATATTTGACCACATTCCTGTCTTGTTGGCCTCTACGTCTCCGTGGGACCGTTATATACATCAATAATGTAATACAACCTAACCTAACCCAACCTAACATCTCGGCAGTAATATTTGAGAACATTCCTGGCGAGTTGGCTTCTCCGCCTCCGTGGGACCTTTATATACATCAATAACGTAATATAACATAACCTAACCCAACCTAACATCTCGGCGGTACTATTTGACAACATACCTGGCGAGTTGGCCTCTACGTCTCCGTGGGATCTTTATATACATCAATAACGTAATATAACCTAACCTAACCCAACCTAATTTCTCGGCGGTAATATTTGACAACATTCCTGGCGAGTTGGCTTATCCGTCTCCGTGGGACCTTTATATACATCAATAACGTAATGTAACCTAACCTAACCCAACCTAACATCTCGGCGGTAATATTTGACAACATTCCTGGCGAGTTGGCTTCTCCATCTCCGTGGGACCTTTATATACATCAATAACGTAATATAGCATCACATAACCCAATCTTACATCTCGGCGGTAATATTTGATCACATTCCTGGCTTGTTGGACTCTACGTCTCCGTGGGACCTTTATATACATCTATAACGTAATATAATCTAACCTAACCCAACCTAACATCTCGGCGGTAAGATTTGACAACATACCTGGCGAGTTGACTTTTCGTCTCCGTGGGACCTTTATATACATCAATAACGTAATATAGCCTAACCTAACCCAACCTAACATCTCGGCGGTAATATTTGACCACATTCCTGGCTTGTTGGCCTCTACGTCTCCGTGGGACCTTTATATACATCAATAACGTAATATAACCAAACCTAACCCAACCTAACAGCTCGGCGGGTATATTTGACCACATTCCTGTCTTGATGGCCTCTACGTCTCCGTGGGACCGTTATATACATCAATAACGTAATATAACATCACCTAACCCAATCTTACATCTCGGCGGTAATATTTGATCTCATTCCTGGCTTGTTGGACTCTACGTCTCCGTGGGACCTTTATATACATCTATAACGTAATATAACCTAACCTAAGCCAACCTAACAGCTCGGCGGGTATATTTGACCACATTCCTGTCTTGATGGCCTCTACGTCTCCGTGGGACCGTTATATACATCAATAACGTAATATAACCTAACCTAACCCGACCTAACATCTAGGCGGTAATATTTGACAACATACCTGGCGAGTTGGCCTCTAGGTCTCCGTGGGATCTTTATACACATCAATAACGTAATATAACATCACCTAACCCAATCTTACATCTCGGCGGTAATATTTGATCACATTCCGGGCTTGTTGGACTCTACGTCTCCGTGGGACCTTTATATACATCTATAACGTAATATAACCTAACCTAACCCAACCTAACATCTCGGCGGTAAGATTTGACAACATACCTGGCGAGTTGGCCTCTACGTCTCCGTGGGACCTTTATATACATCAATAACGTAATATAGCCTAACCTAACCCAACCTAACATCTCGGCGGGTATATTTGACCACATTCCTGTCTTGATGGCCTCTACGTCTCCGTGGGACCGTTATATACATCAATAACGTAATATAACCTAACCTAACCCAACCTAACATCTCGGCGGTAATATTTGAAAACTTACCTGGCGAGTTGGCCTTTACGCCTCCGTGGGACCTTTGTATACATCAATAACGTAATATAACCTAGCCTAACCCAACCTAACATCTCGGCGGTAATATTTGACAACATACCTGGCGAGTTGGCCTCCACGTCTCCGTGGGATGTTTATACACATCAATAACGTAATATAACATCACCTAACCCAATCTTACATCTCGGCGGTAATATTTGATCACATTCCTGGCTTGTTGGACTCTACGTCTCCGTGGGACCTTTATATACATCTATAACGTAATATAACCTAACCTAACCCAACCTAACATCTCGGCGGTAAGATTTGACAACATACCTGGCGAGTTGGCCTCTACGTCTCCGTGGGACCTTTATATACATCAATAACGTAATATAGCCTAACCTAACCCAACCTAACATCTCGGCGGTAATATTTGACCACATTCCTGTCTTGTTGGCCTCTACGTCTCCGTGGGACCGTTATATACATCAATAATGTAATACAACCTAACCTAACCCAACCTAACATCTCGGCAGTAATATTTGAGAACATTCCTGGCGAGTTGGCTTCTCCGCCTCCGTGGGACCTTTATATACATCAATAACGTAATATAACATAACCTAACCCAACCTAACATCTCGGCGGTACTATTTGACAACATACCTGGCGAGTTGGCCTCTACGTCTCCGTGGGATCTTTATATACATCAATAACGTAATATAACCTAACCTAACCCAACCTAATTTCTCGGCGGTAATATTTGACAACATTCCTGGCGAGTTGGCTTATCCGTCTCCGTGGGACCTTTATATACATCAATAACGTAATGTAACCTAACCTAACCCAACCTAACATCTCGGCGGTAATATTTGACAACATTCCTGGCGAGTTGGCTTCTCCATCTCCGTGGGACCTTTATATACATCAATAACGTAATATAGCATCACATAACCCAATCTTACATCTCGGCTGTAATATTTGACCACATTCCTGGCTTGTTGGACTCTACGTCTACGTGGGACCTTTATATACATCTATAACGTAATATAACCTAACCTAACCCAACCTAACATCTCGGCGATAATATTTGACCACATTCCTGGCTTGTTGGCCTCTACGTCTCCGTGGGACCTTTATATACATCAATAACGTAATATAACCTAACCTAACCCAACCTAACATCTCGGCGGGAATATTTGACCACATTCCTGTCTTGATGGCCTCTACGTCCCCGTGGGACCGTTATATACATCAATAATGTAATACAACCTAACCTAACCCAACCTAACGTCTCGGCAGTAATATTTGAGAACATTCCTGGCGAGTTGGCTTCTCCGCCTCCGTGGGACCGTTATATACATCAATAACGTAATATAACCTAACCTAACCCAACCTAACAGCTCGGCGGGTATATTTGACCACATTCCTGTCTTGATGGCCTCTACGTCTCCGTGGGACCGTTATATACATCAATAACGTAATATAACCTAACCTAACCCGACCTAACATCTAGGCGGTAATATTTGACAACATACCTGGCGAGTTGGCCTCTAGGTCTCCGTGGGATCTTTATACACATCAATAACGTAATATAACATCACCTAACCCAATCTTACATCTCGGCGGTAATATTTGATCACATTCCTGGCTTGTTGGACTCTACGTCTCCGTGGGACCTTTATATACATCTATAACGTAATATAACCTAACCTAACCCAACCTAACATCTCGGCGGTAAGATTTGACAACATACCTGGCGAGTTGGCCTCTACGTCTCCGTGGGACCTTTATATACATCAATAACGTAATATAGCCTAACCTAACCCAACCTAACATCTCGGCGGTAATATTTGACCACATTCCTGTCTTGTTGGCCTCTACGTCTCCGTGGGACCGTTATATACATCAATAATGTAATACAACCTAACCTAACCCAACCTAACATCTCGGCAGTAATATTTGAGAACATTCCTGGCGAGTTGGCTTCTCCGCCTCCGTGGGACCTTTATATACATCAATAACGTAATATAACATAACCTAACCCAACCTAACATCTCGGCGGTACTATTTGACAACATACCTGGCGAGTTGGCCTCTACGTCTCCGTGGGATCTTTATATACATCAATAACGTAATATAACCTAACCTAACCCAACCTAATATCTCGGCGGTAATATTTGACAACATTCCTGGCGAGTTGGCTTATCCGTCTCCGTGGGACCTTTATATACATCAATAACGTAATGTAACCTAACCTAACCCAACCTAACATCTCGGCGGTAATATTTGACAACATTCCTGGCGAGTTGGCTTCTCCATCTCCGTGGGACCTTTATATACATCAATAACGTAATATAGCATCACATAACCCAATCTTACATCTCGGCTGTAATATTTGACCACATTCCTGGCTTGTTGGACTCTACGTCTACGTGGGACCTTTATATACATCTATAACGTAATATAACCTAACCTAACCCAACCTAACATCTCGGCGATAATATTTGACCACATTCCTGGCTTGTTGGCCTCTACGTCTCCGTGGGACCTTTATATACATCAATAACGTAATATAGCCTAACCTAACCCAACCTAACATCTCGGCGGTAATATTTGACAACATACCTGGCGAGTTGGCCTCTAGGTCTCCGTGGGATCTTTATACACATCAATAACGTAATATAACATCACCTAACCCAATCTTACATCTCGGCGGTAATATTTGATCACATTCCTGGCTTGTTGGACTCTACGTCTCCGTGGGACCTTTATATACATCTATAACGTAATATAACCTAACCTAACCCAACCTAACATCTCGGCGATAATATTTGACCACATTCCTGGCTTGTTGGCCTCTACGTCTCCGTGGGACCTTTATATACATCAATAACGTAATATAACCTAACCTAACCCAACCTAACATCTCGGCGGGAATATTTGACCACATTCCTGTCTTGATGGCCTCTACGTCCCCGTGGGACCGTTATATACATCAATAATGTAATACAACCTAACCTAACCCAACCTAACGTCTCGGCAGTAATATTTGAGAACATTCCTGGCGAGTTGGCCTCTAGGTCTCCGTGGGATCTTTATACACATCAATAACGTAATATAACATCACCTAACCCAATCTTACATCTCGGCGGTAATATTTGATCACATTCCTGGCTTGTTGGACTCTACGTCTCCGTGGGACCTTTATATACATCTATAACGTAATATAACCTAACCTAACCCAACCTAACATCTCGGCGGTAAGATTTGACAACATACCTGGCGAGTTGGCCTCTACGTCTCCGTGGGACCTTTATATACATCAATAACGTAATATAGCCTAACCTAACCCAACCTAACATCTCGGCGGGTATATTTGACCACATTCCTGTCTTGATGGCCTCTACGTCTCCGTGGGACCGTTATATACATCAATAACGTAATATAACCTAACCTAACCCAACCTAACATCTCGGCGGTAATATTTGAAAACTTACCTGGCGAGTTGGCCTTTACGCCTACGTGGGACCTTTGTATACATCAATAACGTAATATAACCTAGCCTAACCCAACCTAACATCTCGGCGGTAATATTTGACCACATTCCTGTCTTGTTGGCCTCTACGTCCCCGTGGGACCGTTATATACATCAATAATGTAATACAACCTAACCTAACCCAACCTAACATCTCGGCAGTAATATTTGAGAACATTCCTGGCGAGTTGGCTTCTCCGCCTCTGTGGGACCTTTATATACATCAATAACGTAATATAACATAACCTAACCCAACCTAACATCTCGGCGGTACTATTTGACAACATACCTGGCGAGTTGGCCTCTACGTCTCCGTGGGATCTTTATATACATCAATAACGTAAAATAACCCAATCTAACCCAACCTAACATCTCGGCGGTAATATTTGACAACATTCCAGGCGAGTTGGTTTCTCCGTCTCCGTGGGACCTTTAAATACATCAATAACCTAATATAACCTAACCTAATCCAACCTAATATCTCGGCGGTAATATTTGACAACATTCCTGGCGAGTTGGCTTATCCGTCTCCGTGGGACCTTTATATACATCCATAACGTAATATAACCTAACCTAACCCAATCTAGCATCTCGGCGGTAATATTTGACCACATTCCTGGCTTGTTGGACTCTACGTCTCCGTGGGACCTTTACATACATCTATAACGTAATATAACCTAACCTAACCCAACCTAACATCTCGGCGGTAATATTTGACAACATACCTGGCGAGTTGGCCTCTACGTCTCCGTGGGATCTTTATATACATCAATAACGTAATATAGAATCACATAACCCAATCTTACATCTCGGCTGTAATATTTGACCACATTCCTGGCTTGTTGGACTCTACGTCTACGTGGGACCTTTATATACATCTATAACGTAATATAACCTAACCTAACCCAACCTAACATCTCGGCAATAATATTTGACCACATTCCTGGCTTGTTGGCCTCTACGTCTCCGTGGGACCTTTATATACATCAATAACGTAATATAACCTAACCTAACCCAACCTAACATCTCGGCGGAAATATTTGACCACATTCCTGTCTTGATGGCCTCTACGTCTCCGTGGGACCGTTATATACACCAATAACGTAATATAACCTAACCTAACCCAACCTAACATCTCGGCGGTAATATTTGAAAACTTACCTGGCGAGTTGGCCTTTACGCCTCCGTGGGACCTTTTTATACATCAATAACGTAATATAACCTAGCCTAACCCAACCTAACATCTCGGCGGTAATATTTGACAACATACCTGGCGAGTTGGCCTCCACGTCTCCGTGGGATCTTTATACACATCAATAACGTAATATATAATCACCTAACCCAATCTTACATCTCGGCGGTAAGATTTGACAACATACCTGGCGAGTTGGCCTCTACGTCTCCGTGGGACCTTTATATACATCAATAACGTAATATAGCCTAACCTAACCCAACCTAACATCTCGGCGGGTATATTTGACCACATTCCTGTCTTGATGGCCTCTACGTCTCCGTGGGACCGTTATATACATCAATAACGTAATATAACATCACCTAACCCAATCTTACATCTCGGCGGTAATATTTGATCACATTCCTGGCTTGTTGGACTCTACGTCTCCGTGGGACCTTTATATACATCAATAACGTAATATAGCCTAACCTAACCCAACCTAACATCTCGGCGGTAATATTTGACCACATTCCTGGCTTGTTGGCCTCTACGTCTCCGTGGGACCTTTATATACATCAATAACGTAATATAACCTAACCTAACCCAACCTAACAGCTCGGCGGGTATATTTGACCACATTCCTGTCTTGATGGCCTCTACGTCTCCGTGGGACCGTTATATACATCAATAACGTAATATAACCTAACCTAACCCGACCTAACATCTAGGCGGTAATATTTGACAACATACCTGGCGAGTTGGCCTCTAGGTCTCCGTGGGATCTTTATACACATCAATAACGTAATATAACATCACCTAAGCCAATCTTACATCTCGGCGGTAATATTTGATCACATTCCTGGCTTGTTGGACTCTACGTCTCCGTGGGATCTTTATATACATCTATAACGTAATATAACCTAACCTAACCCAACCTAACATCTCGGCGGTAAGATTTGACAACATACCTGGCGAGTTGGCCTCTACGTCTCCGTGGGACCTTTATATACATCAATAACGTAATATAACCTAACCTAAACCAATCTAACATCTCGGCGGTAATATTTGAAAACTTACCTGGCTAGTTGGCCTTTACGCCTCCGTGGGACCTTTGTATACATCAATAACGTAATATAACCTAGCCTAACCCAACCTAACATCTCGGCGGTAATATTTGACAACATTCCTGGCGAGTTGGCTTCTCCATCTCCGTGGGACCTTTATATACATCAATAACGTAATATAACCTAACCTAACCCAACCTAACATCTTGGCGGTAAGATCTGACAACATACCTGGCGAGTTGGCCTCTACGTCTCCGTGGGACCTTTATATACATCAATAACGTAGTATAGCCTAACCTAACCCAACCTAACATCTCGGCGGTAATATTTGACCACATTCCTGTCTTGTTGGCCTCTACGTCTCCGTGGGACCGTTATATACATCAATAATGTAATACAACCTAACCTAACCCAACCTAACATCTCGGCGGTAATATTTGACAACATTCCTGGCGAGTTGGCTTATCCGTCTCCGTGGGACCTTTATATACATCAATAACGTAATATAACCTAACCTAACCCAACCTAACATCTCGGCGGTAATATTTGAGAACATTCCTGGCGAGTTGGCTTTTCCGCCTCCGTGGGACCTTTATATACATCAATAACGTAATATAACATAACGTAACCCAACCTAACATCTCGGCGGTAATATTTGACAACATACCTGGCGAGTTGGCCTCTACGTCTCCGTGGGATCTTTATATACATCAATAACGTAATATAGCATCACATAACCCAATCTTACATCTCGGCTGTAATATTTGACCACATTCCTGGCTTGTTGGACTCTACGTCTACGTGGGACCTTTATATAAATCTATAACGTAATATAACCTAACCTAACCCAACCTAACATCTCGGCGATAATATTTGACCACATTCCTGGCTTGTTGGCCTCTACGTCTCCGTGGGACCTTTATATACATCAATAACGTAATATAACCTAACCTAACCCAACCTAACATCTCGGCGGGAATATTTGACCACATTCCTGTCTTGATGGCCTCTACGTCCCCGTGGGACCGTTATATACATCAATAATGTAATACAACCTAACCTAACCCAACCTAACGTCTCGGCAGTAATATTTGAGAACATTCCTGGCGAGTTGGCTTCTCCGCCTCCGTGGGACCGTTATATACATCAATAACGTAATATAACCTAACCTAACCCAACCTAACATCTCGGCGGTAATATTTGAAAACTTACCTGGCTAGTTGGCCTTTACGCCTCCGTGGGACCTTTGTATACATCAATAACGTAATATAACCTAGCCTAACCCAACCTAACATCTCGGCGGTAATATTTGACAACATACCCGGCGAGTTGGCCTCTACGTCTCCGTGGGATCTTTATACACATCTATAACGTAATATAACATCACCTAACCCAATCTTACATCTCGGCGGTAATATTTGATCACATTCCTGGCTTGTTGGCCTCTACGTCTCCGTGGGACCTTTATATACATCAATAACGTAATATAACCTAACCTAACCCAACCTAACAGCTCGGCGGGTATATTTGACCACATTCCTGTCTTGATGGCCTCTACGTCTCCGTGGGACCGTTATATACATCAATAACGTAATATAACCTAACCTAACCCGACCTAACATCTAGGCGGTAATATTTGACAACATACCTGGCGAGTTGGCCTCTAGGTCTCCGTGGGATCTTTATACACATCAATAACGTAATATAACATCACCTAACCCAATCTTACATCTCGGCGGTAATATTTGATCACATTCCTGGCTTGTTGGCCTCTACGTCCCCGTGGGACCGTTATATACATCAATAATGTAATACAACCTAACCTAACCCAACCTAACATCTCGGCAGTAATATTTGAGAACATTCCTGGCGAGTTGGCTCCTCCGCCTCCGTGGGACCTTTATATACATCAATAACGTAATATAACATAACCTAACCCAACCTAACATCTCGGCGGTACTATTTGACAACATACCTGGCGAGTTGGCCTCTACGTCTCCGTGGGATCTTTATATACATCAATAACGTAATATAACCTAATCTAACCCAACCTAACATCTCGGCGGTAATATTTGACAACATTCCTGGCGAGTTGGTTTCTCCGTCTCCGTGGGACCTTTAAATACATCAATAACCTAATATAACCTAACCTAATCCAACCTAATATCTCGGCGGTAATATTTGACAACATTCCTGGCGAGTTGGCTTATCCGTCTCCGTGGGACCTTTATATACATCCATAACGTAATATAACCTAACCTAACCCAATCTAGCATCTCGGCGGTAATATTTGACCACATTCCTGGCTTGTTGGACTCTACGTCTCCGTGGGACCTTTACATACATCTATAACGTAATATAACCTAACCTAACCCAACCTAACATCTCGGCGGTAATATTTGACAACATACCTGGCGAGTTGGCCTCTACGTCTCCGTGGGACCTTTATACACATCAATAACGTAATATAGAATCACATAACCCAATCTTACATCTCGGCTGTAATATTTGACCACATTCCTGGCTTGTTGGACTCTACGTCTACGTGGGACCTTTATATACATCTATAACGTAATCTAACCTAACCTAACCCAACCTAACATCTCGGCAATAATATTTGACCACATTCCTGGCTTGTTGGCCTCTACGTCTCCGTGGGACCTTTATATACATCAATAACGTAATATAACCTAACCTAACCCAACCTAACATCTCGGCGGAAATATTTGACCACATTCCTGTCTTGATGGCCTCTACGTCTCCGTGGGACCGTTATATACACCAATAACGTAATATAACCTAACCTAGCCCAACCTAACATCTCGGCGGTAATATTTGAAAACTTACCTGGCGAGTTGACCTTTACGCCTCCGTGGGACCTTTTTATACACCAATAACGTAATATAACCTAGCCTAAACCAACCTAACATCTCGGCGGTAATATTTGACCACATTCCTGGCTTGTTGGCCTCTACGTCTCCGTGGGACCTTTATATACATCAATAACGTAATATAACCTAACCTAACCCAACCTAACAGCTCGGCGGGTATATTTGACCACATTCCTGTCTTGATGGCCTCTACGTCTCCGTGGGACCGTTATATACATCAATAACGTAATATAACATCACCTAACCCAATCTTACATCTCGGCGGTAATATTTGATCACATTCCTGGCTTGTTGGACTCTACGTCTCCGTGGGACCTTTATATACATCTATAACGTAATATAACCTAACCTAACCCAACCTAACATCTGGGCGGTAAGATTTGACAACATACCTGGCGAGTTGGCCTCTACGTCTCCGTGGGACCTTTATATACATCAATAACGTAATATAGCCTAACCTAACCCAACCTAACATCTCGGCGGTAATATTTGACCACATTCCTGGCTTGTTGGCCTCTACGTCTCCGTGGGACCTTTATATACATCAATAACGTAATATAACCTAACCTAACCCAACCTAACAGCTCGGCGGGTATATTTGACCACATTCCTGTCTTGATGGCCTCTACGTCTCCGTGGGACCGTTATATACATCAATAACGTAATATAACCTAACCTAACACAACCTAACATCTCGGCGGTAATATTTGAAAACTTACCTGCCGAGTTGGCCTTTACGCCTACGTGGGACCTTTGTATACATCAATAACGTAATATAACCTAGCCTAACCCAACCTAACATCTCGGCGGTAATATTTGACCACATTCCTGTCTTGTTGGCCTCTACGTCCCCGTGGGACCGTTATATACATCAATAATGTAATACAACCTAACCTAACCCAACCTAACATCTCGGCAGTAATATTTGAGAACATTCCTGGCGAGTTGGCTTCTCCGCCTCCGTGGGACCTTTATATACATCAATAACGTAATATAACATAACCTAACCCAACCTAACATCTCGGCGGTACTATTTGACAACATACCTGGCGAGTTGGCCTCTACGTCTCCGTGGGATCTTTATATACATCAATAACGTAATATAACCTAATCTAACCCAACCTAACATCTCGGCGCTAATATTTGACAACATTCCTGGCGAGTTGGCTTCTCCGTCTCCGTGGGACCTTTAAATACATCAATAACCTAATATAACCTAACCTAATCCAACCTAATATCTCGGCGGTAATATTTGACAACATTCCTGGCGAGTTGGCTTATCCGTCTCCGTGGGACCTTTATATACATCCATAACGTAATATAACCTAACCTAACCCAATCTAGCATCTCGGCGGTAATATTTGACCACATTCCTGGCTTGTTGGACTCTACGTCTCCGTGGGACCTTTATATACATCTATAACGTAATATAACCTAACCTAACCCAACCTAACATCTGGGCGGTAAGATTTGACAACATACCTGGCGAGTTGGCCTCTACGTCTCCGTGGGACCTTTATATACATCAATAACGTAATATAGCCTAACCTAACCCAACCTAACATCTCGGCGGTAATATTTGACCACATTCCTGGCTTGTTGGCCTCTACGTCTCCGTGGGACCTTTATATACATCAATAACGTAATATAACCTAACCTAACCCTACCTAACAGCTCGGCGGGTATATTTGACCACATTCCTGTCTTGATGGCCTCTACGTCTCCGTGGGACCGTTATATACATCAATAACGTAATATAACCTAACCTAACACAACCTAACATCTCGGCGGTAATATTTGAAAACTTACCTGCCGAGTTGGCCTTTACGCCTACGTGGGACCTTTGTATACATCAATAACGTAATATAACCTAGCCTAACCCAACCTAACATCTCGGCGGTAATATTTGACCACATTCCTGTCTTGTTGGCCTCTACGTCCCCGTGGGACCGTTATATACATCAATAATGTAATACAACCTAACCTAACCCAACCTAACATCTCGGCAGTAATATTTGAGAACATTCCTGGCGAGTTGGCTTCTCCGCCTCCGTGGGACCTTTATATACATCAATAACGTAATATAACATAACCTAACCCAACCTAACATCTCGGCGGTACTATTTGACAACATACCTGGCGAGTTGGCCTCTACGTCTCCGTGGGATCTTTATATACATCAATAACGTAATATAACCTAATCTAACCCAACCTAACATCTCGGCGCTAATATTTGACAACATTCCTGGCGAGTTGGCTTCTCCGTCTCCGTGGGACCTTTAAATACATCAATAACCTAATATAACCTAACCTAATCCAACCTAATATCTCGGCGGTAATATTTGACAACATTCCTGGCGAGTTGGCTTATCCGTCTCCGTGGGACCTTTATATACATCCATAACGTAATATAACCTAACCTAACCCAATCTAGCATCTCGTCGGTAATATTTGACCACATTCCTGGCTTGTTGGACTCTACGTCTCCGTGGGACCTTTACATACATCTATAACGTAATATAACCTAACCTAACCCAACCTAACATCTCGGCGGTAATATTTGACAACATACCTGGCGAGTTGGCCTCTACGTCTCCGTGGGATCTTTATATACATCAATAACGTAATATAGAATCACATAACCCAATCTTACATCTCGGCTGTAATATTTGACCACATTCCTGGCTTGTTGGACTCTACGTCTACGTGGGACCTTTATATACATCTATAACGTAATATAACCTAACCTAACCCAACCTAACATCTCGGCAATAATATTTGACCACATTCCTGGCTTGTTGGCCTCTACGTCTCCGTGGGACCTTTATATACATCAATAACGTAATATAACCTAACCTAACCCAACCTAACATCTCGGCGGAAATATTTGACCACATTCCTGTCTTGATGGCCTCTACGTCTCCGTGGGACCGTTATATACACCAATAACGTAATATAACCTAACCTAACCCAACCTAACATCTCGGCGGTAATATTTGAAAACTTACCTGGCAAGTTGGCCTTTACGCCTCCGTGGGACCTTTTTATACATCAATAACGTAATATAACCTAGCCTAACCCAACCTAACATCTCGGCGGTAATATTTGACAACATACCTGGCGAGTTGGCCTCCACGTCTCCGTGGGATCTTTATACACATCAATAACGTAATATATAATCACCTAACCCAATCTTACATCTCGGCGGTAAGATTTGACAACATACCTGGCGAGTTGGCCTCTACGTCTCCGTGGGACCTTTATATACATCAATAACGTAATATAGCCTAACCTAACCCAACCTAACATCTCGGCGGGTATATTTGACCACATTCCTGTCTTGATGGCCTCTACGTCTCCGTGGGACCGTTATATACATCAATAACGTAATATAACATCACCTAACCCAATCTTACATCTCGGCGGTAATATTTGATCACATTCCTGGCTTGTTGGACTCTACGTCTCCGTGGGACCTTTATATACATCTATAACGTAATATAACCTAACCTAACCCAACCTAACATCTGGGCGGTAAGATTTGACAACATACCTGGCGAGTTGGCCTCTACGTCTCCGTGGGACCTTTATATACATCAATAACGTAATATAGCCTAACCTAACCCAACCTAACATCTCGGCGGTAATATTTGACCACATTCCTGGCTTGTTGGCCTCTACGTCTCCGTGGGACCTTTATATACATCAATAACGTAATATAACCTAACCTAACCCAACCTAACAGCTCGGCGGGTATATTTGACCACATTCCTGTCTTGATGGCCTCTACGTCTCCGTGGGACCGTTATATACATCAATAACGTAATATAACCTAACCTAACCCAACCTAACATCTCGGCGGTAATATTTGAAAACTTACCTGGCGAGTTGGACTTTACGCCTACGTGGGACCTTTGTATACATCAATAACGTAATATAACCTAGCCTAACCCAACCTAACATCTCGGCGGTAATATTTGACCACATTCCTGTCTTGTTGGCCTCTACGTCCCCGTGGGACCGTTATATACATCAATAATGTAATACAACCTAACCTAACCCAACCTAACATCTCGGCAGTAATATTTGAGAACATTCCTGGCGAGTTGGCTTCTCCGCCTCCGTGGGACCTTTATATACATCAATAACGTAATATAACATAACCTAACCCAACCTAACATCTCGGCGGTACTATTTGACAACATACCTGGCGAGTTGGCCTCTACGTCTCCGTGGGATCTTTATATACATCAATAACGTAATATAACCTAATCTAACCCAACCTAACATCTCGGCGGTAATATTTGACAACATTCCTGGCGAGTTGGTTTCTCCGTCTCCGTGGGACATTTAAATACATCAATAACCTAATATAACCTAACCTAATCCAACCTAATATCTCGGCGGTAATATTTGACAACATTCCTGGCGAGTTGGCTTATCCGTCTCCGTGGGACCTTTATATACATCCATAACGTAATATAACCTAACCTAACCCAATCTAGCATCTCGGCGGTAATATTTGACCACATTCCTGGCTTGTTGGACTCTACGTCTCCGTGGGACCTTTATATACATCAATAACGTAATATAACCTAACCTAACCCAACCTAACATCTCGGCGGAAATATTTGACCACATTCCTGTCTTGATGGCCTCTACGTCTCCGTGGGACCGTTATATACACCAATAACGTAATATAACCTAACCTAACCCAACCTAACATCTCGGCGGTAATATTTGAAAACTTACCTGGCGAGTTGGCCTTTACGCCTCCGTGGGACCTTTTTATACATCAATAACGTAATATAACCTAGCCTAACCCAACCTAACATCTCGGCGGTAATATTTGACAACATACCTGGCGAGTTGGCCTCCACGTCTCCGTGGGATCTTTATACACATCAATAACGTAATATATAATCACCTAACCCAATCTTACATCTCGGCGGTAAGATTTGACAACATACCTGGCGAGTTGGCCTCTACGTCTCCGTGGGACCTTTATATACATCAATAACGTAATATAGCCTAACCTAACCCAACCTAACATCTCGGCGGGTATATTTGACCACATTCCTGTCTTGATGGCCTCTACGTCTCCGTGGGACCGTTATATACATCAATAACGTAATATAACATCACCTAACCCAATCTTACATCTCGGCGGTAATATTTGATCACATTCCTGGCTTGTTGGACTCTACGTCTCCGTGGGACCTTTATATACATCTATAACGTAATATAACCTAACCTAACCCAACCTAACATCTGGGCGGTAAGATTTGACAACATACCTGGCGAGTTGGCCTCTACGTCTCCGTGGGACCTTTATATACATCAATAACGTAATATAGCCTAACCTAACCCAACCTAACATCTCGGCGGTAATATTTGACCACATTCCTGGCTTGTTGGCCTCTACGTCTCCGTGGAACCTTTATATACATCAATAACGTAATATAACCTAACCTAACCCAACCTAACAGCTCGGCGGGTATATTTGACCACATTCCTGTCTTGATGGCCTCTACGTCTCCGTGGGACCGTTATATACATCAATAACGTAATATAACCTAACCTAACCCAACCTAACATCTCGGCGGTAATATTTGAAAACTTACCTGGCGAGTTGGCCTTTACGCCTACGTGGGACCTTTGTATACATCAATAACGTAATATAACCTAGCCTAACCCAACTTAACATCTCGGCGGTAATATTTGACCACATTCCTGTCTTGTTGGCCTCTACGTCCCCGTGGGACCGTTATATACATCAATAATGTAATACAACCTAACCTAACCCAACCTAACATCTCGGCAGTAATATTTGAGAACATTCCTGGCGAGTTGGCTTCTCCGCCTCCGTGGGACCTTTATATACATCAATAACGTAATATAACATAACCTAACCCAACCTAACATCTCGGCGGTACTATTTGACAACATACCTGGCGAGTTGGCCTCTACGTCTCCGTGGGATCTTTATATACATCAATAACGTAATATAACCTAATCTAACCCAACCTAACATCTCGGCGCTAATATTTGACAACATTCCTGGCGAGTTGGCTTCTCCGTCTCCGTGGGACCTTTAAATACATCAATAACCTAATATAACCTAACCTAATCCAACCTAATATCTCGGCGGTAATATTTGACAACATTCCTGGCGAGTTGGCTTATCCGTCTCCGTGGGACCTTTATATACATCCATAACGTAATATAACCTAACCTAACCCAATCTAGCATCTCGGCGGTAATATTTGACCACATTCCTGGCTTGTTGGACTCTACGTCTCCGTGGGACCTTTACATACATCTATAACGTAATATAACCTAACCTAACCCAACCTAACATCTCGGCGGTAATATTTGACAACATACCTGGCGAGTTGGCCTCTACGTCTCCGTGGGATCTTTATATACATCAATAACGTAATATAGAATCACATAACCCAATCTTACATCTCGGCTGTAATATTTGACCACATTCCTGGCTTGTTGGACTCTACGTCTACGTGGGACCTTTATATACATCTATAACGTAATATAACCTAACCTAACCCAACCTAACATCTCGGCAATAATATTTGACCACATTCCTGGCTTGTTGGCCTCTACGTCTCCGTGGGACCTTTATATACATCAATAACGTAATATAACCTAACCTAACCCAACCTAACATCTCGGCGGAAATATTTGACCACATTCCTGTCTTGATGGCCTCTACGTCTCCGTGGGACCGTTATATACACCAATAACGTAATATAACCTAACCTAACCCAACCTAACATCTCGGCGGTAATATTTGAAAACTTACCTGGCGAGTTGGCCTTTACGCCTCCGTGGGACCTTTTTATACATCAATAACGTAATATAACCTAGCCTAACCCAACCTAACATCTCGGCGGTAATATTTGACAACATACCTGGCGAGTTGGCCTCCACGTCTCCGTGGGATCTTTATACACATCAATAACGTAATATATAATCACCTAACCCAATCTTACATCTCGGCGGTAAGATTTGACAACATACCTGGCGAGTTGGCCTCTACGTCTCCGTGGGACCTTTATATACATCAATAACGTAATATAGCCTAACCTAACCCAACCTAACATCTCGGCGGGTATATTTGACCACATTCCTGTCTTGATGGCCTCTACGTCTCCGTGGGACCGTTATATACATCAATAACGTAATATAACATCACCTAACCCAATCTTACATCTCGGCGGTAATATTTGATCACATTCCTGGCTTGTTGGACTCTACGTCTCCGTGGGACCTTTATATACATCTATAACGTAATATAACCTAACCTAACCCAACCTAACATCTGGGCGGTAAGATTTGACAACATACCTGGCGAGTTGGCCTCTACGTCTCCGTGGGACCTTTATATACATCAATAACGTAATATAGCCTAACCTAACCCAACCTAACATCTCGGCGGTAATATTTGACCACATTCCTGGCTTGTTGGCCTCTACGTCTCCGTGGGACCTTTATATACATCAATAACGTAATATAACCTAACCTAACCCAACCTAACAGCTCGGCGGGTATATTTGACCACATTCCTGTCTTGATGGCCTCTACGTCTCCGTGGGACCGTTATATACATCAATAACGTAATATAACCTAACCTAACCCAACCTAACATCTCGGCGGTAATATTTGAAAACTTACCTGGCGAGTTGGCCTTTACGCCTACGTGGGACCTTCGTATACATCAATAACGTAATATAACCTAGCCTAACCCAACCTAACATCTCGGCGGTAATATTTGACCACATTCCTGTCTTGTTGGCCTCTACGTCCCCGTGGGACCGTTATATACATCAATAATGTAATACAACCTAACCTAACCCAACCTAACATCTCGGCAGTAATATTTGAGAACATTCCTGGCGAGTTGGCTTCTCCGCCTCCGTGGGACCTTTATATACATCAATAACGTAATATAACATAACCTAACCCAACCTAACATCTCGGCGGTACTATTTGACAACATACCTGGCGAGTTGGCCTCTACGTCTCCGTGGGATCTTTATATACATCAATAACGTAATATAACCTAATCTAACCCAACCTAACATCTCGGCGGTAATATTTGACAACATTCCTGGCGAGTTGGTTTCTCCGTCTCCGTGGGACATTTAAATACATCAATAACCTAATATAACCTAACCTAATCCAACCTAATATCTCGGCGGTAATATTTGACAACATTCCTGGCGAGTTGGCTTATCCGTCTCCGTGGGACCTTTATATACATCCATAACGTAATATAACCTAACCTAACCCAATCTAGCATCTCGGCGGTAATATTTGACCACATTCCTGGCTTGTTGGACTCTACGTCTCCGTGGGACCTTTACATACATCTATAACGTAATATAACCTAACCTAACCCAACCTAACATCTCGGCGGTAATATTTGACAACATACCTGGCGAGTTGGCCTCTACGTCTCCGTGGGATCTTTATATACATCAATAACGTAATATAGAATCACATAACCCAATCTTACATCTCGGCTGTAATATTTGACCACATTCCTGGCTTGTTGGACTCTACGTCTACGTGGGACCTTTATATACATCTATAACGTAATATAACCTAACCTAACCCAACCTAACATCTCGGCAATAATATTTGACCACATTCCTGGCTTGTTGGCCTCTACGTCTCCGTGGGACCTTTATATACTCCAATAACGTAATATAACCTAACCTAACCCAACCTAACATCTCGGCGGAAATATTTGACCACATTCCTGTCTTGATGGCCTCTACGTCTCCGTGGGACCGTTATATACACCAATAACGTAATATAACCTAACCTAACCCAACCTAACATCTCGGCGGTAATATTTGATCACATTCCTGGCTTGTTGGACTCTACGTCTCCGTGGGACCTTTATATACATCTATAACGTAATATAACCTAACCTAACCCAACCTAACATCTCGGCAGTAAGATTTGACAACATACCTGGCGAGTTGGCCTCTACGTCTCCGTGGGACCTTTATATACTTCAATAACGTAATATAACCTAACCTAAACCAATCTAACATCTCGGCGGTAATATTTGAAGACATACCTGGCGAGTTGGCCACTTCGTCTCCGTGGGACCTTTATATACATCAATAACGTAATGTAACCTAACCTAACCCAACCTAACATCTCGGCGGTAATATTTGACAACATTCCTGGCGAGTTGGCTTCTCCATCTCCGTGGGACCTTTATATACATCAATAACGTAATATAACCTAACCTAACCCAACCTAACATCTTGGCGGTAAGATCTGACAACATACCTGGCGAGTTGGCCTCTACGTCTCCGTGGGACCTTTATATACATCAATAACGTAATATAGCCTAACCTAACCCAACCTAACATCTCGGCGGTAATATTTGACCACATTCCTGTCTTGTTGGCCTCTACGTCTCCGTGGGACCGTTATATACATCAATAATGTAATACAACCTAACCTAACCCAACCTAACATCTCGGCAGTAATATTTGAGAACATTCCTGGCGAGTTGGCTTCTCCGCCTCCGTGGGACCTTTATATACATCAATAACGTAATATAACATAACCTAACCCAACCTAACATCTCGGCGGTACTATTTGACAACATACCTGGCGAGTTGGCTTCTCCGCCTCCGTGGGACCTTTATATACATCAATAACGTAATATAACCTAATCTAACCCAACCTAACATCTCGGCGCTAATATTTGACAACATTCCTGGCGAGTTGGCTTCTCCGTCTCCGTGGGACCTTTAAATACATCAATAACCTAATATAACCTAACCTAATCCAACCTAATATCTCGGCGGTAATATTTGACAACATTCCTGGCGAGTTGGCTTATCCGTCTCCGTGGGACCTTTATATACATCCATAACGTAATATAACCTAACCTAACCCAATCTAGCATCTCGGCGGTAATATTTGACCACATTCCTGGCTTGTTGGACACTACGTCTCCGTGGGACCTTTACATACATCTATAACGTAATATAACCTAACCTAACCCAACCTAACATCTCGGCGGTAATATTTGACAACATACCTGGCGAGTTGGCCTCTACGTCTCCGTGGGATCTTTATATACATCAATAACGTAATATAGAATCACATAACCCAATCTTACATCTCGGCTGTAATATTTGACCACATTCCTGGCTTGTTGGACTCTACGTCTACGTGGGACCTTTATATACATCTATAACGTAATATAACCTAACCTAACCCAACCTAACATCTCGGCAATAATATTTGACCACATTCCTGGCTTGTTGGCCTCTACGTCTCCGTGGGACCTTTATATACATCAATAACGTAATATAACCTAACCTAACCCAACCTAACATCTCGGCGGAAATATTTGACCACATTCCTGTCTTGATGGCCTCTACGTCTCCGTGGGACCGTTATATACACCAATAACGTAATATAACCTAACAAAACCCAACCTAACATCTCGGCGGTAATATTTGAAAACTTACCTGGCGAGTTGGCCTTTACGCCTCCGTGGGACCTTTTTATACATCAATAACGTAATATAACCTAGCCTAACCCAACCTAACATCTCGGCGGTAATATTTGACAACATACCTGGCGAGTTGGCCTCCACGTCTCCGTGGGATCTTTATACACATCAATAACGTAATATATAATCACCTAACCCAATCTTACATCTCGGCGGTAAGATTTGACAACATACCTGGCGAGTTGGCCTCTACGTCTCCGTGGGACCTTTATATACATCAATAACGTAATATAGCCTAACCTAACCCAACCTAACGTCTCGGCGGGTATATTTGACCACATTCCTGTCTTGATGGCCTCTACGTCTCCGTGGGACCTTTATATACATCAATAACGTAATATAACCTAACCTAACCCAACCTAACACCTCGGCGGGTATATTTGACCACATTCCTGTCTTGATGGCCTCTACGTCTCCGTGGGACCGTTATATACATCAATAACGTAATATAACATCACCTAACCCAATCTTACATCTCGGCGGTAATATTTGATCACATTCCTGGCTTGTTGGACTCTACGTCTCCGTGGGACCTTTATATACATCTATAACGTAATATAACCTAACCTAACCCAACCTAACATCTCGGCGGTAAGATTTGACAACATACCTGGCGAGTTGGCCTCTACGTCTCCGTGGGACCTTTATATACTTCAATAACGTAATATAACCTAACCTAAACCAATCTAACATCTCGGCGGTAATATTTGAAGACATACCTGGCGAGTTGGCCACTTCGTCTCCGTGGGACCTTTATATACATCAATAACGTAATGTAACCTAACCTAACCCAACCTAACATCTCGGCGGTAATATTTGACAACATTCCTGGCGAGTTGGCTTCTCCATCTCCGTGGGACCTTTATATACATCAATAACGTAATATAACCTAACCTAACCCAACCTAACATCTTGGCGGTAAGATCTGACAACATACCTGGCGAGTTGGCCTCTACGTCTCCGTGGGACCTTTATATACATCAATAACGTAATATAGCCTAACCTAACCCAACCTAACATCTCGGCGGTAATATTTGACCACATTCCTGTCTTGTTGGCCTCTACGTCTCCGTGGGACCGTTATATACATCAATAATGTAATACAACCTAACCTAACCCAACCTAACATCTCGGCAGTAATATTTGAGAACATTCCTGGCGAGTTGGCTTCTCCGCCTCCGTGGGACCTTTATATACATCAATAACGTAATATAACATAACCTAACCCAACCTAACATCTCGGCGGTACTATTTGACAACATACCTGGCGAGTTGGCTTCTCCGCCTCCGTGGGACCTTTATATACATCAATAACGTAATATAACCTAATCTAACCCAACCTAACATCTCGGCGCTAATATTTGACAACATTCCTGGCGAGTTGGCTTCTCCGTCTCCGTGGGACCTTTAAATACATCAATAACCTAATATAACCTAACCTAATCCAACCTAATATCTCGGCGGTAATATTTGACAACATTCCTGGCGAGTTGGCTTATCCGTCTCCGTGGGACCTTTATATACATCCATAACGTAATATAACCTAACCTAACCCAATCTAGCATCTCGGCGGTAATATTTGACCACATTCCTGGCTTGTTGGACTCTACGTCTCCGTGGGACCTTTACATACATCTATAACGTAATATAACCTAACCTAACCCAACCTAACATCTCGGCGGTAATATTTGACAACATACCTGGCGAGTTGGCCTCTACGTCTCCGTGGGATCTTTATATACATCAATAACGTAATATAGAATCACATAACCCAATCTTACATCTCGGCTGTAATATTTGACCACATTCCTGGCTTGTTGGACTCTACGTCTACGTGGGACCTTTATATACATCTATAACGTAATATAACCTAACCTAACCCAACCTAACATCTCGGCAATAATATTTGACCACATTCCTGGCTTGTTGGCCTCTACGTCTCCGTGGGACCTTTATATACATCAATAACGTAATATAACCTAACCTAACCCAACCTAACATCTCGGCGGAAATATTTGACCACATTCCTGTCTTGATGGCCTCTACGTCTCCGTGGGACCGTTATATACACCAATAACGTAATATAACCTAACAAAACCCAACCTAACATCTCGGCGGTAATATTTGAAAACTTACCTGGCGAGTTGGCCTTTACGCCTCCGTGGGACCTTTTTATACATCAATAACGTAATATAACCTAGCCTAACCCAACCTAACATCTCGGCGGTAATATTTGACAACATACCTGGCGAGTTGGCCTCCACGTCTCCGTGGGATCTTTATACACATCAATAACGTAATATATAATCACCTAACCCAATCTTACATCTCGGCGGTAAGATTTGACAACATACCTGGCGAGTTGGCCTCTACGTCTCCGTGGGACCTTTATATACATCAATAACGTAATATAGCCTAACCTAACCCAACCTAACATCTCGGCGGGTATATTTGACCACATTCCTGTCTTGATGGCCTCTACGTCTCCGTGGGACCGTTATATACATCAATAACGTAATATAACATCACCTAACCCAATCTTACATCTCGGCGGTAATATTTGATCACATTCCTGGCTTGTTGGACTCTACGTCTCCGTGGGACCTTTATATACATCTATAACGTAATATAACCTAACCTAACCCAACCTAACATCTGGGCGGTAAGATTTGACAACATACCTGGCGAGTTGGCCTCTACGTCTCCGTGGGACCTTTATATACATCAATAACGTAATATAGCCTAACCTAACCCAACCTAACATCTCGGCGGTAATATTTGACCACATTCCTGGCTTGTTGGCCTCTACGTCTCCGTGGGACCTTTATATACATCAATAACGTAATATAACCTAACCTAACCCAACCTAACAGCTCGGCGGGTATATTTGACCACATTCCTGTCTTGATGGCCTCTACGTCTCCGTGGGACCGTTATATACATCAATAACGTAATATAACCTAACCTAACCCAACCTAACATCTCGGCGGTAATATTTGAAAACTTACCTGGCGAGTTGGCCTTTACGCCTACGTGGGACCTTTGTATACATCAATAACGTAATATAACCTAGCCTAACCCAACCTAACATCTCGGCGGTAATATTTGACCACATTCCTGTCTTGTTGGCCTCTACGTCCCCGTGGGACCGTTATATACATCAATAATGTAATACAACCTAACCTAACCCAACCTAACATCTCGGCAGTAATATTTGAGAACATTCCTGGCGAGTTGGCTTCTCCGCCTCCGTGGGACCTTTATATACATCAATAACGTAATATAACATAACCTAACCCAACCTAACATCTCGGCGGTACTATTTGACAACATACCTGGCGAGTTGGCCTCTACGTCTCCGTGGGATCTTTATATACATCAATAACGTAATATAACCTAATCTAACCCAACCTAACATCTCGGCGCTAATATTTGACAACATTCCTGGCGAGTTGGCTTCTCCGTCTCCGTGGGACCTTTAAATACATCAATAACCTAATATAACCTAACCTAATCCAACCTAATATCTCGGCGGTAATATTTGACAACATTCCTGGCGAGTTGGCTTATCCGTCTCCGTGGGACCTTTATATACATCCATAACGTAATATAACCTAACCTAACCCAATCTAGCATCTCGGCGGTAATATTTGACCACATTCCTGGCTTGTTGGACTCTACGTCTCCGTGGGACCTTTACATACATCTATAACGTAATATAACCTAACCTAACCCAACCTAACATCTCGGCGGTAATATTTGACAACATACCTGGCGAGTTGGCCTCTACGTCTCCGTGGGATCTTTATATACATCAATAACGTAATATAGAATCACATAACCCAATCTTACATCTCGGCTGTAATATTTGACCACATTCCTGGCTTGTTGGACTCTACGTCTACGTGGGACCTTTATATACATCTATAACGTAATATAACCTAACCTAACCCAACCTAACATCTCGGCAATAATATTTGACCACATTCCTGGCTTGTTGGCCTCTACGTCTCCGTGGGACCTTTATATACATCAATAACGTAATATAACCTAACCTAACCCAACCTAACATCTCGGCGGAAATATTTGACCACATTCCTGTCTTGATGGCCTCTGCGTCTCCGTGGGACCGTTATATACACCAATAACGTAATATAACCTAACCTAACCCAACCTAACATCTCGGCGGTAATATTTGAAAACTTACCTGGCGAGTTGGCCTTTACGCCTCCGTGGGACCTTTTTATACATCAATAACGTAATATAACCTAGCCTAACCCAACCTAACATCTCGGCGGTAATATTTGACAACATACCTGGCGAGTTGGCCTCCACGTCTCCGTGGGATCTTTATACACATCAATAACGTAATATATAATCACCTAACCCAACCTAACATCTGGGCGGTAAGATTTGACAACATACCTGGCGAGTTGGCCTCTACGTCTCCGTGGGACCTTTATATACATCGATAACGTAATATAGCCTAACCTAACCCAACCTAACATCTCGGCGGTAATATTTGACCACATTCCTGGCTTGTTGGCCTCTACGTCTCCGTGGGACCTTTGTATACATCAATAACGTAATATAACCTAACCTAACCCAACCTAACAGCTCGGCGGGTATATTTGACCACATTCCTGTCTTGATGGCCTCTACGTCTCCGTGGGACCGTTATATACATCAATAACGTAATATAACCTAACCTAACCCAACCTAACATCTCGGCGGTAATATTTGAAAACTTATCTGGCGAGTTGGCCTTTACGCCTACGTGGGACCTTTGTATACATCAATAACGTAATATAACCTAGCCTAACCCAACCTAACATCTCGGCGGTAATATTTGACCACATTCCTGTCTTGTTGGCCTCTACGTCCCCGTGGGACCGTTATATACATCAATAATGTAATACAACCTAACCTAACCCAACCTAACATCTCGGCAGTAATATTTGAGAACATTCCTGGCGAGTTGGCTTCTCCGCCTCCGTGGGACCTTTATATACATCAATAACGTAATATAACATAACCTAACCCAACCTAACATCTCGGCGGTACTATTTGACAACATACCTGGCGAGTTGGCCTCTACGTCTCCGTGGGATCTTTATATACATCAATAACGTAATATAACCTAATCTAACCCAACCTAACATCTCGGCGCTAATATTTGACAACATTCCTGGCGAGTTGGCTTCTCCGTCTCCGTGGGACCTTTAAATACATCAATAACCTAATATAACCTAACCTAATCCAACCTAATATCTCGGCGGTAATATTTGACAACATTCCTGGCGAGTTGGCTTATCCGTCTCCGTGGGACCTTTATATACATCCATAACGTAATATAACCTAACCTAACCCAATCTAGCACCTCGGCGGTAATATTTGACCACATTCCTGGCTTGTTGGACTCTACGTCTCCGTGGGACCTTTACATACATCTATAACGTAATATAACCTAACCTAACCCAACCTAACATCTCGGCGGTAATATTTGACAACATACCTGGCGAGTTGGCCTCTACGTCTCCGTGGGATCTTTATATACATCAATAACGTAATATAGAATCACATAACCCAATCTTACATCTCGGCTGTAATATTTGACCACATTCCTGGCTTGTTGGACTCTACGTCTACGTGGGACCTTTATATACATCTATAACGTAATATAACCTAACCTAACCCAACCTAACATCTCGGCAATAATATTTGACCACATTCCTGGCTTGTTGGCCTCTACGTCTCCGTGGGACCTTTATATACATCAATAACGTAATATAACCTAACCTAACCCAACCTAACATCTCGGCGGAAATATTTGACCACATTCCTGTCTTGATGGCCTCTACGTCTCCGTGGGACCGTTATATACACCAATAACGTAATATAACCTAACCTAACCCAACCTAACATCTCGGCGGTAATATTTGAAAACTTACCTGGCGAGTTGGCCTTTACGCCTCCGTGGGACCTTTTTATACATCAATAACGTAATATAACCTAGCCTAACCCAACCTAACATCTCGGCGGTAATATTTGACAACATACCTGGCGAGTTGGCCTCCACGTCTCCGTGGGATCTTTATACACATCAATAACGTAATATATAATCACCTAACCCAATCTTACATCTCGGCGGTAAGATTTGACAACATACCTGGCGAGTTGGCCTCTACGTCTCCGTGGGACCTTTATATACATCAATAACGTAATATAGCCTAACCTAACCCAACCTAACATCTCGGCGGGTATATTTGACCACATTCCTGTCTTGATGGCCTCTACGTCTCCGTGGGACCGTTATATACATCAATAACGTAATATAACATCACCTAACCCAATCTTACATCTCGGCGGTAATATTTGATCACATTCCTGGCTTGTTGGACTCTACGTCTCCGTGGGACCTTTATATACATCTATAACGTAATATAACCTAACCTAACCCAACCTAACATCTGGGCGGTAAGATTTGACAACATACCTGGCGAGTTGGCCTCTACGTCTCCGTGGGACCTTTATATACATCAATAACGTAATATAGCCTAACCTAACCCAACCTAACATCTCGGCGGTAATATTTGACCACATTCCTGTCTTGTTGGCCTCTACGTCTCCGTGGGACCTTTATATACATCAATAACGTAATATAACCTAACCTAACCCAACCTAACAGCTCGGCGGGTATATTTGACCACATTCCTGTCTTGATGGCCTCTACGTCTCCGTGGGACCGTTATATACATCAATAACGTAATATAACCTAACCTAACCCAACCTAACATCTCGGCGGTAATATTTGAAAACTTACCTGGCGAGTTGGACTTTACGCCTACGTGGGACCTTTGTATACATCAATAACGTAATATAACCTAGCCTAACCCAACCTAACATCTCGGCGGTAATATTTGACCACATTCCTGGCTTGTTGGCCTCTACGTCTCCGTGGGACCTTTATATACATCAATAACGTAATATAACCTAACCTAACCCAACCTAACAGCTCGGCGGGTATATTTGACCACATTCCTGTCTTGATGGCCTCTACGTCTCCGTGGGACCGTTATATACATCAATAACGTAATATAACCTAACCTAACCCAACCTAACATCTCGGCGGTAATATTTGAAAACTTACCTGGCGAGTTGGACTTTACGCCTACGTGGGACCTTTGTATACATCAATAACGTAATATAACCTAGCCTAACCCAACCTAACATCTCGGCGGTAATATTTGACCACATTCCTGTCTTGTTGGCCTCTACGTCCCCGCGGGACCGTTATATACATCAATAATGTAATACAACCTAACCTAACCCAACCTAACATCTCGGCAGTAATATTTGAGAACATTCCTGGCGAGTTGGCTTCTCCGCCTCCGTGGGACCTTTATATACATCAATAACGTAATATAACATAACCTAACCCAACCTAACATCTCGGCGGTACTATTTGACAACATACCTGGCGAGTTGGCCTCTACGTCTCCGTGGGACCTTTATATACATCAATAACGTAATATAGCCTAACCTAACCCAACCTAACGTCTCGGCGGTAATATTTGACCACATTCCTGTCTTGTTGGCCTCTACGTCTCCGTGGGACCGTTATATACACCAATAACGTAATATAACCTAACCTAACCCAACCTAACATCTCGGCGGTAATATTTGACAACATACCTGGCGAGTTGGCCTCCACGTCTCCGTGGGATCTTTATACACATCAATAACGTAATATAACATCACCTAACCCAATCTTACATCGCGGCGGTAATATTTGATCACATTCCTGGCTTGTTGGACTCTACGTCTCCGTGGGACCTTTATATACATCTATAACGTAATATAACCTAACCTAACCCAACCTAACATCTCGGCGGTGAGATTTGACAACATACCTGGCGAGTTGGCCTCTACGTCTCCGTGGGACCTTTATATACATCAATAACGTAATGTAACCTAACCTAACCCAACCTAACATCTCGGCGGTAATATTTGACAACATTCCTGGCGAGTTGGCTTCTCCATCTCCGTGGGACCTTTATATACATCAATAACGTAATATAACCTAACCTAACCCAACCTAACATCTTGGCGGTAAGATCTGACAACATACCTGGCGAGTTGGCCTCTACGTCTCCGTGGGACCTTTATATACATCAATAACGTAATATAGCCTAACCTAACCCAACCTAACGTCTCGGCGGGTATATTTGACCACATTCCTGTCTTGATGGCCTCTACGTCTCCGTGGGACCGTTATATACATCAATAACGTAATATAACATCACCTAACCCAATCTTACATCTCGGCGGTAATATTTGATCACATTCCTGGCTTGTTGGACTCTACGTCTCCGTGGGACCTTTATATACATCTATAACGTAATATAACCTAACCTAACCCAACCTAACATCTGGGCGGTAAGATTTGACAACATACCTGGCGAGTTGGCCTCTACGTCTCCGTGGGACCTTTATATACATCAATAACGTAATATAGCCTAACCTAACCCAACCTAACATCTCGGCGGTAATATTTGACCACATTCCTGGCTTGTTGGCCTCTACGTCTCCGTGGGACCTTTATATACATCAATAACGTAATATAACCTAACCTAACCCAACCTAACAGCTCGGCGGGTATATTTGACCACATTCCTGTCTTGATGGCCTCTACGTCTCCGTGGGACCGTTATATACATCAATAACGTAATATAACCTAACCTAACCCAATCTTACATCTCGGCGGTAATATTTGATCACATTCCTGGCTTGTTGGATTCTACGTCTCCGTGGGACCTTTATATACATCAATAACGTAATAGAACCTAACCTAACCCAACCTAACAGCTCGGCGGGTATATTTGACCACATTCCTGTCTTGATGGCCTCTACGTCTCCGTGGGACCGTTATATACATCAATAACGTAATATAACATCACCTAACCCAACCTAACATCTCGGCGGTAATATTTGACAACATACCTGGCGAGTTGGCCTCTTCGTCTCCGTGGGACCTTTATATACATCAATAACGTAATGTAACCTAACCTAACCCAACCTAACATCTCGGCGGTAATATTTGACAACATTCCTGGCGAGTTGGCTTCTCCATCTCCGTGGGACCTTTATATACATCAATAACGTAATATAACCTAACCTAACCCAACCTAACATCTTGGCGGTAAGATCTGACAACATACCTGGCGAGTTGGCCTCTACGTCTCCGTGGGACCTTTATATACATCAATAACGTAATATAGCCTAACCTAACCCAACCTAACATCTCGGCGGTAATATTTGACCACATTCCTGTCTTGTTGGCCTCTACGTCTCCGTGGGACCGTTATATACATCAATAATGTAATACAACCTAACCTAACCCAACCTAACATCTCGGCAGTAATATTTGAGAACATTCCTGGCGAGTTGGCTTCTCCGCCTCCGTGGGACCTTTATATACATCAATAACGTAATATAACATAACCTAACCCAACCTAACATCTCGGCGGTACTATTTGACAACATACCTGGCGAGTTGGCTTCTCCGCCTCCGTGGGACCTTTATATACATCAATAACGTAATATAACATAACCTAACCCAACCTAACATCTCGGCGGTACTATTTGATAACATACCTGGCGAGTTGGCCTCTACGTCTCCGTGGGATCTTTATACACATCAATAACGTAATATATAATCACCTAACCCAATCTTACATCTCGGCGGTAAGATTTGACAACATACCTGGCGAGTTGGCCTCTACGTCTCCGTGGGACCTTTATATACATCAATAACGTAATATAGCCTAACCTAACCCAACCTAACGTCTCGGCGGGTATATTTGACCACATTCCTGTCTTGATGGCCTCTACGTCTCCGTGGGACCGTTATATACATCAATAACGTAATATAACATCACCTAACCCAATCTTACATCTCGGCGGTAATATTTGATCACATTCCTGGCTTGTTGGACTCTACGTCTCCGTGGGACCTTTATATACATCTATAACGTAATATAACCTAACCTAACCCAACCTAACATCTGGGCGGTAAGATTTGACAACATACCTGGCGAGTTGGCCTCTACGTCTCCGTGGGACCTTTATATACATCAATAACGTAATATAGCCTAACCTAACCCAACCGAACATCTCGGCGGTAATATTTGACCACATTCCTGGCTTGTTGGCCTCTACGTCTCCGTGGGACCTTTATATACATCAATAACGTAATATAACCTAACCTAACCCAACCTAACAGCTCGGCGGGTATATTTGACCACATTCCTGTCTTGATGGCCTCTACGTCTCCGTGGGACCGTTATATACATCAATAACGTAATATAACCTAACCTAACCCAACCTAACATCTCGGCGGTAATATTTGAAAACTTACCTGGCGAGTTGGCCTTTACGCCTACGTGGGACCTTTATATACATCAATAACGTAATATAGCCTAACCTAACCCAACCTAACATCTCGGCGGTAATATTTGACCATATTCCTGGCTTGTTGGCCTCTACGTCTCCGTGGGACCTTTATATACATCAATAACGTAATATAACCTAACCTAACCCAACCTAACACCTCGGCGGGTATATTTGACCACATTCCTGTCTTGATGGCCTCTACGTCTCCGTGGGACCGTTATATACATCAATAACGTAATATAACATCACCTAACCCAATCTTACATCTCGGCGGTAATATTTGATCACATTCCTGGCTTGTTGGACTCTACGTCTCCGTGGGACCTTTATATACATCTATAACGTAATATAACCTAACCTAACCCAACCTAACATCTCGGCGGTAAGATTTGACAACATACCTGGCGAGTTGGCCTCTACGTCTCCGTGGGACCTTTATATACTTCAATAACGTAATATAACCTAACCTAAACCAATCTAACATCTCGGCGGTAATATTTGAAGACATACCTGGCGAGTTGGCCACTTCGTCTCCGTGGGACCTTTATATACATCAATAACGTAATGTAACCTAACCTAACCCAACCTAACATCTCGGCGGTAATATTTGACAACATTCCTGGCGAGTTGGCTTCTCCATCTCCGTGGGACCTTTATATACATCAATAACGTAATATAACCTAACCTAACCCAACCTAACATCTTGGCGGTAAGATCTGACAACATACCTGGCGAGTTGGCCTCTACGTCTCCGTGGGACCTTTATATACATCAATAACGTAATATAGCCTAACCTAACCCAACCTAACATCTCGGCGGTAATATTTGACCACATTCCTGTCTTGTTGGCCTCTACGTCTCCGTGGGACCGTTATATACATCAATAATGTAATACAACCTAACCTAACCCAACCTAACATCTCGGCAGTAATATTTGAGAACATTCCTGGCGAGTTGGCTTCTCCGCCTCCGTGGGACCTTTATATACATCAATAACGTAATATAACATAACCTAACCCAACCTAACATCTCGGCGGTACTATTTGACAACATACCTGGCGAGTTGGCTTCTCCGCCTCCGTGGGACCTTTATATACATCAATAACGTAATATAACCTAATCTAACCCAACCTAACATCTCGGCGCTAATATTTGACAACATTCCTGGCGAGTTGGCTTCTCCGTCTCCGTGGGACCTTTAAATACATCAATAACCTAATATAACCTAACCTAATCCAACCTAATATCTCGGCGGTAATATTTGACAACATTCCTGGCGAGTTGGCTTATCCGTCTCCGTGGGACCTTTATATACATCCATAACGTAATATAACCTAACCTAACCCAATCTAGCATCTCGGCGGTAATATTTGACCACATTCCTGGCTTGTTGGACTCTACGTCTCCGTGGGACCTTTACATACATCTATAACGTAATATAACCTAACCTAACCCAACCTAACATCTCGGCGGTAATATTTGACAACATACCTGGCGAGTTGGCCTCTACGTCTCCGTGGGATCTTTATATACATCAATAACGTAATATAGAATCACATAACCCAATCTTACATCTCGGCTGTAATATTTGACCACATTCCTGGCTTGTTGGACTCTACGTCTACGTGGGACCTTTATATACATCTATAACGTAATATAACCTAACCTAACCCAACCTAACATCTCGGCAATAATATTTGACCACATTCCTGGCTTGTTGGCCTCTACGTCTCCGTGGGACCTTTATATACATCAATAACGTAATATAACCTAACCTAACCCAACCTAACATCTCGGCGGAAATATTTGACCACATTCCTGTCTTGATGGCCTCTACGTCTCCGTGGGACCGTTATATACACCAATAACGTAATATAACCTAACAAAACCCAACCTAACATCTCGGCGGTAATATTTGAAAACTTACCTGGCGAGTTGGCCTTTACGCCTCCGTGGGACCTTTTTATACATCAATAACGTAATATAACCTAGCCTAACCCAACCTAACATCTCGGCGGTAATATTTGACAACATACCTGGCGAGTTGGCCTCCACGTCTCCGTGGGATCTTTATACACATCAATAACGTAATATATAATCACCTAACCCAATCTTACATCTCGGCGGTAAGATTTGACAACATACCTGGCGAGTTGGCCTCTACGTCTCCGTGGGACCTTTATATACATCAATAACGTAATATAGCCTAACCTAACCCAACCTAACATCTCGGCGGGTATATTTGACCACATTCCTGTCTTGATGGCCTCTACGTCTCCGTGGGACCGTTATATACATCAATAACGTAATATAACATCACCTAACCCAATCTTACATCTCGGCGGTAATATTTGATCACATTCCTGGCTTGTTGGACTCTACGTCTCCGTGGGACCTTTATATACATCTATAACGTAATATAACCTAACCTAACCCAACCTAACATCTGGGCGGTAAGATTTGACAACATACCTGGCGAGTTGGCCTCTACGTCTCCGTGGGACCTTTATATACATCAATAACTTAATATAGCCTAACCTAACCCAACCTAACATCTCGGCGGTAATATTTGACCACATTCCTGGCTCGTTGGCCTCTACGTCTCCGTGGGACCTTTATATACATCAATAACGTAATATAACCTAACCTAACCCAACCTAACAGCTCGGCGGGTATATTTGACCACATTCCTGTCTTGATGGCCTCTACGTCTCCGTGGGACCGTTATATACATCAATAACGTAATATAACCTAACCTAACCCAACCTAACATCTCGGCGGTAATATTTGAAAACTTACCTGGCGAGTTGGCCTTTACGCCTACGTGGGACCTTTGTATACATCAATAACGTAATATAACCTAGCCTAACCCAACCTAACATCTCGGCGGTAATATTTGACCACATTCCTGTCTTGTTGGCCTCTACGTCCCCGTGGGACCGTTATATACATCAATAATGTAATACAACCTAACCTAACCCAACCTAACATCTCGGCAGTAATATTTGAGAACATTCCTGGCGAGTTGGCTTCTCCGCCTCCGTGGGACCTTTATATACATCAATAACGTAATATAACATAACCTAACCCAACCTAACATCTCGGCGGTACTATTTGACAACATACCTGGCGAGTTGGCCTCTACGTCTCCGTGGGATCTTTATATACATCAATAACGTAATATAACCTAATCTAACCCAACCTAACATCTCGGCGCTAATATTTGACAACATTCCTGGCGAGTTGGCTTCTCCGTCTCCGTGGGACCTTTAAATACATCAATAACCTAATATAACCTAACCTAATCCAACCTAATATCTCGGCGGTAATATTTGACAACATTCCTGGCGAGTTGGCTTATCCGTCTCCGTGGGACCTTTATATACATCCATAACGTAATATAACCTAACCTAACCCAATCTAGCATCTCGGCGGTAATATTTGACCACATTCCTGGCTTGTTGGACTCTACGTCTCCGTGGGACCTTTACATACATCTATAACGTAATATAACCTAACCTAACCCAACCTAACATCTCGGCGGTAATATTTGACAACATACCTGGCGAGTTGGCCTCTACGTCTCCGTGGGATCTTTATATACATCAATAACGTAATATAGAATCACATAACCCAATCTTACATCTCGGCTGTAATATTTGACCACATTCCTGGCTTGTTGGACTCTACGTCTACGTGGGACCTTTATATACATCTATAACGTAATATAACCTAACCTAACCCAACCTAACATCTCGGCAATAATATTTGACCACATTCCTGGCTTGTTGGCCTCTACGTCTCCGTGGGACCTTTATATACATCAATAACGTAATATAACCTAACCTAACCCAACCTAACATCTCGGCGGAAATATTTGACCACATTCCTGTCTTGATGGCCTCTGCGTCTCCGTGGGACCGTTATATACACCAATAACGTAATATAACCTAACCTAACCCAACCTAACATCTCGGCGGTAATATTTGAAAACTTACCTGGCGAGTTGGCCTTTACGCCTCCGTGGGACCTTTTTATACATCAATAACGTAATATAACCTAGCCTAACCCAACCTAACATCTCGGCGGTAATATTTGACAACATACCTGGCGAGTTGGCCTCCACGTCTCCGTGGGATCTTTATACACATCAATAACGTAATATATAATCACCTAACCCAACCTAACATCTGGGCGGTAAGATTTGACAACATACCTGGCGAGTTGGCCTCTACGTCTCCGTGGGACCTTTATATACATCGATAACGTAATATAGCCTAACCTAACCCAACCTAACATCTCGGCGGTAATATTTGACCACATTCCTGGCTTGTTGGCCTCTACGTCTCCGTGGGACCTTTGTATACATCAATAACGTAATATAACCTAACCTAACCCAACCTAACAGCTCGGCGGGTATATTTGACCACATTCCTGTCTTGATGGCCTCTACGTCTCCGTGGGACCGTTATATACATCAATAACGTAATATAACCTAACCTAACCCAACCTAACATCTCGGCGGTAATATTTGAAAACTTATCTGGCGAGTTGGCCTTTACGCCTACGTGGGACCTTTGTATACATCAATAACGTAATATAACCTAGCCTAACCCAACCTAACATCTCGGCGGTAATATTTGACCACATTCCTGTCTTGTTGGCCTCTACGTCCCCGTGGGACCGTTATATACATCAATAATGTAATACAACCTAACCTAACCCAACCTAACATCTCGGCAGTAATATTTGAGAACATTCCTGGCGAGTTGGCTTCTCCGCCTCCGTGGGACCTTTATATACATCAATAACGTAATATAACATAACCTAACCCAACCTAACATCTCGGCGGTACTATTTGACAACATACCTGGCGAGTTGGCCTCTACGTCTCCGTGGGATCTTTATATACATCAATAACGTAATATAACCTAATCTAACCCAACCTAACATCTCGGCGCTAATATTTGACAACATTCCTGGCGAGTTGGCTTCTCCGTCTCCGTGGGACCTTTAAATACATCAATAACCTAATATAACCTAACCTAATCCAACCTAATATCTCGGCGGTAATATTTGACAACATTCCTGGCGAGTTGGCTTATCCGTCTCCGTGGGACCTTTATATACATCCATAACGTAATATAACCTAACCTAACCCAATCTAGCATCTCGGCGGTAATATTTGACCACATTCCTGGCTTGTTGGACTCTACGTCTCCGTGGGACCTTTACATACATCTATAACGTAATATAACCTAACCTAACCCAACCTAACATCTCGGCGGTAATATTTGACAACATACCTGGCGAGTTGGCCTCTACGTCTCCGTGGGATCTTTATATACATCAATAACGTAATATAGAATCACATAACCCAATCTTACATCTCGGCTGTAATATTTGACCACATTCCTGGCTTGTTGGACTCTACGTCTACGTGGGACCTTTATATACATCTATAACGTAATATAACCTAACCTAACCCAACCTAACATCTCGGCAATAATATTTGACCACATTCCTGGCTTGTTGGCCTCTACGTCTCCGTGGGACCTTTATATACATCAATAACGTAATATAACCTAACCTAACCCAACCTAACATCTCGGCGGAAATATTTGACCACATTCCTGTCTTGATGGCCTCTGCGTCTCCGTGGGACCGTTATATACACCAATAACGTAATATAACCTAACCTAACCCAACCTAACATCTCGGCGGTAATATTTGAAAACTTACCTGGCGAGTTGGCCTTTACGCCTCCGTGGGACCTTTTTATACATCAATAACGTAATATAACCTAGCCTAACCCAACCTAACATCTCGGCGGTAATATTTGACAACATACCTGGCGAGTTGGCCTCCACGTCTCCGTGGGATCTTTATACACATCAATAACGTAATATATAATCACCTAACCCAACCTAACATCTGGGCGGTAAGATTTGACAACATACCTGGCGAGTTGGCCTCTACGTCTCCGTGGGACCTTTATATACATCGATAACGTAATATAGCCTAACCTAACCCAACCTAACATCTCGGCGGTAATATTTGACCACATTCCTGGCTTGTTGGCCTCTACGTCTCCGTGGGACCTTTGTATACATCAATAACGTAATATAACCTAACCTAACCCAACCTAACAGCTCGGCGGGTATATTTGACCACATTCCTGTCTTGATGGCCTCTACGTCTCCGTGGGACCGTTATATACATCAATAACGTAATATAACCTAACCTAACCCAACCTAACATCTCGGCGGTAATATTTGAAAACTTATCTGGCGAGTTGGCCTTTACGCCTACGTGGGACCTTTGTATACATCAATAACGTAATATAACCTAGCCTAACCCAACCTAACATCTCGGCGGTAATATTTGACCACATTCCTGTCTTGTTGGCCTCTACGTCCCCGTGGGACCGTTATATACATCAATAATGTAATACAACCTAACCTAACCCAACCTAACATCTCGGCAGTAATATTTGAGAACATTCCTGGCGAGTTGGCTTCTCCGCCTCCGTGGGACCTTTATATACATCAATAACGTAATATAACATAACCTAACCCAACCTAACATCTCGGCGGTACTATTTGACAACATACCTGGCGAGTTGGCCTCTACGTCTCCGTGGGATCTTTATATACATCAATAACGTAATATAACCTAATCTAACCCAACCTAACATCTCGGCGCTAATATTTGACAACATTCCTGGCGAGTTGGCTTCTCCGTCTCCGTGGGACCTTTAAATACATCAATAACCTAATATAACCTAACCTAATCCAACCTAATATCTCGGCGGTAATATTTGACAACATTCCTGGCGAGTTGGCTTATCCGTCTCCGTGGGACCTTTATATACATCCATAACGTAATATAACCTAACCTAACCCAATCTAGCATCTCGGCGGTAATATTTGACCACATGCCTGGCTTGTTGGACTCTACGTCTCCGTGGGACCTTTACATACATCTATAACGTAATATAACCTAACCTAACCCAACCTAACATCTCGGCGGTAATATTTGACAACATACCTGGCGAGTTGGCCTCTACGTCTCCGTGGGATCTTTATATACATCAATAACGTAATATAGAATCACATAACCCAATCTTACATCTCGGCTGTAATATTTGACCACATTCCTGGCTTGTTGGACTCTACGTCTACGTGGGACCTTTATATACATCTATAACGTAATATAACCTAACCTAACCCAACCTAACATCTCGGCAATAATATTTGACCACATTCCTGGCTTGTTGGCCTCTACGTCTCCGTGGGACCTTTATATACATCAATAACGTAATATAACCTAACCTAACCCAACCTAACATCTCGGCGGAAATATTTGACCACATTCCTGTCTTGATGGCCTCTACGTCTCCGTGGGACCGTTATATACACCAATAACGTAATATAACCTAACCTAACCCAACCTAACATCTCGGCGGTAATATTTGAAAACTTACCTGGCGAGTTGGCCTTTACGCCTCCGTGGGACCTTTTTATACATCAATAACGTAATATAACCTAGCCTAACCCAACCTAACATCTCGGCGGTAATATTTGACAACATACCTGGCGAGTTGGCCTCCACGTCTCCGTGGGATCTTTATACACATCAATAACGTAATATATAATCACCTAACCCAATCTTACATCTCGGCGGTAAGATTTGACAACATACCTGGCGAGTTGGCCTCTACGTCTCCGTGGGACCTTTATATACATCAATAACGTAATATAGCCTAACCTAACCCAACCTAACATCTCGGCGGGTATATTTGACCACATTCCTGTCTTGATGGCCTCTACGTCTCCGTGGGACCGTTATATACATCAATAACGTAATATAACATCACCTAACCCAATCTTACATCTCGGCGGTAATATTTGATCACATTCCTGGCTTGTTGGACTCTACGTCTCCGTGGGACCTTTATATACATCTATAACGTAATATAACCTAACCTAACCCAACCTAACATCTGGGCGGTAAGATTTGACAACATACCTGGCGAGTTGGCCTCTACGTCTCCGTGGGACCTTTATATACATCAATAACGTAATATAGCCTAACCTAACCCAACCTAACATCTCGGCGGTAATATTTGACCACATTCCTGGCTTGTTGGCCTCTACGTCTCCGTGGGACCTTTATATACATCAATAACGTAATATAACCTAACCTAACCCAACCTAACAGCTCGGCGGGTATATTTGACCACATTCCTGTCTTGATGGCCTCTACGTCTCCGTGGGACCGTTATATACATCAATAACGTAATATAACCTAACCTAACCCAACCTAACATCTCGGCGGTAATATTTGAAAACTTACCTGGCGAGTTGGACTTTACGCCTACGTGGGACCTTTGTATACATCAATAACGTAATATAACCTAGCCTAACCCAACCTAACATCTCGGCGGTAATATTTGACCACATTCCTGTCTTGTTGGCCTCTACGTCACCGTGGGACCGTTATATACATCAATAATGTAATACAACCTAACCTAACCCAACCTAACATCTCGGCAGTAATATTTGAGAACATTCCTGGCGAGTTGGCTTCTCCGCCTCCGTGGGACCTTTATATACATCAATAACGTAATATAACATAACCTAACCCAACCTAACATCTCGGCGGTACTATTTGACAACATACCTGGCGAGTTGGCCTCTACGTCTCCGTGGGATCTTTATATACATCAATAACGTAATATAACCTAATCTAACCCAACCTAACATCTCGGCGCTAATATTTGACAACATTCCTGGCGAGTTGGCTTCTCCGTCTCCGTGGGACCTTTAAATACATCAATAACCTAATATAACCTAACCTAATCCAACCTAATATCTCGGCGGTAATATTTGACAACATTCCTGGCGAGTTGGCTTATCCGTCTCCGTGGGACCTTTATATACATCCATAACGTAATATAACCTAACCTAACCCAATCTAGCATCTCGGCGGTAATATTTGACCACATTCCTGGCTTGTTGGACTCTACGTCTCCGTGGGACCTTTACATACATCTATAACGTAATATAACCTAACCTAACCCAACCTAACATCTCGGCGGTAATATTTGACAACATACCTGGCGAGTTGGCCTCTACGTCTCCGTGGGACCTTTATATACATCAATAACGTAATATAGCCTAACCTAACCCAACCTAACATCTCGGCGGTAATATTTGACCACATTCCTGTCTTGTTGGCCTCTACGTCTCCGTGGGACCGTTATATACACCAATAACGTAATATAACCTAACCTAACCCAACCTAACATCTCGGCGGTAATATTTGACAACATACCTGGCGAGTTGGCCTCCACGTCTCCGTGGGATCTTTATACACATCAATAACGTAATATAACATCACCTAACCCAATCTTACATCGCGGCGGTAATATTTGATCACATTCCTGGCTTGTTGGACTCTACGTCTCCGTGGGACCTTTATATACATCTATAACGTAATATAACCTAACCTAACCCAACCTAACATCTCGGCGGTGAGATTTGACAACATACCTGGCGAGTTGGCCTCTACGTCTCCGTGGGACCTTTATATACATCAATAACGTAATGTAACCTAACCTAACCCAACCTAACATCTCGGCGGTAATATTTGACAACATTCCTGGCGAGTTGGCTTCTCCATCTCCGTGGGACCTTTATATACATCAATAACGTAATATAACCTAACCTAACCCAACCTAACATCTTGGCGGTAAGATCTGACAACATACCTGGCGAGTTGGCCTCTACGTCTCCGTGGGACCTTTATATACATCAATAACGTAATATAGCCTAACCTAACCCAACCTAACATCTCGGCGGTAATATTTGACCACATTCCTGTCTTGTTGGCCTCTACGTCTCCGTGGGACCGTTATATACATCAATAATGTAATACAACCTAACCTAACCCAACCTAACATCTCGGCAGTAATATTTGAGAACATTCCTGGCGAGTTGGCTTCTCCGCCTCCGTGGGACCTTTATATACATCAATAACGTAATATAACATAACCTAACCCAACCTAACATCTCGGCGGTACTATTTGACAACATACCTGGCGAGTTGGTTTCTCCGCCTCCGTGGGACCTTTATATACATCAATAACGTAATATAACATAACCTAATCCAACCTAATATCTCGGCGGTAATATTTGACAACATTCCTGGCGAGTTGGCTTATCCGTCTCCGTGGGACCTTTATATACATCCATAACGTAATATAACCTAACCTAACCCAATCTAGCATCTCGGCGGTAATATTTGACCACATTCCTGGCTTGTTGGACTCTACGTCTCCGTGGGACCTTTACATACATCTATAACGTAATATAACCTAACCTAACCCAACCTAACATCTCGGCGGTAATATTTGACAACATACCTGGCGAGTTGGCCTCTACGTCTCCGTGGGACCTTTATATACATCAATAACGTAATATAGCCTAACCTAACCCAACCTAACATCTCGGCGGTAATATTTGACCACATTCCTGGCTTGTTGGCCTCTACGTCTCCGTGGGACCTTTATATACATCAATAACGTAATATAACCTAACCTAACCCAACCTAACAGCTCGGCGGGTATATTTGACCACATTCCTGTCTTGATGGCCTCTACGTCTCCGTGGGACCGTTATATACATCAATAACGTAATATAGCCTAACCTAACCCAACCTAACATCTCGGCGGTAATATTTGACCACATTCCTGGCTTGTTGGCCTCTACGTCTCCGTGGGACCTTTATATACATCAATAACGTAATATAACCTAACCTAACCCAACCTAACAGCTCGGCGGGTATATTTGACCACATTCCTGTCTTGATGGCCTCTACGTCTCCGTGGGACCGTTATATACATCAATAACGTAATATAACATCACCTAACCCAACCTAACATCTCGGCGGTAATATTTGACAACATACCTGGCGAGTTGGCCTCTTCGTCTCCGTGGGACCTTTATATACATCAATAACGTAATGTAACCTAACCTAACCCAACCTAACATCTCGGCGGTAATATTTGACAACATTCCTGGCGAGTTGGCTTCTCCATCTCCGTGGGACCTTTATATACATCAATAACGTAATATAACCTAACCTAACCCAACCTAACATCTTGGCGGTAAGATCTGACAACATACCTGGCGAGTTGGCCTCTACGTCTCCGTGGGACCTTTATATACATCAATAACGTAATATAGCCTAACCTAACCCAACCTAACATCTCGGCGGTAATATTTGACCACATTCCTGTCTTGTTGGCCTCTACGTCTCCGTGGGACCGTTATATACATCAATAATGTAATACAACCTAACCTAACCCAACCTAACATCTCGGCAGTAATATTTGAGAACATTCCTGGCGAGTTGGCTTCTCCGCCTCAGTGGGACCTTTATATACATCAATAACGTAATATAACATAACCTAACCCAACCTAACATCTCGGCGGTACTATTTGACAACATACCTGGCGAGTTGGCTTCTCCGCCTCCGTGGGACCTTTATATACATCAATAACGTAATATAACCTAACCTAACCCAACCTAACAGCTCGGCGGGTATATTTGACCACATTCCTGTCTTGATGGCCTCTACGTCTCCGTGGGACCGTTATATACATCAATAACGTAATATAACCTAACCTAACCCAACCTAACATCTCGGCGGTAATATTTGAAAACTTACCTGGCGAGTTGGACTTTACGCCTACGTGGGACCTTTGTATACATCAATAACGTAATATAACCTAGCCTAACCCAACCTAACATCTCGGCGGTAATATTTGACCACATTCCTGTCTTGTTGGCCTCTACGTCACCGTGGGACCGTTATATACATCAATAATGTAATACAACCTAACCTAACCCAACCTAACATCTCGGCAGTAATATTTGAGAACATTCCTGGCGAGTTGGCTTCTCCGCCTCCGTGGGACCTTTATATACATCAATAACGTAATATAACATAACCTAACCCAACCTAACATCTCGGCGGTACTATTTGACAACATACCTGGCGAGTTGGCCTCTACGTCTCCGTGGGATCTTTATATACATCAATAACGTAATATAACCTAATCTAACCCAACCTAACATCTCGGCGCTAATATTTGACAACATTCCTGGCGAGTTGGCTTCTCCGCCTCCGTGGGACCTTTATATACATCAATAACGTAATATAACATAACCTAACCCAACCTAACATCTCGGCGGTAATATTTGACAACATACCTGGCGAGTTGGCCTCTACGTCTCCGTGGGACCTTTATATACATCAATAACGTAATATAGCCTAACCTAACCCAACCTAACATCTCGGCGGTAATATTTGACCACATTCCTGTCTTGTTGGCCTCTACGTCTCCGTGGGACCGTTATATACACCAATAACGTAATATAACCTAACCTAACCCAACCTAACATCTCGGCGGTAATATTTGACAACATACCTGGCGAGTTGGCCTCCACGTCTCCGTGGGATCTTTATACACATCAATAACGTAATATAACATCACCTAACCCAATCTTACATCGCGGCGGTAATATTTGATCACATTCCTGGCTTGTTGGACTCTACGTCTCCGTGGGACCTTTATATACATCTATAACGTAATATAACCTAACCTAACCCAACCTAACATCTCGGCGGTGAGATTTGACAACATACCTGGCGAGTTGGCCTCTACGTCTCCGTGGGACCTTTATATACATCAATAACGTAATGTAACCTAACCTAACCCAACCTAACATCTCGGCGGTAATATTTGACAACATTCCTGGCGAGTTGGCTTCTCCATCTCCGTGGGACCTTTATATACATCAATAACGTAATATAACCTAACCTAACCCAACCTAACATCTTGGCGGTAAGATCTGACAACATACCTGGCGAGTTGGCCTCTACGTCTCCGTGGGACCTTTATATACATCAATAACGTAATATAGCCTAACCTAACCCAACCTAACATCTCGGCGGTAATATTTGACCACATTCCTGTCTTGTTGGCCTCTACGTCTCCGTGGGACCGTTATATACATCAATAATGTAATACAACCTAACCTAACCCAACCTAACATCTCGGCAGTAATATTTGAGAACATTCCTGGCGAGTTGGCTTCTCCGCCTCCGTGGGACCTTTATATACATCAATAACGTAATATAACATAACCTAACCCAACCTAACATCTCGGCGGTACTATTTGACAACATACCTGGCGAGTTGGTTTCTCCGCCTCCGTGGGACCTTTATATACATCAATAACGTAATATAACATAACCTAATCCAACCTAATATCTCGGCGGTAATATTTGACAACATTCCTGGCGAGTTGGCTTATCCGTCTCCGTGGGACCTTTATATACATCCATAACGTAATATAACCTAACCTAACCCAATCTAGCATCTCGGCGGTAATATTTGACCACATTCCTGGCTTGTTGGACTCTACGTCTCCGTGGGACCTTTACATACATCTATAACGTAATATAACCTAACCTAACCCAACCTAACATCTCGGCGGTAATATTTGACAACATACCTGGCGAGTTGGCCTCTACGTCTCCGTGGGACCTTTATATACATCAATAACGTAATATAGCCTAACCTAACCCAACCTAACATCTCGGCGGTAATATTTGACCACATTCCTGGCTTGTTGGCCTCTACGTCTCCGTGGGACCTTTATATACATCAATAACGTAATATAACCTAACCTAACCCAACCTAACAGCTCGGCGGGTATATTTGACCACATTCCTGTCTTGATGGCCTCTACGTCTCCGTGGGACCGTTATATACATCAATAACGTAATATAGCCTAACCTAACCCAACCTAACATCTCGGCGGTAATATTTGACCACATTCCTGGCTTGTTGGCCTCTACGTCTCCGTGGGACCTTTATATACATCAATAACGTAATATAACCTAACCTAACCCAACCTAACAGCTCGGCGGGTATATTTGACCACATTCCTGTCTTGATGGCCTCTACGTCTCCGTGGGACCGTTATATACATCAATAACGTAATATAACATCACCTAACCCAACCTAACATCTCGGCGGTAATATTTGACAACATACCTGGCGAGTTGGCCTCTTCGTCTCCGTGGGACCTTTATATACATCAATAACGTAATGTAACCTAACCTAACCCAACCTAACATCTCGGCGGTAATATTTGACAACATTCCTGGCGAGTTGGCTTCTCCATCTCCGTGGGACCTTTATATACATCAATAACGTAATATAACCTAACCTAACCCAACCTAACATCTTGGCGGTAAGATCTGACAACATACCTGGCGAGTTGGCCTCTACGTCTCCGTGGGACCTTTATATACATCAATAACGTAATATAGCCTAACCTAACCCAACCTAACATCTCGGCGGTAATATTTGACCACATTCCTGTCTTGTTGGCCTCTACGTCTCCGTGGGACCGTTATATACATCAATAATGTAATACAACCTAACCTAACCCAACCTAACATCTCGGCAGTAATATTTGAGAACATTCCTGGCGAGTTGGCTTCTCCGCCTCCGTGGGACCTTTATATACATCAATAACGTAATATAACATAACCTAACCCAACCTAACATCTCGGCGGTACTATTTGACAACATACCTGGCGAGTTGGCTTCTCCGCCTCCGTGGGACCTTTATATACATCAATAACGTAATATAACCTAACCTAACCCAACCTAACAGCTCGGCGGGTATATTTGACCACATTCCTGTCTTGATGGCCTCTACGTCTCCGTGGGACCGTTATATACATCAATAACGTAATATAACCTAACCTAACCCAACCTAACATCTCGGCGGTAATATTTGAAAACTTACCTGGCGAGTTGGACTTTACGCCTACGTGGGACCTTTGTATACATCAATAACGTAATATAACCTAGCCTAACCCAACCTAACATCTCGGCGGTAATATTTGACCACATTCCTGTCTTGTTGGCCTCTACGTCACCGTGGGACCGTTATATACATCAATAATGTAATACAACCTAACCTAACCCAACCTAACATCTCGGCAGTAATATTTGAGAACATTCCTGGCGAGTTGGCTTCTCCGCCTCCGTGGGACCTTTATATACATCAATAACGTAATATAACATAACCTAACCCAACCTAACATCTCGGCGGTACTATTTGACAACATACCTGGCGAGTTGGCCTCTACGTCTCCGTGGGATCTTTATATACATCAATAACGTAATATAACCTAATCTAACCCAACCTAACATCTCGGCGCTAATATTTGACAACATTCCTGGCGAGTTGGCTTCTCCGTCTCCGTGGGACCTTTAAATACATCAATAACCTAATATAACCTAACCTAATCCAACCTAATATCTCGGCGGTAATATTTGACAACATTCCTGGCGAGTTGGCTTATCCGTCTCCGTGGGACCTTTATATACATCCATAACGTAATATAACCTAACCTAACCCAATCTAGCATCTCGGCGGTAATATTTGACCACATTCCTGGCTTGTTGGACTCTACGTCTCCGTGGGACCTTTACATACATCTATAACGTAATATAACCTAACCTAACCCAACCTAACATCTCGGCGGTAATATTTGACAACATACCTGGCGAGTTGGCCTCTACGTCTCCGTGGGACCTTTATATACATCAATAACGTAATATAGCCTAACCTAACCCAACCTAACATCTCGGCGGTAATATTTGACCACATTCCTGTCTTGTTGGCCTCTACGTCTCCGTGGGACCGTTATATATACCAATAACGTAATATAACCTAACCTAACCCAACCTAACATCTCGGCGGTAATATTTGACAACATACCTGGCGAGTTGGCCTCCACGTCTCCGTGGGATCTTTATACACATCAATAACGTAATATAACATCACCTAACCCAATCTTACATCGCGGCGGTAATATTTGATCACATTCCTGGCTTGTTGGACTCTACGTCTCCGTGGGACCTTTATATACATCTATAACGTAATATAACCTAACCTAACCCAACCTAACATCTCGGCGGTGAGATTTGACAACATACCTGGCGAGTTGGCCTCTACGTCTCCGTGGGACCTTTATATACATCAATAACGTAATGTAACCTAACCTAACCCAACCTAACATCTCGGCGGTAATATTTGACAACATTCCTGGCGAGTTGGCTTCTCCATCTCCGTGGGACCTTTATATACATCAATAACGTAATATAACCTAACCTAACCCAACCTAACATCTTGGAGGTAAGATCTGACAACATACCTGGCGAGTTGGCCTCTACGTCTCCGTGGGACCTTTATATACATCAATAACGTAATATAGCCTAACCTAACCCAACCTAACATCTCGGCGGTAATATTTGACCACATTCCTGTCTTGTTGGCCTCTACGTCTCCGTGGGACCGTTATATACATCAATAATGTAATACAACCTAACCTAACCCAACCTAACATCTCGGCAGTAATATTTGAGAACATTCCTGGCGAGTTGGCTTCTCCGCCTCCGTGGGACCTTTATATACATCAATAACGTAATATAACATAACCTAACCCAACCTAACATCTCGGCGGTACTATTTGACAACATACCTGGCGAGTTGGTTTCTCCGCCTCCGTGGGACCTTTATATACATCAATAACGTAATATAACATAACCTAATCCAACCTAATATCTCGGCGGTAATATTTGACAACATTCCTGGCGAGTTGGCTTATCCGTCTCCGTGGGACCTTTATATACATCCATAACGTAATATAACCTAACCTAACCCAATCTAGCATCTCGGCGGTAATATTTGACCACATTCCTGGCTTGTTGGACTCTACGTCTCCGTGGGACCTTTACATACATCTATAACGTAATATAACCTAACCTAACCCAACCTAACATCTCGGCGGTAATATTTGACAACATACCTGGCGAGTTGGCCTCTACGTCTCCGTGGGACCTTTATATACATCAATAACGTAATATAGCCTAACCTAACCCAACCTAACATCTCGGCGGTAATATTTGACCACATTCCTGGCTTGTTGGCCTCTACGTCTCCGTGGGACCTTTATATACATCAATAACGTAATATAACCTAACCTAACCCAACCTAACAGCTCGGCGGGTATATTTGACCACATTCCTGTCTTGATGGCCTCTACGTCTCCGTGGGACCGTTATATACATCAATAACGTAATATAGCCTAACCTAACCCAACCTAACATCTCGGCGGTAATATTTGACCACATTCCTGGCTTGTTGGCCTCTACGTCTCCGTGGGACCTTTATATACATCAATAACGTAATATAACATCACCTAACCCAACCTAACATCTCGGCGGTAATATTTGACAACATACCTGGCGAGTTGGCCTCTTCGTCTCCGTGGGACCTTTATATACATCAATAACGTAATGTAACCTAACCTAACCCAACCTAACATCTCGGCGGTAATATTTGACAACATTCCTGGCGAGTTGGCTTCTCCATCTCCGTGGGACCTTTATATACATCAATAACGTAATATAACCTAACCTAACCCAACCTAACATCTTGGCGGTAAGATCTGACAACATACCTGGCGAGTTGGCCTCTACGTCTCCGTGGGACCTTTATATACATCAATAACGTAATATAGCCTAACCTAACCCAACCTAACATCTCGGCGGTAATATTTGACCACATTCCTGTCTTGTTGGCCTCTACGTCTCCGTGGGACCGTTATATACATCAATAATGTAATACAACCTAACCTAACCCAACCTAACATCTCGGCAGTAATATTTGAGAACATTCCTGGCGAGTTGGCTTCTCCGCCTCCGTGGGACCTTTATATACATCAATAACGTAATATAACATAACCTAACCCAACCTAACATCTCGGCGGTACTATTTGACAACATACCTGGCGAGTTGGCTTCTCCGCCTCCGTGGGACCTTTATATACATCAATAACGTAATATAACATAACCTAACCCAACCTAACATCTCGGCGGTACTATTTGATAACATACCTGGCGAGTTGGCCTCTACGTCTCCGTGGGATCTTTATATACATCAATAACGTAATATAACCTAATCTAACCCAACCTAACATCTCGGCGGTAATATTTGACAACATTCCTGGCGAGTTGGTTTCTCCGTCTCCGTGGGACCTTTAAATACATCAATAACCTAATATAACCTAACCTAATCCAACCTAATATCTCGGCGGTAATATTTGACAACATTCCTGGCGAGTTGGCTTATCCGTCTCCGTGGGACCTTTATATACATCCATAACGTAATATAACCTAACCTAACCCAATCTAGCATCTCGGCGGTAATATTTGACCACATTCCTGGCTTGTTGGACTCTACGTCTCCGTGGGACCTTTACATACATCTATAACGTAATATAACCTAACCTAACCCAACCTAACATCTCGGCGGTAATATTTGACAACATACCTGGCGAGTTGGCCTCTACGGCTCCGTGGGACCTTTATATACATCAATAACGTAATATAGCCTAACCTAACCCAACCTAACATCTCGGCGGTAATATTTGACCACATTCCTGGCTTGTTGGCCTCTACGTCTCCGTGGGACCTTTATATACATCAATAACGTAATATAACCTAACCTAACCCAACCTAACACCTCGGCGGGTATATTTGACCACATTCCTGTCTTGATGGCCTCTACGTCTCCGTGGGACCGTTATATACATCAATAACGTAATATAACATCACCTAACCCAATCTTACATCTCGGCGGTAATATTTGATCACATTCCTGGCTTGTTGGACTCTACGTCTCCGTGGGACCTTTATATACATCTATAACGTAATATAACCTAACCTAACCCAACCTAACATCTCGGCGGTAAGATTTGACAACATACCTGGCGAGTTGGCCTCTACGTCTCCGTGGGACCTTTATATACTTCAATAACGTAATATAACCTAACCTAAACCAATCTAACATCTCGGCGGTAATATTTGAAGACATACCTGGCGAGTTGGCCACTTCGTCTCCGTGGGACCTTTATATACATCAATAACGTAATGTAACCTAACCTAACCCAACCTAACATCTCGGCGGTAATATTTGACAACATTCCTGGCGAGTTGGCTTCTCCATCTCCGTGGGACCTTTATATACATCAATAACGTAATATAACCTAACCTAACCCAACCTAACACCTTGGCGGTAAGATCTGACAACATACCTGGCGAGTTGGCCTCTACGTCTCCGTGGGACCTTTATATACATCAATAACGTAATATAGCCTAACCTAACCCAACCTAACATCTCGGCGGTAATATTTGACCACATTCCTGGCTTGTTGGCCTCTACGTCTCCGTGGGACCTTTATATACATCAATAACGTAATATAACCTAACCTAACCCAACCTAACAGCTCGGCGGGTATATTTGACCACATTCCTGTCTTGATGGCCTCTACGTCTCCGTGGGACCGTTATATACATCAATAACGTAATATAACATCACCTAACCCAACCTAACATCTCGGCGGTAATATTTGACAACATACCTGGCGAGTTGGCCTCTACGTCTCCGTGGGATCTTTATATACATCAATAACGTAATATAGAATCACATAACCCAACCTAACATCTCGGCGGTAATATTTGAAAACTTACCTGGCGAGTTGGCCTTTACGCCTCCGTGGGACCTTTTTATACATCAATAACGTAATATAACCTAGCCTAACCCAACCTAACATCTCGGCGGTAATATTTGACAACATACCTGGCGAGTTGGCCTCCACGTCTCCGTGGGATCTTTATACACATCAATAACGTAATATAACATCACCTAACCCAATCTTACATCTCGGCGGTAAGATTTGACAACATACCTGGCGAGTTGGCCTCTACGTCTCCGTGGGACCTTTATATACATCAATAACGTAATATAGCCTAACCTAACCCAACCTAACATCTCGGCGGGTATATTTGACCACATTCCTGTCTTGATGGCCTCTACGTCTCCGTGGGACCTTTTTATACATCAATAACGTAATATAACCTAGCCTAACCCAACCTAACATCTCGGCGGTAATATTTGACAACATACCTGACGAGTTGGCCTCCACGTCTCCGTGGGATCTTTATACACATCAATAACGTAATATAACATCACCTAACCCAAACTTACATCTCGGCGGTAATATTTGATCACATTCCTGGCTTGTTGGACTCTACGTCTCCGTGGGACCTTTATATACATCTATAACGTAATATAACCTAACCTAACCCAACCTAACATCTCGGCGGTAAGATTTGACAACATACCTGGCGAGTTGGCCTCTACGTCTCCGTGGGACCTTTATATACATCAATAACGTAATATAGCCTAACCTAACCCAACCTAACATCTCGGCGGTAATATTTGACCACATTCCTGTCTTGTTGGCCTCTACGTCTCCGTGGGACCGTTATATACATCAATAATGTAATACAACCTAACCTAACCCAACCTAACATCTCGGCAGTAATATTTGAGAACATTCCTGGCGAGTTGGCTTCTCCGCCTCCGTGGGACCTTTATATACATCAATAACGTAATATAACATAACCTAACCCAACCTAACATCTCGGCGGTACTATTTGACAACATACCTGGCGAGTTGGCTTCTCCGCCTCCGTGGGACCTTTATATACATCAATAACGTAATATAACATAACCTAACCCAACCTAACATCTCGGCGGTACTATTTGATAACATACCTGGCGAGTTGGCCTCTACGTCTACGTGGTACCTTTATATACATCTATAACGTAATATAACCTAACCTAACCCAACCTAACATCTCGGCAATAATATTTGACCACATTCCTGGCTTGTTGGCCTCTACGTCTCCGTGGGACCTTTATATACATCAATAACGTAATATAACCTAACCTAACCCAACCTAACATCTCGGCGGAATTATTTGACCACATTCCTGTCTTGATGGCCTCTACGTCTCCGTGGGACCGTTATATACACCAATAACGTAATATAACCTAACCTAACCCAACCTAACATCTCGGCGGTAATATTTGAAAACTTACCTGGCGAGTTGGCCTTTACGCCTCCGTGGGACCTTTTTATACATCAATAACGTAATATAACCTAGCCTAACCCAACCTAACATCTCGGCGGTAATATTTGACCACATTCCTGGCTTGTTGGCCTCTACGTCTTCGTGGGACCTTTATATACATCAATAACGTAATATAACCTAACCTAACCCAACCTAACAGCTCGGCGGGTATATTTGACCACATTCCTGTCTTGATGGCCTCTACGTCTCCGTGGGACCGTTATATACATCAATAACGTAATATAACCTAACCTAACCCGACCTAACATCTCGGCGGTAATATTTGACAACATACCTGGCGAGTTGGCCTCTAGGTCTCCGTGGGAGCTTTATACACATCAATAACGTAATATAACATCACCTAACCCAATCTTACATCTCGGCGGTAATATTTGATCACATTCCTGGCTTGTTGGACTCTACGTCTCCGTGGGACCTTTATATACATCTATAACGTAATATAACCTAACCTAACCCAGCCTAACATCTCGGCGGTAAGATTTGACAACATACCTGGCGAGTTGGCCTCTACGTCTCCGTGGGACCTTTATATACATCAATAACGTAATATAGCCTAACCTAACCCAACCTAACATCTCGGCGGTAATATTTGACCACATTCCTGGCTTGTTGGCCTCTCCGTCTCCGTGGGACCTTTATATACATCAATAACGTAATATAACCTAACCTAACCCAACCTAACAGCTCGGCGGGTATATTTGACCACATTCCTGTCTTGATGGCCTCTACGTCTCCGTGGGACCGTTATATACATCAATAACGTAATATAACATCACCTAACCCAATCTTACATCTCGGCGGTAATATTTGATCACATTCCTGGCTTGTTGGACTCTACGTCTCCGTGGGACCTTTATATACATCTATAACGTAATATAACCTAACCTAACCCAACCTAACATCTCGGCGGTAAGATTTGACAACATACCTGGCGAGTTGGCCTCTACGTCTCCGTGGGACCTTTATATACATCAATAACGTAATATAGCCTAACCTAACCCAACCTAACATCTCGGCGGTAATATTTGACCACATTCCTGGCTTGTTGGCCTCTACGTCTCCGTGGGACCTTTATATACATCAATAACGTAATATAGAATCACATAACCCAATCTTACATCTCGGCTGTAATATTTGACCACATTCCTGTCTTGATGGCCTCTACGTCTCCGTGGGACCGTTATATACACCAATAACGTAATATAACCTAACCTAACCCAACCTAACATCTCGGCGGTAATATTTGACAACATACCTGGCGAGTTGGCCTCCACGTCTCCGTGGGATCTTTATACACATCAATAACGTAATATAACATCACCTAACCCAATCTTACATCTCGGCGGTAAGATTTGACAACATACCTGGCGAGTTGGCCTCTACGTCTCCGTGGGACCTTTATATACATCAATAACGTAATATAGCCTAACCTAACCCAACCTAACATCTCGGCGGGTAAATTTGACCACATTCCTGTCTTGATGGCCTCTACGTCTCCGTGGGACCGTTATATACATCAATAACGTAATATAACCTAACCTAACCCAACCTAACATCTCGGCGGTAATATTTGAAAACTTACCTGGCGAGTTGGCCTTTACGCCTACGTGGGACCATTGTATACATCAATAACGTAATATAACCTAGCCTAACCCAACCTAACATCTCGGCGGTAATATTTGACCACATTCCTGCCTTGTTGGCCTCTACGTCCCCGTGGGACCGTTATATACATCAATAATGTAATACAACCTAACCTAACCCAACCTAACATCTCGGCAGTAATATTTGAGAACATTCCTGGCGAGTTGGCTTCTCCGCCTCCGTGGGACCTTTATATACATCAATAACGTAATATAACATAACCTAACCCAACCTAACATCTCGGCGGTACTATTTGACAACATACCTGGCGAGTTGGCCTCTACGTCTCCGTGGGATCTTTATATACATAATTAACGTAATATAACCTAATCTAACCCAACCTAACATCTCGGCTGTAATATTTGACCACATTCCTGGCTTGTTGGACTCTACGTCTACGTGGGACCTTTATATACATCTATAACGTAATATAACCTAACCTAACCCAACCTAACATCTCGGCAATAATATTTGACCACATTCCTGGCTTGTTGGCCTCTACGTCTCCGTGGGACCTTTATATACATCAATAACGTAATATAACCTAACCTAACCCAACCTAACATCTCGGCGGAAATATTTGACCACATTCCTGTCTTGATGGCCTCTACGTCTCCGTGGGACCGTTATATACACCAATAACGTAATATAACCTAACCTAACCCAACCTAACATCTCGGAGGTAATATTTGAAAACTTACCTGGCGAGTTGGCCTTTACGCCTCCGTGGGACCTTTTTATACATCAATAACGTAATATAACCTAGCCTAACCCAACCTAACATCTCGGCGGTAATATTTGACCACATTCCTGGCTTGTTGGCCTCTACGTCTCCGTGGGACCTTTATATACATCAATAACGTAATATAACCTAACCTAACCCAGCCTAACAGCTCGGCGGGTATATTTGACCACATTCCTGTCTTGATGGCCTCTACGTCTCCGTGGGACCGTTATATACATCAATAACGTAATATAACCTAACCTAACCCGACCTAACATCTCGGCGGTAATATTTGACAACATACCTGGCGAGTTGGCCTCTAGGTCTCCGTGGGAGCTTTATACACATCAATAACGTAATATAACATCACCTAACCCAATCTTACATCTCGGCGGTAATATTTGATCACATTCCTGGCTTGTTGGACTCTACGTCTCCGTGGGACCTTTATATACATCTATAACGTAATATAACCTAACCTAACCCAACCTAACATCTCGGCGGTAAGATTTGACAACATACCTGGCGAGTTGGCCTCTACGTCTCCGTGGGACCTTTATATACATCAATAACGTAATATAGCCTAACCTAACCCAACCTAACATCTCGGCGGTAATATTTGACCACATTCCTGGCTTGTTGGCCTCTACGTCTCCGTGGGACCTTTATATACATCAATAACGTAATATAACCTAACCTAACCCAACCTAACAGCTCGGCGGGTATATTTGACCACATTCCTGTCTTGATGGCCTCTACGTCTCCGTGGGACCGTTATATACATCAATAACGTAATATAACATCACCTAACCCAATCTTACATCTCGGCGGTAATATTTGATCACATTCCTGGCTTGTTGGACTCTACGTCTCCGTGGGACCTTTATATACATCTATAACGTAATATAACCTAACCTAACCCAACCTAACATCTCGGCGGTAAGATTTGACAACATACCTGGCGAGTTGGCCTCTACGTCTCCGTGGGACCTTTATATACATAAATAACGTAATATAGCCTAACCTAACCCAACCTAACATCTCGGCGGTAATATTTGACCACATTCCTGGCTTGTTGGCCTCTACGTCTCCGTGGGACCTTTATATACATCAATAACGTAATATAACCTAACCTAACTCAACCTAACAGCTCGGCGGGTATATTTGACCACATTCCTGTCTTGATGGCCTCTACGTCTCCGTGGGACCGTTATATACATCAATAACGTAATATAACCTAACCTAACCCAACCTAACATCTCGGCGGTAATATTTGAAAACTTACCTGGCGAGTTGGCCTTTACGCCTACGTGGGACCTTTGTATACATCAATAACGTAATATAACCTAGCCTAACCCAACCTAACATCTCGGCGGTAATATTTGACCACATTCCTGTCTTGTTGGCCTCTACGTCCCCGTGGGACCGTTATATACATCAATAATGTAATACAACCTAACCTAACCCAACCTAACATCTCGGCAGTAATATTTGAGAACATTCCTGGCGAGTTGGCTTCTCCGCCTCCGTGGGACCTTTATATACATCAATAACGTAATATAACATAACCTAACCCAACCTAATATCTGGGCGGTACTATTTGACAACATACCTGGCGAGTTGGCCTCTACGTCTCCGTGGGATCTTTATATACATCAATAACGTAATATAACCTAATCTAACCCAACCTAACATCTCGGCGGTAATATTTGACAACATTCCTGGCGAGTTGGTTTCTCCGTCTCCGTGGGACCTTTAAATACATCAATAACCTAATATAACCTAACCTAATCCAACCTAATATCTCGGCGGTAATATTTGACAACATTCCTGGCGAGTTGGCTTATCCGTCTCCGTGGGACCTTTATATACATCCATAACGTAATATAACCTAACCTAACCCAATCTAGCATCTCGGCGGTAATATTTGACCACATTCCTGGCTTGTTGGACTCTACGTCTCCGTGGGACCTTTACATACATCTATAACGTAATATAACCTAACCTAACCCAACCTAACATCTCGGCGGTAATATTTGACAACATACCTGGCGAGTTGGCCTCTACGTCTCCGTGGGATCTTTATATACATCAATAACGTAATATAGAATCACATAACCCAATCTTACATCTCGGCTGTAATATTTGACCACATTCCTGGCTTGTTGGACTCTACGTCTACGTGGGACCTTTATATACATCTATAACGTAATATAACCTAACCTAACCCAACCTAACATCTCGGCAATAATATTTGACCACATTCCTGGCTTGTTGGCCTCTACGTCTCCGTGGGACCTTTATATACATCAATAACGTAATATAACCTAACCTAACCCAACCTAACATCTCGGCGGAAATATTTGACCACATTCCTGTCTTGATGGCCTCTACGTCTCCGTGGGACCGTTATATACACCAATAACGTAATATAACCTAACCTAACCCAACCTAACATCTCGGCGGTAATATTTGAAAACTTACCTGGCGAGTTGGCCTTTACGCCTCCGTGGGACCTTTTTATACATCAATAACGTAATATAACCTAGCCTAACCCAACCTAACATCTCGGCGGTAATATTTGACAACATACCTGGCGAGTTGGCCTCCACGTCTCCGTGGGATCTTTATACACATCAATAACGTAATATAACATCACCTAACCCAATCTTACATCTCGGCGGTAAGATTTGACAACATACCTGGCGAGTTGGCCTCTACGTCTCCGTGGGACCTTTATATACATCAATAACGTAATATAACCTAACCTAACCCAACCTAACAGCTCGGCGGGTATATTTGACCACATTCCTGTCTTGATGGCCTCTACGTCTCCGTGGGACCGTTATATACATCAATAACGTAATATAACCTAACCTAACCCAACCTAACATCTCGGCGGTAATATTTGAAAACTTACCTGGCAAGTTGGCATTTACGCCTACGTGGGACCTTTGTATACATCAATAACGTAATATAACCTAGCCTAACCCAACCTAACATCTCGGCGGTAATATTTGACCACATTCCTGTCTTGTTGGCCTCTACGTCCCCGTGGGACCGTTATATACATCAATAATGTAATACAACCTAACCTAACCCAACCTAACATCTCGGCAGTAATATTTGAGAACATTCCTGGCGAGTTGGCTTCTCCGCCTCCGTGGGACCTTTATATACATCAATAACGTAATATAACATAACCTAACCCAACCTAACATCTCGGCGGTACTATTTGACAACATACCTGGCGAGTTGGCCTCTACGTCTCCGTGGGATCTTTATATACATCAATAACGTAATATAACCTAATCTAACCCAACCTAACATCTCGGCGGTAATATTTGACAACATTCCTGGCGAGTTGGTTTCTCCGTCTCCGTGGGACCTTTAAATACATCAATAACCTAATATAACCTAACCTAATCCAACCTAATATCTCGGCGGTAATATTTGACAACATTCCTGGCGAGTTGGCTTATCCGTCTCCGTGGGACCTTTATATACATCCATAACGTAATATAACCTAACCTAACCCAATCTAGCATCTCGGCGGTAATATTTGACCACATTCCTGGCTTGTTGGACTCTACGTCTCCGCGGGACCTTTACATACATCTATAACGTAATATAACCTAACCTAACCCAACCTAACATCTCGGCGGTAATATTTGACAACATACCTGGCGAGTTGGCCTCTACGTCTCCGTGGGATCTTTATATACATCAATAACGTAATATAGAATCACATAACCCAATCTTACATCTCGGCTGTAATATTTGACCACATTCCTGGCTTGTTGGACTCTACGTCTACGTGGGACCTTTATATACATCTATAACGTAATATAACCTAACCTAATCCAACCTAACATCTCGGCAATAATATTTGACCACATTCCTGGCTTGTTGGCCTCTACGTCTCCGTGGGACCTTTATATACATCAATAACGTAATATAACCTAACCTAACCCAACGTAACATCTCGGCGGAAATATTTGACCACATTCCTGTCTTGATGGCCTCTACGTCTCCGTGGGACCGTTATATACACCAATAACGTAATATAACCTAACCTAACCCAACCTAACATCTCGGCGGTAATATTTGAAAACTTACCTGGCGAGTTGGCCTTTACGACTCCGTGGGACCTTTTTATACATCAATAACGTAATATAACCTAGCCTATCCCAACCTAACATCTCGGCGGTAATATTAGACAACATACCTGGCGAGTTGGCCTCTACGTCTCCGTGGGACCTTTATATACATCAATAACGTAATATAACCTAACCTAACCCAACCTAACAGCTCGGCGGGTATATTTGACCACATTCCTGTCTTGATGGCCTCTACGTCTCCGTGGGACCGTTATATACATCAATAACGTAATATAACCTAACCTAACCCAACCTAACATCTCGGCGGTAATATTTGAAAACTTACCTGGCAAGTTGGCATTTACGCCTACGTGGGACCTTTGTATACATCAATAACGTAATATAACCTAGCCTAACCCAACCTAACATCTCGGCGGTAATATTTGACCACATTCCTGTCTTGTTGGCCTCTACGTCCCCGTGGGACCGTTATATACATCAATAATGTAATACAACCTAACCTAACCCAACCTAACATCTCGGCAGTAATATTTGAGAACATTCCTGGCGAGTTGGCTTCTCCGCCTCCGTGGGACCTTTATATACATCAATAACGTAATATAACATAACCTAACCCAACCTAACATCTCGGCGGTACTATTTGACAACATACCTGGCGAGTTGGCCTCTACGTCTCCGTGGGATCTTTATATACATCAATAACGTAATATAACCTAATCTAACCCAACCTAACATCTCGGCGGTAATATTTGACAACATTCCTGGCGAGTTGGTTTCTCCGTCTCCGTGGGACCTTTAAATACATCAATAACCTAATATAACCTAACCTAATCCAACCTAATATCTCGGCGGTAATATTTGACAACATTCCTGGCGAGTTGGCTTATCCGTCTCCGTGGGACCTTTATATACATCCATAACGTAATATAACCTAACCTAACCCAATCTAGCATCTCGGCGGTAATATTTGACCACATTCCTGGCTTGTTGGACTCTACGTCTCCGCGGGACCTTTACATACATCTATAACGTAATATAACCTAACCTAACCCAACCTAACATCTCGGCGGTAATATTTGACAACATACCTGGCGAGTTGGCCTCTACGTCTCCGTGGGATCTTTATATACATCAATAACGTAATATAGAATCACATAACCCAATCTTACATCTCGGCTGTAATATTTGACCACATTCCTGGCTTGTTGGACTCTACGTCTACGTGGGACCTTTATATACATCTATAACGTAATATAACCTAACCTAATCCAACCTAACATCTCGGCAATAATATTTGACCACATTCCTGGCTTGTTGGCCTCTACGTCTCCGTGGGACCTTTATATACATCAATAACGTAATATAACCTAACCTAACCCAACGTAACATCTCGGCGGAAATATTTGACCACATTCCTGTCTTGATGGCCTCTACGTCTCCGTGGGACCGTTATATACACCAATAACGTAATATAACCTAACCTAACCCAACCTAACATCTCGGCGGTAATATTTGAAAACTTACCTGGCGAGTTGGCCTTTACGACTCCGTGGGACCTTTTTATACATCAATAACGTAATATAACCTAGCCTAACCCAACCTAACATCTCGGCGGTAATATTTGACAACATACCTGGCGAGTTGGCCTCCACGTCTCCGTGGGATCTTTATACACATCAATAACGTAATATAACATCACCTAACCCAATCTTACATCTCGGCGGTAAGATTTGACAACATACCTGGCGAGTTGGCCTCTACGTCTCCGTGGGACCTTTATATACATCAATAACGTAATATAGCCTAACCTAACCCAACCTAACATCTCGGCGGGTAAATTTGACCACATTCCTGTCTTGGTGGCCTCTACGTCTCCGTGGGACCGTTATATACATCAATAACGTAATATAACCTAACCTAACCCAACCTAACATCTCGGCGGTAATATTTGAAAACTTACCTGGCGAGTTGGCCTTTACGCCTACGTGGGACCTTTGTATACATCAATAACGTAATATAACCTAGCCTAACCCAACCTAACATCTCGGCGGTAATATTTGACCACATTCCTGTCTTGTTGGCCTCTACGTCCCCGTGGGACCGTTATATACATCAATAATGTAATACAACCTAACCTAACCCAACCTAACATCTCGGCAGTAATATTTGAGAACATTCCTGGCGAGTTGGCTTCTCCGCCTCCGTGGACCTTTATATACATCAATAACGTAATATAACATAACCTAACCCAACCTAACATCTCGGCGGTAAGATTTGACAACATACCTGGCGAGTTGGCCTCTACGTCTCCGTGGGACCTTTATATACTTCAATAACGTAATATAACCTAACCTAAACCAATCTAACATCTCGGCGGTAATATTTGAAGACATACCTGGCGAGTTGGCCACTTCGTCTCCGTGGGACCTTTATATACATCAATAACGTAATGTAACCTAACCTAACCCAACCTAACATCTCGGCGGTAATATTTGACAACATTCCTGGCGAGTTGGCTTCTCCATCTCCGTGGGACCTTTATATACATCAATAACGTAATATAACCTAACCTAACCCAACCTAACATCTTGGCGGTAAGATCTGACAACATACCTGGCGAGTTGGCCTCTACGTCTCCGTGGGAACTTTATATACATCAATAACGTAATATAGCCTAACCTAACCCTCCTAACATCTCGGCGGTAATATTTGACCACATTCCTGGCTTGTTGGCCTCTACGTCTCCGTGGGACCTTTATATACATCAATAACGTAATATAACCTAACCTAAGCCAACCTAACAGCTCGGCGGGTATATTTGACCACATTCCTGTCTTGATGGCCTCTACGTCTCCGTGGGACCGTTATATACATCAATAACGTAATATAACATCACCTAACCCAATCTTACATCTCGGCGGTAATATTTGATCACATTCCTGGCTTGTTGGACTCTACGTCTCCGTGGGACCTTTATATACATCTATAACGTAATATAACCTAACCTAACCCAACCTAACGTCTCGGCGGTAAGATTTGGCAAAATACCTGGCGAGTTGGCCTCTACGTCTCCGTGGGACCTTTATATACATCAATAACGTAATATAGCCTAACCTAACCCAACCTAACATCTCGGCGGTAATATTTGACCACATTCCTGGCTTGTTGGCCTCTACGTCTCCGTGGGACCTTTATATACATCAATAACGTAATATAACCTAACCTAACCCAACCTAACAGCTCGGCGGGTATATTTGACCACATTCCTGTCTTGATGGCCTCTACGTCTCCGTGGGACCTTTACATACATCTATAACGTAATATAACCTAACCTATCCCAACCTAACATCTCGGCGGTAATATTAGACAACATACCTGGCGAGTTGGCCTCTACGTCTCCGTGGGATCTTTATATACATCAATAACGTAATATAGAATCACATAACCCAATCTTACATCTCGGCTGTAATATTTGACCACATTCCTGGCTTGTTGGACTCTACGTCTACGTGGGACCTTTATATACATCTATAACGTAATATAACCTAACCTAACCCAACCTAACATCTCGGCAATAATATTTGACCACATTCCTGGCTTGTTGGCCTCTACGTCTCCGTGGGACCTTTATATACATCAATAACGTAATATAACCTAACCTAACCCAACCTAACATCTCGGCGGAAATATTTGACCACATTCCTGTCTTGATGGCCTCTACGTCTCCGTGGGACCGTTATATACACCAATAACGTAATATAACCTAACCTAACCCAACCTAACATCTCGGCGGTAATATTTGAAAACTTACTTGGCGAGTTGGCCTTTACGCCTCCGTGGGACCTTTTTATACATCAATAACGTAATATAACCTAGCCTAACCCAACCTAACATCTCGGCGGTAATATTTGACAACATACCTGGCGAGTTGGCCTCCACGTCTCCGTGGGATCTTTATACACATCAATAACGTAATATAACATCACCTAACCCAATCTTACATCTCGGCGGTAAGATTTGACAACATACCTGGCGAGTTGGCCTCTACGTCTCCGTGGGACCTTTATATACATCAATAACGTAATATAGCCTAACCTAACCCAACCTAACATCTCGGCGGGTATATTTGACAACATACCTGGCGAGTTGGCCTCTACGTCTCCGTGGGATCTTTATATACATCAATAACCTAATATAACCTAATCTAACCCAACCTAACATCTCGGCGGTAATATTTGACAACATTCCTGGCGAGTTGGTTTCTCCGTCTCCGTGGGACCTTTAAATACATCAATAACCTAATATAACCTAACCTAATCCAACCTAATATCTCGGCGGTAATATTTGAAGACATACCTGGCGAGTTGGCCACTTCGTCTCCGTGGGACCTTTATATACATCAATAACGTAATGTAACCTAACCTAACCCAACCTAACATCTCGGCGGTAATATTTGACAACATTCCTGGCGAGTTGGCTTCTCCATCTCCGTGGGACCTTTATATACATCAATAACGTAATATAACCTAACCTAACCCAACCTAACATCTTGGCGGTAAGATCTGACAACATACCTGGCGAGTTGGCCTCTACGTCTCCGTGGGACCTTTATATACATCAATAACGTAATATAGCCTAACCTAACCCAACCTAACATCTCGGCGGTAATATTTGACCACATTCCTGTCTTGTTGGCCTCTACGTCTCCGTGGGACCGTTATATACATCAATAATGTAATATAACCTAACCTAACCCAACCTAACATCTCGGCGGTAATATTTGAGAACATTCCTGGCGAGTTGGCTTTTCCGCCTCCGTGGGACCTTTATATACATCAATAACGTAATATAACATAACGTAACCCAACCTAACATCACGGCGGTAATATTTGACAACATACCTGGCGAGTTGGCCTCTACGTCTCCGTGGGATCTTTATATACATCAATAACGTAATATAGCGTCACATAACCCAATCTTACATCTCGGCTGTAATATTTGACCACATTCCTGGCTTGTTGGACTCTACGTCTACGTGGGACCTTTATATACATCTATAACGTAATATAACCTAACCTAACCCAACCTAACATCTCGGCAGTAATATTTGAGAACATTCCTGGCGAGTTGGCTTCTCCGCCTCCGTGGGACCGTTATATACATCAATAACGTAATATAACCTAACCTAACCCAACCTAACATCTCGGCGGGTATATTTGACCACATTCCTGTCTTGATGGCCTCTACGTCTCCGTGGGACCGTTATATACATCAATAACGTAATATAACCTAACCTAACCCAACCTAACATCTCGGCGGTAATATTTGAAAACTTACCTGGCGAGTTGGCCTTTACGCCTACGTGGGACCTTTGTATACATCAATAACGTAATATAACCTAGCCTAACCCAACCTAACATCTCGGCGGTAATATTTGACCACATTCCTGTCTTGTTGGCCTCTACGTCCCCGTGGGACCGTTATATACATCAATAATGTAATACAACCTAACCTAACCCAACCTAACATCTCGGCAGTAATATTTGAGAACATTCCTGGCGAGTTGGCTTCTCCGCCTCCGTGGGACCTTTATATACATCAATAACGTAATATAACATAACCTAACCCAACCTAACATCTCGGCGGTACTATTTGACAACATACCTGGCGAGTTGGCCTCTACGTCTCCGTGGGATCTTTATATACATCAATAACGTAATATAACCTAATCTAACCCAACCTAACATCTCGGCGGTAATATTTGACAACATTCCTGGCGAGTTGGTTTCTCCGTGTCCGTGGGACCTTTAAATACATCAATAACCTAATATAACCTAACCTAATCCAACCTAATATCTCGGCGGTAATATTTGAAGACATACCTGGCGAGTTGGCCACTTCGTCTCCGTGGGACCTTTATATACATCAATAACGTAATGTAACCTAACCTAACCCAACCTAACATCTCGGCGGTAATATTTGACAACATTCCTGGCGAGTTGGCTTCTCCATCTCCGTGGGACCTTTATATACATCAATAACGTAATATAACCTAACCTAACCCAACCTAACATCTTGGCGGTAAGATCTGACAACATACCTGGCGAGTTGGCCTCTACGTCTCCGTGGGACCTTTATATACATCAATAACGTAATATAGCCTAACCTAACCCAACCTAACATCTCGGCGGTAATATTTGACCACATTCCTGTCTTGTTGGCCTCTACGTCTCCGTGGGACCGTTATATACATCAATAATGTAATATAACCTAACCTAACCCAACCTAACATCTCGGCGGTAATATTTGAGAACATTCCTGGCGAGATGGCTTTTCCGCCTCCGTGGGACCTTTATATACATCAATAACGTAATATAACATAACGTAACCCAACCTAACATCACGGCGGTAATATTTGACAACATACCTGGCGAGTTGGCCTCTACGTCTCCGTGGGATCTTTATATACATCAATAACGTAATATAGCGTCACATAACCCAATCTTACATCTCGGCTGTAATATTTGACCACATTCCTGGCTTGTTGGACTCTACGTCTACGTGGGACCTTTATATACATCTATAACGTAATATAACCTAACCTAACCCAACCTAACATCTCGGCAGTAATATTTGAGAACATTCCTGGCGAGTTGGCTTCTCCGCCTCCGTGGGACCGTTATATACATCAATAACGTAATATAACCTAACCTAACCCAACCTAACATCTCGGCGGGTATATTTGACCACATTCCTGTCTTGATGGCCTCTACGTCTCCGTGGGACCGTTATATACATCAATAACGTAATATAACCTAACCTAACCCAACCTAACATCTCGGCGGTAATATTTGAAAACTTACCTGGCGAGTTGGCCTTTACGCCTACGTGGGACCTTTGTATACATCAATAACGTAATATAACCTAGCCTAACCCAACCTAACATCTCGGCGGTAATATTTGACCACATTCCTGTCTTGTTGGCCTCTACGTCCCCGTGGGACCGTTATATACATCAATAATGTAATACAACCTAACCTAACCCAACCTAACATCTCGGCAGTAATATTTGAGAACATTCCTGGCGAGTTGGCTTCTCCGCCTCCGTGGGACCTTTATATACATCAATAACGTAATATAACATAACCTAACCCAACCTAACATCTCGGCGGTACTATTTGACAACATACCTGGCGAGTTGGCCTCTACGTCTCCGTGGGATCTTTATATACATCAATAACGTAATATAACCTAATCTAACCCAACCTAACATCTCGGCGGTAATATTTGACAACATTCCTGGCGAGTTGGTTTCTCCGTCTCCGTGGGACCTTTAAATACATCAATAACCTAATATAACCTAACCTAATCCAACCTAATATCTCGGCGGTAATATTTGACAACATTCCTGGCGAGTTGGCTTATCCGTCTCCGTGGGACCTTTATATACATCCATAACGTAATATAACCTAACCTAACCCAATCTAGCATCTCGGCGGTAATATTTGACCACATTCCTGGCTTGTTGGACTCTACGTCTCCGTGAGACGTTTACATACATCTATAACGTAATATAACCTAACCTAACCCAACCTAACATCTCGGCGGTAAGATTTGACAACATACCTGGCGAGTTGGCCTCTACGTCTCCGTGGGACCTTTATATACTTCAATAACGTAATATAACCTAACCTAAACCAATCTAACATCTCGGCGGTAATATTTGAAGACATACCTGGCGAGTTGGCCACTTCGTCTCCGTGGGACCTTTATATACATCAATAACGTAATGTAACCTAACCTAACCCAACCTAACATCTCGGCGGTAATATTTGACAACATTCCTGGCGAGTTGGCTTCTCCATCTCCGTGGGACCTTTATATACATCAATAACATAATATAACCTAACCTAACCCAACCTAACATCTTGGCGGTAAGATCTGACAACATACCTGGCGAGTTGGCCTCTACGTCTCCGTGGGACCTTTATATACATCAATAACGTAATATAGCCTAACCTAACCCAACCTAACATCTCGGCGGTAATATTTGACCACATTCCTGTCTTGTTGGCCTCTACGTCTCCGTGGGACCGTTATATACATCAATAATGTAATACAACCTAACCTAACCCAACCTAACATCTCGGCGGTAATATTTGACAACATTCCTGGCGAGTTGGCTTATCCGTCTCCGTGGGACCTTTATATACATCCATAACGTAATATAACCTAACCTAACCCAATCTAGCATCTCGGCGGTAATATTTGACCACATTCCTGGCTTGTTGGACTCTACGTCTCCGTGAGACGTTTACATACATCTATAACGTAATATAACCTAACCTAACCCAACCTAACATCTCGGCGGTAAGATTTGACAACATACCTGGCGAGTTGGCCTCTACGTCTCCGTGGGACCTTTATATACTTCAATAACGTAATATAACCTAACCTAAACCAATCTAACATCTCGGCGGTAATATTTGAAGACATACCTGGCGAGTTGGCCACTTCGTCTCCGTGGGACCTTTATATACATCAATAACGTAATGTAACCTAACCTAACCCAACCTAACATCTCGGCGGTAATATTTGACAACATTCCTGGCGAGTTGGCTTCTCCATCTCCGTGGGACCTTTATATACATCAATAACATAATATAACCTAACCTAACCCAACCTAACATCTTGGCGGTAAGATCTGACAACATACCTGGCGAGTTGGCCTCTACGTCTCCGTGGGACCTTTATATACATCAATAACGTAATATAGCCTAACCTAACCCAACCTAACATCTCGGCGGTAATATTTGACCACATTCCTGTCTTGTTGGCCTCTACGTCTCCGTGGGACCGTTATATACATCAATAATGTAATACAACCTAACCTAACCCAACCTAACATCTCGGCGGTAATATTTGACAACATTCCTGGCGAGTTGGCTTATCCGTCTCCGTGGGACCTTTATATACATCAATAACGTAATATAACCTAACCTAACCCAACCTAACATCTCGGCGGTAATATTTGAGAACATTCCTGGCGAGTTGGCTTTTCCGCCTCCGTGGGACCTTTATATACATCAATAACGTAATATAACATAACGTAACCCAACCTAACATCACGGCGGTAATATTTGACAACATACCTGGCGAGTTGGCCTCTACGTCTCCGTGGGATCTTTATATACATCAATAACGTAATATAGCGTCACATAACCCAATCTTACATCTCGGCTGTAATATTTGACCACATTCCTGGCTTGTTGGACTCTACGTCTACGTGGGACCTTTATATACATCTATAACGTAATATAACCTAACCTAACCCAACCTAACATCTCGGCGATAATATTTGACCACATTCCTGGCTTGTTGGCCTCTACGTCTCCGTGGGACCTTTATATACATCAATAACGTAATATAACCTAACCTAACCCAACCTAACATCTCGGCGGGAATATTTGACCACATTCCTGTCTTGATGGCCTCTACGTCCCCGTGGGACCGTTATATACATCAATAATGTAATACAACCTAACCTAACCCAACCTAACATCTCGGCAGTAATATTTGAGAACATTCCTGGCGAGTTGGCTTCTCCGCCTCCGTGGGACCGTTATATACATCAATAACGTAATATAACCTAACCTAACCCAACCTAACATCTCGGCGGTAATATTTGAAAACTTACCTGGCGAGTTGGCCTTTACGCCTCCGTGGCACCTTTGTATACATCAATAACGTAATATAACCTAGCCTAACCCAACCTAACATCTTGGCGGTAAGATCTGACAACATACCTGGCGAGTTGGCCTCTACGTCTCCGTGGGACCTTTATATACATCAATAACGTAATATAGCCTAACCTAACCCAACCTAACATCTCGGCGGTAATATTTGACCACATTCCTGTCTTGTTGGCCTCTACGTCTCCGTGGGACCGTTATATACATCAATAATGTAATACAACCTAACCTAACCCAACCTAACATCTCGGCGGTAATATTTGACAACATTCCTGGCGAGTTGGCTTATCCGTCTCCGTGGGACCTTTATATACATCAATAACGTAATATAACCTAACCTAACCCAACCTAACATCTCGGCGGTAATATTTGAGAACATTCCTGGCGAGTTGGCTTTTCCGCCCCCGTGGGACCTTTATATACATCAATAACGTAATATAACATAACGTAACCCAACCTAACATCTCGGCGGTAATATTTGACAACATACCTGGCGAGTTGGCCTCTACGTCTCCGTGGGATCTTTATATACATCAATAACGTAATATAGCGTCACATAACCCAATCTTACATCTCGGCTGTAATATTTGACCACATTCCTGGCTTGTTGGACTCTACGTCTACGTGGGACCTTTATATACATCTATAACGTAATATAACCTAACCTAACCCAACCTAACATCTCGGCGATAATATTTGACCACATTCCTGGCTTGTTGGCCTCTACGTCTCCGTGGGACCTTTATATACATCAATAACGTAATATAACCTAACCTAACTCAACCTAACATCTCGGCGGGAATATTTGACCACATTCCTGTCTTGATGGCCTCTACGTCCCCGTGGGACCGTTATATACATCAATAATGTAATACAACCTAACCTGACCCAACCTAACATCTCGGCAGTAATATTTGAGAACATTCCTGGCGAGTTGGCTTCTCCGCCTCCATGGGACCGTTATATACATCAATAACGTAATATAACCTAACCTAACCCAACCTAACAGCTCGGCGGGTATATTTGACCACATTCCTGTCTTGATGGCCTCTACGTCTCCGTGGGACCGTTATATACATCAATAACGTAATATAACCTAGCCTAACCCAACCTAACATCTCGGCGGTAATATTTGACAACATACCTGGCGAGTTGGCCTCCACGTCTCCGTGGGATCTTTATACACATCAATAACGTAATATAACATCACCTAACCCAATCTTACATCTCGGCGGTAATATTTGATCACATTCCTGGCTTGTTGGACTCTACGTCTCCGTGGGACCTTTATATACATCTATAACGTAATATAACCTAACCTAACCCAACCTAACATCTCGGCGGTAAGATTTGACAACATACCTGGCGAGTTGGCCTCTACGTCTCCGTGGGACCTTTATATACATCAATAACGTAATATAGCCTAACCTAACCCAACCTAACATCTCGGCGGTAATATTTGACCACATTCCTGGCTTGTTGGCCTCTACGTCTCCGTGGGACCTTTATATACATCAATAACGTAATATAACCTAACCTAACCCAACCTAACAGCTCGGCGGGTATATTTGACCACATTCCTGTCTTGATGGCCTCTACGTCTCCGTGGGACCTTTACATACATCTATAACGTAGTATAACCTAACCTAACCCAACCTAACATCTCGGCGGTAATATTTGACAACATACCTGGCGAGTTGGCCTCTACGTCTCCGTGGGATCTTTATATACATCAATAACGTAATATAGAATCACATAACCCAATCTTACATCTCGGCTGTAATATTTGACCACATTCCTGGCTTGTTGGACTCTACGTCTACGTGGGACCTTTATATACATCTATAACGTAATATAACCTAACCTAACCCAACCTAACATCTCGGCAATAATATTTGACCACATTCCTGGCTTGTTGGCCTCTACGTCTCCGTGGGACCTTTATATACATCAATAACGTAATATAACCTAACCTAACCCAACCTAACATCTCGGCGGAAATATTTGACCACATTCCTGTCTTGATGGCCTCTACGTCTCCGTGGGACCGTTATATACACCAATAACGTAATATAACCTAAGCTAACCCAACCTAACATCTCGGCGGTAATATTTGAAAACTTACCTGGCGAGTTGGCCTTTACGCCTCCGTGGGACCTTTTTATACATCAATAACGTAATATAACCTAGCCTAACCCAACCTAACATCTCGGCGGTAATATTTGACAACATACCTGGCGAGTTGGCCTCCACGTCTCCGTGGGATCTTTATACACATCAATAACGTAATATAACATCACCTAACCCAATCTTACATCTCGGCGGTAAGATTTGACAACATACCTGGCGAGTTGGCCTCTACGTCTCCGTGGGACCTTTATATACATCAATAACGTAATATAGCCTAACCTAACCCAACGTAACATCTCGGCGGGTATATTTGACCACATTCCTGTCTTGATGGCCTCTACGTCTCCGTGGGACCGTTATATACATCAATAACGTAATATAACCTAACCTAACCCAACCTAACATCTCGGCGGTAATATTTGAAAACTTACCTGGCGAGTTGGCCTTTACGCCTACGTGGGACCTTTGTATACATCAATAACGTAATATAACATAACCTAACCCAACCTAACATCTCGGCGGTACTATTTGACAACATACCTGGCGAGTTGGCCTCTACGTCTCCGTGGGATCTTTATATACATCAATAACGTAATATAACCTAATCTAACCCAACCTAACATCTCGGCGGTAATATTTGACAACATTCCTGGCGAGTTGGTTTCTCCGTCTCCGTGGGACCTTTAAATACATCAATAACCTAATATAACCTAACCTAATCCAACCTAATATCTCGGCGGTAATATTTGACAACATTCCTGGCGAGTTGGCTTATCCGTCTCCGTGGGACCTTTATATACATCCATAACGTAATATAACCTAACCTAACCCAATCTAGCATCTCGGCGGTAATATTTGACCACATTCCTGGCTTGTTGGACTCTACGTCTCCGTGGGACCTTTACATACATCTATAACGTAATATAACCTAACCTAACCCAACCTAACATCTCGGCGGTAATATTTGACAACATACCTGGCGAGTTGGCCTCTACGTCTCCGTGGGACCTTTATATACATCAATAACGTAATATAGCCTAACCTAACCCAACCTAACATCTCGGCGGTAATATTTGACCACATTCCTGGCTTGTTGGCCTCTACGTCTCCGTGGGACCTTTATATACATCAATAACGTAATATAACCTAACCTAACCCAACCTAACAGCTCGGCGGGTATATTTGACCACATTCCTGTCGTGATGGCCTCTACGTCTCCGTGGGACCGTTATATACATCAATAACGTAATATAACATCACCTAACCCAATCTTACATCTCGGCGGTAATATTTGATCACATTCCTGGCTTGTTGGACTCTACGTCTCCGTGGGACCTTTATATACATCTATAACGTAATATAACCTAACCTAACCCAACCTAACATCTCGGCGGTAAGATTTGACAACATACCTGGCGAGTTGGCCTCTACGTCTCCGTGGGACCTTTATATACTTCAATAACGTAATATAACCTAACCTAAACCAATCTAACATCTCGGCGGTAATATTTGAAGACATACCTGGCGAGTTGGCCACTTCGTCTCCGTGGGACCTTTATATACATCAATAACGTAATGTAACCTAACCTAACCCAACCTAACATCTCGGCGGTAATATTTGACAACATTCATGGCGAGTTGGCTTCTCCATCTCCGTGGGACCTTTATATACATCAATAACGTAATATAACCTAACCTAACCCAACCTAACATCTTGGCGGTAAGATCTGGCAACATACCTGGCGAGTTGGCCTCTACGTCTCCGTGGGACCTTTATATACATCAATAACGTAATATAGCCTAACCTAACCCAACCTAACATCTCGGCGGTAATATTTGACCACATTCCTGTCTTGTTGGCCTCTACGTCTCCGTGGGACCGTTATATACATCAATAATGTAATACAACCTAACCTAACCCAACCTAACATCTCGGCGGTAATATTTGACAACATTCCTGGCGAGTTGGCTTATCCGTCTCCGTGGGACCTTTATATACATCAATAACGTAATATAACCTAACCTAACCCAACCTAACATCTCGGCGGTAATATTTGAGAACATTCCTGGCGAGTTGGCTTTTCCGCCTCCGTGGGACCTTTATATACATCAATAACGTAATATAACATAACGTAACCCAACCTAACATCTCGGCGGTAATATTTGACAACATACCTGGCGAGTTGGCCTCTACGTCTCCGTGGGATCTTTATATACATCAATAACGTAATATAGCGTCACATAACCCAATCTTACATCTCGGCTGTAATATTTGACCACATTCCTGGCTTGTTGGACTCTACGTCTACGTGGGACCTTTATATACATCTATAACGTAATATAACCTAACCTAACCCAACCTAACATCTCGGCGATAATATTTGAACACATTCCTGGCTTGTTGGCCTCTACGTCTCCGTGGGACCTTTATATACATCAATAACGTAATATAACCTAACCTAACCCAACCTAACATCTCGGCGGGAATATTTGACCACATTCCTGTCTTGATGGCCTCTACGTCCCCGTGGGACCGTTATATACATCAATAATGTAATACAACCTAACCTAACCCAACCTAACATCTCGGCAGTAATATTTGAGAACATTCCTGGCGAGTTGGCTTCTCCGCCTCCGTGGGACCGTTATATACATCAATAACGTAATATAACCTAACCTAACCCAACCTAACATCTCGGCGGTAATATTTGAAAACTTACCTGGCGAGTTGGCCTTTACGCCTCAGTGGGACCTTTGTATACATCAATAACGTAATATAACCTAGCCTAACCCAACCTAACATCTCGGCGGTAATATTTGACAACATACCCGGCGAGTTAGCCTCTACGTCTCCGTGGGATCTTTATACACATCTATAACGTAATATAACATCACCTAACCCAATCTTACATCTCGGCGGTAATATTTGATCACATTCCTGGCTTGTTGGCCTCTACGTGTCCGTGGGACCTTTATATACATCAATAACGTAATATAACCTAACCTAACCCAACCTAACAGCTCGGCGGGTATATTTGACCACATTCCTGTCTTGATGGCCTCTACGTCTCCGTGGGACCGTTATATACATCAATAACGTAATATAACTTAACCTAACCCGACCTAACATCTAGGCGGTAATATTTGACAACATACCTGGCGAGTTGGCCTCTAGGTCTCCGTGGGATCTTTATACACATCAATAACGTAATATAACATCACCTAACCCAATCTTACATCTCGGCGGTAATATTTGATCACATTCCTGGCTTGTTGGACTCTACGTCTCCGTGGGACCTTTATATACATCGATAACGTAATATAACCTAACCTAACCCAACCTAACATCTCGGCGGTAATATTTGACAACATACCTGGCGAGTTGGCCTCTACGTCTCCGTGGGATCTTTATATACATCAATAACGTAATATAGAATCACATAACCCAATCTTACATCTCGGCTGTAATATTTGACCACATTCCTGGCTTGTTGGCCTTTACGCCTCCGTGGGACCTTTTTATACATCAATAACGTAATATAACCTAGCCTAACCCAACCTAACATCTCGGCGGTAATATTTGACAACATACCTGGCGAGTTGGCCTCCACGTCTCCGTGGGATCTTTATACACATCAATAACGTAATATAACATCACCTAACCCAATCTTACATCTCGGCGGTAATATTTGATCACATTCCTGGCTTGTTGGACTCTACGTCTCCGTGGGACCTTTATATACATCTATAACGTAATATAACCTAACCTAACCCAACCTAACATCTCGGCGGTAAGATTTGACAACATACCCGGCGAGATGGCCTCTACGTCTCCGTGGGACCTTTATATACATCAATAACGTAATATAGCCTAACCTAACCCAACCTAACATCTCGGCGGTAATATTTGACCACATTCCTGGCTTGTTGGCCTCTACGTGTCCGTGGGACCTTTATATACATCAATAACGTAATATAGCCTAACCTAACCCAACCTAACATCTCGGCGGTAATATTTGACCACATTCCTGTCTTGATGGCCTCTACGTCTCCGTGGGACCTTTATATACATCAATAACGTAATATAACCTAACCTAACCCAACCTAACATCTCGGCGGTAAGATTTGACAACATACCTGGCGAGTTGGCCTCTACGTCTCCGTGGGACCTTTATATACATCAATAACGTAATATAGCCTAACCTAACCCAACCTAACATCTCGGCGGTAATATTTGACCACATTCCTGGCTTGTTGGCCTCTACGTCTCCGTGGGACCTTTATATACATCAATAACGTAATATAACCTAACCTAACCCAACCTAACAGCTCGGCGGGTATATTTGACCACATTCCTGTCTTGATGGCCTCTACGTCTCCGTGGGACCGTTATATACATCAATAACGTAATATAACATCACCTAACCCAATCTTCCATCTCGGCGGTAATATTTGATCACATTCCTGGCTTGTTGGACTCTACGTCTCCGTGGGACCTTTATATACATCTATAACGTAATATAACCTAACCTAACCCAACCTAACATCTCGGCGGTAAGATTTGACAACATACCTGGCGAGTTGGCCTCTACGTCTCCGTGGGACCTTTATATACATCAATAACGTAATATAGTGTAACCTAACCCAACCTAACATCTCGGCGGTAATATTTGACCACATTCCTGGCTTGTTGGCCTCTACGTCTCCGTGGGACCTTTATATACATCAATAACGTAATATAACCTAACCTAACCCAATCTAGCATCTCGGCGGTAATATTTGACCACATTCCTGGCTTGTTGGACTCTACGTCTCCGTGGGACCTTTACATACATATATAACGTAATATAACCTAACCTAACCCAACCTAACATCTCGGCGGTAATATTTGACAACATACCTGGCGAGTTGGCCTCTACGTCTCCGTGGGATCTTTATATACATAAATAACGTAATATAGAATCACATAACCCAATCTTACATCTCGGCTGTAATATTTGACCACATTCCTGGCTTGTTGGACTCTACGTCTACGTGGGACCTTTATATACATCTATAACGTAATATAACCTAACCTAACCCAACCTAACATCTCGGCAATAATATTTGACCACATTCCTGGCTTGTTGGCCTCTACGTCTCCGTGGGACCTTTATATACATCAATAACGTAATATAACCTAACCTAACCCAACCTAACATCTCGGCGGAAATATTTGACCACATTCCTGTCTTGATGGCCTCTACGTCTCCGTGGGACCGTTATATACACCAATAACGTAATATAACCTAACCTAACCCAACCTAACATCTCGGCGGTAATATTTGAAAACTTACCTGGCGAGTTGGCCTTTACGCCTCCGTGGGACCTTTTTATACATCAATAACGTAATATAACCTAGCCTAACCCAACCTAACATCTCGGCGGTAATATTTGACAACATACCTGGCGAGTTGGCCTCCACGTCTCCGTGGGATCTTTATACACATCAATAACGTAATATAACATCACCTAACCCAATCTTACATCTCGGCGGTAATATTTGATCACATTCCTGGCTTGTTGGACTCTACGTCTCCGTGGGACCTTTATATACATCTATAACGTAATATAACCTAACCTAACCCAACCTAACATCTCGGCGGTAAGATTTGACAACATACCCGGCGAGATGGCCTCTACGTCTCCGTGGGACCTTTATATACATCAATAACGTAATATAGCCTAACCTAACCCAACCTAACATCTCGGCGGTAATATTTGACCACATTCCTGGCTTGTTGGCCTCTACGTGTCCGTGGGACCTTTATATACATCAATAACGTAATATAACCTAACCTAACCCAACCTAACAGCTCGGCGGGTATATTTGACCACATTCCTGTCTTGATGGCCTCTACGTCTCCGTGGGACCGTTATATACATCAATAACGTAATATAACCTAACCTAACCCGACCTAACATCTCGGCAGTAATATTTGACAACATACCTGGCGAGTTGGCCTCTAGGTCTCCGTGGGAGCTTTATACACATCAATAACGTAATATAACATCACCTAAACCAATCTTACATCTCGGCGGTAATATTTGATCACATTCCTGGCTTGTTGGACTCTACGTCTCCGTGGGACCTTTATATACATCTATAACGTAATATAACCTAACCTAACCCAACCTAACATCTCGGCGGTAAGATTTGACAACATACCTGGCGAGTTGGCCTCTACGTCTCCGTGGGACCTTTATATACATCAATAACGGAATATAGCCTAACCTAACCCAACCTAACATCTCGGCGGTAATATTTGACCACATTCCTGGCTTGTTGGCCTCTACGTCTCCGTGGGACCTTTATATACATCAATAACGTAATATAACCTAACCTAACCCAACCTAACAGCTCGGCGGGTATATTTGACCACATTCCTGTCTTGATGGCCTCTACGTCTCCGTGGGACCGTTATATACATCAATAACGTAATATAACATCACCTAACCCAATCTTACATCTCGGCGGTAATATTTGATCACATTCCTGGCTTGTTGGACTCTACGTCTCCGTGGGACCTTTATATACATCTATAACGTAATATAACCTAACCTAACCCAACCTAACATCTCGGCGGTAAGATTTGACAACATACCTGGCGAGTTGGCCTCTACGTCTCCGTGGGACCTTTATATACATCAATAACGTAATATAGCCTAACCTAACCCAACCTAACATCTCGGCGGTAATATTTGACCACATTCCTGGCTTGTTGGCCTCTACGTCTCCGTGGGACCTTTATATACATCAATAACGTAATATAACCTAACCTAACCCAATCTAGCATCTCGGCGGTAATATTTGACCACATTCCTGGCTTGTTGGACTCTACGTCTCCGTGGGACCTTTACATACATATATAACGTAATATAACCTAACCTAACCCAACCTAACATCTCGGCGGTAATATTTGACAACATACCTGGCGAGTTGGCCTCTACGTCTCCGTGGGATCTTTATATACATAAATAACGTAATATAGAATCACATAACCCAATCTTACATCTCGGCTGTAATATTTGACCACATTCCTGGCTTGTTGGACTCTACGTCTACGTGGGACCTTTATATACATCTATAACGTAATATAACCTAACCTAACCCAACCTAACATCTCGGCAATAATATTTGACCACATTCCTGGCTTGTTGGCCTCTACGTCTCCGTGGGACCTTTATATACATCAATAACGTAATATAACCTAACCTAACCCAACCTAACATCTCGGCGGAAATATTTGACCACATTCCTGTCTTGATGGCCTCTACGTCTCCGTGGGACCGTTATATACACCAATAACGTAATATAACCTAACCTAACCCAACCTAACATCTCGGCGGTAATATTTGAAAACTTACCTGGCGAGTTGGCCTTTACGCCTCCGTGGGACCTTTTTATACATCAATAACGTAATATAACCTAGCCTAACCCAACCTAACATCTCGGCGGTAATATTTGACAACATACCTGGCGAGTTGGCCTCCACGTCTCCGTGGGATCTTTATACACATCAATAACGTAATATAACATCACCTAACCCAATCTTACATCTCGGCGGTAATATTTGATCACATTCCTGGCTTGTTGGACTCTACGTCTCCGTGGGACCTTTATATACATCTATAACGTAATATAACCTAACCTAACCCAACCTAACATCTCGGCGGTAAGATTTGACAACATACCCGGCGAGATGGCCTCTACGTCTCCGTGGGACCTTTATATACATCAATAACGTAATATAGCCTAACCTAACCCAACCTAACATCTCGGCGGTAATATTTGACCACATTCCTGGCTTGTTGGCCTCTACGTGTCCGTGGGACCTTTATATACATCAATAACGTAATATAACCTAACCTAACCCAACCTAACAGCTCGGCGGGTATATTTGACCACATTCCTGTCTTGATGGCCTCTACGTCTCCGTGGGACCGTTATATACATCAATAACGTAATATAACCTAACCTAACCCGACCTAACATCTCGGCAGTAATATTTGACAACATACCTGGCGAGTTGGCCTCTAGGTCTCCGTGGGAGCTTTATACACATCAATAACGTAATATAACATCACCTAAACCAATCTTACATCTCGGCGGTAATATTTGATCACATTCCTGGCTTGTTGGACTCTACGTCTCCGTGGGACCTTTATATACATCTATAACGTAATATAACCTAACCTAACCCAACCTAACATCTCGGCGGTAAGATTTGACAACATACCTGGCGAGTTGGCCTCTACGTCTCCGTGGGACCTTTATATACATCAATAACGGAATATAGCCTAACCTAACCCAACCTAACATCTCGGCGGTAATATTTGACCACATTCCTGGCTTGTTGGCCTCTACGTCTCCGTGGGACCTTTATATACATCAATAACGTAATATAACCTAACCTAACCCAACCTAACAGCTCGGCGGGTATATTTGACCACATTCCTGTCTTGATGGCCTCTACGTCTCCGTGGGACCGTTATATACATCAATAACGTAATATAACATCACCTAACCCAATCTTACATCTCGGCGGTAATATTTGATCACATTCCTGGCTTGTTGGACTCTACGTCTCCGTGGGACCTTTATATACATCTATAACGTAATATAACCTAACCTAACCCAACCTAACATCTCGGCGGTAAGATTTGACAACATACCTGGCGAGTTGGCCTCTACGTCTCCGTGGGACCTTTATATACATCAATAACGTAATATAGCCTAACCTAACCCAACCTAACATCTCGGCGGTAATATTTGACCACATTCCTGGCTTGTTGGCCTCTACGTCTCCGTGGGACCTTTATATACATCAATAACGTAATATAACCTAACCTAACCCAACCTAACAGCTCGGCGGGTATATTTGACCACATTCCTGTCTTGATGGCCTCTACGTCTCCGTGGGACCGTTATATACATCAATAACGTAATATAACCTAACCTAACCCGACCTAACATCTAGGCGGTAATATTTGACAACATACCTGGCGAGTTGGCCTCTAGGTCTCCGTGGGATCTTTATACACATCAATAACGTAATATAACATCACCTAACCCAATCTTACATCTCGGCGGTAATATTTGACCACATTCCTGGCTTGTTGGCCTCTACGTCTCCGTGGGACCTTTATATACATCAATAACGTAATATAACCTAACCTAACCCAACCTAACAGCTCGGCGGGTATATTTGACCACATTCCTGTCTTGATGGCCTCTACGTCTCCGTGGGACCGTTATATACATCAATAACGTAATATAACCTAACCTAACCCAACCTAACATCTCGGCGGTAATATTTGAAAACTTACCTGGCGAGTTGGCCTCTACGTCTCCGTGGGATCTTTATATACATCAATAACGTAATATAACCTAATCTAACCCAACCTAACATCTCGGCGGTAATATTTGACAACATTCCTGGCGAGTTGGCTTATCCGTCTCCGTGGGACCTTTATATACATCCATAACGTAATATAACCTAACCTAACCCAATCTAGCATCTCGGCGGTAATATTTGACCACATTCCTGGCTTGTTGGACTCTACGTCTCCGTGGGACCTTTACATACATATATAACGTAATATAACCTAACCTAACCCAACCTAACATCTCGGCGGTAATATTTGACAACATACCTGGCGAGTTGGCCTCTACGTCTCCGTGGGATCTTTATATACATAAATAACGTAATATAGAATCACATAACCCAATCTTACATCTCGGCTGTAATATTTGACCACATTCCTGGCTTGTTGGACTCTACGTCTACGTGGGACCTTTATATACATCTATAACGTAATATAACCTAACCTAACCCAACCTAACATCTCGGCAATAATATTTGACCACATTCCTGGCTTGTTGGCCTCTACGTCTCCGTGGGACCTTTATATACATCAATAACGTAATATAACCTAACCTAACCCAACCTAACATCTCGGCGGAAATATTTGACCACATTCCTGTCTTGATGGCCTCTACGTCTCCGTGGGACCGTTATATACACCAATAACGTAATATAACCTAACCTAACCCAATCTTACATCTCGGCGGTAATATTTGATCACATTCCTGGCTTGTTGGACTCTACGTCTCCGTGGGACCTTTATATACATCTATAACGTAATATAACCTAACCTAACCCAACCTAACATCTCGGCGGTAAGATTTGACAACATACCCGGCGAGATGGCCTCTACGTCTCCGTGGGACCTTTATATACATCAATAACGTAATATAGCCTAACCTAACCCAACCTAACATCTCGGCGGTAATATTTGACCACATTCCTGGCTTGTTGGCCTCTACGTGTCCGTGGGACCTTTATATACATCAATAACGTAATATAACCTAACCTAACCCAACCTAACAGCTCGGCGGGTATATTTGACCACATTCCTGTCTTGATGGCCTCTACGTCTCCGTGGGACCGTTATATACATCAATAACGTAATATAACCTAACCTAACCCGACCTAACATCTCGGCGGTAATATTTGACAACATACCTGGCGAGTTGGCCTCTAGGTCTCCGTGGGAGCTTTATACACATCAATAACGTAATATAACATCACCTAAACCAATCTTACACCTCGGCGGTAATATTTGATCACATTCCTGGCTTGTTGGACTCTACGTCTCCGTGGGACCTTTATATACATCTATAACGTAATATAACCTAACCTAACCCAACCTAACATCTCGGCGGTAAGATTTGACAACATACCTGGCGAGTTGGCCTCTACGTCTCCGTGGGACCTTTATATACATCAATAACGTAATATAGCCTAACCTAACCCAACCTAACATCTCGGCGGTAATATTTGACCACATTCCTGGCTTGTTGGCCTCTACGTCTCCGTGGGACCTTTATATACATCAATAACGTAATATAACCTAACCTAACCCAACCTAACAGCTCGGCGGGTATATTTGACCACATTCCTGTCTTGATGGCCTCTACGTCTCCGTGGGACCGTTATATACATCAATAACGTAATATAACATCACCTAACCCAATCTTACATCTCGGCGGTAATATTTGATCACATTCCTGGCTTGTTGGACTCTACGTCTCCGTGGGACCTTTATATACATCTATAACGTAATATAACCTAACCTAACCCAACCTAACATCTCGGCGGTAAGATTTGACAACATACCTGGCGAGTTGGCCTCTACGTCTCCGTGGGACCTTTATATACATCAATAACGTAATATAGCCTAACCTAACCCAACCTAACATCTCGGCGGTAATATTTGACCACATTCCTGGCTTGTTGGCCTCTACGTCTCCGTGGGACCTTTATATACATCAATAACGTAATATAACCTAACCTAACCCAACCTAACAGCTCGGCGGGTATATTTGACCACATTCCTGTCTTGATGGCCTCTACGTCTCCGTGGGACCGTTATATACATCAATAACGTAATATAACCTAACCTAACCCGACCTAACATCTAGGCGGTAATATTTGACAACATACCTGGCGAGTTGGCCTCTAGGTCTCCGTGGGATCTTTATACACATCAATAACGTAATATAACATCACCTAACCCAATCTTACATCTCGGCGGTAATATTTGATCACATTCCTGGCTTGTTGGACTCTACGTCTCCGTGGGAACTTTATATACATCTATAACGTAATATAACCTAACCTAACCCAACCTAACATCTCGGCGGTAAGATTTGACAACATACCTGGCGAGTTGGCCTCTACGTCTCCGTGGGACCTTTATATACATCAATAACGTAATATAGCCTAACCTAACCCAACCTAACATCTCGGCGGTAATATTTGAAAACTTACCTGGCGAGTTGGCCTTTACGCCTCCGTGGGACCTTTTTATACATCAATAACGTAATATAACCTAGCCTAACCCAACCTAACATCTCGGCGGTAATATTTGACAACATACCTGGCGAGTTGGCCTCCACGTCTCCGTGGGATCTTTATACACATCAATAACGTAATATAACATCACCTAACCCAATCTTACATATCGGCGGTAATATTTGATCACATTCCTGGCTTGTTGGACTCTACGTCTCCGTGGGACCGTTATATACATCAATAACGTAATATTATCTAACCTAACCCAACCTAACATCTCGGCGGTAATATTTGAAAACTTACCTGGCGAGTTGGCCTTTACGCCTCCGTGGGACCTTTGTATACATGAATAACGTAATATAACCTAGCCTAACCCAACCTAACATCTCGGCGGTAATATTTGACAACATACCCGGCGAGTTGGCCTCTACGTCTCCGTGGGATCTTTATACACATCTATAACGTAATATAACATCACCTAACCCAATCTTACATCTCGGCGGTAATATTTGATCACATTCCTGGCTTGTTGGACTCTACGTCTCCGTGGGACCTTTATATACATCTATAACGTAATATAACCTAACCTAACCCAACCTAACATCTCGGCGGTAAGATTTGACAACATACCTGGCGAGTTGGCCTCTACGTCTCCCTGGGACCTTTATATACATCAATAACGTAATATAGCCTAACCTAACCCAACCTAACATCTCGGCGGTAATATTTGACCACATTCCTGGCTTGTTGGCCTCTACGTCTCCGTGGGACCTTTATATACATCAATAACGTAATATTATCTAACCTAACCCAACCTAACATCTCGGCGGTAATATTTGAAAACTTACCTGGCGAGTTGGCCTTTACGCCTCCGTGGGACCTTTGTATACATGAATAACGTAATATAACCTAGCCTAACCCAACCTAACATCTCGGCGGTAATATTTGACAACATACCCGGCGAGTTGGCCTCTACGTCTCCGTGGGATCTTTATACACATCTATAACGTAATATAACATCACCTAACCCAATCTTACATCTCGGCGGTAATATTTGATCACATTCCTGGCTTGTTGGACTCTACGTCTCCGTGGGACCTTTATATACATCTATAACGTAATATAACCTAACCTAACCCAACCTAACATCTCGGCGGTAAGATTTGACAACATACCTGGCGAGTTGGCCTCTACGTCTCCCTGGGACCTTTATATACATCAATAACGTAATATAGCCTAACCTAACCCAACCTAACATCTCGGCGGTAATATTTGACCACATTCCTGGCTTGTTGGCCTCTACGTCTCCGTGGGACCTTTATATACATCAATAACGTAATATAACCTAACCTAACCCAACCTAACATCTCGGCGGGTATATTTGACCACATTCCTGTCTTGATGGCCTCTACGTCTCCGTGGGACCGTTATATACATCAATAACGTAATATAACCTAACCTAACCCAACCTAACATCTCGGCGGTAATATTTGAAAACTTACCTGGCGAGTTGGCCTTTACGCCTCCGTGGGACCTTTGTATACATCAATAACGTAATATAACCTAGCCTAACCCAACCTAACATCTCGGCGGTAATATTTGACAACAATCCTGGCGAGTTGGCCTCCACGTCTCCGTGGGATCTTTATACACATCAATAACGTAATATAACATCACCTAACCCAATCTTACATCTCGGCGGTAATATTTGATCACATTTCTGGCTTGTTGGACTCTACGTCTCCGTGGGACCTTTATATACATCTATAACGTAATATAACCTAACCTAACCCAACCTAACATCTCGGCGGTAAGATTTGACAACATACCTGGCGAGTTGGCCTCTACGTCTCCGTGGGACCTTTATATACACCAATAACTTAATATAGCCTAACCTAACCCAACCTAACGTCTCGGCGGTAATATTTGACCACATTCCTGTCTTGTTGGCCTCTACGTCTCCGTGGGACCGTTATATACATCAATAATGTAATACAACCCAACCTAACCCAACCTAACATCTCGGCGGTACTATTTGAAAACATTCCTGGCGAGTTGGCATCTACGTCTCCGTGGGACCTTTATATACATCAATAACGTAATATAACCTAACCTAACCCAACCTAACATCTCGGCGGTAATATTTGACATCATTCCTGGCTAGTTGGCCTCTACGTCTCCGTTTGACCTTCATATACATCAATAACGTATTATAACCTAACCTAACCCAACCTATCATCTCGGCGGTAATATTTGACAACATTCCTGGCGAGTTGGCCTCTACGTCTCCGTGGGACTTTTATATACATCAATAACATAATATAAGCTAGTCTATCCCAATCTAACATCTCGGCGGTAATATTTGACCACATTCCTGACTTGTTGGCCTCTACGTCTCTGTGGGACCTTTATATACATCAATAACGTAATATAGCCTAACCTAACCCAACCTAACATCTCGGCGGGAATATTTGACCACATTCCTGTCTTGATGGCCTCTACGTCTCCGTGGGACCGTTATATACATCAATAACGTAATATTATCTAACCTAACCCAACCTAACATCTCGGCGGTAATATTTGAAAACATACCTGGCGAGTTGGCCTTTACGCCTCCGTGGGACCTTTGTATACATCAATAACGTAATATAACCTAGCCTAATCCAACCTAACATCTGGGTGGTAATATTTGACAACATACCTGGCGAATTGGCCTCTACGTCTCCGTGGGATCTTTATACACATCAATAACGTAATATAACATCACCTAACCCAATCTTACATCTCGGCGGTAATATTTGACCACATTCCTGGCTTGTTGGCCTCTACGTCTCCGTGGGAACTTTATATACATCAATAACGTAATATAACCTAACCTAACCCAACCTATCATCTCGGCGGTAATATTTGACAACATTGCTGGCGAGTTGGCTTCTCCGTCTCCGTGGGACCCTTATATACATCAATAACGTAATATTACCTAACCTAACCCAACCTAACATCTCGGCGGTAAGATTTGACAACATACTTGGCGAGTTGACCTCTACGTCTTCGTGGGACCTTTATATACATCAATAACGTAATATAGCCTAACCTAACCCAATCTAACATCTCGGCGGTAATATTTGACCACATTCCTGGCTTGTTGGCCTCTACCTCTCCGTGGGACCTTTATATACTTCAATAACGTAATATAACCTAACCTAAACCAATCTAACATCTCGGCGGTAATATTTGAAGACATACCTGGCGAGTTGGCCTCTTCGTCTCCGTGGGACCTTTATATACATCAATAACTTAATATAGCCTAACCTAACCCAACCTAACGTCTCGGCGGTAATATTTGACCACATTCCTGTCTTGTTGGCCTCTACGTCTCCGTGGGACCGTTATATACATCAATAATGTAATACAACTTAACCTAACCCAACCTAACATCTCGGCGGGAATATTTGACCACATTCCTGTCTTGATGGCCTCTACGTCTCCGTGGGACCTTTATATACATCAATAACGTAATATAGCCTAACCTAACCCAACCTAACATCTCGGCGGTAATATTTGACATCATTCCTGGCTAGTTGGCCTCTACGTCTCCGTTTGACCTTCATATACATCAATAACGTATTATAACCTAACCTAACCCAACCTATCATCTCGGCGGTAATATTTGACAACATTCCTGGCGAGTTGGCCTCTACGTCTCCGTGGGACTTTTATATACATCAATAACATAATATAAGCTAGTCTATCCCAATCTAACATCTCGGCGGTAATATTTGACCACATTCCTGACATGTTGGCCTCTACGTCTCTGTGGGACCTTTATATACATCAATAACGTAATATAGCCTAACCTAACCCAACCTAACATCTCGGCGGTAATATTTAAACATATTCCTGGCTTGTTGGCCTCTACGTCTCCGTGGGACCTTTATATACATCAATAACGTAATATAGCCTAACCTAACCCAACCTAACATCTCGGCGGTAATATTTGACCACATTCCTGTCTTGTTGGCCTCTACGTCTCCGTGGGACCGTTATATACATCTATAATGTAATACAACCTAACCTATCCCAACCTAACATCTCGGCAGTAATATTTGAGAACATTCCTGGCGAGTTGGCCTTTACGCCTCCGTGGGACCTTTGTATACATCAATAACGTAATATAACCTAGCCTAACCCAACCTAACATCTCGGCGGTAATATTTGACAACATACCTGGCGAGTTGGCCTCCACGTCTCCGTGGGATCTTTATACACATCAATAACGTAATATAACCTAACCTAACCCAACCTAACATCTCGGCGGTAAGATTTGACAACATACCTGGCGAGTTGGCCTCTACGTCTCCGTGGGATCTTTATATACATCAATAACGTAATATAGCATCACATAATCCAATCTTACATCTCGGCTGTAATATTTGACCACATTCCTGGCTTGTTGGACTCTACGTATACGTGGGACGTTTATATACATCAATAACGTAATATAACCTAACCTAAACCTATCTAACATCTCGGCGGTAATATTTGAAGACATACCTGGCGAGTTGGCCTCTACGTCTCCGTGGGATCTTTATACACATCAATAACGTAATATAACATCACCTAACCCAATCTTACATCTCGGCGGTAATATTTGACCACATTCCTGTCTTGTTGGCCTCTACGTCTCCGTGGGACCTTTATATACATCAATAACGTAATATAACCTAACCTAACCCAACCTAACATCTCGGCGGTAATATTTAACCACATTCCTGGCTTGTTGGCCTCTACGTCTCCGTGGGACCTTTATATACATCAATAACGTAATATAACCTAACCTAACCCAACCTAACATCTCGGCGGGAATATTTGACCACATTCCTGTCTTGATGGCCTCTACGTCTCCGTGGGACCGTTATATACATCAATAACGTAATATTATCTAACCTAACCCAACCTAACATCTCGGCGGTAATATTTGAAAACTTACCTGGCGAGTTGGCCTTTACGCCTCCGTGGGACCTTTGTATACATCAATAACGTAATATAACCTAGCCTAATCCAACCTAACATCTGGGTGGTAATATTTGACAACATACCTGGCGAATTGGCCTCTACGTCTCCGTGGGATCTTTATACACATCAATAACGTAATATAACATCACCTAACCCAATCTTACATCTCGGCGGTAATATTTGACCACATTCCTGGCTTGTTGGCCTCTACGCCTCCGTGGGAACTTTATATACATCAATAACGTAATATAACCTAACCTAACCCAACCTATCATCTCGGCGGTAATATTTGACAACATTGCTGGCGAGTTGGCTTCTCCGTCTCCGTGGGACCCTTATATACATCAATAACGTAATATAACCTAACCTAACCCAACCTAACATCTCGGCGGTAAGATTTGACAACATACTTGGCGAGTTGACCTCTACGTCTTCGTGGGACCTTTATATACATCAATAACGTAATATAGCCTAACCTAACCCAATCTAACATCTCGGCGGTAATATTTGACCACATTCCTGGCTTGTTGACCTCTACCTCTCCGTGGGACCTTTATATACTTCAATAACGTAATATAACCTAACCTAAACCAATCTAACACCTCGGCGGTAATATTTGAAGACATACCTGGCGAGTTGGCCTCTTCGTCTCCGTGGGACCTTTATATACATCAATAACTTAATATAGCCTAACCTAACCCAACCTAACGTCTCGGCGGTAATATTTGACCACATTCCTGTCTTGTTGGCCTCTACGTCTCCGTGGGACCGTTATATACATCAATAATGTAATACAACTTAACCTAACCCAACCTAACATCTCGGCGGGAATATTTGACCACATTCCTGTCTTGATGGCCTCTACGTCTCCGTGGGACCTTTATATACATCAATAACGTAATATAGCCTAACCTAACCCAACCTAACATCTCGGCGGTAATATTTGACATCATTCCTGGCTAGTTGGCCTCTACGTCACCGTTTGACCTTCATATACATCAATAACGTATTATAACCTAACCTAACCCAACCTATCATCTCGGCGGTAATATTTGACAACATTCCTGGCGATTTGGCCTCTACGCCTCCGTGGGACTTTTATATACATCAATAACATAATATAAGCTAGTCTATCCCAATCTAACATCTCGGCGGTAATATTTGACCACATTCCTGACATGTTGGCCTCTACGTCTCTGTGGGACCTTTATATACTTCAATAACGTAATATAACCTAACCTAAACCAATCTAACACCTCGGCTGTAATATTTGAAGACATACCTGGCGAGTTGGCCTCTTCGTCTCCGTGGGACCTTTATATACATCAATAACGTAATATAGCCTAACCTAACCCAACCTAACATCTCGGCGGTAATATTTAACCATATTCCTGGCTTGTTGGCCTCTACGTCTCCGTGGGACCTTTATATACATCAATAACGTAATATAGCCTAACCTAACCCAACCTAACATCTCGGCGGTAATATTTGACCACATTCCTGTCTTGTTGGCCTCTACGTCTCCGTGGGACCGTTATATACATCTATAATGTAATACAACCTAACCTATCCCAACCTAACATCTCGGCAGTAATATTTGAGAACATTCCTGGCGAGTTGGCCTTTACGCCTCCGTGGGACCTTTGTATACATCAATAACGTAATATAACCTAGCCTAACCCAACCTAACATCTCGGCGGTAATATTTGACAACATACCTGGCGAGTTGGCCTCCACGTCTCCGTGGGATCTTTATACACATCAATAACGTAATATAACATCACCTAACCCAATCTTACATCTCGGCGGTAATATTTGATCACATTCCTGGCTTGTTGGACTCTACGTCTCCGAGGGACCTTTATATACATCAATAACGTAATATAACCTAGCCTAACCCAACCTAACATCTCGGCGGTAAGATTTGACAACATTCCTGGCGAGTTGGCTTATCCGTCTCCGTGGGACCTTTATATACATCAATAACGTAATATAACCTAAACTAACCCAATCTAGCATCTCGGCGGTAATATTTGACCACATTCCTGGCTTGTTGGCCTCTACGTCTCCGTGGGACCTTTACTTACATCTATAACGTAATATAACCTAACCTAACCCAACCAAACATCTCGGCGGTAATATTTGAAAACATTCCTGGCGAGTTGGCATCTACGTCTCCGTGGGACCTTTATATACATCAATAACGTAATATAACCTAACCTAACCCAACCTAACATCTCGGCGGTAATATTTGACATCATTCCTGGCTAGTTGGCCTCTACGTCTCCGTTTGACCTTCATATACATCAATAACGTATTATAACCTAACCTAACCCAACCTATCATCTCGCCGGTAATATTTGACAACATTCCTGGCGACTTGGCCTCTACGTCTCCGTGGGACTTTTATATACATCAATAACATAATATAAGCTAGTCTATCCCAATCTAACATCTCGGCGGTAATATTTGACCACATTCCTGACTTGTTGGCCTCTACGTCTCCGTGGGACCTTTATATACATCAATAACGTAATATAACCTAACCTAACCCAACCTAACATCTCGGCGGTAATATTTAACCATATTCTTGGCTTGTTGGCCTCTACGTCTCCGTGGGACCTTTATATACATCAATAACGTAATATAACCTAACCTAACCCAACCTAACATCTCGGCGGTAATATTTGACATCATTCCTGGCGAGTTGGACTCTACGTCTCCGTTTGACCTTCATATACATCAATAACGTAATATAACCTAACCTAACCCAACCTATCATCTCGGCGGTAATATTTGACAGCATTCCTGGCGACTTGGCCTCTATGTCTCCGTGGGACTTTTATATACATCAATAACATAATATAAGCTAGTCTATCACAATCTAACATCTCGGCGGTAATATTTGACCACATTCCTGGCTTGTTGGACTCTACGTCTCCGAGGGACCTTTATATACATCAATAACGTAATATAACCTAGCCTAACCCTACCTAACATCTCGGCGGTAAGATTTGACAACATTCCTGGCGAGTTGGCTTATCCGTCTCCGTGGGACCTTTATAAACATCAATAACGTAATATAACCTAAACTAACCCAATCTAGCATCTCGGCGGTAATATTTGACCACATTCCTGGCTTGTTGGCCTCTACGTCTCCGTGGGACCTTTACTTACATCTATAACGTAATATAACCTAACCTAACCCAACCAAACATCTCGGCGGTAATATTTGAAAACATTCCTGGCGAGTTGGCATCTACGTCTCCGTGGGACCTTTATATACATCAATAACGTAATATAACCTAACCTAACCCAACCTAACATCTCGGCGGTAATATTTGACATCATTCCTGGCTAGTTGGCCTCTACGTCTCCGTTTGACCTTCATATACATCAATAACGTATTATAACCTAACCTAACCCAACCTATCATCTCGGCGGTAATATTTGACAGCATTCCTGGCGACTTGGCCTCTATGTCTCCGTGGGACTTTTATATACATCAATAACATAATATAAGCTAGTCTATCCCAATCTAACATCTCGGCGGTAATATTTGACCACATTCCTGACTTGTTGGCCTCTACGTCTCCGTGGGACCTTTATATACATCAATAACCTAATATAACCTAACCTAACCCAACCTAACATCTCGGCGGGAATATTTGACCACATTCCTGTCTTGATGGCCTCTATGTCTCCGTGGGACCGTTATATACATCAATAACGTAATATTATCTAACCTAACCCAACCTAACATCTCGGCGGTAATATTTGAAAACTTACCTGGCGAGTTGGCCTTTACGCCTCCGTGGGACCTTTGTATACATCAATAACGTAATATAACCTAGCCTAATCCAACCTAACATCTGGGTGGTAATATTTGACATCATTCCTGGCGAGTTGGCCTCTACGTCTCCGTTTGACCTTCATATACATCAATAACGTAATATAACCTAACCTAACCCAATCTAACATCTCGGCGGTAAGATTTGACAACATACCTGGCGAGTTGGCCTCTACGTCTCCGTGGGATCTTTATATACATCAATAACGTAATATAGCATCACATAACCCAATCTTACATCTCGGCTGTAATATTTGACCACATTCCTGGCTTGTTGGACTCTACGTCTACGTGGGACGTTTATATACATCAATAACGTAATATAACCTAACCTAAACCTATCTAACATCTCGGCGGTAATATTTGAAGACATACCTGGCGAGTTGGCCTCTACGTCTCCGTGGGATCTTTATACACATCAATAACGTAATATAACATCACCTAACCCAACCTAACATCTCGGCGGGAATATTTGACCACATTCCAGTCTTGATGGCCTCTACTTCTCCGTGGGACAGTTATATACATCAATAACGTAATATTATCTAACCTAACCCAACCTAACATCTCGGCGGTAATATTTGAAAACTTACCTGGCGAGTTGGCCTTTACGCCTCCGTGGGACCTTTGTATACATGAATAACGTAATATAACCTAGCCTAACCCAACCTAACATCTCGGCGGTAATATTTGACAACATACCCGGCGAGTTGGCCTCTACGTCTCCGTGGGATCTTTATACACATCTATAACGTAATATAACATCACCTAACCCAATCTTACATCTCGGCGGTAATATTTGATCACATTCCTGGCTTGTTGGACTCTACGTCTCCGTGGGACCTTTATATACATCTATAACGTAATATAACCTAACCTAACCCAACCTAACATCTCGGCGGTAAGATTTGACAACATACCTGGCGAGTTGGCCTCTACGTCTCCCTGGGACCTTTATATACATCAATAACGTAATATAGCCTAACCTAACCCAACCTAACATCTCGGCGGTAATATTTGACCACATTCCTGGCTTGTTGGCCTCTACGTCTCCGTGGGACCTTTATATACATCAATAACGTAATATAACCTAACCTAACCCAACCTAACATCTCGGCGGGTATATTTGACCACATTCCTGTCTTGATGGCCTCTACGTCTCCGTGGGACCGTTATATACATCAATAACGTAATATAACCTAACCTAACCCAACCTAACATCTCGGCGGTAATATTTGAAAACTTACCTGGCGAGTTGGCCTTTACGCCTCCGTGGGACCTTTGTATACATCAATAACGTAATATAACCTAGCCTAACCCAACCTAACATCTCGGCGGTAATATTTGACAACATACCTGGCGAGTTGGCCTCCACGTCTCCGTGGGATCTTTATACACATCAATAACGTAATATAACATCACCTAACCCAATCTTACATCTCGGCGGTAATATTTGATCACATTCCTGGCTTGTTGGACTCTACGTCTCCGTGGGACCTTTATATACATCTATAACGTAATATAACCTAACCTAACCCAACCTAACATCTCGGCGGTAAGATTTGACAACATACCTGGCGAGTTGGCCTCTACGTCTCCGTGGGACCTTTATATACACCAATAACTTAATATAGCCTAACCTAACCCAACCTAACGTCTCGGCGGTAATATTTGACCACATTCCTGTCTTGTTGGCCTCTACGTCTCCGTGGGACCGTTATATACATCAATAATGTAATACAACCCAACCTAACCCAACCTAACATCTCGGCGGTACTATTTGAAAACATTCCTGGCGAGTTGGCATCTACGTCTCCGTGGGACCTTTATATACATCAATAACGTAATATAACCTAACCTAACCCAACCTAACATCTCGGCGGTAATATTTGACATCATTCCTGGCTAGTTGGCCTCTACGTCTCCGTTTGACCTTCATATACATCAATAACGTATTATAACCTAACCTAACCCAACCTATCATCTCGGCGGTAATATTTGACAACATTCCTGGCGAGTTGGCCTCTACGTCTCCGTGGGACTTTTATATACATCAATAACATAATATAAGCTAGTCTATCCCAATCTAACATCTCGGCGGTAATATTTGACCACATTCCTGACTTGTTGGCCTCTACGTCTCTGTGGGACCTTTATATACATCAATAACGTAATATAGCCTAACCTAACCCAACCTAACATCTCGGCGGGAATATTTGACCACATTCCTGTCTTGATGGCCTCTACGTCTCCGTGGGACCGTTATATACATCAATAACGTAATATTATCTAACCTAACCCAACCTAACATCTCGGCGGTAATATTTGAAAACATACCTGGCGAGTTGGCCTTTACGCCTCCGTGGGACCTTTGTATACATCAATAACGTAATATAACCTAGCCTAATCCAACCTAACATCTGGGTGGTAATATTTGACAACATACCTGGCGAATTGGCCTCTACGTCTCCGTGGGATCTTTATACACATCAATAACGTAATATAACATCACCTAACCCAATCTTACATCTCGGCGGTAATATTTGACCACATTCCTGGCTTGTTGGCCTCTACGTCTCCGTGGGAACTTTATATACATCAATAACGTAATATAACCTAACCTAACCCAACCTATCATCTCGGCGGTAATATTTGACAACATTGCTGGCGAGTTGGCTTCTCCGTCTCCGTGGGACCCTTATATACATCAATAACGTAATATTACCTAACCTAACCCAACCTAACATCTCGGCGGTAAGATTTGACAACATACTTGGCGAGTTGACCTCTACGTCTTCGTGGGACCTTTATATACATCAATAACGTAATATAGCCTAACCTAACCCAATCTAACATCTCGGCGGTAATATTTGACCACATTCCTGGCTTGTTGGCCTCTACCTCTCCGTGGGACCTTTATATACTTCAATAACGTAATATAACCTAACCTAAACCAATCTAACATCTCGGCGGTAATATTTGAAGACATACCTGGCGAGTTGGCCTCTTCGTCTCCGTGGGACCTTTATATACATCAATAACTTAATATAGCCTAACCTAACCCAACCTAACGTCTCGGCGGTAATATTTGACCACATTCCTGTCTTGTTGGCCTCTACGTCTCCGTGGGACCTTTATATACATCAATAACGTAATATAGCCTAACCTAACCCAACCTAACATCTCGGCGGTAATATTTGACATCATTCCTGGCTAGTTGGCCTCTACGTCTCCGTTTGACCTTCATATACATCAATAACGTATTATAACCTAACCTAACCCAACCTATCATCTCGGCGGTAATATTTGACAACATTCCTGGCGAGTTGGCCTCTACGTCTCCGTGGGACTTTTATATACATCAATAACATAATATAAGCTAGTCTATCCCAATCTAACATCTCGGCGGTAATATTTGACCACATTCCTGACATGTTGGCCTCTACGTCTCTGTGGGACCTTTATATACATCAATAACGTAATATAGCCTAACCTAACCCAACCTAACATCTCGGCGGTAATATTTAACCATATTCCTGGCTTGTTGGCCTCTACGTCTCCGTGGGACCTTTATATACATCAATAACGTAATATAGCCTAACCTAACCCAACCTAACATCTCGGCGGTAATATTTGACCACATTCCTGTCTTGTTGGCCTCTACGTCTCCGTGGGACCGTTATATACATCTATAATGTAATACAACCTAACCTATCCCAACCTAACATCTCGGCAGTAATATTTGAGAACATTCCTGGCGAGTTGGCCTTTACGCCTCCGTGGGACCTTTGTATACATCAATAACGTAATATAACCTAGCCTAACCCAACCTAACATCTCGGCGGTAATATTTGACAACATACCTGGCGAGTTGGCCTCCACGTCTCCGTGGGATCTTTATACACATCAATAACGTAATATAACCTAACCTAACCCAACCTAACATCTCGGCGGTAAGATTTGACAACATACCTGGCGAGTTGGCCTCTACGTCTCCGTGGGATCTTTATATACATCAATAACGTAATATAGCATCACATAATCCAATCTTACATCTCGGCTGTAATATTTGACCACATTCCTGGCTTGTTGGACTCTACGTATACGTGGGACGTTTATATACATCAATAACGTAATATAACCTAACCTAAACCTATCTAACATCTCGGCGGTAATATTTGAAGACATACCTGGCGAGTTGGCCTCTACGTCTCCGTGGGATCTTTATACACATCAATAACGTAATATAACATCACCTAACCCAATCTTACATCTCGGCGGTAATATTTGACCACATTCCTGTCTTGTTGGCCTCTACGTCTCCGTGGGACCTTTATATACATCAATAACGTAATATAACCTAACCTAACCCAACCTAACATCTCGGCGGTAATATTTAACCACATTCCTGGCTTGTTGGCCTCTACGTCTCCGTGGGACCTTTATATACATCAATAACGTAATATAACCTAACCTAACCCAACCTAACATCTCGGCGGGAATATTTGACCACATTCCTGTCTTGATGGCCTCTACGTCTCCGTGGGACCGTTATATACATCAATAACGTAATATTATCTAACCTAACCCAACCTAACATCTCGGCGGTAATATTTGAAAACTTACCTGGCGAGTTGGCCTTTACGCCTCCGTGGGACCTTTGTATACATCAATAACGTAATATAACCTAGCCTAATCCAACCTAACATCTGGGTGGTAATATTTGACAACATACCTGGCGAATTGGCCTCTACGTCTCCGTGGGATCTTTATACACATCAATAACGTAATATAACATCACCTAACCCAATCTTACATCTCGGCGGTAATATTTGACCACATTCCTGGCTTGTTGGCCTCTACGCCTCCGTGGGAACTTTATATACATCAATAACGTAATATAACCTAACCTAACCCAACCTATCATCTCGGCGGTAATATTTGACATCATTCCTGGCTAGTTGGCCTCTACGTCACCGTTTGACCTTCATATACATCAATAACGTATTATAACCTAACCTAACCCAACCTATCATCTCGGCGGTAATATTTGACAACATTCCTGGCGATTTGGCCTCTACGTCTCCGTGGGACTTTTATATACATCAATAACATAATATAAGCTAGTCTATCCCAATCTAACATCTCGGCGGTAATATTTGACCACATTCCTGACATGTTGGCCTCTACGTCTCTGTGGGACCTTTATATACTTCAATAACGTAATATAACCTAACCTAAACCAATCTAACACCTCGGCGGTAATATTTGAAGACATACCTGGCGAGTTGGCCTCTTCGTCTCCGTGGGACCTTTATATACATCAATAACGTAATATAGCCTAACCTAACCCAACCTAACATCTCGGCGGTAATATTTAACCATATTCCTGGCTTGTTGGCCTCTACGTCTCCGTGGGACCTTTATATACATCAATAACGTAATATAGCCTAACCTAACCCAACCTAACATCTCGGCGGTAATATTTGACCACATTCCTGTCTTGTTGGCCTCTACGTCTCCGTGGGACCGTTATATACATCTATAATGTAATACAACCTAACCTATCCCAACCTAACATCTCGGCAGTAATATTTGAGAACATTCCTGGCGAGTTGGCCTTTACGCCTCCGTGGGACCTTTGTATACATCAATAACGTAATATAACCTAGCCTAACCCAACCTAACATCTCGGCGGTAATATTTGACAACATACCTGGCGAGTTGGCCTCCACGTCTCCGTGGGATCTTTATACACATCAATAACGTAATATAACATCACCTAACCCAATCTTACATCTCGGCGGTAATATTTGATCACATTCCTGGCTTGTTGGACTCTACGTCTCCGAGGGACCTTTATATACATCAATAACGTAATATAACCTAGCCTAACCCAACCTAACATCTCGGCGGTAAGATTTGACAACATTCCTGGCGAGTTGGCTTATCCGTCTCCGTGGGACCTTTATATACATCAATAACGTAATATAACCTAAACTAACCCAATCTAGCATCTCGGCGGTAATATTTGACCACATTCCTGGCTTGTTGGCCTCTACGTCTCCGTGGGACCTTTACTTACATCTATAACGTAATATAACCTAACCTAACCCAACCTAACATCTCGGCGGTAAGATTTTGACAACATACCTGGCGAGCTGGCCTCTACGTCTCCGTGGGATCTTTATATACATCAATAACGTAATATAGCATCACATAACCCAATCTTACATCTCGGCTGTAATATTTGACCACATTCCTGGCTTGTTGGACTCTACGTCTACGTGGGACGTTTATATACATCTATAACGTAGTATAAACTAACCTAACCCAACCTAACATCTCGGCGATAATATTTGACCACATTCCTGGCTTGTTGGCCTCTACGTCTCCGTGGGACCTTTATATACATCAATAACGTAATATAGCCTAACCTAACCCAACCTAACATCTCGGCGGTAATATTTGAAGACATACCTGACGAGTTGGCCTCTACGTCTCCGTGGGACCTTTATACACATCAATAACGTAATATAACATCACCTAACCCAATCTTACATCTCGGCGGTAATATTTGACCACATTCCTGTCTTGTTGGCCTCTACGTCTCTGTGGGACCTTTATATACATCAATAACGTAATATAACCTAACCTAACCCAACCTAACATCTCGGCGGTAATATTTAACCACATTCCTGGCTTGTTGGCCTCTACGTCTCCGTGGGACCTTTATATACATCAATAACGTAATATAACCTAACCTAACCCAACCTAACATCTCGGCGGGAATATTTGACCACATTCCTGTCTTGATGGCCTCTACGTCTCCGTGGGACCGTTATATACATCAATAACGTAATATTATCTAACCTAACCCAACCTAACATCTCGGCGGTAATATTTGAAAACTTACCTGGCGAGTTGGCCTTTACGCCTCCGTGGGACCTTTGTATACATCAATAACGTAATATAACCTAGCCTAACCCGACCTAACATCTGGGTGGTAATATTTGACAACATACCTGGCGAGTTGGCCTCTACGTCTCCGTGGGATCTTTATACACATCAATAACGTAATATAACATCACCTAACCCAATCTTACATCTCGGCGGTAATATTTGATCACATTCCTGGCTTGTTGGACTCTACGTCTCCGTGGGACCTTTATATACATCTATAACGTAATATAACCTAACCTAATCCAACCTAATATCTCGGCGGTAATATTTGACAACATTCCTGGCGAGTTGGCTTATCCGTCTCCGTGGGACCTTTATATACATCAATAACGTAATATAACCTAACCTAACCCAATCTAGCATCTGGGCGGTAATATTTGATCACATTCCTGGCTTGTTGGCCTCTACGTCTCCGTGGGACCTTTACATACATCTATAACGTAATATAACCTAACCTAACCCAACCTATCATCTCGGCGGTAATATTTGACATCATTCCTGGCTAGTTGGCCTCTACGTTTCCGTTTGACCTTCATATACATGAATAACGTATTATAACCTAACCTAACCCAACCTATCATCTCGGCGGTAATATTTGACAACATTCCTGGCGAGTTGGCCTCTACGTCTCCGTGGGACCTTTATATACTTCAATAACGTAATATAACCTAACCTAAACCTATCTAACATCTCGGCAGTAATATTTGAAGACATACCTGGCGAGTTGGCCTCTACGTCTCCGTGGGATCTTTATACACATCAATAACGTAATATAACATCACCTAACCCAATCTTACATCTCGGCGGTAATATTTGACAACATTCCTGGCTAGTTGGCCTCTACGTCTCCGTGGGACCTTTATATACATCAATAACGTAATATAGCCTAACCTAACCCAACCTAATATCTCGGCGGTAATATTTGACCACATTCCTGTCTTGTTGGCCTCTACGTCTCCGTGGGACCTTTATATACATCAAAACGTAATATAACCTAACCTAACCCAACCTAACATCTCGGCGGTAATATTTAACCACATTCCTGGCTTGTTGGCCTCTACGTCTCCGTGGGACCTTTATATACATCAATAACGTAATATAACCTAACCTAACCCAACCTAACATCTCGGCGGGAATATTTGACCACATTCCTGTCTTGATGGCCTCTACGTCTCCGTGGGACCGTTATATACATCAATAACGTAATATTATCTAACCTAACCCAACCTAACATCTCGGCGGTAATATTTGAAAACTTACCTGGCGAGTTGGCCTTTACGCCTCCGTGGGACCTTTGTATACATCAATAACGTAATATAACCTAGCCCAATCCAACCTAACATCTGGGTGGTAATATTTGACAACATACCTGGCGAATTGGCCTCTACGTCTCCGTGGGATCTTTATACACATCAATAACGTAATATAACATCACCTAAGCCAATCTTACATCTCGGCGGTAATATTTGACCACATTCCTGGCTTGTTGGCCTCTACGTCTCCGTGGGAACTTTATATACATCAATAACGTAATATAACCTAACCTAACCCAACCTATCATCTCGGCGGTAATATTTGACCACATTCCTGGCTTGTTGGCCTCTACCTCTCCGTGGGACCTTTATATACTTCAATAACGTAATATAACCTAACCTAAACCAATCTAACATCTCGGCGGTAATATTTGAAGACATACCTGGCGAGTTGGCCTCTTCGTCTCCGTGGGACCTTTATATACATCAATAACTTAATATAGCCTAACCTAACCCAACCTAACGTCTCGGCGGTAATATTTGACCACATTCCTGTCTTGTTGGCCTCTACGTCTCCGTGGGACCGTTATATACATCAATAATGTAATACAACTTAACCTAACCCAACCTAACATCTCGGCGGGAATATTTGACCACATTCCTGTCTTGATGGCCTCTACGTCTCCGTGGGACCGTTACATACATCAATAACGTAATATTATCTAACCTAACCCAACCTAAGATCTCGGCGGTAATATTTGAAAACTTACCTGGCGAGTTGGCCTTTACGCCTCCGTGGGACCTTTGTATACATCAATAACGTAATATAACCTAGCCTAACCCAACCTAACATCTGGGTGGTAATATTTGACCACATTCCTGGCTTGTTGGCCTCTACGTCTCCGTGGGACCTTTACATACATCTATAACGTAATATAACCTAACCTAACCCAACCTATCATCTCGGCGGTAATATTTGACATCATTCCTGGCTAGTTGGCCTCTACGTTTCCGTTTGACCTTGATATACATGAATAACGTATTATAACCTAACCTAACCCAACCTATCATCTCGGCGGTAATATTTGACAACATTCCTGGCGAGTTGGCCTCTACGTCTCCGTGGGACCTTTATATACTTCAATAACGTAATATAACCTAACCTAAACCTATCTAACATCTCGGCGGTAATATTTGACCACATTCCTGTCTTGTTGGCCTCTACGTCTCCGTGGGACCTTTATATACATCAATAACATAATATAACCTAACCTAACCCAACCTAACATCTCGGCGGTAATATTTAACCACATTCCTGGCTTGTTGGCCTCTACGTCTCCGTGGGACCTTTATATACATCAATAACGTAATATAACCTAACCTAACCCAACCTAACATCTCGGCGGGAATATTTGACCACATTCCTGTCTTGATGGCCTCTACGTCTCCGTGGGACCGTTATATACATCAATAACGTAATATTATCTAACCTAACCCAACCTAACATCTCGGCGGTAATATTTGAAAACTTACCTGGCGAGTTGGCCTTTACGCCTCCGTGGGACCTTTGTATACATCAATAACGTAATATAACCTAGCCTAATCCAACCTAACATCTGGGTGGTAATATTTGACAACATACCTGGCGAATTGGCCTCTACGTCTCCGTGGGATCTTTATACACATCAATAACGTAATATAACATCACCTAACCCAATCTTACATCTCGGCGGTAATATTTGACCACATTCCTGGCTTGTTGGCCTCTACGTCTCCGTGGGAACTTTATATACATCAATAACGTAATATAACCTAACCTAACCCAACCTATCATCTCGGCGGTAATATTTGACAACATTGCTGGCGAGTTGGCTTCTCCGTCTCCGTGGGACCCTTATATACATCAATAACGTAATATAACCTAACCTAACCCAACCTAACATCTCGGCGGTAAGATTTGACAACATACTTGGCGAGTTGACCTCTACGTCTTCGTGGGACCTTTATATACATCAATAACGTAATATAGCCTAACCTAACCCAATCTAACATCTCGGCGGTAATATTTGACCACATTCCTGGCTTGTTGGCCTCTACCTCTCCGTGGGACCTTTATATACTTCAATAACGTAATATAACCTAACCTAAACCAATCTAACATCTCGGCGGTAATATTTGAAGACATACCTGGCGAGTTGGCCTCTTCGTCTCCGTGGGACCTTTATATACATCAATAACTTAATATAGCCTAACCTAACCCAACCTAACGTCTCGGCGGTAATATTTGACCACATTCCTGTCTTGATGGCCTCTACGTCTCCGTGGGACCGTTACATACATCAATAACGTAATATTATCTAACCTAACCCAACCTAAGATCTCGGCGGTAATATTTGAAAACTTACCTGGCGAGTTGGCCTTTACGCCTCCGTGGGACCTTTGTATACATCAATAACGTAATATAACCTAGCCTAACCCAACCTAACATCTGGGTGGTAATATTTGACAACATACCTGGCGAGTTGGCCTCTACGTCTCCGTGGGATCTTTATACACATCAATAACGTAATATAACATCACCTAACCCAATCTTACATCTCGGCGGTAATATTTGATCACATTCCTGGCTTGTTGGACTCCACGTCTCCGTGGGACCTTTATATACATCTATAACGTAATATAACCTAACCTAATCCAACCTAATATCTCGGCGGTAATATTTGACAACATTCCTGGCGAGTTGGCTTATCCGTCTCCGTGGGACCTTTATATACATCAATAACGTAATATAACCTAACCTAACCCAATCTAGCATCTGGGCGGTAATATTTGACCACATTCCTGGCTTGTTGGCCTCTACGTCTCCGTGGGACCTTTACATACATCTATAACGTAATATAACCTAACCTAACCCAACCTATCATCTCGGCGGTAATATTTGACATCATTCCTGGCTAGTTGGCCTCTACGTTTCCGTTTGACCTTCATATACATGAATAACGTATTATAACCTAACCTAACCCAACCTATCATCTCGGCGGTAATATTTGACAACATTCCTGGCGAGTTGGCCTCTACGTCTCCGTGGGACCTTTATATACTTCAATAACGTAATATAACCTAACCTAAACCTATCTAACATCTCGGCGGTAATATTTGAAGACATACCTGGCGAGTTGGCCTCTACGTCTCCGTGGGATCTTTATACACATCAATAACGTAATATAACATCACCTAACCCAATCTTACATCTCGGCGGTAATATTTGACAACATTCCTGGCTAGTTGGCCTCTACGTCTCCGTGGGACCTTTATATACATCAATAACGTAATATAGCCTAACCTAACCCAACCTAACATCTCGCCGGTAATATTTGACAACATTCCTGGCTTGTTGGCCTCTACGTCTCCGTGGGACCTTTATATACATCAATAACGTAATATAACCTAACCTAACCCAACCTAACATCTCGGCGGTAATATTTGACCACATTCCTGTCTTGTTGGCCTCTACGTCTCCGTGGGACCTTTATATACATCAATAACCTAATATAACCTAACCTAACCCAACCTAACATCTCGGCGGTAATATTTAACCACATTCCTGGCTTGTTGGCCTCTACGTCTCCGTGGGACCTTTATATACATCAATAACGTAATATAACCTAACCTAACCCAACCTAACATCTCGGCGGGAATATTTGACCACATTCCTGTCTTGATGGCCTCTACGTCTCCGTGGGACCGTTACATACATCAATAACGTAATATTATCTAACCTAACCCAACCTAAGATCTCGGCGGTAATATTTGAAAACTTACCTGGCGAGTTGGCCTTTACGCCTCCGTGGGACCTTTGTATACATCAATAACGTAATATAACCTAGCCTAACCCAACCTAACATCTGGGTGGTAATATTTGACAACATACCTGGCGAGTTGGCCTCTACGTCTCCGTGGGATCTTTATACACATCAATAACGTAATATAACATCACCTAACCCAATCTTACATCTCGGCGGTAATATTTGATCACATTCCTGGCTTGTTGGACTCTACGTCTCCGTGGGACCTTTATATACATCTATAACGTAATATAACCTAACCTAATCCAACCTAACATCTCGGCGGTAATATTTGACAACATACCTGGCTAGTTGGCCTCTACGTCTCCGCGGGACCTTTATATACATCAATAACGTAATATAGCCTAACCTAACCCAACCTAACATCTCGGCGGTAATATTTGATCACATTCCTGGCTTGTTGGCCTCTACGTCTCCGTGGGAACTTTATATACATCAATAACGTAATATAACCTAACCTAACCCAACCCAACATCTCGGCGGGTATATTTGACCACATTCCTGTCTTGATGGCCTCTACGTCTCCGTTTGACCTTCATATACATCAATAACGTATTATAACCTAACCTAACCCAACCTATCATCTCGGCGGTAAGATTTGACAACATTCCTGTCTTGTTGGCCTCTACGTCTCCGTGGGACCGTTATATACATCAATAACGTAATATAAGCTAGCCTAACCCAATCTAACATCTCGGCGGTAATATTTGACGACATTCCTGGCTTGTTGGACTCTACGTCTACGTGGGACGTTTATATACATCTATAACGTAATTTAACCTAACCTAACCCAACCTAACATCTCGGCGATAATATTTGACCACATTCCTGGCTTGTTGGCCTCTACGTCTCCGTGGGACCTTTATATACATCAATAACGTAATATAGACTAACCTAACCCAACCTAACATCTCGGCGGTAATATTTGACCACATTCCTGTCTTGTTGGCCTCTACGTCTCCGTGGGACCGTTATATACATCAATAACGTAATATAAGCTAGCCTAACCCAATCTAACATCTCGGCGGTAATATTTGACGACATTCCTGGCTTGTTGGCCTCTACGTCTCCGTGGGACCTTTATATACTTCAATAACGTAATATAACCTAACCTAAACCTATCTAACATCTCGGCGGTAATATTTGAAGACATACCTGGCGAGATGGCCTCTTCGTCTCCGTGCGACCTTTATATACATCAATAACGTAATATAACCTAACCTAACCCAACCTACCATCTCGGCGGTAATATTTGACAACATTGCTGGCGAGTTGGCTTCTCCGTCTCCGTGGGACCCTTATATACATCAATAACGTAGTATAACCTAACCTAACCCAACCTAACATCTCGGCGGTAAGATTTGACAACATACTTGGCGAGTTGGCCTCTACGTCTTCGTGGGACCTTTATATACATCAATAACGTAATATAGCCTAACCTAACCCAATCTAACATCTCGGCGGTAATATTTGACCACATTCCCGGCTTGTTGGCCTCTACGTCTTCGTGGGACCTTTATATACATCAATAACATAATATATGCTAGCCTAACCCAATCTAACATCTCGGCGGTAATATTTGACCACATTCCTGGCTTGTTGGCCTCTACGTCTCCGTGGGACCTTTATATACTTCAATAACGTAATATAAACTAACCTAAACCAATCTAACATCTCGGCGGTAATATTTGAAGACATACCTGGCTTGTTGGCCTCTACGTCTCCGTGGGACCTTTATATACATCAATAACGTAATATAACCTAACCTAACCCAACCTAACATCTCGGCGGGAATATTTGACCACATTCCTGTCTTGATGGCCTCTACGTCTCCGTGGGACCGTTATATACATCAATAACGTAATATTACCTAACCTAACCAAACCTAACATCTCGGCGGTAATATTTGAAAACTTATCTGGCGAGTTGGCCTTTACGCCTCCGTGGGACCTTTGTATACATCAATAACGTAATATAACCTAGCCTAATCCAACCTAACATCTGGGTGGTAATATTTGACATCATTCCTGGCGAGTTGGCCTCTACGTCTCCGTTTGACCTTCATATACATCAATAACGTAATATAACCTAACCTAACCCAACCTAACATCTCGGCGGTAAGATTTGACAACATACCTGGCGAGTTGGCCTCTACGTCTCCGTGGGATCTTTATATACATCAATAACGTAATATAGCATCACATAACCCAATCTTACATCTCGGCTGTAATATTTGACCACATTCCTGGCTTGTTGGACTCTACGTATACGTGGGACGTTTATATACATCAATAACGTAATATAACCTAACCTAAACCTATCTAACATCTCGGCGGTAATATTTGAAGACATACCTGGCGAGTTGGCCTCTACGTCTCCGTGGGATCTTTATACACATCAATAACGTAATATAACATCACCTAACCCAATCTTACATCTCGGCGGTAATATTTGACCACATTCCTGTCTTGTTGGCCTCTACGTCTCCGTGGGACCTTTATATACATCAATAACGTAATATAACCTAACCTAACCCAACCTAACATCTCTGCGGTAATATTTAACCACATTCCTGGCTTGTTGGCCTCTACGTCTCCGTGGGACCTTTATATACATCAATAACGTAATATAACCTAACCTAACCCAACCTAACATCTCGGCGGGAATATTTGACCACATTCCTGTCTTGATGGCCTCTACGTCTCCGTGGGACCGTTATATACATCAATAACGTAATATTATCTAACCTAACCCAACCTAACATCTCGGCGGTAATATTTGAAAACTTACCTGGCGAGTTGGCCTTTACGCCTCCGTGGGACCTTTGTATACATCAATAACGTAATATAACCTAGCCTAATCCAACCTAACATCTGGGTGGTAATATTTGACAACATACCTGGCGAATTGGCCTCTACGTCTCCGTGGGATCTTTATACACATCAATAACGTAATATAACATCACCTAACCCAATCTTACATCTCGGCGGTAATATTTGACCACATTCCTGGCTTGTTGGCCTCTACGTCTCCGTGGGAACTTTATATACATCAATAACGTAATATAACCTAACCTAACCCAACCTATCATCTCGGCGGTAATATTTGACAACATTGCTGGCGAGTTGGCTTCTCCGTCTCCGTGGGACCCTTATATACATCAATAACGTAATATAACCTAACCTAACCCAACCTAACATCTCGGCGGTAAGATTTGACAACATACTTGGCGAGTTGACCTCTACGTCTTCGTGGGACCTTTATATACATCAATAACGTAATATAGCCTAACCTAACCCAATCTAACATCTCGGTGGTAATATTTGACCACATTCCTGGCTTGTTGCCCTCTACCTCTCCGTGGGACCTTTATATACTTCAATAACGTAATATAACCTAACCTAAACCAATCTAACATCTCGGCGGTAATATTTGAAGACATACCTGGCGAGTTGGCCTCTTCGTCTCCGTGGGACCTTTATATACATCAATAACTTAATAGAGCCTAACCTAACCCAACCTAACGTCTCGGCGGTAATATTTGACCACATTCCTGTCTTGTTGGCCTCTACGTCTCCGTGGGACCGTTATATACATCAATAATGTAATACAACTTAACCTAACCCAACCTAACATCTCGGCGGGAATATTTGACCTCATTCCTGTCTTGATGGCCTCTACGTCTCCGTGGGACCGTTACATACATCAATAACGTAATATTATCTAACCTAACCCAACCTAAGATCTCGGCGGTAATATTTGAAAACTTACCTGGCGAGTTGGCCTTTACGCCTCCGTGGGACCTTTGTATACATCAATAACGTAATATAACCTAGCCTAACCCGACCTAACATCTGGGTGGTAATATTTGACAACATACCTGGCGAGTTGGCCTCTACGTCTCCGTGGGATCTTTATACACATCAATAACGTAATATAACATCACCTAACCCAATCTTACATCTCGGCGGTAATATTTGATCACATTCCTGGCTTGTTGGACTCTACGTCTCCGTGGGACCTTTATATACATCTATAACGTAATATAACCTAACCTAATCCAACCTAATATCTCGGCGGTAATATTTGACAACATTCCTGGCGAGTTGGCTTATCCGTCTCCGTGGGACCTTTATATACATCAATAACGTAATATAACCTAACCTAACCCAATCTAGCATCTGGGCGGTAATATTTGATCACATTCCTGGCTTGTTGGCCTCTACGTCTCCGTGGGACCTTTACATACATCTATAACGTAATATAACCTAACCTAACCCAACCTATCATCTCGGCGGTAATATTTGACATCATTCCTGGCTAGTTGGCCTCTACGTTTCCGTTTGACCTTCATATACATGAATAACGTATTATAACCTAACCTAACCCAACCTATCATCTCGGCGGTAATATTTGACAACATTCCTGGCGAGTTGGCCTCTACGTCTCCGTGGGACCTTTATATACTTCAATAACGTAATATAACCTAACCTAAACCTATCTAACATCTCGGCGGTAATATTTGAAGACATACCTGGCGAGTTGGCCTCTACGTCTCCGTGGGATCTTTATACACATCAATAACGTAATATAACATCACCTAACCCAATCTTACATCTCGGCGGTAATATTTGACAACATTCCTGGCTAGTTGGCCTCTACGTCTCCGTGGGACCTTTATATACATCAATAACGTAATATAGCCTAACCTAACCCAACCTAACATCTCGGCGGTAATATTTGACCACATTCCTGTCTTGTTGGCCTCTACGTCTCCGTGGGACCTTTATATACATCAAAACGTAATATAACCTAACCTAACCCAACCTAACATCTCGGCGGTAATATTTAACCACATTCCTGGCTTGTTGGCCTCTACGTCTCCGTGGGACCTTTATATACATCAATAACGTAATATAACCTAACCTAACCCAACCTAACATCTCGGCGGGAATATTTGACCACATTCCTGTCTTGATGGCCTCTACGTCTCCGTGGGACCGTTATATACATCAATAACGTAATATTATCTAACCTAACCCAACCTAACATCTCGGCGGTAATATTTGAAAACTTACCTGGCGAGTTGGCCTTTACGCCTCCGTGGGACCTTTGTATACATCAATAACGTAATATAACCTAGCCCAATCCAACCTAACATCTGGGTGGTAATATTTGACAACATACCTGGCGAATTGGCCTCTACGTCTCCGTGGGATCTTTATACACATCAATAACGTAATATAACATCACCTAAGCCAATCTTACATCTCGGCGGTAATATTTGACCACATTCCTGGCTTGTTGGCCTCTACGTCTCCGTGGGAACTTTATATACATCAATAACGTAATATAACCTAACCTAACCCAACCTATCATCTCGGCGGTAATATTTGACCACATTCCTGGGTTGTTGGCCTCTACCTCTCCGTGGGACCTTTATATACTTCAATAACGTAATATAACCTAACCTAAACCAATCTAACATCTCGGCGGTAATATTTGAAGACATACCTGGCGAGTTGGCCTCTTCGTCTCCGTGGGACCTTTATATACATCAATAACTTAATATAGCCTAACCTAACCCAACCTAACGTCTCGGCGGTAATATTTGACCACATTCCTGTCTTGTTGGCCTCTACGTCTCCGTGGGACCGTTATATACATCAATAATGTAATACAACTTAACCTAACCCAACCTAACATCTCGGCGGGAATATTTGACCACATTCCTGTCTTGATGGCCTCTACGTCTCCGTGGGACCGTTACATACATCAATAACGTAATATTATCTAACCTAACCCAACCTAAGATCTCGGCGGTAATATTTGAAAACTTACCTGGCGAGTTGGCCTTTACGCCTCCGTGGGACCTTTGTATACATCAATAACGTAATATAACCTAGCCTAACCCGACCTAACATCTGGGTGGTAATATTTGACAACATACCTGGCGAGTTGGCCTCTACGTCTCCGTGGGATCTTTATACACATCAATAACGTAATATAACATCACCTAACCCAATCTTACATCTCGGCGGTAATATTTGATCACATTCCTGGCTTGTTGGACTCTACGTCTCCGTGGGACCTTTATATACATCTATAACGTAATATAACCTAACCTAATCCAACCTAATATCTCGGCGGTAATATTTGACAACATTCCTGGCGAGTTGGCTTATCCGTCTCCGTGGGACCTTTATATACATCAATAACGTAATATAACCTAACCTAACCCAATCTAGCATCTGGGCGGTAATATTTGATCACATTCCTGGCTTGTTGGCCTCTACGTCTCCGTGGGACCTTTACATACATCTATAACGTAATATAACCTAACCTAACCCAACCTATCATCTCGGCGGTAATATTTGACATCATTCCTGGCTAGTTGGCCTCTACGTTTCCGTTTGACCTTCATATACATGAATAACGTATTATAACCTAACCTAACCCAACCTATCATCTCGGCGGTAATATTTGACAACATTCCTGGCGAGTTGGCCTCTACGTCTCCGTGGGACCTTTATATACTTCAATAACGTAATATAACCTAACCTAAACCTATCTAACATCTCGGCGGTAATATTTGAAGACATACCTGGCGAGTTGGCCTCTACGTCTCCGTGGGATCTTTATACACATCAATAACGTAATATAACATCACCTAACCCAATCTTACATCTCGGCGGTAATATTTGACAACATTCCTGGCTAGTTGGCCTCTACGTCTCCGTGGGACCTTTATATACATCAATAACGTAATATAGCCTAACCTAACCCAACCTAACATCTCGGCGGTAATATTTGACCACATTCCTGTCTTGTTGGCCTCTACGTCTCCGTGGGACCTTTATATACATCAAAACGTAATATAACCTAACCTAACCCAACCTAACATCTCGGCGGTAATATTTAACCACATTCCTGGCTTGTTGGCCTCTACGTCTCCGTGGGACCTTTATATACATCAATAACGTAATATAACCTAACCTAACCCAACCTAACATCTCGGCGGGAATATTTGACCACATTCCTGTCTTGATGGCCTCTACGTCTCCGTGGGACCGTTATATACATCAATAACGTAATATTATCTAACCTAACCCAACCTAACATCTCGGCGGTAATATTTGAAAACTTACCTGGCGAGTTGGCCTTTACGCCTCCGTGGGACCTTTGTATACATCAATAACGTAATATAACCTAGCCCAATCCAACCTAACATCTGGGTGGTAATATTTGACAACATACCTGGCGAATTGGCCTCTACGTCTCCGTGGGATCTTTATACACATCAATAACGTAATATAACATCACCTAAGCCAATCTTACATCTCGGCGGTAATATTTGACCACATTCCTGGCTTGTTGGCCTCTACGTCTCCGTGGGAACTTTATATACATCAATAACGTAATATAACCTAACCTAACCCAACCTATCATCTCGGCGGTAATATTTGACCACATTCCTGGTTTGTTGGCCTCTACCTCTCCGTGGGACCTTTATATACTTCAATAACGTAATATAACCTAACCTAAACCAATCTAACATCTCGGCGGTAATATTTGAAGACATACCTGGCGAGTTGGCCTCTTCGTCTCCGTGGGACCTTTATATACATCAATAACTTAATATAGCCTAACCTAACCCAACCTAACGTCTCGGCGGTAATATTTGACCACATTCCTGTCTTGTTGGCCTCTACGTCTCCGTGGGACCGTTATATACATCAATAATGTAATACAACTTAACCTAACCCAACCTAACATCTCGGCGGGAATATTTGACCACATTCCTGTCTTGATGGCCTCTACGTCTCCGTGGGACCGTTACATACATCAATAACGTAATATTATCTAACCTAACCCAACCTAAGATCTCGGCGGTAATATTTGAAAACTTACCTGGCGAGTTGGCCTTTACGCCTCCGTGGGACCTTTGTATACATCAATAACGTAATATAACCTAGCCTAACCCAACCTAACATCTGGGTGGTAATATTTGACCACATTCCTGGCTTGTTGGCCTCTACGTCTCCGTGGGACCTTTACATACATCTATAACGTAATATAACCTAACCTAACCCAACCTATCATCTCGGCGGTAATATTTGACATCATTCCTGGCTAGTTGGCCTCTACGTTTCCGTTTGACCTTCATATACATGAATAACGTATTATAACCTAACCTAACCCAACCTATCATCTCGGCGGTAATATTTGACAACATTCCTGGCGAGTTGGCCTCTACGTCTCCGTGGGACCTTTATATACTTCAATAACGTAATATAACCTAACCTAAACCTATCTAACATCTCGGCGGTAATATTTGAAGACATACCTGGCGAGTTGGCCTCTACGTCTCCGTGGGATCTTTATACACATCAATAACGTAATATAACATCACCTAACCCAATCTTACATCTCGGCGGTAATATTTGACAACATTCCTGGCTAGTTGGCCTCTACGTCTCCGTGGGACCTTTATATACATCAATAACGTAATATAGCCTAACCTAACCCAACCTAACATCTCGGCGGTAATATTTGACAACATTCCTGGCTTGTTGGCCTCTACGTCTCCGTGGGACCTTTATATACATCAATAACGTAATATAACCTAACCTAACCCAACCTAACATCTCGGCGGTAATATTTGACCACATTCCTGTCTTGTTGGCCTCTACGTCTCCGTGGGACCTTTATATACATCAATAACATAATATAACCTAACCTAACCCAACCTAACATCTCGGCGGTAATATTTAACCACATTCCTGGCTTGTTGGCCTCTACGTCTCCGTGGGACCTTTATATACATCAATAACGTAATATAACCTAACCTAACCCAACCTAACATCTCGGCGGGAATATTTGACCACATTCCTGTCTTGATGGCCTCTACGTCTCCGTGGGACCGTTATATACATCAATAACGTAATATTATCTAACCTAACCCAACCTAACATCTCGGCGGTAATATTTGAAAACTTACCTGGCGAGTTGGCCTTTACGCCTCCGTGGGACCTTTGTATACATCAATAACGTAATATAACCTAGCCTAATCCAACCTAACATCTGGGTGGTAATATTTGACAACATACCTGGCGAATTGGCCTCTACGTCTCCGTGGGATCTTTATACACATCAATAACGTAATATAACATCACCTAACCCAATCTTACATCTCGGCGGTAATATTTGACCACATTCCTGGCTTGTTGGCCTCTACGTCTCCGTGGGAACTTTATATACATGAATAACGTAATATAACCTAACCTAACCCAACCTATCATCTCGGCGGTAATATTTGACAACATTGCTGGCGAGTTGGCTTCTCCGTCTCCGTGGGACCCTTATATACATCAATAACGTAATATAACCTAACCTAACCCAACCTAACATCTCGGCGGTAAGATTTGACAACATACTTGGCGAGTTGACCTCTACGTCTTCGTGGGACCTTTATATACATCAATAACGTAATATAGCCTAACCTAACCCAATCTAACATCTCGGCGGTAATATTTGACCACATTCCTGGCTTGTTGGCCTCTACCTCTCCGTGGGACCTTTATATACTTCAATAACGTAATATAACCTAACCTAAACCAATCTAACATCTCGGCGGTAATATTTGAAGACATACCTGGCGAGTTGGCCTCTTCGTCTCCGTGGGACCTTTATATACATCAATAACTTAATATAGCCTAACCTAACCCAACCTAACGTCTCGGCGGTAATATTTGACCACATTCCTGTCTTGATGGCCTCTACGTCTCCGTGGGACCGTTACATACATCAATAACGTAATATTATCTAACCTAACCCAACCTAAGATCTCGGCGGTAATATTTGAAAACTTACCTGGCGAGTTGGCCTTTACGCCTCCGTGGGACCTTTGTATACATCAATAACGTAATATAACCTAGCCTAACCCAACCTAACATCTGGGTGGTAATATTTGACAACATACCTGGCGAGTTGGCCTCTACGTCTCCGTGGGATCTTTATACACATCAATAACGTAATATAACATCACCTAACCCAATCTTACATCTCGGCGGTAATATTTGATCACATTCCTGGCTTGTTGGACTCTACGTCTCCGTGGGACCTTTATATACATCTATAACGTAATATAACCTAACCTAATCCAACCTAATATCTCGGCGGTAATATTTGACAACATTCCTGGCGAGTTGGCTTATCCGTCTCCGTGGGACCTTTATATACATCAATAACGTAATATAACCTAACCTAACCCAATCTAGCATCTGGGCGGTAATATTTGACCACATTCCTGGCTTGTTGGCCTCTACGTCTCCGTGGGACCTTTACATACATCTATAACGTAATATAACCTAACCTAACCCAACCTATCATCTCGGCGGTAATATTTGACATCATTCCTGGCTAGTTGGCCTCTACGTTTCCGTTTGACCTTCATATACATGAATAACGTATTATAACCTAACCTAACCCAACCTATCATCTCGGCGGTAATATTTAACAACATTCCTGGCGAGTTGGCCTCTACGTCTCCGTGGGACCTTTATATACTTCAATAACGTAATATAACCTAACCTAAACCTATCTAACATCTCGGCGGTAATATTTGAAGACATACCTGGCGAGTTGGTCTCTACGTCTCCGTGGGATCTTTATACACATCAATAACGTAATATAACATCACCTAACCCAATCTTACATCTCGGCGGTAATATTTGACAACATTCCTGGCTAGTTGGCCTCTACGTCTCCGTGGGACCTTTATATACATCAATAACGTAATATAGCCTAACCTAACCCAACCTAACATCTCGGCGGTAATATTTGACAACATTCCTGGCTTGTTGGCCTCTACGTCTCCGTGGGACCTTTATATACATCAATAACGTAATATAACCTAACCTAACCCAACCTAACATCTCGGCGGTAATATTTGACCACATTCCTGTCTTGTTGGCCTCTACGTCTCCGTGGGACCTTTATATACATCAATAACCTAATATAACCTAACCTAACCCAACCTAACATCTCGGCGGTAATATTTAACCACATTCCTGGCTTGTTGGCCTCTACGTCTCCGTGGGACCTTTATATACATCAATAACGTAATATAACCTAACCTAACCCAACCTAACATCTCGGCGGGAATATTTGACCACATTCCTGTCTTGATGGCCTCTACGTCTCCGTGGGACCGTTACATACATCAATAACGTAATATTATCTAACCTAACCCAACCTAAGATCTCGGCGGTAATATTTGAAAACTTACCTGGCGAGTTGGCCTTTACGCCTCCGTGGGACCTTTGTATACATCAATAACGTAATATAACCTAGCCTAACCCAACCTAACATCTGGGTGGTAATATTTGACAACATACCTGGCGAGTTGGCCTCTACGTCTCCGTGGGATCTTTATACACATCAATAACGTAATATAACATCACCTAACCCAATCTTACATCTCGGCGGTAATATTTGATCACATTCCTGGCTTGTTGGACTCTACGTCTCCGTGGGACCTTTATATACATCTATAACGTAATATAACCTAACCTAATCCAACCTAACATCTCGGCGGTAATATTTGACAACATACCTGGCTAGTTGGCCTCTACGTCTCCGCGGGACCTTTATATACATCAATAACGTAATATAGCCTAACCTAACCCAACCTAACATCTCGGCGGTAATATTTGATCACATTCCTGGCTTGTTGGCCTCTACGTCTCCGTGGGAACTTTATATACATCAATAACGTAATATAACCTAACCTAACCCAACCCAACATCTCGGCGGGTATATTTGACCACATTCCTGTCTTGATGGCCTCTACGTCTCCGTTTGACCTTCATATACATCAATAACGTATTATAACCTAACCTAACCCAACCTATCATCTCGGCGGTAAGATTTGACAACATTCCTGTCTTGTTGGCCTCTACGTCTCCGTGGGACCGTTATATACATCAATAACGTAATATAAGCTAGCCTAACCCAATCTAACATCTCGGCGGTAATATTTGACGACATTCCTGGCTTGTTGGACTCTACGTCTACGTGGGACGTTTATATACATCTATAACGTAATTTAACCTAACCTAACCCAACCTAACATCTCGGCGATAATATTTGACCACATTCCTGGCTTGTTGGCCTCTACGTCTCCGTGGGACCTTTATATACATCAATAACGTAATATAGACTAACCTAACCCAACCTAACATCTCGGCGGTAATATTTGACCACATTCCTGTCTTGTTGGCCTCTACGTCTCCGTGGGACCGTTATATACATCAATAACGTAATATAAGCTAGCCTAACCCAATCTAACATCTCGGCGGTAATATTTGACGACATTCCTGGCTTTTTGGCCTCTACGTCTCCGTGGGACCTTTATATACTTCAATAACGTAATATAACCTAACCTAAACCTATCTAACATCTCGGCGGTAATATTTGAAGACATACCTGGCGAGATGGCCTCTTCGTCTCCGTGCGACCTTTATATACATCAATAACGTAATATAACCTAACCTAACCCAACCTACCATCTCGGCGGTAATATTTGACAACATTGCTGGCGAGTTGGCTTCTCCGTCTCCGTGGGACCCTTATATACATCAATAACGTAGTATAACCTAACCTAACCCAACCTAACATCTCGGCGGTAAGATTTGACAACATACTTGGCGAGTTGGCCTCTACGTCTTCGTGGGACCTTTATATACATCAATAACGTAATATAGCCTAACCTAACCCAATCTAACATCTCGGCGGTAATATTTGACCACATTCCCGGCTTGTTGGCCTCTACGTCTTCGTGGGACCTTTATATACATCAATAACGTAATATAGACTAACCTAACCCAACCTAACATCTCGGCGGTAATATTTGACCACATTCCTATCTTGTTGGCCTCTACGTCTCCGTGGGACCGTTATATACATCAATAACGTAATATAAGCTAGCCTAACCCAATCTAACATCTCGGCGGTAATATTTGACCACATTCCTGGCTTGTTGGCCTCTACGTCTCCGTGGGACCTTTATTTACTTCAATAACGTAATATAACCTAACCTAAACCAATCTAACATCTCGGCGGTAATATTTGAAGACATACCTGGCGAGTTGGCTTCTCCATCTCCGTGGGACCTTTATATACATCAATAACGTAATATAACCTAACCTAACCCAACCTAACATCTCAGCGGTAAGATCTGACAACATACCTGGCGAGTTGGCCTCTACGTCTCCGTGGGACCTTTATATACATCAATAACGTAATATAGCCTAACCTAACCCAACCTATCATCTCGGCGGTAATATTTGACAACATTGCTGGCGAGTTGGCTTCTCCGTCTCCGTGGGACCCTTATATACATCAATAACGTAATATAACCTAACCTAACCCAACCTAACATCTCGGCGGTAAGATTTGACAACATACTTGGCGAGTTGACCTCTACGTCTTCGTGGGACCTTTATATACATCAATAACGTAATATAGCCTAACCTAACCCAATCTAACATCTCGGCGGTAATATTTGACCACATTCCTGGCTTGTTGGCCTCTACCTCTCCGTGGGACCTTTATATACTTCAATAACGTAATATAACCTAACCTAAACCAATCTAACATCTCGGCGGTAATATTTGAAGACATACCTGGCGAGTTGGCCTCTTCGTCTCCGTGGGACCTTTATATACATCAATAACTTAATATAGCCTAACCTAACCCAACCTAACGTCTCGGCGGTAATATTTGACCACATTCCTGTCTTGATGGCCTCTACGTCTCCGTGGGACCGTTACATACATCAATAACGTAATATTATCTAACCTAACCCAACCTAAGATCTCGGCGGTAATATTTGAAAACTTACCTGGCGAGTTGGCCTTTACGCCTCCGTGGGACCTTTGTATACATCAATAACGTAATATAACCTAGCCTAACCCAACCTAACATCTGGGTGGTAATATTTGACAACATACCTGGCGAGTTGGCCTCTACGTCTCCGTGGGATCTTTATACACATCAATAACGTAATATAACATCACCTAACCCAATCTTACATCTCGGCGGTAATATTTGATCACATTCCTGGCTTGTTGGACTCTACGTCTCCGTGGGACCTTTATATACATCTATAACGTAATATAACCTAACCTAATCCAACCTAATATCTCGGCGGTAATATTTGACAACATTCCTGGCGAGTTGGCTTATCCGTCTCCGTGGGACCTTTATATACATCAATAACGTAATATAACCTAACCTAACCCAATCTAGCATCTGGGCGGTAATATTTGGCCACATTCCTGGCTTGTTGGCCTCTACGTCTCCGTGGGACCTTTACATACATCTATAACGTAATATAACCTAACCTAACCCAACCTATCATCTCGGCGGTAATATTTGACATCATTCCTGGCTAGTTGGCCTCTACGTTTCCGTTTGACCTTCATATACATGAATAACGTATTATAACCTAACCTAACCCAACCTATCATCTCGGCGGTAATATTTGACAACATTCCTGGCGAGTTGGCCTCTACGTCTCCGTGGGACCTTTATATACTTCAATAACGTAATATAACCTAACCTAAACCTATCTAACATCTCGGCGGTAATATTTGAAGACATACCTGGCGAGTTGGCCTCTACGTCTCCGTGGGATCTTTATACACATCAATAACGTAATATAACATCACCTAACCCAATCTTACATCTCGGCGGTAATATTTGACAACATTCCTGGCTAGTTGGCCTCTACGTCTCCGTGGGACCTTTATATACATCAATAACGTAATATAGCCTAACCTAACCCAACCTAACATCTCGGCGGTAATATTTGACAACATTCCTGGCTTGTTGGCCTCTACGTCTCCGTGGGACCTTTATATACATCAATAACGTAATATAACCTAACCTAACCCAACCTAACATCTCGGCGGTAATATTTGACCACATTCCTGTCTTGTTGGCCTCTACGTCTCCGTGGGACCTTTATATACATCAATAACCTAATATAACCTAACCTAACCCAACCTAACATCTCGGCGGTAATATTTAACCACATTCCTGGCTTGTTGGCCTCTACGTCTCCGTGGGACCTTTATATACATCAATAACGTAATATAACCTAACCTAACCCAACCTAACATCTCGGCGGGAATATTTGACCACATTCCTGTCTTGATGGCCTCTACGTCTCCGTGGGACCGTTACATACATCAATAACGTAATATTATCTAACCTAACCCAACCTAAGATCTCGGCGGTAATATTTGAAAACTTACCTGGCGAGTTGGCCTTTACGCCTCCGTGGGACATTTGTATACATCAATAACGTAATATAACCTAGCCTAACCCAACCTAACATCTGGGTGGTAATATTTGACAACATACCTGGCGAGTTGGCCTCTACGTCTCCGTGGGATCTTTATACACATCAATAACGTAATATAACATCACCTAACCCAATCTTACATCTCGGCGGTAATATTTGATCACATTCCTGGCTTGTTGGACTCTACGTCTCCGTGGGACCTTTATATACATCTATAACGTAATATAACCTAACCTAATCCAACCTAACATCTCGGCGGTAATATTTGACAACATACCTGGCTAGTTGGCCTCTACGTCTCCGCGGGACCTTTATATACATCAATAACGTAATATAGCCTAACCTAACCCAACCTAACATCTCGGCGGTAATATTTGATCACATTCCTGGCTTGTTGGCCTCTACGTCTCCGTGGGAACTTTATATACATCAATAACGTAATATAACCTAACCTAACCCAACCCAACATCTCGGCGGGTATATTTGACCACATTCCTGTCTTGATGGCCTCTACGTCTCCGTTTGACCTTCATATACATCAATAACGTATTATAACCTAACCTAACCCAACCTATCATCTCGGCGGTAATATTTGACAACATTCCTGGCTTGTTGGCCTCTACGTCTCCGTGGGACCTTTATATACATCAATAACGTAATATAACCTAACCTAACCCAACCTAACATCCCGGCGGTAATATTTGACATCATTCCTGGCGAGTTGGCCTCTACGTCTCCGTTTGACCTTCATATACATCAATAACGTAATATAACCTAACCTAACCCAACCTAACATCTCGGCGGTAAGATTTGACAACATTCCTGTCTTGTTGGCCTCTACGTCTCCGTGGGACCGTTATATACATCAATAACGTAATATAAGCTAGCCTAACCCAATCTAACATCTCGGCGGTAATATTTGACGACATTCCTGTCTTGTTGGACTCTACGTCTACGTGGGACCTTTATATACTTCAATAACGTAATATAAACTAACCTAAACCAATCTAACATCTCGGCGGTAATATTTGAAGACATACCTGGCGAGTTGGCCTCTTCGTCTCCGTGGGACCTTTATATACATCAATAACGTAATATAACCTAACCTAACCCAACCTAACATCTCGGCGGTAATATTTGACAACATTCCTGGCGAGTTGGCTTCTCCATCTCCGTGGGACCTTTATATACATCAATAACGTAATATAACCTAACCTAACCCAACCTAACATCTCAGCGGTAAGATCTGACAACATACCTGGCGAGTTGGCCTCTACGTCTCCGTGGGACCTTTATATACATCAATAACGTAATATAGCCTAACCTAACCCAACCTATCATCTCGGCGGTAATATTTGACCACATTCCTGGCTTGTTGGCCTCTACGTCTCCGTGGGACCTTTATTTACTTCAATAACGTAATATAACCTAACCTAAACCAATCTAACATCTCGGCGGTAATATTTGAAGACATACCTGGCGAGTTGGCCTCTTCGTATCCGTGGGACCTTTATATACATCAATAACGTAATATAACCTAACCTAACCCAACCTAACATCTCGGCGGGAATATTTGACCACATTCCTGTCTTGATGGCCTCTACGTCTCCGTGGGACCGTTATATACATCAATAACGTAATATTATCTATCCTAGCCCAACCTAACATCTCGGCGGTAATATTTGAAAACTTACCTGGCGAGTTGGCCTTTACGCCTCCGTGGGACCTTTGTATACATCAATAACGTAATATAACCTAGCCTAACCCAACCTAACATCTGGGTGGTAATATTTGACAACATACCTGGCGAGTTGGCCTCTACGTCTCCGTGGGATCTTTATACACATCAATAACGTAATATAACATCACCTAACCCAATCTTACATCTCGGCGGTAATATTTGATCACATTCCTGGCTTGTTGGACTCTACGTCTCCGTGGGACCTTTATATACATCTATAACGTAATATAACCTAACCTAACCCAACCTAACATTTCGGCGGTAATATTTGACAACATACCTGGCTAGTTGGCCTCTACGTTTCCGTGGGACCTTTATATACATCAATAACGTAATATAGCCTAACCTAACCCAACCTATCATCTCGGCGGTAATATTTGACCACATTCCTGGCTTGTTGGCCTCTACGTCTCCGTGGGACCTTTATATACTTCAATAACGTAATATAACCTAACCTAAACCAATCTAACATCTCGGCGGTAATATTTGAAGACATACCTGGCGAGTTGGCCTCTTCGTCTCCGTGGGACCTTTATATACATCAATAACGTAATATAACCTAACCTAACCCAACCTAACATCTCGGCGGTAATATTTGACAACATTCCTGGCTTGTTGGCCTCTACGTCTCCGTGGGACCTTTATATACATCAATAACGTAATATAACCTAACCTAACCCAACCTAACATCTCGGCGCTAATATTTGACATCATTCCTGGCGAGTTGGCCTCTACGTCTCCGTTTGACCTTCATATACATCAATAACGTAATATAACCTAACCTAACCCAACCTAACATCTCGGCGGTAAGATTTGACAACATTCCTGTCTTGTTGGCCTCTACGTCTCCGTGGGACCGTTATATACATCAATAACGTAATATAAGCTAGCCTAACCCAATCTAACATCTCGGCGGTAATATTTGACGACATTCCTGGCTTGTTGGCCTCTACGTCTCCGTGGGACCTTTATATACTTCAATAACGTAATATAACCTAACCTAAACCTATCTAACATCTCGGCGGTAATATTTGAAGACATACCTGGCGAGATGGCCTCTTCGTCTCCGTGCGACCTTTATATACATCAATAACGTAATATAACCTAACCTAACCCAACCTACCATCTCGGCGGTAATATTTGACAACATTGCTGGCGAGTTGGCTTCTCCGTCTCCGTGGGACCCTTATATACATCAATAACGTAGTATAACCTAACCTAACCCAACCTAACATCTCGGCGGTAAGATTTGACAACATACTTGGCGAGTTGGCCTCTACGTCTTCGTGGGACCTTTATATACATCAATAACGTAATATAGCCTAACCTAACCCAATCTAACATCTCGGCGGTAATATTTGACCACATTCCCGGCTTGTTGGCCTCTACGTCTCCGTGGGACCTTTATATACATCAATAACATAATATATGCTAGCCTAACCCAATCTAACATCTCGGCGGTAATATTTGACCACATTCCTGGCTTGTTGGCCTCTACGTCTCCGTGGGACCTTTATATACTTCAATAACGTAATATAACCTAACCTAAACCAATCTAACATCTCGGCGGTCATATTTGAAGACATACCTGGCGAGTTGGCCTCTTCGTCTCCGTGGGACCTTTATATACATCAATAACGTAATATAACCTAACCTAACCCAACCTAACATCTCGGCGGTAATATTTGACAACATTCCTGGCGAGTTGGCTTCTCCATCTCCGTGGGACCTTTATATACATCAATAACGTAATATAACCTAACCTAACCCAACCTAACATCTCGGCGGTAAGATCTGACAACATACCTGGCGAGTTGGCCTCTACGTCTCCGTGGGACCTTTATATACATCAATAACGTAATATAGCCTAACCTAACCCAACCTATCATCTCGGCGGTAATATTTGACCACATTCCTGGCTTGTTGGCCTCTACGTCTCCGTGGGACCTTTATTTACTTCAATAACGTAATATAACCTAACCTAAACCAATCTAACATCTCGGCGGTAATATTTGAAGACATACCTGGCGAGTTGGCCTCTTCGTATCCGTGGGACCTTTATATACATCAATAACGTAATATAACCTAACCTAACCCAACCTAACATCTCGGCTGTAATATTTAACCATATTCCTGGCTTGTTGGCCTCTACGTCTCCGTGGGACCTTTATATACATCAATAACGTAATATAACCTAACCTAACCCAACCTAACATCCCGGCGGTAATATTTGACATCATTCCTGGCGAGTTGGCCTCTACGTCTCCGTATGACCTTCATATACATCAATAACATAATATAACCTAACCTAACCCAACCTAACATCTCGGCGGTAAGATTTGACAACATACCCGGCGAGTTGGCCTCTACGTCTCCGTGGGATCTTTATATACATCAATAACGTAATATAGCATCACACAACCCAATCTTACACCTCGGCTGTAATATTTGACCACATTCCTGGCTTGTTGGACTCTACGTCTACGTGGGACGTTTATATACATCTATAACGTAATATAACCTAACCTAACCCAACGTAACATCTCGGCGATAATATTTGATCACATTCCTGGCTTGTTGGCCTCTACGTCTCCGTGGGACCTTTATATACATCAATAACGTAATATAGCCTAACCTAACCCAACCTAACATCTCGGCGGTAATATTTGACCACATTCCTGTCTTGTTGGCCTCTACGTCTCCGTGCGACCGTTATATACATCAATAATGTAATATAACCTAACCTAACCCAACGTAACATCTCGGCGGTAATATTTAACCACATTCCTGGCTTGTTGGCCTCTACGTCTCCGTGGGACCTTTATATACATCAATAACGTAATATAACCTAACCTAACCCAACCTAACGTCTCGGCGGTAATATTTGACCACATTCCTGTCTTGATGGCCTCTACGTCTCCGTGGGACCGTTACATACATCAATAACGTAATATTATCTAACCTAACCCAACCTAAGATCTCGGCGGTAATATTTGAAAACTTACCTGGCGAGTTGGCCTTTACGCCTCCGTGGGACCTTTGTATACATCAATAACGTAATATAACCTAGCCTAACCCAACCTAACATCTGGGTGGTAATATTTGACAACATACCTGGCGAGTTGGCCTCTACGTCTCCGTGGGATCTTTATACACATCAATAACGTAATATAACATCACCTAACCCAATCTTACATCTCGGCGGTAATATTAGATCACATTCCTGGCTTGTTGGACTCTACGTCTCCGTGGGACCTTTATATACATCTATAACGTAATATAACCTAACCTAATCCAACCTAATATCTCGGCGGTAATATTTGACAACATTCCTGGCGAGTTGGCTTATCCGTCTCCGTGGGACCTTTATATACATCAATAACGTAATATAACCTAACCTAACCCAATCTAGCATCTGGGCGGTAATATTTGGCCACATTCCTGGCTTGTTGGCCTCTACGTCTCCGTGGGACCTTTACATACATCTATAACGTAATATAACCTAACCTAACCCAACCTATCATCTCGGCGGTAATATTTGACATCATTCCTGGCTAGTTGGCCTCTACGTTTCCGTTTGACCTTCATATACATGAATAACGTATTATAACCTAACCTAACCCAACCTATCATCTCGGCGGTAATATTTGACAACATTCCTGGCGAGTTGGCCTCTACGTCTCCGTGGGACCTTTATATACTTCAATAACGTAATATAACCTAACCTAAACCTATCTAACATCTCGGCGGTAATATTTGAAGACATACCTGGCGAGTTGGCCTCTACGTCTCCGTGGGATCTTTATACACATCAATAACGTAATATAACATCACCTAACCCAATCTTACATCTCGGCGGTAATATTTGACAACATTCCTGGCTAGTTGGCCTCTACGTCTCCGTGGGACCTTTATATACATCAATAACGTAATATAGCCTAACCTAACCCAACCTAACATCTCGGCGGTAATATTTGACAACATTCCTGGCTTGTTGGCCTCTACGTCTCCGTGGGACCTTTATATACATCAATAACGTAATATAACCTAACCTAACCCAACCTAACATCTCGGCGGTAATATTTGACCACATTCCTGTCTTGTTGGCCTCTACGTCTCCGTGGGACCTTTATATACATCAATAACCTAATATAACCTAACCTAACCCAACCTAACATCTCGGCGGTAATATTTAACCACATTCCTGGCTTGTTGGCCTCTACGTCTCCGTGGGACCTTTATATACATCAATAACGTAATATAACCTAACCTAACCCAACCTAACATCTCGGCGGGAATATTTGACCACATTCCTGTCTTGATGGCCTCTACGTCTCCGTGGGACCGTTACATACATCAATAACGTAATATTATCTAACCTAACCCAACCTAAGATCTCGGCGGTAATATTTGAAAACTTACCTGGCGAGTTGGCCTTTACGCCTCCGTGGGACATTTGTATACATCAATAACGTAATATAACCTAGCCTAACCCAACCTAACATCTGGTTGGTAATATTTGACAACATACCTGGCGAGTTGGCCTCTACGTCTCCGTGGGATCTTTATACACATCAATAACGTAATATAACATCACCTAACCCAATCTTACATCTCGGCGGTAATATTTGATCACATTCCTGGCTTGTTGGACTCTACGTCTCCGTGGGACCTTTATATACATCTATAACGTAATATAACCTAACCTAATCCAACCTAACATCTCGGCGGTAATATTTGACAACATACCTGGCTAGTTGGCCTCTACGTCTCCGCGGGACCTTTATATACATCAATAACGTAATATAGCCTAACCTAACCCAACCTAACATCTCGGCGGTAATATTTGATCACATTCCTGGCTTGTTGGCCTCTACGTCTCCGTGGGAACTTTATATACATCAATAACGTAATATAACCTAACCTAACCCAACCCAACATCTCGGCGGGTATATTTGACCACATTCCTGTCTTGATGGCCTCTACGTCTCCGTTTGACCTTCATATACATCAATAACGTATTATAACCTAACCTAACCCAACCTATCATCTCGGCGGTAATATTTGACAACATTCCTGGCTTGTTGGCCTCTACGTCTCCGTGGGACCTTTATATACATCAATAACGTAATATAACCTAACCTAACCCAACCTAACATCCCGGCGGTAATATTTGACATCATTCCTGGCGAGTTGGCCTCTACGTCTCCGTTTGACCTTCATATACATCAATAACGTAATATAACCTAACCTAACCCAACCTAACATCTCGGCGGTAAGATTTGACAACATTCCTGTCTTGTTGGCCTCTACGTCTCCGTGGGACCGTTATATACATCAATAACGTAATATAAGCTAGCCTAACCCAATCTAACATCTCGGCGGTAATATTTGACGACATTCCTGGCTTGTTGGACTCTACGTCTACGTGGGACGTTTATATACATCTATAACGTAATTTAACCTAACCTAACCCAACCTAACATCTCGGCGATAATATTTGACCACATTCCTGGCTTGTTGGCCTCTACGTCTCCGTGGGACCTTTATATACATCAATAACGTAATATAGACTAACCTAACCCAACCTAACATCTCGGCGGTAATATTTGACCACATTCCTGTCTTGTTGGCCTCTACGTCTCCGTGGGACCGTTATATACATCAATAACGTAATATAAGCTAGCCTAACCCAATCTAACATCTCGGCGGTAATATTTGACGACATTCCTGGCTTGTTGGCCTCTACGTCTCCGTGGGACCTTTATATACTTCAATAACGTAATATAACCTAACCTAAACCTATCTAACATCTCGGCGGTAATATTTGAAGACATACCTGGCGAGATGGCCTCTTCGTCTCCGTGCGACCTTTATATACATCAATAACGTAATATAACCTAACCTAACCCAACCTACCATCTCGGCGGTAATATTTGACAACATTGCTGGCGAGTTGGCTTCTCCGTCTCCGTGGGACCCTTATATACATCAATAACGTAGTATAACCTAACCTAACCCAACCTAACATCTCGGCGGTGAGATTTGACAACATACTTGGCGAGTTGGCCTCTACGTCTTCGTGGGACCTTTATATACATCAATAACGTAATATAGCCTAACCTAACCCAATCTAACATCTCGGCGGTAATATTTGACCACATTCCCGGCTTGTTGGCCTCTACGTCTTCGTGGGACCTTTATATACATCAATAACATAATATATGCTAGCCTAACCCAATCTAACATCTCGGCGGTAATATTTGACCACATTCCTGGCTTGTTGGCCTCTACGTCTCCGTGGGACCTTTATATACTTCAATAACGTAATATAAACTAACCTAAACCAATCTAACATCTCGGCGGTAATATTTGAAGACATACCTGGCGAGTTGGCCTCTTCGTCTCCGTGGGACCTTTATATACATCAATAACGTAATATAACCTAACCTAACCCAACCTAACATCTCGGCGGTAATATTTGACAACATTCCTGGCGAGTTGGCTTCTCCATCTCCGTGGGACCTTTATATACATCAATAACGTAATATAACCTAACCTAACCCAACCTAACATCTCAGCGGTAAGATCTGACAACATACCTGGCGAGTTGGCCTCTACGTCTCCGTGGGACCTTTATATACATCAATAACGTAATATAGCCTAACCTAACCCAACCTATCATCTCGGCGGTAATATTTGACCACATTCCTGGCTTGTTGGCCTCTACGTCTCCGTGGGACCTTTATTTACTTCAATAACGTAATATAACCTAACCTAAACCAATCTAACATCTCGGCGGTAATATTTGAAGACATACCTGGCGAGTTGGCCTCTTCGTATCCGTGGGACCTTTATATACATCAATAACGTAATATAACCTAACCTAACCCAACCTAACATCTCGGCGGGAATATTTGACCACATTCCTGTCTTGATGGCCTCTACGTCTCCGTGGGACCGTTATATACATCAATAACGTAATATTATCTATCCTAGCCCAACCTAACATCTCGGCGGTAATATTTGAAAACTTACCTGGCGAGTTGGCCTTTACGCCTCCGTGGGACCTTTGTATACATCAATAACGTAATATAACCTAGCCTAACCCAACCTAACATCTGGGTGGTAATATTTGACAACATACCTGGCGAGTTGGCCTCTACGTCTCCGTGGGATCTTTATACACATCAATAACGTAATATAACATCACCTAACCCAATCTTACATCTCGGCGGTAATATTTGATCACATTCCTGGCTTGTTGGACTCTACGTCTCCGTGGGACCTTTATATACATCTATAACGTAATATAACCTAACCTAACCCAACCTAACATTTCGGCGGTAATATTTGACAACATACCTGGCTAGTTGGCCTCTACGTTTCCGTGGGACCTTTATATACATCAATAACGTAATATAGCCTAACCTAACCCAACCTATCATCTCGGCGGTAATATTTGACCACATTCCTGGCTTGTTGGCCTCTACGTCTCCGTGGGACCTTTATATACTTCAATAACGTAATATAACCTAACCTAAACCAATCTAACATCTCGGCGGTAATATTTGAAGACATACCTGGCGAGTTGGCCTCTTCGTCTCCGTGGGACCTTTATATACATCAATAACGTAATATAACCTAACCTAACCCAACCTAACATCTCGGCGGTAATATTTGACAACATTCCTGGCTTGTTGGCCTCTACGTCTCCGTGGGACCTTTATATACATCAATAACGTAATATAACCTAACCTAAGCCAACCTAACATCTCGGCGCTAATATTTGACATCATTCCTGGCGAGTTGGCCTCTACGTCTCCGTTTGACCTTCATATACATCAATAACGTAATATAACCTAACCTAACCCAACCTAACATCTCGGCGGTAAGATTTGACAACATTCCTGTCTTGTTGGCCTCTACGTCTCCGTGGGACCGTTATATACATCAATAACGTAATATAAGCTAGCCTAACCCAATCTAACATCTCGGCGGTAATATTTGACGACATTCCTGGCTTGTTGGCCTCTACGTCTCCGTGGGACCTTTATATACTTCAATAACGTAATATAACCTAACCTAAACCTATCTAACATCTCGGCGGTAATATTTGAAGACATACCTGGCGAGATGGCCTCTTCGTCTCCGTGCGACCTTTATATACATCAATAACGTAATATAACCTAACCTAACCCAACCTACCATCTCGGCGGTAATATTTGACAACATTGCTGGCGAGTTGGCTTCTCCGTCTCCGTGGGACCCTTATATACATCAATAACGTAGTATAACCTAACCTAACCCAACCTAACATCTCGGCGGTAAGATTTGACAACATACTTGGCGAGTTGGCCTCTACGTCTTCGTGGGACCTTTATATACATCAATAACGTAATATAGCCTAACCTAACCCAATCTAACATCTCGGCGGTAATATTTGACCACATTCCCGGCTTGTTGGCCTCTACGTCTCCGTGGGACCTTTATATACATCAATAACATAATATATGCTAGCCTAACCCAATCTAACATCTCGGCGGTAATATTTGACCACATTCCTGGCTTGTTGGCCTCTACGTCTCCGTGGGACCTTTATATACTTCAATAACGTAATATAACCTAACCTAAACCAATCTAACATCTCGGCGGTCATATTTGAAGACATACCTGGCGAGTTGGCCTCTTCGTCTCCGTGGGACCTTTATATACATCAATAACGTAATATAACCTAACCTAACCCAACCTAACATCTCGGCGGTAATATTTGACAACATTCCTGGCGAGTTGGCTTCTCCATCTCCGTGGGACCTTTATATACATCAATAACGTAATATAACCTAACCTAACCCAACCTAACATCTCGGCGGTAAGATCTGACAACATACCTGGCGAGTTGGCCTCTACGTCTCCGTGGGACCTTTATATACATCAATAACGTAATATAGCCTAACCTAACCCAACCTATCATCTCGGCGGTAATATTTGACCACATTCCTGGCTTGTTGGCCTCTACGTCTCCGTGGGACCTTTATTTACTTCAATAACGTAATATAACCTAACCTAAACCAATCTAACATCTCGGCGGTAATATTTGAAGACATACCTGGCGAGTTGGCCTCTTCGTATCCGTGGGACCTTTATATACATCAATAACGTAATATAACCTAACCTAACCCAACCTAACATCTCGGCTGTAATATTTAACCATATTCCTGGCTTGTTGGCCTCTACGTCTCCGTGGGACCTTTATATACATCAATAACGTAATATAACCTAACCTAACCCAACCTAACATCCCGGCGGTAATATTTGACATCATTCCTGGCGAGTTGGCCTCTACGTCTCCGTTTGACCTTCATATACATCAATAACATAATATAACCTAACCTAACCCAACCTAACATCTCGGCGGTAAGATTTGACAACATACCCGGCGAGTTGGCCTCTACGTCTCCGTGGGATCTTTATATACATCAATAACGTAATATAGCATCACACAACCCAATCTTACACCTCGGCTGTAATATTTGACCACATTCCTGGCTTGTTGGACTCTACGTCTACGTGGGACGTTTATATACATCTATAACGTAATATAACCTAACCTAACCCAACGTAACATCTCGGCGATAATATTTGATCACATTCCTGGCTTGTTGGCCTCTACGTCTCCGTGGGACCTTTATATACATCAATAACGTAATATAGCCTAACCTAACCCAACCTAACATCTCGGCGGTAATATTTGACCACATTCCTGTCTTGTTGGCCTCTACGTCTCCGTGCGACCGTTATATACATCAATAATGTAATATAACCTAACCTAACCCAACGTAACATCTCGGCGGTAATATTTAACCACATTCCTGGCTTGTTGGCCTCTACGTCTCCGTGGGACCTTTATATACATCAATAACGTAATATAACCTAACCTAACCCAACCTAACATCTCGGCGGGAATATTTGACCACATTCCTGTCTTGATGGCCTCTACGTCTCCGTGGGACCGTTATATACATCAATAACGTAATATTATCTATCCTAACCCAACCTAACATCTCGGCGGTAATATTTGAAAACTTACCTGGCGAGTTGGCCTTTACGCCTCCGTTGGACCTTTGTATACATCAATAACGTAATATAACCTAGCCTAAACCAACCTAACATCTGGGTGGTAATATTTGACAACATACCTGGCGAGTTGGCCTCTACGTCTCCGTGGGATCTTTATACACATCAATAACGTAATATAACATCACCTAACCCAATCTTACATCTCGGCGGTAATATTTGATCACATTCCTGGCTTGTTGGACTCTACGTCTCCGTGGGACCTTTATATACATCTATAACGTAATATAACCTAACCTAACCCAACCTAACATTTCGGCGGTAATATTTGACAACATACCTGGCTAGTTGGCCTCTACGTTTCCGTGGGACCTTTATATACATCAATAACGTAATATAGCCTAACCTAACCCAACCTATCATCTCGGCGGTAATATTTGACCACATTCCTGGCTTGTTGGCCTCTACGTCTCCGTGGGACCTTTATATACATCAATAACGTAATATAACCTAACCTAACCCAACCTAACATCTCGGCGGTAATATTTGACATCATTCCTGGCGAGTTGGCCTCTACGTCTCCGTTTGACCTTCATATACATCAATAACGTAATATAAGCTAGTCTATCCCAATCTAACATCTCGGCGGTAATATTGGACCACATTCCTGACATGTTGGCCTCTACGTCTACGTGGGACCTTTATATACATCAATAACGTAATATAGACTAACCTAACCCAACCTAACATCTCGGCGGTAATATTTGACCACATTCCTGTCTTGTTGGCCTCTACGTCTCCGTGGGACCGTTATATACATCAATAACGTAATATAAGCTAGCCTAACCCAATCTAACATCTCGGCGGTAATATTTGACGACATTCCTGGCTTGTTGGCCTCTACGTCTCCGTGGGACCTTTATATACTTCAATAACGTAATATAACCTAACCTAAACCTATCTAACATCTCGGCGGTAATATTTGAAGACATACCTGGCGAGATGGCCTCTTCGTCTCCGTGCGACCTTTATATACATCAATAACGTAATATAACCTAACCTAACCCAACCTACCATCTCGGCGGTAATATTTGACAACATTGCTGGCGAGTTGGCTTCTCCGTCTCCGTGGGACCCTTATATACATCAATAACGTAGTATAACCTAACCTAACCCAACCTAACATCTCGGCGGTAAGATTTGACAACATACTTGGCGAGTTGGCCTCTACGTCTTCGTGGGACCTTTATATACATCTATAACGTAATATAACCTAACCTAACCCAACCTAACATTTCGGCGGTAATATTTGACAACATACCTGGCTAGTTGGCCTCTACGTTTCCGTGGGACCTTTATATACATCAATAACGTAATATAGCCTAACCTAACCCAACCTATCATCTCGGCGGTAATATTTGACCACATTCCTGGCTTGTTGGCCTCTACGTCTCCGTGGGACCTTTATATACTTCAATAACGTAATATAACCTAATCTAAACCTATCTAACATCTCGGCGGTAATATTTGAAGTCATACCTGGCGAGATGGCCTTTTCGTCTCCGTGCGAACTTTATATACATCAATAACGTAATATAACCTAACCTAACCCAACCTATCATCTCGGCGGTAATAGTTGACAACATTGCTGGCGAGTTGGCTTCTCCGTCTCCGTGGGACCTTTATATACATCAATAACGTAATATAACCTAACCTAACCCAACCTAACATCTCGGCGGTAAGATTTGGCAACATACTTGGCGAGTTGGCCTCTACGTCTCCGTGGGATCTTTATATACATCAATAACGTAATATAGCATCACATAACCCAATCTTACACCTCGGCTGTAATATTTGACCACATTCCTGGCTTGTTGGACTCTACGTCTACGTGCGACCGTTATATACATCAATAATGTAATATAACCTAACCTAACCCAACCTAACATCTCGGCGGTAATATTTAACCACACTCCTGGCTTGTTGGCCTCTACGTCTCCGTGGGACCTTTATATACATCAATAACGTAATATAACCTAACCTAATCCAACCTAACATCTCGGCGGGAATATTTGACCACATTCCTGTCTTGATGGCCTCTACGTCTCCGTGGGACCGTTATATACATCAATAACGTAATATTATCTATCCTAACCCAACCTAACATCTCGGCGGTAATATTTGAAAACTTACCTGGCGAGTTGGCCTTTACGCCTCCGTGGGAGCTTTGTATACATCAATAACGTAATATAACCTAGCCTAACCCAACCTAACATCTGGGTGGTAATATTTGACAACATACCTGGCGAGTTGGCCTCTACGTCTCCGTGGGATCTTTATACACATCAATAACGTAATATAACATCACCTAACCCAATCTTACATCTCGGCGGTAATATTTGATCACATTCCTGGCTTGTTGGACTCTACGTCTCCGTGGGACCTTTATATACATCTATAACGTAATATAACCTAACCTAACCCAACCTAACATCTCGGCGGTAATATTTGAAGACATACCTGGCGAGTTGGCCTCTTCGTCTCCGTGGGACCTTTATATACATCAATAACGTAATATAACCTAACCTAACCCAACCTATCATCTCGGCGGTAATATTTCACAACATTCCTGGCGAGTTGGCTTCTCCATCTCCGTGGGACCTTTATATACATCAATAACGTAATATAACCTAACCTAACCCAACCTAACATCTCGGCGGTAAGATCTGACAACATACCTGGCGAGTTGGACTCTACGTCTCCGTGGGACCTTTATATACATCAATAACGTAATATAGCCTAACCTAACCCAACCTAACATCTCGGCGGTAATATTTGACAACATTCCTGGCTTGTTGGCCTCTACGTCTCCGTGGGACCTTTATATACATCAATAACGTAATATAACCTAACCTAACCCAACCTAACATCTCGGCGGTAATATTTGACATCATTCCTGGCGAGTAGGCCTCTACGTCTCCGTTTGACCTTCATATACATCAATAACGTAATATAACCTAACCTAACCCAACCTAACATCTCGGCGGTAAGATTTGACAACATACTTGGCGAGTTGGCCTCTACGTCTCCGTGGGAACTTTATATACATCAATAACGTAATATAGCCTAACCTAACCCAACCTAACATCTCGGCGGTAATGTTTGACCACATTCCCGGCTTGTTGGCCTCTACGTCTCCGTGGGACCTTTATATACATCAATAACGTAATATAACCTAACCTAACCCAACCTAACATCTCGGCGGTAATATTTAACCATATTCCTGGCTTGTTGGCCTCTACGTCTCCGTGGGACCTTTATATACATCAATAACGTAATATAACCTAACCTAACCCAACCTAACATCTCGGCGGTAATATTTGACAACATTACTGGCGAGTTGGCTTATCCGTCTCCGTGGGACCTTTATATACATCAATAACGTAATATAACCTAACCTAACCCAACCTATCATCTCGGCGGTAAGATTTGACAACATACCTGGCGAGTTGGCCTCTACGTCTCCGTGGGATCTTTATATACATCAATAACGTAATATAGCATCACATAACCCAATCTTACATCTCGGCTGTAATATTTGACCACATTCCTGGCTTGTTGGACTCTACGTCTACGTGGGACGTTTATATACATCAATAACGTAGTATAGCCTAACCTAACCCAACCTATCATCTCGGCGGTAATATTTGACCACATTCCTGGCTTGTTGGCCTCTACGTCTCCGTGGGACCTTTATATACTTCAATAACGTAATCTAACCTAACCTAAACCAATGTAACATCTCGGCGGTAATATTTGAAGACATACCTGGCGAGTTGGCCTCTACGTCTCCGTGGGACCGTTATATACATCAATAACATAATATAAGCTAGCCTAACCCAATCTAACATCTCGGCGGTAATATTTGACCACATTCCTGGCTTGTTGGCCTCTACGTCTCCGTGGGACCTTTATATACTTCAATAACGTAATATAACCCAACCTAAACCTATCTAACATCTCGGCGGTAATATTTGAAGACATACCTGGCGAGTAGGCCTCTACGTCTCCGTTTGACCTTCATATACATCAATAACGTAATATAACCTAACCTAACCCAACCTAACATCTCGGCGGTAAGATTTGACAACATACCTGGCGAGTTGGCCTCTACGTCTCCGTGGGACCTTTATATACATCAATAACATAATATAGCCTAACCTAACCCAACCTAACATCTCGGCGGTAATATTTGACGACATTCCTGGCTTGTTGGCCTCTACGTCTTCGTGGGACCTTTATATACTTCAATAACGTAATATAACCTAACCTAAACCTATCTAACATCTCGGCGGTAATATTTGAAGTCATACCTGGCGAGATGGCCTCTTCGTCTCCGTGCGAACTTTATATACATCAATAACGTAATATAACCTAACCTAACCCAACCTATCATCTCGGCGGTAATATTTGACAACATTACTGGCGAGTTGGCTTCTCCGTCTCCGTGGGACCTTTATATACATCAATAACGTAATATAACCTAACCTAACCCAACCTAACATCTCGGCGGTAAGATTTGACAACATACTTGGCGAGTTGGCCTCTACGTCTCCGTGGGAACTTTATATACATCAATAACGTAATATAGCCTAACCTAACCCAACCTAACATCTCGGCGGTAATGTTTGACCACATTCCCGGCTTGTTGGCCTCTACGTCTCCGTGGGACCTTTATATACATCAATAACGTAATATAACCTAACCTAACCCAACCTAACATCTCGGCGGTAATATTTAACCATATTCCTGGCTTGTTGGCCTCTACGTCTCCGTGGGACCTTTATATACATCAATAACGTAATATAACCTAACCTAACCCAACCTAACATCTCGGCGGTAATATTTGACAACATTACTGGCGAGTTGGCTTATCCGTCTCCGTGGGACCTTTATATACATCAATAACGTAATATAACCTAACCTAACCCAACCTATCATCTCGGCGGTAAGATTTGACAACATACCTGGCGAGTTGGCCTCTACGTCTCCGTGGGATCTTTATATACATCAATAACGTAATATAGCATCACATAACCCAATCTTACATCTCGGCTGTAATATTTGACCACATTCCTGGCTTGTTGGACTCTACGTCTACGTGGGACGTTTATATACATCAATAACGTAGTATAGCCTAACCTAACCCAACCTATCATCTCGGCGGTAATATTTGACCACATTCCTGGCTTGTTGGCCTCTACGTCTCCGTGGGACCTTTATATACATCAAAAACGTAATATAACCTAACCTAACCCAACCTAACATCTCGGCGGTAATATTTGAAAACTTACCTGGCGAGTTGGCCTTTACGCCTCCGTGGGACCTTTGTATACATCAATAACGTAATATAACCTAGCCTAACCCAACCTAACATCTGGGTGGTAATATTTGATAACATACCTGGCGAGATGGCCTCTTCGTCTCCGTGCGACCTTTATATACATCAGTAACGTAATATAGCCTAACCTAACCCAATCTAACATCTCGGCGGTAATATTTGACCACATTCCCGGCTTGTTGGCCTCTACGTCTCGGTGGGACCTTTATATACTTCAATAACGTAATATAACCTAACCTAAACCTATCTAACATCTCGGCGGTAATATTTGAAGACATACCTGGCGAGATGGCCTCTTCGTCTCCATGCGACCTTTATATACATCAATAACGTAATATAACTTAACCTAACCCAACCTATCATCTCGGCGGTAATATTTGACAACATTGCTGGCGAGTTGGCTTCTCCGTCTCCGTGGGACCCTTATATACATCAATAACGTAATATAACCTGACCTAACCCAACCTAACATCTCGGCGGTAATATTTGAAGACATACCTGGCGAGTTGGCCTCTTCGTCTCCGTGGGACCTTTATATACATCAATAACGTAATATAACCTAACCTAACCCAACCTAACATCTCGGCGGCAATATTTGACAACATTCCTGGCGAGTTGGCTTCTCCATCTCCGTGGGACCTTTATATACATCAATAACGTAATATAACCTAACCTAACCCAACCTAACATCTCGGCGGTAAGATCTGACAACATACCTGGCGAGTTGGCCTCTACGTCTCCGTGGGACCTTTATATACATCAATAACGTAATATAGCCTAACCTAACCCAACCTAACATCTCGGCGGTAATATTTGACCACATTCCTGGCTTGTTGGACTCTACGTCTACGTGGGACGTTTATATACATCTATAACGTAATATAACCTAACCTAACCCAACCTAACATCTCGGCGATAATATTTGACCACATTCCTGGCTTGTTGGCCTCTACGTCTCCGTGGGACCTTTATATACATCAATAACGTAATATAGCCTAACCTAACCCAACCTAACATCTCGGCGGTAATATTTGACCACATTCCTGTCTTGTTGGCCTCTACGTCTCCGTGGGACCGTTATATACATCAATAACATAATATAAGCTAGCCTAACCCAATCTAACATCTCGGCGGTAATATTTGACGACATTCCTGGCTTGTTGGCCTCTACGTCTTCGTGGGACCTTTATATACTTCAATAACGTAATATAACCTAACCTAAACCTATCTAACATCTCGGCGGTAATATTTGAAGACATACCTGGCGAGTTGGCCTCTTCGTCTCCGTGGGACCTTTATATACTTCAATAACGTAATATAACCTAACCTAAACCAATCTAACATCTCGGCGGTAATATTTGAAATCATACCTGGCGAGTTGGTCTCTACGTCTCCGTTTGACCTTCATATACATCAATAACGTATTATAACCTAACCTAACCCAACCTATCATCTCGGCGGTAATATTTGACAACATTCCTGGCGAGTTGGCTTATCCGTCTCCGTGGGACCTTTATATACGTCAATAACGTAATATAACATAACCTAAACCAATCTAGCATCTCGGCGGTAATATTTGACCACATTCCTGGCTTGTTGGCCTCTACGTCTCCGTGGGACCTTTACTTACATCTATAACGTAATATAACCTAACCTAACCCAACCAAACATCTCGGCGGTAATATTTGAAAACATTCCTGGCGAGTTGGCATCTACGTCTCCGTGGGACCTTTATATACATCAATAACGTAATATAACCTAACCTAACCCAACCTAACATCTCGGCGGTAATATTTGACATCATTCCTTGCTAGTTGGCCTCTACGTCTCCGTTTGACCTTCATATACATCAATAACGTATTATAACCTAACCTAACCCAACCTATCATCTCGGCGGTAATATTTGACCACATTCCTGACTTGTTGGCCTCTACGTCTCCGTGGGACCTTTATATACATCAATAACGTAATATAACCTAACCTAACCCAACCTAACATCTCGGCGGTAATATTTAACCATATTCCTGGCTTGTTGGCATCTACGTCTCCGTGGGACCTTTATATACATCAATAACGTAATATAACCTAACCTAACCCAACCTAACATCTCGGCGGTAATATTTGACATCATTCCTGGCGAGTTGGCCTCTACGTCTCCGTTTGACCTTCATATACATCAATAACGTAATATAACCTAACCTAACCCAACCTAACATCTCGGCGGTAAGATTTGACAACATACCTGGCGAGTTGGCCTCTACGTCTCCGTGGGATCTTTATATACATCAATAACGTAATATAGCATCACATAACCCAATCTTACACCTCGGCTGTAATATTTGACCACATTCCTGGCTTGTTGGACTCTACGTCTACGTGGGACGTTTATATACTTCAATAACGTAATATAACCTAACCTAAACCAATCTAACATCTCGGCGGTAATATTTGAAGACATACCTGGCGAGTTGGCCTCTGCGTCTCCGTGGGACCTTTATATACATCAATAACGTAATATAACCTAACCTAAACCAATCTAACATCTCGGCGGTAAGATTTGACAACATACTTGGCGAGTTGGCCTCTACGTCTCCGTGGGACCTGTATATACATCAATAACGTAATATAGCCTAACCTAACCCAACCTAACATCTCGGCGGTAATATTTGACCACATTCCTGTCTTGTTGGCCTCTACGTCTCCGTGCGACCGTTATATACATCAATAATGTAATATAACCTAACCTAACCCAACCTAACATCTCGGCGGTAATATTTAACCACATTCCTGGCTTGTTGGCCTCTACGTCTCCGTGGGACCTTTATATACATCAATAACGTAATGTAACCTAACCTAACCCAACCTAACATCTCGGCGGTAATATTTGAAAACTTACCTGGCGAGTTGGCCTTTACGCCTCCGTGGGACCTTTGTATACATCAATAACGTAATATAACCTAGCCTAACCCAACCTAACATCTGGGTGGTAATATTTGACAACATACCTGGCGAGTTGGCCTCTACGTCTCCGTGGGATCTTTATACACATCAATAACGTAATATAACATCACCTAACCCAATCTTACATCTCGGCGGTAATATTTGATCACATTCCTGGCTTGTTGGACTCTACGTCTCCGTGGGACCTTTATATACATCTATAACGTAATATAACCTAACCTAACCCAACCTAACATTTCGGCGGTAATATTTGACAACATACCTGGCTAGTTGGCCTCTACGTTTCCGTGGGACCTTTATATACATCAATAACGTAATATAGCCTAACCTAACCCAACCTATCGTCTCGGCGGTAATATTTGACCACATTCCTGGCTTGTTGGCCTCTACGTCTCCGTGGGACCTTTATATACTTCAATAACGTAATATAACCTAACCTAAACCAATCTAACATCTCGGCGGTAATATTTGAAGACATACCTGGCGAGTTGGCCTCTTCGTCTCCGTGGGACCTTTATATACATCAATAAGGTAATATAACCTAACCTAACCCAACCTAACATCTCGGCGGTAATATTTGACAACATTCCTGGCGAGTTGGCTTCTCCATCTCCGTGGGACCTTTATATACATCAATAACGTAATATAACATAACCTAACCCAACCTAACATCTCGGCGGTAAGATCTGACAACATACCTGGCGAGTTGGCCTCTACGTCTCCGTGGGACCTTTATATACATCAATAACGTAATATAGCCTAACCTAACCCAACCTAACATCTCGGCGGTAATATTTGACCACATTCCTGGCGTGTTGGACTCTACGTCTACGTGGGACGTTTATATACATCAATAACGTAATATAACCTAACCTAACCCAACCTAACATCTCGGCGGGTATATTTGACCACATTCCTGTCTTGATGGCCTCTACGTCTCCGTGGGACCTTTATATACATCAATAACGTAATATAACCTAACCTAACCCAACCTAACATCTCGGCGGTAAGATCTGACAACATACCTGGCGAGTTGGCCTCTACGTCTCCGTGGGACCTTTATATACATCAAAAACGTAATATAACCTAACCTAACCCAACCTAACATCTCGGCGGTAATATTTGAAAACTTACCTGGCGAGTTGGCCTTTACGCCTCCGTGGGACCTTTGTATACATCAATAACGTAATATAACCTAGCCTAACCCAACCTAACATCTGGGTGGTAATATTTGACAACATACCTGGCGAGATGGCCTCTTCGTCTCCGTGCGACCTTTATATACATCAGTAACGTAATATAGCCTAACCTAACCCAATCTAACATCTCGGCGGTAATATTTGACCACATTCCCGGCTTGTTGGCCTCTACGTCTCGGTGGGACCTTTATATACTTCAATAACGTAATATAACCTAACCTAAACCTATCTAACATCTCGGCGGTAATATTTGAAGACATACCTGGCGAGATGGCCTCTTCGTCTCCATGCGACCTTTATATACATCAATAACGTAATATAACTTAACCTAACCCAACCTATCATCTCGGCGGTAATATTTGACAACATTGCTGGCGAGTTGGCTTCTCCGTCTCCGTGGGACCCTTATATACATCAATAACGTAATATAACCTGACCTAACCCAACCTAACATCTCGGCGGTAATATTTGAAGACATACCTGGCGAGTTGGCCTCTTCGTCTCCGTGGGACCTTTATATACATCAATAACGTAATATAACCTAACCTAACCCAACCTAACATCTCGGCGGCAATATTTGACAACATTCCTGGCGAGTTGGCTTCTCCATCTCCGTGGGACCTTTATATACATCAATAACGTAATATAACCTAACCTAACCCAACCTAACATCTCGGCGGTAATATTTGAAGACATACCTGGCGAGTTGGCCTCTTCGTCTCCGTGGGACCTTTATATACATCAATAAGGTAATATAACCTAACCTAACCCAACCTAACATCTCGGCGGTAATATTTGACAACATTCCTGGCGAGTTGGCTTCTCCATCTCCGTGGGACCTTTATATACATCAATAACGTAATATAACATAACCTAACCCAACCTAACATCTCGGCGGTAAGATCTGACAACATACCTGGCGAGTTGGCCTCTACGTCTCCGTGGGACCTTTATATACATCAATAACGTAATATAGCCTAACCTAACCCAACCTAACATCTCGGCGGTAATATTTGACCACATTCCTGGCGTGTTGGACTCTACGTCTACGTGGGACGTTTATATACATCAATAACGTAATATAACCTAACCTAACCCAACCTAACATCTCGGCGGGTATATTTGACCACATTCCTGTCTTGATGGCCTCTACGTCTCCGTGGGACCTTTATATACATCAATAACGTAATATAACCTAACCTAACCCAACCTAACATCTCGGCGGTAAGATCTGACAACATACCTGGCGAGTTGGCCTCTACGTCTCCGTGGGACCTTTATATACATCAAAAACGTAATATAACCTAACCTAACCCAACCTAACATCTCGGCGGTAATATTTGAAAACTTACCTGGCGAGTTGGCCTTTACGCCTCCGTGGGACCTTTGTATACATCAATAACGTAATATAACCTAGCCTAACCCAACCTAACATCTGGGTGGTAATATTTGACAACATACCTGGCGAGATGGCCTCTTCGTCTCCGTGCGACCTTTATATACATCAGTAACGTAATATAGCCTAACCTAACCCAATCTAACATCTCGGCGGTAATATTTGACCACATTCCCGGCTTGTTGGCCTCTACGTCTCGGTGGGACCTTTATATACTTCAATAACGTAATATAACCTAACCTAAACCTATCTAACATCTCGGCGGTAATATTTGAAGACATACCTGGCGAGATGGCCTCTTCGTCTCCATGCGACCTTTATATACATCAATAACGTAATATAACTTAACCTAACCCAACCTATCATCTCGGCGGTAATATTTGACAACATTGCTGGCGAGTTGGCTTCTCCGTCTCCGTGGGACCCTTATATACATCAATAACGTAATATAACCTGACCTAACCCAACCTAACATCTCGGCGGTAATATTTGAAGACATACCTGGCGAGTTGGCCTCTTCGTCTCCGTGGGACCTTTATATACATCAATAACGTAATATAACCTAACCTAACCCAACCTAACATCTCGGCGGCAATATTTGACAACATTCCTGGCGAGGTGGCTTCTCCATCTCCGTGGGACCTTTATATACATCAATAACGTAATATAACCTAACCTAACCCAACCTAACATCTCGGCGGTAAGATCTGACAACATACCTGGCGAGTTGGCCTCTACGTCTCCGTGGGACCTTTATATACATCAATAACGTAATATAGCCTAACCTAACCCAACCTAACATCTCGGCGGTAATATTTGACCACATTCCTGGCTTGTTGGACTCTACGTCTACGTGGGACGTTTATATACATCTATAACGTAATATAACCTAACCTAACCCAACCTAACATCTCGGCGATAATATTTGACCACATTCCTGGCTTGTTGGCCTCTACGTCTCCGTGGGACCTTTATATACATCAATAACGTAATATAGCCTAACCTAACCCAACCTAACATCTCGGCGGTAATATTTGACCACATTCCTGTCTTGTTGGCCTCTACGTCTCCGTGGGACCGTTATATACATCAATAACATAATATAAGCTAGCCTAACCCAATCTAACATCTCGGCGGTAATATTTGACGACATTCCTGGCTTGTTGGCCTCTACGTCTTCGTGGGACCTTTATATACTTCAATAACGTAATATAACCTAACCTAAACCTATCTAACATCTCGGCGGTAATATTTGAAGACATACCTGGCGAGATGGCCTCTTCGTCTCCGTGCGACCTTTATATACATCAATAACGTAATATAGCCTAACCTAACCCAATCTAACATCTCGGCGGTAATATTTGACCACATTCCCGGCTTGTTGGCCTCTACGTCTCGGTGGGACCTTTATATACATCAATAACATAAGATATGCTAGCCTAACCCAATCTAACATCTCGGCGGTAATATTTGACGACATTCCTGGCTTGTTGGCCTCTACGTCTCCTTGGGACCTTTATATACTTCAATAACGTAATATAACCTAACCTAAACCAATCTAACATCTCGGCGGTAATATTTGAAATCATACCTGGCGAGTTGGTCTCTACGTCTCCGTTTGACCTTCATATACATCAATAACGTATTATAACCTAACCTAACCCAACCTATCATCTCGGCGGTAATATTTGACAACATTCCTGGCGAGTTGGCTTATCCGTCTCCGTGGGACCTTTATATACGTCAATAACGTAATATAACATAACCTAAACCAATCTAGCATCTCGGCGGTAATATTTGACCACATTCCTGGCTTGTTGGCCTCTACGTCTCCGTGGGACCTTTACTTACATCTATAACGTAATATAACCTAACCTAACCCAACCAAACATCTCGGCGGTAATATTTGAAAACATTCCTGGCGAGTTGGCATCTACGTCTCCGTGGGACCTTTATATACATCAATAACGTAATATAACCTAACCTAACCCAACCTAACATCTCGGCGGTAATATTTGACATCATTCCTTGCTAGTTGGCCTCTACGTCTCCGTTTGACCTTCATATACATCAATAACGTATTATAACCTAACCTAACCCAACCTATCATCTCGGCGGTAATATTTGACCACATTCCTGACTTGTTGGCCTCTACGTCTCCGTGGGACCTTTATATACATCAATAACGTAATATAACCTAACCTAACCCAACCTAACATCTCGGCGGTAATATTTAACCATATTCCTGGCTTGTTGGCATCTACGTCTCCGTGGGACCTTTATATACATCAATAACGTAATATAACCTAACCTAACCCAACCTAACATCTCGGCGGTAATATTTGACATCATTCCTGGCGAGTTGGCCTCTACGTCTCCGTTTGACCTTCATATACATCAATAACGTAATATAACCTAACCTAACCCAACCTAACATCTCGGCGGTAAGATTTGACAACATACCTGGCGAGTTGGCCTCTACGTCTCCGTGGGATCTTTATATACATCAATAACGTAATATAGCATCACATAACCCAATCTTACACCTCGGCTGTAATATTTGACCACATTCCTGGCTTGTTGGACTCTACGTCTACGTGGGACGTTTATATACATCAATAACGTAATATAACCTAACCTAACCCAACCTATCATCTCGGCGGTAATATTTGACAACATTGCTGGCGAGTTGGATTCTTCGTCTCCGTGGGACCTTTATATACATCAATAACGTAATATAACATAACCTAACCCAACCTAACATCTCGGCGGTAAGATCTGACAACATACCTGGCGAGTTGGCCTCTACGTCTCCGTGGGACCTTTATATACATCAATAACGTAATATAGCCTAACCTAACCCAACCTAACATCTCGGCGGTAATATTTGACCACATTCCTGGCGTGTTGGACTCTACGTCTACGTGGGACGTTTATATACATCAATAACGTAATATAACCTAACCTAACCCAACCTAACATCTCGGCGGGTATATTTGACCACATTCCTGTCTTGATGGCCTCTACGTCTCCGTGGGACCTTTATATACATCAATAACGTAATATAACCTAACCTAACCCAACCTAACATCTCGGCGGTAAGATCTGACAACATACCTGGCGAGTTGGCCTCTACGTCTCCGTGGGACCTTTATATACATCAATAACGTAATATAGCCTAACCTAACCCAACCTAACATCTCGGCGGTAATATTTGACGACATTCCTGGCTTGTTGGCCTCTACGTCTTCGTGGGACCTTTATATACTTCAATAACGTAATATAACCTAACCTAAACCTATCTAACATCTCGGCGGTAATATTTGAAGTCATACCTGGCGAGATGGCCTCTTCGTCTCCGTGCGAACTTTATATACATCAATAACGTAATATAACCTAACCTAACCCAACCTATCATCTCGGCGGTAATATTTGACAACATTCCTGGCGAGTTGGCTTATCCGTCTCCGTGGGACCTTTATATACATGAATAACGTAATATAACCTAACCTAAGCCAATCTAGCATCTCGGCGGTAATATTTGGCAACATTCCTGGCTTGTTGGCCTCTACGTCTCCGTGGGACCTTTACTTACATCTATAACGTAATATAACCTAACCTAACCCAACCAAACATCTCGGCGGTAATATTTGAAAACATTCCTGGCGAGTTGGAATCTACGTGTCCGTGGGACCTTTATATACATCAATAACGTAATATAACCTAACCTAACCCAACCTAACATCTCGGCGGTAATATTTAACCATATTCCTGGCTTGTTGGCCTCTACGTCCCCGTGGGACCTTTATATACATCAATAACGTAATATAACCTAACCTAACCCAACCTAACATCTCGGCGGTAATATTTGACAACATACCTGGCTAGTTGGCCTCTACGTCTCCGTTTGACCTTCATATACATCAATAACGTATTATAACCTAATCTAACCCAACCTATCATCTCGGCGGTAATATTTGACAACATTCCTGGCGAGTTGGCCTCTACGTCTCCGTGGGACTTTTATATACATAAATAACATAATATAAGCTAGTCTATCCCAATCTAACATCTCGGCGGTAATATTTGACCACATTCCTGTCTTGTTGGTCTCTACGTCTCCGAGCGACAGTTATATACATCAATAATGTAATATAACCTAACCTAACCCAACCTAACATCTCGGCGGCAATATTTAACCACATTCCTGGCTTGTTGGCCTCTACGTCTCCGTGGGACCTTTATATGCATCAATAACGTAATATAACCTAACCTAACCCAACCTAACATCTCGGCGGTAAGATTTGACAACATACCTGGCGAGTTGGCCTCTACGTCTCCGTGGGATCTTTATATACATCAATAACGTAATATAGCATCACATAACCCCATCTTACATCTCGGCTGTAATATTTGACCACATTCCTGGCTTGTTGGACTCTACGTCTACGTGGGACGTTTATATACATCTATAACGTAATATAACCTACACCTCACCCAACCTAACATCTCGGCGATAATATTTGACCACATTCCTGGCTTGTTGGCCTCTACGTCTCCGTGGGACCTTTATATACATCAATGACGTAATATAGCCTAACCTAACCCAACCTAACATCTCGGCGGTAATATTTGACCACATTCCTGTCTTGTTGGCCTCTACGTCTCCGTGGGACCGTTATATACATCAATAACATAATAGAAGCTAGCCTAACCCAATCTAACATCTCGGCTGTAATATTTGACGACATTCCTGGCTTGTTGGCCTCTACGTCTCCGTGGGACCTTTATATACTTCAATAACGTAATATAACCTAACCTAAACCTATCTAACATCTCGGCGGTAATATTTGAAGACATACCTGGCGAGATGGCCTCTTCGTCTCCGTGCGACCTTTATATACATCAATAACGTAATATAACCTAACCTAACCCAACCTAACATCTCGGCGGTAATATTTGACAACATTCCTGGCGAGTTGGCTTCTCCATCTCCGTGGGACCTTTATATACATCAATAACGTAATATAACCTAACCTAACCCAACCTAACATCTCGGCGGTAAGATCTGAAAACATACCTGGCGAGTTGGCCTCTACGTCTCCGTGGGACCTTTATATACATGAATAACGTAATATAGCCTAACCTAACCCAACCTAACATCTCGGCGGTAATATTTGACCACATTCCTGGCTTGTTGGCCTCTACGTCTCCGTGGGACCTTTATATACTTCAATAACGTAATATAACCTAACCTAAACCAATCTAACATCTCGGCGGTAATATTTGAAGACATACCTGGCGAGTTGGCCTCTTCGTCTCCGTGGGACCTTTATATACATCAATAACGTAATATAACCTAACCTAACCCAACCTAACATATCGGCGGTAATATTTGACAACATTCCTGGCGAGTTGGCTTCTCCATCTCCGTGGGACCTTTATATACATCAATAACGTAATATAACCTAACCTAACCCAACCTAACATCTCGGCGGTAAGATCTGACAACATACCTGGCGAGTTGGTCTCTACGTCTCCGTGGGACCTTTATATACATCAATAACGTAATATAGCCTAACCTAACCCAACCTATCATCTCGGCGGTAATATTTGACCACATTCCTGGCTTGTTGGACTCTACGTCTACGTGGGACGTTTATATACATCTATAACGTAATATAACCTAACCTAACCCAACGTAACATCTCGGCGGTAATATTTGACCACATTCCCGGCTTGTTGGCCTCTACGTCTCCGTGGGACCTTTATATACATCAATAACATAATATATGCTAGCCTAACCCAATCTAACATCTCGGCGGTAATATTTGACCACATTCCTGGCTTGTTGGCCTCTACGTCTCCGTGGGACCTTTATATACTTCAATAACGTAATATAACCTAACCTAAACCTATCTAACATCTCGGCGGTAATATTTGAAGACATACCTGGCGAGATGGCCTCTTCGTCTCCGTGCGACCTTTATATACATCAATAACGTAATATAACCTAACCTAACCCAACCTATCATCTCGGCGGTAATATTTGACCACATTCCTGGCTTGTTGGCCTCTACGTCTCCGTGGGACCTTTATATACTTCAATAACGTAATATAACCTATCCTAACCCAACCTAACATCTCGGCGGTAAGATTTGACAACATACATGGCGAGTTGGCCTCTACGTCTCCGTGGGACCTTTATATACATCAATAACGTAATATAGCCTAACCTAACCCAATCTAACATCTCGGCGGTAATATTTGACCACATTCCCGGCTTGTTGGCCTCTACGTCTCCGTGGGACCTTTATATACATCCATAACATAATATATGCTAGCCTAACCCAATCTAACATCTCGGCGGTAATATTTGACGACATTCCTGGCTTGTTGGCCTCTACGTCTCCTTGGGACCTTTATATACTTCAATAACGTAGTATAACCTAACCTAAACCAATCTAACATCTCGGCGGTAATATTTGAAATCATACCTGGCGAGTTGGTCTCTTCGTCTCCGTGGGACCTTTGTATACATCAATAACGTAATATAACCTAACCTAACCCAACCTAACATCTCGGCGGTAATATTTGACAACATTCCTGGCGAGTTGGCTTCTCCATCTCAGTGGGACCTTTATATACATCAATAACGTAATATAACATCACCTAACCCAACCTAACATCTCGGCGGTAAGATCGGACAACATACCTGGCGAGTTGGCCTCTACGTCTCCGTGGGACCCTTATATACATCAATAACGTAATATAGCCTAACCTAACCCAACCTAACATCTCGGCGGTAATATTTGACCACATTCCTGGCTTGTTGGACTCTACGTCTACGTGGGACGTTTATATACATCTATAACGTAATATAACCTAACCTAACCCAACCTAACATCTCGGCGATAATATTTGACCACATTCCTGGCTTGTTGGCCTCTACGTCTCCGTGGGACCTATATATACATCAATAACGTAATATAGCCTAACCTAACCCAACCTAACATCTCGGCGGTAATATTTGACCACATTCCTGTCTTGTTGGCCTCTACGTCTCCGTGGCACCGTTATATACATCAATAACATAATATAAGCTAGCCTAACCCAATCTAACATCTCGGCGGTAATATTTGACGACATTCCTGGCTTGTTGGCCTCTACGTCTCCGTGGGACCTTCATATAGTTCAATAACGTAATATAACCTAACCTAAACCTATCTAACATCTCGGCGGTAATATTTGAAGACATACCTGGCGAGATGACCTCTTCGTCTCCGTGCGACCTTTATATACATCAATAACGTAATATAACCTAAACTAACCCAACCTATCATCTCGGCGGTAATATTTGACAACATTGCTGGCGAGTTGGCTTCTCCGTCTCCGTGGGACCTTTATATACATCAATAACGTAATATAACCTAACCTAACCCAACCTAACATCTCGGCGGTAAGATTTGACAACATACATGGCGAGTTGGCCTCTACGTCTCCGTGGGACCTTTATATACATCAATAACGTAATATAGCCTAACCTAACCCAATCTAACATCTCGGCGGTAATATTTGACCACATTCCCGGCTTGTTGGCCTCTACGTCTCCGTGGAACCTTTATATACATCAATAACATAATATATGCTAGCCTAACCCAATCTAACATCTCGGCGGTAATATTTGACCACATTCCTGGCTTGTTGGCCTCTACGTCTCCGTGGGACCTTTATATACGTCAATAACGTAATATAACCTAACCTAAACCTATCTATCATCTCGGCGGTAATATTTGACCACATTCCTGGCTTGTTGGCCTCTACGTCTCCGTGGGACCTTTATATACTTCAATAACGTAATATAACGTAACCTAAGCCAATCTAACATCTCGGCGGTAATATTTGAAGACATACCTGGCGAGTTGGCCTCTTCGTCTCCGTGGGACCTTTATATACATCAATAACGTAATATAACCTAACCTAACCCAACCTAACATCTCGGCGGTAATATTTGACAACATTCCTGGCGAGTTGTCTTCTCCATCTCCGTGGGACCTTTATATACATCAATAACGTAATATAACCTAACCTAACACAACCTAACATCTCGGCGGTAAGATCTGACAACATACCTGGCGAGTTGGCCTCTACGTCTCCGTGGGACCTTTATATACATCAATAACGTAATATAGCCTAACCTAACCCAACCTAACATCTCGGCGGTAATATTTGACCACATTCCTGGCTTGTTGGACTCTACGTCTACGTGGGACGTTTATATACATCTATAACGTAATATAACCTAACCTAACCCAACCTAACATCTCGGCGATAATATTTGACCACATTCCTGGCTTGTTGGCCTCTACGTCTCCGTGGGACCTTTATATACATCAATAACGTAATATAGCCTAACCTAACCCAACCTAACATCTCGGCGGTAATATTTGACCACATTCCTGTCTTATTGGCCTCTACGTCTCCGTGGGACCGTTATATACATCAATAACATAATATAAGCTAGCCTAACCAAATCTAACATCTCGGCGGTAATATTTGACGACATTCCTGGCTTGTTGGCCTCTACGTCTTCGTGGGACATTTATATACTTCAATAACGTAATATAACCTAACCTAAACCTATCTAACATCTCGGCGGTAATATTTGAAGACATACCTGGCGAGATGGCCTCTTCGTCTCCGTGCGACCTTTATATACATCAATAACGTAATATAACCTAACCTAACCCAACCTATCGTCTCGGCGGTAATATTTGACAACATTGCTGGCGAGTTGGTTTCTCCGTCTCCGTGGGACCTTTATATACATCAATAACGTAATATAACCTAACCTAACCCAACCTAACATCTCGGCGGTAAGATTTGACAACATACTTGGCGAGTTGGCCTCTACGTCTCCGTGGGACCTTTATATACATCAATAACGTAATATAGCCTAACCTAACCCAACCTAACATCTCGGCGGTAATATTTGAAGACATACCTGGCGAGATGGCCTTTTCGTCTCCGTGCGACCTTTATATACATCAATAACGTAATATAACCTAACCTAACCCAACCTATCGTCTCGGCGGTAATATTTGACAACATTGCTGGCGAGTTGGTTTCTCCGTCTCCGTGGGACCTTTATATACATCAATAACGTAATATAACCTAACCTAACCCAACCAAACATCTCGGCGGTAATATTTGACATCATTACTGGCGAGTTGTCCTCTTCGTCTCCGTGGGACCTTTATATACATTAATAACGTAATATAACCTAACCTAACCCAACCTAACATCTCGGCGGTAATATTTGACAACATTCCTGGCGAGTTGGCTTCTTCATCTCCGTGGGACCTTCATATACATCAATAACGTATTATAACCTAACCTAACCCAACCTATCATCTCGGCGGTAATATTTGACATCATTCCTGGCGAGTTGGCCTCTACGTCTCCGTGGGACCTTTATATACATCAATAACATAATATAAGCTAGTCTAACCCAATCTAACATCTCGGCGGTAATATTTGACCACATTCCTGGCTTGTTGGCCTCTACGTCTCCGTGGGACCTTTATATACTTCAATAACGTAATATAACCTAACCTAAACCTATCTAACATCTCGGCGGTAATATTTGAAGACATACCTGGCGAGTTGGCCTCTTCGTCTCCGTGCGACCTTTATATACATCAATAACGTAATATAACCTAACCTAACCCAATCTAACATCTCGGCGGTAATATTTGACCACATTCCCGGCTTGTTGGCCTCTACTTCTCCGTGGGACCTTTATATACATCAATAACGTAATATGACCTAACCTAACCCAACCTAACATCTCGGCGGTAATATTCGACATCATTCCTGGCGAGTTGGTTTCTCCGTCTCCGTGGGACCTTTATATACATCAATAACGTAATATAACCTAACCTAACCAAACCTAACATCTCGGCGGTAATATTTGACAACATTCCTGGCGAGTTCGCTTATCCGTCTCCGTGGGACCTTTATATACATCAATAACGTAATATAACATAACCTAACCCAACCTAACATCTCGGCGGTAATATTTGACAACATACCTGGCGAGTTGGCCTCTACGTCTCCGTGGGATCTTTATATACATCAATAACATAATATAAGCTGGTCTATCCAAACCTAACATCTCGGCGGTAATATTTGACCACATTCCTGGCTTGTTGGCCTCTACGTCTCCGTGGGACCTTTATGTACATCAATAACATAATATAAGCTAGCCTAACCCAACCTAACATCTCGGCGGTAAGATTTGACAACATACTTGGCGAGTTGGCCTCTACGTCTCCGTGGGACCTTCATATACATCAATAACGTAATATAGCCTAACCTAACCCAATCTAACATCTCGGCGGTAATATTTGACCACATTCCCGGCTTGTTGGCCTCTACTTCTCCGTGGGACCTTTATATACATCAATAACATAATATATGCTAGCCTAAACCAATCTAACATCTCGGCGGTAATATTTGACAACATTCCTGGCGAGTTGGCTTATCCGTCTCCGTGGGACCTTTATATACATCAATAACGTTATATAACCTAACCTAACCCAACCTAACATCTCGGCGGTAATATTTGAGAACATTCCTGGCGAGTTGGCTTTTCCGCTTCCATGGGACCTTTATATACATCAATAACGTAATATAACATAACCTAACCCAACCTAACATCTCGGCGGTAATATTTGACAACATACCTGGCGAGTTGGCCTCTACGTCTCCGTGGGATCTTTATATACATCAATAACGTAATATAGCATCACATAATCCAATCTTACATCTCGGCTGTAATATTTGACCACATTCCTGGCTTGTTGGACCCTACGTCTACGTGGGACCTTTATATACATCTATAACGTAATATAACCTAACCTAACCCAACCTAACATCTCGGCGGTAATATTTGACAACATTCCTGGTGAGTTGGTTTCTCCGTCTCCGTGGGACCTTTATATACATCAATAACCTAATATAACCTAACCTAATCCAACCTAATATCTCGGCGGTAATATTTGAGAACATTCCTGGCGAGTTGGCTTTTCCGCCTCCGTGGGACTTTTATATACATCAATAACGTAATATAACCTAACCTAACCCAACCTAACATCTCGGCGGTAATATTTGACAACATTCCTGGCGAGTTGGCTTCTTCACCTCCGTGGGACCTTTATATACATCAATAACATAATATAAGCTGGTCTATCCAAATCTAACATCTCGGCGGTAATATTTGACCACATTCCTGGCTTGTTGGCCTCTACGTCTCCGTGGGACCTTTATATACATCAATAACATAATATAAGCTAGCCTAACCCAATCTAACATCTCGGCGGTAATATTTGACGACATTCCTGGCTTGTTGGCCTCTACGTCTCCGTGAGACCTTTATATACTTCAATAACGTAATATAACCTAACCTAAACCCATCTAACATCTCGGCGGTAATATTTGAAGACATACCTGGCGAGTTGGCCTCTACGTCTCCTTGGGACCTTTATATACTTCAATAACGTAATATAACCTAACCTAAACCAATCTAACATCTCGGCGGTAATATTTGAAATCATACCTGGCGAGTTGGTCTCTTCGTCTCCGCGGGACCTTTGTATACATCAATAACGTAATATAACCTAACCTAACCCAAACTAAGATCTCGGCGGTAATATATGGCAACATTCCTGGCGAGTTGGCTTCTCCGTCTCCGTGGGACCTTTATATACATCAATAACGTAATATAACCTAACCTAACCCAACCTAACATCTCGGCGGTAATATTTGACAACATACCTGGCGAGTTGGCCCCTACGTCTCCGTGGGACCTTTATATACATCAATAACGTAATATAGCCTAACCTAACCCAATCTTACATCTCGGCTGTAATATTTGACCACATTCCTGGCTTGTTGGACCCTACGTCTACGTGGGACCTTTATATACATCTATAACGTAATATAACCTAACCTAACCCAACCTAACATCTCGGCGGTAATATTTGAAGACATACCTGGCGAGATGGCCTTTTCGTCTCCGTGCGACCTTTATATACATCAATAACGTAATATAACCTAACCTAACCCAACCTATCGTCTCGGCGGTAATATTTGACAACATTGCTGGCGAGTTGGTTTCTCCGTCTCCGTGGGACCTTTATATACATCAATAACGTAATATAACCTAACCTAACCCAACCAAACATCTCGGCGGTAATATTTGACATCATTACTGGCGAGTTGTCCTCTTCGTCTCCGTGGGACCTTTATATACATCAATAACGTAATATAACCTAACCTAACCCAACCTAACATCTCGGCGGTAATATTTGACAACATTCCTGGCGAGTTGGCTTCTTCATCTCCGTGGGACCTTCATATACATCAATAACGTATTATAACCTAACCTAACCCAACCTATCATCTCGGCGGTAATATTTGACATCATTCCTGGCGAGTTGGCCTCTACGTCTCCGTGGGACCTTTATATACATCAATAACATAATATAAGCTAGTCTAACCCAATCTAACATCTCGGCGGTAATATTTGACCACATTCCTGGCTTGTTGGCTTCTACGTCTCCGTGGGACATTTATATACATCAATAACGTTATGTAACCTAACCTAACCCAACCTAACATCTCGGCGGTAATATTTGACAACATACCTGGCGAGTTGGCCTCTACGTCTCCGCGGGACCTTTATATACATCAATAACATAATATAAGCTGGTCTATCCAAATCTAACATCTCGGCGGTAATATTTGACTACATTCCTGGCTTGTTGGCCTCTACATCTCCGTGGGACCTTTATATACATCAATAACATAATATAAGCTAGCCTAACCCAATCTAACATCTCGGCGGTAATATTTGACGACATTCCTGGCTTGTTGGCCTCTACGTCTCCGTGGGACCTTTATATACTTCAATAACGTAATATAACCTAACCTAAACCTATCTAACATCTCGGCGGTAATATTTGAAGACATACCTGGCGAGTTGGCCTCTTCGTCTCCGTGCGACCTTTATATACATCAATAACGTAATATAACCTAACCTAACCCAATCTAACATCTCGGCGGTAATATTTGACCACATTCCCGGCTTGTTGGCCTCTACTTCTCCGTGGGACCTTTATATACATCAATAACGTAATATAACCTAACCTAACCCAACCTAACATCTCGGCGGTAATATTCGACAACATTCCTGGCGAGTTGGTTTCTCCGTCTCCGTGGGACCTTTATATACATCAATAACGTAATATAACCTAACCTAACCCAACCTAACATCTCGGCGGTAATATTTGACAACATTCCTGGCGAGTTCGCTTATCCGTCTCCGTGGGACCTTTATATACATCAATAACGTAATATAACCTAACCTAACCCAACCTAACATCTCGGCGGTAATATTTGACAACATTCCTGGCGAGTTGGCTTCTTCATCTCCGTGGGACCTTCATATACATCAATAACGTATTATAACCTAACCTAACCCAACCTATCATCTCGGCGGTAATATTTGACATCATTCCTGGCGAGTTGGCCTCTACGTCTCCGTGGGACCTTTATATACATCAATAACATAATATAAGCTAGTCTAACCCAATCTAACATCTCGGCGGTAATATTTGACCACATTCCTGGCTTGTTGGCTTCTACGTCTCCGTGGGACCTTTATATACATCAATAACGTTATATAACCTAACCTAACCCAATCTAACATCTCGGCGGTAATATTTGACGACATTCCTGGCTTGTTGGCCTCTACGTCTCCGTGGGACCTTTATATACTTCAATAACGTAATATAACCTAACCTAAACCTATCTAACATCTCGGCGGTAATATTTGAAGACATACCTGGCGAGTTGGCCTCTTCGTCTCCGTGCGACCTTTATATACATCAATAACGTAATATAACCTAACCTAACCCAATCTAACATCTCGGCGGTAATATTTGACCACATTCCCGGCTTGTTGGCCTCTACTTCTCCGTGGGACCTTTATATACATCAATAACGTAATATGACCTAACCTAACCCAACCTAACATCTCGGCGGTAATATTCGACATCATTCCTGGCGAGTTGGTTTCTCCGTCTCCGTGGGACCTTTATATACATCAATAACGTAATATAACCTAACCTAACCCAACCTAACATCTCGGCGGTAATATTTGACAACATTCCTGGCGAGTTCGCTTATCCGTCTCCGTGGGACCTTTATATACATCAATAACGTAATATAACATAACCTAACCCAACCTAACATCTCGGCGGTAATATTTGACAACATACCTGGCGAGTTGGCCTCTACGTCTCCGTGGGATCTTTATATACATCAATAACATAATATAAGCTGGTCTATCCAAACCTAACATCTCGGCGGTAATATTTGACCACATTCCTGGCTTGTTGGCCTCTACGTCTCCGTGGGACCTTTATGTACATCAATAACATAATATAAGCTAGCCTAACCCAACCTAACATCTCGGCGGTAAGATTTGACAACATACTTGGCGAGTTGGCCTCTACGTCTCCGTGGGACCTTCATATACATCAATAACGTAATATAGCCTAACCTAACCCAATCTAACATCTCGGCGGTAATATTTGACCACATTCCCGGCTTGTTGGCCTCTACTTCTCCGTGGGACCTTTATATACATCAATAACATAATATATGCTAGCCTAAACCAATCTAACATCTCGGCGGTAATATTTGACAACATTCCTGGCGAGTTGGCTTATCCGTCTCCGTGGGACCTTTATATACATCAATAACGTTATATAACCTAACCTAACCCAACCTAACATCTCGGCGGTAATATTTGAGAACATTCCTGGCGAGTTGGCTTTTCCGCTTCCATGGGACCTTTATATACATCAATAACGTAATATAACATAACCTAACCCAACCTAACATCTCGGCGGTAATATTTGACAACATACCTGGCGAGTTGGCCTCTACGTCTCCGTGGGATCTTTATATACATCAATAACGTAATATAGCATCACATAACCCAATCTTACATCTCGGCTGTAATATTTGACCACATTCCTGGCTTGTTGGACCCTACGTCTACGTGGGACCTTTATATACATCTATAACGTAATATAACCTAACCTAACCCAACCTAACATCTCGGCGGTAATATTTGACAACATTCCTGGTGAGTTGGTTTCTCCGTCTCCGTGGGACCTTTATATACATCAATAACCTAATATAACCTAACCTAATCCAACCTAATATCTCGGCGGTAATATTTGAGAACATTCCTGGCGAGTTGGCTTTTCCGCCTCCGTGGGACTTTTATATACATCAATAACGTAATATAACCTAACCTAACCCAACCTAACATCTCGGCGGTAATATTTGACAACATTCCTGGCGAGTTGGCTTCTTCACCTCCGTGGGACCTTTATATACATCAATAACATAATATAAGCTGGTCTATCCAAATCTAACATCTCGGCGGTAATATTTGACCACATTCCTGGCTTGTTGGCCTCTACGTCTCCGTGGGACCTTTATATACATCAATAACATAATATAAGCTAGCCTAACCCAATCTAACATCTCGGCGGTAATATTTGACGACATTCCTGGCTTGTTGGCCTCTACGTCTCCGTGAGACCTTTATATACTTCAATAACGTAATATAACCTAACCTAAACCCATCTAACATCTCGGCGGTAATATTTGAAGACATACCTGGCGAGTTGGCCTCTACGTCTCCTTGGGACCTTTATATACTTCAATAACGTAATATAACCTAACCTAAACCAATCTAACATCTCGGCGGTAATATTTGAAATCATACCTGGCGAGTTGGTCTCTTCGTCTCCGCGGGACCTTTGTATACATCAATAACGTAATATAACCTAACCTAACCCAAACTAAGATCTCGGCGGTAATATATGGCAACATTCCTGGCGAGTTGGCTTCTCCGTCTCCGTGGGACCTTTATATACATCAATAACGTAATATAACCTAACCTAACCCAACCTAACATCTCGGCGGTAATATTTGACAACATACCTGGCGAGTTGGCCCCTACGTCTCCGTGGGACCTTTATATACATCAATAACGTAATATAGCCTAACCTAACCCAATCTTACATCTCGGCTGTAATATTTGACCACATTCCTGGCTTGTTGGACCCTACGTCTACGTGGGACCTTTATATACATCTATAACGTAATATAACCTAACCTAACCCAACCTAACATCTCGGCGGTAATATTTGACAACATTCCTGGCGAGTTGGTTTCTCCGTCTCCGTGGGACCTTTATATACATAAATAACCTAATATAACCTAACCTAATCCAACCTAATATCTCGGCGGTAATATTTGAGAACATTCCTGGCGAGTTGGCTTTTCCGCCTCCGTGGGACTTTTATATACATCAATAACGTAATATAACCTAACCTAACCCAACCTAACATCTCGGCGGTAATATTTGACAACATTCCTGGCGAGTTGGCTTCTTCATCTCCGTGGGACCCTCATATACATCAATAACGTATTATAACATAACCTAACCCAACCTATCATCTCGGCGGTAATATTTGACATCATTCCTGGCGAGTTGGCCTCTACGTCTCCGTGGGACCTTTATATACATCAATAACATAATATAAGCTAGTCTATCCCAATCTAACATCTCGGCGGTAATATTTGACCACATTCCTGGCTTGTTGGCTTCTACGTCTTCGTGGGACCTTTATATACTTCTATAACGTAATATAACCTAACCTGAACCAATCTAACATCTCGGCGGTAATATTTGAAGACATACCTAGCGAGTTGGCCTCTGCGTCTCCGTGGGACCTTTATATACATCAATAACGTAATATAACCTAACCTAACCCAACCTAAGATCTCGGCGGTAATATTTGGCAACATTCCTGGCGAGTTGGCTTCTCCGTCTCCGTGGGACCTTTATATACATCAATAACGTAATATAACCTAACCTAACCCAACCTAACATCTCGGCGGTAATATTTGACAACATACCTGGCGAGTTGGCCCCTACGTCTCCGTGGGACCTTTATATACATCAATAACATAATATAAGCTAGTCTATCCCAATCTAACATCTCGGCGGTAATATTTGACCACATACCTGGCTTGTTGGCTTCTACGTCTTCGTGGGACCTTTATATACTTCAATAACGTAATATAACCTAACCTAAACCAATCTAACATCTCGGCGGTAATATTTGAAGACATACCTGGCGAGTTGGCCTCTGCGTCTCCGTGGGACCTTTATATACATCAATAACGTAATATAACCTAACCTAAACCAATCTAACATCTCGGCGGTAATATTTGAAGACATACCTGGCGAGTTGGCCTCTTCCTCTACGTGGGACATTTATATACAGCAATAACGTAATATAACCTAACCTAACCCAACCTAACATCTCGGCGGTAATATTTGACAAAATTCCTGGCGAGTTGGCTTCTTCAACTCCGTGGGACCTTTATATACATCAATAACATAATATAAGCTAGTCTATCCCAATCTAACATCTCGGCGGTAATATTTGACCACATTCCTGGCTTGTTGGCTTCTACGTCTTCGTGGGACCTTTATATACTTCAATAACGTAATATAACCTAACCTAAACCAATCTAACATCTCGGCGGTAATATTTGAAGACATACCTGGCGAGTTGGCCTCTGCGTCTCCGTGGGACCTTTATATACATCAATAACGTAATATAACCTAACCTAAACCAATCTAACATCTCGGCGGTAATATTTGAAGACATACCTGGCGAGTTGGCCTCTTCCTCTACGTGGGACATTTATATACAGCAATAACGTAATATAACCTAACCTAACCCAACCTAACATCTCGGCGGTAATATTTGACAACATTCCTGGCGAGTTGGCTTCTTCACCTCCGTGGGACCTTCATATACATCAATAACGTATTATAACCTAACCTAACCCAACCTATCATCTCGGCGGTAATATTTGACATCATTCCTGGCGAGTTGGCTTCTTCACCTCCGTGGGACCTTCATATACATCAATAACGTAATATAACCTAACCTAACCCAACCTAACATCTCGGCGGTAATATTTGACAACATTCCTGGCGAGTTGGTTTCTCCGTCTCCGTGGGACCTTTATATACATCAATAACCTAATATAACCTAACCTAATCCAACCTAATATCTCGGCGGTAATATTTGAGAACATTCCTGGCGAGTTGGCTTTTCCGCCTCCGTGGGACTTTTATATACATCAATAACGTAATATAACATAACCTAACCCAACCTAACATCTCGGCGGTAATATTTGACAACATACCTGGCGAGTTGGCCTCTACGTCTCCGTGGGATCTTTATATACATCAATAACGTAATATAGCATCACATAACCCAATCTTACATCTCGGCTGTAATATTTGACCACATTCCTGGCTTGTTGGAACCTACGTCTACGTGGGACCTTTATATACATCTATAACGTAATATAACCTAACCTAACCCAACCTAACATCTCGGCGGTAATATTTGACAACATTCCTGGCTAGTTGGTTTCTCCGTCTCCGTGGGACCTTTATATACATAAATAACCTAATATAACCTAACCTAATCCAACCTAATACCTCGGCGGTAATATTTGAGAACATTCCTGGCGAGTTGGCTTCTTCATCTCCGTGGGACCCTCATATACATCAATAACGTATTATAACATAACCTAACCCAACCTATCATCTCGGCGGTAATATTTGACATCATTCCTGGCGAGTTGGCCTCTACGTCTCCGTGGGACCTTTATATACATCAATAACATAATATAAGCTAGTCTATCCCAATCTAACATCTCGGCGGTAATATTTGACCACATTCCTGGCTTGTTGGCTTCTACGTCTTCGTGGGACCTTTATATACTTCTATAACGTAATATAACCTAACCTGAACCAATCTAACATCTCGGCGGTAATATTTGAAGACATACCTAGCGAGTTGGCCTCTGCGTCTCCGTGGGACCTTTATATACATCAATAACGTAATATAACCTAACCTAACCCAACCTAAGATCTCGGCGGTAATATTTGGCAACATTCCTGGCGAGTTGGCTTCTCCGTCTCCGTGGGACCTTTATATACATCAATAACGTAATATAACCTAACCTAACCCAACCTAAGATCTCGGCGGTAATATTTGGCAACATACCTGGCGAGTTGGCCCCTACGTCTCCGTGGGACCTTTATATACATCAATAACATAATATAAGCTAGTCTATCCCAATCTAACATCTCGGCGGTAATATTTGACCACATTCCTGGCTTGTTGGCTTCTACGTCTTCGTGGGACCTTTATATACTTCAATAACGTAATATAACCTAACCTAAACCAATCTAACATCTCGGCGGTAATATTTGAAGACATACCTGGCGAGTTGGCCTCTGCGTCTCCGTGGGACCTTTATATACATCAATAACGTAATATAACCTAACCTAAACCAATCTAACATCTCGGCTGTAATATTTGAAGACATACCTGGCGAGTTGGCCTCTTCCTCTACGTGGGACATTTATATACAGCAATAACGTAATATAACCTAACCTAACCCAACCTAACATCTCGGCGGTAATATTTGACAAAATTCCTGGCGAGTTGGCTTCTTCACCTCCGTGGGACCTTTATATACATCAATAACATAATATAAGCTAGTCTATCCCAATCTAACATCTCGGCGGTAATATTTGACCACATTCCTGGCTTGTTGGCTTCTACGTCTTCGTGGGACCTTTATATACTTCAATAACGTAATATAACCTAACCTAAACCAATCTAACATCTCGGCGGTAATATTTGAAGACATACCTGGCGAGTTGGCCTCTGCGTCTCCGTGGGACCTTTATATACATCAATAACGTAATATAACCTAACCTAAACCAATCTAACATCTCGGCGCTAATATTTGAAGACATACCTGGCGAGTTGGCCTCTTCCTCTACGTGGGACATTTATATACAGCAATAACGTAATATAACCTAACCTAACCCAACCTAACATCTCGGCGGTAATATTTGACAACATTCCTGGCGAGTTGGCCTCTACGTCTCCTTGGGACCTTTATATACTTCAATAACGTAATATAACCTAACCTAAACCAATCTAACATCTCGGCGGTAATATTTGAAATCATACCTGGCGAGTTGGTCTCTTCGTCTCCGCGGGACCTTTGTATACATCAATAACGTAATATAACCTAACCTAACCCAAACTAAGATCTCGGCGGTAATATATGGCAACATTCCTGGCGAGTTGGCTTCTCCGTCTCCGTGGGACCTTTATATACATCAATAACGTAATATAACCTAACCTAACCCAACCTAACATCTCGGCGGTAATATTTGACAACATACCTGGCGAGTTGGCCCCTACGTCTCCGTGGGACCTTTATATACATCAATAACGTAATATAGCCTAACCTAACCCAATCTTACATCTCGGCTGTAATATTTGACCACATTCCTGGCTTGTTGGACCCTACGTCTACGTGGGACCTTTATATACATCTATAACGTAATATAACCTAACCTAACCCAACCTAACATCTCGGCGGTAATATTTGACAACATTCCTGGCGAGTTGGTTTCTCCGTCTCCGTGGGACCTTTATATACATAAATAACCTAATATAACCTAACCTAATCCAACCTAATATCTCGGCGGTAATATTTGAGAACATTCCTGGCGAGTTGGCTTTTCCGCCTCCGTGGGACTTTTATATACATCAATAACGTAATATAACCTAACCTAACCCAACCTAACATCTCGGCGGTAATATTTGACAACATTCCTGGCGAGTTGGCTTCTTCATCTCCGTGGGACCCTCATATACATCAATAACGTATTATAACATAACCTAACCCAACCTATCATCTCGGCGGTAATATTTGACATCATTCCTGGCGAGTTGGCCTCTACGTCTCCGTGGGACCTTTATATACATCAATAACATAATATAAGCTAGTCTATCCCAATCTAACATCTCGGCGGTAATATTTGACCACATTCCTGGCTTGTTGGCTTCTACGTCTTCGTGGGACCTTTATATACTTCTATAACGTAATATAACCTAACCTGAACCAATCTAACATCTCGGCGGTAATATTTGAAGACATACCTAGCGAGTTGGCCTCTGCGTCTCCGTGGGACCTTTATATACATCAATAACGTAATATAACCTAACCTAACCCAACCTAAGATCTCGGCGGTAATATTTGGCAACATTCCTGGCGAGTTGGCTTCTCCGTCTCCGTGGGACCTTTATATACATCAATAACGTAATATAACCTAACCTAACCCAACCTAACATCTCGGCGGTAATATTTGACAACATACCTGGCGAGTTGGCCCCTACGTCTCCGTGGGACCTTTATATACATCAATAACATAATATAAGCTAGTCTATCCCAATCTAACATCTCGGCGGTAATATTTGACCACATACCTGGCTTGTTGGCTTCTACGTCTTCGTGGGACCTTTATATACTTCAATAACGTAATATAACCTAACCTAAACCAATCTAACATCTCGGCGGTAATATTTGAAGACATACCTGGCGAGTTGGCCTCTGCGTCTCCGTGGGACCTTTATATACATCAATAACGTAATATAACCTAACCTAAACCAATCTAACATCTCGGCGGTAATATTTGAAGACATACCTGGCGAGTTGGCCTCTTCCTCTACGTGGGACATTTATATACAGCAATAACGTAATATAACCTAACCTAACCCAACCTAACATCTCGGCGGTAATATTTGACAAAATTCCTGGCGAGTTGGCTTCTTCAACTCCGTGGGACCTTTATATACATCAATAACATAATATAAGCTAGTCTATCCCAATCTAACATCTCGGCGGTAATATTTGACCACATTCCTGGCTTGTTGGCTTCTACGTCTTCGTGGGACCTTTATATACTTCAATAACGTAATATAACCTAACCTAAACCAATCTAACATCTCGGCGGTAATATTTGAAGACATACCTGGCGAGTTGGCCTCTGCGTCTCCGTGGGACCTTTATATACATCAATAACGTAATATAACCTAACCTAAACCAATCTAACATCTCGGCGGTAATATTTGAAGACATACCTGGCGAGTTGGCCTCTTCCTCTACGTGGGACATTTATATACAGCAATAACGTAATATAACCTAACCTAACCCAACCTAACATCTCGGCGGTAATATTTGACAACATTCCTGGCGAGTTGGCTTCTTCACCTCCGTGGGACCTTCATATACATCAATAACGTATTATAACCTAACCTAACCCAACCTATCATCTCGGCGGTAATATTTGACATCATTCCTGGCGAGTTGGCTTCTTCACCTCCGTGGGACCTTCATATACATCAATAACGTAATATAACCTAACCTAACCCAACCTAACATCTCGGCGGTAATATTTGACAACATTCCTGGCGAGTTGGTTTCTCCGTCTCCGTGGGACCTTTATATACATCAATAACCTAATATAACCTAACCTAATCCAACCTAATATCTCGGCGGTAATATTTGAGAACATTCCTGGCGAGTTGGCTTTTCCGCCTCCGTGGGACTTTTATATACATCAATAACGTAATATAACATAACCTAACCCAACCTAACATCTCGGCGGTAATATTTGACAACATACCTGGCGAGTTGGCCTCTACGTCTCCGTGGGATCTTTATATACATCAATAACGTAATATAGCATCACATAACCCAATCTTACATCTCGGCTGTAATATTTGACCACATTCCTGGCTTGTTGGAACCTACGTCTACGTGGGACCTTTATATACATCTATAACGTAATATAACCTAACCTAACCCAACCTAACATCTCGGCGGTAATATTTGACAACATTCCTGGCTAGTTGGTTTCTCCGTCTCCGTGGGACCTTTATATACATAAATAACCTAATATAACCTAACCTAATCCAACCTAATACCTCGGCGGTAATATTTGAGAACATTCCTGGCGAGTTGGCTTCTTCATCTCCGTGGGACCCTCATATACATCAATAACGTATTATAACATAACCTAACCCAACCTATCATCTCGGCGGTAATATTTGACATCATTCCTGGCGAGTTGGCCTCTACGTCTCCGTGGGACCTTTATATACATCAATAACATAATATAAGCTAGTCTATCCCAATCTAACATCTCGGCGGTAATATTTGACCACATTCCTGGCTTGTTGGCTTCTACGTCTTCGTGGGACCTTTATATACTTCTATAACGTAATATAACCTAACCTGAACCAATCTAACATCTCGGCGGTAATATTTGAAGACATACCTAGCGAGTTGGCCTCTGCGTCTCCGTGGGACCTTTATATACATCAATAACGTAATATAACCTAACCTAACCCAACCTAAGATCTCGGCGGTAATATTTGGCAACATTCCTGGCGAGTTGGCTTCTCCGTCTCCGTGGGACCTTTATATACATCAATAACGTAATATAACCTAACCTAACCCAACCTAAGATCTCGGCGGTAATATTTGGCAACATACCTGGCGAGTTGGCCCCTACGTCTCCGTGGGACCTTTATATACATCAATAACATAATATAAGCTAGTCTATCCCAATCTAACATCTCGGCGGTAATATTTGACCACATTCCTGGCTTGTTGGCTTCTACGTCTTCGTGGGACCTTTATATACTTCAATAACGTAATATAACCTAACCTAAACCAATCTAACATCTCGGCGGTAATATTTGAAGACATACCTGGCGAGTTGGCCTCTGCGTCTCCGTGGGACCTTTATATACATCAATAACGTAATATAACCTAACCTAAACCAATCTAACATCTCGGCTGTAATATTTGAAGACATACCTGGCGAGTTGGCCTCTTCCTCTACGTGGGACATTTATATACAGCAATAACGTAATATAACCTAACCTAACCCAACCTAACATCTCGGCGGTAATATTTGACAAAATTCCTGGCGAGTTGGCTTCTTCACCTCCGTGGGACCTTTATATACATCAATAACATAATATAAGCTAGTCTATCCCAATCTAACATCTCGGCGGTAATATTTGACCACATTCCTGGCTTGTTGGCTTCTACGTCTTCGTGGGACCTTTATATACTTCAATAACGTAATATAACCTAACCTAAACCAATCTAACATCTCGGCGGTAATATTTGAAGACATACCTGGCGAGTTGGCCTCTGCGTCTCCGTGGGACCTTTATATACATCAATAACGTAATATAACCTAACCTAAACCAATCTAACATCTCGGCGCTAATATTTGAAGACATACCTGGCGAGTTGGCCTCTTCCTCTACGTGGGACATTTATATACAGCAATAACGTAATATAACCTAACCTAACCCAACCTAACATCTCGGCGGTAATATTTGACAACATTCCTGGCGAGTTGGCTTCTTCACCTCCGTGGGACCTTCATATACATCAATAACGTATTATAACCTAACCTAACCCAACCTATCATCTCGGCGGTAATATTTGACATCATTCCTGGCGAGTTGGCTTCTTCACCTCCGTGGGTCCTTCATATACATCAATAACGTAATATAACCTAACCTAACCCAACCTAACATCTCGGCGGTAATATTTGACAACATTCCTGGCGAGTTGGTTTCTCCGTCTCCGTGGGACCTTTATATACATCAATAACCTAATATAACCTAACCTAATCCAACCTAATATCTCGGCGGTAATATTTGAGAACATTCCTGGCGAGTTGGCTTTTCCGCCTCCGTGGGACTTTTATATACATCAATAACGTAATATAACATAACCTAACCCAACCTAACATCTCGGCGGTAATATTTGACAACATACCTGGCGAGTTGGCCTCTACGTCTCCGCGGGACCTTTATATACATCAATAACATAATATAAGCTGGTCTATCCCAATCTAACATCTCGGCGGTAATATTTGGCCACATTCCTGGCTTGTTGGCCTCTACGTCTCCGTGGGACCTTTATATACTTCAATAACGTAATATAACCTAACCTAAACCAATCTAACATCTCGGCGGTAATATTTGAAGACATAACTGGCGAGTTGGCCTCTTCGTCTCCGTGGGACCTTTATATACATCAATAACGTAATATAACCTAACCTAACCCAACCTAACATCTCGGCGGTAATATTTGACAACATTCCTGGCGAGTTGGCTTCTTCATCTCCGTGGGACCTTCATATACATCAATAACGTAATATAACCTAACCTAACCCAACCTAACATCTCGGCGGTAATATTTGACAACATACCTGGCGAGTTGGCCTCTACGTCGCCGTGGGATCTTTATATACATCAATAACGTAATATAGCATCACATAACCCAATCTTACATCTCGGCTGTAATATTTGACCACATTCCTGGCTTGTTGGACCCTACGTCTACGTGGGACCTTTATATACATCTATAACGTAATATAACCTAACCTAACCCAACCTAACATCTCGGCGGTAATATTTGACAACATTCCTGGCGAGTTGGTTTCTCCGTCTCCGTGGGACCTTTATATACATCAATAACCTAATATAACCTAACCTAATCCAACCTAATATCTCGGCGGTAATATTTGAGAACATTCCTGGCGAGTTGGCTTTTCCGCCTCCGTGGGACTTTTATATACTTCAATAACGTAATATAACCTAACCTAAACCAATCTAACATCTCGGCGGTAATATTTGAAATCATACCTGGCGAGTTGGTCTCTTCGTCTCCGCGGGACCTTTGTATACATCAATAACGTAATATAACCTAACCTAACCCAACCTAAGATCTCGGCGGTAATATTTGGCAACATTCCTGGCGAGTTGGCTTCTCCGTCTCCGTGGGACCTTTATATACATCAATAACGTAATATAACCTAACCTAACCCAACCTAACATCTCGGCGGTAATATTTGACAACATACCTGGCGAGTTGGCCCCTACGTCTCCGTGGGACCTTTATATACATCAATAACGTAATATAGCCTAACCTAACCCAATCTTACATCTCGGCTGTAATATTTGACCACATTCCTGGCTTGTTGGACCCTACGTCTACGTGGGACCTTTATATACATCTATAACGTAATATAACCTAACCTAACCCAACCTAACATCTCGGCGGTAATATTTGACAACATTCCTGGCGAGTTGGTTTCTCCGTCTCCGTGGGACCTTTATATACATAAATAACCTAATATAACCTAACCTAATCCAACCTAATATCTCGGCGGTAATATTTGAGAACATTCCTGGCGAGTTGGCTTTTCCGCCTCCGTGGGACTTTTATATACATCAATAACGTAATATAACCTAACCTAACCCAACCTAACATCTCGGCGGTAATATTTGACAACATTCCTGGCGAGTTGGCTTCTTCATCTCCGTGGGACCCTCATATACATCAATAACGTATTATAACATAACCTAACCCAACCTATCATCTCGGCGGTAATATTTGACATCATTCCTGGCGAGTTGGCCTCTACGTCTCCGTGGGACCTTTATATACATCAATAACATAATATAAGCTAGTCTATCCCAATCTAACATCTCGGCGGTAATATTTGACCACATTCCTGGCTTGTTGGCTTCTACGTCTTCGTGGGACCTTTATATACTTCTATAACGTAATATAACCTAACCTGAACCAATCTAACATCTCGGCGGTAATATTTGAAGACATACCTAGCGAGTTGGCCTCTGCGTCTCCGTGGGACCTTTATATACATCAATAACGTAATATAACCTAACCTAACCCAACCTAAGATCTCGGCGGTAATATTTGGCAACATTCCTGGCGAGTTGGCTTCTCCGTCTCCGTGGGACCTTTATATACATCAATAACGTAATATAACCTAACCTAACCCAACCTAACATCTCGGCGGTAATATTTGACAACATACCTGGCGAGTTGGCCCCTACGTCTCCGTGGGACCTTTATATACATCAATAACATAATATAAGCTAGTCTATCCCAATCTAACATCTCGGCGGTAATATTTGACCACATTCCTGGCTTGTTGGCTTCTACGTCTTCGTGGGACCTTTATATACTTCAATAACGTAATATAACCTAACCTAAACCAATCTAACATCTCGGCGGTAATATTTGAAGACATACCTGGCGAGTTGGCCTCTGCGTCTCCGTGGGACCTTTATATACATCAATAACGTAATATAACCTAACCTAAACCAATCTAACATCTCGGCGGTAATATTTGAAGACATACCTGGCGAGTTGGCCTCTTCCTCTACGTGGGACATTTATATACAGCAATAACGTAATATAACCTAACCTAACCCAACCTAACATCTCGGCGGTAATATTTGACAAAATTCCTGGCGAGTTGGCTTCTTCAACTCCGTGGGACCTTTATATACATCAATAACATAATATAAGCTAGTCTATCCCAATCTAACATCTCGGCGGTAATATTTGACCACATTCCTGGCTTGTTGGCTTCTACGTCTTCGTGGGACCTTTATATACTTCAATAACGTAATATAACCTAACCTAAACCAATCTAACATCTCGGCGGTAATATTTGAAGACATACCTGGCGAGTTGGCCTCTGCGTCTCCGTGGGACCTTTATATACATCAATAACGTAATATAACCTAACCTAAACCAATCTAACATCTCGGCGGTAATATTTGAAGACATACCTGGCGAGTTGGCCTCTTCCTCTACGTGGGACATTTATATACAGCAATAACGTAATATAACCTAACCTAACCCAACCTAACATCTCGGCGGTAATATTTGACAACATTCCTGGCGAGTTGGCTTCTTCACCTCCGTGGGACCTTCATATACATCAATAACGTATTATAACCTAACCTAACCCAACCTATCATCTCGGCGGTAATATTTGACATCATTCCTGGCGAGTTGGCTTCTTCACCTCCGTGGGACCTTCATATACATCAATAACGTAATATAACCTAACCTAACCCAACCTAACATCTCGGCGGTAATATTTGACAACATTCCTGGCGAGTTGGTTTCTCCGTCTCCGTGGGACCTTTATATACATCAATAACCTAATATAACCTAACCTAATCCAACCTAATATCTCGGCGGTAATATTTGAGAACATTCCTGGCGAGTTGGCTTTTCCGCCTCCGTGGGACTTTTATATACATCAATAACGTAATATAACATAACCTAACCCAACCTAACATCTCGGCGGTAATATTTGACAACATACCTGGCGAGTTGGCCTCTACGTCTCCGTGGGATCTTTATATACATCAATAACGTAATATAGCATCACATAACCCAATCTTACATCTCGGCTGTAATATTTGACCACATTCCTGGCTTGTTGGAACCTACGTCTACGTGGGACCTTTATATACATCTATAACGTAATATAACCTAACCTAACCCAACCTAACATCTCGGCGGTAATATTTGACAACATTCCTGGCTAGTTGGTTTCTCCGTCTCCGTGGGACCTTTATATACATCAATAACCTAATATAACCTAACCTAATCCAACCTAATATCTCGGCGGTAATATTTGAGAACATTCCTGGCGAGTTGGCTTTTCCGCCTCCGTGGGACTTTTATATACATCAATAACGTAATATAACATAACCTAACCCAACCTAACATCTCGGCGGTAATATTTGACAACATACCTGGCGAGTTGGCCTCTACGTCTCCGCGGGACCTTTATATACATCAATAACATAATATAAGCTGGTCTATCCAAATCTAACATCTCGGCGGTAATATTTGACCACATTCCTGGCTTGTTGGCCTCTACGTCTCCGTGGGACCTTTATATACATCAATAACATAATATAAGCTAGCCTAACCCAATCTAACATCTCGGCGGTAATATTTGACGACATTCCTGGCTTGTTGGCCTCTACGTCACCGTGAGACCTTTATATACTTCAATAACGTAATATAACCTAACCTAAACCTATCTAACATCTCGGCGGTAATATTTGAAGACATACCTGGCGAGTTGGCCTCTACGTCTCCGTGGGACCTTTATATACATCAATAACGAAATATAGCCTAACCTAACCCAATCTTACATCTCGGCTGTAATATTTGACCACATTCCTGGCTTGTTGGACCCTACGTCTACGTGGGACCTTTATATACATCTATAACGTAATATAACCTAACCTAACCCAACCTAACATCTCGGCGGTAATATTTGACAACATTCCTGGCGAGTTGGTTTCTCCGTCTCCGTGGGACCTTTATATACATAAATAACCTAATATAACCTAACCTAATCCAACCTAATACCTCGGCGGTAATATTTGAGAACATTCCTGGCGAGTTGGCTTCTTCATCTCCGTGGGACCCTCATATACATCAATAACGTATTATAACATAACCTAACCCAACCTATCATCTCGGCGGTAATATTTGACATCATTCCTGGCGAGTTGGCCTCTACGTCTCCGTGGGACCTTTATATACATCAATAACATAATATAAGCTAGTCTATCCCAATCTAACATCTCGGCGGTAATATTTGACCACATTCCTGGCTTGTTGGCTTCTACGTCTTCGTGGGACCTTTATATACTTCTATAACGTAATATAACCTAACCTGAACCAATCTAACATCTCGGCGGTAATATTTGAAGACATACCTAGCGAGTTGGCCTCTGCGTCTCCGTGGGACCTTTATATACATCAATAACGTAATATAACCTAACCTAACCCAACCTAAGATCTCGGCGGTAATATTTGGCAACATTCCTGGCGAGTTGGCTTCTCCGTCTCCGTGGGACCTTTATATACATCAATAACGTAATATAACCTAACCTAACCCAACCTAAGATCTCGGCGGTAATATTTGGCAACATACCTGGCGAGTTGGCCCCTACGTCTCCGTGGGACCTTTATATACATCAATAACATAATATAAGCTAGTCTATCCCAATCTAACATCTCGGCGGTAATATTTGACCACATTCCTGGCTTGTTGGCTTCTACGTCTTCGTGGGACCTTTATATACTTCAATAACGTAATATAACCTAACCTAAACCAATCTAACATCTCGGCGGTAATATTTGAAGACATACCTGGCGAGTTGGCCTCTGCGTCTCCGTGGGACCTTTATATACATCAATAACGTAATATAACCTAACCTAAACCAATCTAACATCTCGGCTGTAATATTTGAAGACATACCTGGCGAGTTGGCCTCTTCCTCTACGTGGGACATTTATATACAGCAATAACGTAATATAACCTAACCTAACCCAACCTAACATCTCGGCGGTAATATTTGACAAAATTCCTGGCGAGTTGGCTTCTTCACCTCCGTGGGACCTTTATATACATCAATAACATAATATAAGCTAGTCTATCCCAATCTAACATCTCGGCGGTAATATTTGACCACATTCCTGGCTTGTTGGCTTCTACGTCTTCGTGGGACCTTTATATACTTCAATAACGTAATATAACCTAACCTAAACCAATCTAACATCTCGGCGGTAATATTTGAAGACATTCCTGGCGAGTTGGTTTCTCCGTCTCCGTGGGACCTTTATATACATCAATAACCTAATATAACCTAACCTAATCCAACCTAATATCTCGGCGGTAATATTTGAGAACATCCCTGGCGAGTTGGCTTTTCCGCCTCCGTGGGACTTTTATATACATCAATAACGTAATATAACATAACCTAACCCAACCTAACATCTCGGCGGTAATATTTGACAACATACCTGGCGAGTTGGCCTCTACGTCTCCGCGGGACCTTTATATACATCAATAACATAATATAAGCTGGTCTATCCCAATCTAACATCTCGGCGGTAATATTTGGCCACATTCCTGGCTTGTTGGCCTCTACGTCTCCGTGGGACCTTTATATACTTCAATAACGTAATATAACCTAACCTAAACCAATCTAACATCTCGGCGGTAATATTTGAAGACATAACTGGCGAGTTGGCCTCTTCGTCTCCGTGGGACCTTTATATACATCAATAACGTAATATAACCTAACCTAACCCAACCTAACATCTCGGCGGTAATATTTGACAACATTCCTGGCGAGTTGGCTTCTTCATCTCCGTGGGACCTTCATATACATCAATAACGTAATATAACCTAACCTAACCCAACCTAACATCTCGGCGGTAATATTTGACAACATACCTGGCGAGTTGGCCTCTACGTCGCCGTGGGATCTTTATATACATCAATAACGTAATATAGCATCACATAACCCAATCTTACATCTCGGCTGTAATATTTGACCACATTCCTGGCTTGTTGGACCCTACGTCTACGTGGGACCTTTATATACATCTATAACGTAATATAACCTAACCTAACCCAACCTAACATCTCGGCGGTAATATTTGACAACATTCCTGGCGAGTTGGTTTCTCCGTCTCCGTGGGACCTTTATATACATCAATAACCTAATATAACCTAACCTAATCCAACCTAATATCTCGGCGGTAATATTTGAGAACATTCCTGGCGAGTTGGCTTTTCCGCCTCCGTGGGACTTTTATATACTTCAATAACGTAATATAACCTAACCTAAACCAATCTAACATCTCGGCGGTAATATTTGAAATCATACCTGGCGAGTTGGTCTCTTCGTCTCCGCGGGACCTTTGTATACATCAATAACGTAATATAACCTAACCTAACCCAACCTAAGATCTCGGCGGTAATATTTGGCAACATTCCTGGCGAGTTGGCTTCTCCGTCTCCGTGGGACCTTTATATACATCAATAACGTAATATAACCTAACCTAACCCAACCTAACATCTCGGCGGTAATATTTGACAACATACCTGGCGAGTTGGCCCCTACGTCTCCGTGGGACCTTTATATACATCAATAACGTAATATAGCCTAACCTAACCCAATCTTACATCTCGGCTGTAATATTTGACCACATTCCTGGCTTGTTGGACCCTACGTCTACGTGGGACCTTTATATACATCTATAACGTAATATAACCTAACCTAACCCAACCTAACATCTCGGCGGTAATATTTGACAACATTCCTGGCGAGTTGGTTTCTCCGTCTCCGTGGGACCTTTATATACATAAATAACCTAATATAACCTAACCTAATCCAACCTAATATCTCGGCGGTAATATTTGAGAACATTCCTGGCGAGTTGGCTTTTCCGCCTCCGTGGGACTTTTATATACATCAATAACGTAATATAACCTAACCTAACCCAACCTAACATCTCGGCGGTAATATTTGACAACATTCCTGGCGAGTTGGCTTCTTCATCTCCGTGGGACCCTCATATACATCAATAACGTATTATAACATAACCTAACCCAACCTATCATCTCGGCGGTAATATTTGACATCATTCCTGGCGAGTTGGCCTCTACGTCTCCGTGGGACCTTTATATACATCAATAACATAATATAAGCTAGTCTATCCCAATCTAACATCTCGGCGGTAATATTTGACCACATTCCTGGCTTGTTGGCTTCTACGTCTTCGTGGGACCTTTATATACTTCTATAACGTAATATAACCTAACCTGAACCAATCTAACATCTCGGCGGTAATATTTGAAGACATACCTAGCGAGTTGGCCTCTGCGTCTCCGTGGGACCTTTATATACATCAATAACGTAATATAACCTAACCTAACCCAACCTAAGATCTCGGCGGTAATATTTGGCAACATTCCTGGCGAGTTGGCTTCTCCGTCTCCGTGGGACCTTTATATACATCAATAACGTAATATAACCTAACCTAACCCAACCTAACATCTCGGCGGTAATATTTGACAACATACCTGGCGAGTTGGCCCCTACGTCTCCGTGGGACCTTTATATACATCAATAACATAATATAAGCTAGTCTATCCCAATCTAACATCTCGGCGGTAATATTTGACCACATTCCTGGCTTGTTGGCTTCTACGTCTTCGTGGGACCTTTATATACTTCAATAACGTAATATAACCTAACCTAAACCAATCTAACATCTCGGCGGTAATATTTGAAGACATACCTGGCGAGTTGGCCTCTGCGTCTCCGTGGGACCTTTATATACATCAATAACGTAATATAACCTAACCTAAACCAATCTAACATCTCGGCGGTAATATTTGAAGACATACCTGGCGAGTTGGCCTCTTCCTCTACGTGGGACATTTATATACAGCAATAACGTAATATAACCTAACCTAACCCAACCTAACATCTCGGCGGTAATATTTGACAAAATTCCTGGCGAGTTGGCTTCTTCAACTCCGTGGGACCTTTATATACATCAATAACATAATATAAGCTAGTCTATCCCAATCTAACATCTCGGCGGTAATATTTGACCACATTCCTGGCTTGTTGGCTTCTACGTCTTCGTGGGACCTTTATATACTTCAATAACGTAATATAACCTAACCTAAACCAATCTAACATCTCGGCGGTAATATTTGAAGACATACCTGGCGAGTTGGCCTCTGCGTCTCCGTGGGACCTTTATATACATCAATAACGTAATATAACCTAACCTAAACCAATCTAACATCTCGGCGGTAATATTTGAAGACATACCTGGCGAGTTGGCCTCTTCCTCTACGTGGGACATTTATATACAGCAATAACGTAATATAACCTAACCTAACCCAACCTAACATCTCGGCGGTAATATTTGACAACATTCCTGGCGAGTTGGCTTCTTCACCTCCGTGGGACCTTCATATACATCAATAACGTATTATAACCTAACCTAACCCAACCTATCATCTCGGCGGTAATATTTGACATCATTCCTGGCGAGTTGGCTTCTTCACCTCCGTGGGACCTTCATATACATCAATAACGTAATATAACCTAACCTAACCCAACCTAACATCTCGGCGGTAATATTTGACAACATTCCTGGCGAGTTGGTTTCTCCGTCTCCGTGGGACCTTTATATACATCAATAACCTAATATAACCTAACCTAATCCAACCTAATATCTCGGCGGTAATATTTGAGAACATTCCTGGCGAGTTGGCTTTTCCGCCTCCGTGGGACTTTTATATACATCAATAACGTAATATAACATAACCTAACCCAACCTAACATCTCGGCGGTAATATTTGACAACATACCTGGCGAGTTGGCCTCTACGTCTCCGTGGGATCTTTATATACATCAATAACGTAATATAGCATCACATAACCCAATCTTACATCTCGGCTGTAATATTTGACCACATTCCTGGCTTGTTGGAACCTACGTCTACGTGGGACCTTTATATACATCTATAACGTAATATAACCTAACCTAACCCAACCTAACATCTCGGCGGTAATATTTGACAACATTCCTGGCTAGTTGGTTTCTCCGTCTCCGTGGGACCTTTATATACATCAATAACCTAATATAACCTAACCTAATCCAACCTAATATCTCGGCGGTAATATTTGAGAACATTCCTGGCGAGTTGGCTTTTCCGCCTCCGTGGGACTTTTATATACATCAATAACGTAATATAACATAACCTAACCCAACCTAACATCTCGGCGGTAATATTTGACAACATACCTGGCGAGTTGGCCTCTACGTCTCCGCGGGACCTTTATATACATCAATAACATAATATAAGCTGGTCTATCCAAATCTAACATCTCGGCGGTAATATTTGACCACATTCCTGGCTTGTTGGCCTCTACGTCTCCGTGGGACCTTTATATACATCAATAACATAATATAAGCTAGCCTAACCCAATCTAACATCTCGGCGGTAATATTTGACGACATTCCTGGCTTGTTGGCCTCTACGTCACCGTGAGACCTTTATATACTTCAATAACGTAATATAACCTAACCTAAACCTATCTAACATCTCGGCGGTAATATTTGAAGACATACCTGGCGAGTTGGCCTCTACGTCTCCGTGGGACCTTTATATACATCAATAACGAAATATAGCCTAACCTAACCCAATCTTACATCTCGGCTGTAATATTTGACCACATTCCTGGCTTGTTGGACCCTACGTCTACGTGGGACCTTTATATACATCTATAACGTAATATAACCTAACCTAACCCAACCTAACATCTCGGCGGTAATATTTGACAACATTCCTGGCGAGTTGGTTTCTCCGTCTCCGTGGGACCTTTATATACATAAATAACCTAATATAACCTAACCTAATCCAACCTAATACCTCGGCGGTAATATTTGAGAACATTCCTGGCGAGTTGGCTTCTTCATCTCCGTGGGACCCTCATATACATCAATAACGTATTATAACATAACCTAACCCAACCTATCATCTCGGCGGTAATATTTGACATCATTCCTGGCGAGTTGGCTTCTTCACCTCCGTGGGTCCTTCATATACATCAATAACGTAATATAACCTAACCTAACCCAACCTAACATCTCGGCGGTAATATTTGACAACATTCCTGGCGAGTTGGTTTCTCCGTCTCCGTGGGACCTTTATATACATCAATAACCTAATATAACCTAACCTAATCCAACCTAATATCTCGGCGGTAATATTTGAGAACATTCCTGGCGAGTTGGCTTTTCCGCCTCCGTGGGACTTTTATATACATCAATAACGTAATATAACATAACCTAACCCAACCTAACATCTCGGCGGTAATATTTGACAACATACCTGGCGAGTTGGCCTCTACGTCTCCGCGGGACCTTTATATACATCAATAACATAATATAAGCTGGTCTATCCCAATCTAACATCTCGGCGGTAATATTTGGCCACATTCCTGGCTTGTTGGCCTCTACGTCTCCGTGGGACCTTTATATACTTCAATAACGTAATATAACCTAACCTAAACCAATCTAACATCTCGGCGGTAATATTTGAAGACATAACTGGCGAGTTGGCCTCTTCGTCTCCGTGGGACCTTTATATACATCAATAACGTAATATAACCTAACCTAACCCAACCTAACATCTCGGCGGTAATATTTGACAACATTCCTGGCGAGTTGGCTTCTTCATCTCCGTGGGACCTTCATATACATCAATAACGTAATATAACCTAACCTAACCCAACCTAACATCTCGGCGGTAATATTTGACAACATACCTGGCGAGTTGGCCTCTACGTCGCCGTGGGATCTTTATATACATCAATAACGTAATATAGCATCACATAACCCAATCTTACATCTCGGCTGTAATATTTGACCACATTCCTGGCTTGTTGGACCCTACGTCTACGTGGGACCTTTATATACATCTATAACGTAATATAACCTAACCTAACCCAACCTAACATCTCGGCGGTAATATTTGACAACATTCCTGGCGAGTTGGTTTCTCCGTCTCCGTGGGACCTTTATATACATCAATAACCTAATATAACCTAACCTAATCCAACCTAATATCTCGGCGGTAATATTTGAGAACATTCCTGGCGAGTTGGCTTTTCCGCCTCCGTGGGACTTTTATATACTTCAATAACGTAATATAACCTAACCTAAACCAATCTAACATCTCGGCGGTAATATTTGAAATCATACCTGGCGAGTTGGTCTCTTCGTCTCCGCGGGACCTTTGTATACATCAATAACGTAATATAACCTAACCTAACCCAACTTAAGATCTCGGCGGTAATATTTGGCAACATTCCTGGCGAGTTGGCTTCTCCGTCTCCGTGGGACCTTTATATACATCAATAACGTAATATAACCTAACCTAACCCAACCTAACATCTCGGCGGTAATATTTGACAACATACCTGGCGAGTTGGCCCCTACGTCTCCGTGGGACCTTTATATACATCAATAACGTAATATAGCCTAACCTAACCCAATCTTACATCTCGGCTGTAATATTTGACCACATTCCTGGCTTGTTGGACCCTACGTCTACGTGGGACCTTTATATACATCTATAACGTAATATAACCTAACCTAACCCAACCTAACATCTCGGCGGTAATATTTGACAACATTCCTGGCGAGTTGGTTTCTCCGTCTCCGTGGGACCTTTATATACATCAATAACCTAATATAACCTAACCTAATCCAACCTAATATCTCGGCGGTAATATTTGAGAACATTCCTGGCGAGTTGGCTTTTCCGCCTCCGTGGGACTTTTATATACATCAATAACGTAATATAACCTAACCTAACCCAACCTAACATCTCGGCGGTAATATTTGACAACATTCCTGGCGAGTTGGCTTCTTCATCTCCGTGGGACCTTCATATACATCAATAACGTATTATAACCTAACCTAACCCAACCTATCATCTCGGCGGTAATATTTGACATCATTCCTGGCGAGTTGGCCTCTACGTCTCCGTGGGACCTTTATATACATCAATAACATAATATAAGCTAGTCTATCCCAATCTAACACCTCGGCGGTAATATTTGACCACATTCCTGGCTTGTTGGCTTCTACGTCTTCGTGGGACCTTTATATACTTCTATAACGTAATATAACCTAACCTGAACCAATCTAACATCTCGGCGGTAATATTTGAAGACATACCTGGCGAGTTGGCCTCTGCGTCTCCGTGGGACCTTTATATACATCAATAACGTAATATAACCTAACCTAAACCAATCTAACATCTCGGCGGTAATATTTGAAGACATACCTGGCGAGTTGGCCTCTTCCTCTACGTGGGACATTTATATACAGCAATAACGTAATATAACCTAACCTAACCCTACCTAACATCTCGGCGGTAATATTTGACAACATTCCTGGCGAGTTGGCTTCTTCACCTCCGTGGGACCTTCATATACATCAATAACGTAATATAACCTAACCTAACCCAACCTAACATCTCGGCGGTAATATTTGACAACATTCCTGGCGAGTTGGTTTCTCCGTCTCCGTGGGACCTTTATATACATCAATAACCTAATATAACCTAACCTAATCCAACCTAATATCTCGGCGGTAATATTTGAGAACATTCCTGGCGAGTTGGCTTTTCCGCCTCCGTGGGACTTTTATATACATCAATAACGTAATATAACATAACCTAACCCAACCTAACATCTCGGCGGTAATATTTGACAACATACCTGGCGAGTTGGCCTCTACGTCTCCGCGGGACCTTTATATACATCAATAACATAATATAAGCTAGCCTAACCCAATCTAACATCTCGGCGGTAATATTTGACGACATTCCTGGCTTGTTGGCCTCTACGTCTCCGTGAGACCTTTATATACATCAATAACGTAATATAACCTAACCTAACCCAACCTAACATCTCGGCGGTAATATTTGACCACATTCCCGGCTTGTTGGCCTCTACGTCTCCGTGGGACCTTTATATACATCAATAACATAATATATGCTAGCCTAAACCAATCTAACATCTCGGCGGTAATATTTGACAACAATCCTGGCGAGTTGGCTTCTCCATCTCCGTGGGACCTTTATATACATCAATCACGTAATATAACCTAACCTAACCCAACCTAACATCTCGGCGGTAAGATCTGACAACATACCTGGCGAGTTGGCCTCTACGTCTCCGTGGGACCTTTATATACTTCAATAACGTAATATAACCTAACCTAAACCTATCTAACATCTCGGCGGTAATATTTGAAGACATACCTGGCGAGTTGGCCTCTTCGTCTCCGTGCGACCTTTATATACATCAATAACGTAATATAACCTAACCTAACCCAACCTATCATCTCGGCGGTAATATTTGACAACATTGCTAGCGAGTTGGCTTCTCCGTCTCCGTGGGACCTTTATATACATCAATAACATAATATAAGCTAGTCTATCCCAATCTAACATCTCGGCGGTAATATTTGGCCACATTCCTGGCTTGTTGGCCTCTACGTCTCCGTGGGACCTTTATATACTTCAATAACGTAATATAACCTAACCTAAACCAATCTAACATCTCGGCGGTAATATTTGAAGACATACCTGGCGAGTTGGCCTCTTCGTCTCCGTGGGACCTTTATATACATCAATAACGTAATATAACCTAACCTAACCCAACCTAACATCTCGGCGGTAATATTTGACAACATTCCTGGCGAGTTGGCTTCTTCATCTCCGTGGGACCTTCATATACATCAATAACGTATTATAACCTAACCTAACCCAACCTATCATCTCGGCGGTAATATTTGAAATCATACCTGGCGAGTTGGTCTCTTCGTCTCCGCGGGACCTTTGTATACATCAATAACGTAATATAACCTAACCTAACCCAACCTAACATCTCGGCGGTAATATTTGACAACATTCCTGGCGAGTTGGCTTCTTCACCTCCGTGGGACCTTCATATACATCAATAACGTAATATAACCTAACCTAACCCAACCTAACATCTCGGCGGTAATATTTGACAACATTCCTGGCGAGTTGGTTTCTCCGTCTCCGTGGGACCTTTATATACATCAATAACCTAATATAACCTAACCTAATCCAACCTAATATCTCGGCGGTAATATTTGAGAACATTCCTGGCGAGTTGGCTTTTCCGCCTCCGTGGGACTTTTATATACATCAATAACGTAATATAACATAACCCAACCCAACCTAACATCTCGGCGGTAATATTTGACAACATACCTGGCGAGTTGGCCTCTACGTCTCCGCGGGACCTTTATATACATCAATAACATAATATAAGCTGGTCTATCCAAATCTAACATCTCGGCGGTAATATTTGAAATCATACCTGGCGAGTTGGTCTCTTCGTCTCCGTGGGACCTTTGTATACATCAATAACGTAATATAACCTAACCTAACCCAACCTAACATCTCGGCGGTAATATTTGACAACATTCCTGGCGAGTTGGCTTCTTCACCTCCGTGGGAACTTCATATACATCAATAACGTAATATAACCTAACCTAACCCAACCTAACATCTCGGCGGTAATATTTGACAACATACCTGGCGAGTTGGCCTCTACGTCTCCGTGGGATCTTTATATACATCAATAACGTAATATAGCATCACATAACCCAATCTTACATCTCGGCTGTAATATTTGACCACATTCCTGGCTTGTTGGACCCTACGTCTACGTGGGACCTTTATATACATCTATAACGTAATATAACCTAACCTAACCCAACCTAACATCTCGGCGGTAATATTTGACAACATTCCTGGCGAGTTGGTTTCTCCGTCTCCGTGGGACCTTTATATACATCAATAACCTAATATAACCTAACCTAATCCAACCTAATATCTCGGCGGTAATATTTGAGAACATTCCTGGCGAGTTGGCTTTTCCGCCTCCGTGGGACTTTTATATACATCAATAACGTAATATAACATAACCTAACCCAACCTAACATCTCGGCGGTAATATTTGACAACATACCTGGCGAGTTGGCCTCTACGTCTCCGCGGGACCTTTATATACATCAATAACATAATATAAGCTAGCCTAACCCAATCTAACATCTCGGCGGTAATATTTGACGACATTCCTGGCTTGTTGGCCTCTACGTCTCCGTGAGACCTTTATATACTTCAATAACGTAATATAACCTAACCTAAACCTATCTAGCATCTCGGCGGTAATATTTGAAGACATACCTGGCGAGTTGGCCTCTACGTCTCCTTGGGACCTTTATATACTTCAATAACGTAATATAACCTAACCTAAACCAATCTAACATCTCGGCGGTAATATTTGAAATCATACCTGGCGAGTTGGTCTCTTCGTCTCCGCGGGACCTTTGTATACATCAATAACGTAATATAACCTAACCTAACCCAACCTAAGATCTCGGCGGTAATATTTGGCAACATTCCTGGCGAGTTGGCTTCTCCGTCTCCGTGGGACCTTTATATACATCAATAACGTAATATAACCTAACCTAACCCAACCTAACATCTCGGCGGTAATATTTGACAACATACCTGGCGAGTTGGCCCCTACGTCTCCGTGGGACCTTTATATACATCAATAACGTAATATAGCCTAACCTAACCCAATCTTACATCTCGGCTGTAATATTTGACCACATTCCTGGCTTGTTGGACCCTACGTCTACGTGGGACCTTTATATACATCTATAACGTAATATAACCTAACCTAACCCAACCTAACATCTCGGCGGTAATATTTGACAACATTCCTGGCGAGTTGGTTTCTCCGTCTCCGTGGGACCTTTATATACATCAATAACCTAATATAACCTAACCTAATCCAACCTAATATCTCGGCGGTAATATTTGAGAACATTCCTGGCGAGTTGGCTTTTCCGCCTCCGTGGGACTTTTATATACATCAATAACGTAATATAACCTAACCTAACCCAACCTAACATCTCGGCGGTAATATTTGACAACATTCCTGGCGAGTTGGCTTCTTCATCTCCGTGGGACCTTCATATACATCAATAACGTATTATAACCTAACCTAACCCAACCTATCATCTCGGCGGTAATATTTGACATCATTCCTGGCGAGTTGGCCTCTACGTCTCCGTGGGACCTTTATATACATCAATAACATAATATAAGCTAGTCTATACCAATCTAACATCTCGGCGGTAATATTTGACCACATTCCTGGCTTGTTGGCTTCTACGTCTTCGTGGGACCTTTATATACTTCTATAACGTAATATAACCTAACCTGAACCAATCTAACATCTCGGCGGTAATATTTGAAGACATACCTGGCGAGTTGGCCTCTGCGTCTCCGTGGGACCTTTATATACATCAATAACGTAATATAACCTAACCTAAACCAATCTAACATCTCGGCGGTAATATTTGAAGACATACCTGGCGAGTTGGCCTCTTCCTCTACGTGGGACATTTATATACAGCAATAACGTAATATAACCTAACCTAACCCTACCTAACATCTCGGCGGTAATATTTGACAACATTCCTGGCGAGTTGGCTTCTTCACCTCCGTGGGACCTTCATATACATCAATAACGTAATATAACCTAACCTAACCCAACCTAACATCTCGGCGGTAATATTTGACAACATTCCTGGCGAGTTGGTTTCTCCGTCTCCGTGGGACCTTTATATACATCAATAACCTAATATAACCTAACCTAATCCAACCTAATATCTCGGCGGTAATATTTGAGAACATTCCTGGCGAGTTGGCTTTTCCGCCTCCGTGGGACTTTTATATACATCAATAACGTAATATAACATAACCTAACCCAACCTAACATCTCGGCGGTAATATTTGACAACATACCTGGCGAGTTGGCCTCTACGTCTCCGCGGGACCTTTATATACATCAATAACCTAATATAACCTAACCTAATCCAACCTAATATCTCGGCGGTAATATTTGACAACATTCCTGGCGAGTTGGCTTCTTCACCTCCGTGGGACCTTCATATACATCAATAACGTAATATAACCTAACCTAACCCAACCTAACATTTCGGCGGTAATATTTGACAACATTCCTGGCGAGTTGGTTTCTCCGTCTCCGTGGGACCTTTATATACATCAATAACCTAATATAACCTAACCTAATCCAACCTAATATCTCGGCGGTAATATTTGAGAACATTCCTGGCGAGTTGGCTTTTCCGCCTCCGTGGGACTTTTATATACATCAATAACGTAATATAACATAACCTAACCCAACCTAACATCTCGGCGGTAATATTTGACAACATACCTGGCGAGTTGGCCTCTACGTCTCCGCGGGACCTTTATATACATCAATAACATAATATAAGCTGGTCTATCCAAATCTAACATCTCGGCGGTAATATTTGAAATCATACCTGGCGAGTTGGTCTCTTCGTCTCCGTGGGACCTTTGTATACATCAATAACGTAATATAACCTAACCTAACCCAACCTAAGATCTCGGCGGTAATATTTGGCAACATTCCTGGCGAGTTGGCTTCTCCGTCTCCGTGGGACCTTTATATACATCAATAACGTAATATAACCTAACCTAACCCAACCTAACATCTCGGCGGTAATATTTGACCACATTCCCGGCTTGTTGGCCTCTACGTCTCCGTGGGACCTTTATATACATCAATAACATAATATATGCTAGCCTAAACCAATCTAACATCTCGGCGGTAATATTTGACAACAATCCTGGCGAGTTGGCTTCTCCATCTCCGTGGGACCTTTATATACATCAATCACGTAATATAACCTAACCTAACCCAACCTAACATCTCGGCGGTAAGATCTGACAACATACCTGGCGAGTTGGCCTCTACGTCTCCGTGGGACCTTTATATACTTCAATAACGTAATATAACCTAACCTAAACCTATCTAACATCTCGGCGGTAATATTTGAAGACATACCTGGCGAGTTGGCCTCTTCCTCTACGTGGGACATTTATATACAGCAATAACGTAATATAACCTAACCTAACCCTACCTAACATCTCGGCGGTAATATTTGACAACATTCCTGGCGAGTTGGCTTCTTCACCTCCGTGGGACCTTCATATACATCAATAACGTAATATAACCTAACCTAACCCAACCTAACATCTCGGCGGTAATATTTGACAACATTCCTGGCGAGTTGGTTTCTCCTTCTCCGTGGGACCTTTATATACATCAATAACCTAATATAACCTAACCTAATCCAACCTAATATCTCGGCGGTAATATTTGAGAACATTCCTGGCGAGTTGGCTTTTCCGCCTCCGTGGGACTTTTATATACATCAATAACGTAATATAACATAACCTAACACAACCTAACATCTCGGCGGTAATATTTGACAACATACCTGGCGAGTTGGCCTCTACGTCTCCGCGGGACCTTTATATACATCAATAACATAATATAAGCTGGTCTATCCAAATCTAACATCTCGGCGGTAATATTTGAAAACATACCTGGCGAGTTGGTCTCTTCGTCTCCGTGGGACCTTTGTATAAATCAATAACGTAATATAACCTAACCTAACCCAACCTAAGATCTCGGCGGTAATATTTGACAACATTGCTAGCGAGTTGGCTTCTCCGTCTCCGTGGGACCTTTATATACATCAATAACATAATATAAGCTAGTCTATCCCAATCTAACATCTCGGCGGTAATATTTGGCCACATTCCTGGCTTGTTGGCCTCTACGTCTCCGTGGGACCTTTATATACTTCAATAACGTAATATAACCTAACCTAAACCAATCTAACATCTCGGCGGTAATATTTGAAGACATACCTGGCGAGTTGGCCTCTTCGTCTCCGTGGGACCTTTATATACATCAATAACGTAATATAACCTAACCTAACCCAACCTAACATCTCGGCGGTAATATTTGACAACATTCCTGGCGAGTTGGCTTCTTCATCTCCGTGGGACCTTCATATACATCAATAACGTATTATAACCTAACCTAACCCAACCTATCATCTCGGCGGTAATATTTGAAATCATACCTGGCGAGTTGGTCTCTTCGTCTCCGCGGGACCTTTGTATACATCAATAACGTAATATAACCTAACCTAACCCAACCTAACATCTCGGCGGTAATATTTGACAACATTCCTGGCGAGTTGGCTTCTTCACCTCCGTGGGACCTTCATATACATCAATAACGTAATATAACCTAACCTAACCCAACCTAACATCTCGGCGGTAATATTTGACAACATTCCTGGCGAGTTGGTTTCTCCGTCTCCGTGGGACCTTTATATACATCAATAACCTAATATAACCTAACCTAATCCAACCTAATGTCTCGGCGGTAATATTTGAGAACATTCCTGGCGAGTTGGCTTTTCCGCCTCCGTGGGACTTTTATATACATCAATAACGTAATATAACATAACCTAACCCAACCTAACATCTCGGCGGTAATATTTGACAACATACCTGGCGAGTTGGCCTCTACGTCTCCGCGGGACCTTTATATACATCAATAACATAATATAAGCTGGTCTATCCAAATCTAACATCTCGGCGGTAATATTTGAAATCATACCTGGCGAGTTGGTCTCTTCGTCTCCGTGGGACCTTTGTATAAATCAATAACGTAATATAACCTAACCTAACCCAACCTAAGATCTCGGCGGTAATATTTGACAACATTGCTAGCGAGTTGGCTTCTCCGTCTCCGTGGGACCTTTATATACATCAATAACATAATATAAGCTAGTCTATCCCAATCTAACATCTCGGCGGTAATATTTGGCCACATTCCTGGCTTGTTGGCCTCTACGTCTCCGTGGGACCTTTATATACTTCAATAACGTAATATAACCTAACCTAAACCAATCTAACATCTCGGCGGTAATATTTGAAGACATACCTGGCGAGTTGGCCTCTTCGTCTCCGTGGGACCTTTATATACATCAATAACGTAATATAACCTAACCTAACCCAACCTAACATCTCGGCGGTAATATTTGACAACATTCCTGGCGAGTTGGTTTCTCCGTCTCCGTGGGACCTTTATATACATCAATAACCTAATATAACCTAACCTAATCCAACCTAATATCTCGGCGGTAATATTTGAGAACATTCCTGGCGAGTTGGCTTTTCCGCCTCCGTGGGACTTTTATATACATCAATAACGTAATATAACATAACCTAACCCAACCTAACATCTCGGCGGTAATATTTGACAACATACCTGGCGAGTTGGCCTCTACGTCTCCGCGGGACCTTTATATACTTCAATAACGTAATATAACCTAACCTAAACCTATCTAACATCTCGGCGGTAATATTTGAAGACATACCTGGCGAGTTGGCCTCTTCGTCTCCGTGCGACCTTTATATACATCAATAACGTAATATAACCTAACCTAACCCAACCTATCATCTCGGCGGTAATATTTGACAACATTGCTAGCGAGTTGGCTTCTCCGTCTCCGTGGGACCTTTATATACATCAATAACATAATATAAGCTAGTCTATCCCAATCTAACATCTCGGCGGTAATATTTGGCCACATTCCTGGCTTGTTGGCCTCTACGTCTCCGTGGGACCTTTATATACTTCAATAACGTAATATAACCTAACCTAAACCAATCTAACATCTCGGCGGTAATATTTGAAGACATACCTGGCGAGTTGGCCTCTTCGTCTCCGTGGGACCTTTATATACATCAATAACGTAATATAACCTAACCTAACCCAACCTAACATCTCGGCGGTAATATTTGACAACATTCCTGGCGAGTTGGCTTCTTCATCTCCGTGGGACCTTCATATACATCAATAACTTATTATAACCTAACCTAACCCAACCTATCATCTCGGCGGTAATATTTGAAATCATACCTGGCGAGTTGGTCTCTTCGTCTCCGCGGGACCTTTGTATACATCAATAACGTAATATAACCTAACCTAACCCAACCTAACATCTCGGCGGTAATATTTGACAACATTCCTGGCGAGTTGGCTTCTTCACCTCCGTGGGACCTTCATATACATCAATAACGTAATATAACCTAACCTAACCCAACCTAACATCTCGGCTGTAATATTTGACAACATTCCTGGCGAGTTGGTTTCTCCGTCTCCGTGGGACCTTTATATACATCAATAACCTAATATAACCTAACCTAATCCAACCTAATGTCTCGGCGGTAATATTTGAGAACATTCCTGGCGAGTTGGCTTTTCCGCCTCCGTGGGACTTTTATATACATCAATAACGTAATATAACATAACCTAACCCAACCTAACATCTCGGCGGTAATATTTGACAACATACCTGGCGAGTTGGCCTCTACGTCTCCGCGGGACCTTTATATACATCAATAACCTAATATAACCTAACCTAATCCAACCTAATATCTCGGCGGTAATATTTGAGAACATTCCTGGCGAGTTGGCTTTTCCGCCTCCGTGGGACTTTTATATACATCAATAACGTAATATAACATAACCTAACCCAACCTAACATCTCGGCGGTAATATTTGACAACATACCTGGCGAGTTGGCCTCTACGTCTCCGCGGGACCTTTATATACATCAATAACCTAATATAACCTAACCTAATCCAACCTAATATCTCGGCGGTAATATTTGACAACATTCCTGGCGAGTTGGCTTCTTCACCTCCGTGGGACCTTCATATACATCAATAACGTAATATAACCTAACCTAACCCAACCTAACATCTCGGCGGTAATATTTGACAACATTCCTGGCGAGTTGGTTTCTCCGTCTCCGTGGGACCTTTATATACATCAATAACATAATATAACCTAACCTAATCCAACCTAATATCTCGGCGGTAATATTTGAGAACATTCCTGGCGAGTTGGCTTTTCCGCCTCCGTGGGACTTTTATATACATCAATAACGTAATATAACATAACCTAACCCAACCTAACATCTCGGCGGTAATATTTGACAACATACCTGGCGAGTTGGCCTCTACGTCTCCGCGGGACCTTTATATACATCAATAACATAATATAAGCTGGTCTATCCAAATCTAACATCTCGGCGGTAATATTTGAAATCATACCTGGCGAGTTGGTCTCTTCGTCTCCGTGGGACCTTTGTATACATCAATAACGTAATATAACCTAACCTAACCCAACCTAAGATCTCGGCGGTAATATTTGGCAACATTCCTGGCGAGTTGGCTTCTCCGTCTCCGTGGGACCTTTATATACATCAATAACGTAATATAACCTAACCTAACCCAACCTAACATCTCGGCGGTAATATTTGACCACATTCCCGGCTTGTTGGCCTCTACGTCTCCGTGGGACCTTTATATACATCAATAACATAATATATGCTAGCCTAAACCAATCTAACATCTCGGCGGTAATATTTGACAACAATCCTGGCGAGTTGGCTTCTCCATCTCCGTGGGACCTTTATATACATCAATCACGTAATATAACCTAACCTAACCCAACCTAACATCTCGGCGGTAAGATCTGACAACATACCTGGCGAGTTGGCCTCTACGTCTCCGTGGGACCTTTATATACTTCAATAACGTAATATAACCTAACCTAAACCTATCTAACATCTCGGCGGTAATATTTGAAGACATACCTGGCGAGTTGGCCTCTTCGTCTCCGTGCGACCTTTATATACATCAATAACGTAATATAACCTAACCTAACCCAACCTATCATCTCGGCGGTAATATTTGACAACATTGCTATCGAGTTGGCTTCTCCGTCTCCGTGGGACCTTTATATACATCAATAACATAATATAAGCTAGTCTATCCCAATCTAACATCTCGGCGGTAATATTTGGCCACATTCCTGGCTTGTTGGCCTCTACGTCTCCGTGGGACCTTTATATACTTCAATAACGTAATATAACCTAACCTAAACCAATCTAACATCTCCGCGGTAATATTTGAAGACATACCTGGCGAGTTGGCCTCTTCGTCTCCGTGGGACCTTTATATACATCAATAACGTAATATAACCTAACCTAACCCAACCTAACATCTCGGCGGTAATATTTGACAACATTCCTGGAGAGTTGGCTTCTTCATCTCCGTGGGACCTTCATATACATCAATAACGTATTATAACCTAACCTAACCCAACCTATCATCTCGGCGGTAATATTTGAAATCATACCTGGCGAGTTGGTCTCTTCGTCTCCGCGGGACCTTTGTATACATCAATAACGTAATATAACCTAACCTAACCCAACCTAACATCTCGGCGGTAATATTTGACAACATTCCTGGCGAGTTGGCTTCTTCACCTCCGTGGGACCTTCATATACATCAATAACGTAATATAACCTAACCTAACCCAACCTAACATCTCGGCGGTAATATTTGACAACATTCCTGGCGAGTTGGTTTCTCCGTCTCCGTGGGACCTTTATATACATCAATAACCTAATATAACCTAACCTAATCCAACCTAATATCTCGGCGGTAATATTTGAGAACATTCCTGGCGAGTTGGCTTTTCCGCCTCCGTGGGACTTTTATATACATCAATAACGTAATATAACATAACCTAACCCAACCTAACATCTCGGCGGTAATATTTGACAACATACCTGGCGAGTTGGCCTCTACGTCTCCGCGGGACCTTTATATACATCAATAACATAATATAAGCTAGTCTATCCCAATCTAACATCTCGGCGGTAATATTTGGCCACATTCCTGGCTTGTTGGCCTCTACGTCTCCGTGGGACCTTTATATACTTCAATAACGTAATATAACCTAACCTAAAGCAATCTAACATCTCCGCGGTAATATTTGAAGACATACCTGGCGAGTTGGCCTCTTCGTCTCCGTGGGACCTTTATATACATCAATAACGTAATATAACCTAACCTAACCCAACCTAACATCTCGGCGGTAATATTTGACAACATTCCTGGCGAGTTGGCTTCTTCATCTCCGTGGGACCTTCATATACATCAATAACGTATTATAACCTAACCTAACCCAACCTATCATCTCGGCGGTAATATTTGAAATCATACCTGGCGAGTTGGTCTCTTCGTCTCCGCGGGACCTTTGTATACATCAATAACGTAATATAACCTAACCTAACCCAACCTAACATCTCGGCGGTAATATTTGACAACATTCCTGGCGAGTTGGCTTCTTCACCTCCGTGGGACCTTCATATACATCAATAACGTAATATAACCTAACCTAACCCAACCTAACATCTCGGCGGTAATATTTGACAACATTCCTGGCGAGTTGGTTTCTCCGTCTCCGTGGGACCTTTATATACATCAATAACCTAATATAACCTAACCTAATCCAACCTAATATCTCGGCGGTAATATTTGAGAACATTCCTGGCGAGTTGGCTTTTCCGCCTCCGTGGGACTTTTATATACATCAATAACGTAATATAACATAACCTAACCCAACCTAACATCTCGGCGGTAATATTTGACAACATACCTGGCGAGTTGGCCTCTACGTCTCCGCGGGACCTTTATATACATCAATAACATAATATAAGCTGGTCTATCCAAATCTAACATCTCGGCGGTAATATTTGAAATCATACCTGGCGAGTTGGTCTCTTCGTCTCCGTGGGACCTTTGTATACATCAATAACGTAATATAACCTAACCTAACCCAACCTAACATCTCGGCGGTAATATTTGACAACATACCTGGCGAGTTGGCCTCTACGTCTCCGTGGGATCTTTATATACATCAATAACGTAATATAGCATCACATAACCCAATCTTACATCTCCGCTGTAATATTTGACCACATTCCTGGCTTGTTGGACCCTACGTCTACGTGGGACCTTTATATACATCTATAACGTAATATAACCTAACCTAACCCAACCTAACATCTCGGCGGTAATATTTGACAACATTCCTGGCGAGTTGGTTTCTCCGTCTCCGTGGGACCTTTATATACATCAATAACCTAATATAACCTAACCTAATCCAACCTAATATCTCGGCGGTAATATTTGAGAACATTCCTGGCGAGTTGGCTTTTCCGCCTCCGTGGGACTTTTATATACATCAATAACGTAATATAACATAACCTAACCCAACCTAACATCTCGGCGGTAATATTTGACAACATACCTGGCGAGTTGGCCTCTACGTCTCCGCGGGACCTTTATATACATCAATAACATAATATAAGCTGGTCTATCCAAATCTAACATCTCGGCGGTAATATTTGACCACATTCCTGGCTTGTTGGCCTCTACGTATCCGTGGGACCTTTATATACATCAATAACATAATATAAGCTAGCCTAACCCAATCTAACATCTCGGCGGTAATATTTGACGACATTCCTGGCTTGTTGGCCTCTACGTCTCCGTGAGACCTTTATATACTTCAATAACGTAATATAACCTAACCTAAACCTATCTAGCATCTCGGCGGTAATATTTGACAACATACCTGGCGAGTTGGCCTCTACGTCTCCGTGGGATCTTTATATACATCAATAACGTAATATAGCATCACATAACCCAATCTTACACCTCGGCTGTAATATTTGACCACATTCCTGGCTTGTTGGACCCTACGTCTACGTGGGACCTTTATATACATCTATAACGTAATATAACCTAACCTAACCCAACCTAACATCTCGGCGGTAATATTTGACAACATTCCTGGCGAGTTGGTTTCTCCGTCTCCGTGTGACCTTTATATACATCAATAACCTAATATAACCTAACCTAACCCAACCTAAGATCTCGGCGGTAATATTTGGCAACATTCCTGGCGAGTTGGCTTCTCCGTCTCCGTGGGACCTTTATATACATCAATAACGTAATATAACCTAACCTAACCCAACCTAACATCTCGGCGGTAATATTTGACAACATACCTGGCGAGTTGGCCCCTACGTCTCCGTGGGACCTTTATATACATCAATAACGTAATATAGCCTAACCTAACCCAATCTTACATCTCGGCTGTAATATTTGACCACATTCCTGGCTTGTTGGACCCTACGTCTACGTGGGACCTTTATATACATCTATAACGTAATATAACCTAACCTAACCCAACCTAACATCTCGGCGGTAATATTTGACAACATTCCTGGCGAGTTGGTTTCTCCGTCTCCGTGGGACCTTTATATACATCAATAACCTAATATAACCTAACCTAATCCAACCTAATATCTCGGCGGTAATATTTGAGAACATTCCTGGCGAGTTGGCTTTTCCGCCTCCGTGGGACTTTTATATACATCAATAACGTAATATAACCTAACCTAACCCAACCTAACATCTCGGCGGTAATATTTGACAACATTCCTGGCGAGTTGGCTTCTTCATCTCCGTGGGACCTTCATATACATCAATAACGTATTATAACCTAACCTAACCCAACCTATCATCTCGGCGGTAATATTTGACATCATTCCTGGCGAGTTGGCCTCTACGTCTCCGTGGGACCTTTATATACATCAATAACATAATATAAGCTAGTCTATCCCAGTCTAACATCTCGGCGGTAATATTTGGCCACATTCCTGGCTTGTTGGCCTCTACGTCTCCGTGGGACCTTTATATACTTCAATAACGTAATATAACCTAACCTAAACCAATCTAACATCTCGGCGGTAATATTTGAAGACATACCTGGCGAGTTGGCCTCTGCGTCTCCGTGGGACCTTTATATACATCAATAACGTAATATAACCTAACCTAAACCAATCTAACATCTCGGCGGTAATATTTGAAGACATACCTGGCGAGTTGGCCTCTTCCTCTCCGTGGGACCTTCATATACATCAATAACGTAATATAACCTAACCTAACCCAACCTAGCATCTCGGCGGTAATATTTGACAACATTCCTGGCGAGTTGGTTTCTCCGTCTCCGTGGGACCTTTACATACATCAATAACCTAATATAACCTAACCTAATCCAACCTAATATCTCGGCGGTAATATTTGAGAACATTCCTGGCGAGTTGGCTTTTCCGCCTCCGTGGGACTTTTATATACATCAATAACGTAATATAACATAACCTAACCCAACCTAACATCTCGGCGGTAATATTTGACAACATTGCTAGCGAGTTGGCTTCTCCGTCTCCGTGGGACCTTTATATACATCAATAACATAATATAAGCTAGTCTATCCCAATCTAACATCTCGGCGGTAATATTTGGCCACATTCCTGGCTTGTTGGCCTCTACGTCTCCGTGGGACCTTTATATACTTCAATAACGTAATATAACCTAACCTAAACCAATCTAACATCTCCGCGGTAATATTTGAAGACATACCTGGCGAGTTGGCCTCTTCGTCTCCGTGGGACCTTTATATACATCAATAACGTAATATAACCTAACCTAACCCAACCTAACATCTCGGCGGTAATATTTGACAACATTCCTGGCGAGTTGGCTTCTTCATCTCCGTGGGACCTTCATATACATCAATAACGTATTATAACCTAACCTAACCCAACCTATCATCTCGGCGGTAATATTTGAAATCATACCTGGCGAGTTGGTCTCTTCGTCTCCGCGGGACCTTTGTATACATCAATAACGTAATATAACCTAACCTAACCCAACCTAACATCTCGGCGGTAATATTTGACAACATTCCTGGCGAGTTGGCTTCTTCACCTCCGTGGGACCTTCATATACATCAATAACGTAATATAACCTAACCTAACCCAACCTAACATCTCGGCGGTAATATTTGACAACATTCCTGGCGAGTTGGTTTCTCCGTCTCCGTGGGACCTTTATATACATCAATAACCTAATATAACCTAACCTAATCCAACCTAATATCTCGGCGGTAATATTTGAGAACATTCCTGGCGAGTTGGCTTTTCCGCCTCCGTGGGACTTTTATATACATCAATAACGTAATATAACATAACCTAACCCAACCTAACATCTCGGCGGTAATATTTGACAACATACCTGGCGAGTTGGCCTCTACGTCTCCGCGGGACCTTTATATACATCAATAACATAATATAAGCTGGTCTATCCAAATCTAACATCTCGGCGGTAATATTTGAAATCATACCTGGCGAGTTGGTCTCTTCGTCTCCGTGGGACCTTTGTATACATCAATAACGTAATATAACCTAACCTAACCCAACCTAACATCTCGGCGGTAATATTTGACAACATTCCTGGCGAGTTGGCTTCTTCACCTCCGTGGGAACTTCATATACATCAATAACGTAATATAACCTAACCTAACCCAACCTAACATCTCGGCGGTAATATTTGACAACGTACCTGGCGAGTTGGCCTCTACGTCTCCGTGGGATCTTTATATACATCAATAACGTAATATAGTATCACATAACCCAATCTTACATCTCGGCTGTAATATTTGACCACATTCCTGGCTTGTTGGACCCTACGTCTACGTGGGACCTTTATATACATCTATAACGTAATATAACCTAACCTAACCCAACCTAACATCTCGGCGGTAATATTTGACAACATTCCTGGCGAGTTGGTTTCTCCGTCTCCGTGGGACCTTTATATACATCAATAACCTAATATAACCTAACCTAATCCAACCTAATATCTCGGCGGTAATATTTGAGAACATTCCTGGCGAGTTGGCTTTTCCGCCTCCGTGGGACTTTTATATACATCAATAACGTAATATAACATAACCTAACCCAACCTAACATCTCGGCTGTAATATTTGACAACATACCTGGCGAGTTGGCCTCTACGTCTCCGCGGGACCTTTATATACATCAATAACATAATATAAGCTGGTCTATCCAAATCTAACATCTCGGCGGTAATATTTGACCACATTCCTGGCTTGTTGGCCTCTACGTATCCGCGGGACCTTTATATACATCAATAACATAATATAAGCTAGCCTAACCCAATCTAACATCTCGGCGGTAATATTTGACGACATTCCTGGCTTGTTGGCCTCTACGTCTCCGTGAGACCTTTATATACTTCAATAACGTAATATAACCTAACCTAAACCTATCTAGCATCTCGGCGGTAATATTTGACAACATACCTGGCGAGTTGGCCTCTACGTCTCCGTGGGATCTTTATATACATCAGTAACGTAATATAGCATCACATAACCCAATCTTACACCTCGGCTGTAATATTTGACCACATTCCTGGCTTGTTGGACCCTACGTCTACGTGGGACCTTTATATACATCTATAACGTAATATAACCTAACCTAACCCAACCTAACATCTCGGCGGTAATATTTGACAACATTCCTGGCGAGTTGGTTTCTCCGTCTCCGTGTGACCTTTATATACATCAATAACCTAATATAACCTAACCTAACCCAACCTAAGATCTCGGCGGTAATATTTGGCAACATTCCTGGCGAGTTGGCTTCTCCGTCTCCGTGGGACCTTTATATACATCCATAACGTAATATAACCTAACCTAACCCAACCTAACATCTCGGCGGTAATATTTGACAACATACCTGGCGAGTTGGCCCCTACGTCTCCGTGGGACCTTTATATACATCAATAACGTAATATAGCCTAACCTAACCCAATCTTACATCTCGGCTGTAATATTTGACCACATTCCTGGCTTGTTGGACCCTACGTCTACGTGGGACCTTTATATACATCTATAACGTAATATAACCTAACCTAACCCAACCTAACATCTCGGCGGTAATATTTGACAACATTCCTGGCGAGTTGGTTTCTCCGTCTCCGTGGGACCTTTATATACATCAATAACCTAATATAACCTAACCTAATCCAACCTAATATCTCGGCGGTAATATTTGAGAACATTCCTGGCGAGTTGGCTTTTCCGCCTCCGTGGGACTTTTATATACATCAATAACGTAATATAACCTAACCTAACCCAACCTAACATCTCGGCGGTAATATTTGACAACATTCCTGGTGAGTTGGCTTCTTCATCTCCGTGGGACCTTCATATACATCAATAACGTATTATAACCTAACCTAACCCAACCTATCATCTCGGCGGTAATATTTGACATCATTCCTGGCGAGTTGGCCTCTACGTCTCCGTGGGACCTTTATATACATCAATAACATAATATAAGCTAGTCTATCCCAATCTAACATCTCGGCGGTAATATTTGACCACATTCCTGGCTTGTTGGCTTCTACGTCTTCGTGGGACCTTTATATACTTCTATAACGTAATATAACCTAACCTGAACCAATCTAACATCTCGGCGGTAATATTTGAAGACATACCTGGCGAGTTGGCCTCTGCGTCTCCGTGGGACCTTTATATACATCAATAACGTAATATAACCTAACCTAAACCAATCTAACATCTCGGCGGTAATATTTGAAGACATACCTGGCGAGTTGGCCTCTTCGTCTCCGTGGGACCTTCATATACATCAATAACGTATTATAACCTAACCTAACCCAACCTATCTTCTCGGCGGTAATATTTGACAACATTCCTGGCGAGTTGGCCTCTACGTCTCCGTGGGACCTTTATATACATCAATAACATAATATAAGCTAGTCTATCCCAGTCTAACATCTCGGCGGTAATATTTGGCCACATTCCTGGCTTGTTGGCCTCTACGTCTCCGTGGGACCTTTATATACTTCAATAACGTAATATAACCTAACCTAAACCAATCTAACATCTCGGCGGTAATATTTGAAGACATACCTGGCGAGTTGGCCTCTGCGTCTCCGTGGGACCTTTATATACATCAATAACGTAATATAACCTAACCTAAACCAATCTAACATCTCGGCGGTAATATTTGAAGACATACCTGGCGAGTTGGCCTCTTCCTCTACGTGGGACATTTATATACAGCAATAACGTAGTATAACCTAACCTAACCCTACCTAACATCTCGGCGGTAATATTTGACAACATTCCTGGCGAGTTGGCTTCTTCACCTCCGTGGGACCTTCATATACATCAATAACGTAATATAACCTAACCTAACCCAACCTAGCATCTCGGCGGTAATATTTGACAACATTCCTGGCGAGTTGGTTTCTCCGTCTCCGTGGGACCTTTATATACATCAATAACCTAATATAACCTAACCTAATCCAACCTAATATCTCGGCGGTAATATTTGAGAACATTCCTGGCGAGTTGGCTTTTCCGCCTCCGTGGGACTTTTATATACATCAATAACGTAATATAACATAACCTAACCCAACCTAACATCTCGGCGGTAATATTTGACAACATACCTGGCGAGTTGGCCTCTACGTCTCCGCGGGACCTGTATATACATCAATAACGTAATATAACCTAACCTAACCCAACCTAACATCTCGGCGGTAATATTTGACAACATACCTGGCGAGTTGGCCCCTACGTCTCCGTGGGACCTTTATATACATCAATAACGTAATATAGCCTAACCTAACCCAACCTAACATCTCGGCGGTAATATTTGACCACATTCCCGGCTTGTTGGCCTCTACGTCTCCGTGGGACCTTTATATACATCAATAACATAATATATGCTAGCCTAAACCAATCTAACATCTCGGCGGTAATATTTGACAACAATCCTGGCGAGTTGGCTTCTCCATCTCCGTGGGACCTTTATATACATCAATCACGTAATATAACCTAACCTAACCCAACCTAACATCTCGGCGGTAAGATCTGACAACATACCTGGCGAGTTGGCCTCTACGTCTCCGTGGGACCTTTATATACTTCAATAACGTAATATAACCTAACCTAAACCTATCTAACATCTCGGCGGTAATATTTGAAGACATACCTGGCGAGTTGGCCTCTTCGTCTCCGTGCGACCTTTATATACATCAATAACGTAATATAACCTAACCTAACCCAACCTATCATCTCGGCAGTAATATTTGACAACATTGCTAGCGAGTTGGCTTCTCCGTCTCCGTGGGACCTTTATATACATCAATAACATAATATAAGCTAGTCTATCCCAATCTAACATCTCGGCGGTAATATTTGACCACATTCCTGTCTTGTTGGCTTCTACGTCTTCGTGGGACCTTTATATACTTCAATAACGTAATATAACCTAACCTAAACCAATCTAACATCTCGGCGGTAATATTTGAAGACATACCTGGCGAGTTGGCCTCTGCGTCTCCGTGGGACCTTTATATACATCAATAACGTAATATAACCTAACCTAAACCAATCTAACATCTCGGCGGTAATATTTGAAGACATACCTGGCGAGTTGGCCTCTTCCTCTACGTGGGACATTTATATACAGCAATAACGTAATATAACCTAACCTAACCCTACCTAACATCTCGGCGGTAATATTTGACAACATTCCTGGCGAGTTGGCTTCTTCACCTCCGTGGGACCTTCATATACATCAATAACGTAATATAACCTAACCTAACCCAACCTAGCATCTCGGCGGTAATATTTGACAACATTCCTGGCGAGTTGGTTTCTCCGTCTCCGTGGGACCTTTATATACATCAATAACCTAATATAACCTAACCTAATCCAACCTAATATCTCGGCGGTAATATTTGAGAACATTCCTGGCGAGTTGGCTTTTCCGCCTCCGTGGGGCTTTTATATACATCAATAACGTAATATAACATAACCTAACCCAACCTAACATCTCGGCGGTAATATTTGACAACATACCTGGCGAGTTGGCCTCTACGTCTCCGCGGGACCTGTATATACATCAATAACGTAATATAACCTAACCTAACCCAACCTAACATCTCGGCGGTAATATTTGACAACATACCTGGCGAGTTGGCCCCTACGTCTCCGTGGGACCTTTATATACATCAATAACGTAATATAGCCTAACCTAACCCAACCTAACATCTCGGCGGTAATATTTGACCACATTCCCGGCTTGTTGGCCTCTACGTCTCCGTGGGACCTTTATATACATCAATAACATAATATATGCTAGCCTAAACCAATCTAACATCTCGGCGGTAATATTTGACAACAATCCTGGCGAGTTGGCTTCTCCATCTCCGTGGGACCTTTATATACATCAATCACGTAATATAACCTAACCTAACCCAACCTAACATCTCGGCGGTAAGATCTGACAACATACCTGGCGAGTTGGCCTCTACGTCTCCGTGGGACCTTTATATACTTCAATAACGTAATATAACCTAACCTAAACCTATCTAACATCTCGGCGGTAATATTTGAAGACATACCTGGCGAGTTGGCCTCTTCGTCTCCGTGCGACCTTTATATACATCAATAACGTAATATAACCTAACCTAACCCAACCTATCATCTCGGCAGTAATATTTGACAACATTGCTAGCGAGTTGGCTTCTCCGTCTCCGTGGGACCTTTATATACATCAATAACATAATATAAGCTAGTCTATCCCAATCTAACATCTCGGCGGTAATATTTGACCACATTCCTGTCTTGTTGGCTTCTACGTCTTCGTGGGACCTTTATATACTTCAATAACGTAATATAACCTAACCTAAACCAATCTAACATCTCGGCGGTAATATTTGAAGACATACCTGGCGAGTTGGCCTCTGCGTCTCCGTGGGACCTTTATATACATCAATAACGTAATATAACCTAACCTAAACCAATCTAACATCTCGGCGGTAATATTTGAAGACATACCTGGCGAGTTGGCCTCTTCCTCTACGTGGGACATTTATATACAGCAATAACGTAATATAACCTAACCTAACCCAACCTAACATCTCGGCGGTAATATTTGACAACATTCCTGGCGAGTTGGCTTCTTCACCTCCGTGGGACCTTCATATACATCAATAACGTAATATAACCTAACCTAACCCAACCTAACATCTCGGCGGTAATATTTGACAACATACCTGGCGAGTTGGCCTCTACGTCTCCGTGGGATCTTTATATACATCAATAACGTAATATAGCATCACATAACCCAATCTTACATCTCGGCTGTAATATTTGACCACATTCCTGGCTTGTTGGACCCTACGTCTACGTGGGACCTTTATATACATCTATAACGTAATATAACCTAACCTAACCCAACCTAACATCTCGGCGGTAATATTGGACAACATTCCTGGCGAGTTGGTTTCTCCGTCTCCGTGGGACCTTTATATACATCAATAACCTAATATAACCTAACCTAATCCAACCTAATATCTCGGCGGTAATATTTGAGAACATTCCTGGCGAGTTGGCTTTTCCGCCTCCGTGGGACTTTTATATACATCAATAACGTAATATAACCTAACCTAACCCAACCTAACATCTCGGCGGTAATATTTGACAACATTCCTGGCGAGTTGGCTTCGTCATCTCCGTGGGACCTTCATATACATCAATAACGTATTATAACCTAACCTAACCCAACCTATCATCTCGGCGGTAATATTTGACATCATTCCTGGCGAGTTGGCCTCTACGTCTCCGTGGGACCTTTATATACATCAATAACATAATATAAGCTAGTCTATCCGAATCTAACATCTCGGCGGTAATATTTGACCACATTCCTGGCTTGTTGGCTTCTACGTCTTCGTGGGACCTTTATATACTTCTATAACGTAATATAACCTAACCTGAACCAATCTAACATCTCGGCGGTAATATTTGAAGACATACCTGGCGAGTTGGCCTCTGCGTCTCCGTGGGACCTTTATATACATCAATAACGTAATATAACCTAACCTAAACCAATCTAACATCTCGGCGGTAATATTTGAAGACATACCTGGCGAGTTGGCCTCTTCGTCTCCGTGGGACCTTCATATACATCAATAACGTATTATAACCTAACCTAACCCAACCTATCTTCTCGGCGGTAATATTTGACAACATTCCTGGCGAGTTGGCCTCTACGTCTCCGTGGGACCTTTATATACATCAATAACATAATATAAGCTAGTCTATCCCAGTCTAACATCTCGGCGGTAATATTTGGCCACATTCCTGGCTTGTTGGCCTCTACGTCTCCGTGGGACCTTTATATACTTCAATAACGTAATATAACCTAACCTAAACCAATCTAACATCTCGGCGGTAATATTTGAAGACATACCTGGCGAGTTGGCCTCTGCGTCTCCGTGGGACCTTTATATACATCAATAACGTAATATAACCTAACCTAAACCAATCTAACATCTCGGCGGTAATATTTGAAGACATACCTGGCGAGTTGGCCTCTTCCTCTACGTGGGACATTTATATACAGCAATAACGTAATATAACCTAACCTAACCCTACCTAACATCTCGGCGGTAATATTTGACAACATTCCTGGCGAGTTGGCTTCTTCACCTCCGTGGGACCTTCATATACATCAATAACGTAATATAACCTAACCTAACCCAACCTAGCATCTCGGCGGTAATATTTGACAACATTCCTGGCGAGTTGGTTTCTCCGTCTCCGTGGGACCTTTATATACATCAATAACCTAATATAACCTAACCTAATCCAACCTAATATCTCGGCGGTAATATTTGAGAACATTCCTGGCGAGTTGGCTTTTCCGCCTCCGTGGGACTTTTATATACATCAATAACGTAATATAACATAACCTAACCCAACCTAACATCTCGGCGGTAATATTTGACAACATACCTGGCGAGTTGGCCTCTACGTCTCCGCGGGACCTTTATATACATCAATAACGTAATATAACCTAACCTAACCCAACCTAACATCTCGGCGGTAATATTTGACAACATACCTGGCGAGTTGGCCCCTACGTCTCCGTGGGACCTTTATATACATCAATAACGTAATATAGCCTAACCTAACCCAACCTAACATCTCGGCGGTAATATTTGACCACATTCCCGGCTTGTTGGCCTCTACGTCTCCGTGGGACCTTTATATACATCAATAACATAATATATGCTAGCCTAAACCAATCTAACATCTCGGCGGTAATATTTGACAACAATCCTGGCGAGTTGGCTTCTCCATCTCCGTGGGACCTTTATATACATCAATCACGTAATATAACCTAACCTAACCCAACCTAACATCTCGGCGGTAATATTTGAAGACATACCTGGCGAGTTGGCCTCTTCGTCTCCGTGCAACCTTTATATACATCAATAACGTAATATAACCTAACCTAACCCAACCTATCATCTCGGCGGTAATATTTGACAACATTGCTAGCGAGTTGGCTTCTCCGTCTCCGTGGGACCTTTATATACATCAATAACATAATATAAGCTAGTCTATCCCAATCCAACATCTCGGCGGAAATATTTGACCACATTCCTGGCGAGTTGGCTTCTTCACCTCCGTGGGACCTTCATATACATCAATAACGTAATATAACCTAACCTAACCCAACCTAACATCTCGGCGGTAATATTTGACAACATTCCTGGCGAGTTGGTTTCTCCGTCTCCGTGAGACCTTTATATACTTCAATAACGTAATATAACCTAACCTAACCCAACCTAACATCTCGGCGGTAATATTTGACAACATTCCTGGCGAGTTGGCTTCTTCACCTTCGTGGGACCTTCATATACATCAATAACGTAATATAACCTAACCTAACCCAACCTATCATCTCGGCGGTAATATTTGACATCATTCCTGGCGAGTTGGCCTCTACGTCTCCGTGGGACCTTTATATACATCAATAACATAATATAAGCTAGTCTATCCCAATCTAACATCTCGGCGGTAATATTTGACCACATTCCTGTCTTGTTGGCTTCTACGTCTTCGTGGGACCTTTATATACTTCAATAACGTAATATAACCTAACCTACACCAATCTAACATCTCGGCGGTAATATTTGAAGACATACCTGGCGAGTTGGCCTCTGCGTCTCCGTGGAACCTTTATATACATCAATAACGTAATATAACCTAACCTAAACCAATCTAACATCTCGGCGGTAATATTTGACCACATTCCTGGCTTGTTGGACCCTACGTCTACGTGGGACCTTTATATACATCTATAACGTAATATAACCTAACCTAACCCAACCTAACATCTCGGCGGTAATATTTGACAACATTCCTGGCGAGTTGGTTTCTCCGTCTCCGTGTGACCTTTATATACATCAATAACCTAATATAACCTAACCTAACCCAACCTAAGATCTCGGCGGTAATATTTGGCAACATTCCTGGCGAGTTGGCTTCTCCGTCTCCGTGGGACCTTTATATACATCAATAACGTAATATAACCTAACCTAACCCAACCTAACATCTCGGCGGTAATATTTGACAACATACCTGGCGAGTTGGCCCCTACGTCTCCGTGGGACCTTTATATACATCAATAACGTAATATAGCCTAACCTAACCCAATCTTACATCTCGGCTGTAATATTTGACCACATTCCTGGCTTGTTGGACCCTACGTCTACGTGGGACCTTTATATACATCTATAACGTAATATAACCTAACCTAACCCAACCTAACATCTCGGCGGTAATATTTGACAACATTCCTGGCGAGTTGGTTTCTCCGTCTCCGTGGGACCTTTATATACATCAATAACCTAATATAACCTAACCTAATCCAACCTAATATCTCGGCGGTAATATTTGAGAACATTCCTGGCGAGTTGGCTTTTCCGCCTCCGTGGGACTTTTATATACATCAATAACGTAATATAACCTAACCTAACCCAACCTAACATTTCGGCGGTAATATTTGACAACATTCCTGGCGAGTTGGCTTCTTCATCTCCGTGGGACCTTCATATACATCAATAACGTATTATAACCTAACCTAACCCAACCTATCATCTCGGCGGTAATATTTGACATCATTCCTGGCGAGTTGGCCTCTACGTCTCCGTGGGACCTTTATATACATCAATAACATAATATAAGCTAGTCTATCCCAATCTAACATCTCGGCGGTAATATTTGACCACATTCCTGGCTTGTTGGCTTCTACGTCTTCGTGGGACCTTTATATACTTCTATAACGTAATATAACCTAACCTGAACCAATCTAACATCTCGGCGGTAATATTTGAAGACATACCTGGCGAGTTGGCCTCTGCGTCTCCGTGGGACCTTTATATACATCAATAACGTAATATAACCTAACCTAAACCAATCTAACATCTCGGCGGTAATATTTGAAGACATACCTGGCGAGTTGGCCTCTTCGTCTCCGTGGGACCTTCATATACATCAATAACGTATTATAACCTAACCTAACCCAACCTATCTTCTCGGCGGTAATATTTGACAACATTCCTGGCGAGTTGGCCTCTACGTCTCCGTGGGACCTTTATATACATCAATAACATAATATAAGCTAGTCTATCCCAGTCTAACATCTCGGCGGTAATATTTGGCCACATTCCTGGCTTGTTGGCCTCTACGTCTCCGTGGGACCTTTATATACTTCAATAACGTAATATAACCTAACCTAAACCAATCTAACATCTCGGCGGTAATATTTGAAGACATACCTGGCGAGTTGGCCTCTGCGTCTCCGTGGGACCTTTATATACATCAATAACGTAATATAACCTAACCTAAACCAATCTAACATCTCGGCGGTAATATTTGAAGACATACCTGGCGAGTTGGCCTCTTCCTCTACGTGGGACATTTATATACAGCAATAACGTAATATAACCTAACCTAACCCTACCTAACATCTCGGCGGTAATATTTGACAACATTCCTGGCGAGTTGGCTTCTTCACCTCCGTGGGACCTTCATATACATCAATAACGTAATATAACCTAACCTAACCCAACCTAGCATCTCGGCGGTAATATTTGACAACATTCCTGGCGAGTTGGTTTCTCCGTCTCCGTGGGACCTTTATATACATCAATAACGTAATATAACATAACCTAACCCAACCTAACATCTCGGCGGTAATATTTGACAACATACCTGGCGAGTTGGCCTCTACGTCTCCGCGGGACCTTTATATACATCAATAACGTAATATAACCTAACCTAACCCAACCTAACATCTCGGCGGTAATATTTGACAACATACCTGGCGAGTTGGCCCCTACGTCTCCGTGGGACCTTTATATACATCAATAACGTAATATAGCCTAACCTAACCCAACCTAACATCTCGGCGGTAATATTTGACCACATTCCCGGCTTGTTGGCCTCTACGTCTCCGTGGGACCTTTATATACATCAATAACATAATATATGCTAGCCTAAACCAATCTAACATCTCGGCGGTAATATTTGACAACAATCCTGGCGAGTTGGCTTCTCCATCTCCGTGGGACCTTTATATACATCAATCACGTAATATAACCTAACCTAACCCAACCTAACATCTCGGCGGTAAGATCTGACAACATACCTGGCGAGTTGGCCTCTACGTCTCCGTGGGACCTTTATATACTTCAATAACGTAATATAACCTAACCTAAACCTATCTAACATCTCGGCGGTAATATTTGAAGACATACCTGGCGAGTTGGCCTCTTCGTCTCCGTGCGACCTTTATATACATCAATAACGTAATATAACCTAACCTAACCCAACCTATCATCTCGGCGGTAATATTTGACAACATTGCTAGCGAGTTGGCTTCTCCGTCTCCGTGGGACCTTTATATACATCAATAACATAATATAAGCTAGTCTATCCCAATCCAACATCTCGGCGGTAATATTTGACCACATTCCTGGCGAGTTGGCTTCTTCACCTCCGTGGGACCTTCATATACATCAATAACGTAATATAACCTAACCTAACCCAACCTAACATCTCGGCGGTAATATTTGACAACATACCTGGCGAGTTGGCCTCTACGTCTCCGTGGGATCTTTATATACATCAATAACGTAATATAGCATCACATAACCCAATCTTACATCTCGGCTGTAATATTTGACCACATTCCTGGCTTGTTGGACCCTACGTCTACGTGGGACCTTTATATACATCTATAACGTAATATAACCTAACCTAACCCAACCTAACATCTCGGCGGTAATATTTGACAACATTCCTGGCGAGTTGGTTTCTCCGTCTCCGTGAGACCTTTATATACTTCAATAACGTAATATAACCTAACCTAACCCAACCTAACATCTCGGCGGTAATATTTGACAACATTCCTGGCGAGTTGGCTTCTTCACCTCCGTGGGACCTTCATATACATCAATAACGTAATATAACCTAACCTAACCCAACCTATCATCTCGGCGGTAATATTTGACATCATTCCTGGCGAGTTGGCCTCTACGTCTCCGTGGGACCTTTATATACATCAATAACATAATATAAGCTAGTCTATCCCAATCTAACATCTCGGCGGTAATATTTGAACACATTCCTGTCTTGTTGGCTTCTACGTCTTCGTGGGACCTTTATATACTTCAATAACGTAATATAACCTAACCTAAACCAATCTAACATCTCGGCGGTAATATTTGAAGACATACCTGGCGAGTTGGCCTCTGCGTCTCCGTGGGACCTTTATATACATCAATAACGTAATATAACCTAACCTAAACCAATCTAACATCTCGGCGGTAATATTTGAAGACATACCTGGCGAGTTGGCCTCTTCCTCTACGTGGGACATTTATATACAGCAATAACGTAATATAACCTAACCTAACCCAACCTAACATCTCGGCGGTAATAGTTGACAACATTCCTGGCGAGTTGGCTTCTTCACCTCCGTGGGACCTTCATATACTTCAATAACGTAATATAACCTAACCTAACCCAACCTAACATCTCGGCGGTAATATTTGACAACATTCCTGGCGAGTTGGTTTCTCCGTCTCCGTGGGACCTTTATATACATCAATAACCTAATATAACCTAACCTAATCCAACCTAATATCTCGGCGGTAATATTTGAGAACATTCCTGGCGAGTTGGCTTTTCCGCCTCCGTGGGGCTTTTATATACATCAATAACGTAATATAACATAACCTAACCCAACCTAACATCTCGGCGGTAATATTTGACAACATACCTGGCGAGTTGGCCTCTACGTCTCCGCGGGACCTTTATATACATCAATAACATAATATAAGCTGGTCTATCCAAATCTAATATCTCGGCGGTAATATTTGAAATCATACCTGGCGAGTTGGTCTCTTCGTCTCCGTGGGACCTTTGTATACATCAATAACGTAATATAACCTAACCTAACCCAACCTAACATCTCGGCGGTAATATTTGACAACATTCCTGGCGAGTTGGCTTCTTCACCTCCGTGGGACCTTCATATACATCAATAACGTAATATAACGTAACCTAACCCAACCTAACATCTCGGCGGTAATATTTGACAACATACCTGGCGAGTTGGCCTCTACGTCTCCGTGGGATCTTTATATACATCAATAACGTAATATAGCATCACATAACCCAATCTTACATCTCGGCTGTAATATTTGACCACATTCCTGGCGTGTTGGACCCTACGTCTACGTGGGACCTTTATATACATCTATAACGTAATATAACCTAACCTAACCCAACCTAACATCTCGGCGGTAATATTTGACAACATTCCTGGCGAGTTGGTTTCTCCGTCTCCGTGGGACCTTTATATACATCAATAACCTAATATAACCTAACCTAATCCAACCTAATATCTCGGCGGTAATATTTGAGAACATTCCTGGCGAGTTGGCTTTTCCGCCTCCGTGGGACTTTTATATACATCAATAACGTAATATAACATAACCTAACCCAACATAACATCTCGGCGGTAATATTTGACAACATACCTGGCGAGTTGGCCTCTACGTCTCCGCGGCACCTTTATATACATCAATAACATAATATAAGCTGGTCTATCCAAATCTAACATCTCGGCGGTAATATTTGACCACATTCCTGGCTTGTTGGCCTCTACGTCTCCGTGGGACCTTTATATACATCAATAACATAATATAAGCTAGCCTAACCCAATCTAACATCTCGGCGGTAATATTTGACGACATTCCTGGCTTGTTGGCCTCTACGTCTCCGTGAGATCTTTATATACTTCAATAACGTAATATAACCTAACCTAACCCTATCTAGCATCTCGGCGGTAATATTTGAAGACATACCTGGCGAGTTGGCCTCTACGTCTCCTTGGGACCTTTATATACTTCAATAACGTAATATAACCTAACCTAAACCAATCTAACATCTCGGCGGTAATATTTGAAATCATACCTGGCGAGTTGGTCTCTTCGTCTCCGCGTGACCTTTGTATACATCAATAACGTAATATAACCTAACCTAACCCAACCTAAGATCTCGGCGGTAATATTTGGCAACATTCCTGGCGAGTTGGCTTCTCCGTCTCCGTGGGACCTTTATATACATCAATAACGTAATATAACCTAACCTAACCCAACCTAACATCTCGGCGGTAATATTTGACAACATACCTGGCGCGTTGGCCCCTACGTCTCCGTGGGACCTTTATATACATCAATAACGTAATATAGCCTAACCTAATCCAATCTTACATCTCGGCTGTAATATTTGACCACATTCCTGGCTTGTTGGACCCTACGTCTACGTGGGACCTTTATATACATCTATAACGTAATATAACCTAACCTAACCCAACCTAACATCTCGGCGGTAATATTTGACAACATTCCTGGCGAGTTGGTTTCTCCGTCTCCGTGGGACCTTTATATACATCAATAACCTAATATAACCTAACCTAATCCAACCTAATATCTCGGCGGTAATATTTGAGAACATTCCTGGCGAGTTGGATTTTCCGCCTCCGTGGGACTTTTATATACATCAATAACGTAATATAACCTAACCTAACCCAACCTAACATCTCGGCGGTAATATTTGACAACATTCCTGGCGAGTTGGCTTCTTCATCTCCGTGGGACCTTCATATACATCAATAACGTATTATAACCTAACCTAACCCAACCTATCATCTCGGCGGTAATATTTGACATCATTCCTGGCGAGTTGGCCTCTACGTCTCCGTGGGACCTTTATATACATCAATAACATAATATAAGCTAGTCTATCCGAATCTAACATCTCGGCGGTAATATTTGACCACATTCCTGGCTTGTTGGCTTCTACGTCTTCGTGGGACCTTTATATACTTCAATAACGTAATATAACCTAACCTAAACCAATCTAACATCTCGGCGGTAATATTTGAAGACATACCTGGCGAGTTGGCCTCTGCGTCTCCGTGGGACCTTTATATACATCAATAACGTAATATAACCTAACCTAAACCAATCTAACATCTCGGCGGTAATATTTGAAGACATACCTGGCGAGTTGGCCTCTTCCTCTACGTGGGACATTTATATACAGCAATAACGTAATATAACCTAACCTAACCCAACCTAACATCTCGGCGGTAATATTTGACAACATTCCTGGCGAGTTGGCTTCTTCACCTCCGTGGGACCTTCATATACATCAATAACGTAATATAACCTAACCTAACCCAGCCTATCATCTCGGCGGTAATATTTGACATCATTCCTGGCGAGTTGGCCTCTACGTCTCCGTGGGACCTTTATATACATCAATAACATAATATAAGCTAGTCTATCCCAATCTAACATCTCGGCGGTAATATTTGACCACATTCCTGGCTTGTTGGCTTCTACGTCTTCGTGGGACCTTTATATACTTCAATAACGTAATATAACCTAACCTAAACCAATCTAACATCTCGGCGGTAATATTTGAAGACATACCTGGCGAGTTGGCCTCTGCGTCTCCGTGGGACCTTTATATACATCAATAACGTAATATAACCTAACCTAAACCAATCTAACATCTCGGCGGTAATATTTGAAGACATACCTGGCGAGTTGGCCTCTTCCTCTACGTGGGACATTTATATACAGCAATAACGTAATATAACCTAACCTAACCCTACCTAACATCTCGGCGGTAATATTTGACAACATTCCTGGCGAGTTGGCTTCTTCACCTCCGTGGGACCTTCATATACATCAATAACGTAATATAACCTAACCTAACCCAACCTAACATCTCGGCGGTAATATTTGACAACATTCCTGGCGAGTTGGTTTCTCCGTCTCCGTGGGACCTTTATATACATCAATAACCTAATATAACCTAACCTAATCCAACCTAATATCTCGGCGGTAATATTTGAGAACATTCCTGGCGAGTTGGCTTTTCCGCCTCCGTGGGACTTTTATAGACATCAATAACGTAATATAACATAAACTAACCCAACCTAACATCTCGGCGGTAATATTTGACAACATACCTGGCGAGTTGGCCTCTACGTCTCCGCGGGACCTTTATATACATCAATAACATAATATAAGCTGGTCTATCCAAATCTAACATCTCGGCGGTAATATTTGACAACAATCCTGGCGAGTTGGCTTCTCCATCTCCGTGGGACCTTTATATACATCAATCACGTAATATAACCTAACCTAACCCAACCTAACATCTCGGCGGTAAGATCTGACAACATACCTGGCGAGTTGGCCTCTACGTCTCCGTGGGACCTTTATATACTTCAATAACGTAATATAACCTAACCTAAACCTATCTAACATCACGGCGGTAATATTTGAAGACATACCTGGCGAGTTGGCCTCTTCGTCTCCGTGCGACCTTTATATACATCAATAACGTAATATAACCTAACCTAACCCAACCTATCATCTCGGCGGTAATATTTGACAACATTGCTAGCGAGTTGGCTTCTCCGTCTCCGTGGGACCTTTATATACATCAATAACGTAATATATCCTAACCTAACCCAACCTAACATCTCGGCGGTAAGATTTGACAACATACTTGGCGAGTTGGCCTCTACGTCTCCTTGGGACCTTTATATACTTCAATAACGTAATATAACCTAACCTAAACCAATCTAACATCTCGGCGGTAATATTTGAAGACATACCTGGCGAGTTGGCCTCTTCGTCTCCGTGGGACCTTTATATATATCAATAACGTAATATAACCTAACCTAACCCAACCTAACATCTCGGCGGTAATATTTGACAACAATCCTGGCGAGTTGGCTTCTCCATCTCCGTGGGACCTTTATATACATCAATAACGTAATATAACCTAACCTAACCCAACCTAACATCTCGGCGGTAAGATCTGACAACATACCTGGCGAGTTGGCCTCTACGTCTCCGTGGGACCTTTATATACATCAATAACGTAATATAGCCTAACCTAACCCAACCTAACATCTGGGCGGTAATATTTGCCCACATTCCTGTCTTGTTGGCCTCTACGTCTCCGTTGGACCGTTATATACATCAATAATGTAATACAACCTAACCTAACCCAACCTAACATCTCGGCGGTAATATTTGAAGACATACCTGGCGAGTTGGCCTCTTCGTCTCCGTGGGACCTTTGTATACATCAATAACGTAATATAACCTAACCTAACCCAACCTAAGATCTCGGCGGTAATATTTGGCAACATTCCTGGCGAGTTGGCTTCTCCGTCTCCGTGGGACCTTTATATACATCAATAACGTAATATAACCTAACCTAACCCAACCTAACATCTCGGCGGTAATATTTGACAACAATCCTGGCGTGTTGGCTTCTCCATCTCCGTGGGACCTTTATATACATCAATAACGTAATATAACCTAACCTAACCCAACCTAACATCTCGGCGGTAAGATCTGACAACATACCTGGCGAGTTGGCCTCTACGTCTACGTGGGACCTTTATATACATCAATAACGTAATATAGCCTAACCTAACCCAACCTAACATCTCGGCGGTAATATTTGCCCACATTCCTGTCTTGTTGGCCTCTACGTCTCCGTTGGACCGTTATATACATCAATAATGTAATACAACCTAACCTAACCCAACCTAACATCTCGGCGGTAATATTTGACAACATTCCTGGCGAGTTGGCTTATCCGTCTCCGTGGGACCTTTATATACATCAATAACGTAATATAACCTAACCTAACCCAATCTAGCATCTCGGCGGTAATATTTGACCACATTCCTGGCTTGTTGGCCTCTACGTCTCCGTGGGACCTTTATATACATCAATAACGTAATATAACCTAACCTAACCCAACCTAACATCTCGGCGGGAATATTTGACCACATTCCTGCCTTGATGGCCTCTACGTCTCCATGGGACCGTTATATACATCAATAACGTAATATAACCTAACCTAACCCAACCTAACATCTCGGCGGTAATATTGGAAAACTTACCTGGCGAGTTGGCCTTTACGCCTCCGTGGGACCTTTGTATACATCAATAACGTAATATAACCTAGCCTAACCCAACCTAACATCTCGGCGGTAAGATTTGACAACATACCTGGCGAGTTGGCCTCTACGTCTCCGTGGGACCTTTATATACATCAATAACGTAATATAGCCTAACCTAACCCAACCTAACATCTCGGCGGTAATATTTGACCACATTCCTGTCTTGTTGGCCTCTACGTCTCCGTGGGACCGTTATATACATCAATAATGTAATACAACCTAACCTAACCCAACCTAACATCTCGGCAGTAATATTTGAGAACATTCCTGGCGAGTTGGCTTCTCCGCCTCCGTGGGACCTTTATATACATCAATAACGTAATATAACATAACCTAACCCAACCTAACATCTCGGCGGTACTATTTGACATCATACCTGGCGAGTTGGCCTTTACGCCTCCGTGGGACCTTTGTATACATCAATAACGTAATATAACCTAGCCTAACCCAACCTAACATCTCGGCGGTAATATTTGACAACATACCTGGCGAGTTGGCCTCTAGGTCTCCGTGGGATCTTTATACACATCAATAACGTAATATAACATCACCTAACCCAATCTTACATCTCGGCGGTAATATTTGATCACATTCCTGGCTTGTTGGACTCTACGTCTCCGTGGGACCTTTATATACATCTATAACGTAATATAACCTAACCTAACCCAACCTAACATCTCGGCGGTAAGATTTGACAACATACCTGGCGAGTTGGCCTCTACGTCTCCGTGGGACCTTTATATACATCAATAACGTAATATAGCCTAACCTAACCCAACCTAACATCTCGGCGGTAATATTTGACCACATTCCTGTCTTGTTGGCCTCTACGTCTCCGTGGGACCGTTATATACATCAATAATGTAATACAACCTAACCTAACGCAACCTAACATCTCGGCAGTAATATTTGAGAACATTCCTGGCGAGTTGGCTTCTCCGCCTCCGTGGGACCTTTATATACATCAATAACATAATATAACATAACCTAACCCAACCTAACATCTCGGCGGTACTATTTGACAACATACCTGGCGAGTTGGCCTTTACGCCTCCGTGGGACCTTTGTATACATCAATAACGTAATATAACCTAGCCTAACCCAACCTAACATCTCGGCGGTAATATTTGACAACATACCTGGCGAGTTGGCCTCTAGGTCTCCGTGGGATCTTTATACACATCAATAACGTAATATAACATCACCTAACCCAATCTTACATCTCGGCGGTAATATTTGATCACATTCCTGGCTTGTTGGACTCTACGTCTCCGTGGGACCTTTATATACATCTATAACGTAATATAACCTAACCTAACCCAACCTAACATCTCGGCGGTAAGATTTGACAACATACCTGGCGAGTTGGCCTCTACGTCTCCGTGGGACCTTTATATACATCAATAACGTAATATAGCCTAACCTAACCCAACCTAACATCTCGGCGGTAATATTTGACCACATTCCTGTCTTGTTGGCCTCTACGTCTCCGTGGGACCGTTATATACATCAATAATGTAATACAACCTAACCTAACGCAACCTAACATCTCGGCAGTAATATTTGAGAACATTCCTGGCGAGTTGGCTTCTCCGCCTCCGTGGGACCTTTATATACATCAATAACATAATATAACATAACCTAACCCAACCTAACATCTCGGCGGTACTATTTGACAACATACCTGGCGAGTTGGCCTCTACGTCTCCGTGGGATCTTTATATACATCCATAACGTAATATAACCTAACCTAACCCAATCTAACATCTCGGCGGTAATATTTGACAACATTCCTGGCGAGTTGGTTTCTCCGTCTCCGTGGGACCTTTATATACATCAATAACCTAATATAACCTAACCTAATCCAACCTAATATCTCGGCGGTAATATTTGACAGCATTCCTGGCGAGTTGGCTTATCCGTTTCCGTGGGACCTTTATATACATCAATAGCGTAATATAACCTAACCTAACCCAATCTAGCATCTCGGCGGTAATATTTGACCACATTCCTGGCTTGTTGGCCTCTACGTCTCCGTGGGACCTTTACATACATCTATAACGTAATATAACCTAACCTAATCCAACCTAACATCTCGGCGGTAAGATTTGACAACATACTTGGCGAGTTGGCCTCTACGTCTCCGTGGGTCCTTTATATACATCAATAACGTAATATAGCCTAACCTAACCCAATGTAACATCTCGGCGGTAATATTTGACCACATTCCCGGCTTGTTGGCCTCTACGTCTCCGTGGGACCTTTATATACATCAATAACATAATATATGCTAGCCTAACCCAATCTAACATCTCGGCGGTAATATTTGACCACATTCCTGGCTTGTTGGCCTCTACGTCGCCGTGGGACCTTTATATACATCAATAACGTAATATAACCTAACCTAACCCAACCTAACATCTCGGCGGTAATATTTGACAACATTCCTGGCGAGTTGGTTTCTCCGTCTCCGTGGGACCTTTATATACATCAATAACCTAATATAACCTAACCTAATCCAACCTAATATCTCGGCGGTAATATTTGACAACATTCCTGGCGAGTTGGCTTATCCGTCTCCGTGGGACCTTTATATACATCAATAACGTAATATAACCTAACCTAACCCAATCTAGCATCTCGGCGGTAATATTTGACCACATTCCTGGCTTGTTGGCCTCTACGTCTCCGTGGGACCTTTACATACATCTATAACGTAATATAACCTAACCTAATCCAACCTAACATCTCGGCGGTAAGATTTGACAACATACTTGGCGAGTTGGCCTCTACGTCTCCGTGGGTCCTTTATATACATCAATAACGTAATATAGCCTAACCTAACCCAATGTAACATCTCGGCGGTAATATTTGACCACATTCCCGGCTTGTTGGCCTCTACGTCTCCGTGGGACCTTTATATACATCAATAACATAATATATGCTAGCCTAACCCAATCTAACATCTCGGCGGTAATATTTGACCACATTCCTGGCTTGTTGGCCTCTACGTCTCCGTGGGACCTTTATATACATCAATAACGTAATATAACCTAACCTAACCCAACCTAACATCTCGGCGGTAATATTTGACAACAATCCTGGCGAGTTGGCTTCTCCATCTCCGTGGGACCTTTATATACATCAATAACGTAATGTAACCTAACCTAACCCAACCTAACATCTCGGCGGTAAGATCTGACAACATACCTGGCGAGTTGGCCTCTACGTCTCCGTGGGACCTTTATATACATCAATAACGTAATATAGCCTAACCTAACCCAACCTAACATCTCGGCGGTAATATTTGCCCACATTCCTGTCTTGTTGGCCTCTACGTCTCCGTGGGACCTTTATATACTTCAATAACGTAATATAACCTAACCTAAACCAATCTAACATCTCGGCGGTAATATTTGACAACATTCCTGTCTTGTTGGCCTCTACGTCTCCGTGGGACCGTTATATACATCAATAATGTAACACAACCTAACCTAACCCAACCTAACATCTCGGCAGTAATATTTGAGAACATTCCTGGCGAGTTGGCTTCTCCGCCTCCGTGGGACCTTTATATACATCAATAACGTAATATAACATAACCTAACCCAACCTAACATCTCGGCGGTAATATTTGAGAACATACCTGGCGAGTTGGCCTCTACGTCTCCGTGGGATCTTTATATACATCAATAACGTAATATAGCATCACATAACCCAATCTTACATCTCGGCTGTAATATTTGACCACATTCCTGGCTTGTTGGACTCTACGTCTACGTGGGACCTTTATATACATCTATAACGTAATATAACCTAACCTAACCCAACCTAACATCTCGGCGATAATATTTGACCACATTCCTGGCTTGTTGGCCTCTACGTCTCCGTGGGATCTTTATATACATCAATAACGTAATATAACCTAACCTAACCCAACCTAACATCTCGGCGGGAATATTTGACCACATTCCTGTCTTGATGGCCTCTACGTCTCCGTGGGACCGTTATATACATCAATAACGCAATATAACCTATCCTAACCCAACCTAACATCTCGGCGGTAATATTGGAAAACTTACCTGGCGAGTTGGCCTTTACGCCTCCGTGGGACCTTTGTATACATCAATAACGTAATATAACCTAGCCTAACACAACCTAACATCTCGGCGGTAAGATTTGACAACATACCTGGCGAGTTGGCCTCTACGTCTCCGTGGGACCTTTATATACATCAATAACGTAATATAGCCTAACCTAACCCAACCTAACATCTCGGCGGTAATATTTGACCACATTCCTGTCTTGTTGACCTCTACGTCTCCGTGGGACCGTATATACATCAATAACGTAATATAACATAACCTAACCCAACCTAACATCTCGGCAGTAATATTTGAGAACATACCTGGCGAGTTGGCCTCTACGTCTCCGTGGGATCTTTATATACATCAAGAACGTAATATAACCTAACCTAACCCAACCTAACATATCGGCGGTAATATTTGACAACATTCCTGGCGAGTTGGTTTCTCCGTCTCCGTGGGACCTTTATATACATCAATAACCGAATATAACCTAACCTAATCCAACCTAATATCTCGGCGGTAATATTTGACAACATTCCTGACGAGTTGGCTTATCCGTCTCCGTGGGACCTTTATATACATCAATAACGTAATATAACCTAACCTAACCCAATCTAGCATCTTGGCGGTAATATTTGACCACATTCTTGGCTTGTTGGCCTCTACGTCTCCGTGGGACCTTTACATACATCTGTAACGTAATATAACCTAACCTAACCCAACCTAACATCTCGGCGGTAAGATTTGACAACATACTTGGCGAGTTGGCCTCTACGTCTCCGTGGGACCTTTATATACATCAGTAACGTAATATAGCCTAACCTAACCCAATCTAACATCTCGGCGGTAATATTTGACCACATTCCCGGCTTGTTGACCTCTACGTCTCCGTGGGACCTTTATATACATCAATAACATAATATATGCTAGCCTAACCCAATCTAACATCTCGGCGGTAATATTTGACCACATTCCTGGCTTGTTGGCCTCTACGTCTCTGTGGGACCTTTATATACTTCAATAACGTAATATAACCTAACCTAAACCAATCTAACATCTCGGCGGTAATATTTGACAACATTCCTGTCTTGTTGGCCTCTACGTCTCCGTGGGACCGTTATATACATCAATAATGTAACACAACCTAACCTAACCCAACCTAACATCTCGGCAGTAATATTTGTGAACATTCCTGGCGAGTTGGCTTCTCCGCCTCCGTGGGACCTTTATATACATCAATAACGTAATATAACATAACCTAACCCAACCTAACATCTCGGCAGTAATATTTGAGAACATACCTGGCGAGTTGGCCTCTACGTCTCCGTGGGATCTTTATATACATCAATAACGTAATATAGCATCACATAACCCAATCTTACATCTCGGCTGTAATATTTGACCACATTCCTGGCTTGTTGGACTCTACGTCTACGTGGGACCTTTATATACATCTATAACGTAATATAACCTAACCTAACCCAACCTAACATCTCGGCGATAATATTTGACCACATTCCTGGCTTGTTGGCCTCTACGTCTCCGTGGGATCTTTATATACATCAATAACGTAATATAACCTAACCTAACCCAACCTAACATCTCGGCGGGAATATTTGACCACATTCCTGTCTTGATGGCCTCTACGTCTCCGTGGGACCGTTATATACATCAATAACGCAATATAACCTATCCTAACCCAACCTAACATCTCGGCGGTAATATTGGAAAACTTACCTGGCGAGTTGGCCTTTACGCCTCCGTGGGACCTTTGTATACATCAATAACGTAATATAACCTAGCCTAACACAACCTAACATCTCGGCGGTAAGATTTGACAACATACCTGGCGAGTTGGCCTCTACGTCTCCGTGGGACCTTTATATACATCAATAACGTAATATAGCCTAACCTAACCCAACCTAACATCTCGGCGGTAATATTTGACCACATTCCTGTCTTGTTGACCTCTACGTCTCCGTGGGACCGTATATACATCAATAATGTAATACAACCTAACCTAACCCAACCTAACATCTCGGCAGTAATATTTGAGAACATTCCTGGCGAGTTGGCTTCTCCGCCTCCGTGGGACCTTTATATACATCAATAACGTAATATAACATAACCTAACCCAACCTAACATCTCGGCAGTAATATTTGAGAACATACCTGGCGAGTTGGCCTCTACGTCTCCGTGGGATCTTTATATACATCAAGAACGTAATATAACCTAACCTAACCCAACCTAACATATCGGCGGTAATATTTGACAACATTCCTGGCGAGTTGGTTTCTCCGTCTCCGTGGGACCTTTATATACATCAATAACCGAATATAACCTAACCTAATCCAACCTAATATCTCGGCGGTAATATTTGACAACATTCCTGACGAGTTGGCTTATCCGTCTCCGTGGGACCTTTATATACATCAATAACGTAATATAACCTAACCTAACCCAATCTAGCATCTCGGCGGTAATATTTGACCACATTCTTGGCTTGTTGGCCTCTACGTCTCCGTGGGACCTTTACATACATCTGTAACGTAATATAACCTAACCTAACCCAACCTAACATCTCGGCGGTAAGATTTGACAACATACTTGGCGAGTTGGCCTCTACGTCTCCGTGGGACCTTTATATACATCAGTAACGTAATATAGCCTAACCTAACCCAATCTAACATCTCGGCGGTAATATTTGACCACATTCCCGGCTTGTTGACCTCTACGTCTCCGTGGGACCTTTATATACATCAATAACATAATATATGCTAGCCTAACCCAATCTAACATCTCGGCGGTAATATTTGACCACATTCCTGGCTTGTTGGCCTCTACGTCTCTGTGGGACCTTTATATACTTCAATAACGTAATATAACCTAACCTAAACCAATCTAACATCTCGGCGGTAATATTTGACAACATTCCTGTCTTGTTGGCCTCTACGTCTCCGTGGGACCGTTATATACATCAATAATGTAACACAACCTAACCTAACCCAACCTAACATCTCGGCAGTAATATTTGAGAACATTCCTGGCGAGTTGGCTTCTCCGCCTCCGTGGGACCTTTATATACATCAATAACGTAATATAACATAATCTAACCCAACCTAACATCTCGGCAGTAATATTTGAGAACATACCTGGCGAGTTGGCCTCTACGTCGCCGTGGGATCTTTACATACATCAAGAACGTAATATAACCTAACCTAACCCAACCTAACATCTCGGCGGTAATATTTGACAACATTCCTGGCGAGTTGGTTTCTCCGTCTCCGTGGGACCTTTATATACATCAATAACCGAATATAACCTAACCTAATCCAACCTAATATCTCGGCGGTAATATTTGACAACATTCCTGACGAGTTGGCTTATCCGTCTCCGTGGGACCTTTATATACATCAATAACGTAATATAACCTAACCTAACCCAATCTAGCATCTCGGCGGTAATATTTGACCACATTCTTGGCTTGTTGGCCTCTACGTCTCCGTGGGACCTTTACATACATCTATAACGTAATATAACCTAACCTAACCCAACCTAACATCTCGGCGGTAAGATTTGACAACATACTTGGCGAGTTGGCCTCTACGTCTCCGTGGGACCTTTATATACATCAGTAACGTAATATAGCCTAACCTAACCCATCTAACATCTCGGCGGTAATATTTGACCACATTCCCGGCTTGTTGACCTCTACGTCTCCGTGGGACCTTTATATACATCAATAACATAATATATGCTAGCCTAACCCGATCTAACATCTCGGCGGTAATATTTGACCACATTCCTGGCTTGTTGGCCTCTACGTCTCTGTGGGACCTTTATATACTTCAATAACGTAATATAACCTAACCTAAACCAATCTAACATCTCGGCGGTAATATTTGAAGACATACCTGGCGAGTTGGCCACTTCGTCTCCGTGGGACCTTTATATACATCATTAACGTAATACAACCTAACCTAACCCAACCTAACATCTCGGCGGTAATATTTGACCACATTCCTGTCTTGTTGGCCTCTACGTCTCCGTGGGACCGTTATATACATCAATAATGTAATACAACCTAACCTAACCCAACCTAACATCTCGGCAGTAATATTTGACCACATTCCTGTCTTGATGGCCTCTACGTCTCCGTGGGACCGTTATATACATCAATAACGTAATATAACATAACCTAACCCAACCTAACATCTCGGCGGTAATATTTGACAACATACCTGGCGATTTGGCCTCTACGTCTCCGTGGGATCTTTATATACATCAATAACGTAATATAGCATCACATAACCCAATCTTACATCTCGGCTGTAATATTTGACCACATTCCTGGCTTGTTGGACTCTACGTCTACGTGGGACCTTTATATACATCTATAACGTAATATAACCTAACCTAACCCAACCTAACATCTCGGCGATAATATTTGACCACATTCCTGGCTTGTTGGCCTCTACGTCTCCGTGGGATCTTTATATACATCAATAACGTAATATAACCTAACCTAACCCAACCTAACATCTCGGCGGGAATATTTGACCACATTCCTGTCTTGATGGCCTCTACGTCTCCGTGGGACCGTTATATACATCAATAACGTAATATAACCTAACCTAACCCAACCTAACATCTCGGCGGTAATATTGGAAAACTTACCTGGCGAGTTGGCCTTTACGCCTCCGTGGGACCTTTGTATACATCAATAACGTAATATAACCTAGCCTAACCCAACCTAACATCTCGGCGGTAATATTTGACAACATACCCGGCGAGTTGGCCTCTACGTCTCCGTGGGATCTTTATACACATCAATAACGTAATATAACATCACCTAACCCAATCTTACATCTCGGCGGTAATATTTGATCACATTCCTGGCTTGTTGGACTCTACGTCTCCGTGAGACCTTTATATACATCTATAACGTAATATAACCTAACCTAACCCAACCTAACACCTCAGCGGTAAGATTTGACACCATACCTGGCGAGTTGGCCTCTACGTCTCCTTGGGACCGTTATATACATCAATAACGTAATATAACCTATCCTAACCCAACCTAACATCTCGGCGGTAATATTGGAAAACTTACCTGGCGAGTTGGCCTTTACGCCTCCGTGGGACCTTTGTATACATCAATAACGTAATATAACCTAGCCTAACCCAACCTAACATCTCGGCGGTAAGATTTGACAACATACCTGGCGAGTTGGCCTCTACGTATCCGTGGGACCTTTATATACATCAATAACGTAATATAGCCTAACCTAACCCAACCTAACATCTCGGCGGTAATATTTGACCACATTCCTGTCTTGTTGGCCTCTACGTCTCCGTGGGACCGTATATACATCAATAATGTAATACAACCTAACCTAACCCAACCTAACATCTCGGCAGTAATATTTGAGAACATTCCTGGCGAGTTGGCTTCTCCGCCTCCGTGGGACCTTTATATACATCAATAACGTAATATAACATAACCTAACCCAACCTAACATCTCGGCAGTAATATTTGAGAACATACCTGGCGAGTTGGCCTCTACGTCTCCGTGGGATCTTTATATACATCAAGAACGTAATATAACCTAACCTAACCCAACCTAACATCTCGGCGGTAATATTTGACAACATTCCTGGCGAGTTGGTTTCTCCGTCTCCGTGGGACCTTTATATACATCAATAACCGAATATAACCTAACCTAATCCAACCTAATATCTCGGCGGTAATATTTGACAACATTCCTGACGAGTTGGCTTATCCGTCTCCGTGGGACCTTTATATACATCAATAACGTAATATAACCTAACCTAACCCAATCTAGCATCTCGGCGGTAATGTTTGACCACATTCTTGGCTTGTTGGCCTCTACGTCTCCGTGGGACCTTTACATACATCTATAACGTAATATAACCTAACCTAACCCAACCTAACATCTCGGCGGTAAGATTTGACAACATACTTGGCGAGTTGGCCTCTACGTCTCCGTGGGACCTTTATATACATCAGTAACGTAATATAACCTAGCCTAACCCAACCTAACATCTCGGCGGTAATATTTGACAACATACCCGGCGAGTTGGCCTCTACGTCTCCGTGGGATCTTTATACACATCAATAACGTAATATAACATCACCTAACCCAATCTTACATCTCGGCGGTAATATTTGATCACATTCCTGGCTTGTTGGACTCTACGTCTCCGTGAGACCTTTATATACATCTATAACGTAATATAACCTAACCTAACCCAACCTAACACCTCAGCGGTAAGATTTGACAACATACCTTGCGAGTTGGCCTCTACGTCTCCGTGGGACCGTTATATACATCAATAACGTAATATAACCTATCCTAACCCAACCTAACATCTCGGCGGTAATATTGGAAAACTTACCTGGCGAGTTGGCCTTTACGCCTCCGTGGGACCTTTGTATACATCAATAACGTAATATAACCTAGCCTAACCCAACCTAACATCTCGGCGGTAAGATTTGACAACATACCTGGCGAGTTGGCCTCTACGTCTCCGTGGGACCTTTATATACATCAATAACGTAATATAGCCTAACCTAACCCAACCTAACATCTCGGCGGTAATATTTGACCACATTCCTGTCTTGTTGGCCTCTACGTCTCCGTGGGACCGTATATACATCAATAATGTAATACAACCTAACCTAACCCAACCTAACATCTCGGCAGTAATATTTGAGAACATTCCTGGCGAGTTGGCTTCTCCGCCTCCGTGGGACCTTTATATACATCAATAACGTAATATAACATAACCTAACCCAACCTAACATCTCGGCAGTAATATTTGAGAACATACCTGGCGAGTTGGCCTCTACGTCTCCGTGGGATGTTTATATACATCAAGAACGTAATATAACCTAACCTAACCCAACCTAACATCTCGGCGGTAATATTTGACAACATTCCTGGCGAGTTGGTTTCTCCGTCTCCGTGGGACCTTTATATACATCAATAACCGAATATAACCTAACCTAATCCAACCTAATATCTCGGCGGTAATATTTGACAACATTCCTGACGAGTTGGCTTATCCGTCTCCGTGGGACCTTTATATACATCAATAACGTAATATAACCTAACCTAACCCAATCTAGCATCTCGGCGGTAATATTTGACCACATTCTTGGCTCGTTGGCCTCTACGTCTCCGTGGGACCTTTACATACATCTATAACGTAATATAACCTAACCTAACCCAACCTAACATCTCGGCGGTAAGATTTGACAACATACTTGGCGAGTTGGCCTCTACGTCTCCGTGGGACCTTTATATACATCAGTAACGTAATATAGCCTAACCTAACCCAATCTAACATCTCGGCGGTAATATTTGACCACATTCCCGGCTTGTTGACCTCTACGTCTCCGTGGGACCTTTATATACATCAATAACATAATATATGCTAGCCTAACCCAATCTAACATCTCGGCGGTGATATTTGACCACATTCCTGGCTTGTTGGCCTCTACGTCTCTGTGGGACCTTTATATACTTCAATAACGTAATATAACCTAACCTAAACCAATCTAACATCTCGGCGGTAATATTTGAAGACATACCTGGCGAGTTGGCCACTTCGTCTCCGTGGGACCTTTATATACATCAATAACGTAATATAACCTAACCTAACCCAACCTAACATCTCGGCGGTAATATTTGACCACATTCCTGTCTTGTTGGCCTCTACGTCTCCGTGGGACCGTTATATACATCAATAATGTAATACAACCTAACCTAACCCAACCTAACATCTCGGCAGTAATATTTGACCACATTCCTGTCTTGATGACCTCTACGTCTCCGTGGGACCGTTATATACATCAATAACGTAATATAACCTAACCTAACCCAACCTAACATCTCGGCGGTAATATTGGAAAACTTACCTGGCGAGTTGGCCTTTACGTCTCCGTGAGACCTTTATATACATCTATAACGTAATATAACCTAACCTAACCCAACCTAACACCTCAGCGGTAAGATTTGACAACATACCTGGCGAGTTGGCCTCTACGTCTCCGTGGGACCGTTATATACATCAATAACGTAATATAACCTGTCCTAACCCAACCTAACATCTCGGCGGTAATATTGGAAAACTTACCTGGCGCGTTGGACTTTACGCCTCCGTAGGACCTTTGTATACATCAATAACGTAATATAACCTAGCCTAACCCAACCTAACATCTCGGCGGTAATATTTGACAACATACCTGGCGAGTTGGCCTCTAGGTCTCCGTGGGATCTTTATACACATCAATAACGTAATATAGCCTAACCTAACCCAACCTAACGTCTCGGCGGTAATATTTGACCACATTCCTGTCTTGTTGGCCTCTACGTCTCCGTGGGACCGTTATATACATCAATAATGTAATACAACCTAACCTAACCCAACCTAACATCTCGGCAGTAATATTTGAGAACATTCCTGGCGAGTTGGCTTCTCCGCCTCCGTGGGACCTTTATATACATCAATAACGTAATATAACATAACCTAACCCAACCTAACATCTCGGCGGTACTATTTGACAACATACCTGGCGAGTTGGCCTCTACGTCTCCGTGGGATCTTTATATACATCAATAACGTAATATAACCTAACCTAACCCAACCTAACATCTCGGCGGTAATATTTGACAACATTCCTGGCGAGTTGGTTTCTCCGTCTCCGTGGGACCTTTATATACATCAATAACCTAATATAACCTAACCTAATCCAACCTAACATCTCGGCGGTAATATTTGAAAACTTACCTGGCGAGTTGGCCTTTACGCCTCCGTGGGACCTTTGTATACATCAATAACGTAATATAACCTAGCCTAACCCAACCTAACATCTCGGCGGTAATATTTGACAACATACCTGGCGAGTTGGCCTCTAGGTCTCCGTGGGATCTTTATACACATCAATAACGTAATATAACATCACCTAACCCAATCTTACATCTCGGCGGTAATGTTTGATCACATTCCTGGCTTGTTGGACTCTACGTCTCCGTGGGACCTTTATATACATCTATAACGTAATATAACCTAACCTAACCCAACCTAACATCTCGGCGGTAAAATTTGACAACATACCTGGCGAGTTGGCCTCTACGTCTCCGTGGGACCTTTATATACATCAATAACGTAATATAGCCTAACCTAACCCAACCTAACATCTCGGCTGTAATATTTGACCACATTCCTGGCTTGTTGGACTCTACGTCTACGTGGGACCTTTATATACATCTATAACGTAATATAACCTAACCTAACCCAACCTAACATCTCGGCGATAATATTTGACCACATTCCTGGCTTGTTGGCCTCTACGTCTCCGTGGGATCTTTATATACATCAATAACGTAATATAACCTAACCTAACCCAACCTAACATCTCGGCGGGAATATTTGACCACATTCCTGTCTTGATGGCCTCTACGTCTCCGTGGGACCGTTATATACATCAATAACGAAATATAACCTAACCTAACCCAACCTAACATCTCGGCGGTAATATTGGAAAACTTACCTGGCGAGTTGGCCTTTACGCCTCCGTGGGACCTCTGTATACATCAATAACGTAATATAACCTAGCCTAACCCAACCTAACATCTCGGCGGTAATATTTGACAACATACCCGGCGAGTTGGCCTCTACGTCTCCGTGGGATCTTTATACACATCAATAACGTAATATAACATCACCTAACCCAATCTTACATCTCGGCGGTAATATTTGATCACATTCCTGGCTTGTTGGACTCTACGTCTCCGTGAGACCTTTATATACATCTATAACGTAATATAACCTAACCTAACCCAACCTAACACCTCAGCGGTAAGATTTGACAACATTCCTGACGAGTTGGCTTATCCGTCTCCGTGGGACCTTTATATACATCAATAACGTAATATAACCTAACCTAACCCAACCTAACACCTCAGCGGTAAGATTTGACAACATTCCTGACGAGTTGGCTTATCCGTCTCCGTGGGACCTTTATATACATCAGTAACGTAATATAACCTAACCTAACCCAACCTAACATCTCGGCGGTAATATTTGACCACATTCCTGTCTTGTTGGCCTCTACGTCTCCGTGGGACCGTTATATACATCAATAACGTAATATAACCTAACCTAACCCAACCTAACATCTCGGCGGTAATATTTGACCACATTCCTGTCTTGTTGGCCTCTACGTCTCCGTGGGACCGTTATATACATCAATAATGTAATACAACCTAACCTAACCCAACCTAACATCTCGGCAGTAATATTTGACCACATTCCTGTCTTGATGGCCTCTACGTCTCCGTGGGACCGTTATATACATCAATAACGTAATATAACCTAACCTAACCCAACCTAACATCTCGGCGGTAATATTGGAAAACTTACCTGGCGAGTTGGCCTTTACGTCTCCGTGAGACCTTTATATACATCTATAACGTAATATAACCTAACCTAACCCAACCTAACACCTCAGCGGTAAGATTTGACAACATACCTGGCGAGTTGGCCACTTCGTCTCCGTGGGACCTTTATATACATCAATAACGTAATATAACCTAACCTAACCCAACCTAACATCTCGGCGGTAATATTTGACCACATTCCTGTCTTGTTGGCCTCTACGTCTCCGTGGGACCGTTATATACATCAATAATGTAATACAACCTAACCTAACCCAACCTAACATCTCGGCAGTAATATTTGACCACATTCCTGTCTTGATGGCCTCTACGTCTCCGTGGGACCGTTATATACATCAATAACGTAATATAACCTAACCTAACCCAACCTAACATCTCGGCGGTAATATTGGAAAACTTACCTGGCGAGTTGGCCTTTACGTCTCCGTGAGACCTTTATATACATCTATAACGTAATATAACCTAACCTAACCCAACCTAACACCTCAGCGGTAAGATTTGACAACATACCTGGCGAGTTGGCCTCTACGTCTCCGTGGGACCGTTATATACATCAATAACGTAATATAACCTGTCCTAACCCAACCTAACATCTCGGCGGTAATATTGGAAAACTTACCTGGCGCGTTGGACTTTACGCCTCCGTAGGACCTTTGTATACATCAATAACGTAATATAACCTAGCCTAACCCAACCTAACATCTCGGCGGTAATATTTGACAACATACCTGGCGAGTTGGCCTCTAGGTCTCCGTGGGATCTTTATACACATCAATAACGTAATATAGCCTAACCTAACCCAACCTAACGTCTCGGCGGTAATATTTGACCACATTCCTGTCTTGTTGGCCTCTACGTCTCCGTGGGACCGTTATATACATCAATAATGTAATATAACCTAACCTAACCCAACCTAACATCTCGGCGATAATATTTGACCACATTCCTGGCTTGTTGGCCTCTACGTCTCCGTGGGATCTTTATATACATCAATAACGTAATATAACCTAACCTAACCCAACCTAACATCTCGGCGGGAATATTTGACCACATTCCTGTCTTGATGGCCTCTACGTCTCCGTGGGACCGTTATATACATCAATAACGAAATATAACCTAACCTAACCCAACCTAACATCTCGGCGGTAATATTGGAAAACTTACCTGGCGAGTTGGCCTTTACGCCTCCGTGGGACCTCTGTATACATCAATAACGTAATATAACCTAGCCTAACCCAACCTAACATCTCGGCGGTAATATTTGACAACATACCCGGCGAGTTGGCCTCTACGTCTCCGTGGGATCTTTATACACATCAATAACGTAATATAACATCACCTAACCCAATCTTACATCTCGGCGGTAATATTTGATCACATTCCTGGCTTGTTGGACTCTACGTCTCCGTGAGACCTTTATATACATCTATAACGTAATATAACCTAACCTAACCCAACCTAACACCTCAGCGGTAAGATTTGACAACATTCCTGACGAGTTGGCTTATCCGTCTCCGTGGGACCTTTATATACATCAATAACGTAATATAACCTAACCTAACCCAACCTAACACCTCAGCGGTAAGATTTGACAACATTCCTGACGAGTTGGCTTATCCGTCTCCGTGGGACCTTTATATACATCAGTAACGTAATATAACCTAACCTAACCCAACCTAACATCTCGGCGGTAATATTTGACCACATTCCTGTCTTGTTGGCCTCTACGTCTCCGTGGGACCGTTATATACATCAATAACGTAATATAACCTAACCTAACCCAACCTAACATCTCGGCGGTAATATTTGACCACATTCCTGTCTTGTTGGCCTCTACGTCTCCGTGGGACCGTTATATACATCAATAATGTAATACAACCTAACCTAACCCAACCTAACATCTCGGCAGTAATATTTGACCACATTCCTGTCTTGATGGCCTCTACGTCTCCGTGGGACCGTTATATACATCAATAACGTAATATAACCTAACCTAACCCAACCTAACATCTCGGCGGTAATATTGGAAAACTTACCTGGCGAGTTGGCCTTTACGTCTCCGTGAGACCTTTATATACATCTATAACGTAATATAACCTAACCTAACCCAACCTAACACCTCAGCGGTAAGATTTGACAACATACCTGGCGAGTTGGCCTCTACGTCTCCATGGGACCGTTATATACATCAATAACGTAATATAACCTGTCCTAACCCAACCTAACATCTCGGCGGTAATATTGGAAAACTTACCTGGCGCGTTGGACTTTACGCCTCCGTAGGACCTTTGTATACATCAATAACGTAATATAACCTAGCCTAACCCAACCTAACATCTCGGCGGTAATATTTGACAACATACCTGGCGAGTTGGCCTCTAGGTCTCCGTGGGATCTTTATACACATCAATAACGTAATATAGCCTAACCTAACCCAACCTAACGTCTCGGCGGTAATATTTGACCACATTCCTGTCTTGTTGGCCTCTACGTCTCCGTGGGACCGTTATATACATCAATAATGTAATACAACCTAACCTAACCCAACCTAACATCTCAGCAGTAATATTTGAGAACATTCCTGGCGAGTTGGCTTCTCCGCCTCCGTGGGACCTTTATATACATCAATAACGTAATATAACATAACCTAACCCAACCTAACATCTCGGCGGTACTATTTGACAACATACCTGGCGAGTTGGCCTCTACGTCTCCGTGGGATCTTTATATACATCAATAACGTAATATAACCTAACCTAACCCAACCTAACATCTCGGCGGTAATATTTGACAACATTCCTGGCGAGTTGGTTTCTCCGTCTCCGTGGGACCTTTATATACATCAATAACCTAATATAACCTAACCTAATCCAACCTAACATCTCGGCGGTAATATTTGAAAACTTACCTGGCGAGTTGGCCTTTACGCCTCCGTGGGACCTTTGTATACATCAATAACGTAATATAACCTAGCCTAACCCAACCTAACATCTCGGCGGTAATATTTGACAACATACCTGGCGAGTTGGCCTCTAGGTCTCCGTGGGATCTTTATACACATCAATAACGTAATATAACATCACCTAACCCAATCTTACATCTCGGCGGTAATGTTTGATCACATTCCTGGCTTGTTGGACTCTACGTCTCCGTGGGACCTTTATATACATCTATAACGTAATATAACCTAACCTAACCCAACCTAACATCTCGGCGGTAAAATTTGACAACATACCTGGCGAGTTGGCCTCTACGTCTCCGTGGGACCTTTATATACATCAATAACGAAATATAACCTAACCTAACCCAACCTAACATCTCGGCGGGAATATTTGACCACATTCCTGTCTTGATGGCCTCTACGTCTCCGTGGGACCGTTATATACATCAATAACGAAATATAACCTAACCTAACCCAACCTAACATCTCGGCGGTAATATTGGAAAACTTACCTGGCGAGTTGGCCTTTACGCCTCCGTGGGACCTCTGTATACATCAATAACGTAATATAACCTAGCCTAACCCAACCTAACATCTCGGCGGTAATATTTGACAACATACCCGGCGAGTTGGCCTCTACGTCTCCGTGGGATCTTTATACACATCAATAACGTAATATAACATCACCTAACCCAATCTTACATCTCGGCGGTAATATTTGATCACATTCCTGGCTTGTTGGACTCTACGTCTCCGTGAGACCTTTATATACATCTATAACGTAATATAACCTAACCTAACCCAACCTAACACCTCAGCGGTAAGATTTGACAACATTCCTGACGAGTTGGCTTATCCGTCTCCGTGGGACCTTTATATACATCAATAACGTAATATAACCTAACCTAACCCAATCTAGCATCTCGGCGGTAATATTTGACCACATTCTTGGCTTGTTGGCCTCTACGTCTCCGTGGGACCTTTACATACATCTATAACGTAATATAACCTAACCTAACCCAACCTAACATCTCGGCGGTAAGATTTGACAACATACTTGGCGAGTTGGCCTCTACGTCTCCGTGGGACCTTTATATACATCAGTAACGTAATATAGCCTAACCTAGCCCAATCTAACATCTCGGCGGTAATATTTGACCACATTCCCGGCTTGTTGACCTCTACGTCTCCGTGGGACCTTTATATACATCAATAACATAATATATGCTAGCCTAACCCAATCTAACATCTCGGCGGTAATATTTGACCACATTCCTGGCTTGTTGGCCTCTACGTCTCTGTGGGACCTTTATATACTTCAATAACGTAATATAACCTAACCTAAACCAATCTAACATCTCGGCGGTAATATTTGACAACATTCCTGGCGAGTTGGCTTTTCCGTCTCCGTGGGACCTTTATATACATCAATAACGTTATATAACCTAACCTAACCCAACCTAACACCTCAGCGGTAAGATTTGACAACATTCCTGACGAGTTGGCTTATCCGTCTCCGTGGGACCTTTATATACATCAGTAACGTAATATAGCCTAACCTAACCCAATCTAACATCTCGGCGGTAATATTTGACCACATTCCCGGCTTGTTGACCTCTACGTCTCCGTGGGACCTTTATATACATCAATAACGTAATATAACCTAACCTAACCCAACCTAACATCTCGGCGGTAATATTTGACCACATTCCTGTCTTGTTGGCCTCTACGTCTCCGTGGGACCGTTATATACATCAATAATGTAATACAACCTAACCTAACCCAACCTAACATCTCGGCAGTAATATTTGACCACATTCCTGTCTTGATGGCCTCTACGTCTCCGTGGGACCGTTATATACATCAATAACGTAATATAACCTAACCTAACCCAACCTAACATCTCGGCGGTAATATTGGAAAACTTACCTGGCGAGTTGGCCTTTACGTCTCCGTGAGACCTTTATATACATCTATAACGTAATATAACCTAACCTAACCCAACCTAACACCTCAGCGGTAAGATTTGACAACATACCTGGCGAGTTGGCCTCTACGTCTCCGTGGGACCGTTATATACATCAATAACGTAATATAACCTGTCCTAACCCAACCTAACATCTCGGCGGTAATATTGGAAAACTTACCTGGCGCGTTGGACTTTACGCCTCCGTAGGACCTTTGTATACATCAATAACGTAATATAACCTAGCCTAACCCAACCTAACATCTCGGCGGTAATATTTGACAACATACCTGGCGAGTTGGCCTCTAGGTCTCCGTGGGATCTTTATACACATCAATAACGTAATATAGCCTAACCTAACCCAACCTAACGTCTCGGCGGTAATATTTGACCACATTCCTGTCTTGTTGGCCTCTACGTCTCCGTGGGACCGTTATATACATCAATAACGTAATATAACCTAACCTAACCCAACCTAACATCTCGGCGGTAATATTGGAAAACTTACCTGGCGAGTTGGCCTTTACGCCTCCGTGGGACCTTTGTATACATCAATAACGTAATATAACCTAGCCTAACCCAACCTAACAGCTCGGCGGTAATATTTGACAACATACCCGGAGAGTTGGCCTCTACGTCTCCGTGGGACCTTTATATACATCAATAACGTAATATAACCTAACCTAACCCAATCTAGCATCTCGGCGGTAATATTTGACCACATTCTTGGCTTGTTGGCCTCTACGTCTCCGTGGGACCTTTACATACATCTATAACGTAATATAACCTAACCTAACCCAACCTAACATCTCGGCGGTAAGATTTGACAACATACTTGTCGAGTTGGCCTCTACGTCTCCGTGGGACCTTTATATACATCAGTAACGTAATATAGCCTAACCTAACCCAATCTAACATCTCGGCGGTAATATTTGACCACATTCCCGGCTTGTTGACCTCTACGTCTCCGTGGGACCTTTATATACATCAATAACATAATATATGCTAGCCTAACCCAATCTAACATCTCGGCGGTAATATTTGACCACATTCCTGGCTTGTTGGCCTCTACGTCTCTGTGGGACCTTTATATACTTCAATAACGTAATATAACCTAACCTAAACCAATCTAACATCTCGGCGGTAATATTTGACAACATTCCTGGCGAGTTGGCTTTTCCGTCTCCGTGGGACCTTTATATACATCAATAACGTTATATAACCTAACCTAACCCAACCTAACATCTCGGCGGTAATATTTGAGAACATTCCTGGCGAGTTGGCTTTTCCGCCTCCGTGGGACCTTTATATACATCAATAACGTAATATAACATAACCTAACCCAACCTAACATCTCGGCGGTAATATTTGACAACATACCTGGCGAGTTGGCCTCTACGTCTCCGTGGGATCTTTATATACATCAATAACGTAATATAGCATCACATAACCCAATCTTACATCTCGGCTGTGATATTTGACCACATTCCTGGCTTGTTGGACTCTACGTCTACGTGGGACCTTTATATACATCTATAACGTAATATAACCTAACCTAACCCAACCTAACATCTCGGCGATAATATTTGACCACATTCCTGGCTTGTTGGCCTCTACGTCTCCGTGGGATCTTTATATACATCAATAACGTAATATAACCTAACCTAACCCAACCTAACATCTCGGCGGGAATATTTGACCACATTCCTGTCTTGATGGCCTCTACGTCTCCGTGGGACCGTTATATACATCAATAACGTAATATAACCTATCCTAACCCAACCTAACATCTCGGCGGTAATATTGGAAAACTTACCTGGCGAGTTGGCCTTTACGCCTCCGTGGGACCTTTGTATACATCAATAACGTAATATAACCTAGCCTAACCCAACCTAACATCTCGGCGGTAAGATTTGACAACATACCCGGCGAGTTGGCCTCTACGTCTCCGTGGGATCTTTATACACATCAATAACGTAATATAACATCACCTAACCCAATCTTACATCTCGGCGGTAATATTTGATCACATTCCTGGCTTGTTGGACTCTACGTCTCCGTGAGACCTTTATATACATCTATAACGTAATATAACCTAACCTAACCCAACCTAACACCTCAGCGGTAAGATTTGACAACATTCCTGACGAGTTGGCTTATCCGTCTCCGTGGGACCTTTATATACATCAATAACGTAATATAACCTAACCTAACCCAATCTAGCATCTCGGCGGTAATATTTGACCACATTCTTGGCTTGTTGGCCTCTACGTCTCCGTGGGACCTTTACATACATCTATAACGTAATATAACCTAACCTAACCCAACCTAACATCTCGGCGGTAAGATTTGACAACATACTTGGCGAGTTGGCCTCTACGTCTCCGTGGGACCTTTATATACATCAGTAACGTAATATAGCCTAACCTAACCCAATCTAACATCTCGGCGGTAATATTTGACCACATTCCCGGCTTGTTGACCTCTACGTCTCCGTGGGACCTTTATATACATCAATAACATAATATATGCTAGCCTAACCCAATCTAACATCTCGGCGGTAATATTTGACCACATTCCTGGCTTGTTGGCCTCTACGTCTCTGTGGGACCTTTATATACTTCAATAACGTAATATAACCTAACCTAAACCAATCTAACATCTCGGCGGTAATATTTGACAACATTCCTGGCGAGTTGGCTTTTCCGTCTCCGTGGGACCTTTATATACATCAATAACGTTATATAACCTAACCTAACCCAACCTAACATCTCGGCGGTAATATTTGAGAACATTCCTGGCGAGTTGGCTTTTCCGCCTCCGTGGGACCTTTATATACATCAATAACGTAATATAACATAACCTAACCCAACCTAACATCTCGGCGGTAATATTTGACAACATACCTGGCGAGTTGGCCTCTACGTCTCCGTGGGATCTTTATATACATCAATAACGTAATATAGCATCACATAACCCAATCTTACATCTCGGCTGTAATATTTGACCACATTCCTGGCTTGTTGGACTCTACGTCTACGTGGGACCTTTATATACATCTATAACGTAATATAACCTAACCTAACCCAACCTAACATCTCGGCGATAATATTTGACCACATTCCTGGCTTGTTGGCCTCTACGTCTCCGTGGGATCTTTATATACATCAATAACGTAATATAACCTAACCTAACCCAACCTAACATCTCGGCGGGAATATTTGACCACATTCCTGTCTTGATGGCCTCTACGTCTCCGTGGGACCGTTATATACATCAATAACGTAATATAACCCATCCTAACCCAACCTAACATCTCGGCGGTAATATTGGAAAACTTACCTGGCGAGTTGGCCTTTACGCCTCCGTGGGACCTTTGTATACATCAATAACGTAATATAACCTAGCCCAACCCAACCTAACATCTCGGCGGTAAGATTTGACAACATACCTGGCGAGTTGGCCTCTACGTCTCCGTGGGACCTTTATATACATCAATAACGTAATATAGCCTAACCTAACCCAACCTAACATCTCGGCGGTAATATTTGACCACATTCCTGTCTTGTTGGCCTCTACGTCTCCGTGGGACCGTATATACATCAATAATGTAATACAACCTAACCTAACCCAACCTAACATCTCGGCAGTAATATTTGAGAACATTCCTGGCGAGTTGGCTTCTCCGCCTCCGTGGGACCTTTATATACATCATTAACGTAATATAACATAACCTAACCCAACCTAACATCTCGGCAGTAATATTTGAGAACATACCTGGCGAGTTGGCCTCTACGTCTCCGTGGGATCTTTATATACATCAAGAACGTAATATAACCTAACCTAACCCAACCTAACATCTCGGCGGTAATATTTGACAACATTCCTGGCGAGTTGGTTTCTCCGTCTCCGTGGGACCTTTATATACATCAATAACCGTATATAACCTAACCTAATCCAACCTAATATCTCGGCGGTAATATTTGACAACATTCCTGACGAGTTGGCTTATCCGTCTCCGTGGGACCTTTATATACATCAATAACGTAATATAACCTAACCTAACCCAATCTAGCATCTCGGCGGTAATATTTGACCACATTCCTGTCTTGATGGCCTCTACGTCTCCGTGGGACCGTTATATACATCAATAACGTAATATAACCTAACCTAACCCAACCTAACATCTCGGCGGTAATATTGGAAAACTTACCTGGCGAGTTGGCCTTTACGCCTCCGTGGGACCTTTGTATACATCAATAACGTAATATAACCTAGCCTAACCCAACCTAACATCTCGGCGGTAATATTTGACAACATACCCGGCGAGTTGGCCTCTACGTCTCCGTGGGATCTTTATACACATCAATAACGTAATATAACATCACCTAACCCAATCTTACATCTCGGCGGTAATATTTGATCACATTCCTGGCTTGTTGGACTCTACGTCTCCGTGAGACCTTTATATACATCTATAACGTAATATAACCTAACCTAACCCAACCTAACACCTCAGCGGTAAGATTTGACAACATACCTGGCGAGTTGGCCTCTACGTCTCCGTGGGACCGTTATATACATCAATAACGTAATATAACCTATCCTAACCCAACCTAACATCTCGGCGGTAATATTGGAAAACTTACCTGGCGAGTTGGCCTTTACGCCTCCGTGGGACCTTTGTATACATCAATAACGTAATATAACCTAGCCTAACCCAACCTAACATCTCGGCGGTAAGATTTGACAACATACCTGGCGAGTTGGCCTCTACGTCTCCGTGGGACCTTTATATACATCAATAACGTAATATAGCCTAACCTAACCCAACCTAACATCTCGGCGGTAATATTTGACCACATTCCTGTCTTGTTGGCCTCTACGTCTCCGTGGGACCGTATATACATCAATAATGTAATACAACCTAACCTAACCCAACCTAACATCTCGGCAGTAATATTTGAGAACATTCCTGGCGAGTTGGCTTCTCCGCCTCCGTGGGACCTTTATATACATCAATAACGTAATATAACATAACCTAACCCAACCTAACATCTCGGCAGTAATATTTGAGAACATACCTGGCGAGTTGGCCTCTACGTCTCCGTGGGATCTTTATATACATCAAGAACGTAATATAACCTAACCTAACCCAACCTAACATCTCGGCGGTAATATTTGACAACATTCCTGGCGAGTTGGTTTCTCCGTCTCCGTGGGACCTTTATATACATCAATAACCGAATATAACCTAACCTAATCCAACCTAATATCTCGGCGGTAATATTTGACAACATTCCTGACGAGTTGGCTTATCCGTCTCCGTGGGACCTTTATATACATCAATAACGTAATATAACCTAACCTAACCCAATCTAGCATCTCGGCGGTAATATTTGACCACATTCTTGGCTTGTTGGCCTCTACGTCTCCGTGGGACCTTTACATACATCTATAACGTAATATAACCTAACCTAACCCAACCTAACATCTCGGCGGTAAGATTTGACAACATACTTGGCGAGTTGGCCTCTACGTCTCCGTGGGACCTTTATATACATCAGTAACGTAATATAACCTAGCCTAACCCAACCTAACATCTCGGCGGTAATATTTGACAACATACCCGGCGAGTTGGCCTCTACGTCTCCGTGGGATCTTTATACACATCAATAACGTAATATAACATCACCTAACCCAATCTTACATCTCGGCGGTAATATTTGACCACATTCCTGTCTTGTTGGACTCTACGTCTCCGTGGGACCGTTATATACATCAATAATGTAATACAACCTAACCTAACCCAACCTAACATCTCGGCAGTAATATTTGACCACATTCCTGTCTTGATGGCCTCTACGTCTCCGTGGGACCGTTATATACATCAATAACGTAATATAACCTAACCTAACCCAACCTAACATCTCGGCGGTAATATTGGAAAACTTACCTGGCGAGTTGGCCTTTACGTCTCCGTGAGACCTTTATATACATCTATAACGTAATATAACCTAACCTAACCCAACCTAACATCTCGGCGGTAAGATTTGACAACATACCTGGCGAGTTGGCCTCTACGTCTCCGTGGGACCTTTATATACATCAATAACGTAATATAGCCTAACCTAACCCAACCTAACATCTCGGCGGTAATATTTGACCACATTCCTGTCTTGTTGGCCTCTACGTCTCCGTGGGACCGTTATATACATCAATAATGTAATACAACCTAACCTAACCCAACCTAACATCTCGGCAGTAATATTTGAGAACATTCCTGGCGAGTTGGCTTCTCCGCCTCCGTGGGACCTTTATATACATCAATAACGTAATATAACATAACCTAACCCAACCTAACATCTCGGCAGTAATATTTGAGAACATACCTGGCGAGTTGGCCTCTACGTCTCCGTGGGATCTTTATATACATCAAGAACGTAATATAACCTAACCTAACCCAACCTAACATCTCGGCGGTAATATTTGACAACATTCCTGGCGAGTTGGTTTCTCCGTCTCCGTGGGACCTTTATATACATCAATAACCGAATATAACCTAACCTAATCCAACCTAATATCTCGGCGGTAATATTTGACAACATTCCTGACGAGTTGGCTTATCCGTCTCCGTGGGACCTTTATATACATCAATAACGTAATATAACCTAACCTAACCCAACCTAACATCTCGGCGGTAATATTTGACCACATTCCTGTCTTGTTGGCCTCTACGTCTCCGTGGGACCGTTATATACATCAATAATGTAATACAACCTAACCTAACCCAACCTAACATCTCGGCAGTAATATTTGAGAACATTCCTGGCGAGTTGGCTTCTCCGCCTCCGTGGGACCTTTATATACATCAATAACGTAATATAACATAACCTAACCCAACCTAACATCTCGGCAGTAATATTTGAGAACATACCTGGCGAGTTGGCCTCTACGTCTCCGTGGGATCTTTATATACATCAAGAACGTAATATAACCTAACCTAACCCAACCTAACATCTCGGCGGTAATATTTGACAACATTCCTGGCGAGTTGGTTTCTCCGTCTCCGTGGGACCTTTATATACATCAATAACCGAATATAACCTAACCTAATCCAACCTAATATCTCGGCGGTAATATTTGACAACATTCCTGACGAGTTGGCTTATCCGTCTCCGTGGGACCTTTATATACATCAATAACGTAATATAACCTAACCTAACCCAATCTAGCATCTCGGCGGTAATATTTGACCACATTCTTGGCTTGTTGGCCTCTACGTCTCCGTGGGACCTTTACATACATCTATAACGTAATATAACCTAACCTAACCCAACCTAACATCTCGGCGGTAATATTGGAAAACTTACCTGGCGAGTTGGCCTTTACGCCTCCGTGGGACCTTTGTATACATCAATAACGTAATATAACCTAGCCTAACCCAACCTAACATCTCGGCGGTAATATTTGACAACATACCCGGCGAGTTGGCCTCTACGTCTCCGTGGGATCTTTATACACATCAATAACGTAATATAACATCACCTAACCCAATCTTACATCTCGGCGGTAATATTTGATCACATTCCTGGCTTGTTGGACTCTACGTCTCCGTGAGACCTTTATATACATCTATAACGTAATATAACCTAACCTAACCCAACCTAACACCTCAGCGGTAAGATTTGACAACATACCTGGCGAGTTGGCCTCTACGTCTCCGTGGGACCGTTATATACATCAATAACGTAATATAACCTAACCTAACCCAACCTAACATCTCGGCGGTAATATTGGAAAACTTACCTGGCGAGTTGGCCTTTACGCCTCCGTGGGACCTTTGTATACATCAATAACGTAATATAACCTAGCCTAACCCAACCTAACATCTCGGCGGTAATATTTGACAACATACCCGGCGAGTTGGCCTCTACGTCTCCGTGGGATCTTTATACACATCAATAACGTAATATAACATCACCTAACCCAATCTTACATCTCGGCGGTAATATTTGATCACATTCCTGGCTTGTTGGACTCTACGTCTCCGTGAGACCTTTATATACATCTATAACGTAATATAACCTAACCTAACCCAACCTAACACCTCAGCGGTAAGATTTGACAACATACCTGGCGAGTTGGCCTCTACGTCTCCGTGGGACCGTTATATACATCAATAACGTAATATAACCTATCCTAACCCAACCTAACATCTCGGCGGTAATATTGGAAAACTTACCTGGCGAGTTGGCCTTTACGCCTCCGTGGGACCTTTGTATACATCAATAACGTAATATAACCTAGCCTAACCCAACCTAACATCTCGGCGGTAAGATTTGACAACATACCTGGCGAGTTGGCCTCTACGTCTCCGTGGGACCTTTATATACATCAATAACGTAATATAGCCTAACCTAACCCAACCTAACATCTCGGCGGTAATATTTGACCACATTCCTGTCTTGTTGGCCTCTACGTCTCCGTGGGACCGTATATACATCAATAATGTAATACAACCTAACCTAACCCAACCTAACATCTCGGCAGTAATATTTGAGAACATTCCTGGCGAGTTGGCTTCTCCGCCTCCGTGGGACCTTTATATACATCAATAACGTAATATAACATAACCTAACCCAACCTAACATCTCGGCAGTAATATTTGAGAACATACCTGGCGAGTTGGCCTCTACGTCTCCGTGGGATCTTTATATACATCAAGAACGTAATATAACCTAACCTAACCCAACCTAACATCTCGGCGGTAATATTTGACAACATTCCTGGCGAGTTGGTTTCTCCGTCTCCGTGGGACCTTTATATACATCAATAACCGAATATAACCTAACCTAATCCAACCTAATATCTCGGCGGTAATATTTGACAACATTCCTGACGAGTTGGCTTATCCGTCTCCGTGGGACCTTTATATACATCAATAACGTAATATAACCTAACCTAACCCAATCTAGCATCTCGGCGGTAATATTTGACCACATTCTTGGCTTGTTGGCCTCTACGTCTCCGTGGGACCTTTACATACATCTATAACGTAATATAACCTAACCTAACCCAACCTAACATCTCGGCGGTAAGATTTGACAACATACTTGGCGAGTTGGCCTCTACGTCTCCGTGGGACCTTTATATACATCAGTAACGTAATATAACCTAGCCTAACCCAACCTAACATCTCGGCGGTAATATTTGACAACATACCCGGCGAGTTGGCCTCTACGTCTCCGTGGGATCTTTATACACATCAATAACGTAATATAACATCACCTAACCCAATCTTACATCTCGGCGGTAATATTTGACCACATTCCTGTCTTGTTGGACTCTACGTCTCCGTGGGACCGTTATATACATCAATAATGTAATACAACCTAACCTAACCCAACCTAACATCTCGGCAGTAATATTTGACCACATTCCTGTCTTGATGGCCTCTACGTCTCCGTGGGACCGTTATATACATCAATAACGTAATATAACCTAACCTAACCCAACCTAACATCTCGGCGGTAATATTGGAAAACTTACCTGGCGAGTTGGCCTTTACGTCTCCGTGAGACCTTTATATACATCTATAACGTAATATAACCTAACCTAACCCAACCTAACATCTCGGCGGTAAGATTTGACAACATACCTGGCGAGTTGGCCTCTACGTCTCCGTGGGACCTTTATATACATCAATAACGTAATATAGCCTAACCTAACCCAACCTAACATCTCGGCGGTAATATTTGACCACATTCCTGTCTTGTTGGCCTCTACGTCTCCGTGGGACCGTTATATACATCAATAATGTAATACAACCTAACCTAACCCAACCTAACATCTCGGCAGTAATATTTGAGAACATTCCTGGCGAGTTGGCTTCTCCGCCTCCGTGGGACCTTTATATACATCAATAACGTAATATAACATAACCTAACCCAACCTAACATCTCGGCAGTAATATTTGAGAACATACCTGGCGAGTTGGCCTCTACGTCTCCGTGGGATCTTTATATACATCAAGAACGTAATATAACCTAACCTAACCCAACCTAACATCTCGGCGGTAATATTTGACAACATTCCTGGCGAGTTGGTTTCTCCGTCTCCGTGGGACCTTTATATACATCAATAACCGAATATAACCTAACCTAATCCAACCTAATATCTCGGCGGTAATATTTGACAACATTCCTGACGAGTTGGCTTATCCGTCTCCGTGGGACCTTTATATACATCAATAACGTAATATAACCTAACCTAACCCAACCTAACATCTCGGCGGTAATATTTGACCACATTCCTGTCTTGTTGGCCTCTACGTCTCCGTGGGACCGTTATATACATCAATAATGTAATACAACCTAACCTAACCCAACCTAACATCTCGGCAGTAATATTTGAGAACATTCCTGGCGAGTTGGCTTCTCCGCCTCCGTGGGACCTTTATATACATCAATAACGTAATATAACATAACCTAACCCAACCTAACATCTCGGCAGTAATATTTGAGAACATACCTGGCGAGTTGGCCTCTACGTCTCCGTGGGATCTTTATATACATCAAGAACGTAATATAACCTAACCTAACCCAACCTAACATCTCGGCGGTAATATTTGACAACATTCCTGGCGAGTTGGTTTCTCCGTCTCCGTGGGACCTTTATATACATCAATAACCGAATATAACCTAACCTAATCCAACCTAATATCTCGGCGGTAATATTTGACAACATTCCTGACGAGTTGGCTTATCCGTCTCCGTGGGACCTTTATATACATCAATAACGTAATATAACCTAACCTAACCCAATCTAGCATCTCGGCGGTAATATTTGACCACATTCTTGGCTTGTTGGCCTCTACGTCTCCGTGGGACCTTTACATACATCTATAACGTAATATAACCTAACCTAACCCAACCTAACATCTCGGCGGTAATATTGGAAAACTTACCTGGCGAGTTGGCCTTTACGCCTCCGTGGGACCTTTGTATACATCAATAACGTAATATAACCTAGCCTAACCCAACCTAACATCTCGGCGGTAATATTTGACAACATACCCGGCGAGTTGGCCTCTACGTCTCCGTGGGATCTTTATACACATCAATAACGTAATATAACATCACCTAACCCAATCTTACATCTCGGCGGTAATATTTGATCACATTCCTGGCTTGTTGGACTCTACGTCTCCGTGAGACCTTTATATACATCTATAACGTAATATAACCTAACCTAACCCAACCTAACACCTCAGCGGTAAGATTTGACAACATACCTGGCGAGTTGGCCTCTACGTCTCCGTGGGACCGTTATATACATCAATAACGTAATATAACCTATCCTAACCCAACCTAACATCTCGGCGGTAATATTGGAAAACTTACCTGGCGAGTTGGCCTTTACGCCTCCGTGGGACCTTTGTATACATCAATAACGTAATATAACCTAGCCTAACCCAACCTAACATCTCGGCGGTAAGATTTGACAACATACCTGGCGAGTTGGCCTCTACGTCTCCGTGGGACCTTTATATACATCAATAACGTAATATAGCCTAACCTAACCCAACCTAACATCTCGGCGGTAATATTTGACCACATTCCTGTCTTGTTGGCCTCTACGTCTCCGTGGGACCGTATATACATCAATAATGTAATACAACCTAACCTAACCCAACCTAACATCTCGGCAGTAATATTTGAGAACATTCCTGGCGAGTTGGCTTCTCCGCCTCCGTGGGACCTTTATATACATCAATAACGTAATATAACATAACCTAACCCAACCTAACATCTCGGCAGTAATATTTGAGAACATACCTGGCGAGTTGGCCTCTACGTCTCCGTGGGATCTTTATATACATCAAGAACGTAGTATAACCTAACCTAACCCAACCTAACATCTCGGCGGTAATATTTGACAACATTCCTGGCGAGTTGGTTTCTCCGTCTCCGTGGGACCTTTATATACATCAATAACCGAATATAACCTAACCTAATCCAACCTAATATCTCGGCGGTAATATTTGACAACATTCCTGACGAGTTGGCTTATCCGTCTCCGTGGGACCTTTATATACATCAATAACGTAATATAACCTAACCTAACCCAATCTAGCATCTCGGCGGTAATATTTGACCACATTCTTGGCTTGTTGGCCTCTACGTCTCCGTGGGATCTTTACATACATCTATAACGTAATATAACCTAACCTAACCCAACCTAACATCTCGGCGGTAAGATTTGACAACATACTTGGCGAGTTGGCCTCTACGTCTCCGTGGGACCTTTATATACATCAGTAACGTAATATAACCTAGCCTAACCCAACCTAACATCTCGGCGGTAATATTTGACAACATACCCGGCGAGTTGGCCTCTACGTCTCCGTGGGATCTTTATACACATCAATAACGTAATATAACATCACCTAACCCAATCTTACATCTCGGCGGTAATATTTGATCACATTCCTGGCTTGTTGGACTCTACGTCTCCGTGAGACCTTTATATACATCTATAACGTAATATAACCTAACCTAACCCAACCTAACACCTCAGCGGTAAGATTTGACAACATACCTGGCGAGTTGGCCTCTACGTCTCCGTGGGACCGTTATATACATCAATAACGTAATATAACCTATCCTAACCCAACCTAACATCTCGGCGGTAATATTGGAAAACTTACCTGGCGAGTTGGCCTTTACGCCTCCGTGGGACCTTTGTATACATCAATAACGTAATATAACCTAGCCTAACCCAACCTAACATCTCGGCGGTAAGATTTGACAACATACCTGGCGAGTTGGCCTCTACGTCTCCGTGGGACCTTTATATACATCAATAACGTAATATAGCCTAACCTAACCCAACCTAACATCTCGGCGGTAATATTTGACCACATTCCTGTCTTGTTGGCCTCTACGTCTCCGTGGGACCGTATATACATCAATAATGTAATACAACCTAACCTAACCCAACCTAACATCTCGGCAGTAATATTTGAGAACATTCCTGGCGAGTTGGCTTCTCCGCCTCCGTGGGACCTTTATATACATCAATAACGTAATATAACATAACCTAACCCAACCTAACATCTCGGCAGTAATATTTGAGAACATACCTGGCGAGTTGGCCTCTACGTCTCCGTGGGATCTTTATATACATCAAGAACGTAATATAACCTAACCTAACCCAACCTAACATCTCGGCGGTAATATTTGACAACATTCCTGGCGAGTTGGTTTCTCTGTCTCCGTGGGACCTTTATATACATCAATAACCGAATATAACCTAACCTAATCCAACCTAATATCTCGGCGGTAATATTTGACAACATTCCTGACGAGTTGGCTTATCCGTCTCCGTGGGACCTTTATATACATCAATAACGTAATATAACCTAACCTAACCCAATCTAGCATCTCGGCGGTAATATTTGACCACATTCTTGGCTTGTTGGCCTCTACGTCTCCGTGGGACCTTTACATACATCTATAACGTAATATAACCTAACCTAACCCAACCTAACATCTCGGCGGTAAGATTTGACAACATACTTGGCGAGTTGGCCTCTACGTCTCCGTGGGACCTTTATATACTTCAATAACGTAATATAGCCTAACCTAACCCAACCTAACATCTCGGCGGTAATATTTGACCACATTCCTGTCTTGTTGGCCTCTACGTCTCCGTGGGACCGTTATATACATCAATAATGTAATACAACCTAACCTAACCCAACCTAACATCTCGGCAGTAATATTTGAGAACATTCCTGGCGAGTTGGCTTCTCCGCCTCCGTGGGACCTTTATATACATCAATAACGTAATATAACATAACCTAACCCAACCTAACATCTCGGCAGTAATATTTGAGAACATTCCTGGCGAGTTGGCTTCTCCGCCTCCGTGGGACCTTTATATACATCAATAACGTAATATAACATAACCTAACCCAACCTAACATCTCGGCGGTACTATTTGACAACATACCTGGCGAGTTGGCCTTTACGCCTCCGTGGGACCTTTGTATACATCAATAACGTAATATAACCTAGCCTAACCCAACCTAACATCTCGGCGGTAATATTTGACAACATACCTGGCGAGTTGGCCTCTAGGTCTCCGTGGGATCTTTATACACATCAATAACGTAATATAACATCACCTAACCCAATCTTACATCTCGGCGGTAATATTTGATCACATTCCTGGCTTGTTGGACTCTACGTCTCCGTGGGACCTTTATATACATCTATAACGTAATATAACCTAACCTAACCCAACCTAACATCTCGGCGGTAAGATTTGACAACATACCTGGCGAGTTGGCCTCTACGTCTCCGTGGGACCTTTATATACATCAATAACGTAATATAGCCTAACCTAACCCAACCTAACATCTCGGCGGTAATATTTGACCACATTCCTGTCTTGTTGGCCTCTACGTCTCCGTGGGACCGTTATATACATCAATAATGTAATACAACCTAACCTAACCCAACCTAACATCTCGGCAGTAATATTTGAGAACATTCCTGGCGAGTTGGCTTCTCCGCCTCCGTGGGACCTTTATATACATCAATAACGTAATATAACATAACCTAACCCAACCTAACATCTCGGCGGTACTATTTGACAACATACCTGGCGAGTTGGCCTCTACGTCTCCGTGGGATCTTTATATACATCAATAACGTAATATAACCTAACCTAACCCAACCTAACATCTCGGCGGTAATATTTGACAACATTCCTGGCGAGTTGGTTTCTCCGTCTCCGTGGGACCTTTATATACATCAATAACCTAATATAACCTAACCTAATCCAACCTAATATCTCGGCGGTAATATTTGCCAACATTCCTGGCGAGTTGGCTTATCCGTCTCCGTGGGACCTTTATATACATCAATAACGTAATATAACCTAACCTAACCCAATCTAGCATCTCGGCGGTAATATTTGACCACATTCCTGGCTTGTTGGCCTCTACGTCTCCGTGGGTCCTTTACATACATCTATAACGTAATATAACCTAACCTAACCCAACCTAACATCTCGGCGGTAAGATTTGACAACATACTTGGCGAGTTGGCCTCTACGTCTCCGTGGGTCCTTTATATACATCAATAACGTAATATAGCCTAACCTAACCCAATCTAACATCTCGGCGGTAATATTTGACCACATTCCCGGCTTGTTGGCCTCTACGTCTCCGTGGGACCTTTATATACATCAATAACATAATATATGCTAGCCTAACCCAATCTAACATCTCGGCGGTAATATTTGACCACATTCCTGGCTTGTTGGCCTCTACGTCTCCGTGGGACCTTTATATACTTCAATAACGTAATATAACCTAACCTGAACCAATCTAACATCTCGGCGGTAATATTTGAAGACATACCTGGCGAGTTGGCCACTTCGTCTCCGTGGGACCTTTATATTCATCAATAACGTAATATAACCTAACCTAACCCAACCTAACATCTCGGCGGTAATATTTGACAACAATCCTGGCGACTTGGCTTCTCCATCTCCGTGGGACCTTTATATACATCAATAACGTAATATAACCTAACGTAACCCAACCTGACATCTCGGCGGTAAGATCTGACAACATACCTGGCGAGTTGGCCTCTACGTCTCCGTGGGACCTTTATATATATCAATAACGTAATATAGCCTAACCTAACCCAACCTAACATCTCGGCGGTAATATTTGCCCACATTCCTGTCTTGTTGGCCTCTACGTCTCCGTTGGACCGTTATATACATCAATAATGTAATACAACCTAACCTAACCCAACCTAACATCTCGACGGTAAAATTTGACAACATTCCTGGCGAGTTGGCTTATCCGTCTCCGTGGGACCTTTATATACATCAATAACGTTATATAACCTAACCTAACCCAACCTAACATCTCGGCGGTAATATTTGAGAACATTCCTGGCGAGTTGGCTTTTCCGCCTCCGTGGGACCTTTATATACATCAATAACGTAATATAACATAACCTAACCCAACCTAACATCTCGGCGGTAATATTTGACACCATACTTGGCGAGTTGGCCTCTACGTCTCCGTGGGATCTTTATATACATCAATAACGTAATATAGCATCACATAACCCAATCTTACATCTCGGCTGTAATATTTGACCACATTCCTGGCTTGTTGGACTCTACGTCTACGTGGGACCTTTATATACATCTATAACGTAATATAACCTAACCTAACCCAACCTAACATCTCGGCGATAATATTTGACCACATTCCTGGCTTGTTGGCCTCTACGTCTCCGTGGGATCTTTATATACATCAATAACGTAATATAACCTAACCTAACCCAACCTAACATCTCGGCGGGAATATTTGACCACATTCCTGTCTTGATGGCCTCTACGTCTCCGTGGGACCGTTATATACATCAATAACGTAATATAACCTAACCTAACCCAACCTAACATCTCGGCGGTAATATTGGAAAACTTACCTGGCGAGTTGGCCTCTACGTCTCCGTGGGTCCTTTACATACATCTATAACGTAATATAACCTAACCTAACCCAACCTAACATCTCGGCGGTAAGATTTGACAACATACTTGGCGAGTTGGCCTCTACGTCTCCGTGGGTCCTTTATATACATCAATAACGTAATATAGCCTAACCTAACCCAATCTAACATCTCGGCGGTAATATTTGACCACATTCCCGGCTTGTTGGCCTCTACGTCTCCGTGGGACCTTTATATACATCAATAACATAATATATGCTAGCCTAACCCAATCTAACATCTCGGCGGTAATATTTGACCACATTCCTGGCTTGTTGGCCTCTACGTCTCCGTGGGACCTTTATATACTTCAATAACGTAATATAACCTAACCTGAACCAATCTAACATCTCGGCGGTAATATTTGAAGACATACCTGGCGAGTTGGCCACTTCGTCTCCGTGGGACCTTTATATACATCAATAACGTAATATAACCTAACCTAACCCAACCTAACAGCTCGGCGGTAATATTTGACAACATTCCTGGCGATTTGGTTTCTCCGTCTCCGTGGGACCTTTATATACATCAATAACCTAATATAACCTAACCTAATCCAACCTAATATCTCGGCGGTAATATTTGACAACATTCCTGGCGAGTTCGCTTATCCGTCTCCGTGGGACCTTTATATACATCAATAACGTAATATAACCTAACCTAACCCAATCTAGCATCTCGGCGGTAATATTTGACCACATTCCTGTCTTGTTGGCCTCTACGTCTCCGTGGGACCGTTATATACATCAATAACGTAATATAACATAACCTAACCCAACCTAACATCTCGGCAGTAATATTTGAGAACATTCCTGGCGAGTTGGCTTCTCCGCCTCCGTGGGACCTTTATATACATCAATAACGTAATATAACATAACCTAACCCAACCTAACATCTCGGCAGTAATATTTGAGAACATTCCTGGCGAGTTGGCTTCTCCGCCTCCGTGGGACCTTTATATACATCAATAACGTAATATAACATAACCTAACCCAACCTAACATCTCGGCGGTACTATTTGACAACATACCTGGCGAGTTGGCCTTTACGCCTCCGTGGGACCTTTGTATACATCAATAACGTAATATAACCTAGCCTAACCCAACCTAACATCTCGGCGGTAATATTTGACAACATACCTGGCGAGTTGGCCTCTAGGTCTCCGTGGGATCTTTATACACATCAATAACGTAATATAACATCACCTAACCCAATCTTACATCTCGGCGGTAATATTTGATCACATTCCTGGCTTGTTGGACTCTACGTCTCCGTGGGACCTTTATATACATCTATAACGTAATATAACCTAACCTAACCCAACCTAACATCTCGGCGGTAAGATTTGACAACATACCTGGCGAGTTGGCCTCTACGTCTCCGTGGGACCTTTATATACATCAATAACGTAATATAGCCTAACCTAACCCAACCTAACATCTCGGCGGTAATATTTGACCACATTCCTGTCTTGTTGGCCTCTACGTCTCCGTGGGACCGTTATATACATCAATAATGTAATACAACCTAACCTAACCCAACCTAACATCTCGGCAGTAATATTTGAGAACATTCCTGGCGAGTTGGCTTCTCCGCCTCCGTGGGACCTTTATATACATCAATAACGTAATATAACATAACCTAACCCAACCTAACATCTCGGCGGTACTATTTGACAACATACCTGGCGAGTTGGCCTCTACGTCTCCGTGGGATCTTTATATACATCAATAACGTAATATAACCTAACCTAACCCAACCTAACATCTCGGCGGTAATATTTGACAACATTCCTGGCGAGTTGGTTTCTCCGTCTCCGTGGGACCTTTATATACATCAATAACCTAATATAACCTAACCTAATCCAACCTAATATCTCGGCGGTAATATTTGCCAACATTCCTGGCGAGTTGGCTTATCCGTCTCCGTGGGACCTTTATATACATCAATAACGTAATATAACCTAACCTAACCCAATCTAGCATCTCGGCGGTAATATTTGACCACATTCCTGGCTTGTTGGCCTCTACGTCTCCGTGGGTCCTTTACATACATCTATAACGTAATATAACCTAACCTAACCCAACCTAACATCTCGGCGGTAAGATTTGACAACATACTTGGCGAGTTGGCCTCTACGTCTCCGTGGGTCCTTTATATACATCAATAACGTAATATAGCCTAACCTAACCCAATCTAACATCTCGGCGGTAATATTTGACCACATTCCCGGCTTGTTGGCCTCTACGTCTCCGTGGGACCTTTATATACATCAATAACATAATATATGCTAGCCTAACCCAATCTAACATCTCGGCGGTAATATTTGACCACATTCCTGGCTTGTTGGCCTCTACGTCTCCGTGGGACCTTTATATACTTCAATAACGTAATATAACCTAACCTGAACCAATCTAACATCTCGGCGGTAATATTTGAAGACATACCTGGCGAGTTGGCCACTTCGTCTCCGTGGGACCTTTATATTCATCAATAACGTAATATAACCTAACCTAACCCAACCTAACATCTCGGCGGTAATATTTGACAACAATCCTGGCGACTTGGCTTCTCCATCTCCGTGGGACCTTTATATACATCAATAACGTAATATAACCTAACGTAACCCAACCTGACATCTCGGCGGTAAGATCTGACAACATACCTGGCGAGTTGGCCTCTACGTCTCCGTGGGACCTTTATATACATCAATAACGTAATATAGCCTAACCTAACCCAACCTAACATCTCGGCGGTAATATTTGCCCACATTCCTGTCTTGTTGGCCTCTACGTCTCCGTTGGACCGTTATATACATCAATAATGTAATACAACCTAACCTAACCCAACCTAACATCTCGACGGTAAAATTTGACAACATTCCTGGCGAGTTGGCTTATCCGTCTCCGTGGGACCTTTATATACATCAATAACGTTATATAACCTAACCTAACCCAACCTAACATCTCGGCGGTAATATTTGAGAACATTCCTGGCGAGTTGGCTTTTCCGCCTCCGTGGGACCTTTATATACATCAATAACGTAATATAACATAACCTAACCCAACCTAACATCTCGGCGGTAATATTTGACACCATACTTGGCGAGTTGGCCTCTACGTCTCCGTGGGATCTTTATATACATCAATAACGTAATATAGCATCACATAACCCAATCTTACATCTCGGCTGTAATATTTGACCACATTCCTGGCTTGTTGGACTCTACGTCTACGTGGGACCTTTATATACATCTATAACGTAATATAACCTAACCTAACCCAACCTAACATCTCGGCGATAATATTTGACCACATTCCTGGCTTGTTGGCCTCTACGTCTCCGTGGGATCTTTATATACATCAATAACGTAATATAACCTAACCTAACCCAACCTAACATCTCGGCGGGAATATTTGACCACATTCCTGTCTTGATGGCCTCTACGTCTCCGTGGGACCGTTATATACATCAATAACGTAATATAACCTAACCTAACCCAACCTAACATCTCGGCGGTAATATTGGAAAACTTACCTGGCGAGTTGGCCTCTACGTCTCCGTGGGTCCTTTACATACATCTATAACGTAATATAACCTAACCTAACCCAACCTAACATCTCGGCGGTAAGATTTGACAACATACTTGGCGAGTTGGCCTCTACGTCTCCGTGGGTCCTTTATATACATCAATAACGTAATATAGCCTAACCTAACCCAATCTAACATCTCGGCGGTAATATTTGACCACATTCCCGGCTTGTTGGCCTCTACGTCTCCGTGGGACCTTTATATACATCAATAACATAATATATGCTAGCCTAACCCAATCTAACATCTCGGCGGTAATATTTGACCACATTCCTGGCTTGTTGGCCTCTACGTCTCCGTGGGACCTTTATATACTTCAATAACGTAATATAACCTAACCTGAACCAATCTAACATCTCGGCGGTAATATTTGAAGACATACCTGGCGAGTTGGCCACTTCGTCTCCGTGGGACCTTTATATACATCAATAACGTAATATAACCTAACCTAACCCAACCTAACAGCTCGGCGGTAATATTTGACAACATTCCTGGCGATTTGGTTTCTCCGTCTCCGTGGGACCTTTATATACATCAATAACCTAATATAACCTAACCTAATCCAACCTAATATCTCGGCGGTAATATTTGACAACATTCCTGGCGAGTTCGCTTATCCGTCTCCGTGGGACCTTTATATACATCAATAACGTAATATAACCTAACCTAACCCAATCTAGCATCTCGGCGGTAATATTTGACCACATTCCTGGCTTGTTGGCCTCTACGTCTCCGTGGGACCCTTATATACATCAATAACGTAATATAACATAACCTAACCCAACCTAACATCTCGGCGGGAATATTTGACCACATTCCTGTCTTGATGGCCTCTACGTCTCCGTGGGACCGTTATATACATCAATAACGTAATATAACCTAACCTAACCCAACCTAACATCTCGGCGGTAATATTGGAAAACTTACCTGGCGAGTTGGCCTTTACGCCTCCGTGGGACCTTTGTATACATCAATAACGTAATATAACCTAGCCTAACCCAACCCAACATCTCGGCGGTAAGATTTGACAACATACCTGGCGAGTTGGCCTCTACGTCTCCGTGGGACCTTTATATACATCAATAACGTAATATAGCCTAACCTAACCCAACCTAACATCTCGGCGGTAATATTTGACCACATTCCTGTCTTGTTGGCCTCTACGTCTCCGTGGGACCGTTATATACATCAATAATGTAATACAACCTAACCTAACCCAACCTAACATCTCGGCAGTAATATTTGAGAACATTCCTGGCGAGTTGGCTTCTCCGCCTCCGTGGGACCTTTATATACATCAATAACGTAATATAACATAACCTAACCCAACCTAACATCTCGGCAGTAATATTTGAGAACATACCTGGCGAGTTGGCCTCTACGTCTCCGTGGGATCTTTATATACATCAATAACGTAATATAACCTAACCTAACCCAACCTAACATCTCGGCGGTAATATTTGACAACATTCCTGGCGAGTTGGTTTCTCCGTCTCCGTGGGACCTTTATATACATCAATAACCGAATATAACCTAACCTAATCCAACCTAATATCTCGGCGGTAATATTTGACAACATTCCTGATGAGTTGGCTTATCCGTCTCCGTGGGACCTTTATATACATCAATAACGTAATATAACCTAACCTAACCCAATCTAGCATCTCGGCGGTAATATTTGACCACATTCCCGGCTTGTTGGCCTCTACGTCTCCGTGGGACCTTTATATACATCAATAACATAATATATGCTAGCCTAACCCAACCTAACATCTCGGCGGGAATATTTGACCACATTCCTGGCTTGTTGGCCTCTACGTCTCCGTGGGACCGTTATATACATCAATAACGTAATATAACCTAACCTAACCCAACCTAACATCTCGGCGGTAATATTTGAAAACTTACCTGGCGAGTTGGCCTTTACGCCTCCGTGGGACCTTTGTATACATCAATAACGTAATATAACCTAGCCTAACCCAACCTAACATCTCGGCGGTAAGATTTGACAACATACCTGGCGAGTTGGCCTCTACGTCTCCGTGGGACCTTTATATACATCAATAACGTAATATAACCTAACCTAACCCAACCTAACATCTCGGCGGTAATATTTGAGAACATTCCTGGCGAGTTGGCTTTTCCGCCTCCGTGGGACCGTTATATACATCAATAACGTAATATAACATAACCTAACCCAACCTAACATCTCGGCGGGTATATTTGACCACATTCCTGTCTTGATGGCCTCTACGTCTCCGTGGGACCGTTATATACATCAATAACGTAATATAACCTAACCTAACCCAACCTAACATCTCGGCGGTAATATTTGAAAACTTACCTGGCGAGTTGGCCTTTACGCCTCCGTGGGACCTCTGTATACATCAATAACGTAATATAACCTACCCTAACCCAACCTAACATCTCGGCGGTAATATTTGACCACATTCCTGTCTTGTTGGCCTCTACGTCCCCGTGGGACCGTTATATACATCAATAATGTAATACCACCTAACCTAACCCAACGTAACATCTCGGCAGTAATATTTGAGAACATTCCTGGCGAGTTGGCTTCTCCGCCTCCGTGGGACCTTTATATACATCAATAACGTAATATAACATAACCTAACCCAACCTAACATCTCGGCGGTAAGATTTGACAACATACTTGGCGAGTTGGCCTCTACGTCTCCGTGGGACCTTTATATACTTCAATAACGTAATATAGCCTAACCTAACCCAACCTAACATCTCGGCGGTAATATTTGACCACATTCCTGTCTTGTTGGCCTCTACGTCTCCGTGGGACCGTTATATACATCAATAATGTAATACAACCTAACCTAACCCAACCTAACATCTCGGCAGTAATATTTGAGAACATTCCTGGCGAGTTGGCTTCTCCGCCTCCGTGGGACCTTTATATACATCAATAACGTAATATAACATAACCTAACCCAACCTAACATCTCGGCGGTACTATTTGACAACATACCTGGCGAGTTGGCCTTTACGCCTCCGTGGGACCTTTGTATACATCAATAACGTAATATAACCTAGCCTAACCCAACCTAACATCTCGGCGGTAATATTTGACAACATACCTGGCGAGTTGGCCTCTAGGTCTCCGTGGGATCTTTATACACATCAATAACGTAATATAACATCACCTAACCCAATCTTACATCTCGGCGGTAATATTTGATCACATTCCTGGCTTGTTGGACTCTACGTCTCCGTGGGACCTTTATATACATCTATAACGTAATATAACCTAACCTAACCCAACCTAACATCTCGGCGGTAAGATTTGACAACATACCTGGCGAGTTGGCCTCTACGTCTCCGTGGGACCTTTATATACATCAATAACGTAATATAGCCTAACCTAACCCAACCTAACATCTCGGCGGTAATATTTGACCACATTCCTGTCTTGTTGGCCTCTACGTCTCCGTGGGACCGTTATATACATCAATAATGTAATACAACCTAACCTAACCCAACCTAACATCTCGGCAGTAATATTTGAGAACATTCCTGGCGAGTTGGCTTCTCCGCCTCCGTGGGACCTTTATATACATCAATAACGTAATATAACATAACCTAACCCAACCTAACATCTCGGCGGTACTATTTGACAACATACCTGGCGAGTTGGCCTCTACGTCTCCGTGGGATCTTTATATACATCAATAACGTAATATAACCTAACCTAACCCAACCTAACATCTCGGCGGTAATATTTGACAACATTCCTGGCGAGTTGGTTTCTCCGTCTCCGTGGGACCTTTATATACATCAATAACCTAATATAACCTAACCTAATCCAACCTAATATCTCGGCGGTAATATTTGCCAACATTCCTGGCGAGTTGGCTTATCCGTCTCCGTGGGACCTTTATATACATCAATAACGTAATATAACCTAACCTAACCCAATCTAGCATCTCGGCGGTAATATTTGACCACATTCCTGGCTTGTTGGCCTCTACGTCTCCGTGGGTCCTTTACATACATCTATAACGTAATATAACCTAACCTAACCCAACCTAACATCTCGGCGGTAAGATTTGACAACATAATTGGCGAGTTGGCCTCTACGTCTCCGTGGGTCCTTTATATACATCAATAACGTAATATAGCCTAACCTAACCCAATCTAACATCTCGGCGGTAATATTTGACCACATTCCCGGCTTGTTGGCCTCTACGTCTCCGTGGGACCTTTATATACATCAATAACATAATATATGCTAGCCTAACCCAATCTAACATCTCGGCGGTAATATTTGACCACATTCCTGGCTTGTTGGCCTCTACGTCTCCGTGGGACCTTTATATACTTCAATAACGTAATATAACCTAACCTGAACCAATCTAACATCTCGGCGGTAATATTTGAAGACATACCTGGCGAGTTGGCCACTTCGTCTCCGTGGGACCTTTATATTCATCAATAACGTAATATAACCTAACCTAACCCAACCTAACATCTCGGCGGTAATATTTGACAACAATCCTGGCGACTTGGCTTCTCCATCTCCGTGGGACCTTTATATACATCAATAACGTAATATAACCTAACGTAACCCAACCTGACATCTCGGCGGTAAGATCTGACAACATACCTGGCGAGTTGGCCTCTACGTCTCCGTGGGACCTTTATATACATCAATAACGTAATATAGCCTAACCTAACCCAACCTAACATCTCGGCGGTAATATTTGCCCACATTCCTGTCTTGTTGGCCTCTACGTCTCCGTTGGACCGTTATATACATCAATAATGTAATACAACCTAACCTAACCCAACCTAACATCTCGACGGTAAAATTTGACAACATTCCTGGCGAGTTGGCTTATCCGTCTCCGTGGGACCTTTATATACATCAATAACGTTATATAACCTAACCTAACCCAACCTAACATCTCGGCGGTAATATTTGAGAACATTCCTGGCGAGTTGGCTTTTCCGCCTCCGTGGGACCTTTATATACATCAATAACGTAATATAACATAACCTAACCCAACCTAACATCTCGGCGGTAATATTTGACACCATACTTGGCGAGTTGGCCTCTACGTCTCCGTGGGATCTTTATATACATCAATAACGTAATATAGCATCACATAACCCAATCTTACATCTCGGCTGTAATATTTGACCACATTCCTGGCTTGTTGGACTCTACGTCTACGTGGGACCTTTATATACATCTATAACGTAATATAACCTAACCTAACCCAACCTAACATCTCGGCGATAATATTTGACCACATTCCTGGCTTGTTGGCCTCTACGTCTCCGTGGGATCTTTATATACATCAATAACGTAATATAACCTAACCTAACCCAACCTAACATCTCGGCGGGAATATTTGACCACATTCCTGTCTTGATGGCCTCTACGTCTCCGTGGGACCGTTATATACATCAATAACGTAATATAACCTAACCTAACCCAACCTAACATCTCGGCGGTAATATTGGAAAACTTACCTGGCGAGTTGGCCTCTACGTCTCCGTGGGTCCTTTACATACATCTATAACGTAATATAACCTAACCTAACCCAACCTAACATCTCGGCGGTAAGATTTGACAACATACTTGGCGAGTTGGCCTCTACGTCTCCGTGGGTCCTTTATATACATCAATAACGTAATATAGCCTAACCTAACCCAATCTAACATCTCGGCGGTAATATTTGACCACATTCCCGGCTTGTTGGCCTCTACGTCTCCGTGGGACCTTTATATACATCAATAACATAATATATGCTAGCCTAACCCAATCTAACATCTCGGCGGTAATATTTGACCACATTCCTGGCTTGTTGGCCTCTACGTCTCCGTGGGACCTTTATATACTTCAATAACTTAATATAACCTAACCTGAACCAATCTAACATCTCGGCGGTAATATTTGAAGACATACCTGGCGAGTTGGCCACTTCGTCTCCGTGGGACCTTTATATACATCAATAACGTAATATAACCTAACCTAACCCAACCTAACAGCTCGGCGGTAATATTTGACAACATTCCTGGCGATTTGGTTTCTCCGTCTCCGTGGGACCTTTATATACATCAATAACCTAATATAACCTAACCTAATCCAACCTAATATCTCGGCGGTAATATTTGACAACATTCCTGGCGAGTTCGCTTATCCGTCTCCGTGGGACCTTTATATACATCAATAACGTAATATAACCTAACCTAACCCAATCTAGCATCTCGGCGGTAATATTTGACCACATTCCTGGCTTGTTGGCCTCTACGTCTCCGTGGGACCCTTATATACATCAATAACGTAATATAACATAACCTAACCCAACCTAACATCTCGGCGGGAATACTTGACCACATTCCTGTCTTGATGGCCTCTACGTCTCCGTGGGACCGTTATATACATCAATAACGTAATATAACCTAACCTAACCCAACCTAACATCTCGGCGGTAATATTGGAAAACTTACCTGGCGAGTTGGCCTTTACGCCTCCGTGGGACCTTTGTATACATCAATAACGTAATATAACCTAGCCTAACCCAACCCAACATCTCGGCGGTAAGATTTGACAACATACCTGGCGAGTTGGCCTCTACGTCTCCGTGGGTCCTTTATATACATCAATAACGTAATATAGCCTAACCTAACCCAATCTAACATCTCGGCGGTAATATTTGACCACATTCCCGGCTTGTTGGCCTCTACGTCTCCGTGGGACCTTTATATACATCAATAACATAATATATGCTAGCCTAACCCAATCTAACATCTCGGCGGTAATATTTGACCACATTCCTGGCTTGTTGGCCTCTACGTCTCCGTGGGACCTTTATATACTTCAATAACGTAATATAACCTAACCTGAACCAATCTAACATCTCGGCGGTAATATTTGAAGACATACCTGGCGAGTTGGCCACTTCGTCTCCGTGGGACCTTTATATACATCAATAACGTAATATAACCTAACCTAACCCAACCTAACAGCTCGGCGGTAATATTTGACAACATTCCTGGCGATTTGGTTTCTCCGTCTCCGTGGGACCTTTATATACATCAATAACCTAATATAACCTAACCTAATCCAACCTAATATCTCGGCGGTAATATTTGACAACATTCCTGGCGAGTTCGCTTATCCGTCTCCGTGGGACCTTTATATACATCAATAACGTAATATAACCTAACCTAACCCAATCTAGCATCTCGGCGGTAATATTTGACCACATTCCTGGCTTGTTGGCCTCTACGTCTCCGTGGGACCCTTATATACATCAATAACGTAATATAACATAACCTAACCCAACCTAACGTCTCGGCGGGAATATTTGACCACATTCCTGTCTTGATGGCCTCTACGTCTCCGTGGGACCGTTATATACATCAATAACGTAATATAACCTAACCTAACCCAACCTAACATCTCGGCGGTAATATTGGAAAACTTACCTGGCGAGTTGGCCTTTACGCCTCCGTGGGACCTTTGTATACATCAATAACGTAATATAACCTAGCCTAACCCAACCCAACATCTCGGCGGTAAGATTTGACAACATACCTGGCGAGTTGGCCTCTACGTCTCCGTGGGACCTTTATATACATCAATAACGTAATATAGCCTAACCTAACCCAACCTAACATCTCGGCGGTAATATTTGACCACATTCCTGTCTTGTTGGCCTCTACGTCTCCGTGGGACCGTTATATACATCAATAATGTAATACAACCTAACCTAACCCAACCTAACATCTCGGCAGTAATATTTGAGAACATTCCTGGCGAGTTGGCTTCTCCGCCTCCGTGGGACCTTTATATACATCAATAACGTAATATAACATAACCTAACCCAACCTAACATCTCGGCAGTAATATTTGAGAACATACCTGGCGAGTTGGCCTCTACGTCTCCGTGGGATCTTTATATACATCAATAACGTAATATAACCTAACCTAACCCAACCTAACATCTCGGCGGTAATATTTGACAACATTCCTGGCGAGTTGGTTTCTCCGTCTCCGTGGGACCTTTATATACATCAATAACCGAATATAACCTAACCTAATCCAACCTAATATCTCGGCGGTAATATTTGACAACATTCCTGACGAGTTGGCTTATCCGTCTCCGTGGGACCTTTATATACATCAATAACGTAATATAACCTAACCTAACCCAATCTAGCATCTCGGCGGTAATATTTGACCACATTCCCGGCTTGTTGGCCTCTACGTCTCCGTGGGACCTTTATATACATCAATAACATAATATATGCTAGCCTAACCCAACCTAACATCTCGGCGGGAATATTTGACCACATTCCTGGCTTGTTGGCCTCTACGTCTCCGTGGGACCGTTATATACATCAATAACGTAATATAACCTAACCTAACCCAACCTAACATCTCGGCGGTAATATTTGAAAACTTACCTGGCGAGTTGGCCTTTACGCCTCCGTGGGACCTTTGTATACATCAATAACGTAATATAACCTAGCCTAACCCAACCTAACATCTCGGCGGTAAGATTTGACAACATACCTGGCGAGTTGGCCTCTACGTCTCCGTGGGACCTTTATATACATCAATAACGTAATATAACCTAACCTAACCCAACCTAACATCTCGGCGGTAATATTTGAGAACATTCCTGGCGAGTTGGCTTTTCCGCCTCCGTGGGACCGTTATATACATCAATAACGTAATATAACATAACCTAACCCAACCTAACATCTCGGCGGGTATATTTGACCACATTCCTGTCTTGATGGCCTCTACGTCTCCGTGGGACCGTTATATACATCAATAACGTAATATAACCTAACCTAACCCAACCTAACATCTCGGCGGTAATATTTGAAATCTTACCTGGCGAGTTGGCCTTTACGCCTCCGTGGGATCTTTATATACATCAATAACGTAATATAACCTAACCTAACCCAACCTAACATCTCGGCGGTAATATTTGAGAACATTCCTGGCGAGTTGGTTTCTTCGTCTCCGTGGGATCTTTATATACATCAATAACGTAATATAGCATCACATAACCCAATCTTACATCTCGGCTGTAATATTTGACCACATTCCTGGCTTGTTGGACTCTACGTCTACGTGGGACCTTTATATACATCTATAACGTAATATAACCTAACCTAACCCAACCTAACATCTCGGCGATAATATTTGACCACATTCCTGGCTTGTTGGCCTCTACGTCTCCGTGGGACCTTTATATACATCAATAACGTAATATAACCTAACCTAACCCAACCTAACATCTCGGCGGGAATATTTGACCACATTCCTGTCTTGATGGCCTCTACGTCTCCGTGGGACCGTTATATACATCAATAACGTAATATAACCTAACCTAACCCAACCTAACATCTCGGCGGTAATATTTGACAACATACCCGGCGAGTTGGCCTCTACGTCTCCGTGGGATCTTTATACACATCAATAACGTAATATAACATCACCTAACCCAATCTTACATCTCGGCGGTAATATTTGATCACATTCCTGGCTTGTTGGACTCTACGTCTCCGTGGGACCTTTATATACATCTATAACGTAATATAACCTAACCTAACCCAACCTAACGTCTCGGCGGTAAGATTTGACAACATACCTGGCGAGATGGCCTCTACGTCTCCGTGGGACCTTTATATACATCAATAACGTAATATAGCCTAACCTAACCCAACCTAACATCTCGGCGGTAATATTTGACCACATTCCTGGCTTGTTGGCATCTACGTCTCCGTGGGACCTTTATTTACATCAATAACGTAATATAACCTAACCTAACCCAACCTAACATCTCGGCGGTACTATTTGACAACATACCTGGCGAGTTGGCCTCTACGTCTCCGTGGGATCTTTATATACATCAATAACGTAATATAACCTAACCTAACCCAACCTAACATCTCGGCGGTAATATTTGACAACATTCCTGGCAAGTTGGTTTCTCCGTCTCCGTGGGACCTTTAAATACATCAATAACATAATATAACCTAACCTAATCCAACCTAATATCTCGGCGGTAATATTTGACAACATTCCTGGCGAGTTGGCTTATCCGTCTCCGTGGGACCTTTATATACATCAATAACGTAATATAGCCTAACATAACCCAATCTAACATCTCGGCGGTAATATTTGACCACATTCCCGGCTTGTTGGCTTCTACGTCTCCGTGGGACCTTTATATACATCAATAACATAATATATGCTAGCCTAACCCAATCTAACATCTCGGCGGTAATATTTGACCACATTCCTGGCTTGTTCGCCTCTACGTCTCCGTGGGACCTTTATATACATCAATAACGCAATATAACATAACGTAACCCAACCTAACATCTCGGCGGTAATATTTGACCACATTCCTGTCTTGTTGGCCTCTACGTCTCCGTGGGACCGTTATATACATCAATAATGTAATACAACCTAACCTAACCCAACCTAACATCTCGGCGGTAATATTTGAAAACTTACCTGGCGAGTTGGCCTTTACGCCTCCGTGGGACCTTTGTATACATCAATAACGTAATATAACCTAGCCTAACCCAACCTAACATCTCGGCGGTAAGATTTGACAACATACCTGGCGAGTTGGCCTCTACGTCTCCGTGGGACCTTTATATACATCAATAACGTAATATAACCTAACCTAACCCAACCTAACATCTCGGCGGTAATATTTGAGAACATTCCTGGCGAGTTGGCTTTTCCGCCTCCGTGGGACCTTTATATACATCAATAACGTAATATAACATAACCTAACCCAACCTAACATCTCGGCGGTAATATTTGACCACATTCCCGGCTTGTTGGCCTCTACGTCTCCGTGGGACCTTTATATACATCAATAACATAATATATGCTAGCCTAACCCAATCTAACATCTCGGCGGTAATATTTGACCACATTCCTGGCTTGTTGGCCTCTACGTCTCCGTGGGACCTTTATATACTTCAATAACGTAATATAACCTAACCTGAACCAATCTAACATCTCGGCGGTAATATTTGAAGACATACCTCGCGAGTTGGCCACTTCGTCTCCGTGGGACCTTTATATACATCAATAACGTAATATAACCTAACCTAACCCAACCTAACAGCTCGGCGGTAATATTTGACAACATTCCTGGCGATTTGGTTTCTCCGTCTCCGTGGGACCTTTATATACATCAATAACCTAATATAACCTAACCTAATCCAACCTAATATCTCGGCTGTAATATTTGACAACATTCCTGGCGAGTTCGCTTATCCGTCTCCGTGGGACCTTTATATACATCAATAACGTAATATAACCTAACCTAACCCAATCTAGCATCTCGGCGGTAATATTTGACCACATTCCTGGCTTGTTGGCCTCTACGTCTCCGTGGGACCCTTATATACATCAATAACGTAATATAACCTAACCTAACCCAACCTAACATCTCGGCGGGAATATTTCACCACATTCCTGTCTTGATGGTGTCTACGTCTCCGTTGGACCGTTATATACATCAATAATGTAATACAACCTAACCTAACCCAACCTAACATCTCGACGGTAAAATTTGACAACATTCCTGGCGAGTTGGCTTATCCGTCTCCGTGGGACCTTTATATACATCAATAACGTTATATAACCTAGCCTAACCCAACCCAACATCTCGGCGGTAAGATTTGACAACATACCTGGCGAGTTGGCCTCTACGTCTCCGTGGGACCTTTATATACATCAATAACGTAATATAGCTTAACCTAACCCAACCTAACATCTCGGCGGTAATATTTGACCACATTCCTGTCTTGTTGGCCTCTACGTCTCCGTGGGACCGTTATATACATCAATAACGTAATATAACCTAACCTAACCCAACCTAACATCTCGGCGGTAATATTGGAAAACTTACCTGGCGAGTTGGCCTTTACGCCTCCGTGGGACCTTTGTATACATCAATAACGTAATATAGCATCACATAACCCAATCTTACATCTCGGCTGTAATATTTGACCACATTCCTGGCTTGTTGGACTCTACGTCTACGTGGGACCTTTATATACATCAATAACCTAATATAACCTAACCTAATCCAACCTAATATCTCGGCTGTAATATTTGACAACATTCCTGGCGAGTTCGCTTATCCGTCTCCGTGGGACCTTTATATACATCAATAACGTAATATAGCTTAACCTAACCCAACCTAACATCTCGGCGGTAATATTTGACCACATTCCTGTCTTGTTGGCCTCTACGTCTCCGTGGGACCGTTATATACATCAATAACGTAATATAACCTAACCTAACCCAACCTAACATCTCGGCGGTAATATTGGAAAACTTACCTGGCGAGTTGGCCTTTACGCCTCCGTGGGACCTTTGTATACATCAATAACGTAATATAACCTAGCCTAACCCAACCCAACATCTCGGCGGTAAGATTTGACAACATACCTGGCGAGTTGGCCTCTACGTCTCCGTGGGACCTTTATATACATCAATAACGTAATATAGCCTAACCTAACCCAACCTAACATCTCGGCGGTAATATTTGACCACATTCCTGTCTTGTTGGCCTCTACGTCTCCGTGGGACCGTTATATACATCAATAATGTAATACAACCTAACCTAACCCAACCTAACATCTCGGCAGTAATATTTGAGAACATTCCTGGCGAGTTGGCTTCTCCGCCTCCGTGGGACCTTTATATACATCAATAACGTAATATAACATAACCTAACCCAACCTAACATCTCGGCAGTAATATTTGAGAACATACCTGGCGAGTTGGCCTCTACGTCTCCGTGGGATCTTTATATACATCAATAACGTAATATAACCTAACCTAACCCAACCTAACATCTCGGCGGTAATATTTGACAACATTCCTGGCGAGTTGGTTTCTCCGTCTCCGTGGGACCTTTATATACATCAATAACCGAATATAACCTAACCTAATCCAACCTAATATCTCGGCGGTAATATTTGACAACATTCCTGACGAGTTGGCTTATCCGTCTCCGTGGGACCTTTATATACATCAATAACGTAATATAACCTAACCTAACCCAATCTAGCATCTCGGCGGTAATATTTGACCACATTCTTGGCTTGTTGGCCTCTACGTCTCCGTGGGACCTTTACATACATCTATAACGTAATATAACCTAACCTAACCCAACCTAACATCTCGGCGGTAAGATTTGACAACATACTTGGCGAGTTGGCCTCTACGTCTCCGTGGGACCTTTATATACTTCAATAACGTAATATAGCCTAACCTAACCCAACCTAACATCTCGGCGGTAATATTTGACCACATTCCTGTCTTGTTGGCCTCTACGTCTCCGTGGGACCGTTATATACATCAATAATGTAATACAACCTAACCTAACCCAACCTAACATCTCGGCAGTAATATTTGAGAACATTCCTGGCGAGTTGGCTTCTCCGCCTCCGTGGGACCTTTATATACATCAATAACGTAATATAACATAACCTAACCCAACCTAACATCTCGGCGGTACTATTTGACAACATACCTGGCGAGTTGGCCTTTACGCCTCCGTGGGACCTTTGTATACATCAATAACGTAATATAACCTAGCCTAACCCAACCTAACATCTCGGCGGTAATATTTGACAACATACCTGGCGAGTTGGCCTCTAGGTCTCCGTGGGATCTTTATACACATCAATAACGTAATATAACATCACCTAACCCAATCTTACATCTCGGCGGTAATATTTGATCACATTCCTGGCTTGTTGGACTCTACGTCTCCGTGGGACCTTTATATACATCTATAACGTAATATAACCTAACCTAACCCAACCTAACATCTCGGCGGTAAGATTTGACAACATACCTGGCGAGTTGGCCTCTACGTCTCCGTGGGACCTTTATATACATCAATAACGTAATATAGCCTAACCTAACCCAACCTAACATCTCGGCGGTAATATTTGACCACATTCCTGTCTTGTTGGCCTCTACGTCTCCGTGGGACCGTTATATACATCAATAATGTAATACAACCTAACCTAACCCAACCTAACATCTCGGCAGTAATATTTGAGAACATTCCTGGCGAGTTGGCTTCTCCGCCTCCGTGGGACCTTTATATACATCAATAACGTAATATAACATAACCTAACCCAACCTAACATCTCGGCGGTACTATTTGACAACATACCTGGCGAGTTGGCCTCTACGTCTCCGTGGGATCTTTATATACATCAATAACGTAATATAACCTAACCTAACCCAACCTAACATCTCGGCGGTAATATTTGACAACATTCCTGGCGAGTTGGTTTCTCCGTCTCCGTGGGACCTTTATATACATCAATAACCTAATATAACCTAACCTAATCCAACCTAATATCTCGGCGGTAATATTTGCCAACATTCCTGGCGAGTTGGCTTATCCGTCTCCGTGGGACCTTTATATACATCAATAACGTAATATAACCTAACCTAACCCAATCTAGCATCTCGGCGGTAATATTTGACCACATTCCTGGCTTGTTGGCCTCTACGTCTCCGTGGGTCCTTTACATACATCTATAACGTAATATAACCTAACCTAACCCAACCTAACATCTCGGCGGTAAGATTTGACAACATACTTGGCGAGTTGGCCTCTACGTCTCCGTGGGTCCTTTATATACATCAATAACGTAATATAGCCTAACCTAACCCAATCTAACATCTCGGCGGTAATATTTGACCACATTCCCGGCTTGTTGGCCTCTACGTCTCCGTGGGACCTTTATATACATCAATAACATAATATATGCTAGCCTAACCCAATCTAACATCTCGGCGGTAATATTTGACCACATTCCTGGCTTGTTGGCCTCTACGTCTCCGTGGGACCTTTATATACTTCAATAACGTAATATAACCTAACCTGAACCAATCTAACATCTCGGCGGTAATATTTGAAGACATACCTGGCGAGTTGGCCACTTCGTCTCCGTGGGACCTTTATATTCATCAATAACGTAATATAACCTAACCTAACCCAACCTAACATCTCGGCGGTAATATTTGACAACAATCCTGGCGACTTGGCTTCTCCATCTCCGTGGGACCTTTATATACATCAATAACGTAATATAACCTAACGTAACCCAACCTGACATCTCGGCGGTAAGATCTGACAACATACCTGGCGAGTTGGCCTCTACGTCTCCGTGGGACCTTTATATACATCAATAACGTAATATAGCCTAACCTAACCCAACCTAACATCTCGGCGGTAATATTTGCCCACATTCCTGTCTTGTTGGCCTCTACGTCTCCGTTGGACCGTTATATACATCAATAATGTAATACAACCTAACCTAACCCAACCTAACATCTCGACGGTAAAATTTGACAACATTCCTGGCGAGTTGGCTTATCCGTCTCCGTGGGACCTTTATATACATCAATAACGTTATATAACCTAACCTAACCCAACCTAACATCTCGGCGGTAATATTGGAAAACTTACCTGGCGAGTTGGCCTTTACGCCTCCGTGGGACCTTTGTATACATCAATAACGTAATATAGCATCACATAACCCAATCTTACATCTCGGCTGTAATATTTGACCACATTCCTGGCTTGTTGGACTCTACGTCTACGTGGGACCTTTATATACATCAATAACCTAATATAACCTAACCTAATCCAACCTAATATCTCGGCTGTAATATTTGACAACATTCCTGGCGAGTTCGCTTATCCGTCTCCGTGGGACCTTTATATACATCAATAACGTAATATAGCTTAACCTAACCCAACCTAACATCTCGGCGGTAATATTTGACCACATTCCTGTCTTGTTGGCCTCTACGTCTCCGTGGGACCGTTATATACATCAATAACGTAATATAACCTAACCTAACCCAACCTAACATCTCGGCGGTAATATTGGAAAACTTACCTGGCGAGTTGGCCTTTACGCCTCCGTGGGACCTTTGTATACATCAATAACGTAATATAACCTAGCCTAACCCAACCCAACATCTCGGCGGTAAGATTTGACAACATACCTGGCGAGTTGGCCTCTACGTCTCCGTGGGACCTTTATATACATCAATAACGTAATATAGCCTAACCTAACCCAACCTAACATCTCGGCGGTAATATTTGACCACATTCCTGTCTTGTTGGCCTCTACGTCTCCGTGGGACCGTTATATACATCAATAATGTAATACAACCTAACCTAACCCAACCTAACATCTCGGCAGTAATATTTGAGAACATTCCTGGCGAGTTGGCTTCTCCGCCTCCGTGGGACCTTTATATACATCAATAACGTAATATAACATAACCTAACCCAACCTAACATCTCGGCAGTAATATTTGAGAACATACCTGGCGAGTTGGCCTCTACGTCTCCGTGGGATCTTTATATACATCAATAACGTAATATAACCTAACCTAACCCAACCTAACATCTCGGCGGTAATATTTGACAACATTCCTGGCGAGTTGGTTTCTCCGTCTCCGTGGGACCTTTATATACATCAATAACCGAATATAACCTAACCTAATCCAACCTAATATCTCGGCGGTAATATTTGACAACATTCCTGACGAGTTGGCTTATCCGTCTCCGTGGGACCTTTATATACATCAATAACGTAATATAACCTAACCTAACCCAATCTAGCATCTCGGCGGTAATATTTGACCACATTCTTGGCTTGTTGGCCTCTACGTCTCCGTGGGACCTTTACATACATCTATAACGTAATATAACCTAACCTAACCCAACCTAACATCTCGGCGGTAAGATTTGACAACATACTTGGCGAGTTGGCCTCTACGTCTCCGTGGGACCTTTATATACTTCAATAACGTAATATAGCCTAACCTAACCCAACCTAACATCTCGGCGGTAATATTTGACCACATTCCTGTCTTGTTGGCCTCTACGTCTCCGTGGGACCGTTATATACATCAATAATGTAATACAACCTAACCTAACCCAACCTAACATCTCGGCAGTAATATTTGAGAACATTCCTGGCGAGTTGGCTTCTCCGCCTCCGTGGGACCTTTATATACATCAATAACGTAATATAACATAACCTAACCCAACCTAACATCTCGGCGGTACTATTTGACAACATACCTGGCGAGTTGGCCTTTACGCCTCCGTGGGACCTTTGTATACATCAATAACGTAATATAACCTAGCCTAACCCAACCTAACATCTCGGCGGTAATATTTGACAACATACCTGGCGAGTTGGCCTCTAGGTCTCCGTGGGATCTTTATACACATCAATAACGTAATATAACATCACCTAACCCAATCTTACATCTCGGCGGTAATATTTGATCACATTCCTGGCTTGTTGGACTCTACGTCTCCGTGGGACCTTTATATACATCTATAACGTAATATAACCTAACCTAACCCAACCTAACATCTCGGCGGTAAGATTTGACAACATACCTGGCGAGTTGGCCTCTACGTCTCCGTGGGACCTTTATATACATCAATAACGTAATATAGCCTAACCTAACCCAACCTAACATCTCGGCGGTAATATTTGACCACATTCCTGTCTTGTTGGCCTCTACGTCTCCGTGGGACCGTTATATACATCAATAATGTAATACAACCTAACCTAACCCAACCTAACATCTCGGCAGTAATATTTGAGAACATTCCTGGCGAGTTGGCTTCTCCGCCTCCGTGGGACCTTTATATACATCAATAACGTAATATAACATAACCTAACCCAACCTAACATCTCGGCGGTACTATTTGACAACATACCTGGCGAGTTGGCCTCTACGTCTCCGTGGGATCTTTATATACATCAATAACGTAATATAACCTAACCTAACCCAACCTAACATCTCGGCGGTAATATTTGACAACATTCCTGGCGAGTTGGTTTCTCCGTCTCCGTGGGACCTTTATATACATCAATAACCTAATATAACCTAACCTAATCCAACCTAATATCTCGGCGGTAATATTTGCCAACATTCCTGGCGAGTTGGCTTATCCGTCTCCGTGGGACCTTTATATACATCAATAACGTAATATAACCTAACCTAACCCAATCTAGCATCTCGGCGGTAATATTTGACCACATTCCTGGCTTGTTGGCCTCTACGTCTCCGTGGGTCCTTTACATACATCTATAACGTAATATAACCTAACCTAACCCAACCTAACATCTCGGCGGTAAGATTTGACAACATACTTGGCGAGTTGGCCTCTACGTCTCCGTGGGTCCTTTATATACATCAATAACGTAATATAGCCTAACCTAACCCAATCTAACATCTCGGCGGTAATATTTGACCACATTCCCGGCTTGTTGGCCTCTACGTCTCCGTGGGACCTTTATATACATCAATAACATAATATATGCTAGCCTAACCCAATCTAACATCTCGGCGGTAATATTTGACCACATTCCTGGCTTGTTGGCCTCTACGTCTCCGTGGGACCTTTATATACTTCAATAACGTAATATAACCTAACCTGAACCAATCTAACATCTCGGCGGTAATATTTGAAGACATACCTGGCGAGTTGGCCACTTCGTCTCCGTGGGACCTTTATATTCATCAATAACGTAATATAACCTAACCTAACCCAACCTAACATCTCGGCGGTAATATTTGACAACAATCCTGGCGACTTGGCTTCTCCATCTCCGTGGGACCTTTATATACATCAATAACGTAATATAACCTAACGTAACCCAACCTGACATCTCGGCGGTAAGATCTGACAACATACCTGGCGAGTTGGCCTCTACGTCTCCGTGGGACCTTTATATACATCAATAACGTAATATAGCCTAACCTAACCCAACCTAACATCTCGGCGGTAATATTTGCCCACATTCCTGTCTTGTTGGCCTCTACGTCTCCGTTGGACCGTTATATACATCAATAATGTAATACAACCTAACCTAACCCAACCTAACATCTCGACGGTAAAATTTGACAACATTCCTGGCGAGTTGGCTTATCCGTCTCCGTGGGACCTTTATATACATCAATAACGTTATATAACCTAACCTAACCCAACCTAACATCTCGGCGGTAATATTTGAGAACATTCCTGGCGAGTTGGCTTTTCCGCCTCCGTGGGACCTTTATATACATCAATAACGTAATATAACATAACCTAACCCAACCTAACATCTCGGCGGTAATATTTGACACCATACTTGGCGAGTTGGCCTCTACGTCTCCGTGGGATCTTTATATACATCAATAACGTAATATAGCATCACATAACCCAATCTTACATCTCGGCTGTAATATTTGACCACATTCCTGGCTTGTTGGACTCTACGTCTACGTGGGACCTTTATATACATCTATAACGTAATATAACCTAACCTAACCCAACCTAACATCTCGGCGATAATATTTGACCACATTCCTGGCTTGTTGGCCTCTACGTCTCCGTGGGATCTTTATATACATCAATAACGTAATATAACCTAACCTAACCCAACCTAACATCTCGGCGGGAATATTTGACCACATTCCTGTCTTGATGGCCTCTACGTCTCCGTGGGACCGTTATATACATCAATAACGTAATATAACCTAACCTAACCCAACCTAACATCTCGGCGGTAATATTTGACAACATACCCGGCGAGTTGGCCTCTACGTCTCCGTGGGATCTTTATACACATCAATAACGTAATATAACATCACCTAACCCAATCTTACATCTCGGCGGTAATATTTGATCACATTCCTGGCTTGTTGGACTCTACGTCTCCGTGGGACCTTTATATACATCTATAACGTAATATAACCTAACCTAACCCAACCTAACGTCTCGGCGGTAAGATTTGACAACATACCTGGCGAGATGGCCTCTACGTCTCCGTGGGACCTTTATATACATCAATAACGTAATATAGCCTAACCTAACCCAACCTAACATCTCGGCGGTAATATTTGACCACATTCCTGGCTTGTTGGCATCTACGTCTCCGTGGGACCTTTATTTACATCAATAACGTAATATAACCTAACCTAACCCAACCTAACATCTCGGCGGTACTATTTGACAACATACCTGGCGAGTTGGCCTCTACGTCTCCGTGGGATCTTTATATACATCAATAACGTAATATAACCTAACCTAACCCAACCTAACATCCCGGCGGTAATATTTGACAACATTCCTGGCAAGTTGGTTTCTCCGTCTCCGTGGGACCTTTAAATACATCAATAACATAATATAACCTAACCTAATCCAACCTAATATCTCGGCGGTAATATTTGACAACATTCCTGGCGAGTTGGCTTATCCGTCTCCGTGGGACCTTTATATACATCAATAACGTAATATAGCCTAACATAACCCAATCTAACATCTCGGCGGTAATATTTGACCACATTCCCGGCTTGTTGGCTTCTACGTCTCCGTGGGACCTTTATATACATCAATAACATAATATATGCTAGCCTAACCCAATCTAACATCTCGGCGGTAATATTTGACCACATTCCTGGCTTGTTCGCCTCTACGTCTCCGTGGGACCTTTATATACATCAATAACGCAATATAACATAACGTAACCCAACCTAACATCTCGGCGGTAATATTTGACCACATTCCTGTCTTGTTGGCCTCTACGTCTCCGTGGGACCGTTATATACATCAATAATGTAATACAACCTAACCTAACCCAACCTAACATCTCGGCGGTAATATTTGAAAACTTACCTGGCGAGTTGGCCTTTACGCCTCCGTGGGACCTTTGTATACATCAATAACGTAATATAACCTAGCCTAACCCAACCTAACATCTCGGCGGTAAGATTTGACAACATACCTGGCGAGTTGGCCTCTACGTCTCCGTGGGACCTTTATATACATCAATAACGTAATATAACCTAACCTAACCCAACCTAACATCTCGGCGGTAATATTTGAGAACATTCCTGGCGAGTTGGCTTTTCCGCCTCCGTGGGACCTTTATATACATCAATAACGTAATATAACATAACCTAACCCAACCTAACATCTCGGCGGTAATATTTGACAACATTCCTGGCGAGTTGGTTTCTCCGTCTCCGTGGGACCTTTATATACATCAATAACCTAATATAACCTAACCTAATCCAACCTAATATCTCGGCGGTAATATTTGCCAACATTCCTGGCGAGTTGGCTTATCCGTCTCCGTGGGACCTTTATATACATCAATAACATAATATAACCTAACCTAACCCAATCTAGCATCTCGGCGGTAATATTTGACCACATTCCTGGCTTGTTGGCCTCTACGTCTCCGTGGGTCCTTTACATACATCTATAACGTAATATAACCTAACCTAACCCAACCTAACATCTCGGCGGTAAGATTTGACAACATACTTGGCGAGTTGGCCTCTACGTCTCCGTGGGTCCTTTATATACATCAATAACGTAATATAGCCTAACCTAACCCAATCTAACATCTCGGCGGTAATATTTGACCACATTCCCGGCTTGTTGGCCTCTACGTCTCCGTGGGACCTTTATATACATCAATAACATAATATATGCTAGCCTAACCCAATCTAACATCTCGGCGGTAATATTTGACCACATTCCTGGCTTGTTGGCCTCTACGTCTCCGTGGGACCTTTATATACTTCAATAACGTAATATAACCTAACCTGAACCAATCTAACATCTCGGCGGTAATATTTGAAGACATACCTCGCGAGTTGGCCACTTCGTCTCCGTGGGACCTTTATATACATCAATAACGTAATATAACCTAACCTAACCCAACCTAACAGCTCGGCGGTAATATTTGACAACATTCCTGGCGATTTGGTTTCTCCGTCTCCGTGGGACCTTTATATACATCAATAACCTAATATAACCTAACCTAATCCAACCTAATATCTCGGCTGTAATATTTGACAACATTCCTGGCGAGTTCGCTTATCCGTCTCCGTGGGACCTTTATATACATCAATAACGTAATATAACCTAACCTAACCCAATCTAGCATCTCGGCTGTAATATTTGACCACATTCCTGGCTTGTTGGCCTCTACGTCTCCGTGGGACCCTTATATACATCAATAACGTAATATAACCTAACCTAACCCAACCTAACATCTCGGCGGGAATATTTCACCACATTCCTGTCTTGATGGTGTCTACGTCTCCGTTGGACCGTTATATACATCAATAATGTAATACAACCTAACCTAACCCAACCTAACAGCTCGACGGTAAAATTTGACAACATTCCTGGCGAGTTGGCTTATCCGTCTCCGTGGGACCTTTATATACATCAATAACGTTATATAACCTAGCCTAACCCAACCCAACATCTCGGCGGTAAGATTTGACAACATACCTGGCGAGTTGGCCTCTACGTCTCCGTGGGACCTTTATATACATCAATAACGTAATATAGCTTAACCTAACCCAACCTAACATCTCGGCGGTAATATTTGACCACATTCCTGTCTTGTTGGCCTCTACGTCTCCGTGGGACCGTTATATACACCAATAACGTAATATAACCTAACCTAACCCAACCTAACATCTCGGCGGTAATATTGGAAAACTTACCTGGCGAGTTGGCCTTTACGCCTCCGTGGGACCTTTGTATACATCAATAACGTAATATAACCTAGCCTAACCCAACCCAACATCTCGGCGGTAAGATTTGACAACATACCTGGCGAGTTGGCCTCTAGGTCTCCGTGGGACCTTTATATACATCAATAACGTAATATAGCCTAACCTAACCCAACCTAACATCTCGGCGGTAATATTTGACCACATTCCTGTCTTGTTGGCCTCTACGTCTCCGTGGGACCGTTATATACATCAATAATGTAATACAACCTAACCTAACCCAACCTAACATCTCGGCAGTAATATTTGAGAACATTCCTGGCGAGTTGGCTTCTCCGCCTCCGTGGGACCTTTATATACATCAATAACGTAATATAACATAACCTAACCCAACCTAACATCTCGGCAGTAATATTTGAGAACATACCTGGCGAGTTGGCCTCTACGTCTCCGTGGGATCTTTATATACATCAATAACGTAATATAACCTAACCTAACCCAACCTAACATCTCGGCGGTAATATTTGACAACATTCCTGGCGAGTTGGTTTCTCCGTCTCCGTGGGACCTTTATATACATCAATAACCGAATATAACCTAACCTAATCCAACCTAATATCTCGGCGGTAATATTTGACAACATTCCTGACGAGTTGGCTTATCCGTCTCCGTGGGACCTTTATATACATCAATAACGTAATATAACCTAACCTAACCCAATCTAGCATCTCGGCGGTAATATTTGACCACATTCTTGGCTTGTTGGCCTCTACGTCTCCGTGGGACCTTTACATACATCTATAACGTAATATAACCTAACCTAACCCAACCTAACATCTCGGCGGTAAGATTTGACAACATACTTGGCGAGTTGGCCTCTACGTCTCCGTGGGACCTTTATATACTTCAATAACGTAATATAGCCTAACCTAACCCAACCTAACATCTCGGCGGTAATATTTGACCACATTCCTGTCTTGTTGGCCTCTACGTCTCCGTGGGACCGTTATATACATCAATAATGTAATACAACCTAACCTAACCCAACCTAACATCTCGGCAGTAATATTTGAGAACATTCCTGGCGAGTTGGCTTCTCCGCCTCCGTGGGACCTTTATATACATCAATAACGTAATATAACATAACCTAACCCAACCTAACATCTCGGCGGTACTATTTGACAACATACCTGGCGAGTTGGCCTTTACGCCTCCGTGGGACCTTTGTATACATCAATAACGTAATATAACCTAGCCTAACCCAACCTAACATCTCGGCGGTAATATTTGACAACATACCTGGCGAGTTGGCCTCTAGGTCTCCGTGGGATCTTTATACACATCAATAACGTAATATAACATCACCTAACCCAATCTTACATCTCGGCGGTAATATTTGATCACATTCCTGGCTTGTTGGACTCTACGTCTCCGTGGGACCTTTATATACATCTATAACGTAATATAACCTAACCTAACCCAACCTAACATCTCGGCGGTAAGATTTGACAACATACCTGGCGAGTTGGCCTCTACGTCTCCGTGGGACCTTTATATACATCAATAACGTAATATAGCCTAACCTAACCCAACCTAACATCTCGGCGGTAATATTTGACCACATTCCTGTCTTGTTGGCCTCTACGTCTCCGTGGGACCGTTATATACATCAATAATGTAATACAACCTAACCTAACCCAACCTAACATCTCGGCAGTAATATTTGAGAACATTCCTGGCGAGTTGGCTTCTCCGCCTCCGTGGGACCTTTATATACATCAATAACGTAATATAACATAACCTAACCCAACCTAACATCTCGGCGGTACTATTTGACAACATACCTGGCGAGTTGGCCTCTACGTCTCCGTGGGATCTTTATATACATCAATAACGTAATATAACCTAACCTAACCCAACCTAACATCTCGGCGGTAATATTTGACAACATTCCTGGCGAGTTGGTTTCTCCGTCTCCGTGGGACCTTTATATACATCAATAACCTAATATAACCTAACCTAATCCAACCTAATATCTCGGCGGTAATATTTGCCAACATTCCTGGCGAGTTGGCTTATCCGTCTCCGTGGGACCTTTATATACATCAATAACGTAATATAACCTAACCTAACCCAATCTAGCATCTCGGCGGTAATATTTGACCACATTCCTGGCTTGTTGGCCTCTACGTCTCCGTGGGTCCTTTACATACATCTATAACGTAATATAACCTAACCTAACCCAACCTAACATCTCGGCGGTAAGATTTGACAACATACTTGGCGAGTTGGCCTCTACGTCTCCGTGGGTCCTTTATATACATCAATAACGTAATATAGCCTAACCTAACCCAATCTAACATCTCGGCGGTAATATTTGACCACATTCCCGGCTTGTTGGCCTCTACGTCTCCGTGGGACCTTTATATACATCAATAACATAATATATGCTAGCCTAACCCAATCTAACATCTCGGCGGTAATATTTGACCACATTCCTGGCTTGTTGGCCTCTACGTCTCCGTGGGACCTTTATATACTTCAATAACGTAATATAACCTAACCTGAACCAATCTAACATCTCGGCGGTAATATTTGAAGACATACCTCGCGAGTTGGCCACTTCGTCTCCGTGGGACCTTTATATACATCAATAACGTAATATAACCTAACCTAACCCAACCTAACAGCTCGGCGGTAATATTTGACAACATTCCTGGCGATTTGGTTTCTCCGTCTCCGTGGGACCTTTATATACATCAATAACCTAATATAACCTAACCTAATCCAACCTAATATCTCGGCTGTAATATTTGACAACATTCCTGGCGAGTTCGCTTATCCGTCTCCGTGGGACCTTTATATACATCAATAACGTAATATAACCTAACCTAACCCAATCTAGCATCTCGGCTGTAATATTTGACCACATTCCTGGCTTGTTGGCCTCTACGTCTCCGTGGGACCCTTATATACATCAATAACGTAATATAACCTAACCTAACCCAACCTAACATCTCGGCGGGAATATTTCACCACATTCCTGTCTTGATGGTGTCTACGTCTCCGTTGGACCGTTATATACATCAATAATGTAATACAACCTAACCTAACCCAACCTAACATCTCGACGGTAAAATTTGACAACATTCCTGGCGAGTTGGCTTATCCGTCTCCGTGGGACCTTTATATACATCAATAACGTTATATAACCTAGCCTAACCCAACCCAACATCTCGGCGGTAAGATTTGACAACATACCTGGCGAGTTGGCCTCTACGTCTCCGTGGGACCTTTATATACATCAATAACGTAATATAGCTTAACCTAACCCAACCTAACATCTCGGCGGTAATATTTGACCACATTCCTGTCTTGTTGGCCTCTACGTCTCCGTGGGACCGTTATATACATCAATAACGTAATATAACCTAACCTAACCCAACCTAACATCTCGGCGGTAATATTGGAAAACTTACCTGGCGAGTTGGCCTTTACGCCTCCGTGGGACCTTTGTATACATCAATAACGTAATATAACCTAGCCTAACCCAACCCAACATCTCGGCGGTAAGATTTGACAACATACCTGGCGAGTTGGCCTCTAGGTCTCCGTGGGACCTTTATATACATCAATAACGTAATATAGCCTAACCTAACCCAACCTAACATCTCGGCGGTAATATTTGACCACATTCCTGTCTTGTTGGCCTCTACGTCTCCGTGGGACCGTTATATACATCAATAATGTAATACAACCTAACCTAACCCAACCTAACATCTCGGCAGTAATATTTGAGAACATTCCTGGCGAGTTGGCTTCTCCGCCTCCGTGGGACCTTTATATACATCAATAACGTAATATAACATAACCTAACCCAACCTAACATCTCGGCAGTAATATTTGAGAACATACCTGGCGAGTTGGCCTCTACGTCTCCGTGGGATCTTTATATACATCAATAACGTAATATAACCTAACCTAACCCAACCTAACATCTCGGCGGTAATATTTGACAACATTCCTGGCGAGTTGGTTTCTCCGTCTCCGTGGGACCTTTATATACATCAATAACCGAATATAACCTAACCTAATCCAACCTAATATCTCGGCGGTAATATTTGACAACATTCCTGACGAGTTGGCTTATCCGTCTCCGTGGGACCTTTATATACATCAATAACGTAATATAACCTAACCTAACCCAATCTAGCATCTCGGCGGTAATATTTGACCACATTCTTGGCTTGTTGGCCTCTACGTCTCCGTGGGACCTTTACATACATCTATAACGTAATATAACCTAACCTAACCCAACCTAACATCTCGGCGGTAAGATTTGACAACATACTTGGCGAGTTGGCCTCTACGTCTCCGTGGGACCTTTATATACTTCAATAACGTAATATAGCCTAACCTAACCCAACCTAACATCTCGGCGGTAATATTTGACCACATTCCTGTCTTGTTGGCCTCTACGTCTCCGTGGGACCGTTATATACATCAATAATGTAATACAACCTAACCTAACCCAACCTAACATCTCGGCAGTAATATTTGAGAACATTCCTGGCGAGTTGGCTTCTCCGCCTCCGTGGGACCTTTATATACATCAATAACGTAATATAACATAACCTAACCCAACCTAACATCTCGGCGGTACTATTTGACAACATACCTGGCGAGTTGGCCTTTACGCCTCCGTGGGACCTTTGTATACATCAATAACGTAATATAACCTAGCCTAACCCAACCTAACATCTCGGCGGTAATATTTGACAACATACCTGGCGAGTTGGCCTCTAGGTCTCCGTGGGATCTTTATACACATCAATAACGTAATATAACATCACCTAACCCAATCTTACATCTCGGCGGTAATATTTGATCACATTCCTGGCTTGTTGGACTCTACGTCTCCGTGGGACCTTTATATACATCTATAACGTAATATAACCTAACCTAACCCAACCTAACATCTCGGCGGTAAGATTTGACAACATACCTGGCGAGTTGGCCTCTACGTCTCCGTGGGACCTTTATATACATCAATAACGTAATATAGCCTAACCTAACCCAACCTAACATCTCGGCGGTAATATTTGACCACATTCCTGTCTTGTTGGCCTCTACGTCTCCGTGGGACCGTTATATACATCAATAATGTAATACAACCTAACCTAACCCAACCTAACATCTCGGCAGTAATATTTGAGAACATTCCTGGCGAGTTGGCTTCTCCGCCTCCGTGGGACCTTTATATACATCAATAACGTAATATAACATAACCTAACCCAACCTAACATCTCGGCGGTACTATTTGACAACATACCTGGCGAGTTGGCCTCTACGTCTCCGTGGGATCTTTATATACATCAATAACGTAATATAACCTAACCTAACCCAACCTAACATCTCGGCGGTAATATTTGACAACATTCCTGGCGAGTTGGTTTCTCCGTCTCCGTGGGACCTTTATATACATCAATAACCTAATATAACCTAACCTAATCCAACCTAATATCTCGGCGGTAATATTTGCCAACATTCCTGGCGAGTTGGCTTATCCGTCTCCGTGGGACCTTTATATACATCAATAACGTAATATAACCTAACCTAACCCAATCTAGCATCTCGGCGGTAATATTTGACCACATTCCTGGCTTGTTGGCCTCTACGTCTCCGTGGGTCCTTTACATACATCTATAACGTAATATAACCTAACCTAACCCAACCTAACATCTCGGCGGTAAGATTTGACAACATACTTGGCGAGTTGGCCTCTACGTCTCCGTGGGTCCTTTATATACATCAATAACGTAATATAGCCTAACCTAACCCAATCTAACATCTCGGCGGTAATATTTGACCACATTCCCGGCTTGTTGGCCTCTACGTCTCCGTGGGACCTTTATATACATCAATAACATAATATATGCTAGCCTAACCCAATCTAACATCTCGGCGGTAATATTTGACCACATTCCTGGCTTGTTGGCCTCTACGTCTCCGTGGGACCTTTATATACTTCAATAACGTAATATAACCTAACCTGAACCAATCTAACATCTCGGCGGTAATATTTGAAGACATACCTGGCGAGTTGGCCACTTCGTCTCCGTGGGACCTTTATATTCATCAATAACGTAATATAACCTAACCTAACCCAACCTAACATCTCGGCGGTAATATTTGACAACAATCCTGGCGACTTGGCTTCTCCATCTCCGTGGGACCTTTATATACATCAATAACGTAATATAACCTAACGTAACCCAACCTGACATCTCGGCGGTAAGATCTGACAACATACCTGGCGAGTTGGCCTCTACGTCTCCGTGGGACCTTTATATACATCAATAACGTAATATAGCCTAACCTAACCCAACCTAACATCTCGGCGGTAATATTTGCCCACATTCCTGTCTTGTTGGCCTCTACGTCTCCGTTGGACCGTTATATACATCAATAATGTAATACAACCTAACCTAACCCAACCTAACATCTCGACGGTAAAATTTGACAACATTCCTGGCGAGTTGGCTTATCCGTCTCCGTGGGACCTTTATATACATCAATAACGTTATATAACCTAACCTAACCCAACCTAACATCTCGGCGGTAATATTTGAGAACATTCCTGGCGAGTTGGCTTTTCCGCCTCCGTGGGACCTTTATATACATCAATAACGTAATATAACATAACCTAACCCAACCTAACATCTCGGCGGTAATATTTGACACCATACTTGGCGAGTTGGCCTCTACGTCTCCGTGGGATCTTTATATACATCAATAACGTAATATAGCATCACATAACCCAATCTTACATCTCGGCTGTAATATTTGACCACATTCCTGGCTTGTTGGACTCTACGTCTACGTGGGACCTTTATATACATCTATAACGTAATATAACCTAACCTAACCCAACCTAACATCTCGGCGATAATATTTGACCACATTCCTGGCTTGTTGGCCTCTACGTCTCCGTGGGATCTTTATATACATCAATAACGTAATATAACCTAACCTAACCCAACCTAACATCTCGGCGGGAATATTTGACCACATTCCTGTCTTGATGGCCTCTACGTCTCCGTGGGACCGTTATATACATCAATAACGTAATATAACCTAACCTAACCCAACCTAACATCTCGGCGGTAATATTGGAAAACTTACCTGGCGAGTTGGCCTTTACGCCTCCGTGGGACCTTTGTATACATCAATAACGTAATATAACCTAGCCTAACCCAACCTAACATCTCGGCGGTAATATTTGACAACATACCCGGCGAGTTGTCCTCTACGTCTCCGTGGGATCTTTATACACATCAATAACGTAATATAACTTCACCTAACCCAATCTTACATCTCGGCGGTAATATTTGATCACATTCCTGGCTTGTTGGACTCTACGTCTCCGTGAGACCTTTATATACATCTATAACGTAATATAACCTAACCTAATCCAACCTAATATCTCGGCGGTAATATTTGACAACATTCCTGACGAGTTGGCTTATCCGTCTCCGTGGGACCTTTATATACATCAATAACGTAATATAACCTAACCTAACCCAATCTAGCATCTCGGCGGTAATATTTGACCACATTCCCGGCTTGTTGGCCTCTACGTCTCCGTGGGACCTTTATATACATCAATAACATAATATATGCTAGCCTAACCCAACCTAACATCTCGGCGGGAATATTTGACCACATTCCTGGCTTGTTGGCCTCTACGTCTCCGTGGGACCGTTATATACATCAATAACGTAATATAACCTAACCTAACCCAACCTAACATCTCGGCGGTAATATTTGAAAACTTACCTGGCGAGTTGGCCTCTACGTCTCCGTGGGACCTTTATATACATCAATAACGTAATATAGCCTAACCTAACCCAACCTAACATCTCGGCGGTAATATTTGACCACATTCCTGTCTTGTTGGCCTCTACGTCTCCGTGGGACCGTTATATACATCAATAATGTAATACAACCTAACCTAACCCAACCTAACATCTCGGCAGTAATATTTGAGAACATTCCTGGCGAGTTGGCTTCTCCGCCTCCGTGGGACCTTTATATACATCAATAACGTAATATAACATAACCTAACCCAACCTAACATCTCGGCGGTACTATTTGACAACATACCTGGCGAGTTGGCCTCTACGTCTCCGTGGGATCTTTATATACATCAATAACGTAATATAACCTAACCTAACCCAACCTAACATCTCGGCGGTAATATTTGACAACATTCCTGGCGAGTTGGTTTCTCCGTCTCCGTGGGACCTTTATATACATCAATAACCTAATATAACCTAACCTAATCCAACCTAATATCTCGGCGGTAATATTTGCCAACATTCCTGGCGAGTTGGCTTATCCGTCTCCGTGGGACCTTTATATACATCAATAACGTAATATAACCTAACCTAACCCAATCTAGCATCTCGGCGGTAATATTTGACCACATTCCTGGCTTGTTGGCCTCTACGTCTCCGTGGGTCCTTTACATACATCTATAACGTAATATAACCTAACCTAACCCAACCTAACATCTCGGCGGTAAGATTTGACAACATACTTGGCGAGTTGGCCTCTACGTCTCCGTGGGTCCTTTATATACATCAATAACGTAATATAGCCTAACCTAACCCAATCTAACATCTCGGCGGTAATATTTGACCACATTCCCGGCTTGTTGGCCTCTACGTCTCCGTGGGACCTTTATATACATCAATAACATAATATATGCTAGCCTAACCCAATCTAACATCTCGGCGGTAATATTTGACCACATTCCTGGCTTGTTGGCCTCTACGTCTCCGTGGGACCTTTATATACTTCAATAACGTAATATAACCTAACCTGAACCAATCTAACATCTCGGCGGTAATATTTGAAGACATACCTGGCGAGTTGGCCACTTCGTCTCCGTGGGACCTTTATATTCATCAATAACGTAATATAACCTAACCTAACCCAACCTAACATCTCGGCGGTAATATTTGACAACAATCCTGGCGACTTGGCTTCTCCATCTCCGTGGGTCCTTTACATACATCTATAACGTAATATAACCTAACCTAACCCAACCTAACATCTCGGCGGTAAGATCTGACAACATACTTGGCGAGTTGGCCTCTACGTCTCCGTGGGTCCTTTATATACATCAATAACGTAATATAGCCTAACCTAACCCAATCTAACATCTCGGCGGTAATATTTGACCACATTCCCGGCTTGTTGGCCTCTACGTCTCCGTGGGACCTTTATATACATCAATAACATAATATATGCTAGCCTAACCCAATCTAACATCTCGGCGGTAATATTTGACCACATTCCTGGCTTGTTGGCCTCTACGTCTCCGTGGGACCTTTATATACTTCAATAACGTAATATAACCTAACCTGAACCAATCTAACATCTCGGCGGTAATATTTGAAGACATACCTGGCGAGTTGGCCACTTCGTCTCCGTGGGACCTTTATATTCATCAATAACGTAATATAACCTAACCTAACCCAACCTAACATCTCGGCGGTAATATTTGACAACAATCCTGGCGACTTGGCTTCTCCATCTCCGTGGGACCTTTATATACATCAATAACGTAATATAACCTAACGTAACCCAACCTGACATCTCGGCGGTAAGATCTGACAACATACCTGGCGAGTTGGCCTCTACGTCTCCGTGGGACCTTTATATACATCAATAACGTAATATAGCCTAACCTAACCCAACCTAACATCTCGGCGGTAATATTTGCCCACATTCCTGTCTTGTTGGCCTCTACGTCTCCGTTGGACCGTTATATACATCAATAATGTAATACAACCTAACCTAACCCAACCTAACATCTCGACGGTAAAATTTGACAACATTCCTGGCGAGTTGGCTTATCCGTCTCCGTGGGACCTTTATATACATCAATAACGTTATATAACCTAACCTAACCCAACCTAACATCTCGGCGGTAATATTTGAGAACATTCCTGGCGAGTTGGCTTTTCCGCCTCCGTGGGACCTTTATATACATCAATAACGTAATATAACATAACCTAACCCAACCTAACATCTCGGCGGTAATATTTGACACCATACTTGGCGAGTTGGCCTCTACGTCTCCGTGGGATCTTTATATACATCAATAACGTAATATAGCATCACATAACCCAATCTTACATCTCGGCTGTAATATTTGACCACATTCCTGGCTTGTTGGACTCTACGTCTACGTGGGACCTTTATATACATCTATAACGTAATATAACCTAACCTAACCCAACCTAACATCTCGGCGATAATATTTGACCACATTCCTGGCTTGTTGGCCTCTACGTCTCCGTGGGATCTTTATATACATCAATAACGTAATATAACCTAACCTAACCCAACCTAACATCTCGGCGGGAATATTTGACCACATTCCTGTCTTGATGGCCTCTACGTCTCCGTGGGACCGTTATATACATCAATAACGTAATATAACCTAACCTAACCCAACCTAACATCTCGGCGGTAATATTGGAAAACTTACCTGGCGAGTTGGCCTTTACGCCTCCGTGGGACCTTTGTATACATCAATAACGTAATATAACCTAGCCTAACCCAACCTAACATCTCGGCGGTAATATTTGACAACATACCCGGCGAGTTGTCCTCTACGTCTCCGTGGGATCTTTATACACATCAATAACGTAATATAACTTCACCTAACCCAATCTTACATCTCGGCGGTAATATTTGATCACATTCCTGGCTTGTTGGACTCTACGTCTCCGTGAGACCTTTATATACATCTATAACGTAATATAACCTAACCTAATCCAACCTAATATCTCGGCGGTAATATTTGACAACATTCCTGACGAGTTGGCTTATCCGTCTCCGTGGGACCTTTATATACATCCATAACGTAATATAACCTAACCTAACCCAATCTAGCATCTCGGCGGTAATATTTGACCACATTCCCGGCTTGTTGGCCTCTACGTCTCCGTGGGACCTTTATATACATCAATAACATAATATATGCTAGCCTAACCCAACCTAACATCTCGGCGGGAATATTTGACCACATTCCTGGCTTGTTGGCCTCTACGTCTCCGTGGGACCGTTATATACATCAATAACGTAATATAACCTAACCTAACCCAACCTAACATCTCGGCGGTAATATTTGAAAACTTACCTGGCGAGTTGGCCTTTACGCCTCCGTGGGACCTTTGTATACATCAATAACGTAATATAACCTAGCCTAACCCAACCTAACATCTCGGCGGTAAGATTTGACAACATACCTGGCGAGTTGGCCTCTACGTCTCCGTGGGACCTTTATATACATCAATAACGTAATATAACCTAACCTAACCCAACCTAACATCTCGGCGGTAATATTTGAGAACATTCCTGGCGAGTTGGCTTTTCCGCCTCCGTGGGACCGTTATATACATCAATAACGTAATATAACCTAACCTAACCCAACCTAACATCTCGGCGGTAATATTGGAAAACTTACCTGGCGAGTTGGCCTTTACGCCTCCGTGGGACCTTTGTATACATCAATAACGTAATATAACCTAGCCTAACCCAACCCAACATCTCGGCGGTAAGATTTGACAACATACCTGGCGAGTTGGCCTCTACGTCTCCGTGGGACCTTTATATACATCAATAACGTAATATAGCCTAACCTAACCCAACCTAACATCTCGGCGGTAATATTTGACCACATTCCTGTCTTGTTGGCCTCTACGTCTCCGTGGGACCGTTATATACATCAGTAATGTAATACAACCTAACCTAACCCAACCTAACATCTCGGCAGTAATATTTGAGAACATTCCTGGCGAGTTGGCTTCTCCGCCTCCGTGGGACCTTTATATACATCAATAACGTAATATAACATAACCTAACCCAACCTAACATCTCGGCAGTAATATTTGAGAACATACCTGGCGAGTTGGCCTCTACGTCTCCGTGGGATCTTTATATACATCAATAACGTAATATAACCTAACCTAACCCAACCTAACATCTCGGCGGTAATATTTGACAACATTCCTGGCGAGTTGGTTTCTCCGTCTCCGTGGGACCTTTATATACATCAATAACCGAATATAACCTAACCTAATCCAACCTAATATCTCGGCGGTAATATTTGACAACATTCCTGACGAGTTGGCTTATCCGTCTCCGTGGGACCTTTATATACATCAATAACGTAATATAACCTAACCTAACCCAATCTAGCATCTCGGCGGTAATATTTGACCACATTCCCGGCTTGTTGGCCTCTACGTCTCCGTGGGACCTTTATATACATCAATAACATAATATATGCTAGCCTAACCCAACCTAACATCTCGGCGGGAATATTTGACCACATTCCTGGCTTGTTGGCCTCTACGTCTCCGTGGGACCGTTATATACATCAATAACGTAATATAACCTAACCTAACCCAACCTAACATCTCGGCGGTAATATTTGAAAACTTACCTGGCGAGTTGGCCTTTACGCCTCCGTGGGACCTTTGTATACATCAATAACGTAATATAACCTAGCCTAACCCAACCTAACATCTCGGCGGTAAGATTTGACACCATACCTGGCGAGTTGGCCTCTACGTCTCCGTGGGACCTTTATATACATCAATAACGTAATATAACCTAACCTAACCCAACCTAACATCTCGGCGGTAATATTTGAGAACATTCCTGGCGAGTTGGCTTTTCCGCCTCCGTGGGACCGTTATATACATCAATAACGTAATATAACATAACCTAACCCAACCTAACATCTCGGCGGGTATATTTGACCACATTCCTGTCTTGATGGCCTCTACGTCTCCGTGGGATCGTTATATACATCAATAACGTAATATAACCTAACCTAACCCAACCTAACATCTCGGCGGTAATATTTGAAAACTTACCTGGCGAGTTGGCCTTTACGCCTCCGTGGGACCTTTGTATACATCAATAACGTAATATAACCTAGCCTAACCCAACCTAACATCTCGGCGGTAATATTTGACCACATTCCTGTCTTGTTGGCCTCTACGTCCCCGTGGGACCGTTATATACATCAATAATGTAATACCACCTAACCTAACCCAACGTAACATCTCGGCAGTAATATTTGAGAACATTCATGGCGAGTTGGCTTCTCCGCCTCCGTGGGACCTTTATATACATCAATAACGTAATATAACATAACCTAACCCAACCTAACATCTCGGCGGTACTATTTGACAACATACCTGGCGAGTTGGCCTCTACGTCTCCGTGGGATCTTTATATACATCAATAACGTAATATAACCTAACCTAACCCAACCTAACATCTCGGCGGTAATATTTGAGAACATTCCTGGCGAGTTGGTTTCTTCGTCTCCGTGGGATCTTTATATACATCAATAACGTAATATAGCATCACATAACCCAATCTTACATCTCGGATGTAATATTTGACCACATTCCTGGCTTGTTGGTCTCTACGTCTACGTGGGACCTTTATATACATCTATAACGTAATATAACCTAACCTAACCCAACCTAACGTCTCGGCGGTAAGATTTGACAACATACCTGGCGAGATGGCCTCTACGTCTCCGTGGGACCTTTATATACATCAATAACGTAATATAGCCTAACCTAACCCAACCTAACATCTCGGCGGTAATATTTGACCACATTCCTGGCTTGTTGGCATCTACGTCTCCGTGGGACCTTTATTTACATCAATAACGTAATATAACCTAACCTAACCCAACCTAACATCTCGGCGGTACTATTTGACAACATACCTGGCGAGTTGGCCTCTACGTCTCCGTGGGATCTTTATATACATCAATAACGTAATATAACCTAACCTAACCCAACCTAACATCTCGGCGGTAATATTTGACAACATTCCTGGCAAGTTGGTTTCTCCGTCTCCGTGGGACCTTTAAATACATCAATAACATAATATAACCTAACCTAATCCAACCTAATATCTCGGCGGTAATATTTGACAACATTCCTGGCGAGTTGGCTTATCCGTCTCCGTGGGACCTTTATATACATCAATAACGTAATATAGCCTAACATAACCCAATCTAACATCTCGGCGGTAATATTTGACCACATTCCCGGCTTGTTGGCTTCTACGTCTCCGTGGGACCTTTATATACATCAATAACGTAATATAACCTAACCTAACCCAACCTAACATCTCGGCGGTAATATTTGAGAACATTCCTGGCGAGTTGGCTTTTCCGCCTCCGTGGGACCTTTATATACATCAATAACGTAATATAACATAACCTAACCCAACCTAACATCTCGGCGGTAATATTTGACAACATTCCTGGCGAGTTGGTTTCTCCGTCTCCGTGGGACCTTTATATACATCAATAACCTAATATAACCTAACCTGATCCAACCTAATATCTCGGCGGTAATATTTGCCAACATTCCTGGCGAGTTGGCTTATCCGTCTCCGTGGGACCTTTATATACATCAATAACATAATATAACCTAACCTAACCCAATCTAGCATCTCGGCGGTAATATTTGACCACATTCCTGGCTTGTTGGCCTCTACGTCTCCGTGGGTCCTTTACATACATCTATAACGTAATATAACCTAACCTAACCCAACCTAACATCTCGGCGGTAAGATTTGACAACATACTTGGCGAGTTGGCCTCTACGTCTCCGTGGGTCCTTTATATACATCAATAACGTAATATAGCCTAACCTAACCCAATCTAACATCTCGGCGGTAATATTTGACCACATTCCCGGCTTGTTGGCCTCTACGTCTCCGTGGGACCTTTATATACATCAATAACATAATATATGCTAGCCTAACCCAATCTAACATCTCGGCGGTAATATTTGACCACATTCCTGGCTTGTTGGCCTCTACGTCTCCGTGGGACCTTTATATACTTCAATAACGTAATATAACCTAACCTGAACCAATCTAACATCTCGGCGGTAATATTTGAAGACATACCTGGCGAGTTGGCCACTTCGTCTCCGTGGGACCTTTATATACATCAATAACGTAATATAACCTAACCTAACCCAACCTAACAGCTCGGCGGTAATATTTGACAACATTCCTGGCGATTTGGTTTCTCCGTCTCCGTGGGACCTTTATATACATCAATAACCTAATATAACCTAACCTAATCCAACCTAATATCTCGGCGGTAATATTTGACAACATTCCTGGCGAGTTCGCTTATCCGTCTCCGTGGGACCTTTATATACATCAATAACGTAATATAACCTAACCTAACCCAATCTAGCATCTCGGCGGTAATATTTGACCACATTCCTGGCTTGTTGGCCTCTACGTCTCCGTGGGACCCTTATATACATCAATAACGTAATATAACCTAACCTAACCCAACCTAACATCTCGGCGGGAATATTTCACCACATTCCTGTCTTGATGGTGTCTACGTCTCCGTTGGACCGTTATATACATCAATAATGTAATACAACCTAACCTAACCCAACCTAACATCTCGACGGTAAAATTTGACAACATTCCTGGCGAGTTGGCTTATCCGTCTCCGTGGGACCTTTATATACATCAATAACGTTATATAACCTAGCCTAACCCAACCCAACATCTCGGCGGTAAGATTTGACAACATACCTGGCGAGTTGGCCTCTACGTCTCCGTGGGACCTTTATATACATCAATAACGTAATATAGCCTAACCTAACCCAACCTAACATCTCGGCGGTAATATTTGACCACATTCCTGTCTTGTTGGCCTCTACGTCTCCGTGGGACCGTTATATACATCAATAACGTAATATAACCTAACCTAACCCAACCTAACATCTCGGCGGTAATATTGGAAAACTTACCTGGCGAGTTGGCCTTTACGCCTCCGTGGGACCTTTGTATACATCAATAACGTAATATAACCTAGCCTAACCCAACCCAACATCTCGGCGGTAAGATTTGACAACATACCTGGCGAGTTGGCCTCTACGTCTCCGTGGGACCTTTATATACATCAATAACGTAATATAGCCTAACCTAACCCAACCTCACATCTCGGCGGTAATATTTGACCACATTCCTGTCTTGTTGGCCTCTACGTCTCCGTGGGACCGTTATATACATCAATAATGTAATACAACCTAACCTAACCCAACCTAACATCTCGGCAGTAATATTTGAGAACATTCCTGGCGAGTTGGCTTCTCCGCCTCCGTGGGACCTTTATATACATCAATAACGTAATATAACATAACCTAACCCAACCTAACATCTCGGCAGTAATATTTGAGAACATACCTGGCGAGTTGGCCTCTACGTCTCCGTGGGATCTTTATATACATCAATAACGTAATATAACCTAACCTAACCCAACCTAACATCTCGGCGGTAATATTTGACAACATTCCTGGCGAGTTGGTTTCTCCGTCTCCGTGGGACCTTTATATACATCAATAACCGAATATAACCTAACCTAATCCAACCTAATATCTCGGCGGTAATATTTGACAACATTCCTGACGAGTTGGCTTATCCGTCTCCGTGGGACCTTTATATACATCAATAACGTAATATAACCTAACCTAACCCAATCTAGCATCTCGGCGGTAATATTTGACCACATTCCCGGCTTGTTGGCCTCTACGTCTCCGTGGGACCTTTATATGCATCAATAACATAATATATGCTAGCCTAACCCAACCTAACATCTCGGCGGGAATATTTGACCACATTCCTAGCTTGTTGGCCTCTACGTCTCCGTGGGACCGTTATATACATCAATAACGTAATATAACCTAACCTAACCCAACCTAACATCTCGGCGGTAATATTTGAAAACTTACCTGGCGAGTTGGCCTTTACGCCTCCGTGGGACCTTTGTATACATCAATAACGTAATATAACCTAGCCTAACCCAACCTAACATCTCGGCGGTAAGATTTGACAACATACCTGGCGAGTTGGCCTCTACGTCTCCGTGGGACCTTTATATACATCAATAACGTAATATAACCTAACCTAACCCAACCTAATATCTCGGCGGTAATATTTGAGAACATTCCTGGCGAGTTGGCTTTTCCGCCTCCGTGGGACCGTTATATACATCAATAACGTAATATAACATAACCTAACCCAACCTAACATCTCGGCGGGTATATTTGACCACATTCCTGTCTTGATGGCCTCTACGTCTCCGTGGGACCTTTATATACATCAATAACCTAATATAACCTAACCTAATCCAACCTAATATCTCGGCGGTAATATTTGACAACATTCCTGGCGAGTTCGCTTATCCGTCTCCGTGGGACCTTTATATACATCAATAACGTAATATAACCTAACCTAACCCAATCTAGCATCTCGGCGGTAATATTTGACCACATTCCTGGCTTGTTGGCCTCTACGTCTCCGTGGGACCCTTATATACATCAATAACGTAATATAACCTAACCTAACCCAACCTAACATCTCGGCGGGAATATTTCACCACATTCCTGTCTTGATGGTGTCTACGTCTCCGTTGGACCGTTATATACATCAATAATGTAATACAACCTAACCTAACCCAACCTAACATCTCGACGGTAAAATTTGACAACATTCCTGGCGAGTTGGCTTATCCGTCTCCGTGGGACCTTTATATACATCAATAACGTTATATAACCTAGCCTAACCCAACCCAACATCTCGGCGGTAAGATTTGACAACATACCTGGCGAGTTGGCCTCTACGTCTCCGTGGGACCTTTATATACATCAATAACGTAATATAGCCTAACCTAACCCAACCTAACATCTCGGCGGTAATATTTGACCACATTCCTGTCTTGTTGGCCTCTACGTCTCCGTGGGACCGTTATATACATCAATAACGTAATATAACCTAACCTAACCCAACCTAACATCTCGGCGGTAATATTGGAAAACTTACCTGGCGAGTTGGCCTTTACGCCTCCGTGGGACCTTTGTATACATCAATAACGTAATATAACCTAGCCTAACCCAACCCAACATCTCGGCGGTAAGATTTGACAACATACCTGGCGAGTTGGCCTCTACGTCTCCGTGGGACCTTTATATACATCAATAACGTAATATAGCCTAACCTAACCCAAACTAACATCTCGGCGGTAATATTTGACCACATTCCTGTCTTGTTGGCCTCTACGTCTCCGTGGGACCGTTATATACATCAATAATGTAATACAACCTAACCTAACCCAACCTAACATCTCGGCAGTAATATTTGAGAACATTCCTGGCGAGTTGGCTTCTCCGCCTCCGTGGGACCTTTATATACATCAATAACGTAATATAACATAACCTAACCCAACCTAACATCTCGGCAGTAATATTTGAGAACATACCTGGCGAGTTGGCCTCTACGTCTCCGTGGGATCTTTATATACATTAATAACGTAATATAACCTAACCTAACCCAACCTAACATCTCGGCGGTAATATTTGACAACATTCCTGGCGAGTTGGTTTCTCCGCCTCCGTGGGACCTTTATATACATCAATAACCGAATATAACCTAACCTAATCCAACCTAATATCTCGGCGGTAATATTTGACAACATTCCTGACGAGTTGGCTTATCCGTCTCCGTGGGACCTTTATATACATCAATAACGTAATATAACCTAACCTAACCCAGTCTAGCATCTCGGCGGTAATATTTGACCACATTCCCGGCTTGTTGGCCTCTACGTCTCCGTGGGACCTTTATATACATCAATAACATAATATATGCTAGCCTAACCCAACCTAACATCTCGGCGGGAATATTTCACCACATTCCTGGCTTGTTGGCCTCTACGTCTCCGTGGGACCGTTATATACATCAATAACGTAATATAACCTAACCTAACCCAACCTAACATCTCGGCGGTAATATTTGAAAACTTACCTGGCGAGTTGGCCTTTACGCCTCCGTGGGACCTTTGTATACATCAATAACGTAATATAACCTAGCCTAACCCAACCTAACATCTCGGCGGTAAGATTTGACAACATACCTGGCGAGTTGGCCTCTACGTCTCCGTGGGACCTTTATATACATCAATAACGTAATATAACCTAACCTAACCCAACCTAACATCTCGGCGGTAATATTTGAGAACATTCCTGGCGAGTTGGCTTTTCCGCCTCCGTGGGACCGTTATATACATCAATAACGTAATATAACATAACCTAACCCAACCTAACATCTCGGCGGGTATATTTGACCACATTCCTGTCTTGATGGCCTCTACGTCTCCGTGGGACCTTTATATACATCAATAACCTAATATAACCTAACCTAATCCAACCTAATATCTCGGCGGTAATATTTGACAACATTCCTGGCGAGTTCGCTTATCCGTCTCCGTGGGACCTTTATATACATCAATAACGTAATATAACCTAACCTAACCCAATCTAGCATCTCGGCGGTAATATTTGACCACATTCCTGGCTTGTTGGCCTCTACGTCTCCGTGGGACCCTTATATACATCAATAACGTAATATAACCTAACCTAACCCAAACTAACATCTCGGCGGGAATATTTCACCACATTCCTGTCTTGATGGTGTCTACGTCTCCGTTGGACCGTTATATACATCAATAATGTAATACAACCTAACCTAACCCAACCTAACATCTCGACGGTAAAATTTGACAACATTCCTGGCGAGTTGGCTTATCCGTCTCCGTGGGACCTTTATATACATCAATAACGTTATATAACCTAGCCTAACCCAACCCAACATCTCGGCGGTAAGATTTGACAACATACCTGGCGAGTTGGCCTCTACGTCTCCGTGGGACCTTTATATACATCAATAACGTAATATAGCCTAACCTAACCCAACCTAACATCTCGGCGGTAATATTTGACCACATTCCTGTCTTGTTGGCCTCTACGTCTCCGTGGGACCGTTATATACATCAATAACGTAATATAACCTAACCTAACCCAACCTAACATCTCGGCGGTAATATTGGAAAACTTACCTGGCGAGTTGGCCTTTACGCCTCCGTGGGACCTTTGTATACATCAATAACGTAATATAACCTAGCCTAACCCAACCCAACATCTCGGCGGTAAGATTTGACAACATACCTGGCGAGTTGGCCTCTACGTCTCCGTGGGATCTTTATATACATCAATAACGTAATATAACCTAACCTAACCCAACCTAACATCTCGGCGGTAATATTTGACAACATTCCTGGCGAGTTGGTTTCTCCGTCTCCGTGGGACCTTTATATACATCAATAACCGAATATAACCTAACCTAATCCAACCTAATATCTCGGCGGTAATATTTGACAACATTCCTGACGAGTTGGCTTATCCGTCTCCGTGGGACCGTTATATACATCAATAACGTAATATAACCTAACCTAACCCAATCTAGCATCTCGGCGGTAATATTTGACCACATTCCCGGCTTGTTGGCCTCTACGTCTCCGTGGGACCTTTATATACATCAATAACATAATATATGCTAGCCTAACCCAACCTAACATCTCGGCGGGAATATTTGACCACATTCCTGGCTTGTTGGCCTCTACGTCTCCGTGGGACCGTTATATACATCAATAACGTAATATAACCTAACCTAACCCAACCTAACATCTCGGCGGTAATATTTGAAAACTTACCTGGCGAGTTGGCCTTTACGCCTCCGTGGGACCTTTGTATACATCAATAACGTAATATAACCTAGCCTAACCCAACCTAACATCTCGGCGGTAAGATTTGACAACATACCTGGCGAGTTGGCCTCTACGTCTCCGTGGGACCTTTATATACATCAATAACGTAATATAACCTAACCTAACCCAACCTAACATCTCGGCGGTAATATTTGAGAACATTCCTGGCGAGTTGGCTTTTCCGCCTCCGTGGGACCGTTATATACATCAATAACGTAATATAACATAACCTAACCCAACCTAACATCTCGGCGGGTATATTTGACCACATTCCTGTCTTGATGGCCTCTACGTCTCCGTGGGACCGTTATATACATCAATAACGTAATATAACCTAACCTAACCCAACCTAACATCTCGGCGGTAATATTTGAAAACTTACCTGGCGAGTTGGCCTTTACGCCTCCGTGGGACCTTTGTATACATCAATAACGTAATATAACCTAACCTAACCCAACCTAACATCTCGGCGATAATATTTGACCACATTCCTGGCTTGTTGGCCTCTACGTCTCCGTGGGACCTTTATATACATCAATAACGTAATATAACCTAACCTAACCCAACCTAACATCTCGGCGGGAATATTTGACCACATTCCTGTCTTGATGGCCTCTACGTCTCCGTGGGACCGTTATATACATCAATAACGTAATATAACCTAACCTAACCCAACCTAACATCTCGGCGGTAATATTTGACAACATACCCGGCGAGTTGGCCTCTACGTCTCCGTGGGATCTTTATACACATCAATAACGTAATATAACATCACCTAACCCAATCTTACATCTCGGCGGTAATATTTGATCACATTCCTGGCTTGTTGGACTCTACGTCTCCGTGGGACCTTTATATACATCTATAACGTAATATAACCTAACCTAACCCAACCTAACGTCTCGGCGGTAAGATTTGACAACATACCTGGCGAGATGGCCTCTACGTCTCCGTGGGACCTTTATATACATCAATAACGTAATATAGCCTAACCTAACCCAACCTAACATCTCGGCGGTAATATTTGACCACATTCCTGGCTTGTTGGCATCTACGTCTCCGTGGGACCTTTATTTACATCAATAACGTAATATAACCTAACCTAACCCAACCTAACATCTCGGCGGTACTATTTGACAACATACCTGGCGAGTTGGCCTCTACGTCTCCGTGGGATCTTTATATACATCAATAACGTAATATAACCTAACCTAACCCAACCTAACATCTCGGCGGTAATATTTGACAACATTCCTGGCAAGTTGGTTTCTCCGTCTCCGTGGGACCTTTAAATACATCAATAACATAATATAACCTAACCTAATCCAACCTAATATCTCGGCGGTAATATTTGACAACATTCCTGGCGAGTTGGCTTATCCGTCTCCGTGGGACCTTTATATACATCAATAACGTAATATAGCCTAACATAACCCAATCTAACATCTCGGCGGTAATATTTGACCACATTCCCGGCTTGTTGGCTTCTACGTCTCCGTGGGACCTTTATATACATCAATAACATAATATATGCTAGCCTAACCCAATCTAACATCTCGGCGGTAATATTTGACCACATTCCTGGCTTGTTCGCCTCTACGTCTCCGTGGGACCTTTATATACATCAATAACGCAATATAACATAACGTAACCCAACCTAACATCTCGGCGGTAATATTTGACCACATTCCTGTCTTGTTGGCCTCTACGTCTCCGTGGGACCGTTATATACATCAATAATGTAATACAACCTAACCTAACCCAACCTAACATCTCGGCGGTAATATTTGAAAACTTACCTGGCGAGTTGGCCTTTACGCCTCCGTGGGACCTTTGTATACATCAATAACGTAATATAACCTAGCCTAACCCAACCTAACATCTCGGCGGTAAGATTTGACAACATACCTGGCGAGTTGGCCTCTACGTCTCCGTGGGACCTTTATATACATCAATAACGTAATATAACCTAACCTAACCCAACCTAACATCTCGGCGGTAATATTTGAGAACATTCCTGGCGAGTTGGCTTTTCCGCCTCCGTGGGACCTTTATATACATCAATAACGTAATATAACATAACCTAACCCAACCTAACATCTCGGCGGTACTATTTGACAACATACCTGGCGAGTTGGCCTCTACGTCTCCGTGGGATCTTTATATACATCAATAACGTAATATAACCTAACCTAACCCTACCTAACATCTCGGCGGGAATATTTGACCACATTCCTGTCTTGATGGCCTCTACGTCTCCGTGGGACCGTTATATACATCAATAACGTAATATAACCTAACCTAACCCAACCTAACATCTCGGCGGTAATATTTGACAACATACCCGGCGAGTTGGCCTCTACGTCTCCGTGGGATCTTTATACACATCAATAACGTAATATAACATCACCTAACCCAATCTTACATCTCGGCGGTAATATTTGATCACATTCCTGGCTTGTTGGACTCTACGTCTCCGTGGGACCTTTATATACATCTATAACGTAATATAACCTAACCTAACCCAACCTAACATCTCGGCGGTAAGATTTGACAACATACCTGGCGAGATGGCCTCTACGTCTCCGTGGGACCTTTATATACATCAATAACGTAATATAGCCTAACCTAACCCAACCTAACATCTCGGCGGTAATATTTGACCACATTCCTGGCTTGTTGGCATCTACGTCTCCGTGGGACCTTTATTTACATCAATAACGTAATATAACCTAACCTAACCCAACCTAACATCTCGGCGGTAATATTTGAGAACATTCCTGGCGAGTTGGTTTCTTCGTCTCCGTGGGATCTTTATATACATCAATAACGTAATATAGCATCACATAACCCAATCTTACATCTCGGCTGTAATATTTGACAACATACCCGGCGAGTTGGCCTCTACGTCTCCGTGGGATCTTTATACACATCAATAACGTAATATAACATCACCTAACCCAATCTTACATCTCGGCGGTAATATTTGATCACATTCCTGGCTTGTTGGACTCTACGTCTCCGTGGGACCTTTATATACATCTATAACGTAATATAACCTAACCTAACCCAACCTAACGTCTCGGCGGTAAGATTTGACAACATACCTGGCGAGATGGCCTCTACGTCTCCGTGGGACCTTTATATACATCAATAACGTAATATAGCCTAGCCTAACCCAACCTAACATCTCGGCGGTAAGATTTGACAACATACCTGGCGAGATGGCCTCTACGTCTCCGTGGGACCTTTATATACATCAATAACGTAATATAGCCTAACCTAACCCAACCTAACATCTCGGCGGTAATATTTGACCACATTCCTGGCTTGTTGGCATCTACGTCTCCGTGGGACCTTTATTTACATCAATAACGTAATATAACCTAACCTAACCCAACCTAACATCTCGGCGGTACTATTTGACAACATACCTGGCGAGTTGGCCTCTACGTCTCCGTGGGATCTTTATATACATCAATAACGTAATATAACCTAACCTAACCCAACCTAACATCTCGGCGGTAATATTTGACAACATTCCTGGCGAGTTGGTTTCTCCGTCTCCGTGGGACCTTTAAATACATCAATAACATAATATAACCTAACCTAATCCAACCTAATATCTCGGCGGTAATATTTGACAACATTCCTGGCGAGTTGGCTTATCCGTCTCCGTGGGACCTTTATATACATCAATAACGTAATATAGCCTAACATAACCCAATCTAACATCTCGGCGGTAATATTTGACCACATTCCCGGCTTGTTGGCTTCTACGTCTCCGTGGGACCTTTATATACATCAATAACATAATATATGCTAGCCTAACCCAATCTAACATCTCGGCGGTAATATTTGACCACATTCCTGGCTTGTTGGCCTCTACGTCTCCGTGGGACCCTTATATACATCAATAACGTAATATAACATAACGTAACCCAACCTAACATCTCGGCGGTAATATTTGACAACATACCTGGCGAGTTGGCCTCTACGTCTCCGTGGGATCTTTATATACATCAATAACGTAATATAACCTAACCTAACCCAACCTAACATCTCGGCGGTAATATTTGAGAACATTCCTGGCGAGTTGGTTTCTTCGTCTCCGTGGGATCTTTATATACATCAATAACGTAATATAGCATCACATAACCCAATCTTACATCTCGGCTGTAATATTTGACAACATACCCGGCGAGTTGGCCTCTACGTCTCCGTGGGATCTTTATACACATCAATAACGTAATATAACATCACCTAACCCAATCTTACATCTCGGCGGTAATATTTGATCACATTCCTGGCTTGTTGGACTCTACGTCTCCGTGGGACCTTTATATACATCTATAACGTAATATAACCTAACCTAACCCAACCTAACGTCTCGGCGGTAAGATTTGACAACATACCTGGCGAGATGGCCTCTACGTCTCCGTGGGACCTTTATATACATCAATAACGTAATATAGCCTAACCTAACCCAACCTAACATCTCGGCGGTAATATTTGACCACATTCCTGGCTTGTTGGCATCTACGTCTCCGTGGGACCTTTATTTACATCAATAACGTAATATAACCTAACCTAACCCAACCTAACATCTCGGCGGTACTATTTGACAACATACCTGGCGAGTTGGCCTCTACGTCTCCGTGGGATCTTTATATACATCAATAACGCAATATAACCTAACCTAACCGAACCTAACATCTCGGCGGTAATATTTGACAACATTCCTGGCAAGTTGGTTTCTCCGTCTCCGTGGGACCTTTAAATACATCAATAACATAATATAACCTAACCTAATCCAACCTAATATCTCGGCGGTAATATTTGACAACATTCCTGGCGAGTTGGCTTATCCGTCTCCGTGGGACCTTTATATACATCAATAACGTAATATAGCCTAACATAACCCAATCTAACATCTCGGCGGTAATATTTGACCACATTCCCGGCTTGTTGGCTTCTACGTCTCCGTGGGACCTTTATATACATCAATAACATAATATATGCTAGCCTAACCCAATCTAACATCTCGGCGGTAATATTTGACCACATTCCTGGCTTGTTCGCCTCTACGTCTCCGTGGGACCTTTATATACATCAATAACGCAATATAACATAACGTAACCCAACCTAACATCTCGGCGGTAATATTTGACCACATTCCTGTCTTGTTGGCCTCTATGTCTCCGTGGGACCGTTATATACATCAATAATGTAATACAACCTAACCTAACCCAACCTAACATCTCGGCGGTAATATTTGAAAACTTACCTGGCGAGTTGGCCTTTACGCCTCCGTGGGACCTTTGTATACATCAATAACGTAATATAACCTAGCCTAACCCAACCTAACATCTCGGCGGTAAGATTTGACAACATACCTGGCGAGTTGGCCTCTACGTCTCCGTGGGACCTTTATATACATCAATAACGTAATATAACCTAACCTAACCCAACCTAACATCTCGGCGGTAATATTTGAGAACATTCCTGGCGAGTTGGCTTTTCCGCCTCCGTGGGACCTTTATATACATCAATAACGTAATATAGCCTAACCTAACCCAACCTAACATCTCGGCGGTAATATTTGACCACATTCCTGGCTTGTTGGCATCTACGTCTCCGTGGGACCTTTATTTACATCAATAACGTAATATAACCTAACCTAACCCAACCTAACATCTCGGCGGTACTATTTGACAACATACCTGGCGAGTTGGCCTCTACGTCTCCGTGGGATCTTTATATACATCAATAACGTAATATAACCTAACCTAACCCAACCTAACATCTCGGCGGTAATATTTGACAACATTCCTGGCGAGTTGGTTTCTCCGTCTCCGTGGGACCTTTAAATACATCAATAACATAATATAACCTAACCTAATCCAACCTAATATCTCGGCGGTAATATTTGACAACATTCCTGGCGAGTTGGCTTATCCGTCTCCGTGGGACCTTTATATACATCAATAACGTAATATAGCCTAACATAAGCCAATCTAACATCTCGGCGGTAATATTTGACCACATTCCCGGCTTGTTGGCTTCTACGTCTCCGTGGGACCTTTATATACATCAATAACATAATATATGCTAGCCTAACCCAATCTAACATCTCGGCGGTAATATTTGACCACATTCCTGGCTTGTTGGCCTCTACGTCTCCGTGGGACCCTTATATACATCAATAACGTAATATAACATAACGTAACCCAACCTAACATCTCGGCGGTAATATTTGACAACATACCTGGCGAGTTGGCCTCTACGTCTCCGTGGGATCTTTATATACATCAATAACGTAATATAACCTAACCTAACCCAACCTAACATCTCGGCGGTAATATTTGAGAACATTCCTGGCGAGTTGGTTTCTTCGTCTCCGTGGGATCTTTATATACATCAATAACGTAATATAGCATCACATAACCCAATCTTACATCTCGGCTGTAATATTTGACAACATACCCGGCGAGTTGGCCTCTACGTCTCCGTGGGATCTTTATACACATCAATAACGTAATATAACATCACCTAACCCAATCTTACATCTCGGCGGTAATATTTGATCACATTCCTGGCTTGTTGGACTCTACGTCTCCGTGGGACCTTTATATACATCTATAACGTAATATAACCTAACCTAACCCAACCTAACGTCTCGGCGGTAAGATTTGACAACATACCTGGCGAGATGGCCTCTACGTCTCCGTGGGACCTTTATATACATCAATAACGTAATATAGCCTAACCTAACCCAACCTAACATCTCGGCGGTAATATTTGACCACATTCCTGGCTTGTTGGCATCTACGTCTCCGTGGGACCTTTATTTACATCAATAACGTAATATAACCTAACCTAACCCAACCTAACATCTCGGCGGTACTATTTGACAACATACCTGGCGAGTTGGCCTCTACGTCTCCGTGGGATCTTTATATACATCAATAACGTAATATAACCTAACCTAACCCAACCTAACATCTCGGCGGTAATATTTGACAACATTCCTGGCAAGTTGGTTTCTCCGTCTCCGTGGGACCTTTAAATACATCAATAACATAATATAACCTAACCTAATCCAACCTAATATCTCGGCGGTAATATTTGACAACATTCCTGGCGAGTTGGCTTATCCGTCTCCGTGGGACCTTTATATACATCAATAACGTAATATAGCCTAACATAACCCAATCTAACATCTCGGCGGTAATATTTGACCACATTCCCGGCTTGTTGGCTTCTACGTCTCCGTGGGACCTTTATATACATCAATAACATAATATATGCTAGCCTAACCCAATCTAACATCTCGGCGGTAATATTTGACCACATTCCTGGCTTGTTCGCCTCTACGTCTCCGTGGGACCTTTATATACATCAATAACGCAATATAACATAACGTAACCCAACCTAACATCTCGGCGGTAATATTTGACCACATTCCTGTCTTGTTGGCCTCTACGTCTCCGTGGGACCGTTATATACATCAATAATGTAATACAACCTAACCTAACCCAACCTAACATCTCGGCGGTAATATTTGAAAACTTACCTGGCGAGTTGGCCTTTACGCCTCCGTGGGACCTTTGTATACATCAATAACGTAATATAACCTAGCCTAACCCAACCTAACATCTCGGCGGTAAGATTTGACAACATACCTGGCGAGTTGGCCTCTACGTCTCCGTGGGACCTTTATATACATCAATAACGTAATATAACCTAACCTAACCCAACCTAACATCTCGGCGGTAATATTTGAGAACATTCCTGGCGAGTTGGCTTTTCCGCCTCCGTGGGACCTTTATATACATCAATAACGTAATATAACATAACCTAACCCAACCTAACATCTCGGCGGTAATATTTGACAACATTCCTGGCGAGTTGGTTTCTCCGTCTCCGTGGGACCTTTATATACATCAATAACCTAATATAACCTAACCTAATCCAACCTAATATCTCGGCGGTAATATTTGCCAACATTCCTGGCGAGTTGGCTTATCCGTCTCCGTGGGACCTTTATATACATCAATAACATAATATAACCTAACCTAACCCAATCTAGCATCTCGGCGGTAATATTTGACCACATTCCTGGCTTGTTGACCTCTACGTCTCCGTGGGTCCTTTACATACATCTATAACGTAATATAACCTAACCTAACCCAACCTAACATCTCGGCGGTAAGATTTGACAACATACTTGGCGAGTTGGCCTCTACGTCTCCGTGGGTCCTTTATATACATCAATAACGTAATATAGCCTAACCTAACCCAATCTAACATCTCGGCGGTAATATTTGACCACATTCCCGGCTTGTTGGCCTCTACGTCTCCGTGGGACCTTTATATACATCAATAACATAATATATGCTAGCCTAACCCAATCTAACATCTCGGCGGTAATATTTGACCACATTCCTGGCTTGTTGGCCTCTACGTCTCCGTGGGACCTTTATATACTTCAATAACGTAATATAACCTAACCTGAACCAATCTAACAACTCGGCGGTAATATTTGAAGACATACCTGGCGAGTTGGCCACTTCGTCTCCGTGGGACCTTTATATACATCAATAACGTAATATAACCTAACCTAACCCAACCTAACAGCTCGGCGGTAATATTTGACAACATTCCTGGCGATTTGGTTTCTCCGTCTCCGTGGGACCTTTATATACATCAATAACCTAATATAACCTAACCTAATCCAACCTAATATCTCGGCGGTAATATTTGACAACATTCCTGGCGAGTTCGCTTATCCGTCTCCGTGGGACCTTTATATACATCAATAACGTAATATAACCTAACCTAACCCAATCTAGCATCTCGGCGGTAATATTTGACCACATTCCTGGCTTGTTGGCCTCTACGTGTCCGTGGGACCCTTATATACATCAATAACGTAATATAACCTAACCTAACCCAACCTAACATCTCGGCGGGAATATTTCACCACATTCCTGTCTTGATGGCCTCTACGTCTCCGTTGGACCGTTATATACATCAATAATGTAATACAACCTAACCTAACCCAACCTAACATCTCGACGGTAAAATTTGACAACATTCCTGGCGAGTTGGCTTATCCGTCTCCGTGGGACCTTTATATACATCAATAACGTTATATAACCTAGCCTAACCCAACCCAACATCTCGGCGGTAAGATTTGACAACATACCTGGCGAGTTGGCCTCTACGTCTCCGTGGGACCTTTATATACATCAATAACGTAATATAGCCTAACCTAACCCAACCTAACATCTCGGCGGTAATATTTGACCACATTCCTGTCTTGTTGGCCTCTACGTCTCCGTGGGACCGTTATATACATCAATAATGTAATACAACCTAACCTAACCCAACCTAACATCTCGGCAGTAATATTTGAGAACATTCCTGGCGAGTTGGCTTCTCCGCCTCCGTGGGACCTTTATATACATCAATAACGTAATATAACATAACCTAACCCAACCTAACATCTCGGCAGTAATATTTGAGAACATACCTGGCGAGTTGGCCTCTACGTCTCCGTGGGATCTTTATATACATCAATAACGTAATATAACCTAACCTAACCCAACCTAACATCTCGGCGGTAATATTTGACAACATTCCTGGCGAGTTGGTTTCTCCATCTCCGTGGGACCTTTAAATACATCAATAACATAATATAACCTAACCTAATCCAACCTAATATCTCGGCGGTAATATTTGACAACATTCCTGGCGAGTTGGCTTATCCGTCTCCGTGGGACCTTTATATACATCAATAACGTAATATAGCCTAACATAACCCAATCTAACATCTCGGCGGTAATATTTGACCACATTCCCGGCTTGTTGGCTTCTACGTCTCCGTGGGACCTTTATATACATCAATAACATAATATATGCTAGCCTAACCCAATCTAACATCTCGGCGGTAATATTTGACCACATTCCTGTCTTGTTGGCCTCTACGTCTCCGTGGGACCGTTATATACATCAATAATGTAATACAACCTAACCTAACCCAACCTAACATCTCGGCGGTAATATTTGACAACATACCTGGCGAGTTGGCCTCTACGTCTCCGTGGGATCTTTATATACATCAATAACGTAATATAACCTAACCTAACCCAACCTAACATCTCGGCGGTAATATTTGAGAACATTCCTGGCGAGTTGGTTTCTTCGTCTCCGTGGGATCTTTATATACATCAATAACGTAATATAGCATCACATAACCCAATCTTACATCTCGGCTGTAATATTTGACAACATACCCGGCGAGTTGGCCTCTACGTCTCCGTGGGATCTTTATACACATCAATAACGTAATATAACATCACCTAACCCAATCTTACATCTCGGCGGTAATATTTGATCACATTCCTGGCTTGTTGGACTCTACGTCTCCGTGGGACCTTTATATACATCTATAACGTAATATAACCTAACCTAACCCAACCTAACGTCTCGGCGGTAAGATTTGACAACATACCTGGCGAGATGGCCTCTACGTCTCCGTGGGACCTTTATATACATCAATAACGTAATATAGCCTAACCTAACCCAACCTAACATCTCGGCGGTAATATTTGACCACATTCCTGGCTTGTTGGCATCTACGTCTCCGTGGGACCTTTATTTACATCAATAACGTAATATAACCTAACCTAACCCAACCTAACATCTCGGCGGTACTATTTGACAACATACCTGGCGAGTTGGCCTCTACGTCTCCGTGGGATCTTTATATACATCAATAACGTAATATAACCTAACCTAACCCAACCTAACATCTCGGCGGTAATATTTGACAACATTCCTGGCAAGTTGGTTTCTCCGTCTCCGTGGGACCTTTAAATACATCAATAACATAATATAACCTAACCTAATCCAACCTAATATCTCGGCGGTAATATTTGACAACATTCCTGGCGAGTTGGCTTATCCGTCTCCGTGGGACCTTTATATACATCAATAACGTAATATAGCCTAACATAACCCAATCTAACATCTCGGCGGTAATATTTGACCACATTCCCGGCTTGTTGGCTTCTACGTCTCCGTGGGACCTTTATATACATCAATAACATAATATATGCTAGCCTAACCCAATCTAACATCTCGGCGGTAATATTTGACCACATTCCTGGCTTGTTCGCCTCTACGTCTCCGTGGGACCTTTATATACATCAATAACGCAATATAACATAACGTAACCCAACCTAACATCTCGGCGGTAATATTTGACCACATTCCTGGCTTGTTGGCCTCTACGTCTCCGTGGGACCTTTATATACTTCAATAACGTAATATAACCTAACCTGAACCAATCTAACATCTCGGCGGTAATATTTGAAGACATACCTGGCGAGTTGGCCACTTCGTCTCCGTGGGACCTTTATATACATCAATAACGTAATATAACCTAACCTAACCCAACCTAACAGCTCGGCGGTAATATTTGACAACATTCCTGGCGATTTGGTTTCTCCGTCTCCGTGGGACCTTTATATACATCAATAACCTAATATAACCTAACCTAATCCAACCTAATATCTCGGCGGTAATATTTGACAACATTCCTGGCGAGTTCGCTTATCCGTCTCCGTGGGACCTTTATATACATCAATAACGTAATATAACCTAACCTAACCCAATCTAGCATCTCGGCGGTAATATTTGACCACATTCCTGGCTTGTTGGCCTCTACGTGTCCGTGGGACCCTTATATACATCAATAACGTAATATAACCTAACCTAACCCAACCTAACATCTCGGCGGGAATATTTCACCACATTCCTGTCTTGATGGCCTCTACGTCTCCGTTGGACCGTTATATACATCAATAATGTAATACAACCTAACCTAACCCAACCTAACATCTCGACGGTAAAATTTGACAACATTCCTGGCGAGTTGGCTTATCCGTCTCCGTGGGACCTTTATATACATCAATAACGTTATATAACCTAGCCTAACCCAACCCAACATCTCGGCGGTAAGATTTGACAACATACCTGGCGAGGTGGCCTCTACGTCTCCGTGGGACCTTTATATACATCAATAACGTAATATAGCCTAACCTAACCCAACCTAACATCTCGGCGGTAATATTTGACCACATTCCTGTCTTGTTGGCCTCTACGTCTCCGTGGGACCGTTATATACATCAATAATGTAATACAACCTAACCTAACCCAACCTAACATCTCGGCAGTAATATTTGAGAACATTCCTGGCGAGTTGGCTTCTCCGCCTCCGTGGGACCTTTATATACATCAATAACGTAATATAGCCTAACATAACCCAATCTAACATCTCGGCGGTAATATTTGACCACATTCCCGGCTTGTTGGCTTCTACGTCTCCGTGGGACCTTTATATACATCAATAACATAATATATGCTAGCCTAACCCAATCTAACATCTCGGCGGTAATATTTGACCACATTCCTGTCTTGTTGGCCTCTACGTCTCCGTGGGACCGTTATATACATCAATAATGTAATACAACCTAACCTAACCCAACCTAACATCTCGGCGGTAATATTTGAAAACTTACCTGGCGAGTTGGCCTTTACGCCTCCGTGGGACCTTTGTATACATCAATAACGTAATATAACCTAGCCTAACCCAACCTAACATCTCGGCGGTAAGATTTGACAACATACCTGGCGAGTTGGCCTCTACGTCTCCGTGGGACCTTTATATACATCAATAACGTAATATAACCTAACCTAACCCAACCTAACATCTCGGCGGTAATATTTGAGAACATTCCTGGCGAGTTGGCTTTTCCGCCTCCGTGGGACCTTTATATACATCAATAACGTAATATAACATAACCTAACCCAACCTAACATCTCGGCGGTACTATTTGACAACATACCTGGCGAGTTGGCCTCTACGTCTCCGTGGGATCTTTATATACATCAATAACGTAATATAACCTAACCTAACCCTACCTAACATCTCGGCGGGAATATTTGACCACATTCCTGTCTTGATGGCCTCTACGTCTCCGTGGGACCGTTATATACATCAATAACGTAATATAACCTAACCTAACCCAACCTAACATCTCGGCGGTAATATTTGACAACATACACGGCGAGTTGGCCTCTACGTCTCCGTGGGATCTTTATACACATCAATAACGTAATATAACATCACCTAACCCAATCTTACATCTCGGCGGTAATATTTGATCACATTCCTGGCTTGTTGGACTCTACGTCTCCGTGGGACCTTTATATACATCTATAACGTAATATAACCTAACCTAACCCAACCTAACATCTCGGCGGTAAGATTTGACAACATACCTGGCGAGATGGCCTCTACGTCTCCGTGGGACCTTTATATACATCAATAACGTAATATAGCCTAACCTAACCCAACCTAACATATCGGCGGTAATATTTGACCACATTCCTGGCTTGTTGGCATCTACGTCTCCGTGGGACCTTTATTTACATCAATAACGTAATATAACCTAACCTAACCCAACCTAACATCTCGGCGGTACTATTTGACAACATACCTGGCGAGTTGGCCTCTACGTCTCCGTGGGATCTTTATATACATCAATAACGTAATATAACCTAACCTAACCCAACCTAACATCTCGGCGGTAATATTTGACAACATTCCTGGCGAGTTGGTTTCTCCGTCTCCGTGGGACCTTTAAATACATCAATAACATAATATAACCTAACCTAATCCAACCTAATATCTCGGCGGTAATATTTGACAACATTCCTGGCGAGTTGGCTTATCCGTCTCCGTGGGACCTTTATATGCATCAATAACGTAATATAGCCTAACATAACCCAATCTAACATCTCGGCGGTAATATTTGACCACATTCCCGGCTTGTTGGCTTCTACGTCTCCGTGGGACCTTTATATACATCAATAACATAATATATGCTAGCCTAACCCAATCTAACATCTCGGCGGTAATATTTGACCACATTCCTGGCTTGTTGGCTTCTACGTCTCCGTGGGACCCTTATATACATCAATAACGTAATATAACATAACGTAACCCAACCTAACATCTCGGCGGTAATATTTGACAACATACCTGGCGAGTTGGCCTCTACGTCTCCGTGGGATCTTTATATACATCAATAACGTAATATAGCATCACATAACCCAATCTTACATCTCGGCTGTAATATTTGACCACATTCCTGGCTTGTTGGACTCTACGTCTACGTGGGACCTTTATATACATCTATAACGTAATATAACCTAACCTAACCCAACCTAACATCTCGGCGATAATATTTGACCACATTCCTGGCTTGTTGGCCTCTACGTCTCCGTGGGACCTTTATATACGTCAATAACGTAATATAACCTAACCTAACCCAACCTAACATCTCGGCGGGAATATTTGACCACATTCCTGTCTTGATGGCCTCTACGTCTCCGTGGGACCGTTATATACATCAATAACGTAATATAACCTAACCTAACCCAACCTAACATCTCGGCGGTAATATTTGACAACATTCCTGGCGAGTTGGTTTCTCCGTCTCCGTGGGACCTTTATATACATCAATAACCTAATATAACCTAACCTAATCCAACCTAATATCTCGGCGGTAATATTTGACAACATTCCTGGCGAGTTGGCTTATCCGTCTCCGTGGGACCTTTATATACATCCATAACGTAATATAACCTAACCTAACCCAATCTAGCATCTCGGCGGTAATATTTGACCACATTCCTGGCTTGTTGGCCTCTACGTCTCCGTGGGACCGTTATATACATCAATAATGTAATACAACCTAACCTAACCCAACCTAACATCTCGGCGGTAATATTTGACAACATTCCTGGCGAGATGGCTTATCCGTCTCCGTGGGACCTTTATATACATCAATAACGTAATATAACCTAACCTAACCCAACCTAACATCTCGGCGGTAATATTTGAGAACATTCCTGGCGAGTTGGCTTTTCCGCCTCCGTGGGACCTTTATATACATCAATAACGTAATATAACCTAACCTAACCCAACCTAACATCTCAACGGGAATATTTGACCACATTCCTGTCTTGATGGCCTCTACGTCTCCGTGGGACCGTTATATACATCAATAACGTAATATAACCTAACCTAACCCAACCTAACATCTCGGCGGTAATATTTGAAAACTTACCTGGCGAGTTGGCCTTTACGCCTCCGTGGGACCTTTGTATACATCAATAACGTAATATAACCTAGCCTAACCCAACCTAACATCTCGGCGGTAATATTTGACAACATACCCGGCGAGTTGGCCTCTACGTCTCCGTGGGATCTTTATACACATCTATAACGTAATATAACATCACCTAACCCAATCTTACATCTCGGCGGTAATATTTGATCACATTCCTGGCTTGTTGGACTCTACGTCTCCGTGGGACCTTTATGTACATCTATAACGTAATATAACCTAACTGAACCCAACCTAACATCTCGGCGGTAAGATTTGACAACATACCTGGCGAGTTGGCCTCTACGTCTCCGTGGGACCTTTATATACATCAACAACGTAATATAGCCTAACCTAACCCAACCTAACATCTCGGCGGTAATATTTGAAAACTTACCTGGCGAGTTGGCCTTTACGCTTCCGTGGGACCTTTATATACATCTATAACGTAATATAATCTAACCTAACCCAACCTAACATCTCGGCGGTAAGATTTGACAACATACCTGGCGAGATGGCCTCTACGTCTCCGTGGGACCTTTATATACATCAATAACGTAATATAGCCTAACCTAACCCAACCTAACATCTCGGCGGTAATATTTGACCTCATTCCTGGCTTGTTGGCCTCTACGTTCCGTGGGACCTTTATATACATCAATAACGTAATATAACCTAACCTAACCCAACCTAACAGCTCGGCGGGTATATTTGACCACATTCCTGTCTTGATGGCCTCTACGTCTCCGTGGGACCGTTATATACATCAATAACGTAATATAACCTAACCTAACCCAACCTAACATCTCGGCGGTAATATTTGAAAACTTACCTGGCGAGTTGGCCTTTACGCCTCCGTGGGACCTCTGTATACATCAATAACGTAATATAACCTAGCCTAACCCAACCTAACATCTCGGCGGTAATATTTGACAACATACCTGGCGAGTTGGCCTCTAGGTCTCCGTGGGATCTTTATACACATCAATAACGTAATATAACATCACCTAACCCAATCTTACATCTCGGCGGTAATATTTGATCACATTCCTGGCTTGTTGGCCTTTACGCCTCCGTGGGACCTTTGTATACATCAATAACGTAATATAACCTAGCCTAACCCAACCTAACATCTCGGCGGTAATATTTGACCACATTCCTGTCTTGTTGGCCTCTACGTCTCCGTGGGACCTTTATATACATCAATAACGTAATATAGCCTAACCTAACCCAACCTAACATCTCGGCGGGTATATTTGACCACATTCCTGTCTTGATGGCCTCTACGTCTCCGTGGGACCGTTATATACATCAATAACGTAATATAACCTAACCTAACCCAACCTAACATCTCGGCGGTAATATTTGAAAACTTACCTGGCGAGTTGGCCTTTACGCCTCCGTGGGACCTTTGTATACATCAATAACGTAATATAACCTAGCCTAACCCAACCTAACATCTCGGCGGTAATATTTGACCACATTCCTGTCTTGTTGGCCTCTACGTCCCCGTGGGACCGTTATATACATCAATAATGTAATACAACCTAACCTAACCCAACCTAACATCTCGGCAGTAATATTTGAGAACATTCCTGGCGAGTTGGTTTCTCCGTCTCCGTGGGACCTTTAAATACATCAATAACCTAATATAACCTAACCTAATCCAACCTAATATCTCGGCGGTAATATTTGACAACATTCCTGGCGAGTTGGCTTATCCGTCTCCGTGGGACCTTTATATACATCCATAACGTAATATAACCTAACCTAACCCGATCTAGCATCTCGGCGGTAATATTTGACCACATTCCTGGCTTGTTGGACTCTACGTCACCGTGGGACCTTTACATACATCTATGACGTAATATAACCTAACCTAACCCAACCTAACATCTCGGCGATAATATTTGACCACATTCCTGGCTTGTTGGCCTCTACGTCTCCGTGGGACCTTTATATACATCAATAACGTAATATAACCTAACCTAACCCAACCTAACATCTCGGCGGGAATATTTGACCACATTCCTGTCTTGATGGCCTCTACGTCTCCGTGGGACCGTTATATACATCAATAACGTAATATAACCTAACCTAACCCAACCTAACATCTCGGCGGTAATATTTGACAACATACCCGGCGAGTTGGCCTCTACGTCTCCGTGGGAACTTTATACACATCAATAACGTAATATAACATCACCTAACCCAATCTTACATCTCGGCGGTAATATTTGATCACATTCCTGGCTTGTTGGACTCTACGTCTCCGTGGGACCTTTATATACATCTATAACGTAATATAACCTAACCTAACCCAACCTAACATCTCGGCGGTAAGATTTGACAACATACCTGGCGAGATGGCCTCTACGTCTCCGTGGGACCTTTATATACATCAATAACGTAATATAGCCTAACCTAACCCAACCTAACATCTCGGCGGTAATATTTGACCACATTCCTGGCTTGTTGGCATCTACGTCTCCGTGGGACCTTTATTTACATCAATAACGTAATATAACCTAACCTAACCCAACCTAACATCTCGGCGGTACTATTTGACAACATACCTGGCGAGTTGGCCTCTACGTCTCCGTGGGATCTTTATATACATCAATAACGTAATATAACCTAACCTAACCCAACCTAACATCTCGGCGGTAATATTTGACAACATTCCTGGCGAGTTGGTTTCTCCGTCTCCGTGGGACCTTTAAATACATCAATAACATAATATAACCTAACCTAATCCAACCTAATATCTCGGCGGTAATATTTGACAACATTCCTGGCGAGTTGGCTTATCCGTCTCCATGGGACCTTTATATACATCAATAACGTAATATAGCATCACATAACCCAATCTTACATCTCGGCTGTAATATTTGACCACATTCCTGGCTTGTTGGACTCTACGTCTCCGTGGGACCGTTATATACATCAATAATGTAATACAACCTAACCTAACCCAACCTAACATCTCGGCGGTAATATTTGACAACATTCCTGGCGAGTTGGCTTATCCGTCTCCGTGGGACCTTTATATACATCAATAACGTAATATAACCTAACCTAACCCAACCTAACATCTCGGCGGTAATATTTGAGAACATTCCTGGCGAGTTGGCTTTTCCGCCTCCGTGGGACCTTTATATACATCAATAACGTAATATAACCTAACCTAACCCAACCTAACATCTCAACGGGAATATTTCACCACATTCCTGTCTTGATGGCCTCTACGTCTCCGTGGGACCGTTATATACATCAATAACGTAATATAACCTAACTTAACCCAACCTAACATCTCGGCGGTAATATTTGAAAACTTACCTGGCGAGTTGGCCTTTACGCCTCCGTGGGACCTTTGTATACATCAATAACGTAATATAACCTAGCCTAACCCAACCTAACATCTCGGCGGTAATATTTGACAACATACCCGGCGAGTTGGCCTCTGTGTCTCCGTGGGATCTTTATACACATCTATAACGTAATATAACATCACCTAACCCAATCTTACATCTCGGCGGTAATATTTGATCACATTCCTGGCTTGTTGGACTCTACGTCTCCGTGGGACCTTTATGTACATCTATAACGTAATATAACCTAACTGAACCCAACCTAACATCTCGGCGGTAAGATTTGACAACATACCTGGCGAGTTGGCCTCTACGTCTCCGTGGGACCTTTATATACATCAATAACGTAATATAGCCTAACCTAACCCAACCTAACATCTCGGCGGTAATATTTGAAAACTTACCTGGCGAGTTGGCCTTTACGCTTCCGTGGGACCTTTGTATACATCAATAACGTAATATAACCTAGCCTAACCCAACCTAACATCTCGGCGGTAATATTTGACAACATACCCGGCGAGTTGGCCTCTACGTCTCCGTGGGATCTTTATACACATCAATAACGTAATATAACATCACCTAACCCAATCTTACATCTCGGCGGTAATATTTGATCACATTCCTGGCTTGTTCGACTCTACGTCTCCGTGGGACCTTTATATACATCTATAACGTAATATAATCTAACCTAACCCAACCTAACATCTCGGCGGTAAGATTTGACAACATACCAGGCGAGATGGCCTCTACGTCTCCGTGGGACCTTTATATACATCAATAACGTAATATAGCCTAACCTAACCCAACCTAACATCTCGGCGGTAATATTTGACCTCATTCCTGGCTTGTTGGCCTCTACGTCTCCGTGGGACCTTTATATACATCAATAACGTAATATAACCTAACCTAACCCAACCTAACAGCTCGGCGGGTATATTTGACCACATTCCTGTCTTGATGGCCTCTACGTCTCCGTGGGACCGTTATATATATCAATAACGTAATATAACCTAACCTAACCCAACCTAACATCTCGGCGGTAATATTTGAAAACTTACCTGGCGAGTTGGCCTTTACGCCTCCGTGGGACCTTTGTATACATCAGTAACGTAATATAACCTAGCCTAACCCAACCTAACATCTCGGCGGTAATATTTGACAACATACCTGGCGAGTTGGCCTCTAGGTCTCCGTGGGATCTTTATACACATCAATAACGTAATATAACATCACCTAACCCAATCTTACATCTCGGCGGTAATATTTGATCACATTCCTGGCTTGTTGGACTCTACGTCTCCGTGGGACCTTTATATACATCTATAACGTAATATAACCTAACCTAACCCAACCTAACATCTCGGCGGTAAGATTTGACAAAATACCTGACGAGTTGGCCTCTACGTCTCAGTGGGACCTTTATATACATCAATAACGTAATATAGCCTAACCTAACCCAACCTAACATCTCGGCGGGTATATTTGACCACATTCCTGTCTTGATGGCCTCTACGTCTCCGTGGGACCGTTATATACATCAATAACGTAATATAACCTAACCTAACCCAACCTAACATCTCGGCGGTAATATTTGAAAACTTACCTGGCGAGTTGGCCTTTACGCCTCCGTGGGACCTTTGTATACATCAATAACGTAATATAACCTAGCCTAACCCAACCTAACATCTCGGCGGTAATATTTGACCACATTCCTGTCTTGTTGGCCTCTACGTCCCCGTGGGACCGTTATATACATCAATAATGTAATACAACCTAACCTAACCCAACCTAACATCTCGGCAGTAATATTTGAGAACATTCCTGGCGAGTTGGTTTCTCCGTCTCCGTGGGACCTTTAAATACATCAATAACCTAATATAACCTAACCTAATCCAACCTAATATCTCGGCGGTAATATTTGACAACATTCCTGGCGAGTTGGCTTATCCGTCTCCGTGGGACCTTTATATACATCCATAACGTAATATAACCTAACCTAACCCGATCTAGCATCTCGGCGGTAATATTTGACCGCATTCCTGGCTTGTTGGACTCTACGTCTCCGTGGGACCTTTACATACATCTATAACGTAATATAACCTAACCTAACCCAACCTAACATCTCGGCGGTAATATTTGAGAACATTCCTGGCGAGTTGGCTTTTCCGCCTCCGTGGGACCTTTATATACATCAATAACGTAATATAACATAACCTAACACAACCTAACATCTCGGCGGTACTATTTGACAACATACCTGGCGAGTTGGCCTCGACGTCTCCGTGGGATCTTTATATACATCAATAACGTAATATAACCTAACCTAACCCTACCTAACATCTCGGCGGGAATATTTGACCACATTCCTGTCTTGATGGCCTCTACGTCTCCGTGGGACCGTTATATACATCAATAACGTAATATAACCTAACCTAACCCAACCTAACATCTCGGCGGTAATATTTGACAACATACCCGGCGAGTTGGCCTCTACGTCTCCGTGGGATCTTTATACACATCAATAACGTAATATAACATCACCTAACCCAATCTTACATCTCGGCGGTAATATTTGATCACATTCCTGGCTTGTTGGACTCTACGTCTCCGTGGGACCTTTATATACATCTATAACGTAATATAACCTAACCTCACCCAACCTAACATCTCGGCGGTAAGATTTGACAACATACCTGGCGAGATGGCCTCTACGTCTCCGTGGGACCTTTATATACATCAATAACGTAATATAGCCTAACCTAACCCAACCTAACATCTCGGCGGTAATATTTGACCACATTCCTGGCTTGTTGGCATCTACGTCTCCGTGGGACCTTTATTTACATCAATAACGTAATATAACCTAACCTAACCCAACCTAACATCTCGGCGGTACTATTTGACAACATACCTGGCGAGTTGGCCTCTACGTCTCCGTGGGATCTTTATATACATCAATAACGTAATATAACCTAACCTAACCCAACCTAACATCTCGGCGGTAATATTTGACAACATTCCTGGCGAGTTGGTTTCTCCGTCTCCGTGGGACCTTTAAATACATCAATAACATAATATAACTTAACCTAATCCAACCTAATATCTCGGCGGTAATATTTGAGAACATTCCTGGCGAGTTGGCTTTTCCGCCTCCGTGGGACCTTTATATACATCAATAACGTAATATAACCTAACCTAACCCAACCTAACATCTCAACGGGAATATTTGACCACATTCCTGTCTTGATGGCCTCTACGTCTCCGTGGGACCGTTATATACATCAATAACGTAATATAACCTAACTTAACCCAACCTAACATCTCGGCGGTAATATTTGAAAACTTACCTGGCGAGTTGGCCTTTACGCCTCCGTGGGACCTTTGTATACATCAATAACGTAATATAACCTAGCCTAACCCAACCTAACATCTCGGCGGTAATATTTGACAACATACCCGGCGAGTTGGCCTCTACGTCTCCGTGGGATCTTTATACACATCTATAACGTAATATAACATCACCTAACCCAATCTTACATCTCGGCGGTAATATTTGATCACATTCCTGGCTTGTTGGACTCTACGTCTCCGTGGGACCTTTATGTACATCTATAACGTAATATAACCTAACTGAACCCAACCTAACATCTCGGCGGTAAGATTTGACAACATACCTGGCGAGTTGGCCTCTACGTCTCCGTGGGACCTTTATATACATCAATAACGTAATATAGCCTAACCCAACCCAACCTAACATCTCGGCGGTAATATTTGAAAACTTACCTGGCGAGTTGGCCTTTACGCTTCCGTGGGACCTTTGTATACATCAATAACGTAATATAACCTAGCCTAACCCAACCTAACATCTCGGCGGTAATATTTGACAACATACCCGGCGAGTTGGCCTCTACGTCTCCGTGGGATCTTTATACACATCAATAACGTAATATAACATCACCTAACCCAATCTTACATCTCGGCGGTAATATTTGATCACATTCCTGGCTTGTTCGACTCTACGTCTCCGTGGGACCTTTATATACATCTATAACGTAATATAATCTAACCTAACCCAACCTAACATCTCGGCGGTAAGATTTGACAACATACCTGGCGAGATGGCCTCTACGTCTCCGTGGGACCTTTATATACATCAATAACGTAATATAGCCTAACCTAACCCAACCTAACATCTCGGCGGTAATATTTGACCTCTTTCCTGGCTTGTTGGCCTCTACGTCTCCGTGGGACCTTTACATACATCAATAACGTAATATAACCTAACCTAACCCAACCTAACAGCTCGGCGGGTATATTTGACCACATTCCTGTCTTGATGGCCTCTACGTCTCCGTGGGACCGTTATATACATCAATAACGTAATATAACCTAACCTAACCCAACCTAATATCTCGGCGGTAATATTTGAAAACTTACCTGGCGAGTTGGCCTTTACGCCTCCGTGGGACCTTTGTATACATCAATAACGTAATATAACCTAGCCTAACCCAACCTAACATCTCGGCGGTAATATTTGACAACATACCTGTCGAGTTGGCCTCTAGGTCTCCGTGGGATCTTTATACACATCAATAACGTAATATAACATCACCTAACCCAATCTTACATCTCGGCTGTAATATTTGATCACATTCCTGGCTTGTTGGACTCTACGTCTCCGGTGGACCTTTATATACATCTATAACGTAATATAACCTAACCTAACCCAACCTAACATCTCGGCGGTAAGATTTGACAAAATACCTGACGAGTTGGCCTCTACGTCTCCGTGGGACCTTTATATACATCAATAACGTAATATAGCCTAACCTAACCCAACCTAACATCTCGGCGGGTATATTTGACCACATTCCTGTCTTGATGGCCTCTACGTCTCCGTGGGACCGTTATATACATCAATAACGTAATATAACCTAACCTAACCCAACCTAACATCTCGGCGGTAATATTTGAAAACTTACCTGGCGAGTTGGCCTTTACGCCTCCGTGGTACCTTTGTATACATCAATAACGTAATATAACCTAGCCTAACCCAACCTAACATCTCGGCGGTAATATTTGACCACATTCCTGTCTTGTTGGCCTCTACGTCCCCGTGGGACCGTTATATACATCAAGAATGTAATACAACCTAACCTAACCCAACCTAACATCTCGGCAGTAATATTTGAGAACATTCCTGGCGAGTTGGTTTCTCCGTCTCCGTGGGACCTTTAAATACATCAGTAACCTAATATAACCTAACCTAATCCAACCTAATATCTCGGCGGTAATATTTGACAACATTCCTGGCGAGTTGGCTTATCCGTCTCCGTGGGACCTTTATATACATCCATAACGTAATATAACCTAACCTAACCCGATCTAGCATCTCGGCGGTAATATTTGACCACATTCCTGGCTTGTTGGACTCTACGTCTCCGTGGGACCTTTACATACATCTATAACGTAATATAACCTAACCTAACCCAACCTAACATCTCGGCGGTAATATTTGACAACATACCTGGCGAGTTGGCCTCTACGTCTCCGTGGGACCTTTATATACATCAATAACGTAATATAGCCTAACCTAACCCAACCTAACATCTCGGCGGTAATATTTGAGAACATTCCTGGCGAGTTGGCTTTTCCGCCTCCGTGGGACATTTATATACATCAATAACGTAATATAACCTAACCTAACCCAACCTAACATCTCGGCGGGAATATTTGACCACATTCCTGTCTTGATGGCCTCTACGTCTCCGTGGGACCGTTATATACATCAATAACGTAATATAACCTAACCTAACCCAACCTAACATCTCGGCGGTAATATTTGAAAACTTACCTGGCGAGTTGGCCTTTACGTCTCCGTGGGACCTTTATATACATCTATAACGTAATATAATCTAACCTAACCCAACCTAACATCTCGGCGGTAAGATTTGACAACATACCTGGCGAGATGGCCTCTACGTCTCCGTGGGACCTTTATATACATCAATAACGTAATATAGCCTAACCTAACCCAACCTAACATCTCGGCGGTAATATTTGACCTCTTTCCTGGCTTGTTGGCCTCTACGTCTCCGTGGGACCTTTACATACATCAATAACGTAATATAACCTAACCTAACCCAACCTAACAGCTCGGCGGGTATATTTGACCACATTCCTGTCTTGATGGCCTCTACGTCTCCGTGGGACCGTTATATACATCAATAACGTAATATAACCTAACCTAACCCAACCTAATATCTCGGCGGTAATATTTGAAAACTTACCTGGCGAGTTGGCCTTTACGCCTCCGTGGGACCTTTGTATACATCAATAACGTAATATAACCTAGCCTAACCCAACCTAACATCTCGGCGGTAATATTTGACAACATACCTGTCGAGTTGGCCTCTAGGTCTCCGTGGGATCTTTATACACATCAATAACGTAATATAACATCACCTAACCCAATCTTACATCTCGGCTGTAATATTTGATCACATTCCTGGCTTGTTGGACTCTACGTCTCCGTGGGACCTTTATATACATCTATAACGTAATATAACCTAACCTAACCCAACCTAACATCTCGGCGGTAAGATTTGACAAAATACCTGACGAGTTGGCCTCTACGTCTCCGTGGGACCTTTATATACATCAATAACGTAATATAGCCTAACCTAACCCAACCTAACATCTCGGCGGGTATATTTGACCACATTCCTGTCTTGATGGCCTCTACGTCTCCGTGGGACCGTTATATACATCAATAACGTAATATAACCTAACCTAACCCAACCTAACATCTCGGCGGTAATATTTGAAAACTTACCTGGCGAGTTGGCCTTTACGCCTCCGTGGTACCTTTGTATACATCAATAACGTAATATAACCTAGCCTAACCCAACCTAACATCTCGGCGGTAATATTTGACCACATTCCTGTCTTGTTGGCCTCTACGTCCCCGTGGGACCGTTATATACATCAAGAATGTAATACAACCTAACCTAACCCAACCTAACATCTCGGCAGTAATATTTGAGAACATTCCTGGCGAGTTGGTTTCTCCGTCTCCGTGGGACCTTTAAATACATCAGTAACCTAATATAACCTAACCTAATCCAACCTAATATCTCGGCGGTAATATTTGACAACATTCCTGGCGAGTTGGCTTATCCGTCTCCGTGGGACCTTTATATACATCCATAACGTAATATAACCTAACCTAACCCGATCTAGCATCTCGGCGGTAATATTTGACCACATTCCTGGCTTGTTGGACTCTACGTCTCCGTGGGACCTTTACATACATCTATAACGTAATATAACCTAACCTAACCCAACCTAACATCTCGGCGGTAATATTTGACAACATACCTGGCGAGTTGGCCTCTACGTCTCCGTGGGACCTTTATATACATCAATAACGTAATATAGCCTAACCTAACCCAACCTAACATCTCGGCGGTAATATTTGAGAACATTCCTGGCGAGTTGGCTTTTCCGCCTCCGTGGGACCTTTATATACATCAATAACGTAATATAACCTAACCTAACCCAACCTAACATCTCGGCGGGAATATTTGACCACATTCCTGTCTTGATGGCCTCTACGTCTCCGTGGGACCGTTATATACATCAATAACGTAATATAACCTAACCTAACCCAACCTAACATCTCGGCGGTAATATTTGAAAACTTACCTGGCGAGTTGGCCTTTACGCCTCCGTGGGACCTTTCTATACATCAATAACGTAATATAACCTAGCCTAACCCAACCTAACATCTCGGCGGTAATATTTGAAAACTTAACTGGCGAGTTGGCCTTTACGCTTCCGTGGGACCTTTGTATACATCAATAACGTAATATAACCTAGCCTAACCCAATCTTACATCTCGGCGGTAATATTTGATCACATACCTGGCGAGTTGGCCTCTACGTCTCCGTGGGACCTTTATATACATCAATAACGTAATATAGCCTAACCTAACCCAACCTAACATCTCGGCGGTAATATTTGAAAACTTACCTGGCGAGTTGGCCTTTACGCTTCCGTGGGACCTTTGTATACATCAATAACGTAATATAACCTAGCCTAACCCAACCTAACATCTCGGCGGTAATATTTGACAACATACCCGGCGAGTTGGCCTCTACGTCTCCGTGGGATCTTTATACACATCAATAACGTAATATAACATCACCTAACCCAATCTTACATCTCGGCGGTAATATCTGATCACATTCCTGGCTTGTTGGACTCTACGTCTCCGTGGGACCTTTATATACATCTATAACGTAATATAACCTAACCTAACCCAACCTAACATCTCGGCGGTAAGATTTGACAACATACCTGGCGAGATGGCCTCTACGTCTCCGTGGGACCTTTATATACATCAATAACGTAATATAGCCTAACCTAACCCAACCTAACATCTCGGCGGTAATATTTGACCACATTCCTGGCTTGTTGGCCTCTACGTCTCCGTGGGACCTTTATATACATCAATAACGTAATATAGCCTAACCTAACCCAACCTAACATCTCGGCGGGTATATTTGACCACATTCCTGTCTTGATGGCCTCCACGTCTCCGTGGGACCGTTATATACATCAATAACGTAATATAACCTAACCTAACCCAACCTAACATCTCGGCGGTAATATTTGAAAACTTACCTGGCGAGTTGGCCTTTACGCCTCCGTGGGACCTTTTTATACATCAATAACGTAATATAACCTAGCCTAACCCAACCTAACATCTCGGCGGTAATATTTGACAACATACCTGGCGAGTTGGCCTCCACGTCTCCGTGGGATCTTTATACACATCAATAACGTAATATAACATCACCTAACCCAATCTTACATCTCGGCGGTAATATTTGATCACATTCCTGGCTTGTTGGACTCTACGTCTCCGTGGGACCTTTATATACATCTATAACGTAATATAACCTAACCTAACCCAACCTAACATCTCGGCGGTAAGATTTGACAACATACCTGGCGAGATGGCCTCTACGTCTCCGTGGGACCTTTATATACATCAATAACGTAATATAGCCTAACCTAACCCAACCTAACATCTCGGCGGTAATATTTGACCACATTCCTGGCTTGTTGGCCTCTACGTCTCCGTGGGACCTTTATATACATCAATAACGTAATATAACCTAACCTAACCCAACCTCACAGCTCGGCGGGTATATTTGACCACATTCCTGTCTTGATGGACTCTACGTCTCCGTGGGACCGTTATATACATCAATAACGTAATATAACCTAACCTAACCCGACCTAACATCTCGGCGGTAATATTTGACAACATACCTGGCGAGTTGGCCTCTAGGTCTCCGTGGGAGCTTTATACACATCAATAACGTAATATAACATCACCTAACCCAATCTTACATCTCGGCGGTAATATTTGATCACATTCCAGGCTTGTACTCTACGTCTCCGTGGGACCTTTATATACATCTATAACGTAATATAACCTAACCTAACCCAACCTAACATCTCGGCGGTAAGATTTGGCAACATACCTGGCGAGATGGCCTCTACGTCTCCGTGGGACCTTTATATACATCAATAACGTAATATAGCCTAACCTAACCCAACCTAACATCTCGGCGGTAATATTTGAAAACTTACCTGGCGAGATGGCCTTTACGCTTCCGTGGGACCTTTGTATACATCAATAACGTAATATAACCTAGCCTAACCCAACCTAACATCTCGGCGGTAATATTTGACATCATACCCGGCGAGTTGGCCTCTACGTCTCCGTGGGATCTTTATACACATCAATAACGTAATATAACATCACATAACCCAATCTTACATCTCGGCGGTAATATTTGATCACATTCCTGGCTTGTTGGACTCTACGTCTCCGCGGGACCTTTATATACATCAATAACGTAATATAGCCTAACCTAACCCAACCTAACATCTCGGCGGTAATATTTGACCACATTCCTGGCTTGTTGGCCTCTACGTCTCCGTGGGACCTTTATATACATCAATAACGTAATATAACCTAACCTAACCCAACCTAACAACTCGGCGGGTATATTTGACCACATTCCTGTCTTGATGGCCCCTACGTCTCCGTGGGACCGTTATATACATCAATAACGTAATATAACCTAACCTAACCCGACCTAACATCTCGGCGGTAATATTTGAAAACATACCTGGCGAGTTGGCCTCTAGGTCTCCGTGGGAGCTTTATACACATCAATAACGTAATATAACATCACCTAACCCAATCTTACATCTCGGCGGTAATATTTGATCACATTCCTGGCTTGTTGGACTCTACGTCTCCGTGGGACCTTTATATACATCTATAACGTAATATATCCTAACCTAACCCAACCTAACATCTCGGCAGTAAGATTTGACAACATACCTGGCGAGATGGCCTCTACGTCTCCGTGGGACCTTTATATACATCACTAACGTAATATAGCCTAACCTAACCCAACCTAACATCTCGGCGGTAATATTTGACCACATTCCTGGCTTGTTGGCCTCTACGTCTCCGTGGGACCTTTATATACATCAATAACGTAATATAGCCTAACCTAACCCAACCTAACATCTCGGCGGTAATATTTGACCACATTCCTGGCTTGTTGGCCTCTACGTCTACGTGGGACCTTTATATACATCTATAACGTAATATAACCTAACCTAACCCAACCTAACATCTCGGCGGTAATATTTGACCACATTCCTGGCTTGTTGGCCTCTACGTCTCCGTGGGACCTTTATATACATCAATAACGTAATATAACCTAACCTAACCCAACCTCACAGCTCGGCGGGTATATTTGACCACATTCCTGTCTTGATGGCCTCTACGTCTCCGTGGGACCGTTATATACATCAATAACGTAATATAACCTAACCTAACCCGACCTAACATCTCGGCGGTAATATTTGACAACATACCTGGCGAGTTGGCCTCTAGGTCTCCGTGGGAGCTTTATACACATCAATAACGTAATATAACATCACCTAACCCAATCTTACATCTCGGCGGTAATATTTGATCACATTCCTGGCTTGTTGTACTCTACGTCTCCGTGGGACCTTTATATACATCTATAACGTAATATAACCTAACCTAACCCAACCTAACATCTCGACGGTAAGATTTGGCAACATACCTGGCGAGATGGCCTCTACGTCTCCGTGGGACCTTTATATACATCAATAACGTAATATAGCCTAACCTAACCTAACCTAACATCTCGGCGGTAATATTTGAAAACTTACCTGGCGAGTTGGCCTTTACGCTTCCGTGGGACCTTTGTATACATCAATAACGTAATATAACCTAGCCTAACCCAACCTAACATCTCGGCGGTAATATTTGACAACATACCCGGCGAGTTGGCCTCTACGTCTCCGTGGGATCTTTATACACATCAATAACGTAATATAACATCACATAACCCAATCTTACATCTCGGCGGTAATATTTGATCACATTCCTGGCTTGTTGGACTCTACGTCTCCGTGGGACCTTTATATACATCAATAACGTAATATAGCCTAACCTAACCCAACCTAACATCTCGGCGGTAATATTTGACCACATTCCTGGCTTGTTGGCCTCGACGTCTCCGTGGGACCTTTATATACATCAATAACGTAATATAACCTAACCTAACCCAACCTAACAACTCGGCGGGTATATTTGACCACATTCCTGTCTTGATGGCCTCTACGTCTCCATGGGACCGTTATATACATCAATAACGTAATATAACCTAACCTAACCCGACCTAACATCTCGGCGGTAATATTTGAAAACATACCTGGCGAGTTGGCCTCTAGGTCTCCGTGGGAGCTTTATACACATCAATAACGTAATATAACATCACCTAACCCAATCTTACATCTCGGCGGTAATATTTGATCACATTCCTGGCTTGTTGGACTCTACGTCTCCGTGGGACCTTTATATACATCTATAACATAATATAACCTAACCTAACCCAACCTAACATCTCGGCGGTAAGATTTTACAACATACCTGGCGAGATGGCCTCTACGTCTCCGTGGGACCTCTATATACATCAATAACGTAATATAGCCTAACCTAACCCAACCTAACATCTCGGCGGTAATATTTGACCACATTCCTGGCTTGTTGGCCTCTACGTCTCCGTGGGACCTTTATATACATCAATAACGTAATATAACCTAACCTAACCCAACCTAACAGCTCGGCGGGTATATTTGACCACATTTCTGTCTTGATGGCCTCTACGTCTCCGTGGGACCGTTATATACATCAATAACGTAATATAACCTAACCTAACCCGACCTAACATCTCGGCGGTAATATTTGACAACATACCTGGCGAGTTGGCCTCTAGGTCTCCGTGGGAGCTTTATACACATCAACAACGTAATATAACATCACCTAACCCAATCTTACATCTCGGCGGTAATATTTGATCACATTCCTGGCTTGTTGGACTCTACGTCTCCGTGGGACCTTTATATACATCTATAACGTAATATAACATCACCTAACCCAATCTTACATCTCGGCGGTAATATTTGATCACATTCCTGGCTTGTTGGACTCTACGTCTCCGTGGGACCTTTATATACATCTATAACGTAATATAACCTAACCTAACCCAACCTAACATCTCGGCGGTAAGATTTGACAACATACCTGGCGAGTTGGCCTCTACGTATCCGTGGGACCTTTATATACATCAATAACGTAATATAGCCTAACCTAACCCAACCTAACATCTCGGCGGGTATATTTGACCACATTCCTGTCTTGATGGCCTCTACGTGTCCGTGGGACCGTTATATACATCAATAACGTAATATAACCTAACCTAACCCGACCTAACATCTCGGCGGTAATATTTGAAAACTTACCTGGCGAGTTGGCCTTTACGCCTCCGTGGGACATTTGTATACATCAATAACGTAATATAACCTAGCCTAACCCAACCTAACATCTCGGCGGTAATATTTGACAACATACCTGGCGAGTTGGCCTCCACGTCTCCGTGGGATCTTTATACACATCAATAACGTAATATAACATCACCTAACCCAATCTTACATCTCGGCGGTAATATTTGATCACATTCCTGGCTTGTTGGACTCTACGTCTCCGTGGGACCTTTATATACATCTATAACGTAATATAACCTAACCTAACCCAACCTAACATCTCGGCGGTAATATTTGACCACATTCCTGGCTTGTTGGCCTCTACGTCTCCGTGGGACCTTTATATACATCAATAACGTAATATAACCTAACCTAACCCAACCTAACAACTCGGCGGGTATATTTGACCACATTCCTGTCTTGATGGCCTCTACGTCTCCATGGGACCGTTATATACATCAATAACGTAATATAACCTAACCTAACCCGACCTAACATCTCGGCGGTAATATTTGAAAACATACCTGGCGAGTTGGCCTCTAGGTCTCCGTGGGAGCTTTATACACATCAATAACGTAATATAACATCACCTAACCCAATCTTACATCTCGGCGGTAATATTTGATCACATTCCTGGCTTGTTGGACTCTACGTCTCCGTGGGACCTTTATATACATCTATAACGTAATATATCCTAACCTAACCCAACCTAACATCTCGGCAGTAAGATTTGACAACATACCTGGCGAGATGGCCTCTACGTCTCCGTGGGACCTTTATATACATCACTAACGTAATATAGCCTAACCTAACCCAACCTAACATCTCGGCGGTAATATTTGACCACATTCCTGGCTTGTTGGCCTCTACGTCTCCGTGGGACCTTTATATACATCAATAACGTAATATAGCCTAACCTAACCCAACCTAACATCTCGGCGGTAATATTTGACCACATTCCTGGCTTGTTGGCCTCTACGTCTACGTGGGACCTTTATATACATCTATAACGTAATATAACCTAACCTAACCCAACCTAACAGCTCGGCGGGTATATTTGACCACATTCCTGTCTTGATGGCCTCTACGTCTCCGTGGGACCGTTATATACATCAATAACGTAATATAACCTAACCTAACCCGACCTAACATCTCGGCGGTAATATTTGACAACATACCTGGCGAGTTGGCCTCTAGGTCTCCGTGGGAGCTTTATACACATCAATAACGTAATATAACATCACCTAACCCAATCTTACATCTCGGCGGTAATATTTGATCACATTCCTGGCTTGTTGGACTCTACGTCTCCGTGGGACCTTTATATACATCTATAACATAATATAACCTAACCTAACCCAACCTAACATCTCGGCGGTAAGATTTTACAACATACCTGGCGAGATGGCCTCTACGTCTCCGTGGGACCTTTATATACATCAATAACGTAATATAGCCTAACCTAACCCAACCTAACATCTCGGCGGTAAAATTTGACCACATTCCTGGCTTGTTGGCCTCTACGTCTCCGTGGGACCTTTATATACATCAATAACGTAATATAACCTAACCTAACCCAACCTAACAGCTCGGCGGGTATATTTGACCACATTTCTGTCTTGATGGCCTCTACGTCTCCGTGGGACCGTTATATACATCAATAACGTAATATAACCTAACCTAACCCGACCTAACATCTCGGCGGTAATATTTGACAACATACCTGGCGAGTTGGCCTCTAGGTCTCCGTGGGAGCTTTATACACATCAACAACGTAATATAACATCACCTAACCCAATCTTACATCTCGGCGGTAATATTTGATCACATTCCTGGCTTGTTGGACTCTACGTCTCCGTGGGACCTTTATATACATCTATAACGTAATATAACATCACCTAACCCAATCTTACATCTCGGCGGTAATATTTGATCACATTCCTGGCTTGTTGGACTCTACGTCTCCGTGGGACCTTTATATACATCTATAACGTAATATAACCTAACCTAACCCAACCTAACATCTCGGCGGTAAGATTTGACAACATACCTGGCGAGTTGGCCTCTACGTATCCGTGGGACCTTTATATACATCAATAACGTAATATAGCCTAACCTAACCCAACCTAACATCTCGGCGGGTATATTTGACCACATTCCTGTCTTGATGGCCTCTACGTGTCCGTGGGACCGTTATATACATCAATAACGTAATATAACCTAACCTAACCCGACCTAACTTCTCGGCGGTAATATTTGAAAACTTACCTGGCGAGTTGGCCTTTACGCCTCCGTGGGACATTTGTATACATCAATAACGTAATATAACCTAGCCTAACCCAACCTAACATCTCGGCGGTAATATTTGACAACATACCTGGCGAGTTGGCCCCCACGTCTCCGTGGGATCTTTATACACATCAATAACGTAATATAACATCACCTAACCCAATCTTACATCTCGGCGGTAATATTTGATCACATTCCTGGCTTGTTGGACTCTACGTCTCCGTGGGACCTTTATATACATCTATAACGTAATATAACCTAACCTAACCCAACCTAACATCTCGGCGGTAAGAGTTGACAACATACCTGGCGAGATGGCCTCTACGTCTCCGTGGGACCTTTATATACATCAATAACGTAATATAGCCTAACCTAACCCAACCTAACATCTCGGCGGTAATATTTGACCACATTCCTGGCTTGTTGGCCTCTACGTCTCCGTCGGACGTTTATATACATCAATAACGTAATATAACCTAACCTAACCCAACCTAACAGCTCGGCGGGTATATTTGACCACATTCCTGTCTTGATGGCCTCTACGTCTCCGTGGGACCGTTATATACATCAATAACGTAATATAACCTAACCTAACCCGACCTAACATCTCGGCGGTAATATTTGACAACATACCTGGCGAGTTGGCCTCTAGGTCTCCGTGGGATCTTTATACACATCAATAACGTAATATAACATCACCTAACCCAACCTAACATCTCGGCGGTAATATTTGACAACATACCCGGCGAGTTGGCCTCTACGTCTCCGTGGGATCTTTATACACATCAATAACGTAATATAACATCACCTAACCCAATCTTACATCTCGGCGGTAATATCTGATCACATTCCTGGCTTGTTGGACTCTACGTCTCCGTGGGACCTTTATATACATCTATAACGTAATATAACCTAACCTAACCCAACCTAACATCTCGGCGGTAAGATTTGACAACATACCTGGCGAGATGGCCTCTACGTCTCCGTGGGACCTTTATATACATCAATAACGTAATATAGCCTAACCTAACCCAACCTAACATCTCGGCGGTAATATTTGACCACATTCCTGGCTTGTTGGCCTCTACGTCTCCGTGGGACCTTTATATACATCAATAACGTAATATAACCTAGCCTAACCCAACCTAACATCTCGGCGGTAATATTTGACATCATACCCGGCGAGTTGGCCTCTACGTCTCCGTGGGATCTTTATACACATCAATAACGTAATATAACATCACATAACCCAATCTTACATCTCGGCGGTAATATTTGATCACATTCCTGGCTTGTTGGACTCTACGTCTCCGCGGGACCTTTATATACATCAATAACGTAATATAGCCTAACCTAACCCAACCTAACATCTCGGCGGTAATATTTGACCACATTCCTGGCTTGTTGGCCTCTACGTCTCCGTGGGACCTTTATATACATCAATAACGTAATATAACCTAACCTAACCCAACCTAACAACTCGGCGGGTATATTTGACCACATTCCTGTCTTGATGGCCTCTACGTCTCCGTGGGACCGTTATATACATCAATAACGTAATATAACCTAACCTAACCCGACCTAACATCTCGGCGGTAATATTTGAAAACATACCTGGCGAGTTGGCCTCTAGGTCTCCGTGGGAGCTTTATACACATCAATAACGTAATATAACATCACCTAACCCAATCTTACATCTCGGCGGTAATATTTGATCACATTCCTGGCTTGTTGGACTCTACGTCTCCGTGGGACCTTTATATACATCTATAACGTAATATATCCTAACCTAACCCAACCTAACATCTCGGCAGTAAGATTTGACAACATACCTGGCGAGATGGCCTCTACGTCTCCGTGGGACCTTTATATACATCACTAACGTAATATAGCCTAACCTAACCCAACCTAACATCTCGGCGGTAATATTTGACCACATTCCTGGCTTGTTGGCCTCTACGTCTCCGTGGGACCTTTATATACATCAATAACGTAATATAGCCTAACCTAACCCAACCTAACATCTCGGCGGTAATATTTGACCACATTCCTGGCTTGTTGGCCTCTACGTCTACGTGGGACCTTTATATACATCTATAACGTAATATAACCTAACCTAACCCAACCTAACATCTCGGCGGTAATATTTGACCACATTCCTGGCTTGTTGGCCTCTACGTCTCCGTGGGACCTTTATATACATCAATAACGTAATATAACCTAACCTAACCCAACCTCACAGCTCGGCGGGTATATTTGACCACATTCCTGTCTTGATGGCCTCTACGTCTCCGTGGGACCGTTATATACATCAATAACGTAATATAACCTAACCTAACCCGACCTAACATCTCGGCGGTAATATTTGACAACATACCTGGCGAGTTGGCCTCTAGGTCTCCGTGGGAGCTTTATACACATCAATAACGTAATATAACATCACCTAACCCAATCTTACATCTCGGCGGTAATATTTGATCACATTCCTGGCTTGTTGTACTCTACGTCTCCGTGGGACCTTTATATACATCTATAACGTAATATAACCTAACCTAACCCAACCTAACATCTCGGCGGTAAGATTTGGCAACATACCTGGCGAGATGGCCTCTACGTCTCCGTGGGACCTTTATATACATCAATAACGTAATATAGCCTAACCTAACCTAACCTAACATCTCGGCGGTAATATTTGAAAACTTACCTGGCGAGTTGGCCTTTACGCTTCCGTGGGACCTTTGTATACATCAATAACGTAATATAACCTAGCCTAACCCAACCTAACATCTCGGCGGTAATATTTGACAACATACCCGGCGAGTTGGCCTCTACGTCTCCGTGGGATCTTTATACACATCAATAACGTAATATAACATCACATAACCCAATCTTACATCTCGGCGGTAATATTTGATCACATTCCTGGCTTGTTGGACTCTACGTCTCCGTGGGACCTTTATATACATCAATAACGTAATATAGCCTAACCTAACCCAACCTAACATCTCGGCGGTAATATTTGACCACATTCCTGGCTTGTTGGCCTCTACGTCTCCGTGGGACCTTTATATACATCAATAACGTAATATAACCTAACCTAACCCAACCTAACAACTCGGCGGGTATATTTGACCACATTCCTGTCTTGATGGCCTCTACGTCTCCGTGGGACCGTTATATACATCAATAACGTAATATAACCTAACCTAACCCGACCTAACATCTCGGCGGTAATATTTGAAAACATACCTGGCGAGTTGGCCTCTAGGTCTCCGTGGGAGCTTTATACACATCAATAACGTAATATAACATCACCTAACCCAATCTTACATCTCGGCGGTAATATTTGATCACATTCCTGGCTTGTTGGACTCTACGTCTCCGTGGGACCTTTATATACATCTATAACATAATATAACCTAACCTAACCCAACCTAACATCTCGGCGGTAAGATTTTACAACATACCTGGCGAGATGGCCTCTACGTCTCCGTGGGACCTTTATATACATCAATAACGTAATATAGCCTAACCTAACCCAACCTAACATCTCGGCGGTAATATTTGACCACATTCCTGGCTTGTTGGCCTCTACGTCTCCGTGGGACCTTTATATACATCAATAACGTAATATAACCTAACCTAACCCAACCTAACAGCTCGGCGGGTATATTTGACCACATTTCTGTCTTGATGGCCTCTACGTCTCCGTGGGACCGTTATATACATCAATAACGTAATATAACCTAACCTAACCCGACCTAACATCTCGGCGGTAATATTTGACAACATACCTGGCGAGTTGGCCTCTAGGTCTCCGTGGGAGCTTTATACACATCAATAACGTAATATAACATCACCTAACCCAATCTTACATCTCGGCGGTAATATTTGATCACATTCCTGGCTTGTTGGACTCTACGTCTCCGTGGGACCTTTATATACATCAATAACGTAATATAGCCTAACCTAACCCAACCTAACATCTCGGCGGGTATATTTGACCACATTCCTGTCTTGATGGCCTCTACGTGTCCGTGGGACCGTTATATACATCAATAACGTAATATAACCTAACCTAACCCGACCTAACATTTCGGCGGTAATATTTGAAAACTTACCTGGCGAGTTGGCCTTTACGCCTCCGTGGGACATTTGTATACATCAATAACGTAATATAACCTAGCCTAACCCAACCTAACATCTCGGCGGTAATATTTGACAACATACCTGGCGAGTTGGCCTCCACGTCTCCGTGGGATCTTTATACACATCAATAACGTAATATAACATCACCTAACCCAATCTTACATCTCGGCGGTAATATTTGATCACATTCCTGGCTTGTTGGACTCTACGTCTCCGTGGGACCTTTATATACATCTATAACGTAATATAACCTAACCTAACCCAACCTAACATCTCGGCGGTAAGAGTTGACAACATACCTGGCGAGATGGCCTCTACGTCTCCGTGGGACCTTTATATACATCAATAACGTAATATAGCCTAACCTAACCCAACCTATCATCTCGGCGGTAATATTTGACCACATTCCTGGCTTGTTGGCCTCTACGTCTCCGTCGGACGTTTATATACATCAATAACGTAATATAACCTAACCTAACCCAACCTAACAGCTCGGCGGGTATATTTGACCACATTCCTGTCTTGATGGCCTCTACGTCTCCGTGGGACCGTTATATACATCAATAACGTAATATAATCTAACCTAACCCGACCTAACATCTCGGCGGTAATATTTGACAACATACCTGGCGAGTTGGCCTCTAGGTCTCCGTGGGATCTTTATACACATCAATAACGTAATATAACATCACCTAACCCAACCTAACATCTCGGCGGTAATATTTGACAACATACCCGGCGAGTTGGCCTCTACGTCTCCGTGGGATCTTTATACACATCAATAACGTAATATAACATCACCTAACCCAATCTTACATCTCGGCGGTAATATCTGATCACATTCCTGGCTTGTTGGACTCTACGTCTCCGTGGGACCTTTATATACATCTATAACGTAATATAACCTAACCTAACCCAACCTAACATCTCGGCGGTAAGGTTTGACAACATACCTGGCGAGATGGCCTCTACGTCTCCGTGGGACCTTTATATACATCAATAACGTAATATAACCTAACCTAACCCAACCTCACAGCTCGGCGGGTATATTTGACCACATTCCTGTCTTGATGGCCTCTACGTCTCCGTGGGACCGTTATATACATCAATAACGTAATATAACCTAACCTAACCCGACCTAACATCTCGGCGGTAATATTTGACAACATACCTGGCGAGTTGGCCTCTAGGTCTCCGTGGGAGCTTTATACACATCAATAACGTAATATAACATCACCTAACCCAATCTTACATCTCGGCGGTAATATTTGATCACATTCCAGGCTTGTTGTACTCTACGTCTCCGTGGGACCTTTATATACATCTATAACGTAATATAACCTAACCTAACCCAACCTAACATCTCGGCGGTAAGATTTGGCAACATACCTGGCGAGATGGCCTCTACGTCTCCGTGGGACCTTTATATACATCAATAACGTAATATAGCCTAACCTAACCCAACCTAACATCTCGGCGGTAATATTTGAAAACTTACCTGGCGAGATGGCCTTTACGCTTCCGTGGGACCTTTGTATACATCAATAACGTAATATAACCTAGCCTAACCCAACCTAACATCTCGGCGGTAATATTTGATATCATACCCGGCGAGTTGGCCTCTACGTCTCCGTGGGATCTTTATACACATCAATAACGTAATATAACATCACATAACCCAATCTTACATCTCGGCGGTAATATTTGATCACATTCCTGGCTTGTTGGACTCTACGTCTCCGCGGGACCTTTATATACATCAATAACGTAATATAGCCTAACCTAACCCAACCTAACATCTCGGCGGTAATATTTGACCACATTCCTGGCTTGTTGGCCTCTACGTCTCCGTGGGACCTTTATATACATCAATAACGTAATATAACCTAACCTAACCCAACCTAACAACTCGGCGGGTATATTTGACCACATTCCTGTCTTGATGGCCTCTACGTCTCCGTGGGACCGTTATATACATCAATAACGTAATATAACCTAACCTAACCCGACCTAACATCTCGGCGGTAATATTTGAAAACATACCTGGCGAGTTGGCCTCTAGGTCTCCGTGGGAGCTTTATACACATCAATAACGTAATATAACATCACCTAACCCAATCTTACATCTCGGCGGTAATATTTGATCACATTCCTGGCTTGTTGGACTCTACGTCTCCGTGGGACCTTTATATACATCAATAACGTAATATAACCTAACCTAACCCAACCTCACAGCTCGGCGGGTATATTTGACCACATTCCTGTCTTGATGGCCTCTACGTCTCCGTGGGACCGTTATATACATCAATAACGTAATATAACCTAACCTAACCCGACCTAACATCTCGGCGGTAATATTTGACAACATACCTGGCGAGTTGGCCTCTAGGTCTCCGTGGGAGCTTTATACACATCAATAACGTAATATAACATCACCTAACCCAATCTTACATCTCGGCGGTAATATTTGATCACATTCCTGGCTTGTTGTACTCTACGTCTCCGTGGGACCTTTATATACATCTATAACGTAATATAACCTAACCTAACCCAACCTAACATCTCGGCGGTAAGATTTGGCAACATACCTGGCGAGATGGCCTCTACGTCTCCGTGGGACCTTTATATACATCAATAACGTAATATAGCCTAACCTAACCTAACCTAACATCTCGGCGGTAATATTTGAAAACTTACCTGGCGAGTTGGCCTTTACGCTTCCGTGGGACCTTTGTATACATCAATAACGTAATATAACCTAGCCTAACCCAACCTAACATCTCGGCGGTAATATTTGACAACATACCCGGCGAGTTGGCCTCTACGTCTCCGTGGGATCTTTATACACATCAATAACGTAATATAACATCACATAACCCAATCTTACATCTCGGCGGTAATATTTGATCACATTCCTGGCTTGTTGGACTCTACGTCTCCGTGGGACCTTTATATACATCAATAACGTAATATAGCCTAACCTAACCCAACCTAACATCTCGGCGGGTATATTTGACCACATTCCTGTCTTGATGGCCTCTACGTGTCCGTGGGACCGTTATATACATCAATAACGTAATATAACCTAACCTAACCCGACCTAACATTTCGGCGGTAATATTTGAAAACATACCTGGCGAGTTGGCCTTTACGCCTCCGTGGGACATTTGTATACATCAATAACGTAATATAACCTAGCCTAACCCAACCTAACATCTCGGCGGTAATATTTGACAACATACCTGGCGAGTTGGCCTCCACGTCTCCGTGGGATCTTTATACACATCAATAACGTAATATAACATCACCTAACCCAATCTTACATCTCGGCGGTAATATTTGATCACATTCCTGGCTTGTTGGACTCTACGTCTCCGTGGGACCTTTATATACATCTATAACGTAATATAACCTAACCTAACCCAACCTAACATCTCGGCGGTAAGAGTTGACAACATACCTGGCGAGATGGCCTCTACGTCTCCGTGGGACCTTTATATACATCAATAACGTAATATAGCCTAACCTAACCCAACCTAACATCTCGGCGGTAATATTTGACCACATTCCTGGCTTGTTGGCCTCTACGTCTCCGTCGGACGTTTATATACATCAATAACGTAATATAACCTAACCTAACCCAACCTAACAGCTCGGCGGGTATATTTGACCACATTCCTGTCTTGATGGCCTCTACGTCTCCGTGTGACCGTTATATACATCAATAACGTAATATAATCTAACCTAACCCGACCTAACATCTCGGCGGTAATATTTGACAACATACCCGGCGAGTTGGCCTCTACGTCTCCGTGGGATCTTTATACACATCAATAACGTAATATAACATCACCTAACCCAATCTTACATCTCGGCGGTAATATCTGATCACATTCCTGGCTTGTTGGACTCTACGTCTCCGTGGGACCTTTATATACATCAATAACGTAATATAGCCTAACCTAACCTAACCTAACATCTCGGCGGTAATATTTGAAAACTTACCTGGCGAGTTGGCCTTTACGCTTCCGTGGGACCTTTGTATACATCAATAACGTAATATAACCTAGCCTAACCCAACCTAACATCTCGGCGGTAATATTTGACAACATACCCGGCGAGTTGGCCTCTACGTCTCCGTGGGATCTTTATACACATCAATAACGTAATATAACATCACATAACCCAATCTTACATCTCGGCGGTAATATTTGATCACATTCCTGGCTTGTTGGACTCTACGTCTCCGTGGGACCTTTATATACATCAATAACGTAATATAGCCTAACCTAACCCAACCTAACATCTCGGCGGTAATATTTGACCACATTCCTGGCTTGTTGGCCTCTACGTCTCCGTGGGACCTTTATATACATCAATAACGTAATATAACCTAACCTAACCCAACCTAACAACTCGGCGGGTATATTTGACCACATTCCTGTCTTGATGGCCTCTACGTCTCCGTGGGACCGTTATATACATCAATAACGTAATATAACCTAACCTAACCCGACCTAACATCTCGGCGGTAATATTTGAAAACATACCTGGCGAGTTGGCCTCTAGGTCTCCGTGGGAGCTTTATACACATCAATAACGTAATATAACATCACCTAACCCAATCTTACATCTCGGCGGTAATATTTGATCACATTCCTGGCTTGTTGGACTCTACGTCTCCGTGGGACCTTTATATACATCTATAACATAATATAACCTAACCTAACCCAACCTAACATCTCGGCGGTAAGATTTTACAACATACCTGGCGAGATGGCCTCTACGTCTCCGTGGGACCTTTATATACATCAATAACGTAATATAGCCTAACCTAACCCAACCTAACATCTCGGCGGTAATATTTGACCACATTCCTGGCTTGTTGGCCTCTACGTCTCCGTGGGACCTTTATATACATCAATAACGTAATATAACCTAACCTAACCCAACCTAACAGCTCGGCGGGTATATTTGACCACATTTCTGTCTTGATGGCCTCTACGTCTCCGTGGGACCGTTATATACATCAATAACGTAATATAACCTAACCTAACCCGACCTAACATCTCGGCGGTAATATTTGACAACATACCTGGCGAGTTGGCCTCTAGGTCTCCGTGGGAGCTTTATACACATCAATAACGTAATATAACATCACCTAACCCAATCTTACATCTCGGCGGTAATATTTGATCACATTCCTGGCTTGTTGGACTCTACGTCTCCGTGGGACCTTTATATACATCAATAACGTAATATAGCCTAACCTAACCCAACCTAACATCTCGGCGGGTATATTTGACCACATTCCTGTCTTGATGGCCTCTACGTGTCCGTGGGACCGTTATATACATCAATAACGTAATATAACCTAACCTAACCCGACCTAACATTTCGGCGGTAATATTTGAAAACTTACCTGGCGAGTTGGCCTTTACGCCTCCGTGGGACATTTGTATACATCAATAACGTAATATAACCTAGCCTAACCCAACCTAACATCTCGGCGGTAATATTTGACAACATACCTGGCGAGTTGGCCTCCACGTCTCCGTGGGATCTTTATACACATCAATAACGTAATATAACATCACCTAACCCAATCTTACATCTCGGCGGTAATATTTGATCACATTCCTGGCTTGTTGGACTCTACGTCTCCGTGGGACCTTTATATACATCTATAACGTAATATAACCTAACCTAACCCAACCTAACATCTCGGCGGTAAGAGTTGACAACATACCTGGCGAGATGGCCTCTACGTCTCCGTGGGACCTTTATATACATCAATAACGTAATATAGCCTAACCTAACCCAACCTAACATCTCGGCGGTAATATTTGACCACATTCCTGGCTTGTTGGCCTCTACGTCTCCGTCGGACGTTTATATACATCAATAACGTAATATAACCTAACCTAACCCAACCTAACTGCTCGGCGGGTATATTTGACCACATTCCTGTCTTGATGGCCTCTACGTCTCCGTGGGACCGTTATATACATCAATAACGTAATATAATCTAACCTAACCCGACCTAACATCTCGGCGGTAATATTTGACAACATACCTGGCGAGTTGGCCTCTAGGTCTCCGTGGGATCTTTATACACATCAATAACGTAATATAACATCACCTAACCCAACCTAACATCTCGGCGGTAATATTTGACAACATACCCGGCGAGTTGGCCTCTACGTCTCCGTGGGATCTTTATACACATCAATAACGTAATATAACATCACCTAACCCAATCTTACATCTCGGCGGTAATATCTGATCACATTCCTGGCTTGTTGGACTCTACGTCTCCGTGGGACCTTTATATACATCTATAACGTAATATAACCTAACCTAACCCAACCTAACATCTCGGCGGTAAGATTTGACAACATACCTGGCGAGATGGCCTCTACGTCTCCGTGGGACCTTTATATACATCAATAACGTAATATAACCTAACCTAACCCAACCTCACAGCTCGGCGGGTATATTTGACCACATTCCTGTCTTGATGGCCTCTACGTCTCCGTGGGACCGTTATATACATCAATAACGTAATATAACCTAACCTAACCCGACCTAACATCTCGGCGGTAATATTTGACAACATACCTGGCGAGTTGGCCTCTAGGTCTCCGTGGGAGCTTTATACACATCAATAACGTAATATAACATCACCTAACCCAATCTTACATCTCGGCGGTAATATTTGATCACATTCCAGGCTTGTTGTACTCTACGTCTCCGTGGGACCTTTATATACATCTATAACGTAATATAACCTAACCTAACCCAACCTAACATCTCGGCGGTAAGATTTGGCAACATACCTGGCGAGATGGCCTCTACGTCTCCGTGGGACCTTTATATACATCAATAACGTAATATAGCCTAACCTAACCCAACCTAACATCTCGGCGGTAATATTTGAAAACTTACCTGGCGAGATGGCCTTTACGCTTCCGTGGGACCTTTGTATACATCAATAACGTAATATAACCTAGCCTAACCCAACCTAACATCTCGGCGGTAATATTTGACATCATACCCGGCGAGTTGGCCTCTACGTCTCCGTGGGATCTTTATACACATCAATAACGTAATATAACATCACATAACCCAATCTTACATCTCGGCGGTAATATTTGATCACATTCCTGGCTTGTTGGACTCTACGTCTCCGCGGGACCTTTATATACATCAATAACGTAATATAGCCTAACCTAACCCAACCTAACATCTCGGCGGTAATATTTGACCACATTCCTGGCTTGTTGGCCTCTACGTCTCCGTGGGACCTTTATATACATCAATAACGTAATATAACCTAACCTAACCCAACCTAACAACTCGGCGGGTATATTTGACCACATTCCTGTCTTGATGGCCTCTACGTCTCCGTGGGACCGTTATATACATCAATAACGTAATATAACCTAACCTAACCCGACCTAACATCTCGGCGGTAATATTTGAAAACATACCTGGCGAGTTGGCCTCTAGGTCTCCGTGGGAGCTTTATACACATCAATAACGTAATATAACATCACCTAACCCAATCTTACATCTCGGCGGTAATATTTGATCACATTCCTGGCTTGTTGGACTCTACGTCTCCGTGGGACCTTTATATACATCTATAACGTAATATATCCTAACCTAACCCAACCTAACATCTCGGCAGTAAGATTTGACAACATACCTGGCGAGTTGGCCTCTACGTCTCCGTGGGACCTTTATATACATCAATAACGTAATATAGCCTAACCTAACCCAACCTAACATCTCGGCGGTAATATTTGACCACATTCCTGGCTTGTTGGCCTCTACGTCTACGTGGGACCTTTATATACATCTATAACGTAATATAACCTAACCTAACCCAACCTAACATCTCGGCGGTAATATTTGACCACATTCCTGGCTTGTTGGCCTCTACGTCTCCGTGGGACCTTTATATACATCAATAACGTAATATAACCTAACCTAACCCAACCTCACAGCTCGGCGGGTATATTTGACCACATTCCTGTCTTGATGGCCTCTACGTCTCCGTGGGACCGTTATATACATCAATAACGTAATATAACCTAACCTAACCCGACCTAACATCTCGGCGGTAATATTTGACAACATACCTGGCGAGTTGGCCTCTAGGTCTCCGTGGGAGCTTTATACACATCAATAACGTAATATAACATCACCTAACCCAATCTTACATCTCGGCGGTAATATTTGATCACATTCCTGGCTTGTTGTACTCTACGTCTCCGTGGGACCTTTATATACATCTATAACGTAATATAACCTAACCTAACCCAACCTAACATCTCGGCGGTAAGATTTGGCAACATACCTGGCGAGATGGCCTCTACGTCTCCGTGGGACCTTTATATACATCAATAAGGTAATATAGCCTAACCTAACCTAACCTAACATCTCGGCGGTAATATTTGAAAACTTACCTGGCGAGTTGGCCTTTACGCTTCCGTGGGACCTTTGTATACATCAATAACGTAATATAACCTAGCCTAACCCAACCTAACATCTCGGCGGTAATATTTGACAACATACCCGGCGAGTTGGCCTCTACGTCTCCGTGGGATCTTTATACACATCAATAACGTAATATAACATCACATAACTCAATCTTACATCTCGGCGGTAATATTTGATCACATTCCTGGCTTGTTGGACTCTACGTCTCCGTGGGACCTTTATATACATCAATAACGTAATATAGCCTAACCTAACCCAACCTAACATCTCGGCGGTAATATTTGACCACATTCCTGGCTTGTTGGCCTCTACGTCTCCGTGGGACCTTTATATACATCAATAACGTAATATAACCTAACCTAACCCAACCTAACAACTCGGCGGGTATATTTGACCACATTCCTGTCTTGATGGCCTCTACGTCTCCGTGGGACCGTTATATACATCAATAACGTAATATAACCTAACCTAACCCGACCTAACATCTCGGCGGTAATATTTGAAAACATACCTGGCGAGTTGGCCTCTAGGTCTCCGTGGGAGCTTTATACACATCAATAACGTAATATAACATCACCTAACCCAATCTTACATCTCGGCGGTAATATTTGATCACATTCCTGGCTTGTTGGTCTCTACGTCTCCGTGGGACCTTTATATACATCTATAACGTAATATATCCTAACCTAACCCAACCTAACATCTCGGCAGTAAGATTTGACAACATACCTGGCGAGATGGCCTCTACGTCTCCGTGGGACCTTTATATACATCACTAACGTAATATAGCCTAACCTAACCCAACCTAACATCTCGGCGGTAATATTTGACCACATTCCTGGCTTGTTGGCCTCTACGTCTCCGTGGGACCTTTATATACATCAATAACGTAATATAGCCTAACCTAACCCAACCTAACATCTCGGCGGTAATATTTGACCACATTCCTGGCTTGTTGGCCTCTACGTCTACGTGGGACCTTTATATACATCTATAACGTAATATAACCTAACCTAACCCAACCTAACAGCTCGGCGGGTATATTTGACCACATTCCTGTCTTGATGGCCTCTACGTCTCCGTGGGACCGTTATATACATCAATAACGTAATATAACCTAACCTAACCCGACCTAACATCTCGGCGGTAATATTTGACAATATACCTGGCGAGTTGGCCTCTAGGTCTCCGTGGGAGCTTTATACACATCAATAACGTAATATAACATCACCTAACCCAATCTTACATCTCGGCGGTAATATTTGATCACATTCCTGGCTTGTTGGACTCTACGTCTCCGTGGGACCTTTATATACATCTATAACATAATATAACCTAACCTAACCCAACCTAACATCTCGGCGGTAAGATTTTACAACATACCTGGCGAGATGGCCTCTACGTCTCCGTGGGACCTTTATATACATCAATAACGTAATATAGCCTAACCTAACCCAACCTAACATCTCGGCGGTAATATTTGACCACATTCCTGGCTTGTTGGCCTCTACGTCTCCGTGGGACCTTTATATACATCAATAACGTAATATAACCTAACCTAACCCAACCTAACAGCTCGGCGGGTATATTTGACCACATTTCTGTCTTGATGGCCTCTACGTCTCCGTGGGACCGTTATATACATCAATAACGTAATATAACCTAACCTAACCCGACCTAACATCTCGGCGGTAATATTTGACAACATACCTGGCGAGTTGGCCTCTAGGTCTCCGTGGGAGCTTTATACACATCAATAACGTAATATAACATCACCTAACCCAATCTTACATCTCGGCGGTAATATTTGATCACATTCCTGGCTTGTTGGACTCTACGTCTCCGTGGGACCTTTATATACATCTATAACGTAATATAACATCACCTAACCCAATCTTACATCTCGGCGGTAATATTTGATCACATTCCTGGCTTGTTGGACTCTACGTCTCCGTGGGACCTTTATATACATCTATAACGTAATATAACCTAACCTAACCCAACCTAACATCTCGGCGGTAAGATTTGACAACATACCTGGCGAGTTGGCCTCTACGTATCCGTGGGACCTTTATATACATCAATAACGTAATATAGCCTAACCTAACCCAACCTAACATCTCGGCGGTAATATTTGACCACATTCCTGGCTTGTTGACCTCTACGTCTCCGTCGGACGTTTATATACATCAATAACGTAATATAACCTAACCTAACCCAACCTAACAGCTCGGCGGGTATATTTGACCACATTCCTGTCTTGATGGCCTCTACGTCTCCGTGGGACCGTTATATACATCAATAACGTAATATAACCTAACCTAACCCGACCTAACATCTCGGCGGTAATATTTGACAACATACCTGGCGAGTTGGCCTCTAGGTCTCCGTGGGATCTTTATACACATCAATAACGTAATATAACATCACCTAACCCAACCTAACATCTCGGCGGTAATATTTGACAACATACCCGGCGAGTTGGCCTCTACGTCTCCGTGGGATCTTTATACACATCAATAACGTAATATAACATCACCTAACCCAATCTTACATCTCGGCGGTAATATCTGATCACATTCCTGGCTTGTTGGACTCTACGTCTCCGTGGGACCTTTATATACATCTATAACGTAATATAACCTAACCTAACCCAACCTAACATCTCGGCGGTAAGATTTGACAACATACCTGGCGAGATGGCCTCTACGTCTCCGTGGGACCTTTATATACATCAATAACGTAATATAGCCTAACCTAACCCAACCTAACATCTCGGCGGTAATATTTGACCACATTCCTGGCTTGTTGGCCTCTACGTCTCCGTGGGACCTTTATATACATCAATAACGTAATATAGCCTAACCTAACCCAACCTAACATCTCGGCGGGTATATTTGACCACATTCCTGTCTTGATGGCCTCTACGTCTCCGTGGGACCGTTATATACATCAATAACGTAATATAACCTAACCTAACCCAACCTAACATCTCAGCGGTAATATTTGAAAACTTACCTGGCGAGTTGGCCTTTACGCCTCCGTGGGACCTTTTTATACATCAATAACGTAATATAACCTAGCCTAACCCAACCTAACATCTCGGCGGTAATATTTGACAACATACCTGGCGAGTTGGCCTCCACGTCTCCGTGGGATCTTTATACACATCAATAACGTAATATAACATAACCTAACCCAACCTAACATCTCGGCGGTAATATTTGACCACATTCCTGGCTTGTTGGCCTCTACGTCTACGTGGGACCTTTATATACATCTATAACGTAATATAACCTAACCTAACCCAACCTAACAGCTCGGCGGGTATATTTGACCACATTCCTGTCTTGATGGCCTCTACGTCTCCGTGGGACCGTTATATACATCAATAACGTAATATAACCTAACCTAACCCGACCTAACATCTCGGCGGTAATATTTGACAATATACCTGGCGAGTTGGCCTCTAGGTCTCCGTGGGAGCTTTATACACATCAATAACGTAATATAACATCACCTAACCCAATCTTACATCTCGGCGGTAATATTTGATCACATTCCTGGCTTGTTGGACTCTACGTCTCCGTGGGACCTTTATATACATCTATAACATAATATAACCTAACCTAACCCAACCTAACATCTCGGCGGTAAGATTTTACAACATACCTGGCGAGATGGCCTCTACGTCTCCGTGGGACCTTTATATACATCAATAACGTAATATAGCCTAACCTAACCCAACCTAACATCTCGGCGGTAATATTTGACCACATTCCTGGCTTGTTGGCCTCTACGTCTCCGTGGGACCTTTATATACATCAATAACGTAATATAACCTAACCTAACCCAACCTAACAGCTCGGCGGGTATATTTGACCACATTTCTGTCTTGATGGCCTCTACGTCTCCGTGGGACCGTTATATACATCAATAACGTAATATAACCTAACCTAACCCGACCTAACATCTCGGCGGTAATATTTGACAACATACCTGGCGAGTTGGCCTCTAGGTCTCCGTGGGAGCTTTATACACATCAATAACGTAATATAACATCACCTAACCCAATCTTACATCTCGGCGGTAATATTTGATCACATTCCTGGCTTGTTGGACTCTACGTCTCCGTGGGACCTTTATATACATCTATAACGTAATATAACATCACCTAACCCAATCTTACATCTCGGCGGTAATATTTGATCACATTCCTGGCTTGTTGGACTCTACGTCTCCGTGGGACCTTTATATACATCTATAACGTAATATAACCTAACCTAACCCAACCTAACATCTCGGCGGTAAGATTTGACAACATACCTGGCGAGTTGGCCTCTACGTATCCGTGGGACCTTCATATACATCAATAACGTAATATAGCCTAACCTAACCCAACCTAACATCTCGGCGGTAATATTTGACCACATTCCTGGCTTGTTGGCCTCTACGTCTCCGTCGGACGTTTATATACATCAATAACGTAATATAACCTAACCTAACCCAACCTAACAGCTCGGCGGGTATATTTGACCACATTCCTGTCTTGATGGCCTCTACGTCTCCGTGGGACCGTTATATACATCAATAACGTAATATAACCTAACCTAACCCGACCTAACATCTCGGCGGTAATATTTGACAACATACCTGGCGAGTTGGCCTCTAGGTCTCCGTGGGATCTTTATACACATCAATAACGTAATATAACATCACCTAACCCAACCTAACATCTCGGCGGTAATATTTGACAACATACCCGGCGAGTTGGCCTCTACGTCTCCGTGGGATCTTTATACACATCAATAACGTAATATAACATCACCTAACCCAATCTTACATCTCGGCGGTAATATCTGATCACATTCCTGGCTTGTTGGACTCTACGTCTCCGTGGGACCTTTATATACATCTATAACGTAATATAACCTAACCTAACCCAACCTAACATCTCGGCGGTAAGATTTGACAACATACCTGGCGAGATGGCCTCTACGTCTCCGTGGGACCTTTATATACATCAATAACGTAATATAGCCTAACCTAACCCAACCTAACATCTCGGCGGTAATATTTGACCACATTCCTGGCTTGTTGGCCTCTACGTCTCCGTGGGACCTTTATATACATCAATAACGTAATATAGCCTAACCTAACCCAACCTAACATCTCGGCGGGTATATTTGACCACATTCCTGTCTTGATGGCCTCTACGTCTCCGTGGGACCGTTATATACATCAATAACGTAATATAACCTAACCTAACCCAACCTAACATCTCAGCGGTAATATTTGAAAACTTACCTGGCGAGTTGGCCTTTACGCCTCCGTGGGACCTTTTTATACATCAATAACGTAATATAACCTAGCCTAACCCAACCTAACATCTCGGCGGTAATATTTGACAACATACCTGGCGAGTTGGCCTCCACGTCTCCGTGGGATCTTTATACACATCAATAACGTAATATAACATCACCTAACCCAATCTTACATCTCGGCGGTAATATTTGATCACATTCCTGGCTTGTTGGACTCTACGTCTCCGTGGGACCTTTATATACATCAATAACGTAATATAACCTAACCTAACCCGACCTAACATCTCGGCGGTAATATTTGACAACATACCTGGCGAGTTGGCCTCTAGGTCTCCGTGGGAGCTTTATACACATCAATAACGTAATATAACATCACCTAACCCAATCTTACATCTCGGCGGTAATATTTGATCACATTCCTGGCTTGTTGGACTCTACGTCTCCGTGGGACCTTTATATACATCTATAACGTAATATATCCTAACCTAACCCAACCTAACATCTCGGCGGTAAGATTTGACAACATACCTGGCGAGATGGCCTCTACGTCTCCGTGGGACCTTTATATACATCACTAACGTAATATAGCCTAACCTAACCCAACCTAACATCTCGGCGGTAATATTTGACCACATTCCTGGCTTGTTGGCCTCTACGTCGCCGTGGGACCTTTATATACATCAATAACGTAATATAGCCTAACCTAACCCAACCTAACATCTCGGCGGTAATATTTGACCACATTCCTGGCTTGTTGGCCTCTACGTCTCCGTGGGACCTTTATATACATCAATAACGTAATATAACCTAACCTAACCCAACCTAACAGCTCGGCGGGTATATTTGACCACATTCCTGTCTTGATGGCCTCTACGTCTCCGTGGGACCGTTATATACATCAATAACGTAATATAACCTAACCTAACCCGACCTAACATCTCGGCGGTAATATTTGACAACATACCTGGCGAGTTGGCCTCTAGGTCTCCGTGGGATCTTTATACACATCAATAACGTAATATAACATCACCTAACCCAACCTAACATCTCGGCGGTAATATTTGACAACATACCCGGCGAGTTGGCCTCTACGTCTCCGTGGGATCTTTATACACATCAATAACGTAATATAACATCACCTAACCCAATCTTACATCTCGGCGGTAATATCTGATCACATTCCTGGCTTGTTGGACTCTACGTCTCCGTGGGACCTTTATATACATCTATAACGTAATATAACCTAACCTAACCCAACCTAACATCTCGGCGGTAAGATTTGACAACATACCTGGCGAGATGGCCTCTACGTCTCCGTGGGACCTTTATATACATCAATAACGTAATATAGCCTAACCTAACCCAACCTAACATCTCGGCGGTAATATTTGACCACATTCCTGGCTTGTTGGCCTCTACGTCTCCGTGGGACCTTTATATACATCAATAACGTAATATAGCCTAACCTAACCCAACCTAACATCTCGGCGGGTATATTTGACCACATTCCTGTCTTGATGGCCTCTACGTCTCCGTGGGACCGTTATATACATCAATAACGTAATATAACCTAACCTAACCCAACCTAACATCTCAGCGGTAATATTTGAAAACTTACCTGGCGAGTTGGCCTTTACGCCTCCGTGGGACCTTTTTATACATCAATAACGTAATATAACCTAGCCTAACCCAACCTAACATCTCGGCGGTAATATTTGACAACATACCTGGCGAGTTGGCCTCCACGTCTCCGTGGGATCTTTATACACATCAATAACGTAATATAACATCACCTAACACAATCTTACATCTCGGCGGTAATATTTGATCACATTCCTGGCTTGTTGGACTCTACGTCTCCGTGGGACCTTTATATACATCTATAACGTAATATAACCTAACCTAACCCAACCTAACATCTCGGCGGTAAGATTTGACAACATACCTGGCGAGATGGCCTCTACGTCTCCGTGGGACCTTTATATACATCAATAACGTAATATAGCCTAACCTAACCCAACCTAACATCTCGGCGGTAATATTTGACCACATTCCTGGCTTGTTGGCCTCTACGTCTCCGTGGGACCTTTATATACATCAATAACGTAATATAACCTAACCTAACCCAACCTAACAGCTCGGCGGGTATATTTGACCACATTCCTGTCTTGATGGTCTCTACGTCTCCGTGGGACCGTTATATACATCAATAACGTAATATAACCTAACCTAACCCGACCTAACATCTCGGCGGTAATATTTGACAACATACCTGGCGAGTTGGCCTCTAGGTCTCCGTGGGAGCTTTATACACATCAATAACGTAATATAACATCACCTAACCCAATCTTACATCTCGGCGGTAATATTTGATCACATTCCTGGCTTGTTGGACTCTACGTCTCCGTGGGACCTTTATATACATCTATAACGTAATATAACATCACCTAACCCAATCTTACATCTCGGCGGTAATATTTGATCACATTCCTGGCTTGTTGGACTCTACGTCTCCGTGGGACCTTTATATACATCTATAACGTAATATAACTTAACCTAACCCAACCTAACATCTCGGCGGTAAGATTTGACAACATACCTGGCGAGTTGGCCTCTACGTATCCGTGGGACCTTTATATACATCAATAACGTAATATAGCCTAACCTAACCCAACCTAACATCTCGGCGGTAATATTTGACCACATTCCTGGCTTGTTGGCCTCTACGTCTCCGTCGGACGTTTATATACATCAATAACGTAATATAACCTAACCTAACCCAACCTAACAGCTCGGCGGGTATATTTGACCACATTCCTGTCTTGATGGCCTCTACGTCTCCGTGGGACCGTTATATACATCAATAACGTAATATAACCTAACCTAACCCGACCTAACATCTCGGCGGTAATATTTGACAACATACCTGGCGAGTTGGCCTCTAGGTCTCCGTGGGATCTTTATACACATCAATAACGTAATATAACATCACCTAACCCAACCTAACATCTCGGCGGTAATATTTGACAACATACCCGGCGAGTTGGCCTCTACGTCTCCGTGGGATCTTTATACACATCAATAACGTAATATAACATCACCTAACCCAATCTTACATCTCGGCGGTAATATCTGATCACATTCCTGGCTTGTTGGACTCTACGTCTCCGTGGGACCTTTATATACATCTATAACGTAATATAAGCTAACCTAACCCAACCTAACATCTCGGCGGTAAGATTTGACAACATACCCGGCGAGATGGCCTCTACGTCTCCGTGGGACCTTTATATACATCAATAACGTAATATAGCCTAACCTAACCCAACCTAACATCTCGGCGGTAATATTTGACCACATTCCTGGCTTGTTGGCCTCTACGTCTCCGTGGGACCTTTATATACATCAATAACGTAATATAGCCTAACCTAACCCAACCTAACATCTCGGCGGGTATATTTGACCACATTCCTGTCTTGATGGCCTCTACGTCTCCGTGGGACCGTTATATACATCAATAACGTAATATAACCTAACCTAACCCAACCTAACATCTCAGCGGTAATATTTGAAAACTTACCTGGCGAGTTGGCCTTTACGCCTCCGTGGGACCTTTTTATACATCAGTAACGTAATATAACCTAGCCTAACCCAACCTAACATCTCGGCGGTAATATTTGACAACATACCTGGCGAGTTGGCCTCCACGTCTCCGTGGGATCTTTATACACATCAATAACGTAATATAACATCACCTAACCCAATCTTACATCTCGGCGGTAATATTTGATCACATTCCTGGCTTGTTGGACTCTACGTCTCCGTGGGACCTTTATATACATCAATAACGTAATATAACCTAACCTAACCCGACCTAACATCTCGGCGGTAATATTTGACAACATACCTGGCGAGTTGGCCTCCACGTCTCCGTGGGATCTTTATACACATCAATAACGTAATATAACATCACCTAACACAATCTTACATCTCGGCGGTAATATTTGATCACATTCCTGGCTTGTTGGACTCTACGTCTCCGTGGGACCTTTATATACATCTATAACGTAATATAACCTAACCTAACCCAACCTAACATCTCGGCGGTAAGATTTGACAACATACCTGGCGAGATGGCCTCTACGTCTCCGTGGGACCTTTATATACATCAATAACGTAATATAGCCTAACCTAACCCAACCTAACATCTCGGCGGTAATATTTGACCACATTCCTGGCTTGTTGGCCTCTACGTCTCCGTGGGACCTTTATATACATCAATAACGTAATATAACCTAACCTAACCCAACCTAACAGCTCGGCGGGTATATTTGACCACATTCCTGTCTTGATGGCCTCTACGTCTCCGTGGGACCGTTATATACATCAATAACGTAATATAACCTAACCTAACCCGACCTAACATCTCGGCGGTAATATTTGACAACATACCTGGCGAGTTGGCCTCTAGGTCTCCGTGGGAGCTTTATACACATCAATAACGTAATATAACATCACCTAACCCAATCTTACATCTCGGCGGTAATATTTGATCACATTCCTGGCTTGTTGGACTCTACGTCTCCGTGGGACCTTTATATACATCTATAACGTAATATAACATCACCTAACCCAATCTTACATCTCGGCGGTAATATTTGATCACATTCCTGGCTTGTTGGACTCTACGTCTCCGTGGGACCTTTATATACATCTATAACGTAATATAACCTAACCTAACCCAACCTAACATCTCGGCGGTAAGATTTGACAACATACCTGGCGAGTTGGCCTCTACGTATCCGTGGGACCTTTATATACATCAATAACGTAATATAGCCTAACCTAACCCAACCTAACATCTCGGCGGTAATATTTGACCACATTCCTGGCTTGTTGGCCTCTACGTCTCCGTCGGACGTTTATATACATCAATAACGTAATATAACCTAACCTAACCCAACCTAACAGCTCGGCGGGTATATTTGACCACATTCCTGTCTTGATGGCCTCTACGTCTCCGTGGGACCGTTATATACATCAATAACGTAATATAACCTAACCTAACCCGACCTAACATCTCGGCGGTAATATTTGACAACATACCTGGCGAGTTGGCCTCTAGGTCTCCGTGGGATCTTTATACACATCAATAACGTAATATAACATCACCTAACCCAACCTAACATCTCGGCGGTAATATTTGACAACATACCCGGCGAGTTGGCCTCTACGTCTCCGTGGGATCTTTATACACATCAATAACGTAATATAACATCACCTAACCCAATCTTACATCTCGGCGGTAATATCTGATCACATTCCTGGCTTGTTGGACTCTACGTCTCCGTGGGACCTTTATATACATCTATAACGTAATATAACCTAACCTAACCCAACCTAACATCTCGGCGGTAAGATTTGACAACATACCCGGCGAGATGGCCTCTACGTCTCCGTGGGACCTTTATATACATCAATAACGTAATATAGCCTAACCTAACCCAACCTAACATCTCGGCGGTAATATTTGACCACATTCCTGGCTTGTTGGCCTCTACGTCTCCGTGGGACCTTTATATACATCAATAACGTAATATAGCCTAACCTAACCCAACCTAACATCTCGGCGGGTATATTTGACCACATTCCTGTCTTGATGGCCTCTACGTCTCCGTGGGACCGTTATATACATCAATAACGTAATATAACCTAACCTAACCCGACCTAACATCTCGGCGGTAATATTTGACAACATACCTGGCGAGTTGGCCTCTAGGTCTCCGTGGGAGCTTTATACACATCAATAACGTAATATAACATCACCTAACCCAATCTTACATCTCGGCGGTAATATTTGATCACATTCCTGGCTTGTTGGACTCTACGTCTCCGTGGGACCTTTATATACATCTATAACGTAATATAACATCACCTAACCCAATCTTACATCTCGGCGGTAATATTTGATCACATTCCTGGCTTGTTGGACTCTACGTCTCCGTGGGACCTTTATATACATCTATAACGTAATATAACCTAACCTAACCCAACCTAACATCTCGGCGGTAAGATTTGACAACATACCTGGCGAGTTGGCCTCTACGTATCCGTGGGACCTTTATATACATCAATAACGTAATATAGCCTAACCTAACCCAACCTAACATCTCGGCGGTAATATTTGACCACATTCCTGGCTTGTTGGCCTCTACGTCTCCGTCGGACGTTTATATACATCAATAACGTAATATAACCTAACCTAACCCAACCTAACAGCTCGGCGGGTATATTTGACCACATTCCTGTCTTGATGGCCTCTACGTCTCCGTGGGACCGTTATATACATCAATAACGTAATATAACCTAACCTAACCCGACCTAACATCTCGGCGGTAATATTTGACAACATACCTGGCGAGTTGGCCTCTAGGTCTCCGTGGGATCTTTATACACATCAATAACGTAATATAACATCACCTAACCCAACCTAACATCTCGGCGGTAATATTTGACAACATACCCGGCGAGTTGGCCTCTACGTCTCCGTGGGATCTTTATACACATCAATAACGTAATATAACATCACCTAACCCAATCTTACATCTCGGCGGTAATATCTGATCACATTCCTGGCTTGTTGGACTCTACGTCTCCGTGGGACCTTTATATACATCTATAACGTAATATAACCTAACCTAACCCAACCTAACATCTCGGCGGTAAGATTTGACAACATACCCGGCGAGATGGCCTCTACGTCTCCGTGGGACCTTTATATACATCAATAACGTAATATAGCCTAACCTAACCCAACCTAACATCTCGGCGGTAATATTTGACCACATTCCTGGCTTGTTGGCCTCTACGTCTCCGTGGGACCTTTATATACATCAATAACGTAATATAGCCTAACCTAACCCAACCTAACATCTCGGCGGGTATATTTGACCACATTCCTGTCTTGATGGCCTCTACGTCTCCGTGGGACCGTTATATACATCAATAACGTAATATAACCTAACCTAACCCAACCTAACATCTCAGCGGTAATATTTGAAAACTTACCTGGCGAGTTGGCCTTTACGCCTCCGTGGGACCTTTTTATACATCAATAACGTAATATAACCTAGCCTAACCCAACCTAACATCTCGGCGGTAATATTTGACAACATACCTGGCGAGTTGGCCTCCACGTCTCCGTGGGATCTTTATACACATCAATAACGTAATATAACATCACCTAACCCAATCTTACATCTCGGCGGTAATATTTGATCACATTCCTGGCTTGTTGGACTCTACGTCTCCGTGGGACCTTTATATACATCAATAACGTAATATAACCTAACCTAACCCGACCTAACATCTCGGCGGTAATATTTGACAACATACCTGGCGAGTTGGCCTCCACGTCTCCGTGGGATCTTTATACACATCAATAACGTAATATAACATCACCTAACACAATCTTACATCTCGGCGGTAATATTTGATCACATTCCTGGCTTGTTGGACTCTACGTCTCCGTGGGACCTTTATATACATCTATAACGTAATATAACCTAACCTAACCCAACCTAACATCTCGGCGGTAAGATTTGACAACATACCTGGCGAGATGGCCTCTACGTCTCCGTGGGACCTTTATATACATCAATAACGTAATATAGCCTAACCTAACCCAACCTAACATCTCGGCGGTAATATTTGACCACATTCCTGGCTTGTTGGCCTCTACGTCTCCGTGGGACCTTTATATACATCAATAACGTAATATAACCTAACCTAACCCAACCTAACAGCTCGGCGGGTATATTTGACCACATTCCTGTCTTGATGGCCTCTACGTCTCCGTGGGACCGTTATATACATCAATAACGTAATATAACCTAACCTAACCCGACCTAACATCTCGGCGGTAATATTTGACAACATACCTGGCGAGTTGGCCTCTAGGTCTCCGTGGGAGCTTTATACACATCAATAACGTAATATAACATCACCTAACCCAATCTTACATCTCGGCGGTAATATTTGATCACATTCCTGGCTTGTTGGACTCTACGTCTCCGTGGGACCTTTATATACATCTATAACGTAATATAACATCACCTAACCCAATCTTACATCTCGGCGGTAATATTTGATCACATTCCTGGCTTGTTGGACTCTACGTCTCCGTGGGACCTTTATATACATCTATAACGTAATATAACCTAACCTAACCCAACCTAACATCTCGGCGGTAAGATTTGACAACATACCTGGCGAGTTGGCCTCTACGTATCCGTGGGACCTTTATATACATCAATAACGTAATATAGCCTAACCTAACCCAACCTAACATCTCGGCGGTAATATTTGACCACATTCCTGGCTTGTTGGCCTCTACGTCTCCGTCGGACGTTTATATACATCAATAACGTAATATAACCTAACCTAACCCAACCTAACAGCTCGGCGGGTATATTTGACCACATTCCTGTCTTGATGGCCTCTACGTCTCCGTGGGACCGTTATATACATCAATAACGTAATATAACCTAACCTAACCCGACCTAACATCTCGGCGGTAATATTTGACAACATACCTGGCGAGTTGGCCTCTAGGTCTCCGTGGGATCTTTATACACATCAATAACGTAATATAACATCACCTAACCCAACCTAACATCTCGGCGGTAATATTTGACAACATACCCGGCGAGTTGGCCTCTACGTCTCCGTGGGATCTTTATACACATCAATAACGTAATATAACATCACCTAACCCAATCTTACATCTCGGCGGTAATATCTGATCACATTCCTGGCTTGTTGGACTCTACGTCTCCGTGGGACCTTTATATACATCTATAACGTAATATAACCTAACCTAACCCAACCTAACATCTCGGCGGTAAGATTTGACAACATACCCGGCGAGATGGCCTCTACGTCTCCGTGGGACCTTTATATACATCAATAACGTAATATAGCCTAACCTAACCCAACCTAACATCTCGGCGGTAATATTTGACCACATTCCTGGCTTGTTGGCCTCTACGTCTCCGTGGGACCTTTATATACATCAATAACGTAATATAGCCTAACCTAACCCAACCTAACATCTCGGCGGGTATATTTGACCACATTCCTGTCTTGATGGCCTCTACGTCTCCGTGGGACCGTTATATACATCAATAACGTAATATAACCTAACCTAACCCAACCTAACATCTCAGCGGTAATATTTGAAAACTTACCTGGCGAGTTGGCCTTTACGCCTCCGTGGGACCTTTTTATACATCAATAACGTAATATAACCTAGCCTAACCCAACCTAACATCTCGGCGGTAATATTTGACAACATACCTGGCGAGTTGGCCTCCACGTCTCCGTGGGATCTTTATACACATCAATAACGTAATATAACATCACCTAACCCAATCTTACATCTCGGCGGTAATATTTGATCACATTCCTGGCTTGTTGGACTCTACGTCTCCGTGGGACCTTTATATACATCAATAACGTAATATAACCTAACCTAACCCGACCTAACATCTCGGCGGTAATATTTGCCAACATACCTGGCGAGTTGGCCTCTAGGTCTCCGTGGGAGCTTTATACACATCAATAACGTAATATAACATCACCTAACCCAATCTTACATCTCGGCGGTAATATTTGATCACATTCCTGGCTTGTTGGACTCTACGTCTCCGTGGGACCTTTATATACATCTATAACGTAATATATCCTAACCTAACCCAACCTAACATCTCGGCGGTAAGATTTGACAACATACCTGGCGAGATGGCCTCTACGTCTCCGTGGGACCTTTATATACATCACTAACGTAATATAGCCTAACCTAACCCAACCTAACATCTCGGCGGTAATATTTGACCACATTCCTGGCTTGTTGGCCTCTACGTCGCCGTGGGACCTTTATATACATCAATAACGTAATATAGCCTAACCTAACCCAACCTAACATCTCGGCGGTAATATTTGACCACATTCCTGGCTTGTTGGCCTCTACGTCTCCGTGGGACTTTATATACATCAATAACGTAATATAACCTAACCTAACCCAACCTAACAGCTCGGCGGGTATATTTGATCACATTCCTGGCTTGTTGGACTCTACGTCTCCGTGGGACCTTTATATACATCTATAACGTAATATAACCTAACCTAACCCAACCTAACATCTCGGCGGTAAGATTTGACAACATACCTGGCGAGATGGCCTCTACGTCTCCGTGGGACCTTTATATACATCAATAACGTAATATAGCCTAACCTAACCCAACCTAACATCTCGGCGGTAATATTTGACCACATTCCTGGCTTGTTGGCCTCTACGTCTCCGTGGGACCTTTATATACATCAATAACGTAATATAACCTAACCTAACCCAACCTAACAGCTCGGCGGGTATATTTGACCACATTCCTGTCTTGATGGCCTCTACGTCTCCGTGGGACCGTTATATACATCAATAACGTAATATAACCTAACCTAACCCGACCTAACATCTCGGCGGTAATATTTGACAACATACCTGGCGAGTTGGCCTCTAGGTCTCCGTGGGAGCTTTATACACATCAATAACTTAATATAACATCACCTAACCCAATCTTACATCTCGGCGGTAATATTTGATCACATTCCTGGCTTGTTGGACTCTACGTCTCCGTGGGACCTTTATATACATCTATAACGTAATATAACATCACCTAACCCAATCTTACATCTCGGCGGTAATATTTGATCACATTCCTGGCTTGTTGGACTCTACGTCTCCGTGGGACCTTTATATACATCTATAACGTAATATAACCTAACCTAACCCAACCTAACATCTCGGCGGTAAGATTTGACAACATACCTGGCGAGTTGGCCTCTACGTATCCGTGGGACCTTTATATACATCAATAACGTAATATAGCCTAACCTAACCCAACCTAACATCTCGGCGGTAATATTTGACCACATTCCTGGCTTGTTGGCCTCTACGTCTCCGTCGGACGTTTATATACATCAATAACGTAATATAACCTAACCTAACCCAACCTAACAGCTCGGCGGGTATATTTGACCACATTCCTGTCTTGATGGCCTCTACGTCTCCGTGGGACCGTTATATACATCAATAACGTAATATAACCTAACCTAACCCGACCTAACATCTCGGCGGTAATATTTGACAACATACCTGGCGAGTTGGCCTCTAGGTCTCCGTGGGATCTTTATACACATCAATAACGTAATATAACATCACCTAACCCAACCTAACATCTCGGCGGTAATATTTGACAACATACCCGGCGAGTTGGCCTCTACGTCTCCGTGGGATCTTTATACACATCAATAACGTAATATAACATCACCTAACCCAATCTTACATCTCGGCGGTAATATCTGATCACATTCCTGGCTTGTTGGACTCTACGTCTCCGTGGGACCTTTATATACATCTATAACGTAATATAACCTAACCTAACCCAACCTAACATCTCGGCGGTAAGATTTGACAACATACCCGGCGAGATGGCCTCTACGTCTCCGTGGGACCTTTATATACATCAATAACGTAATATAGCCTAACCTAACCCAACCTAACATCTCGGCGGTAATATTTGACCACATTCCTGGCTTGTTGGCCTCTACGTCTCCGTGGGACCTTTATATACATCAATAACGTAATATAGCCTAACCTAACCCAACCTAACATCTCGGCGGGTATATTTGACCACATTCCTGTCTTGATGGCCTCTACGTCTCCGTGGGACCGTTATATACATCAATAACGTAATATAACCTAACCTAACCCAACCTAACATCTCAGCGGTAATATTTGAAAACTTACCTGGCGAGTTGGCCTTTACGCCTCCGTGGGACCTTTTTATACATCAATAACGTAATATAACCTAGCCTAACCCAACCTAACATCTCGGCGGTAATATTTGACAACATACCTGGCGAGTTGGCCTCCACGTCTCCGTGGGATCTTTATACACATCAATAACGTAATATAACATCACCTAACCCAATCTTACATCTCGGCGGTAATATTTGATCACATTCCTGGCTTGTTGGACTCTACGTCTCCGTGGGACCTTTATATACATCAATAACGTAATATAACCTAACCTAACCCGACCTAACATCTCGGCGGTAATATTTGCCAACATACCTGGCGAGTTGGCCTCTAGGTCTCCGTGGGAGCTTTATACACATCAATAACGTAATATAACATCACCTAACCCAATCTTACATCTCGGCGGTAATATTTGATCACATTCCTGGCTTGTTGGACTCTACGTCTCCGTGGGACCTTTATATACATCTATAACGTAATATATCCTAACCTAACCCAACCTAACATCTCGGCGGTAAGATTTGACAACATACCTGGCGAGATGGCCTCTACGTCTCCGTGGGACCTTTATATACATCACTAACGTAATATAGCCTAACCTAACCCAACCTAACATCTCGGCGGTAATATTTGACCACATTCCTGGCTTGTTGGCCTCTACGTCGCCGTGGGACCTTTATATACATCAATAACGTAATATAGCCTAACCTAACCCAACCTAACATCTCGGCGGTAATATTTGACCACATTCCTGGCTTGTTGGCCTCTACGTCTCCGTGGGACCTTTATATACATCAATAACGTAATATAACCTAACCTAACCCAACCTAACAGCTCGGCGGGTATATTTGACCACATTCCTGTCTTGATGGCCTCTACGTCTCCGTGGGACCGTTATATACATCAATAACGTAATATAACCTAACCTAACCCGACCTAACATCTCGGCGGTAATATTTGACAACATACCTGGCGAGTTGGCCTCTAGGTCTCCGTGGGATCTTTATACACATCAATAACGTAATATAACATCACCTAACCCAACCTAACATCTCGGCGGTAATATTTGACAACATACCCGGCGAGTTGGCCTCTACGTCTCCGTGGGATCTTTATACACATCAATAACGTAATATAACATCACCTAACCCAATCTTACATCTCGGCGGTAATATCTGATCACATTCCTGGCTTGTTGGACTCTACGTCTCCGTGGGACCTTTATATACATCTATAACGTAATATAACCTAACCTAACCCAACCTAACATCTCGGCGGTAAGATTTGACAACATACCTGGCGAGATGGCCTCTACGTCTCCGTGGGACCTTTATATACATCAATAACGTAATATAGCCTAACCTAACCCAACCTAACATCTCGGCGGTAATATTTGACCACATTCCTGGCTTGTTGGCCTCTACGTCTCCGTGGGACCTTTATATACATCAATAACGTAATATAGCCTAACCTAACCCAACCTAACATCTCGGCGGGTATATTTGACCACATTCCTGGCTTGTTGGCCTCTACGTCTCCGTGGGACTTTATATACATCAATAACGTAATATAACCTAACCTAACCCAACCTAACAGCTCGGCGGGTATATTTGATCACATTCCTGGCTTGTTGGACTCTACGTCTCCGTGGGACCTTTATATACATCTATAACGTAATATAACCTAACCTAACCCAACCTAACATCTCGGCGGTAAGATTTGACAACATACCTGGCGAGATGGCCTCTACGTCTCCGTGGGACCTTTATATACATCAATAACGTAATATAGCCTAACCTAACCCAACCTAACATCTCGGCGGTAATATTTGACCACATTCCTGGCTTGTTGGCCTCTACGTCTCCGTGGGACCTTTATATACATCAATAACGTAATATAACCTAACCTAACCCAACCTAACAGCTCGGCGGGTATATTTGACCACATTCCTGTCTTGATGGCCTCTACGTCTCCGTGGGACCGTTATATACATCAATAACGTAATATAACCTAACCTAACCCGACCTAACATCTCGGCGGTAATATTTGACAACATACCTGGCGAGTTGGCCTCTAGGTCTCCGTGGGAGCTTTATACACATCAATAACTTAATATAACATCACCTAACCCAATCTTACATCTCGGCGGTAATATTTGATCACATTCCTGGCTTGTTGGACTCTACGTCTCCGTGGGACCTTTATATACATCTATAACGTAATATAACATCACCTAACCCAATCTTACATCTCGGCGGTAATATTTGATCACATTCCTGGCTTGTTGGACTCTACGTCTCCGTGGGACCTTTATATACATCTATAACGTAATATAACCTAACCTAACCCAACCTAACATCTCGGCGGTAAGATTTGACAACATACCTGGCGAGTTGGCCTCTACGTATCCGTGGGACCTTTATATACATCAATAACGTAATATAGCCTAACCTAACCCAACCTAACATCTCGGCGGTAATATTTGACCACATTCCTGGCTTGTTGGCCTCTACGTCTCCGTCGGACGTTTATATACATCAATAACGTAATATAACCTAACCTAACCCAACCTAACAGCTCGGCGGGTATATTTGACCACATTCCTGTCTTGATGGCCTCTACGTCTCCGTGGGACCGTTATATACATCAATAACGTAATATAACCTAACCTAACCCGACCTAACATCTCGGCGGTAATATTTGACAACATACCTGGCGAGTTGGCCTCTAGGTCTCCGTGGGATCTTTATACACATCAATAACGTAATATAACATCACCTAACCCAACCTAACATCTCGGCGGTAATATTTGACAACATACCCGGCGAGTTGGCCTCTACGTCTCCGTGGGATCTTTATACACATCAATAACGTAATATAACATCACCTAACCCAATCTTACATCTCGGCGGTAATATCTGATCACATTCCTGGCTTGTTGGACTCTACGTCTCCGTGGGACCTTTATATACATCTATAACGTAATATAACCTAACCTAACCCAACCTAACATCTCGGCGGTAAGATTTGACAACATACCCGGCGAGATGGCCTCTACGTCTCCGTGGGACCTTTATATACATCAATAACGTAATATAGCCTAACCTAACCCAACCTAACATCTCGGCGGTAATATTTGACCACATTCCTGGCTTGTTGGCCTCTACGTCTCCGTGGGACCTTTATATACATCAATAACGTAATATAGCCTAACCTAACCCAACCTAACATCTCGGCGGGTATATTTGACCACATTCCTGTCTTGATGGCCTCTACGTCTCCGTGGGACCGTTATATACATCAATAACGTAATATAACCTAACCTAACCCAACCTAACATCTCAGCGGTAATATTTGAAAACTTACCTGGCGAGTTGGCCTTTACGCCTCCGTGGGACCTTTTTATACATCAATAACGTAATATAACCTAGCCTAACCCAACCTAACATCTCGGCGGTAATATTTGACAACATACCTGGCGAGTTGGCCTCCACGTCTCCGTGGGATCTTTATACACATCAATAACGTAATATAACATCACCTAACCCAATCTTACATCTCGGCGGTAATATTTGATCACATTCCTGGCTTGTTGGACTCTACGTCTCCGTGGGACCTTTATATACATCAATAACGTAATATAACCTAACCTAACCCGACCTAACATCTCGGCGGTAATATTTGCCAACATACCTGGCGAGTTGGCCTCTAGGTCTCCGTGGGAGCTTTATACACATCAATAACGTAATATAACATCACCTAACCCAATCTTACATCTCGGCGGTAATATTTGATCACATTCCTGGCTTGTTGGACTCTACGTCTCCGTGGGACCTTTATATACATCTATAACGTAATATATCCTAACCTAACCCAACCTAACATCTCGGCGGTAAGATTTGACAACATACCTGGCGAGATGGCCTCTACGTCTCCGTGGGACCTTTATATACATCACTAACGTAATATAGCCTAACCTAACCCAACCTAACATCTCGGCGGTAATATTTGACCACATTCCTGGCTTGTTGGCCTCTACGTCGCCGTGGGACCTTTATATACATCAATAACGTAATATAGCCTAACCTAACCCAACCTAACATCTCGGCGGTAATATTTGACCACATTCCTGGCTTGTTGGCCTCTACGTCTCCGTGGGACCTTTATATACATCAATAACGTAATATAACCTAACCTAACCCAACCTAACAGCTCGGCGGGTATATTTGACCACATTCCTGTCTTGATGGCCTCTACGTCTCCGTGGGACCGTTATATACATCAATAACGTAATATAACCTAACCTAACCCGACCTAACATCTCGGCGGTAATATTTGACAACATACCTGGCGAGTTGGCCTCTAGGTCTCCGTGGGATCTTTATACACATCAATAACGTAATATAACATCACCTAACCCAACCTAACATCTCGGCGGTAATATTTGACAACATACCCGGCGAGTTGGCCTCTACGTCTCCGTGGGATCTTTATACACATCAATAACGTAATATAACATCACCTAACCCAATCTTACATCTCGGCGGTAATATCTGATCACATTCCTGGCTTGTTGGACTCTACGTCTCCGTGGGACCTTTATATACATCTATAACGTAATATAACCTAACCTAACCCAACCTAACATCTCGGCGGTAAGATTTGACAACATACCCGGCGAGATGGCCTCTACGTCTCCGTGGGACCTTTATATACATCAATAACGTAATATAGCCTAACCTAACCCAACCTAACATCTCGGCGGTAATATTTGACCACATTCCTGGCTTGTTGGCCTCTACGTCTCCGTGGGACCTTTATATACATCAATAACGTAATATAGCCTAACCTAACCCAACCTAACATCTCGGCGGGTATATTTGACCACATTCCTGTCTTGATGGCCTCTACGTCTCCGTGGGACCGTTATATACATCAATAACGTAATATAACCTAACCTAACCCAACCTAACATCTCAGCGGTAATATTTGAAAACTTACCTGGCGAGTTGGCCTTTACGCCTCCGTGGGACCTTTTTATACATCAATAACGTAATATAACCTAGCCTAACCCAACCTAACATCTCGGCGGTAATATTTGACAACATACCTGGCGAGTTGGCCTCCACGTCTCCGTGGGATCTTTATACACATCAATAACGTAATATAACATCACCTAACCCAATCTTACATCTCGGCGGTAATATTTGATCACATTCCTGGCTTGTTGGACTCTACGTCTCCGTGGGACCTTTATATACATCAATAACGTAATATAACCTAACCTAACCCGACCTAACATCTCGGCGGTAATATTTGCCAACATACCTGGCGAGTTGGCCTCTAGGTCTCCGTGGGAGCTTTATACACATCAATAACGTAATATAACATCACCTAACCCAATCTTACATCTCGGCGGTAATATTTGATCACATTCCTGGCTTGTTGGACTCTACGTCTCCGTGGGACCTTTATATACATCTATAACGTAATATATCCTAACCTAACCCAACCTAACATCTCGGCGGTAAGATTTGACAACATACCTGGCGAGATGGCCTCTACGTCTCCGTGGGACCTTTATATACATCACTAACGTAATATAGCCTAACCTAACCCAACCTAACATCTCGGCGGTAATATTTGACCACATTCCTGGCTTGTTGGCCTCTACGTCGCCGTGGGACCTTTATATACATCAATAACGTAATATAGCCTAACCTAACCCAACCTAACATCTCGGCGGTAATATTTGACCACATTCCTGGCTTGTTGGCCTCTACGTCTCCGTGGGACCTTTATATACATCAATAACGTAATATAACCTAACCTAACCCAACCTAACAGCTCGGCGGGTATATTTGACCACATTCCTGTCTTGATGGCCTCTACGTCTCCGTGGGACCGTTATATACATCAATAACGTAATATAACCTAACCTAACCCGACCTAACATCTCGGCGGTAATATTTGACAACATACCTGGCGAGTTGGCCTCTAGGTCTCCGTGGGATCTTTATACACATCAATAACGTAATATAACATCACCTAACCCAACCTAACATCTCGGCGGTAATATTTGACAACATACCCGGCGAGTTGGCCTCTACGTCTCCGTGGGATCTTTATACACATCAATAACGTAATATAACATCACCTAACCCAATCTTACATCTCGGCGGTAATATCTGATCACATTCCTGGCTTGTTGGACTCTACGTCTCCGTGGGACCTTTATATACATCTATAACGTAATATAACCTAACCTAACCCAACCTAACATCTCGGCGGTAAGATTTGACAACATACCTGGCGAGATGGCCTCTACGTCTCCGTGGGACCTTTATATACATCAATAACGTAATATAGCCTAACCTAACCCAACCTAACATCTCGGCGGTAATATTTGACCACATTCCTGGCTTGTTGGCCTCTACGTCTCCGTGGGACCTTTATATACATCAATAACGTAATATAGCCTAACCTAACCCAACCTAACATCTCGGCGGGTATATTTGACCACATTCCTGTCTTGATGGCCTCTACGTCTCCGTGGGACCGTTATATACATCAATAACGTAATATAACCTAACCTAACCCGACCTAACATCTCGGCGGTAATATTTGACAATATACCTGGCGAGTTGGCCTCTAGGTCTCCGTGGGAGCTTTATACACATCAATAACGTAATATAACATCACCTAACCCAATCTTACATCTCGGCGGTAATATTTGATCACATTCCTGGCTTGTTGGACTCTACGTCTCCGTGGGACCTTTATATACATCTATAACATAATATAACCTAACCTAACCCAACCTAACATCTCGGCGGTAAGATTTTACAACATACCTGGCGAGATGGCCTCTACGTCTCCGTGGGACCTTTATATACATCAATAACGTAATATAGCCTAACCTAACCCAACCTAACATCTCGGCGGTAATATTTGACCACATTCCTGGCTTGTTGGCCTCTACGTTTCCGTGGGACCTCTATATACATCAATAACGTAATATAGCCTAACCTAACCCAACCTAACATCTCGGCGGGTATATTTGACCACATTCCTGTCTTGATGGCCTCTACGTCTCCGTGGGACCGTTATATACATCAATAACGTAATATAACCTAACCTAACCCAACCTAACATCTCAGCGGTAATATTTGAAAACTTACCTGGCGAGTTGGCCTTTAGGCCTCCGTGGGACCTTTTTATACATCAATAACGTAATATAACCTAGCCTAACCCAACCTAACATCTCGGCGGTAATATTTGACAACATACCTGGCGAGTTGGCCTCCACGTCTCCGTGGGATCTTTATACACATCAATAACGTAATATAACATCACCTAACCCAATCTTACATCTCGGCGGTAATATTTGATCACATTCCTGGCTTGTTGGACTCTACGTCTCCGTGGGACCTTTATATACATCAATAACGTAATATAACCTAACCTAACCCGACCTAACATCTCGGCGGTAATATTTGACAACATACCTGGCGAGTTGGCCTCTAGGTCTCCGTGGGAGCTTTATACACATCAATAACGTAATATAACATCACCTAACCCAATCTTACATCTCGGCGGTAATATTTGATCACATTCCTGGCTTGTTGGACTCTACGTCTCCGTGGGACCTTTATATACATCTATAACGTAATATATCCTAACCTAACCCAACCTAACGTCTCGGCGGTAAGATTTGACAACATACCTGGCGAGATGGCCTCTACGTCTCCGTGGGACCTTTATATACATCACTAACGTAATATAGCCTAACCTAACCCAACCTAACATCTCGGCGGTAATATTTGACCACATTCCTGGCTTGTTGGCCTCTACGTCTCCGTGGGACCGTTATATACATCAATAACGTAATATAACCTAACCTAACCCGACCTAACATCTCGGCGGTAATATTTGACAACATACCTGGCGAGTTGGCCTCTAGGTCTCCGTGGGATCTTTAAACACATCAATAACGTAATATAACATCACCTAACCCAACCTAACATCTCGGCGGTAATATTTGACAACATACCCGGCGAGTTGGCCTCTACGTCTCCGTGGGATCTTTATACACATCAATAACGTAATATAACATCACCTAACCCAATCTTACATCTCGGCGGTAATATCTGATCACATTCCTGGCTTGTTGGACTCTACGTCTCCGTGGGACCTTTATATACATCACTAACGTAATATAGCCTAACCTAACCCAACCTAACATCTCGGCGGTAATATTTGACCACATTCCTGGCTTGTTGGCCTCTACGTCGCCGTGGGACCTTTATATACATCAATAACGTAATATAGCCTAACCTAACCCAACCTAACATCTCGGCGGTAATATTTGACCACATTCCTGGCTTGTTGGCCTCTACGTCTCCGTGGGACCTTTATATACATCAATAACGTAATATAACCTAACCTAACCCAACCTAACAGCTCGGCGGGTATATTTGACCACATTCCTGTCTTGATGGCCTCTACGTCTCCGTGGGACCGTTATATACATCAATAACGTAATATAACCTAACCTAACCCGACCTAACATCTCGGCGGTAATATTTGACAACATACCTGGCGAGTTGGCCTCTAGGTCTCCGTGGGATCTTTATACACATCAATAACGTAATATAACATCACCTAACCCAACCTAACATCTCGGCGGTAATATTTGACAACATACCCGGCGAGTTGGCCTCTACGTCTCCGTGGGATCTTTATACACATCAATAACGTAATATAACATCACCTAACCCAATCTTACATCTCGGCGGTAATATCTGATCACATTCCTGGCTTGTTGGACTCTACGTCTCCGTGGGACCTTTATATACATCTATAACGTAATATAACCTAACCTAACCCAACCTAACATCTCGGCGGTAAGATTTGACAACATACCTGGCGAGATGGCCTCTACGTCTCCGTGGGACCTTTATATACATCAATAACGTAATATAGCCTAACCTAACCCAACCTAACATCTCGGCGGTAATATTTGACCACATTCCTGGCTTGTTGGCCTCTACGTCTCCGTGGGACCTTTATATACATCAATAACGTAATATAGCCTAACCTAACCCAACCTAACATCTCGGCGGGTATATTTGACCACATTCCTGTCTTGATGGCCTCTACGTCTCCGTGGGACCGTTATATACATCAATAACGTAATATAACCTAACCTAACCCGACCTAACATCTCGGCGGTAATATTTGACAATATACCTGGCGAGTTGGCCTCTAGGTCTCCGTGGGAGCTTTATACACATCAATAACGTAATATAACATCACCTAACCCAATCTTACATCTCGGCGGTAATATTTGATCACATTCCTGGCTTGTTGGACTCTACGTCTCCGTGGGACCTTTATATACATCTATAACATAATATAACCTAACCTAACCCAACCTAACATCTCGGCGGTAAGATTTTACAACATACCTGGCGAGATGGCCTCTACGTCTCCGTGGGACCTTTATATACATCAATAACGTAATATAGCCTAACCTAACCCAACCTAACATCTCGGCGGTAATATTTGACCACATTCCTGGCTTGTTGGCCTCTACGTTTCCGTGGGACCTCTATATACATCAATAACGTAATATAGCCTAACCTAACCCAACCTAACATCTCGGCGGGTATATTTGACCACATTCCTGTCTTGATGGCCTCTACGTCTCCGTGGGACCGTTATATACATCAATAACGTAATATAACCTAACCTAACCCAACCTAACATCTCAGCGGTAATATTTGAAAACTTACCTGGCGAGTTGGCCTTTAGGCCTCCGTGGGACCTTTTTATACATCAATAACGTAATATAACCTAGCCTAACCCAACCTAACATCTCGGCGGTAATATTTGACAACATACCTGGCGAGTTGGCCTCCACGTCTCCGTGGGATCTTTATACACATCAATAACGTAATATAACATCACCTAACCCAATCTTACATCTCGGCGGTAATATTTGATCACATTCCTGGCTTGTTGGACTCTACGTCTCCGTGGGACCTTTATATACATCAATAACGTAATATAACCTAACCTAACCCGACCTAACATCTCGGCGGTAATATTTGACAACATACCTGGCGAGTTGGCCTCTAGGTCTCCGTGGGAGCTTTATACACATCAATAACGTAATATAACATCACCTAACCCAATCTTACATCTCGGCGGTAATATTTGATCACATTCCTGGCTTGTTGGACTCTACGTCTCCGTGGGACCTTTATATACATCTATAACGTAATATATCCTAACCTAACCCAACCTAACATCTCGGCGGTAAGATTTGACAACATACCTGGCGAGATGGCCTCTACGTCTCCGTGGGACCTTTATATACATCACTAACGTAATATAGCCTAACCTAACCCAACCTAACATCTCGGCGGTAATATTTGACAACATACCTGGCGAGTTGGCCTCCACGTCTCCGTGGGATCTTTATACACATCAATAACGTAATATAACATCACCTAACCCAATCTTACATCTCGGCGGTAATATTTGATCACATTCCTGGCTTGTTGGACTCTACTTCTCCGTGGGACCTTTATATACATCTATAACGTAATATATCCTAACCTAACCCAACCTAACATCTCGGCGGTAAGATTTGACAACATACCTGGCGAGATGGCCTCTACGTCTCCGTGGGACCTTTATATACATCACTAACGTAATATAGCCTAACCTAACCCAACCTAACATCTCGGCGGTAATATTTGACCACATTCCTGGCTTGTTGGCCTCTACGTCTCCGTGGGACCTTTATATACATCAATAACGTAATATAGCCTAACCTAACCCAACCTAACAGCTCGGCGGGTATATTTGACCACATTCCTGTCTTGATGGCCTCTACGTCTCCGTGGGACCGTTATATACATCAATAACGTAATATAACCTAACCTAACCCGACCTAACATCTCGGCGGTAATATTTGACAACATACCTGGCGAGTTGGCCTCTAGGTCTCCGTGGGAGCTTTATACACATCAATAACGTAATATAACATCACCTAACCCAATCTTACATCTCGGCGGGAATATTTGATCACATTCCTGGCTTGTTGGACTCTACGTCTCCGTGGGACCTTTATATACATCTATAACGTAATATAACCTAACCTAACCCAACCTAACATCTCGGCGGTAAGATTTTACAACATACCTGGCGAGATGGCCTCTACGTCTCCGTGGGACCTTTATATACATCAATAACGTAATATAGCCTAACCTAACCCAACCTAACATCTCGGCGGTAATATTTGACCACATTCCTGGCTTGTTGGCCTCTACGTCTCCGTGGGACCTTTATATACATCAATAACGTAATATAACCTAACCTAACCCAACCTAACAGCTCGGCGGGTATATTTGACCACATTCCTGTCTTGATGGCCTCTACGTCTCCGTGGGACCGTTATATACATCAATAACGTAATATAACCTAACCTAACCCGACCTAACATCTCGGCGGTAATATTTGACAACATACCTGGCGAGTTGGCCTCTAGGTCTCCGTGGGACGTTTATACACATCAATAACGTAATATAACATCACCTAACTCAATCTTACATCTCGGCGGTAATATTTGATCACATTCCTGGCTTGTTGGACTCTACGTCTCCGTGGGACCTTTATATACATCTATAACGTAATATAACATCACCTAACCCAATCTTACATCTCGGCGGTAATATTTGATCACATTCCTGGCTTGTTGGACTCTACGTCTCCGTGGGACCTTTATATACATCTATAACGTAATATAACCTAACCTAACCCGACCTAACATCTCGGCGGTAATATTTGACAACATACCTGGCGAGTTGGCCTCTAGGTCTCCGTGGGAGCTTTATACACATCAATAACGTAATATAACATCACCTAACCCAATCTTACATCTCGGCGGTAATATTTGATCACATTCCTGGCTTGTTGGACTCTACGTCTCCGTGGGACCTTTATATACATCTATAACGTAATATAACATCACCTAACCCAATCTTACATCTCGGCGGTAATATTTGATCACATTCCTGGCTTGTTGGACTCTACGTCTCCGTGGGACCTTTATATACATCTATAATGTAATATAACCTAACCTAACCCAACCTAACATCTCGGCGGTAAGATTTGACAACATACCTGGCGAGTTGGCCTCTACGTATCCGTGGGACCTTTAGATACATCAATAACGTAATATAGCCTAACCTAACCCAACCTAACATCTCGGCGGGTATATTCGAGCACATTCCTGTCTTGATGGCCTCTACGTCTCCGTGGGACCGTTATATACATCAATAACGTAATATAACCTAACCTAACCCAACCTAACATCTCGGCGGTAATATTTGAAAACTTACCTGGCGAGTTGGCCTTTACGCCTCCGTGGGACATTTGTATACATCAATAACGTAATATAACCTAGCCTAACCCAACCTAACATCTCGGCGGTAATATTTGACAACATACCTGGCGAGTTGGCCTCCACGTCTCCGTGGGATCTTTATACACATCAATAACGTAATATAACATCACCTAACCCAATCTTACATCTCGGCGGTAATATTTGATCACATTCCTGGCTTGTTGGACTCTACGTCTCCGTGGGACCTTTATATACATCTATAACGTAATATATCCTAACCTAACCCAACCTAACATCTCGGCGGTAAGATTTGACAACATACCTGGCGAGATGGCCTCTACGTCTCCGTGGGACCTTTATATACATCACTAACGTAATATAGCCTAACCTAACCCAACCTAACATCTCGGCGGTAATATTTGACCACATTCCTGGCTTGTTGGCCTCTACGTCTCCGTGGGACCTTTATATACATCAATAACGTAATATAGCCTAACCTAACCCAACCTAACATCTCGGCGGTAATACTTGACCACATTCCTGGCTTGTTGGCCTCTACGTCTCCGTGGGACCTTTATATACATCAATAACGTAATATAACCTAACCTAACCCAACCTAACAGCTCGGCGGGTATATTTGACCACATTCCTGTCTTGATGGCCTCTACGTCTCCGTGGGACCGTTATATACATCAATAACGTAATATAACCTAACCTAACCCGACCTAACATCTCGGCGGTAATATTTGACAACATACCTGGCGAGTTGGCCTCTAGGTCTCCGTGGGAGCTTTATACACATCAATAACGTAATATAACATCACCTAACCCAATCTTACATCTCGGCGGGAATATTTGATCACATTCCTGGCTTGTTGGACTCTACGTCTCCGTGGGACCTTTATATACATCTATAACGTAATATAACCTAACCTAACCCAACCTAACATCTCGGCGGTAATATTTGACCACATTCCTGGCTTGTTGGCCTCTACGTCTCCGTGGGACCTTTATATACATCAATAACGTAATATAGCCTAACCTAACCCAACCTAACATCTCGGCGGTAATATTTGACCACATTCCTGGCTTGTTGGCCTCTACGTCTCCGTGGGACCTTTATATACATCAATAACGTAATATAACCTAACCTAACCCAACCTAACAGCTCGGCGGGTATATTTGACCACATTCCTGTCTTGATGGCCTCTACGTCTCCGTGGGACCGTTATATACATCAATAACGTAATATAACCTAACCTAACCCGACCTAACATCTCGGCGGTAATATTTGACAACATACCTGGCGAGTTGGCCTCTAGGTCTCCGTGGGACGTTTATACACATCAATAACGTAATATAACATCACCTAACTCAATCTTACATCTCGGCGGTAATATTTGATCACATTCCTGGCTTGTTGGACTCTACGTCTCCGTGGGACCTTTATATACATCTATAACGTAATATAACATCACCTAACCCAATCTTACATCTCGGCGGTAATATTTGATCACATTCCTGGCTTGTTGGACTCTACGTCTCCGTGGGACCTTTATATACATCTATAACGTAATATAACCTAACCTAACCCGACCTAACATCTCGGCGGTAATATTTGACAACATACCTGGCGAGTTGGCCTCTAGGTCTCCGTGGGAGCTTTATACACATCAATAACGTAATATAACATCACCTAACCCAATCTTACATCTCGGCGGTAATATTTGATCACATTCCTGGCTTGTTGGACTCTACGTCTCCGTGGGACCTTTATATACATCTATAACGTAATATAACATCACCTAACCCAATCTTACATCTCGGCGGTAATATTTGATCACATTCCTGGCTTGTTGGACTCTACGTCTCCGTGGGACCTTTATATACATCTATAACGTAATATAACCTAACCTAACCCAACCTAACATCTCGGCGGTAATATTTGACCACATTCCTGGCTTGTTGGCCTCTACGTCTCCGTGGGACCTTTATATACATCAATAACGTAATATAGCCTAACCTAACCCAACCTAACATGTCGGCGGTAATATTTGACCACATTCCTGGCTTGTTGGCCTCTACGTCTCCGTGGGACCTTTATATACATCAATAACGTAATATAACCTAACCTAACCCAACCTAACAGCTCGGCGGGTATATTTGACCACATTCCTGTCTTGATGGCCTCTACGTCTCCGTGGGACCGTTATATACATCAATAACGTAATATAACCTAACCTAACCCGACCTAACATCTCGGCGGTAATATTTGACAACATACCTGGCGAGTTGGCCTCTAGGTCTCCGTGGGAGCTTTATACACATCAATAACGTAATATAACATCACCTAACCCAATCTTACATCTCGGCGGTAATATTTGATCACATTCCTGGCTTGTTGGACTCTACGTCTCCGTGGGACCTTTATATACATCTATAACGTAATATAACCTAACCTAACCCAACCTAACATCTCGGCGGTAAGATTTTACAACATACCTGGCGAGATGGCCTCTACGTCTCCGTGGGACCTTTATATACATCATTAACGTAATATAGCCTAACCTAACCCAACCTAACTTCTCGGCGGTAATATTTGACCACATTCCTGGCTTGTTGGCCTCTACGTCTCCGTGGGACCTTTATATACATCAATAACGTAATATAACCTAACCTAACCCAACCTAACAGCTCGGCGGGTATATTTGACCACATTCCTGTCTTGATGGCCTCTACGTCTCCGTGGGACCGTTATATACATCAATAACGTAATATAACCTAACCTAACCCGACCTAACATCTCGGCGGTAATATTTGACAACATACCTGGCGAGTTGGCCTCTAGGTCTCCGTGGGAGCTTTATACACATCAATAACGTAATATAACATCACCTAACCCAATCTTACATCTCGGCGGTAATATTTGATCACATTCCTGGCTTGTTGGACTCTACGTCTCCGTGGGACCTTTATATACATCTATAACGTAATATAACATCACCTAACACAATCTTACATCTCGGCGGTAATATTTGATCACATTCCTGGCTTGTTGGACTCTACGTCTCCGTGGGACCTTTATATACATCTATAACGTAATATAACCTAACCTAACCCGACCTAACATCTCGGCGTTAATATTTGACAACATACCTGGCGAGTTGGCCTCTAGGTCTCCGTGGGAGCTTTATACACATCAATAACGTAATATAACCTAACCTAACCCAACCTAACATCTCGGCGGTAAGAGTTGACAACATACCTGGCTTGTTGGACTCTACGTCTCCGTGGGACCTTTATATACATCTATAACGTAATATAACCTAACCTAACCCAACCTAACATCTCGGCGGTAAGATTTGACAACATACCTGGCGAGTTGGCCTCTACGTATCCGTGGGACCTTTATATACATCAATAACGTAATATAGCCTAACCTAACCCAACCTAACATCTCGGCTGGTATATTTGACCACATTCCTGTCTTGATGGCCTCTACGTCTCCGTGGGACCGTTATATACATCAATAACGTAATATAACCTAACCTAACCCAACGTAACATCTCGGCGGTAATATTTGAAACCTTACCTGGCGAGTTGGCCTTTACGCCTCCGTGGGACATTTGTATACATCAATAACGTAATATAACCTAGCCTAACCCAACCTAACATCTCGGCGGTAATATTTGACAACATACCTGGCGAGTTGGCCTCCACGTCTCCGTGGGATCTTTATACACATCAATAACGTAATATAACATCACCTAACCCAATCTTACATCTCGGCGGTAATATTTGATCACATTCCTGGCTTGTTGGACTCTACGTCTCCGTGGGACCTTTATATACATCTATAACGTAATATAACCTAACCTAACCCGACCTAACATCTCGGCGGTAATATTTGACAACATACCTGGCGAGTTGGCCTCTAGGTCTCCGTGGGAGCTTTATACACATCAATAACGTAATATAACATCACCTAACCCAATCTTACATCTCGGCGGTAATATTTGATCACATTCCTGGCTTGTTGGACTCTACGTCTCCGTGGGACCTTTATATACATCTATAACGTAATATAACCTAACCTAACCCAACCTAACATCTCGGCGATAAGATTTGACAACATACCTGGCGAGATGGCCTCTACGTCTCCGTGGGACCTTTATATACATCACTAACGTAATATAGCCTAACCTAACCCAACCTAACATCTCGGCGGTAATATTTGACCACATTCCTGGCTTGTTGGAGTCTACGTCTCCGTGGGACCTTTATATACATCAATAACGTAATATAACCTAACCTAACCCAACCTAACAGCTCGGCGGGTATATTTGACCACATTCCTGTCTTGATGGCCTCTACGTCTCCGTGGGACCGTTATATACATCAATAACGTAATATAACCTAACCTAACCCGACCTAACATCTCGGCGGTAATATTTGACAACATACCTGGCGAGTTGGCCTCTAGGTCTCCGTGGGAGCTTTATACACATCAATAACGTAATATAACATCACCTAACCCAATCTTACATCTCGGCGGTAATATTTGATCACATTCCTGGCTTGTTGGACTCTACGTCTCCGTGGGACCTTTATATACATCTATAACGTAATATAACCTAACCTAACCCAACCTAACATCTCGGCGGTAATATTTGACCACATTCCTGGCTTGTTGGCCTCTACGTCTCCGTGGGACCTTTATATACATCAATAACGTAATATAGCCTAACCTAACCCAACCTAACATCTCGGCGGTAATATTTGACCACATTCCTGGCTTGTTGGCCTCTACGTCTCCGTGGGACCTTTATATACATCAATAACGTAATATAACCTAACCTAACCCAACCTAACAGCTCGGCGGGTATATTTGACCACATTCCTGTCTTGATGGCCTCTACGTCTCCGTGGGACCGTTATGTACATCAATAACGTAATATAACCTAACCTAACCCGACCTAACATCTCGGCGGTAATATTTGACAACATACCTGGCGAGTTGGCCTCTAGGTCTCCGTGGGAGCTTTATACACATCAATAACGTAATATAACATCACCTAACCCAATCTTACATCTCGGCGGTAATATTTGATCACATTCCTGGCTTGTTGGACTCTACGTCTCCGTGGGACCTTTATATACATCTATAACGTAATATAACCTAACCTAACCCAACCTAACATCTCGGCGGTAAGATTTTACAACATACCTGGCGAGATGGCCTCTACGTGTCCGTGGGACCTTTATATACATCAATAACGTAATATAGCCTAACCTAACCCAACCTAACTTCTCGGCGGTAATATTTGACCACATTCCTGGCTTGTTGGCCTCTACGTCTCCGTGGGACCTTTATATACATCAATAACGTAATATAACCTAACCTAACCCAACCTAACAGCTCGGCGGGTATATTTGACCACATTCCTGTCTTGATGGCCTCTACGTCTCCGTGGGACCGTTATATACATCAATAACGTAATATAACCTAACCTAACCCGACCTAACATCTCGGCGGTAATATTTGACAACATACCTGGCGAGTTGGCCTCTAGGTCTCCGTGGGAGCTTTATACACATCAATAACGTAATATAACATCACCTAACCCAATCTTACATCTCGGCGGTAATATTTGATCACATTCCTGGCTTGTTGGACTCTACGTCTCCGTGGGACCCTTATATACATCTATAACGTAATATAACATCACCTAACACAATCTTACATCTCGGCGGTAATATTTGATCACATTCCTGGCTTGTTGGACTCTACGTCTCCGTGGGACCTTTATATACATCTATAACGTAATATAACATCACCTAACCCAATCTTACATCTCGGCGGTAATATTTGATCACATTCCTGGCTTGTTGGACTCTACGTCTCCGTGGGACCTTTATATACATCTATAACGTAATATAACCTAACCTAACCCGACCTAACATCTCGGCGGTAATATTTGACAACATACCTGGCGAGTTGGCCTCTAGGTCTCCGTGGGAGCTTTATACACATCAATAACGTAATATAACATCACCTAACCCAATCTTACATCTCGGCGGTAATATTTGATCACATTCCTGGCTTGTTGGACTCTACGTCTCCGTGGGACCTTTATATACATCTATAACGTAATATAACCTAACCTAACCCAACCTAACATCTCGGCGGTAAGATTTTACAACATACCTGGCGAGATGGCCTCTACGTCTCCGTGGGACCTTTATATACATCAATAACGTAATATAGCCTAACCTAACCCAACCTAACTTCTCGGCGGTAATATTTGACCACATTCCTGGCTTGTTGGCCTCTACGTCTCCGTGGGACCTTTATATACATCAATAACGTAATATAACCTAACCTAACCCAACCTAACAGCTCGGCGGGTATATTTGACCACATTCCTGTCTTGATGGCCTCTACGTCTCCGTGGGACCGTTATATACATCAATAACGTAATATCACCTAACCTAACCCGACCTAACATCTCGGCGGTAATATTTGACAACATACCTGGCGAGTTGGCCTCTAGGTCTCCGTGGGAGCTTTATACACATCAATAACGTAATATAACATCACCTAACCCAATCTTACATCTCGGCGGTAATATTTGATCACATTCCTGGCTTGTTGGACTCTACGTCTCCGTGGGACCTTTATATACATCTATAACGTAATATAACATCACCTAACCCAACCTAACATCTCGGCGGTAAGATTTGACAACATACCTGGCGAGTTGGCCTCTACGTCTCCGTGGGACCTTTATATACATCAATAACGTAATATAACCTAACCTAACCCAACCTAACATCTCGGCGGTAATATTTGAGAACATTCCTGGCGAGTTGGCTTTTCCGCCTCCGTGGGACCTTTATATACATCAATAACGTAATATAACATAACGTAACCCAACCTAACATCTCGGCGGTAATATTTGACAACATACCTGGCGAGTTGGCCTCTACGTCTCCGTGGGACCTTTATATACATCAATAACGTAATATAGCCTAACCTAACCCAATCTAACATCTCGGCGGTAATATTTGACCACATTCCCGGCTTGTTGGCTTCTACGTCTCCGTGGGACCTTTATATACATCAATAACATAATATATGCTAGCCTAACCCAATCTAACATCTCGGCGGTAATATTTGACCACATTCCTGGCTTGTTGGCCTCTACGTCTCCGTGGGACCTTTATATACTTCAATAACGTAATATAACCTAACCTAAACCAATCTAACATCTCGGCGGTAATATTTGACAACATTCCTGGCGAGTTGGCTTATCCGTCTCCGTGGGACCTTTATATACATCCATAACGTAATATAACCTAACCTAACCCAATCTAGCATCTCGGCGGTAATATTTGACCACATTCCTGGCTTGTTGGCCTCTACGTCTCCGTGGGACCTTTACATACATCTATAACGTAATATAACCTAACCTAACCCAACCTAACATCTCGCCGGTAAGATTTGACAACATACTTGGCGAGTTGGCCTCTACGTCTCCGTGGGACCTTTATATACATCAATAACGTAATATAGCCTAACCTAACCCAACCTAACATCTCGGCGGTAATATTTGACCACATTCCTGTCTTGTTGGCCTCTACGTCTCCGTGGGACCGTTATATACATCAATAATGTAATACAACCTAACCTAACCCAACCTAACATCTCGGCGGTAATATTTGACAACATACCTGGCGAGTTGGCCTCTACGTCTCCGTGGGATCTTTATATACATCAATAACGTAATATAGCATCACATAACCCAATCTTACATCTCGGCTGTAATATTTGACCACATTCCTGGCTTGTTGGACTCTACGTCTACGTGGGACCTTTATATACATCTATAACGTAATATAACCTAACCTAACCCAACCTAACATCTCGGCGATAATATTTGACCACATTCCTGGCTTGTTGGCCTCTACGTCTCCGTGGGACCATTATATACATCAATAACGTAATATAACCTAACCTAACCCAACCTAACATCTCGGCGGTAATATTTGACAACATTCCTGGCGAGTTGGTTTCTCCGTCTCCGTGGGACCTTTATATACATCCATAACGTAATATAACCTAACCTAACCCAATCTAGCATCTCGGCGGTAATATTTGACAACATACCTGGCGAGTTGGCCTCTACGTCTCCGTGGGACCTTTATATACATCAATAACGTAATATAGCGTAACCTAACCCAATCTAACATCTCGGCGGTAATATTTGACCACATTCCCGGCTTGTTGGCTTCTACGTCTCCGTGGGACCTTTATATACATCAATAACATAATATATGCTAGCCTAACCCAATCTAACATCTCGGCGGTAATATTTGACCACATTCCTGGCTTGTTGGCCTCTACGTCTCCGTGGGACCTTTATATACTTCAATAACGTAATATAACCTAACCTAAACCAATCTAACATCTCGGCGGTAATATTTGACAACATTCCTGGCGAGTTGGCTTATCCGTCTCCGTGGGACCTTTATATACATCCATAACGTAATATAACCTAACCTAACCCAATCTAGCATCTCGGCGGTAATATTTGACCACATTCCTGGCTTGTTGGCCTCTACGTCTCCGTGGGACCTTTACATACATCTATAACGTAATATAACCTAACCTAACCCAACCTAACATCTCGCCGGTAAGATTTGACAACATACTTGGCGAGTTGGCCTCTACGTCTCCGTGGGACCTTTATATACATCAATAACGTAATATAGCCTAACCTAACCCAACCTAACATCTCGGCGGTAATATTTGACCACATTCCTGTCTTGTTGGCCTCTACGTCTCCGTGGGACCGTTATATACATCAATAATGTAATACAACCTAACCTAACCCAACCTAACATCTCGGCGGTAATATTTGACAACATACCTGGCGAGTTGGCCTCTACGTCTCCGTGGGATCTTTATATACATCAATAACGTAATATAGCATCACATAACCCAATCTTACATCTCGGCTGTAATATTTGACCACATTCCTGGCTTGTTGGACTCTACGTCTACGTGGGACCTTTATATACATCTATAACGTAATATAACCTAACCTAACCCAACCTAACATCTCGGCGATAATATTTGACCACATTCCTGGCTTGTTGGCCTCTACGTCTCCGTGGGACCATTATATACATCAATAACGTAATATAACCTAACCTAACCCAACCTAACATCTCGGCGGTAATATTTGACAACATTCCTGGCGAGTTGGTTTCTCCGTCTCCGTGGGACCTTTATATACATCCATAACGTAATATAACCTAACCTAACCCAATCTAGCATCTCGGCGGTAATATTTGACAACATACCTGGCGAGTTGGCCTCTACGTCTCCGTGGGACCTTTATATACATCAATAACGTAATATAGCGTAACCTAACCCAATCTAACATCTCGGCGGTAATATTTGACCACATTCCCGGCTTGTTGGCTTCTACGTCTCCGTGGGACCTTTATATACATCAATAACATAATATATGCTAGCCTAACCCAATCTAACATCTCGGCGGTAATATTTGACCACATTCCTGGCTTGTTGGCCTCTACGTCTCCGTGGGACCTTTATATACTTCAATAACGTAATATAACCTAACCTAAACCAATCTAACATCTCGGCGGTAATATTTGACAACATTCCTGGCGAGTTGGCTTATCCGTCTCCGTGGGACCTTTATATACATCCATAACGTAATATAACCTAACCTAACCCAATCTAGCATCTCGGCGGTAATATTTGACCACATTCCTGGCTTGTTGGCCTCTACGTCTCCGTGGGACCTTTACATACATCTATAACGTAATATAACCTAACCTAACCCAACCTAACATCTCGCCGGTAAGATTTGACAACATACTTGGCGAGTTGGCCTCTACGTCTCCGTGGGACCTTTATATACATCAATAACGTAATATAGCCTAACCTAACCCAACCTAACATCTCGGCGGTAATATTTGACCACATTCCTGTCTTGTTGGCCTCTACGTCTCCGTGGGACCGTTATATACATCAATAATGTAATACAACCTAACCTAACCCAACCTAACATCTCGGCGGTAATATTTGACAACATACCTGGCGAGTTGGCCTCTACGTCTCCGTGGGATCTTTATATACATCAATAACGTAATATAGCATCACATAACCCAATCTTACATCTCGGCTGTAATATTTGACCACATTCCTGGCTTGTTGGACTCTACGTCTACGTGGGACCTTTATATACATCTATAACGTAATATAACCTAACCTAACCCAACCTAACATCTCGGCGATAATATTTGACCACATTTCTGGCTTGTTGGCCTCTACGTCTCCGTGGGACCATTATATACATCAATAACGTAATATAACCTAACCTAACCCAACCTAACATCTCGGCGGTAATATTTGACAACATTCCTGGCGAGTTGGTTTCTCCGTCTCCGTGGGACCTTTATATACATCCATAACGTAATATAACCTAACCTAACCCAATCTAGCATCTCGGCGGTAATATTTGACCACATTCCTGGCTTGTTGGCCTCTACGTCTCCGTGGGACCGTTATATACATCAATAATGTAATACAACCTAACCTAACCCAACCTAACATCTCGGCAGTAATATTTGAGAACATTCCTGGCGAGTTGGCTTCTCCGCCTCCGTGGGACCTTTATATACATCAATAACATAATATAACATAACCTAACCCAACCTAACATCTCGGCGGTACTATTTGACAACATACCTGGCGAGTTGGCCTCTACGTCTCCGTGGGATCTTTATATACATCAATAACGTAATATAACCTAACCTAACCCAACCTAATATCTCGGCGGTAATATTTGACAACATTCCTGGCGAGTTGGCTTATCCGTCTCCGTGGGACCTTTATATACATCAATAACGTAATATAGCCTAACCTAACCCAATCTAACATCTCGGCGGTAATATTTGACCACATTCCCGGCTTGTTGGCTTCTACGTCTCCGTGGGACCTTTATATACATCAATAACATAATATATGCTAGCCTAACCCAATCTAACATCTCGGCGGTAATATTTGACCACATTCCTGGCTTGTTGGCCTCTACGTCTCCGTGGGACGTTTATATACTTCAATAACGTAATATAACCTAACCTAAACCAATCTAACATCTCGGCGGTAATATTTGAAGACATACGTGGCGAGTTGGCAACTTCGTCTCCGTGGGACCTTTATATACATCAATAACGTAATATAACATAACGTAACCCAACCTAACATCTCGGCGGTAATATTTGACAACATACCTGGCGAGTTGGCCTCTACGTCTCCGTGGGATCTTTATATACATCAATAACGTAATATAGCATCACATAACCCAATCTTACATCTCGGCTGTAATATTTGACCACATTCCTGGCTTGTTGGACTCTACGTCTACGTGGGACCTTTATATACATCTATAACGTAATATAACCTAACCTAACCCAACCTAACATCTCGGCGATAATATTTGACCACATTCCTGGCTTGTTGGCCTCTACGTCTCCGTGGGACATTTATATACATCAATAACGTAATATAACCTAACCTAACCCAACCTAACATCTCGGCGGTAATATTTGACCACATTCCTGGCTTGTTGGCCTCTACGTCTCCGTGGGACCGTTATATACATCAATAATGTAATACAACCTAACCTAACCCAACCTAACATCTCGGCAGTAATATTTGAGAACATTCCTGGCGAGTTGGCTTCTCCGCCTCCGTGGGACCTTTATATACATCAATAACGTAATATAACATAACCTAACCCAACCTAACATCTCGGCGGTACTATTTGACAACATACCTGGCGAGTTGGCCTCTACGTCTCCGTGGGATCTTTATATACATCAATAACGTAATATAACCTAACCTAACCCAACCTAATATCTCGGCGGTAATATTTGACAACATTCCTGGCGAGTTGGCTTATCCGTCTCCGTGGGACCTTTATATACATCAATAACGTAATATAGCCTAACCTAACCCAATCTAACATCTCGGCGGTAATATTTGACCACATTCCTGTCTTGTTGGCCTCTACGTCTCCGTGGGACCGTTATATACATCAATAATGTAATACAACCTAACCTAACCCAACCTAACATCTCGGCGGTAATATTTGACAACATTCCTGGCGAGTTGGCTTATCCGTCTCCGTGGGACCTTTATATACATCAATAACGTAATATAACCTAACCTAACCCAACCTAACATCTCGGCGGTAATATTTGAGAACATTCCTGGCGAGTTGGCTTTTCCGCCTCCGTGGGACCTTTATATACATCAATAACGTAATATAACATAACGTAACCCAACCTAACATCTCGGCGGTAATATTTGACAACATACCTGGCGAGTTGGCCTCTACGTCTCCGTGGGATCTTTATATACATCAATAACGTAATATAGCATCACATAACCCAATCTTACATCTCGGCTGTAATATTTGACCACATTCCTGGCTTGTTGGACTCTACGTCTACGTGGGACCTTTATATACATCTATAACGTAATATAACCTAACCTAACCCAACCTAACATCTCGGCGATAATATTTGACCACATTCCTGGCTTGTTGGCCTCTACGTCTCCGTGGGACCTTTATATACATCAATAACGTAATATAACCTAACCTAACCCAACCTAACATCTCGGCGGGAATATTTGACCACATTCCTGTCTTGATGGCCTCTACGTCCCCGTGGGACCGTTATATACATCAATAATGTAATACAACCTAACCTAACCCAACCTAACATCTCGGCAGTAATATTTGAGAACATTCCTGGCGAGTTGGCTTCTCCGCCTCCGTGGGACCGTTATATACATCAATAACGTAATATAACCTAACCTAACCCAACCTAACATCTCGGCGGTAATATTTGAAAACTTACCTGGCGAGTTGGCCTTTACGCCTCCGTGGGACCTTTGTATACATCAATAACGTAATATAACCTAGCCTAACCCAACCTAACATCTCGGCGGTAATATTTGACAACATACCCGGCAAGTTGGCCTCTACGTCTCCGTGGGATCTTTATACACATCTATAACGTAATATAACATCACCTAACCCAATCTTACATCTCGGCGGTAATATTTGATCACATTCCTGGCTTGTTGGACTCTACGTCTCCGTGGGACCTTTATATACATCTATAACGTAATATAACCTAACCTAACCCAACCTAACATCTCGGCGGTAATATTTGACCACATTCCTGGCTTGTTGGCCTCTACGTCTCCGTGGGACCTTTATATACATCAATAACGTAATATAGCCTAACCTAACCCAACCTAACATCTCGGCGGTAATATTTGACCACATTCCTGGCTTGTTGGCCTCTACGTCTCCGTGGGACCTTTATATACATCAATAACGTAATATAACCTAACCTAACCCAACCTAACAGCTCGGCGGGTATATTTGACCACATTCCTGTCTTGATGGCCTCTACGTCTCCGTGGGACCGTTATGTACATCAATAACGTAATATAACCTAACCTAACCCGACCTAACATCTCGGCGGTAATATTTGACAACATACCTGGCGAGTTGGCCTCTAGGTCTCCGTGGGAGCTTTATACACATCAATAACGTAATATAACATCACCTAACCCAATCTTACATCTCGGCGGTAATATTTGATCACATTCCTGGCTTGTTGGACTCTACGTCTCCGTGGGACCTTTATATACATCTATAACGTAATATAACCTAACCTAACCCAACCTAACATCTCGGCGGTAAGATTTTACAACATACCTGGCGAGATGGCCTCTACGTGTCCGTGGGACCTTTATATACATCAATAACGTAATATAGCCTAACCTAACCCAACCTAACTTCTCGGCGGTAATATTTGACCACATTCCTGGCTTGTTGGCCTCTACGTCTCCGTGGGACCTTTATATACATCAATAACGTAATATAACCTAACCTAACCCAACCTAACATCTCGGCGGTAATATTTGAGAACATTCCTGGCGAGTTGGCTTTTCCGCCTCCGTGGGACCTTTATATACATCAATAACGTAATATAACATAACGTAACCCAACCTAACATCTCGGCGGTAATATTTGACAACATACCTGGCGAGTTGGCCTCTACGTCTCCGTGGGACCTTTATATACATCAATAACGTAATATAGCCTAACCTAACCCAATCTAACATCTCGGCGGTAATATTTGACCACATTCCCGGCTTGTTGGCTTCTACGTCTCCGTGGGACCTTTATATACATCAATAACATAATATATGCTAGCCTAACCCAATCTAACATCTCGGCGGTAATATTTGACCACATTCCTGGCTTGTTGGCCTCTACGTCTCCGTGGGACCTTTATATACTTCAATAACGTAATATAACCTAACCTAAACCAATCTAACATCTCGGCGGTAATATTTGACAACATTCCTGGCGAGTTGGCTTATCCGTCTCCGTGGGACCTTTATATACATCCATAACGTAATATAACCTAACCTAACCCAATCTAGCATCTCGGCGGTAATATTTGACCACATTCCTGGCTTGTTGGCCTCTACGTCTCCGTGGGACCTTTACATACATCTATAACGTAATATAACCTAACCTAACCCAACCTAACATCTCGCCGGTAAGATTTGACAACATACTTGGCGAGTTGGCCTCTACGTCTCCGTGGGACCTTTATATACATCAATAACGTAATATAGCCTAACCTAACCCAACCTAACATCTCGGCGGTAATATTTGACCACATTCCTGTCTTGTTGGCCTCTACGTCTCCGTGGGACCGTTATATACATCAATAATGTAATACAACCTAACCTAACCCAACCTAACATCTCGGCCGTAATATTTGACAACATACCTGGCGAGTTGGCCTCTACGTCTCCGTGGGATCTTTATATACATCAATAACGTAATATAGCATCACATAACCCAATCTTACATCTCGGCTGTAATATTTGACCACATTCCTGGCTTGTTGGACTCTACGTCTACGTGGGACCTTTATATACATCTATAACGTAATATAACCTAACCTAACCCAACCTAACATCTCGGCGATAATATTTGACCACATTCCTGGCTTGTTGGCCTCTACGTCTCCGTGGGACCATTATATACATCAATAACGTAATATAACCTAACCTAACCCAACCTAACATCTCGGCGGTAATATTTGACAACATTCCTGGCGAGTTGGTTTCTCCGTCTCCGTGGGACCTTTATATACATCCATAACGTAATATAACCTAACCTAACCCAATCTAGCATCTCGGCGGTAATATTTGACCACATTCCTGGCTTGTTGGCCTCTACGTCTCCGTGGGACCGTTATATACATCAATAATGTAATACAACCTAACCTAACCCAACCTAACATCTCGGCAGTAATATTTGAGAACATTCCTGGCGAGTTGGCTTCTCCGCCTCCGTGGGACCTTTATATACATCAATAACATAATATAACATAACCTAACCCAACCTAACATCTCGGCGGTACTATTTGACAACATACCTGGCGAATTGGCCTCTACGTCTCCGTGGGATCTTTATATACATCAATAACGTAATATAACCTAACCTAACCCAACCTAATATCTCGGCGGTAATATTTGACAACATTCCTGGCGAGTTGGCTTATCCGTCTCCGTGGCACCTTTATATACATCAATAACGTAATATAGCCTAACCTAACCCAATCTAACATCTCGGCGGTAATATTTGACCACATTCCCGGCTTGTTGGCTTCTACGTCTCCGTGGGACCTTTATATACATCAATAACATAATATATGCTAGCCTAACCCAATCTAACATCTCGGCGGTAATATTTGACCACATTCCTGGCTTGTTGGCCTCTACGTCTCCGTGGGACGTTTATATACTTCAATAACGTAATATAACCTAACCTAAACCAATCTAACATCTCGGCGGTAATATTTGAAGACATACGTGGCGAGTTGGCAACTTCGTCTCCGTGGGACCTTTATATACATCAATAACGTAATATAACATAACGTAACCCAACCTAACATCTCGGCGGTAATATTTGACAACATACCTGGCGAGTTGGCCTCTACGTCTCCGTGGGATCTTTATATACATCAATAACGTAATATAGCATCACATAACCCAATCTTACATCTCGGCTGTAATATTTGACCACATTCCTGGCTTGTTGGACTCTACGTCTACGTGGGACCTTTATATACATCTATAACGTAATATAACCTAACCTAACCCAACCTAACATCTCGGCGATAATATTTGACCACATTCCTGGCTTGTTGGCCTCTACGTCTCCGTGGGACCTTTATATACATCAATAACGTAATATAACCTAACCTAACCCAACCTAACATCTCGGCGGTAATATTTGACCACATTCCTGGCTTGTTGGCCTCTACGTCTCCGTGGGACCGTTATATACATCAATAATGTAATACAACCTAACCTAACCCAACCTAACATCTCGGCAGTAATATTTGAGAACATTCCTGGCGAGTTGGCTTCTCCGCCTCCGTGGGACCTTTATATACATCAATAACGTAATATAACATAACCTAACCCAACCTAACATCTCGGCGGTACTATTTGACAACATACCTGGCGAGTTGGCCTCTACGTCTCCGTGGGATCTTTATATACATCAATAACGTAATATAACCTAACCTAACCCAACCTAATATCTCGGCGGTAATATTTGAAAACTTACCTGGCGAGTTGGCTTATCCGTCTCCGTGGGACCTTTATATACATCAATAACGTAATATAGCCTAACCTAACCCAATCTAACATCTCGGCGGTAATATTTGACCACATTCCTGTCTTGTTGGCCTCTACGTCTCCGTGGGACCGTTATATACATCAATAATGTAATACAACCTAACCTAACCCAACCTAACATCTCGGCGGTAATATTTGACAACATTCCTGGCGAGTTGGCTTATCCGTCTCCGTGGGACCTTTATATACATCAATAACGTAATATAACCTAACCTAACCCAACCTAACATCTCGGCGGTAATATTTGAGAACATTCCTGGCGAGTTGGCTTTTCCGCCTCCGTGGGACCTTTATATACATCAATAACGTAATATAACATAACGTAACCCAACCTAACATCTCGGCGGTAATATTTGACAACATACCTGGCGAGTTGGCCTCTACGTCTCCGTGGGATCTTTATATACATCAATAACGTAATATAGCATCACATAACCCAATCTTACATCTCGGCTGTAATATTTGACCACATTCCTGGCTTGTTGGACTCTACGTCTACGTGGGACCTTTATATACATCTATAACGTAATATAACCTAACCTAACCCAACCTAACATCTCGGCGATAATATTTGACCACATTCCTGGCTTGTTGGCCTCTACGTCTCCGTGGGACCTTTATATACATCAATAACGTAATATAACCTAACCTAACCCAACCTAACATCTCGGCGGGAATATTTGACCACATTCCTGTCTTGATGGCCTCTACGTCCCCGTGGGACCGTTATATACATCAATAATGTAATACAACCTAACCTAACCCAACCTAACATCTCGGCAGTAATATTTGAGAACATTCCTGGCGAGTTGGCTTCTCCGCCTCCGTGGGACCGTTATATACATCAATAACGTAATATAACCTAACCTAACCCAACCTAACATCTCGGCGGTAATATTTGAAAACTTACCTGGCGAGTTGGCCTTTACGCCTCCGTGGGACCTTTGTATACATCAATAACGTAATATAACATAGCCTAACCCAACCTAACATCTCGGCGGTAATATTTGACAACATACCCGGCAAGTTGGCCTCTACGTCTCCGTGGGATCTTTATACACATCTATAACGTAATATAACATCACCTAACCCAATCTTACATCTCGGCGGTAATATTTGATCACATTCCTGGCTTGTTGGACTCTACGTCTCCGTGGGACCTTTATATACATCTATAACGTAATATAACCTAACCTAACCCAACCTAACATCTCGGCGGTAATATTTGACCACATTCCTGGCTTGTTGGCCTCTACGTCTCCGTGGGACCTTTATATACATCAATAACGTAATATAGCCTAACCTAACCCAACCTAACATCTCGGCGGTAATATTTGACCACATTCCTGGCTTGTTGGCCTCTACGTCTCCGTGGGACCTTTATATACATCAATAACGTAATATAACCTAACCTAACCCAACCTAACAGCTCGGCGGGTATATTTGACCACATTCCTGTCTTGATGGCCTCTACGTCTCCGTGGGACCGTTATATACATCAATAACGTAATATAACCTAACCTAACCCGACCTAACATCTCGGCGGTAATATTTGACAACATACCTGGCGAGTTGGCCTCTAGGTCTCCGTGGGAGCTTTATACACATCAATAACGTAATATAACATCACCTAACCCAATCTTACATCTCGGCGGTAATATTTGATCACATTCCTGGCTTGTTGGACTCTACGTCTCCGTGGGACCTTTATATACATCTATAACGTAATATAACATCACCTAACACAATCTTACATCTCGGCGGTAATATTTGATCACATTCCTGGCTTGTTGGACTCTACGTCTCCGTGGGACCTTTATATACATCTATAACGTAATATAACATCACCTAACCCAATCTTACATCTCGGCGGTAATATTTGATCACATTCCTGGCTTGTTGGACTCTACGTCTCCGTGGGACCTTTATATACATCTATAACGTAATATAACCTAACCTAACCCGACCTAACATCTCGGCGGTAATATTTGACAACATACCTGGCGAGTTGGCCTCTAGGTCTCCGTGGGAGCTTTATACACATCAATAACGTAATATAACATCACCTAACCCAATCTTACATCTCGGCGGTAATATTTGATCACATTCCTGGCTTGTTGGACTCTACGTCTCCGTGGGACCTTTATATACATCTATAACGTAATATAACCTAACCTAACCCAACCTAACATCTCGGCGGTAAGATTTTACAACATACCTGGCGAGATGGCCTCTACGTCTCCGTGGGACCTTTATATACATCAATAACGTAATATAGCCTAACCTAACCCAACCTAACTTCTCGGCGGTAATATTTGACCACATTCCTGGCTTGTTGGCCTCTACGTCTCCGTGGGACCTTTATATACATCAATAACGTAATATAACCTAACCTAACCCAACCTAACAGCTCGGCGGGTATATTTGACCACATTCCTGTCTTGATGGCCTCTACGTCTCCGTGGGACCGTTATATACATCAATAACGTAATATAACCTAACCTAACCCGACCTAACATCTCGGCGGTAATATTTGACAACATACCTGGCGAGTTGGCCTCTAGGTCTCCGTGGGAGCTTTATACACATCAATAACGTAATATAACATCACCTAACCCAATCTTACATCTCGGCGGTAATATTTGATCACATTCCTGGCTTGTTGGACTCTACGTCTCCGTGGGACCTTTATATACATCTATAACGTAATATAACATCACCTAACACAATCTTACATCTCGGCGGTAATATTTGATCACATTCCTGGCTTGTTGGACTCTACGTCTCCGTGGGACCTTTATATACATCTATAACGTAATATAACATCACCTAACCCAATCTTACATCTCGGCGGTAATATTTGATCACATTCCTGGCTTGTTGGACTCTACGTCTCCGTGGGACCTTTATATACATCTATAACGTAATATAACCTAACCTAACCCGACCTAACATCTCGGCGGTAATATTTGACAACATACCTGGCGAGTTGGCCTCTAGGTCTCCGTGGGAGCTTTATACACATCAATAACGTAATATAACATCACCTAACCCAATCTTACATCTCGGCGGTAATATTTGATCACATTCCTGGCTTGTTGGACTCTACGTCTCCGTGGGACCTTTATATACATCTATAACGTAATATAACCTAACCTAACCCAACCTAACATCTCGGCGGTAAGATTTTACAACATACCTGGCGAGATGGCCTCTACGTCTCCGTGGGACCTTTATATACATCAATAACGTAATATAGCCTAACCTAACCCAACCTAACTTCTCGGCGGTAATATTTGACCACATTCCTGGCTTGTTGGCCTCTACGTCTCCGTGGGACCTTTATATACATCAATAACGTAATATAACCTAACCTAACCCAACCTAACATCTCGGCGGGAATATTTGACCACATTCCTGTCTTGATGGCCTCTACGTCCCCGTGGGACCGTTATATACATCAATAATGTAATACAACCTAACCTAACCCAACCTAACATCTCGGCAGTAATATTTGAGAACATTCCTGGCGAGTTGGCTTCTCCGCCTCCGTGGGACCGTTATATACATCAATAACGTAATATAACCTAACCTAACCCAACCTAACATCTCGGCGGTAATATTTGAAAACTTACCTGGCGAGTTGGCCTTTACGCCTCCGTGGGACCTTTGTATACATCAATAACGTAATATAACCTAGCCTAACCCAACCTAACATCTCGGCGGTAATATTTGACAACATACCCGGCAAGTTGGCCTCTACGTCTCCGTGGGATCTTTATACACATCTATAACGTAATATAACATCACCTAACCCAATCTTACATCTCGGCGGTAATATTTGATCACATTCCTGGCTTGTTGGACTCTACGTCTCCGTGGGACCTTTATATACATCTATAACGTAATATAACCTAACCTAACCCAACCTAACATCTCGGCGGTAATATTTGACCACATTCCTGGCTTGTTGGCCTCTACGTCTCCGTGGGACCTTTATATACATCAATAACGTAATATAGCCTAACCTAACCCAACCTAACATCTCGGCGGTAATATTTGACCACATTCCTGGCTTGTTGGCCTCTACGTCTCCGTGGGACCTTTATATACATCAATAACGTAATATAACCTAACCTAACCCAACCTAACAGCTCGGCGGGTATATTTGACCACATTCCTGTCTTGATGGCCTCTACGTCTCCGTGGGACCGTTATGTACATCAATAACGTAATATAACCTAACCTAACCCGACCTAACATCTCGGCGGTAATATTTGACAACATACCTGGCGAGTTGGCCTCTAGGTCTCCGTGGGAGCTTTATACACATCAATAACGTAATATAACATCACCTAACCCAATCTTACATCTCGGCGGTAATATTTGATCACATTCCTGGCTTGTTGGACTCTACGTCTCCGTGGGACCTTTATATACATCTATAACGTAATATAACCTAACCTAACCCAACCTAACATCTCGGCGGTAAGATTTTACAACATACCTGGCGAGATGGCCTCTACGTGTCCGTGGGACCTTTATATACATCAATAACGTAATATAGCCTAACCTAACCCAACCTAACTTCTCGGCGGTAATATTTGACCACATTCCTGGCTTGTTGGCCTCTACGTCTCCGTGGGACCTTTATATACATCAATAACGTAATATAACCTAACCTAACCCAACCTAACAGCTCGGCGGGTATATTTGACCACATTCCTGTCTTGATGGCCTCTACGTCTCCGTGGGACCGTTATATACATCAATAACGTAATATAACCTAACCTAACCCGACCTAACATCTCGGCGGTAATATTTGACAACATACCTGGCGAGTTGGCCTCTAGGTCTCCGTGGGAGCTTTATACACATCAATAACGTAATATAACATCACCTAACCCAATCTTACATCTCGGCGGTAATATTTGATCACATTCCTGGCTTGTTGGACTCTACGTCTCCGTGGGACCTTTATATACATCTATAACGTAATATAACATCACCTAACACAATCTTACATCTCGGCGGTAATATTTGATCACATTCCTGGCTTGTTGGACTCTACGTCTCCGTGGGACCTTTATATACATCTATAACGTAATATAACATCACCTAACCCAATCTTACATCTCGGCGGTAATATTTGATCACATTCCTGGCTTGTTGGACTCTACGTCTCCGTGGGACCTTTATATACATCTATAACGTAATATAACCTAACCTAACCCGACCTAACATCTCGGCGGTAATATTTGACAACATACCTGGCGAGTTGGCCTCTAGGTCTCCGTGGGAGCTTTATACACATCAATAACGTAATATAACATCACCTAACCCAATCTTACATCTCGGCGGTAATATTTGATCACATTCCTGGCTTGTTGGACTCTACGTCTCCGTGGGACCTTTATATACATCTATAACGTAATATAACCTAACCTAACCCAACCTAACATCTCGGCGGTAAGATTTTACAACATACCTGGCGAGATGGCCTCTACGTCTCCGTGGGACCTTTATATACATCAATAACGTAATATAGCCTAACCTAACCCAACCTAACTTCTCGGCGGTAATATTTGACCACATTCCTGGCTTGTTGGCCTCTACGTCTCCGTGGGACCTTTATATACATCAATAACGTAATATAACCTAACCTAACCCAACCTAACAGCTCGGCGGGTATATTTGACCACATTCCTGTCTTGATGGCCTCTACGTCTCCGTGGGACCGTTATATACATCAATAACGTAATATAACCTAACCTAACCCGACCTAACATCTCGGCGGTAATATTTGACAACATACCTGGCGAGTTGGCCTCTAGGTCTCCGTGGGAGCTTTATACACATCAATAACGTAATATAACATCACCTAACCCAATCTTACATCTCGGCGGTAATATTTGATCACATTCCTGGCTTGTTGGACTCTACGTCTCCGTGGGACCTTTATATACATCTATAACGTAATATAACATCACCTAACCCAACCTAACATCTCGGCGGTAAGATTTGACAACATACCTGGCGAGTTGGCCTCTACGTCTCCGTGGGACCTTTATATACATCAATAACGTAATATAACCTAACCTAACCCAACCTAACATCTCGGCGGTAATATTTGAGAACATTCCTGGCGAGTTGGCTTTTCCGCCTCCGTGGGACCTTTATATACATCAATAACGTAATATAACATAACGTAACCCAACCTAACATCTCGGCGGTAATATTTGACAACATACCTGGCGAGTTGGCCTCTACGTCTCCGTGGGACCTTTATATACATCAATAACGTAATATAGCCTAACCTAACCCAATCTAACATCTCGGCGGTAATATTTGACCACATTCCCGGCTTGTTGGCTTCTACGTCTCCGTGGGACCTTTATATACATCAATAACATAATATATGCTAGCCTAACCCAATCTAACATCTCGGCGGTAATATTTGACCACATTCCTGGCTTGTTGGCCTCTACGTCTCCGTGGGACCTTTATATACTTCAATAACGTAATATAACCTAACCTAAACCAATCTAACATCTCGGCGGTAATATTTGACAACATTCCTGGCGAGTTGGCTTATCCGTCTCCGTGGGACCTTTATATACATCCATAACGTAATATAACCTAACCTAACCCAATCTAGCATCTCGGCGGTAATATTTGACCACATTCCTGGCTTGTTGGCCTCTACGTCTCCGTGGGACCTTTACATACATCTATAACGTAATATAACCTAACCTAACCCAACCTAACATCTCGCCGGTAAGATTTGACAACATACTTGGCGAGTTGGCCTCTACGTCTCCGTGGGACCTTTATATACATCAATAACGTAATATAGCCTAACCTAACCCAACCTAACATCTCGGCGGTAATATTTGACCACATTCCTGTCTTGTTGGCCTCTACGTCTCCGTGGGACCGTTATATACATCAATAATGTAATACAACCTAACCTAACCCAACCTAACATCTCGGCGGTAATATTTGACAACATACCTGGCGAGTTGGCCTCTACGTCTCCGTGGGATCTTTATATACATCAATAACGTAATATAGCATCACATAACCCAATCTTACATCTCGGCTGTAATATTTGACCACATTCCTGGCTTGTTGGACTCTACGTCTACGTGGGACCTTTATATACATCTATAACGTAATATAACCTAACCTAACCCAACCTAACATCTCGGCGATAATATTTGACCACATTCCTGGCTTGTTGGCCTCTACGTCTCCGTGGGACCATTATATACATCAATAACGTAATATAACCTAACCTAACCCAACCTAACATCTCGGCGGTAATATTTGACAACATTCCTGGCGAGTTGGTTTCTCCGTCTCCGTGGGACCTTTATATACATCCATAACGTAATATAACCTAACCTAACCCAATCTAGCATCTCGGCGGTAATATTTGACCACATTCCTGGCTTGTTGGCCTCTACGTCTCCGTGGGACCGTTATATACATCAATAATGTAATACAACCTAACCTAACCCAACCTAACATCTCGGCAGTAATATTTGAGAACATTCCTGGCGAGTTGGCTTCTCCGCCTCCGTGGGACCTTTATATACATCAATAACGTAATATAACATAACCTAACCCAACCTAACATCTCGGCGGTACTATTTGACAACATACCTGGCGAGTTGGCCCCTACGTCTCCGTGGGATCTTTATATACATCAATAACGTAATATAACCTAACCTAACCCAACCTAATATCTCGGCGGTAATATTTGACAACATTCCTGGCGAGTTGGCTTATCCGTCTCCGTGGGACCTTTATATACATCAATAACGTAATATAGCCTAACCTAACCCAATCTAACATCTCGGCGGTAATATTTGACCACATTCCCGGCTTGTTGGCTTCTACGTCTCCGTGGGACCTTTATATACATCAATAACATAATATATGCTAGCCTAACCCAATCTAACATCTCGGCGGTAATATTTGACCACATTCCTGGCTTGTTGGCCTCTACGTCTCCGTGGGACGTTTATATACTTCAATAACGTAATATAACCTAACCTAAACCAATCTAACATCTCGGCGGTAATATTTGAAGACATACGTGGCGAGTTGGCAACTTCGTCTCCGTGGGACCTTTATATACATCAATAACGTAATATAACATAACGTAACCCAACCTAACATCTCGGCGGTAATATTTGACAACATACCTGGCGAGTTGGCCTCTACGTCTCCGTGGGATCTTTATATACATCAATAACGTAATATAGCATCACATAACCCAATCTTACATCTCGGCTGTAATATTTGACCACATTCCTGGCTTGTTGGACTCTACGTCTACGTGGGACCTTTATATACATCTATAACGTAATATAACCTAACCTAACCCAACCTAACATCTCGGCGATAATATTTGACCACATTCCTGGCTTGTTGGCCTCTACGTCTCCGTGGGACCTTTATATACATCAATAACGTAATATAACCTAACCTAACCCAACCTAACATCTCGGCGGTAATATTTGACCACATTCCTGGCTTGTTGGCCTCTACGTCTCCGTGGGACCGTTATATACATCAATAATGTAATACAACCTAACCTAACCCAACCTAACATCTCGGCAGTAATATTTGAGAACATTCCTGGCGAGTTGGCTTCTCCGCCTCCGTGGGACCTTTATATACATCAATAACGTAATATAACATAACCTAACCCAACCTAACATCTCGGCGGTACTATTTGACAACATACCTGGCGAGTTGGCCTCTACGTCTCCGTGGGATCTTTATATACATCAATAACGTAATATAACCTAACCTAACCCAACCTAATATCTCGGCGGTAATATTTGACAACATTCCTGGCGAGTTGGCTTATCCGTCTCCGTGGGACCTTTATATACATCAATAACGTAATATAGCCTAACCTAACCCAATCTAACATCTCGGCGGTAATATTTGACCACATTCCTGTCTTGTTGGCCTCTACGTCTCCGTGGGACCGTTATATACATCAATAATGTAATACAACCTAACCTAACCCAACCTAACATCTCGGCGGTAATATTTGACAACATTCCTGGCGAGTTGGCTTATCCGTCTCCGTGGGACCTTTATATACATCAATAACGTAATATAACCTAACCTAACCCAACCTAACATCTCGGCGGTAATATTTGAGAACATTCCTGGCGAGTTGGCTTTTCCGCCTCCGTGGGACCTTTATATACATCAATAACGTAATATAACATAACGTAACCCAACCTAACATCTCGGCGGTAATATTTGACAACATACCTGGCGAGTTGGCCTCTACGTCTCCGTGGGATCTTTATATACATCAATAACGTAATATAGCATCACATAACCCAATCTTACATCTCGGCTGTAATATTTGACCACATTCCTGGCTTGTTGGACTCTACGTCTACGTGGGACCTTTATATACATCTATAACGTAATATAACCTAACCTAACCCAACCTAACATCTCGGCGATAATATTTGACCACATTCCTGGCTTGTTGGCCTCTACGTCTCCGTGGGACCTTTATATACATCAATAACGTAATATAACCTAACCTAACCCAACCTAACATCTCGGCGGGAATATTTGACCACATTCCTGTCTTGATGGCCTCTACGTCCCCGTGGGACCGTTATATACATCAATAATGTAATACAACCTAACCTAACCCAACCTAACATCTCGGCAGTAATATTTGAGAACATTCCTGGCGAGTTGGCTTCTCCGCCTCCGTGGGACCGTTATATACATCAATAACGTAATATAACCTAACCTAACCCAACCTAACATCTCGGCGGTAATATTTGAAAACTTACCTGGCGAGTTGGCCTTTACGCCTCCGTGGGACCTTTGTATACATCAATAACGTAATATAACCTAGCCTAACCCAACCTAACATCTCGGCGGTAATATTTGACAACATACCCGGCAAGTTGGCCTCTACGTCTCCGTGGGATCTTTATACACATCTATAACGTAATATAACATCACCTAACCCAATCTTACATCTCGGCGGTAATATTTGATCACATTCCTGGCTTGTTGGACTCTACGTCTCCGTGGGACCTTTATGTACATCTATAACGTAATATAACCTAACCTAACCCAACCTAACATCTCGGCGGTAAGATTTGACAACATACCTGGCGAGTTGGCCTCTACGTCTCCGTGGGACCTTTATATACATCAATAACGTAATATAACCTAACATAACCCAACCTAACATCTCGGCGGTAATATTTGAGAACATTCCTGGCGAGTTGGCTTTTCCGCCTCCGTGGGACCTTTATATACATCAATAACGTAATATAACATAACGTAACCCAACCTAACATCTCGGCGGTAATATTTGACAACATACCCGGCAAGTTGGCCTCTACGTCTCCGTGGGATCTTTATACACATCTATAACGTAATATAACATCACCTAACCCAATCTTACATCTCGGCGGTAATATTTGACCACATTCCCGGCTTGTTGGCTTCTACGTCTCCGTGGGACCTTTATATACATCTATAACGTAATATAACCTAACCTAACCCAACCTAACATCTCGGCGGTAATATTTGACCACATTCCTGGCTTGTTGGCCTCTACGTCTCCGTGGGACCTTTATATACTTCAATAACGTAATATAACCTAACCTAAACCAATCTAACATCTCGGCGGTAATATTTGACAACATTCCTGGCGAGTTGGCTTATCCGTCTCCGTGGGACCTTTATATACATCCATAACGTAATATAACCTAACCTAACCCAATCTAGCATCTCGGCGGTAATATTTGACCACATTCCTGGCTTGTTGGCCTCTACGTCTCCGTGGGACCTTTACATACATCTATAACGTAATATAACCTAACCTAACCCAACCTAACATCTCGCCGGTAAGATTTGACAACATACTTGGCGAGTTGGCCTCTACGTCTCCGTGGGACCTTTATATACATCAATAACGTAATATAGCCTAACCTAACCCAACCTAACATCTCGGCGGTAATATTTGACCACATTCCTGTCTTGTTGGCCTCTACGTCTCCGTGGGACCGTTATATACATCAATAATGTAATACAACCTAACCTAACCCAACCTAACATCTCGGCGGTAATATTTGACAACATACCTGGCGAGTTGGCCTCTACGTCTCCGTGGGATCTTTATATACATCAATAACGTAATATAGCATCACATAACCCAATCTTACATCTCGGCTGTAATATTTGACCACATTCCTGGCTTGTTGGACTCTACGTCTACGTGGGACCTTTATATACATCTATAACGTAATATAACCTAACCTAACCCAACCTAACATCTCGGCGATAATATTTGACCACATTCCTGGCTTGTTGGCCTCTACGTCTCCGTGGGACCATTATATACATCAATAACGTAATATAACCTAACCTAACCCAACCTAACATCTCGGCGGGAATATTTGACAACATTCCTGTCTTGATGGCCTCTACGTCTCCGTGGGACCGTTATATACATCAATAACGTAATATAACCTAACCTAACCCAACCTAACATCTCGGCGGTAATATTTGACAACATTCCTGGCGAGTTGGTTTCTCCGTCTCCGTGGGACCTTTATATACATCCAATACGTAATATAACCTAACCTAACCCAATCTAGCATCTCGGCGGTAATATTTGACCACATTCCTGGCTTGTTGGCCTCTAAGTCTCCGTGGGACCTTTACATACATCTATAACGTAATATAACCTAACCTAACCCAACCTAACATCTCGGCGGTAAGATTTGACAACATACTTGGCGAGTTGGCCTCTACGTCTCCGTGGGACCTTTATATACATCAATAACGTAATATAGCCTAACCTAACCCAACCTAACATCTCGGCGGTAATATTTGAAAACTTACCTGGCGAGTTGGCGTTTACGCCTCCGTGGGACCTTTGTATACATCAATAACGTAATATAACCTAGCCTAACCCAACCTAACATCTCGGCGGTAATATTTGACAACATACCTGGCGAGTTGGCCTCTAGGTCTCCGTGGGATCTTTATACACATCAATAACGTAATATAACATCACCTAACCCAATCTTACATCTCGGCGGTAATATTTGATCACATTCCTGGCTTGTTGGACTCTACGTCTCCGTGGGACCTTTATATACATCTATAACGTAATATAACCTAACCTAACCCAACCTAACATCTCGGCGGTAAGATTTGACAACATACCTGGCGAGTTGGCCTCTACGTCTCCGTGGGACCTTTATATACATCAATAACGTAATATAGCCTAACCTAACCCAACCTAACATCTCGGCAGTAATATTTGAGAACATTCCTGGCGAGTTGGCTTCTCCGCCTCCGTGGGACCGTTATATACATCAATAACGTAATATAACCTAACCTAACCCAACCTAACATCTCGGCGGTAATATTTGAAAACTTACCTGGCGAGTTGGCCTTTACGCCTCCGTGGGACCTTTGTATACATCAATAACGTAATATAACCTAGCCTAACCCAACCTAACATCTCGGCGGTAATATTTGACAACATACCCGGCGAGTTGGCCTCTACGTCTCCGTGGGATCTTTATACACATCTATAACGTAATATAACATCACCTAACCCAATCTTACATCTCGGCGGTAATATTTGATCACATTCCTGGCTTGTTGGACTCTACGTCTCCGTGGGACCTTTATGTACATCTATAACGTAATATAACCTAACCTAACCCAACCTAACATCTCGGCGGTAAGATTTGACAACATACCTGGCGAGTTGGCCTCTACGTCTCCGTGGGACCTTTATATACATCAATAACGTAATATAACCTAACCTAACCCAACCTAACATCTCGGCGGTAATATTTGAGAACATTCCTGGCGAGTTGGCTTTTCCGCCTCCGTGGGACCTTTATATACATCAATAACGTAATATAACATAACGTAACCCAACCTAACATCTCGGCGGTAATATTTGACAACATACCTGGCGAGTTGGCCTCTACGTCTCCGTGGGATCTTTATATACATCAATAACGTAATATAGCATCACATAACCCAATCTTACATCTCGGCTGTAATATTTGACCACATTCCTGGCTTGTTGGACTCTACGTCTCCGTGGGACCTTTACATACATCTATAACGTAATATAACCTAACCTAACCCAACCTAACATCTCGGCGGTAAGATTTGACAACATACTTGGCGAGTTGGCCTCTACGTCTCCGTGGGACCTTTATATACATCAATAACGTAATATAGCCTAACCTAACCCAATCTAACATCTCGGCGGTAATATTTGACCACATTCCCGGCTTGTTGGCTTCTACGTCTCCGTGGGACCTTTATATACATCAATAACATAATATATGCTAGCCTAACCCAATCTAACATCTCGGCGGTAATATTTGACCACATTCCTGGCTTGTTGGCCTCTACGTCTCCGTGGGACCTTTATATACTTCAATAACGTAATATAACCTAACCTAACCCAACCTAACATCTCGGCGGTAATATTTGACAACATTCCTGGCGAGTTGGCTTATCCGTCTCCGTGGGACCTTTATATACATCAATAACGTAATATAACCTAACCTAACCCAACCTAACATCTCGGCGGTAATATTTGAGAACATTCCTGGCGAGTTTGCTTTTCCGCCTCCGTGGGACCTTTATATACATCAATAACGTAATATAACATAACGTAACCCAACCTAACATCTCGGCGGTAATATTTGACAACATACCTGGCGAGTTGGCCTCTACGTCTCCGTGGGATCTTTATATACATCAATAACGTAATATAGCATCACATAACCCAATCTTACATCTCGGCTGTAATATTTGACCACATTCCTGGCTTGTTGGACTCTACGTCTCCGTGGGACCTTTACATACATCTATAACGTAATATAACCTAACCTAACCCAACCTAACATCTCGGCGGTAAGATTTGACAACATACTTGGCGAGTTGGCCTCTACGTCTCCGTGGGACCTTTATATACATCAATAACGTAATATAGCCTAACCTAACCCAATCTAACATCTCGGCGGTAATATTTGACCACATTCCCGGCTTGTTGGCTTCTACGTCTCCGTGGGACCTTTATATACATCAGTAACATAATATATGCTAGCCTAACCCAATCTAACATCTCGGCGGTAATATTTGACCACATTCCTGGCTTGTTGGCCTCTACGTCTCCGTGGGACCTTTATATACTTCAATAACGTAATATAACCTAACCTAAACCAATCTAACATCTCGGCGGTAATATTTGACAACATTCCTGGCGAGTTGGCTTATCCGTCTCCGTGGGACCTTTATATACATCCATAACGTAATATAACCTAACCTAACTCAATCTAGCATCTCGGCGGTAATATTTGACCACATTCCTGGCTTGTTGGCCTCTACGTCTCCGTGGGACCTTTACATACATCTATAACGTAATATAACCTAACCTAACCCAACCTAACATCTCGCCGGTAAGATTTGACAACATACTTGGCGAGTTGGCCTCTACGTCTCCGTGGGACCTTTATATACATCAATAACGTAATATAGCCTAACCTAACCCAACCTAACATCTCGGCGGTAATATTTGACCACATTCCTGTCTTGTTGGCCTCTACGTCTCCGTGGGACCGTTATATACATCAATAATGTAATACAACCTAACCTAACCCAACCTAACATCTCGGCGGTAATATTTGACAACATACCTGGCGAGTTGGCCTCTACGTCTCCGTGGGATCTTTATATACATCAATAACGTAATATAGCATCACATAACCCAATCTTACATCTCGGCTGTAATATTTGACCACATTCCTGGCTTGTTGGACTCTACGTCTACGTGGGACCTTTATATACATCTATAACGTAATATAACCTAACCTAACCCAACCTAACATCTCGGCGATAATATTTGACCACATTCCTGGCTTGTTGGCCTCTACGTCTCCGTGGGACCATTATATACATCAATAACGTAATATAACCTAACCTAACCCAACCTAACATCTCGGCGGGAATATTTGACAACATTCCTGTCTTGATGGCCTCTACGTCTCCGTGGGACCGTTATATACATCAATAACGTAATATAACCTAACCTAACCCAACCTAACATCTCGGCGGTAATATTTGACAACATTCCTGGCGAGTTGGTTTCTCCGTCTCCGTGGGACCTTTATATACATCCATAACGTAATATAACCTAACCTAACCCAATCTAGCATCTCGGCGGTAATATTTGACCACATTCCTGGCTTGTTGGCCTCTAAGTCTCCGTGGGACCTTTACATACATCTATAACGTAATATAACCTAACCTAACCCAACCTAACATCTCGGCGGTAAGATTTGACAACATACTTGGCGAGTTGGCCTCTACGTCTCCGTGGGACCTTTATATACATCAATAACGTAATATAGCCTAACCTAACCCAACCTAACATCTCGGCGGTAATATTTGACCACATTCCTGTCTTGTTGGCCTCTACGTCTCCGTGGGACCGTTATATACATCAATAATGTAATACAACCTAACCTAACCCAACCTAACATCTCGGCGGTAATATTTGACAACATTCCTGGCGAGTTGGCTTATCCGTCTACGTGGGACCTTTATATACATCAATAACGTAATATAACCTAACCTAACCCAACCTAACATCTCGGCGGTAATATTTGAGAACATTCCTGGCGAGTTGGCTTTTCCGCCTCCGTGGGACCTTTATATACATCAATAACGTAATATAACCTAACCTAACCCAACCTAACATCTCGGCGGGAATATTTGACCACATTCCTGTCTTGATGGCCTCTACGTCTCCGTGGGACCGTTATATACATCAATAACGTAATATAACCTAACCTAACCCAACCTAACATCTCGGCGGTAATATTTGAAAACTTACCTGGCTAGTTGGCCTTTACGCCTCCGTGGGACCTTTGTATACATCAATAACGTAATATAACCTAGCCTAACCCAACCTAACATCTCGGCGGTAATATTTGACAACATACCCGGCGAGTTGGCCTCTACGTCTCCGTGGGATCTTTATACACATCTGTAACGTAATATAACATCACCTAACCCAATCTTACATCTCGGCGGTAATATTTGATCACATTCCTGGCTTGTTGGACTCTACGTCTCCGTGGGACCTTTATGTACATCTATAACGTAATACAACCTAACCTAACCCAACCTAACATCTCGGCGGTAAGATTTGACAACATACCTGGCGAGTTGGCCTCTACGTCTCCGTGGGACCTTTATATACATCAATAACGTAATATAGCCTAACCTAACCCAACCTAACATCTCGGCGGTAATATTTGAAAACTTACCTGGCGAGTTGGCCTTTACGCTTCCGTGGGACCTTTGTATACATCAACAACGTAATATAACCTAGCCTAACCCAACCTAACATCTCGGCGGTAATATTTGACAACATACCCGGCGAGTTGGCCTCTACGTCTCCGTGGGATCTTTATACACATCAATAACGTAATATAACATCACCTAACCCAATCTTACATCTCGGCGGTAATATTTGATCACATTCCTGGCTTGTTGGACTCTACGTCTCCGTGGGACCTTTATATACATCTATAACGTAATATAACCTAACCTAACCCAACCTAACATCTCGGCGGTAAGATTTGACAACATACCTGGCGAGTTGGCCTCTACGTCTCCGTGGGACCTTTATATACATCAATAACGTAATATAGCCTAACCTAACCCAATCTAACATCTCGGCGGTAATATTTGACCACATTCCCGGCTTGTTGGCTTCTACGTCTCCGTGGGACCTTTATATACATCAATAACATAATATATGCTAGCCTAACCCAATCTAACATCTCGGCGGTAATATTTGACCACATTCCTGGCTTGTTGGCCTCTACGTCTCCGTGGGACCTTTATATACTTCAATAACGTAATATAACCTAACCTAAACCAATCTAACATCTCGGCGGTAATATTTGACAACATTCCTGGCGAGTTGGCTTATCCGTCTCCGTGGGACCTTTATATACATCCATAACGTAATATAACCTAACCTAACCCAATCTAGCATCTCGGCGGTAATATTTGACCACATTCCTGGCTTGTTGGCCTCTACGTCTCCGTGGGACCTTTACATACATCTATAACGTAATATAACCTAACCTAACCCAACCTAACATCTCGCCGGTAAGATTTGACAACATACTTGGCGAGTTGGCCTCTACGTCTCCGTGGGACCTTTATATACATCAATAACGTAATATAGCCTAACCTAACCCAACCTAACATCTCGGCGGTAATATTTGACCACATTCCTGTCTTGTTGGCCTCTACGTCTCCGTGGGACCGTTATATACATCAATAATGTAATACAACCTAACCTAACCCAACCTAACATCTCGGCGGTAATATTTGACAACATACCTGGCGAGTTGGCCTCTACGTCTCCGTGGGATCTTTATATACATCAATAACGTAATATAGCATCACATAACCCAATCTTACATCTCGGCTGTAATATTTGACCACATTCCTGGCTTGTTGGACTCTACGTCTACGTGGGACCTTTATATACATCTATAACGTAATATAACCTAACCTAACCCAACCTAACATCTCGGCGATAATATTTGACCACATTCCTGGCTTGTTGGCCTCTACGTCTCCGTGGGACCATTATATACATCAATAACGTAATATAACCTAACCTAACCCAACCTAACATCTCGGCGGGAATATTTGACAACATTCCTGTCTTGATGGCCTCTACGTCTCCGTGGGACCGTTATATACATCAATAACGTAATATAACCTAACCTAACCCAACCTAACATCTCGGCGGTAATATTTGACAACATTCCTGGCGAGTTGGTTTCTCCGTCTCCGTGGGACCTTTATATACATCCATAACGTAATATAACCTAACCTAACCCAATCTAGCATCTCGGCGGTAATATTTGACCACATTCCTGGCTTGTTGGCCTCTAAGTCTCCGTGGGACCTTTACATACATCTATAACGTAATATAACCTAACCTAACCCAACCTAACATCTCGGCGGTAAGATTTGACAACATACTTGGCGAGTTGGCCTCTACGTCTCCGTGGGACCTTTATATACATCAATAACGTAATATAGCCTAACCTAACCCAACCTAACATCTCGGCGGTAATATTTGAAAACTTACCTGGCGAGTTGGCGTTTACGCCTCCGTGGGACCTTTGTATACATCAATAACGTAATATAACCTAGCCTAACCCAACCTAACATCTCGGCGGTAATATTTGACAACATACCTGGCGAGTTGGCCTCTAGGTCTCCGTGGGATCTTTATACACATCAATAACGTAATATAACATCACCTAACCCAATCTTACATCTCGGCGGTAATATTTGATCACATTCCTGGCTTGTTGGACTCTACGTCTCCGTGGGACCTTTATATACATCTATAACGTAATATAACCTAACCTAACCCAACCTAACATCTCGGCGGTAAGATTTGACAACATACCTGGCGAGTTGGCCTCTACGTCTCCGTGGGACCTTTATATACATCAATAACGTAATATAGCCTAACCTAACCCAACCTAACATCTCGGCAGTAATATTTGAGAACATTCCTGGCGAGTTGGCTTCTCCGCCTCCGTGGGACCGTTATATACATCAATAACGTAATATAACCTAACCTAACCCAACCTAACATCTCGGCGGTAATATTTGAAAACTTACCTGGCGAGTTGGCCTTTACGCCTCCGTGGGACCTTTGTATACATCAATAACGTAATATAACCTAGCCTAACCCAACCTAACATCTCGGCGGTAATATTTGACAACATACCCGGCGAGTTGGCCTCTACGTCTCCGTGGGATCTTTATACACATCTATAACGTAATATAACATCACCTAACCCAATCTTACATCTCGGCGGTAATATTTGATCACATTCCTGGCTTGTTGGACTCTACGTCTCCGTGGGACCTTTATGTACATCTATAACGTAATATAACCTAACCTAACCCAACCTAACATCTCGGCGGTAAGATTTGACAACATACCTGGCGAGTTGGCCTCTACGTCTCCGTGGGACCTTTATATACATCAATAACGTAATATAACCTAACCTAACCCAACCTAACATCTCGGCGGTAATATTTGAGAACATTCCTGGCGAGTTGGCTTTTCCGCCTCCGTGGGACCTTTATATACATCAATAACGTAATATAACATAACGTAACCCAACCTAACATCTCGGCGGTAATATTTGACAACATACCTGGCGAGTTGGCCTCTACGTCTCCGTGGGATCTTTATATACATCAATAACGTAATATAGCATCACATAACCCAATCTTACATCTCGGCTGTAATATTTGACCACATTCCTGGCTTGTTGGACTCTACGTCTCCGTGGGACCTTTACATACATCTATAACGTAATATAACCTAACCTAACCCAACCTAACATCTCGGCGGTAAGATTTGACAACATACTTGGCGAGTTGGCCTCTACGTCTCCGTGGGACCTTTATATACATCAATAACGTAATATAGCCTAACCTAACCCAATCTAACATCTCGGCGGTAATATTTGACCACATTCCCGGCTTGTTGGCTTCTACGTCTCCGTGGGACCTTTATATACATCAATAACATAATATATGCTAGCCTAACCCAATCTAACATCTCGGCGGTAATATTTGACCACATTCCTGGCTTGTTGGCCTCTACGTCTCCGTGGGACCTTTATATACTTCAATAACGTAATATAACCTAACCTAACCCAACCTAACATCTCGGCGGTAATATTTGACAACATTCCTGGCGAGTTGGCTTATCCGTCTCCGTGGGACCTTTATATACATCAATAACGTAATATAACCTAACCTAACCCAACCTAACATCTCGGCGGTAATATTTGAGAACATTCCTGGCGAGTTTGCTTTTCCGCCTCCGTGGGACCTTTATATACATCAATAACGTAATATAACATAACGTAACCCAACCTAACATCTCGGCGGTAATATTTGACAACATACCTGGCGAGTTGGCCTCTACGTCTCCGTGGGATCTTTATATACATCAATAACGTAATATAGCATCACATAACCCAATCTTACATCTCGGCTGTAATATTTGACCACATTCCTGGCTTGTTGGACTCTACGTCTCCGTGGGACCTTTACATACATCTATAACGTAATATAACCTAACCTAACCCAACCTAACATCTCGGCGGTAAGATTTGACAACATACTTGGCGAGTTGGCCTCTACGTCTCCGTGGGACCTTTATATACATCAATAACGTAATATAGCCTAACCTAACCCAATCTAACATCTCGGCGGTAATATTTGACCACATTCCCGGCTTGTTGGCTTCTACGTCTCCGTGGGACCTTTATATACATCAATAACATAATATATGCTAGCCTAACCCAATCTAACATCTCGGCGGTAATATTTGACCACATTCCTGGCTTGTTGGCCTCTACGTCTCCGTGGGACCTTTATATACTTCAATAACGTAATATAACCTAACCTAAACCAATCTAACATCTCGGCGGTAATATTTGACAACATTCCTGGCGAGTTGGCTTATCCGTCTCCGTGGGACCTTTATATACATCCATAACGTAATATAACCTAACCTAACTCAATCTAGCATCTCGGCGGTAATATTTGACCACATTCCTGGCTTGTTGGCCTCTACGTCTCCGTGGGACCTTTACATACATCTATAACGTAATATAACCTAACCTAACCCAACCTAACATCTCGCCGGTAAGATTTGACAACATACTTGGCGAGTTGGCCTCTACGTCTCCGTGGGACCTTTATATACATCAATAACGTAATATAGCCTAACCTAACCCAACCTAACATCTCGGCGGTAATATTTGACCACATTCCTGTCTTGTTGGCCTCTACGTCTCCGTGGGACCGTTATATACATCAATAATGTAATACAACCTAACCTAACCCAACCTAACATCTCGGCGGTAATATTTGACAACATACCTGGCGAGTTGGCCTCTACGTCTCCGTGGGATCTTTATATACATCAATAACGTAATATAGCATCACATAACCCAATCTTACATCTCGGCTGTAATATTTGACCACATTCCTGGCTTGTTGGACTCTACGTCTACGTGGGACCTTTATATACATCTATAACGTAATATAACCTAACCTAACCCAACCTAACATCTCGGCGATAATATTTGACCACATTCCTGGCTTGTTGGCCTCTACGTCTCCGTGGGACCATTATATACATCAATAACGTAATATAACCTAACCTAACCCAACCTAACATCTCGGCGGGAATATTTGACAACATTCCTGTCTTGATGGCCTCTACGTCTCCGTGGGACCGTTATATACATCAATAACGTAATATAACCTAACCTAACCCAACCTAACATCTCGGCGGTAATATTTGACAACATTCCTGGCGAGTTGGTTTCTCCGTCTCCGTGGGACCTTTATATACATCCATAACGTAATATAACCTAACCTAACCCAATCTAGCATCTCGGCGGTAATATTTGACCACATTCCTGGCTTGTTGGCCTCTAAGTCTCCGTGGGACCTTTACATACATCTATAACGTAATATAACCTAACCTAACCCAACCTAACATCTCGGCGGTAAGATTTGACAACATACTTGGCGAGTTGGCCTCTACGTCTCCGTGGGACCTTTATATACATCAATAACGTAATATAGCCTAACCTAACCCAACCTAACATCTCGGCGGTAATATTTGACCACATTCCTGTCTTGTTGGCCTCTACGTCTCCGTGGGACCGTTATATACATCAATAATGTAATACAACCTAACCTAACCCAACCTAACATCTCGGCGGTAATATTTGACAACATTCCTGGCGAGTTGGCTTATCCGTCTACGTGGGACCTTTATATACATCAATAACGTAATATAACCTAACCTAACCCAACCTAACATCTCGGCGGTAATATTTGAGAACATTCCTGGCGAGTTGGCTTTTCCGCCTCCGTGGGACCTTTATATACATCAATAACGTAATATAACCTAACCTAACCCAACCTAACATCTCGGCGGGAATATTTGACCACATTCCTGTCTTGATGGCCTCTACGTCTCCGTGGGACCGTTATATACATCAATAACGTAATATAACCTAACCTAACCCAACCTAACATCTCGGCGGTAATATTTGAAAACTTACCTGGCTAGTTGGCCTTTACGCCTCCGTGGGACCTTTGTATACATCAATAACGTAATATAACCTAGCCTAACCCAACCTAACATCTCGGCGGTAATATTTGACAACATACCCGGCGAGTTGGCCTCTACGTCTCCGTGGGATCTTTATACACATCTGTAACGTAATATAACATCACCTAACCCAATCTTACATCTCGGCGGTAATATTTGATCACATTCCTGGCTTGTTGGACTCTACGTCTCCGTGGGACCTTTATGTACATCTATAACGTAATACAACCTAACCTAACCCAACCTAACATCTCGGCGGTAAGATTTGACAACATACCTGGCGAGTTGGCCTCTACGTCTCCGTGGGACCTTTATATACATCAATAACGTAATATAGCCTAACCTAACCCAACCTAACATCTCGGCGGTAATATTTGAAAACTTACCTGGCGAGTTGGCCTTTACGCTTCCGTGGGACCTTTGTATACATCAACAACGTAATATAACCTAGCCTAACCCAACCTAACATCTCGGCGGTAATATTTGACAACATACCCGGCGAGTTGGCCTCTACGTCTCCGTGGGATCTTTATACACATCAATAACGTAATATAACATCACCTAACCCAATCTTACATCTCGGCGGTAATATTTGATCACATTCCTGGCTTGTTGGACTCTACGTCTCCGTGGGACCTTTATATACATCTATAACGTAATATAACCTAACCTAACCCAACCTAACATCTCGGCGGTAAGATTTGACAACATACCTGGCGAGATGGCTTCTACGTCTCCGTGGGACCTTTATATACATCAATAACGTAATATAGCCTAACCTAACCCAACCTAACATCTCGGCGGTAATATTTGACCTCATTCCTGGCTTGTTGGCCTCTACGTCTCCGTGGGACCTTTATATACATCAATAACGTAATATAACCTAACCTAACCCAACCTAACAGCTCGGCGGGTATATTTGACCACATTCCTGTCTTGATGGCCTCTACGTCTCCGTGGGACCGTTATATACATCAATAACGTAATATAACCTAACCTAACCCAACCTAACATCTCGGCGGTAATATTTGAAAACTTACCTGGCGAGTTGGCGTTTACGCCTCCGTGGGACCTTTGTATACATCAATAACGTAATATAACCTAGCCTAACCCAACCTAACATCTCGGCGGTAATATTTGACAACATACCTGGCGAGTTGGCCTCTAGGTCTCCGTGGGATCTTTATACACATCAATAACGTAATATAACATCACCTAACCCAATCTTACATCTCGGCGGTAATATTTGATCACATTCCTGGCTTGTTGGACTCTACGTCTCCGTGGGACCTTTATATACATCTATAACGTAATATAACCTAACCTAACCCAACCTAACATCTCGGCGGTAAGATTTGACAACATACCTGGCGAGTTGGCCTCTACGTCTCCGTGGGACCTTTATATACATCAATAACGTAATATAGCCTAACCTAACCCAACCTAACATCTCGGCAGTAATATTTGAGAACATTCCTGGCGAGTTGGCTTCTCCGCCTCCGTGGGACCGTTATATACATCAATAACGTAATATAACCTAACCTAACCCAACCTAACATCTCGGCGGTAATATTTGAAAACTTACCTGGCGAGTTGGCCTTTACGCCTCCGTGGGACCTTTGTATACATCAATAACGTAATATAACCTAGCCTAACCCAACCTAACATCTCGGCGGTAATATTTGACAACATACCCGGCGAGTTGGCCTCTACGTCTCCGTGGGATCTTTATACACATCTATAACGTAATATAACATCACCTAACCCAATCTTACATCTCGGCGGTAATATTTGATCACATTCCTGGCTTGTTGGACTCTACGTCTCCGTGGGACCTTTATGTACATCTATAACGTAATATAACCTAACCTAACCCAACCTAACATCTCGGCGGTAAGATTTGACAACATACCTGGCGAGTTGGCCTCTACGTCTCCGTGGGACCTTTATATACATCAATAACGTAATATAACCTAACCTAACCCAACCTAACATCTCGGCGGTAATATTTGAGAACATTCCTGGCGAGTTGGCTTTTCCGCCTGCGTGGGACCTTTATATACATCAATAACGTAATATAACATAACGTAACCCAACCTAACATCTCGGCGGTAATATTTGACAACATACCTGGCGAGTTGGCCTCTACGTATCCGTGGGATCTTTATATACATCAATAAGGTAATATAGCATCACATAACCCAATCTTACATCTCGGCTGTAATATTTGACCACATTCCTGGCTTGTTGGACTCTACGTCTCCGTGGGACCTTTACATACATCTATAACGTAATATAACCTAACCTAACCCAACCTAACATCTCGGCGGTAAGATTTGACAACATACTTGGCGAGTTGGCCTCTACGTCTCCGTGGGACCTTTATATACATCAATAACGTAATATAGCCTAACCTAACCCAATCTAACATCTCGGCGGTAATATTTGACCACATTCCCGGCTTGTTGGCTTCTACGTCTCCGTGGGACCTTTATATACATCAATAACATAATATATGCTAGCCTAACCCAATCTAACATCTCGGCGGTAATATTTGACCACATTCCTGGCTTGTTGGCCTCTACGTCTCCGTGGGACCTTTATATACTTCAATAACGTAATATAACCTAACCTAACCCAACCTAACATCTCTGCGGTAATATTTGACAACATTCCTGGCGAGTTGGCTTATCCGTCTCCGTGGGACCTTTATATACATCAATAACGTAATATAACCTAACCTAACCCAACCTAACATCTCGGCGGTAATATTTGAGAACATTCCTGGCGAGTTGGCTTTTCCGCCTCCGTGGGACCTTTATATACATCAATAACGTAATATAACATAACGTAACCCAACCTAACATCTCGGCGGTAATATTTGACAACATACCTGGCGAGTTGGCCTCTACGTCTCCGTGGGATCTTTATATACATCAATAACGTAATATAGCATCACATAACCCAATCTTACATCTCGGCTGTAATATTTGACCACATTCCTGGCTTGTTGGACTCTACGTCTCCGTGGGACCTTTACATACATCTATAACGTAATATAACCTAACCTAACCCAACCTAACATCTCGGCGGTAAGATTTGACAACATACTTGGCGAGTTGGCCTCTACGTCTCCGTGGGACCTTTATATACATCAATAACGTAATATAGCCTAACCTAACCCAATCTAACATCTCGGCGGTAATATTTGACCACATTCCCGGCTTGTTGGCTTCTACGTCTCCGTGGGACCTTTATATACAACAATAACATAATATATGCTAGCCTAACCCAATCTAACATCTCGGCGGTAATATTTGACCACATTCCTGGCTTGTTGGCCTCTACGTCTCCGTGGGACCTTTATATACTTCAATAACGTAATATAACCTAACCTAAACCAATCTAACATCTCGGCGGTAATATTTGACAACATTCCTGTCTTGATGGCCTCTACGTCTCCGTGGGACCTTTATATACATCAATAACGTAATATAGCCTAACCTAACCCAACCTAACATCTCGGCGGTAATATTTGACCACATTCCTGTCTTGTTGGCCTCTACGTCTCCGTGGGACCGTTATATACATCAATAATGTAATACAACCTAACCTAACCCAACCTAACATCTCGGCGGTAATATTTGACAACATACCTGGCGAGTTGGCCTCTACGTCTCCGTGGGATCTTTATATACATCAATAACGTAATATAGCATCACATAACCCAATCTTACATCTCGGCTGTAATATTTGACCACATTCCTGGCTTGTTGGACTCTACGTCTACGTGGGACCTTTATATACATCTATAACGTAATATAACCTAACCTAACCCAACCTAACATCTCGGCGATAATATTTGACCACATTCCTGGCTTGTTGGCCTCTACGTCTCCGTGGGACCATTATATACATCAATAACGTAATATAACCTAACCTAACCCAACCTAACATCTCGGCGGGAATATTTGACAACATTCCTGTCTTGATGGCCTCTACGTCTCCGTGGGACCGTTATATACATCAATAACGTAATATAACCTCACCTAACCCAACCTAACATCTCGGCGGTAATATTTGACAACATTCCTGGCGAGTTGGTTTCTCCGTCTCCGTGGGACCTTTATATACATCAATAACCTAATATAACCTAACCTAATCCAACCTAATATCTCGGCGGTAATATTTGACAACATTCCTGGCGAGTTGGCTTATCCGTCTCCATGGGACCTTTATATACATCAATAACGTAATATAGCCTAACCTAACCCAACCTAACATCTCGGCGGTAATATTTGACCACATTCCTGTCTTGTTGGCCTCTACGTCTCCGTGGGACCGTTATATACATCAATAATGTAATACAACCTAACCTAACCCAACCTAACATCTCGGCGGTAATATTTGACAACATTCCTGGCGAGTTGGCTTATCCGTCTACGTGGGACCTTTATATACATCAATAACGTAATATAACCTAACCTAACCCAACCTAACATCTCGGCGGTAATATTTGAGAACATTCCTGGCGAGTTGGCTTTTCCGCCTCCGTGGGACCTTTATATACATCAATAACGTAATATAACCTAACCTAACCCAACCTAACATCTCGGCGGGAATATTTGACCACATTCCTGTCTTGATGGCCTCTACGTCTCCGTGGGACCGTTATATACATCAATAACGTAATATAACCTAACCTAACCCAACCTAACATCTCGGCGGTAATATTTGAAAACTTAACTGGCTTGTTGGACTCTACGTCTCCGTGGGACCTTTATGTACATCTATAACGTAATACAACCTAACCTAACCCAACCTAACATCTCGGCGGTAAGATTTGACAACATACCTGGCGAGTTGGCCTCTACGTCTCCGTGGGACCTTTATATACATCAATAACGTAATATAGCCTAACCTAACCCAACCTAACATCTCGGCGGTAATATTTGAAAACTTACCTGGCGAGTTGGCCTTTACGCTTCCGTGGGACCTTTGTATACATCAACAACGTAATATAACCTAGCCTAACCCAACCTAACATCTCGGCGGTAATATTTGACAACATACCCGGCGAGTTGGCCTCTACGTCTCCGTGGGATCTTTATACACATCAATAACGTAATATAACATCACCTAACCCAATCTTACATCTCGGCGGTAATATTTGATCACATTCCTGGCTTGTTGGACTCTACGTCTCCGTGGGACCTTTATATACATCTATAACGTAATATAACCTAGCCTAACCCAACCTAACATCTCGGCGGTAAGATTTGACAATATACCTGGCGAGATGGCTTCTACGTCTCCGTGGGACCTTTATATACATCAATAACGTAATATAGCCTAACCTAACCCAACCTAACATCTCGGCGGTAATATTTGACCTCATTCCTGGCTTGTTGGCCTCTACGTCTCCGTGGGACCTTTATATACATCAATAACGTAATATAACCTAACCTAACCCAACCTAACAGCTCGGCGGGTATATTTGACCACATTCCTGTCTTGATGGCCTCTACGTCTCCGTGGGACCGTTATATACATCAATAACGTAATATAACCTAACCTAACCCAACCTAACATCTCGGCGGTAATATTTGAAAACTTACCTGGCGAGTTGGCGTTTACGCCTCCGTGGGACCTTTGTATACATCAATAACGTAATATAACCTAGCCTAACCCAACCTAACATCTCGGCGGTAATATTTGACAACATACCTGGCGAGTTGGCCTCTAGGTCTCCGTGGGATCTTTATACACATCAATAACGTAATATAACATCACCTAACCCAATCTTACATCTCGGCGGTAATATTTGATCACATTCCTGGCTTGTTGGACTCTACGTCTCCGTGGGACCTTTATATACATCTATAACGTAATATAACCTAACCTAACCCAACCTAACATCTCGGCGGTAAGATTTGACAACATACCTGGCGAGTTGGCCTCTACGTCTCCGTGGGACCTTTATATACATCAATAACGTAATATAGCCTAACCTAACCCAACCTAACATCTCGGCAGTAATATTTGAGAACATTCCTGGCGAGTTGGCTTCTCCGCCTCCGTGGGACCGTTATATACATCAATAACGTAATATAACCTAACCTAACCCAACCTAACATCTCGGCGGTAATATTTGAAAACTTACCTGGCGAGTTGGCCTTTACGCCTCCGTGGGACCTTTGTATACATCAATAACGTAATATAACCTAGCCTAACCCAACCTAACATCTCGGCGGTAATATTTGACAACATACCCGGCGAGTTGGCCTCTACGTCTCCGTGGGATCTTTATACACATCTATAACGTAATATAACATCACCTAACCCAATCTTACATCTCGGCGGTAATATTTGATCACATTCCTGGCTTGTTGGACTCTACGTCTCCGTGGGACCTTTATGTACATCTATAACGTAATATAACCTAACCTAACCCAACCTAACATCTCGGCGGTAAGATTTGACAACATACCTGGCGAGTTGGCCTCTACGTCTCCGTGGGACCTTTATATACATCAATAACGTAATATAACCTAACCTAACCCAACCTAACATCTCGGCGGTAATATTTGAGAACATTCCTGGCGAGTTGGCTTTTCCGCCTGCGTGGGACCCTTATATACATCAATAACGTAATATAACATAACGTAACCCAACCTAACATCTCGGCGGTAATATTTGACAACATACCTGGCGAGTTGGCCTCTACGTCTCCGTGGGATCTTTATATACATCAATAACGTAATATAGCATCACATAACCCAATCTTACATCTCCGCTGTAATATTTGACCACATTCCTGGCTTGTTGGACTCTACGTCTCCGTGGGACCTTTACATACATCTATAACGTAATATAACCTAACCTAACCCAACCTAACATCTCGGCGGTAAGATTTGACAACATACTTGGCGAGTTGGCCTCTACGTCTCCGTGGGACCTTTATATACATCAATAACGTAATATAGCCTAACCTAACCCAATCTAACATCTCGGCGGTAATATTTGACCACATTCCCGGCTTGTTGGCTTCTACGTCTCCGTGGGACCTTTATATACAACAATAACATAATATATGCTAGCCTAACCCAATCTAACATCTCGGCGGTAATATTTGACCACATTCCTGGCTTGTTGGCCTCTACGTCTCCGTGGGACCTTTATATACTTCAATAACGTAATATAACCTAACCTAAACCAATCTAACATCTCGGCGGTAATATTTGACAACATTCCTGGCGAGTTGGCTTATCCGTCTCCGTGGGACCTTTATATACATCCATAACGTAATATAACCTAACCTAACCCAATCTAGCATCTCGGCGGTAATATTTGACCACATTCCTGGCTTGTTGGCCTCTACGTCTCCGTGGGACCTTTACATACATCTATAACGTAATATAACCTAACCTAACCCAACCTAACATCTCGCCGGTAAGATTTGACAACATACTTGGCGAGTTGGCCTCTACGTCTCCGTGGGACCTTTATATACATCAATAACGTAATATAGCCTAACCTAACCCAACCTAACATCTCGGCGGTAATATTTGACCACATTCCTGTCTTGTTGGCCTCTACGTCTCCGTGGGACCGTTATATACATCAATAATGTAATACAACCTAACCTAACCCAACCTAACATCTCGGCGGTAATATTTGACAACATACCTGGCGAGTTGGCCTCTACGTCTCCGTGGGATCTTTATATACATCAATAACGTAATATAGCATCACATAACCCAATCTTACATCTCGGCTGTAATATTTGACCACATTCCTGGCTTGTTGGACTCTACGTCTACGTGGGACCTTTATATACATCTATAACGTAATATAACCTAACCTAACCCAACCTAACATCTCGGCGATAATATTTGACCACATTCCTGGCTTGTTGGCCTCTACGTCTCCGTGGGACCATTATATACATCAATAACGTAATATAACCTAACCTAACCCAACCTAACATCTCGGCGGGAATATTTGACAACATTCCTGTCTTGATGGCCTCTACGTCTCCGTGGGACCGTTATATACATCAATAACGTAATATAACCTAACCTAACCCAACCTAACATCTCGGCGGTAATATTTGACAACATTCCTGGCGAGTTGGTTTCTCCGTCTCCGTGGGACCTTTATATACATCAATAACCTAATATAACCTAACCTAATCCAACCTAATATCTCGGCGGTAATATTTGACAACATTCCTGGCGAGTTGGCTTATCCGTCTCCATGGGACCTTTATATACATCCATAACGTAATATAACCTAACCTAACCCAATCTAGCATCTCGGCGGTAATATTTGACCACATTCCTGGCTTGTTGGCCTCTAAGTCTCCGTGGGACCTTTACATACATCTATAACGTAATATAACCTAACCTAACCCAACCTAACATCTCGGCGGTAAGATTTGACAACATACTTGGCGAGTTGGCCTCTACGTCTCCGTGGGACCTTTATATACATCAATAACGTAATAGAGCCTAACCTAACCCAACCTAACATCTCGGCGGTAATATTTGACCACATTCCTGTCTTGTTGGCCTCTACGTCTCCGTGGGACCGTTATATACATCAATAATGTAATACAACCTAACCTAACCCAACCTAACATCTCGGCGGTAATATTTGACAACATTCCTGGCGAGTTGGCTTATCCGTCTACGTGGGACCTTTATATACATCAATAACGTAATATAACCTAACCTAACCCAACCTAACATCTCGGCGGTAATATTTGAGAACATTCCTGGCGAGTTGGCTTTTCCGCCTCCGTGGGACCTTTATATACATCAATAACGTAATATAACCTAACCTAACCCAACCTAACATCTCGGCGGGAATATTTGACCACATTCCTGTCTTGATGGCCTCTACGTCTCCGTGGGACCGTTATATACATCAATAACGTAATATAACCTAACCTAACCCAACCTAACATCTCGGCGGTAAGATTTGACAACATACCTGGCGAGTTGGCCTCTACGTCTCCGTTGGACCTTTATATACATCAATAACGTAATATAGCCTAACCTAACCCAACCTAACATCTCGGCGGTAATATTTGAAAACTTACCTGGCGAGTTGGCCTTTACGCTTCCGTGGGACCTTTGTATACATCAACAACGTAATATAACCTAGCCTAACCCAACCTAACATCTCGGCGGTAATATTTGACAACATACCCGGCGAGTTGGCCTCTACGTCTCCGTGGGATCTTTATACACATCAATAACGTAATATAACATCACCTAACCCAATCTTACATCTCGGCGGTAATATTTGATCACATTCCTGGCTTGTTGGACTCTACGTCTCCGTGGGACCTTTATATACATCTATAACGTAATATAACCTAACCTAACCCAACCTAACATCTCGGCGGTAAGATTTGACAACATACCTGGCGAGATGGCTTCTACGTCTCCGTGGGACCTTTATATACATCAATAACGTAATATAGCCTAACCTAACCCAACCTAACATCTCGGCGGTAATATTTGACCTCATTCCTGGCTTGTTGGCCTCTACGTCCCCGTGGGACCTTTATATACATCAATAACGTAATATAACCTAACCTAACCCAACCTAACAGCTCGGCGGGTATATTTGACCACATTCCTGTCTTGATGGCCTCTACGTCTCCGTGGGACCGTTATATACATCAATAACGTAATATAACCTAACCTAACCCAACCTAACATCTCGGCGGTAATATTTGAAAACTTACCTGGCGAGTTGGCGTTTACGCCTCCGTGGGACCTTTGTATACATCAATAACGTAATATAACCTAGCCTAACCCAACCTAACATCTCGGCGGTAATATTTGACAACATACCTGGCGAGTTGGCCTCTAGGTCTCCGTGGGATCTTTATACACATCAATAACGTAATATAACATCACCTAACCCAATCTTACATCTCGGCGGTAATATTTGATCACATTCCTGGCTTGTTGGACTCTACGTCTCCGTGGGACCTTTATATACATCTATAACGTAATATAACCTAACCTAACCCAACCTAACATCTCGGCGGTAAGATTTGACAACATAGCTGGCGAGTTGGCCTCTACGTCTCCGTGGGACCTTTATATACATCAATAACGTAATATAGCCTAACCTAACCCAACCTAACATCTCGGCGGTAATATTTGACCACATTCCTGTCTTGTTGGCCTCTACGTCTCCGTGGGACCGTTATATACATCAATAATGTAATACAACCTAACCTAACCCAACCTAACAACTCGGCAGTAATATTTGAGAACATTCCTGGCGAGTTGGCTTCTCCGCCTCCGTGGGAACTTTATATACATCAATAACGTAATATAACATAACCTAACCCAACCTAACATCTCGGCGGTACTATTTGACAACATACCTGGCGGGTTGGCCTCTACGTCTCCGTGGGATCTTTATATACATCAATAACGTAATATAACCTAACCTAACCCAACCTAACATCTCGGCGGTAATATTTGACAAAATTCCTGGCGAGTTGGTTTCTCCGTCTCCGTGGGACCTTTATATACATCAATAACCTAATATAACCTAACATAATCCAACCTAATAACTCGGGGGTAATATTTGACAACATTCCTGGCGAGTTGGTTTCTCCGTCTCCGTGGGACCTTTATATACATCAATAACCTAATATAACCTAACCTAATCCAACCTAATATCTCGGCGGTAATATTTGACAACATTCCTGGCGAGTTGGCTTGTCCGTCTCCGTGGGACCTTTATATACATCCATAACGTAATATAACCTAACCTAACCCAATCTAGCATCTCTGCGGTAATATTTGACCACATTCCTGGCTTGTTGGCCTCTACGTCTCCGTGGGACCTTTACATACATCTATAACGTAATATAACCTAACCTAACCCAACCTAACATCTCGGCGGTAAGATTTGACAACATACTTGGCGAGTTGGCCTCTACGTCTCCGTGGGACCTTTATATACATCAATAACGTAATATAGCCTAACCTAACCCAATCTAACATCTCGGCGGTAATATTTGACCACATTTCCGGCTTGTTGGCTTCTACGTCTCCGTGGGACCTTTATATACATCAATAACATAATATATGCTAGCCTAACCCAATCTAACATCTCGGCGGTAATATTTGACCACATTCCTGGCTTGTTGGCCTCTACGTCTCCGTGGGACCTTTATATACTTCAATAACGTAATATAACCTAACCTAAACCAATCTAACATCTCGGCGGTAATATTTGAAGACATACCTGGCGAGTTGGCCACTTCGTCTCCGTGGGACCTTTATATACATCAATAACGTAATATAACCTAACCTAACCCAACCTAACATCTCGGCGGTAATATTTGACAACATTCCTGGCGAGTTGGCTTATCCGTCTCCGTGGGACCTTTATATACATCAATAACGTAATATAACCTAACCTAACCCAACCTAACATCTCGGCGGTAATATTTGAGAACATTCCTGGCGAGTTGGCTTTTCCGCCTCCGTGGGACCTTTATATACATCAATAACGTAATATAGCCTAACCTAACCCAACCTAACATCTCGGCGGTAATATTTGACCACATTCCTGTCTTGTTGGCCTCTACGTCTCCGTGGGACCGTTATATACATCAATAATGTAATACAACCTAACCTAACCCAACCTAACATCTCGGCAGTAATATTTGAGAACATTCCTGGCGAGTTGGCTTCTCCGCCTCCGTGGGAACATTATATACATCAATAACGTAATATAACATAACCTAACCCAACCTAACATCTCGGCGGTAATATTTGACCACATTTCCGGCTTGTTGGCTTCTACGTCTCCGTGGGACCTTTATATACATCAATAACATAATATATGCTAGCCTAACCCAATCTAACATCTCGGCGGTAATATTTGACAACATTCCTGGCTTGTTGGCCTCTACGTCTCCGTGGGACCTTTATATACTTCAATAACGTAATATAACCTAACCTAAACCAATCTAACATCTCGGCGGTAATATTTGAAGACATACCTGGCGAGTTGGCCACTTCGTCTCCGTGGGACCTTTATATACATCAATAACGTAATATAACCTAACCTAACCCAACCTAACATCTCGGCGGTAATATTTGACAACATTCCTGGCGAGTTGGCTTATCCGTCTCCGTGGGACCTTTATATACATCAATAACGTAATATAACCTAACCTAACCCAACCTAACATCTCGGCGGTAATATTTGAGAACATTCCTGGCGAGTTGGCTTTTCCGCCTCCGTGGGACCTTTATATACATCAATAACGTAATATAGCCTAACCTAACCCAACCTAACATCTCGGCGGTAATATTTGACCACATTCCTGTCTTGTTGGCCTCTACGTCTCCGTGGGACCGTTATATACATCTATAATGTAATACAACCTAACCTATCCCAACCTAACATCTCGGCAGTAATATTTGAGAACATTCCTGGCGAGTTGGCCTTTACGCCTCCGTGGGACTTTTGTATACATCAATAACGTAATATAACCTAGCCTAACCCAACCTAACATCTCGGCGGTAATATTTGACAGCATACCTGGCGAGTTGGCCTCCACGTCTCCGTGGGATCTTTATACACATCAATAACGTAATATAACATCACCTAACCCAATCTTACATCTCGGCGGTAATATTTGATCACATTCCTGGCTTGTTGGACTCTACGTCTCCGAGGGACCTTTATATACATCAATAACGTAATATAACCTAGCCTAACCCAACCTAACATCTCGGCGGTAACATTTGACAACATTCCTGGCGAGTTGGCTTATCCGTCTCCGTGGGACCTTTATATACTTCAATAACGTAATCTAACCTAACCTAATCCAACCTAATATCTCGGCGGTAATATTTGAAAAAATGCCTGGCGAGTTGGCCTCTTCGTCTCCGTGGGACCTTTATATACATCAATAACGTAATATAACCTAACCTATACCAATCTAACATCTCGGCGGTAATATTTGAAGACATACCTGGCGAGTTGGCCACTTCGTCTCCGTGGGACCTTTATATACATCAATAACGTAATATAACCTAACCTAACCCAACCTAACATCTCGGCGGTAATATTTGACAACATTCCTGGCGAGTTGGCTTATCCGTCTCCGTGGGACCTTTATATACATCAATAACGTAATATAACCTAACCTAACCCAACCTAACATCTCGGCGGTAATATTTGAGAACATTCCTGGCGAGTTGGCTTTTCCGCCTCCGTGGGACCTTTATATACATCAATAACGTAATATAGCCTAACCTAACCCAACCTAACATCTCGGCGGTAATATTTGACCACATTCCTGTCTTGTTGGCCTCTACGTCTCCGTGGGACCGTTATATACATCTATAATGTAATACAACCTAACCTATCCCAACCTAACATCTCGGCAGTAATATTTGAGAACATTCCTGGCGAGTTGGCCTTTACGCATCCGTGGGACCTTTGTATACATCAATAACGTAATATAACCTAGCCTAACCCAACCTAACATCTCGGCGGTAATATTTGACAGCATACCTGGCGAGTTGGCCTCCACGTCTCCGTGGGATCTTTATACACATCAATAACGTAATATAACATCACCTAACCCAATCTTACATCTCGGCGGTAATATTTGATCACATTCCTGGCTTGTTGGACTCTACGTCTCCGAGGGACCTTTATATACATCAATAACGTAATATAACCTAGCCTAACCCAACCTAACATCTCGGCGGTAAGATTTGACAACATTCCTGGCGAGTTGGCTTATCCGTCTCCGTGGGACCTTTATATACATCAATAACGTAATATAACCTAAACTAACCCAATCTAGCATCTCGGCGGTAATATTTGACCACATTCCTGGCTTGTTGGCCTCTACGTCTCCGTGGGACCTTTACTTACATCTATAACGTAATATAACCTAACCTAACCCAACCAAACATCTCGGCGGTAATATTTGAAAACATTCCTGGCGAGTTGGCATCTACGTCTCCGTGGGACCTTTATATACATCAATAACGTAATATAACCTAACCTAACCCAACCTAACATCTCGGCGGTAATATTTAACCATATTCCTGGCTTGTTGGCCTCTACGTCTCCGTGGGACCTTTATATACATCAATAACGTAATATAACCTAACCTAACCCAACCTGACATCTCGGCGGTAATATTTGACATCATTCCTGGCTAGTTGGCCTCTACGTCTCCGTTTGACCTTCATATACATCAATAACGTATTATAACCTAACCTAACCCAACCTATCATCTCGGCGGTAATATTTGACAACATTCCTGGCGACTTGGCCTCTACGTCTCCGTGGGACTTTTATATACATCAATAACATAATATAAGCTAGTCTATCCCAATCTAACATCTCGGCGGTAATATTTGACCACATTCCTGACTTGTTGGACTCTACGTCTCCGTGGGACCTTTATGTACATCTATAACGTAATACAACCTAACCTAACCCAACCTAACATTTCGGCGGTAAGATTTGACAACATACCTGGCGAGTTGGCCTCTACGTCTCCGTGGGACCTTTATATACATCAATAACGTAATATAGCCTAACCTAACCCAACCTAACATCTCGGCGGTAATATTTGAAAACTTACCTGGCGAGTTGGCCTTTACGCTTCCGTGGGACCTTTGTATACATCAACAACGTAATATAACCTAGCCTAACCCAACCTAACATCTCGGCGGTAATATTTGACAACATACCCGGCGAGTTGGCCTCTACGTCTCCGTGGGACCTTTATATACATCAATAACGTAATATAACCTAACCTAACCCAACCTAACATCTCGGCGGTAATATTTGACATCATTCCTGGCGAGTTGGCCTCTACGTCTCCGTTTGTCCTTCATATACATCAATAACGTAATATAACCTAACCTAACCCAACCTAACATCTCGGCGGTAAGATTTTGACAATATACCTGGCGAGCTGGCCTCTACGTCTCCGTGGGATCTTTATATACATCAATAACGTAATACGCCAACAAGCCAGGAATGTGGTCAAATATTACCGCCGAGATGTTAGGTTGGGTTAGGTTAGGTTATATTACGTTATTGATGTATATAAAGGTCCCACGGAGACGGAGAAGCCAACTCGCCAGGAATGTTGTCAAATATTACCGCCGAGATGTTAGGTTGGGTTAGGTTAGGTTATATTACGTTATTGGTGTATATACAGGTCCCACGGAGACGAAGAGGCCAACTCGCCAGGCATTTTTTCAAATATTACCGCCGAAATGTTAGATTGGTTTAGGTTAGGTTATATTACGTTATTGAAGTATATAAAGGTCCCACGGAGACGTAGAGGCCAACAAGTCAGGAATGTCGTCAAATATTACCGCCGAGATGTTAGATTGGGTTAGGCTAGCTTATATTATGTTATTGATGTATATAAAGGTCCCACGGAGACGTAGAGGCCAACTCGCCAGGAATGATGTCAAATATTACCGCCGAGATGTTAGCTTGGGATAGGTTAGCTTAGATTACGTTATTGATGTATATAAAGGTCCCACGGAGACGTAGAGGCCCACAAGCCAGGTATGTGGTCAAATATTATCGCCGAGATGTTAGGTTGGGTTAGGTTAGGTTATATTACGTTATTGATGTATATAAAGGTCCCACGGAGACGGAGAAGCCAACTCGCCAGGAATGTTGTCAAATATTACCGCCGAGATGTTAGATTGGCTTAGGTTAGGTTATATTACGTTATTGATGTATATAAAGGTCCCACGGAGACGAAGAGGCCAACTCGCCAGGCATTTTTTCAAATATTACCGCCGAGATATTAGGTTGGATTAGGTTAGGTTAGATTACGTTATTGAAGTATATAAAGGTCCCACGGAGACGTAGAGGCCAACAAGCCAGGAATGTGGTCAAATATTACCGCCGATATGTTAGATTGGGTTAGGTTAGGTTATATTACGTTATTGATGTATATAAAGGTCCCACGGAGACGGAGAAGCCAACTCGCCAGGAATGTTGTCAAATATTACCGCCGAGATGTTAGGTTGGGTTAGGTTAGGTTATATTACGTTGTTGGTGTATATACAGGTCCCACGGAGACATAGAGGCCAACAAGACAGGAATGTGGTCAAATATTACCGCCGAGGTGTTAGATTGGGTTAGGTTAGGTTATATTACGTTATTGATGTATATAAAGGTCCCACGGTAACGTAGAGTTCAACTCGCCAGGAATGTTGTCAAATATTAGCGCCGAGATGATAGGTTGGGTTAGGTTAGGTTATACTACGTTATTGATGTATATAAATGTCCCACGGAGACGGAGAAGCCAACTCGCCAGGAATGTTGTCAAATATTACCACCGAGATGTTAGGTTGGGTTAGGTTAGGTTATATTACGTTATTGATGTATATAAAGGTCCCACGGAGACGTAGAGGCCAACTCGCCAGGAATGTTGTCAAATATTACCGCCGAGATGTTAGCTTGGGTTAGGTTAGGTTATATTACGTTATTGATGTATATAAAGGTCCCAAGGAGACGTACGGCCAACTCGCCAGGAATGTTGTCAAATATTACCGCCGAGATGTTAGGTTGGGTTAGGTTAGGTTATATTACGTTATTGAAGTATATAAAGGTCCCACGGAGACGTAGAGGCCAACAAGCCAGGAATGTGGTCAAATATTACCGCCGAGATGTTAGGTTGGGTTAGGTTAGGTTATATTACGTTATTGATGTATATAAAGGTCCCACGGAGACGGAGAAGCCAACTCGCCAGGAATGTTGTCAATTATTACCGCCGAGATGTTAGGTTGGGTTAGGTTAGGTTATATTACGTTATTGGTGTATATACAGGTCCCACGGAGACGAAGAGGCCAACTCGCCAGGCATTTTTTCAAATATTACCGCCGAGATGTTAGATTGGTTTAGGTTAGGTTATATTACGTTATTGAAGTATATAAAGGTCCCACGTAGACGTAGAGGCCAACAAGCCAGGAATGTCGTCAAATATTACCGCCGAGATGTTAGATTGGGTTAGGCTAGCTTATATTATGTTATTGATGTATATAATGGTCCCACGGAGACGTAGAGGCCAACAAGACAGGAATGTGTTCAAATATAACCGCCGAGATGTTAGGTTGGGTTAGGTTAGGTTATATTATGTTATTGATGTATATAAAGGTCCCACGGAGACGTAGAGGCCAACTCGCCAGGAATGTTGTCAAATATTACCGCCGAGATGTTAGGTTGGGTTAGGTTAGGTTATATTACGTTATTGATGTATATAAAGGTCCCACGGAGACGGAGAAGCCAACTCGCCAGGAATGTTGTCAAATATTACCGCCGAGATGTTAGGTTGGGTTAGGTTAGGTTATATTACGTTATTGGTGTATATACAGGTCCCACGGAGACATAGAGGCCAACAAGACAGGAATGTGGTCAAATATTACCGCCGAGGTGTTAGATTGGGTTAGGTTAGGTTATATTACGTTATTGATGTATATAAAGGTCCCACGGTGACGTAGAGGCCAACAAGCCAGGTATGTGGTCAAATATTATCGCCGAGATGTTAGGTTGGGTTAGGCTAGCTTATATTATGTTATTGATGTATATAAAGGTCCCACGGAGACGTAGAGGCCAACTCGCCAGGAATGATGTCAAATATTACCGCCGAGATGTTAGCTTGCGTTAGGTTAGCTTAGATTACGTTATTGATGTATATAAAGGTCCCACGGAGACGTAGAGGCCAACAAGCCAGGTATGTGGTCAAATATTATCGCCGAGATGTTAGGTTGGGTTAGGTTAGGTTATATTACGTTATTGATGTATATAAAGGTCCCACGGAGACGGAGAAGCCAACTCGCCAGGAATGTTGTCAAATATTACCGCCGAGATGTTAGATTGGCTTAGGTTAGGTTATATTACGTTATTGATGTATATAAAGGTCCCACGGAGACGAAGAGGCCAACTCGCCAGGCATTTTTTCAAATATTACCGCCGAGATATTAGGTTGGATTAGGTTAGGTTAGATTACGTTATTGAAGTATATAAAGGTCCCACGGAGACGTAGAGGCCAACAAGCCAGGAATGTGGTCAAATATTACCGCCGATATGTTAGGTTGGGTTAGGTTAGGTTATATTACGTTATTGATGTATATAAAGGTCCCACGGAGACGTAGAGGCCAACTCGCCAGGAATGATGTCAAATATTACCGCCGAGATGTTAGCTTGGGTTAGGTTAGCTTAGATTACGTTATTGATGTATATAAAGGTCCCACGGAGACGTAGAGGCCAACAAGCCAGGTATGTGGTCAAATATTATCGCCGAGATGTTAGGTTGGGTTAGGTTAGGTTATATTACGTTATAGATGTACATAAAGGTCCCACGGAGACGTAGAGTCCAACAAGCCAGGAATGTGATCAAATATTACCGCCGAGATGTAAGATTGGGTTAGGTGATGTTATATTACGTTATAGATGTGTATAAAGATCCCACGGAGACGTAGAGGCCAACTCGCCGGGTATGTTGTCAAATATTACCGCCGAGATGTTAGGTTGGGTTAGGCTAGGTTATATTACGTTATTGATGTATACAAAGGTCCCACGGAGGCGTAAAGGCCAACTCGCCAGGTAAGTTTTCAAATATTACCGCCGAGATGTTAGGTTGGGTTAGGTTAGGTTATATTACGTTATTGATGTATATAACGGTCCCACGGAGACGGAGAAGCCAACTCGCCAGGAATGTTGTCAAATATTACCGCCGAGATGTTAGATTGGCTTAGGTTAGGTTATATTACGTTATTGATGTATATAAAGGTCCCACGGAGACGAAGAGGCCAACTCGCCAGGCATTTTTTCAAATATTACCGCCGAGATATTAGGTTGGATTAGGTTAGGTTAGATTACGTTATTGAAGTATATAAAGGTCCCACGGAGACGTAGAGGCCAACAAGCCAGGAATGTGGTCAAATGTTACCGCCGATATGTTAGGTTGGGTTAGGTTAGGTTATATTACGTTATTGATGTATACAAAAGTCCCACGGAGACGTAGGGGCCAACAAGAGAGGAATGTGGTCAAATATTACCGCCGAGATGTTAGGTTGGGTCAGGTTAGGATATATTACGTTATTGATGTATATCAAGACCCCACGGAGACGTAGAGGTCAACTCGCCAGGAATGTTCTCAAATGTTACCGCCGAGATGATAGGTTAGGTTAGGTTAGGTTATATTTCGTTATTGATGTATATGAAGGTCCCACGGAGACGTAGATGGCAACTAGCCAGGTATGTTGTCAAATATTACCGCCGAGATGTTAGGTTGGGTTACGTAAGCGTATATTACGTTATTGATGTATATGAAGGCCCCACGAGACGGGGAAGCCAACTCGCCAGGAATGTTGTCAAATATTACCGCCGAGATGTTAGCTTGGGTTAGGTTAGGTTATATTACGTTATTGATGTATATAAAGGTCCCAAGGAGACGTACGGCCAACTCGCCAGGAATGTTGTCAAATATTACCGCCGAGATGTTAGGTTGGGTTAGGTTAGGTTATATTACGTTATTGATGTATATAAAGGTCCCACGGTGACGTAGAGTTCAACTCGCCAGGAATGTTGTCAAATATTAGCGCCGAGATGATAGGTTGGGTTACGTTAGGTTATATTACGTTATTGATGTATATAAAGGTCCCACGGAGACGGAGAAGCCAACTCGCCAGGAATGTTGTCAAATATTACCGCCGAGATGTTAGGTTGGGTTAGGTTAGGTTATATTACGTTATTGATGTATATAAAGGTCCCACGGAGACGTAGAGGCCAACTCGCCAGGAATGTTCTCAAATGTTACCGCCGAGATGATAGGTTAGGTTAGGTTAGGTTATATTTCGTTATTGATGTATATGAAGGTCCCACGGGGACGTAGATGGCAACTAGCCAGGTATGTTGTCAAATATTACCGCCGAAATGTTAGGTTGGGTTACGTAAGCGTATATTACGTTATTGATGTATATGAAGGCCCCACGAGACGGGGAAGCCAACTCGTCAGGAATGTTGTCAAATATTACCGCCGAGATGTTAGCTTGGGTTAGGTTAGGTTATATTACGTTATTGATGTATATAAAGGTCCCAAGGAGACGTACGGCCAACTCGCCAGGAATGTGGTCAAATATTACCGCCGAGATGTTAGGTTGGGTTAGGTTAGGTTATATTAGGTTATTGATGTATATAAATGTTCCACGGAGACGTAGATGCCGACTCGCCAGGAATGTTTTCAAATATTACCGCCGAGATGTTAGGTTGAGTTAGGTTAGGTTATATTACGTTATAGATGTATATAAAGGTCCCACGGAGACGTAGAGCCCAACAAGCCAGGAATGTGGTCAAATATTACCGCCGAGATGTAAGATTGGTTCAGGTTAGGTTATATTAACTTATTGATGTATATAAAGATCTCACGGAGACGTAGAGGCCAACTCGCCAGGTATGTTGTCAAATGTTACCGCCGAGATGTTAGGTTGGGTTAGGTTATGTTATATTACGTTATTGATGTATATAAAGGTCCCACGGAGGCGAAGAAGCCAACTCGCCAGGAATGTTCTCAAATATTACTGCCGAGATGTTAGGTTGGGTTAGGTTAGGTTACATTACGTTATTGATGTATATAAAGTTCCCACGGAGACGGAAAAGCCAACTCACCAGGAATGTTGTCAAATATTACCACCGAGATGTTAGGTTGGGTTAGGTTAGGTTATATTACGTTATTGATGTATATAAAGGTCCCACGGAGACGTAGAGACCAACTCGCCAGGAATGTTGTCAAATATTACCGCTGAGATGTTAGGTTGGGTTAGGTTATGTTATATTACGTTGTTGATGTATATAAAGGTCCCACGGAGACGTAGAGGCCAACTCGCCAGGTATGTTGTCAAATGTTACCGCCGAGATGTTAGGTTGGGTTCGGTTATGTTATATTACGTTATTGATGTATATAAAGGTCCCACGGAGGCGGAGAAGCCAACTCGCCAGGAATGTTCTCAAATATTACTGCCGAGATGTTAGGTTGGGTTAGGTTAGGTTATATTACGTTATTGATGTATATAAAGGTCCCACGGAGACGGAGAAGCCAACTCGCCAGGAATGTTGTCAAATATTACCGCCGAGATGTTAGGTTGGGTTAGGTTAGGTTATATTAGGTTATTGATGTATATAAAGGTCCCACGGAGACGTAGAGGCCAACTCGCCAGGAATGTTGTCAAATATTATTGACGAGATAATAGGTCGGGTTAGGTTACGTTTAATTACGTTATTGATGTATATGAAGGTCAAACGGAGACGTAGAGGCCAACTCGCTAGGAATGATGTCAAATATTACCGCGGAGATGTTAGATTGGGTTAGGTTACGTTATATTACGTTATTGATGTATATGAAGGTCAAACGGAGACGTAGAAGCCAACTCGCTAGGAAAGGTGTCAAATATTACCGCCGAGATGTCAGATTGGGTTAGGTTAGGTTATATTACGTTATTGAAGTATATAAAGGTCCCACGTAGACGGATAAGCCAACTCGCCAGGAATGTTGTCAAATATTACCGCCGAGATGTTAGGTTGGGTTAGGTTAGGTTGTATTACATTATTGATGTATATAAAGGTCCCACGGAGACGTAGGGGCCAACAAGAGAGGAATGTGGTCAAATATTACCGCCGAGATGTTAGGTTGGGTTAGGTTAGGTTATATTACGTTATTGGTGTATATACAGGTCCCACGGAGACATAGAGGCCAACAAGACAGGAATGTGGTCAAATATTACCGCCGAGGTGTTAGATTGGGTTAGGTTAGGTTATATTACGTTATTGATGTATATAAAGGTCCCACGGTAACGTAGAGTTCAACTCGCCAGGAATGTTGTCAAATATTAGCGCCGAGATGATAGGTTGGGTTAGGTTAGGTTATACTACGTTATTGATGTATATAAATGTCCCACGGAGACGGAGAAGCCAACTCGCCAGGAATGTTGTCAAATATTACCGCCGAGATGATAGGTTGGGTTAGGTTAGGTTATAATACGTTATTGATGTATATGAAGGTCAAACGGAGACGTAGAGGCCAACTCGCCAGGAATGATGTCAAATATTACCGCCGAGGTGTTAGATTGGGTTAGGTTAGGTTATATTACGTTATTGATGTATATCAAGACCCCACGGAGACGTAGAGGTCAACTCGCCAGGAATGTTCTCAAATGTTACCGCCGAGATGATAGGTTAGGTTAGGTTAGGTTATATTTCGTTATTGATGTATATGAAGGTCCCACGGGGACGTAGATGGCAACTAGCCAGGTATGTTGTCAAATATTACCGCCGAAATGTTAGGTTGGGTTACGTAAGCGTATATTACGTTATTGATGTATATGAAGGCCCCACGAGACGGGGAAGCCAACTCGTCAGGAATGTTGTCAAATATTACCGCCGAGATGTTAGCTTGGGTTAGGTTAGGTTATATTACGTTATTGATGTATATAAAGGTCCCAAGGAGACGTACGGCCAACTCGCCAGGAATGTGGTCAAATATTACCGCCGAGATGTTAGGTTGGGTTAGGTTAGGTTATATTAGGTTATTGATGTATATAAATGTTCCACGGAGACGTAGATGCCGACTCGCCAGGAATGTTTTCAAATATTACCGCCGAGATGTTAGGTTGAGTTAGGTTAGGTTATATTACGTTATAGATGTATATAAAGGTCCCACGGAGACGTAGAGCCCAACAAGCCAGGAATGTGGTCAAATATTACCGCCGAGATGTAAGATTGGTTCAGGTTAGGTTATATTAACTTATTGATGTATATAAAGATCTCACGGAGACGTAGAGGCCAACTCGCCAGGTATGTTGTCAAATGTTACCGCCGAGATGTTAGGTTGGGTTAGGTTATGTTATATTACGTTATTGATGTATATAAAGGTCCCACGGAGGCGAAGAAGCCAACTCGCCAGGAATGTTCTCAAATATTACTGCCGAGATGTTAGGTTGGGTTAGGTTAGGTTACATTACGTTATTGATGTATATAAAGTTCCCACGGAGACGGAAAAGCCAACTCACCAGGAATGTTGTCAAATATTACCACCGAGATGTTAGGTTGGGTTAGGTTAGGTTATATTACGTTATTGATGTATATAAAGGTCCCACGGAGACGTAGAGACCAACTCGCCAGGAATGTTGTCAAATATTACCGCTGAGATGTTAGGTTGGGTTAGGTTATGTTATATTACGTTGTTGATGTATATAAAGGTCCCACGGAGACGTAGAGGCCAACTCGCCAGGTATGTTGTCAAATGTTACCGCCGAGATGTTAGGTTGGGTTCGGTTATGTTATATTACGTTATTGATGTATATAAAGGTCCCACGGAGGCGGAGAAGCCAACTCGCCAGGAATGTTCTCAAATATTACTGCCGAGATGTTAGGTTGGGTTAGGTTAGGTTATATTACGTTATTGATGTATATAAAGGTCCCACGGAGACGGAGAAGCCAACTCGCCAGGAATGTTGTCAAATATTACCGCCGAGATGATAGGTTGGGTTAGGTTAGGTTATAATACGTTATTGATGTATATGAAGGTCAAACGGAGACGTAGAGGTCAACTCGCCAGGAATGATGTCAAATATTACCGCCGAGGTGTTAGATTGGGTTAGGTTAGGTTATATTACGTTATTGATGTATATCAAGACCCCACGGAGACGTAGAGGTCAACTCGCCAGGAATGTTCTCAAATGTTACCGCCGAGATGATATGTTAGGTTAGGTTAGGTTATATTTCGTTATTGATGTATATGAAGGTCCCACGGAGACGTAGATGGCAACTAGCCAGGTATGTTGTCATATGTTACCGCCGAGATGTTAGGTTGGGTTACGTGAGCGTATATTACGTTATTGATGTATATGAAGGCCCCACGAGACGGGGAAGCCAACTCGCCAGGAATGTTGTCAAATATTACCGCCGAGATGTTAGCTTGGGTTAGGTTAGGTTATATTACGTTATTGATGTATATAAAGGTCCCAAGGAGACGTACGGCCAACTCGCCAGGAATGTTGTCAAATATTACCGCCGAGATGTTAGGTTGGGTTAGGTTAGGTTATATTACGTTATTGATGTATATAAAGGTACCACGGTGACGTAGAGTTCAACTCACCAGGAATGTTGTCAAATATTAGCGCCGAGATGATAGGTTGGGTTAGGTTAGGTTATATTACGTTATTGATGTATATAAAGGTCCCACGGAGACGTAGAGGCCAACTCGTCAGGAATGTTGTCAAATATTAGCGCCGAGATGATATGTTGGGTTAGGTTACGTTATATTACGTTATTGATGTATATGAAGGTCAAACGGAGACGAAGAGGCCAACTGGGCAGGTAAGTTTTCAAATATTACAGACGAGATATTAGGTTGGATTAGGTTACGTTATATTACGTTATTGATGTATATAAAGGTCCCACGGAGACGGAGAAGCCAACTCGCCAGGAATGTTGTCAAATATTACCGCCGAGATGTTAGGTTGGGTTAGGTTAGGTTATATTAGGTTATTGATGTATATAAAGGTCCCACGGAGACGTAGAGGCCAACTCGCCAGGAATGTTGTCAAATATTATTGACGAGATAATAGGTCGGGTTAGGTTACGTTTAATTACGTTATTGATGTATAGGAAGGTCAAACGGAGACGTAGAGGCCAACTCGCTAGGAATGATGTCAAATATTACCGCGGAGATGTTAGATTGGGTTAGGTTACGTTATATTACGTTATTGATGTATATGAAGGTCAAACGGAGACGTAGAAGCCAACTCGCTAGGAAAGATGTCAAATATTACCGCCGAGATGTCAGATTGGGTTAGGTTAGGTTATATTACGTTATCGAAGTATATAAAGGTCCCACGGAGACGTAGAGGCCAACAAGCCAGGAATGTGGTCAAATATTACCGCCGAGATGTTAGGTTGGGTTAGGTTAGGTTATATTACGTTATTGATGTATATAAAGGTCCCACGGAGACGTAGGGGCCAACAAGAGAGGAATGTGGTCAAATATTACCGCCGAGATGTTAGGTTGGGTTAGGTTAGGTTATATTACGTTATTGGTGTATATACAGGTCCCACGGAGACATAGAGGCCAACAAGACAGGAATGTGGTCAAATATTACCGCCGAGGTGTTAGATTGGGTTAGGTTAGGTTATATTACGTTATTGATGTATATAAAGGTCCCGCGGTAACGTAGAGTTCAACTCGCCAGGAATGTTGTCAAATATTAGCGCCGAGATGATAGGTTGGGTTAGGTTAGGTTATACTACGTTATTGATGTATATAAATGTCCCACGGAGACGGAGAAGCCAACTCGCCAGGAATGTTGTCAAATATTACCGCCGAGATGATAGGTTGGGTTAGGTTAGGTTATAATACGTTATTGATGTATATGAAGGTCAAACGGAGACGTAGAGGCCAACTCGCCAGGAATGATGTCAAATATTACCGCCGAGGTGTTAGCTTGCGTTAGGTTAGCTTAGATTACGTTATTGATGTATATAAAGGTCCCACGGAGACGTAGAGGCCAACAAGCCAGGTATGTGGTCAAATATTATCGCCGAGATGTTAGGTTGGGTTAGGTTAGGTTATATTACGTTATTGATGTATATAAAGGTCCCACGGAGACGGAGAAGCCAACTCGCCAGGAATGTTGTCAAATATTACCGCCGAGATGTTAGATTGGCTTAGGTTAGGTTATATTACGTTATTGATGTATATAAAGGTCCCACGGAGACGAAGAGGCCAACTCGCCAGGCATTTTTTCAAATATTACCGCCGAGATATTAGGTTGGATTAGGTTAGGTTAGATTACGTTATTGAAGTATATAAAGGTCCCACGGAGACGTAGAGGCCAACAAGCCAGGAATGTGGTCAAATATTACCGCCGATATGTTAGGTTGGGTTAGGATAGGTTATATTACGTTATTGATGTATATAAAGGTCCCACGGAGACGTAGAGGCCAACTCGCCAGGAATGATGTCAAATATTACCGCCGAGATGTTAGCTTGGGTTAGGTTAGCTTAGATTACGTTATTGATGTATATAAAGGTCCCACGGAGACGTAGAGGCCAACAAGCCAGGTATGTGGTCAAATATTATCGCCGAGATGTTAGGTTGGGTTAGGTTAGGTTATATTACGTTATTGATGTATATAAAGGTCCCACGGAGACGGAGAAGCCAACTCGCCAGGAATGTTGTCAAATATTACCGCCGAGATGTTAGATTGGCTTAGGTTAGGTTATATTACGTTATTGATGTATATAAAGGTCCCACGGAGACGAAGAGGCCAACTCGCCAGGCATTTTTTCAAATATTACCGCCGAGATATTAGGTTGGATTAGGTTAGGTTAGATTACGTTATTGAAGTATATAAAGGTCCCACGGAGACGTAGAGGCCAACAAGCCAGGAATGTGGTCAAATGTTACCGCCGATATGTTAGGTTGGGTTAGGTTAGGTTATATTACGTTATTGATGTATACAAAAGTCCCACGGAGACGTAGGGGCCAACAAGAGAGGAATGTGGTCAAATATTACCGCCGAGATGTTAGGTTGGGTCAGGTTAGGATATATTACGTTATTGATGTATATCAAGACCCCACGGAGACGTAGAGGTCAACTCGCCAGGAATGTTCTCAAATGTTACCGCCGAGATGATAGGTTAGGTTAGGTTAGGTTATATTTCGTTATTGATGTATATGAAGGTCCCACGGAGACGTAGATGGCAACTAGCCAGGTATGTTGTCAAATATTACCGCCGAGATGTTAGGTTGGGTTACGTAAGCGTATATTACGTTATTGATGTATATGAAGGCCCCACGAGACGGGGAAGCCAACTCGCCAGGAATGTTGTCAAATATTACCGCCGAGATGTTAGCTTGGGTTAGGTTAGGTTATATTACGTTATTGATGTATATAAAGGTCCCAAGGAGACGTACGGCCAACTCGCCAGGAATGTTGTCAAATATTACCGCCGAGATGTTAGGTTGGGTTAGGTTAGGTTATATTACGTTATTGATGTATATAAAGGTCCCACGGTGACGTAGAGTTCAACTCGCCAGGAATGTTGTCAAATATTAGCGCCGAGATGATAGGTTGGGTTAGGTTAGGTTATATTACGTTATTGATGTATATAAAGGTCCCACGGAGACGGAGAAGCCAACTCGCCAGGAATGTTGTCAAATATTACCGCCGAGATGTTAGCTTGGGTTAGGTTAGGTTATATTACGTTATTGATGTATATAAAGGTCCCACGGAGACGTAGAGGCCAACTCGCCAGGAATGTTGTCAAATATTATCGACGAGATGATAGGTCGGGTTAGGTTACGTTATATTACGTTATTGATGTATATGAAGGTCAAACGGAGACGTAGAGGCCAACTCGCTAGGAATGATGTCAAATATTACCGCCGAGATGTTAGATTGGGTTAGGTTACGTTATATTACGTTATTGATGTATATGAAGGTCAAACGGAGACGTAGAAGCCAACTCGCTAGGAAAGATGTCAAATATTACCGCCGAGATGTCAGATTGGGTTAGGTTAGGTTATATTACGTTATTGATGCATATAAAGGTCCCACGGAGACGTAGAGGCCAACAAGCCAGGTATGTGGTCAAATATTATCGCCGAGATGTTAGGTTGGGTTAGGTTAGGTTACATTACGTTATTGATGTATATAAAGTTCCCACGGAGACGGAAAAGCCAACTCGCCAGGAATGTTGTCAAATATTACCACCGAGATGTTAGGTTGGGTTAGGTTAGGTTATATTACGTTATTGATGTATATAAAGGTCCCACGGAGACGTAGAGACCAACTCGCCAGGAATGTTGTCAAATATTACCGCTGAGATGTTAGGTTGGGTTAGGTTATGTTATATTACGTTGTTGATGTATATAAAGGTCCCACGGAGACGTAGAGGCCAACTCGCCAGGTATGTTGTCAAATGTTACCGCCGAGATGTTAGGTTGGGTTCGGTTATGTTATATTACGTTATTGATGTATATAAAGGTCCCACGGAGGCGGAGAAGCCAACTCGCCAGGAATGTTCTCAAATATTACTGCCGAGATGTTAGGTTGGGTTAGGTTAGGTTATATTACGTTATTGATGTATATAAAGGTCCCACGGAGACGGAGAAGCCAACTCGCCAGGAATGTTGTCAAATATTACCGCCGAGATGATAGGTTGGGTTAGGTTAGGTTATAATACGTTATTGATGTATATGAAGGTCAAACGGAGACGTAGAGGTCAACTCGCCAGGAATGATGTCAAATATTACCGCCGAGGTGTTAGATTGGGTTAGGTTAGGTTATATTACGTTATTGATGTATATCAAGACCCCACGGAGACGTAGAGGTCAACTCGCCAGGAATGTTCTCAAATGTTACCGCCGAGATGATAGGTTAGGTTAGGTTAGGTTATATTTCGTTATTGATGTATATGAAGGTCCCACGGAGACGTAGATGGCAACTAGCCAGGTATGTTGTCATATATTACCGCCGAGATGTTAGGTTGGGTTACGTAAGCGTATATTACGTTATTGATGTATATGAAGGCCCCACGAGACGGGGAAGCCAACTCGCCAGGAATGTTGTCAAATATTACCGCCGAGATGTTAGCTTGGGTTAGGTTAGGTTATATTACGTTATTGATGTATATAAAGGTCCCAAGGAGACGTACGGCCAACTCGCCAGGAATGTGGTCAAATATTACCGCCGAGATGTTAGGTTGGGTTAGGTTAGGTTATATTAGGTTATTGATGTATATAAATGTTCCACGGAGACGTAGATGCCGACTCGCCAGGAATGTTTTGAAATATTACCGCCGAGATGTTAGGTTGAGTTAGGTTAGGTTATATTACGTTATAGATGTATATAAAGGTCCCACGGAGACGTAGAGCCCAACAAGCCAGGAATGTGGTCAAATATTACCGCCGAGATGTAAGATTGGTTCAGGTTAGGTTATATTAACTTATTGATGTATATAAAGATCTCACGGAGACGTAGAGGCCAACTCGCCAGGTATGTTGTCAAATGTTACCGCCGAGATGTTAGGTTGGGTTAGGTTATGTTATATTACGTTATTGATGTATATAAAGGTCCCACGGAGGCGAAGAAGCCAACTCGCCAGGAATGTTCTCAAATATTACTGCCGAGATGTTAGGTTGGGTTAGGTTAGGTTACATTACGTTATTGATGTATATAAAGTTCCCACGGAGACGGAAAAGCCAACTCGCCAGGAATGTTGTCAAATATTACCACCGAGATGTTAGGTTGGGTTAGGTTAGGTTATATTACGTTATTGATGTATATAATGGTCCCACGGAGACGTAGAGACCAACTCGCCAGGAATGTTGTCAAATATTACCGCTGAGATGTTAGGTTGGGTTAGGTTATGTTATATTACGTTGTTGATGTATATAAAGGTCCCACGGAGACGTAGAGGCCAACTCGCCAGGTATGTTGTCAAATGTTACCGCCGAGATGTTAGGTTGGGTTCGGTTATGTTATATTACGTTACTGATGTATATAAAGGTCCCACGGAGGCGGAGAAGCCAACTCGCCAGGAATGTTCTCAAATATTACTGCCGAGATGTTAGGTTGGGTTAGGTTAGGTTATATTACGTTATTGATGTATATAAAGGTCCCACGGAGACGGAGAAGCCAACTCGCCAGGAATGTTGTCAAATATTACCGCCGAGATGATAGGTTGGGTTAGGTTAGGTTATAATACGTTATTGATGTATATGAAGGTCAAACGGAGACGTAGAGGTCAACTCGCCAGGAATGATGTCATATATTACCGCCGAGATGTTAGCTTGGGTTAGGTTAGGTTATATTACGTTATTGATGTATATAAAGGTCCCAAGGAGACGTACGGCCAACTCGCCAGGAATGTTGTCAAATATTACCGCCGAGATGTTAGCTTGGGTTAGGTTAGGTTATATTACGTTATTGATGTATATAAAGGTCCCAAGGAGACGTACGGCCAACTCGCCAGGAATGTTGTCAAATATTACCGCCGAGATGATATGTTGGGTTAGGTTACGTTATATTACGTTATTGATGTATATGAAGGTCAAACGGAGACGAAGAGGCCAACTGGGCAGGTAAGTTTTCAAATATTACAGACGAGATATTAGGTTGGATTAGGTTACGTTATATTACGTTATTGATGTATATAAAGGTCCCACGGAGACGGAGAAGCCAACTCGCCAGGAATGTTGTCAAATATTACCGCCGAGATGTTAGGTTGGGTTAGGTTAGGTTATATTAGGTTATTGATGTATATAAAGGTCCCACGGAGACGTAGAGGCCAACTCGCCAGGAATGTTGTCAAATATTATTGACGAGATAATAGGTCGGGTTAGGTTACGTTTAATTACGTTATTGATGTATATGAAGGTCAAACGGAGACGTAGAGGCCAACTCGCTAGGAATGATGTCAAATATTACCGCGGAGATGTTAGATTGGGTTAGGTTACGTTATATTACGTTATTGATGTATATGAAGGTCAAACGGAGACGTAGAAGCCAACTCGCTAGGAAAGATGTCAAATATTACCGCCGAGATGTCAGATTGGGTTAGGTTAGGTTATATTACGTTATTGAAGTATATAAAGGTCCCACGGAGACGTAGAGGCCAACAAGCCAGGAATGTGGTCAAATATTACCGCCGAGATGTTAGGTTGGGTTAGGTTAGGTTATATTACGTTATTGATGTATACAAAAGTCCCACGGAGACGTAGGGGCCAACAAGAGAGGAATGTGGTCAAATATTACCGCCGAGATGTTAGGTTGGGTCAGGTTAGGTTATATTACGTTATTGATGTATATAAAGATCCCACGGAGACGCAGAAGCCAACTCGCCAGGAATGTTGTCAAATATTACCGCCGAGATGTTAGGTTGGGTTAGGTTACGTTATTTTACGTTATTGATGTATAGAAGGTCCCACGGAGACATAGAGGCCAACAAGGCAGGAATGTGGTCAAATATTACCGCCGAGATGTTAGGTTGGGTTAGGTTAGGTTATATTACGTTATTGAAGTATATAAAGGTCCCACGGAGACGTAGAGGCCAACAAGCCAGGAATGTGGTCAAATATTACCGCCGAGATGTTAGATTGGCTTAGGTTAGGTTATATTACGTTATTGATGTATATAAATGTCCCACGGAGACGAAGAGGCCAACTCGCCAGGCATTTTTTCAAATATTACCGCCGAGATATTAGGTTGGATTAGGTTAGGTTAGATTACGTTATTGAAGTATATAAAGGTCCCACGGAGACGTAGAGGCCAACAAGCCAGGAATGATGTCAAATATTACCGCCGAGATGTTAGCTTGGGTTAGGTTAGCTTAGATTACGTTATTGATGTATATAAAGGTCCCACGGAGACGTAGAGGCCAACAAGCCAGGTATGTGGTCAAATATTATCGCCGAGATGTTAGGTTGGGTTAGGTTAGGTTATATTACGTTATTGATGTATATAAAGGTCCCACGGAGACGGAGAAGCCAACTCGCCAGGAATGTTGTCAAATATTACCGCCGAGATGTTAGATTGGCTTAGGTTAGGTTATATTACGTTATTGATGTATATAAAGGTCCCACGGAGACGAAGAGGCCAACTCGCCAGGCATTTTTTCAAATATTACCGCCGAGATATTAGGTTGGATTAGGTTACGTTAGATTACGTTATTGAAGTATATAAAGGTCCCACGGAGACGTAGAGGCCAACAAGCCAGGAATGTGGTCAAATATTACCGCCGATATGTTAGGTTGGGTTAGGTTAGGTTATATTACGTTATTGATGTATATAAAGGTCCCACGGAGACGGAGAAGCCAACTCGCCAGGAATGTTGTCAAATATTACCGCCGAGATGTTAGGTTGGGTTAGGTTAGGTTATATTACGTTATTGGTGTATATACAGGTCCCACGGAGACGGAGAAGCCAACTCGCCAGGAATGTTGTCAAATATTACCACCGAGATGTTAGGTTGGGTTAGGTTAGGTTATATTACGTTATTGATGTATATAAAGGTCCCACGGAGACGTAGAGGCCAACTCGCCAGGAATGTTGTCAAATATTACCGCCGAGATGTTAGGTTGGGTTAGGTTAGGTTATATTACGTTATTGATGTATATGAAGGTCAAACGGAGACGTAGAGGCCAACACGCCAGGAATGATGTCAAATATTACCGCCGACGTGTTAGATTGGCTTAGGTTAGGTTATATTACGTTATTGATGTATATCAAGACCCCACGGAGACGTAGAGGTCAACGCGCCAGGAATGTTCTCAAATGTTACCGCCGAGATGTTAGATTGGCTTAGGTTAGGTTATATTACGTTATTGATGTATATAAAGGTCCCACGGAGACGAAGAGGCCAACTCGCCAGGCATTTTTTCAAATATTACCGCCGAGATATTAGGTTGGATTAGGTTACGTTAGATTACGTTATTGAAGTATATAAAGGTCCCACGGAGACGTAGAGGCCAACAAGCCAGGAATGTGGTCAAATATTACCGCCGAGATGTTAGGTTGGGTTAGGTTAGGTTATATTTCGTTATTGATGTATATGAAGGTCCCACGGAGACGCAGATGGCAACTAGCCAGGTATGTTGTCAAATATTACCGCCGAGATGTTAGGTTGGGTTACGTAAGCGTATATTACGTTATTGATCTATATGAAGGCCCCACGAGACGGGGAAGCCAACTCGCCAGGAATGTTGTCAAATATTACCGCCGAGATGTTAGCTTGGGTTAGGTTAGGTTATATTACGTTATTGATGTATATAAAGGTCCCAAGGAGACGTACGGCCAACTCGACAGGAATGTTGTCAAATATTACCGCCGAGATGTTAGGTTGGGTTAGGTTAGGTTATATTACGTTATTGATGCATATAAAGGTCCCACGGTGACGTAGAGTTCAACTCGCCAGGAATGTTGTCAAATATTAGCGCCGAGATGATAGGTTGGGTTAGGTTAGGTTATATTACGTTATTGATGTATATAAAGGTCCCACGGAGACGGAGAAGCCAACTCGCCAGGAATGTTGTCAAATATTACCGCCGAGATGTTAGGTTGGGTTAGGTTAGGTTATATTACGTTATTGATGTATATAAAGGTCCCACGGAGACGTAGAGGCCAACTCGCCAGGAATGTTGTCAAATATTATCGACGAGATGATAGGTCGGATTAGGTTACGTTATATTACGTTATTGATGTATATGAAGGTCAAACGGAGACGAAGAGGCCAACTGGGCAGGTAAGTTTTCAAATATTACAGACGAGATATTAGGTTGGATTAGGTTACGTTATATTACGTTATTGATGTATATAAAGGTCCCACGGAGACGGAGAAGCCAACTCGCCAGGAATGTTGTCAAATATTACCGCCGAGATGTTAGGTTGGGTTAGGTTAGGTTATATTAGGTTATTGATGTATATAAAGGTCCCACGGAGACGTAGAGGCCAACTCGCCAGGAATGTTGTCAAATATTATTGACGAGATAATAGGTCGGGTTAGGTTACGTTTAATTACGTTATTGATGTATATAAAGGTCCCACGGAGACGGAGAAGCCAACTCGCCAGGAATGTTGTCAAATATTACCGCCGAGATGTTAGGTTGGGTTAGGTTAGGTTATATTAGGTTATTGATGTATATAAAGGTCCCACGGAGACGTAGAGGCCAACTCGCCAGGAATGTTGTCAAATATTATTGACGAGATAATAGGTCGGGTTAGGTTACGTTTAATTACGTTATTGATGTATATGAAGGTCAAACGGAGACGTAGAGGCCAACTCGCTAGGAATGATGTCAAATATTACCGCGGAGATGTTAGATTGGGTTAGGTTACGTTATATTACGTTATTGATGTATATGAAGGTCAAACGGAGACGTAGAAGCCAACTCGCTAGGAAAGATGTCAAATATTACCGCCGAGATGTCAGATTGGGTTAGGTTAGGTTATATTACGTTATTGAAGTATATAAAGGTCCCACGGAGACGTAGAGGCCAACAAGCCAGGAATGTGGTCAAATATTACCGCCGAGATGTTAGGTTGGGTTAGGTTAGGTTATATTACGTTATTGATGTATACAAAAGTCCCACGGAGACGTAGGGGCCAACAAGAGAGGAATGTGGTCAAATATTACCGCCGAGATGTTAGGTTGGGTCAGGTTAGGTTATATTACGTTATTGATGTATATAAAGATCCCACGGAGACGCAGAAGCCAACTCGCCAGGAATGTTGTCAAATATTACCGCCGAGATGTTAGGTTGGGTTAGGTTACGTTATTTTACGTTATTGATGTATATGAAGGTCCCACGGAGACATAGAGGCCAACAAGGCAGGAATGTGGTCAAATATTACCGCCGAGATGTTAGGTTGGGTTAGGTTAGGTTATATTACGTTATTGAAGTATATAAAGGTCCCACGGAGACGTAGAGGCCAACAAGCCAGGAATGTGGTCAAATATTACCGCCGAGATGTTAGGTTGGGTTAGGTTAGGTTATATTACGTTATTGATGTATATAAAGGTCCCACGGAGACGGAGAAGCCAACTCGCCAGGAATGTTGTCAAATATTACCGCCGAGATGTTAGATTGGCTTAGGTTAGGTTATATTACGTTATTGATGTATATAAATGTCCCACGGAGACGAAGAGGCCAACTCGCCAGGCATTTTTTCAAATATTACCGCCGAGATATTAGGTTGGATTAGGTTAGGTTAGATTACGTTATTGAAGTATATAAAGGTCCCACGGAGACGTAGAGGCCAACAAGCCAGGAATGTGGTCAAATATTACCGCCGAGATGTTAGGTTGGGTTAGGTTAGGTTATATTTCGTTATTGATGTATATGAAGGTCCCACGGAGACGCAGATGGCAACTAGCCAGGTATGTTGTCAAATATTACCGCCGAGATGTTAGGTTGGGTTACGTAAGCGTATATTACGTTATTGATCTATATGAAGGCCCCACGAGACGGGGAAGCCAACTCGCCAGGAATGTTGTCAAATATTACCGCCGAGATGTTAGCTTGGGTTAGGTTAGGTTATATTACGTTATTGATGTATATAAAGGTCCCAAGGAGACGTACGGCCAACTCGCCAGGAATGTTGTCAAATATTACCGCCGAGATGTTAGGTTGGGTTAGGTTAGGTTATATTACGTTATTGATGTATATAAAGGTCCCACGGTGACGTAGAGTTCAACTCGCCAGGAATGTTGTCAAATATTAGCGCCGAGATGATAGGTTGGGTTAGGTTAGGTTATATTACGTTATTGATGTATATAAAGGTCCCACGGAGACGGAGAAGCCAACTCGCCAGGAATGTTGTCAAATATTACCGCCGAGATGTTAGGTTGGGTTAGGTTAGGTTATATTACGTTATTGATGTATATAAAGGTCCCACGGAGACGTAGAGGCCAACTCGCCAGGAATGTTGTCAAATATTATCGACGAGATGATAGGTCGGGTTAGGTTACGTTATATTACGTTATTGATGTATATGAAGGTCAAACGGAGACGTAGAGGCCAACTCGCTAGGAATGATGTCAAATATTACCGCCGAGATGTTAGATTGGGTTAGGTTACGTTATATTACGTTATTGATGTATATGAAGGTCCCACGGAGACGTAGAGGCCAACAAGCCAGGAATGTGGTCAAATATTACCGCCGATATGTTAGGTTGGGTTAGGTTAGGTTATATTACGTTATTGATGTATATAAAGGTCCCACGGAGACGGAGAAGCCAACTCGCCAGGAATGTTGTCAAATATTACCGCCGAGATGTTAGGTTGTGTTAGGTTAGGTTATATTACGTTATTGGTGTATATACAGGTCCCACGGAGACATAGAGGCCAACAAGACAGGAATGTGGTCAAATATTACCGCCGAGGTGTTAGATTGGGTTAGGTTAGGTTATATTACGTTATTGATGTATATAAAGGTCCCACGGTAACGTAGAGTTCAACTCGCCAGGAATGTTGTCAAATATTAGCGCCGAGATGATAGGTTGGGTTAGGTTAGGTTATACTACGTTATTGATGTATATAAATGTCCCACGGAGACGGAGAAGCCAACTCGTCAGGAATGTTGTCAAATATTACCGCCGAGATGATAGGTTGGGTTAGGTTAGGTTATAATACGTTATTGATGTATATGAAGGTCAAACGGAGACGTAGAGGCCAACTCGCCAGGAATGATGTCAAATATTACCGCCGAGGTGTTAGATTGGGTTAGGTTAGGTTATATTACGTTATTGATGTATATCAAGACCCCACGGAGACGTAGAGGTCAACTCGCCAGGAATGTTCTCAAATGTTACCGCCGAGATGATAGGTTAGGTTAGGTTAGGTTATATTTCGTTATTGATGTATATGAAGGTCCCACGGGGACGTAGATGGCAACTAGCAAGGTATGTTGTCAAATATTACCGCCGAAATGTTAGGTTGGGTTACGTAAGCGTATATTACGTTATTGATGTATATGAAGGCCCCACGAGACGGGGAAGCCAACTCGCCAGGAATGTTGTCAAATATTACCGCCGAGATGTTAGCTTGGGTTAGGTTAGGTTATATTACGTTATTGATGTATATAAAGGTCCCAAGGAGACGTACGGCCAACTCGCCAGGAATGTTGTCAAATATTACCGCCGAGATGTTAGGTTGGGTTAGGTTAGGTTATATTAGGTTATTGATGTATATAAAGGTCCCACGGAGACGTAGAGGCCAACTCGCCAGGTATGTTGTCAAATATTATTGACGAGATAATAGGTCGGGTTAGGTTACGTTTAATTACGTTATTGATGTATATAAAGGTCCCACGGAGACGGAGAAGCCAACTCGCCAGGAATGTTGTCAAATATTACCGCCGAGATGTTAGGTTGGGTTAGGTTAGGTTATATTAGGTTATTGATGTATATAAAGGTCCCACGGAGACGTAGAGGCCAACTCGCCAGGAATGTTGTCAAATATTATTGACGAGATAATAGGTCGGGTTAGGTTACGTTTAATTACGTTATTGATGTATATGAAGGTCAAACGGAGACGTAGAGGCCAACTCGCTAGGAATGATGTCAAATATTACCGCGGAGATGTTAGATTGGGTTAGGTTACGTTATATTACGTTATTGATGTATATGAAGGTCAAACGGAGACGTAGAAGCCAACTCGCTAGGAAAGATGTCAAATATTACCGCCGAGATGTCAGATTGGGTTAGGTTAGGTTATATTACGTTATTGAAGTATATAAAGGTCCCACGGAGACGTAGAGGCCAACAAGCCAGGAATGTGGTCAAATATTACCGCCGAGATGTTAGGTTGGGTTAGGTTAGGTTATATTACGTTATTGATGTATACAAAAGTCCCACGGAGACGTAGGGGCCAACAAGAGAGGAATGTGGTCAAATATTACCGCCGAGATGTTAGGTTGGGTCAGGTTAGGTTATATTACGTTATTGATGTATATAAAGATCCCACGGAGACGCAGAAGCCAACTCGCCAGGAATGTTGTCAAATATTACCGCCGAGATGTTAGGTTGGGTTAGGTTACGTTATTTTACGTTATTGATGTATATGAAGGTCCCACGGAGACATAGAGGCCAACAAGGCAGGAATGTGGTCAAATATTACCGCCGAGATGTTAGGTTGGGTTAGGTTAGGTTATATTACGTTATTGAAGTATATAAAGGTCCCACGGAGACGTAGAGGCCAACAAGCCAGGAATGTGGTCAAATATTACCGCCGAGATGTTAGGTTGGGTTAGGTTAGGTTATATTACGTTATTGATGTATATAAAGGTCCCACGGAGACGGAGAAGCCAACTCGCCAGGAATGTTGTCAAATATTACCGCCGAGATGTTAGATTGGCTTAGGTTAGGTTATATTACGTTATTGATGTATATAAATGTCCCACGGAGACGAAGAGGCCAACTCGCCAGGCATTTTTTCAAATATTACCGCCGAGATATTAGGTTGGATTAGGTTAGGTTAGATTACGTTATTGAAGTATATAAAGGTCCCACGGAGACGTAGAGGCCAACAAGCCAGGAATGTGGTCAAATATTACCGCCGAGATGTTAGGTTGGGTTAGGTTAGGTTATATTTCGTTATTGATGTATATGAAGGTCCCACGGAGACGCAGATGGCAACTAGCCAGGTATGTTGTCAAATATTACCGCCGAGATGTTAGGTTGGGTTACGTAAGCGTATATTACGTTATTGATCTATATGAAGGCCCCACGAGACGGGGAAGCCAACTCGCCAGGAATGTTGTCAAATATTACCGCCGAGATGTTAGCTTGGGTTAGGTTAGGTTATATTACGTTATTGATGTATATAAAGGTCCCAAGGAGACGTACGGCCAACTCGCCAGGAATGTTGTCAAATATTACCGCCGAGATGTTAGGTTGGGTTAGGTTAGGTTATATTACGTTATTGATGTATATAAAGGTCCCACGGTGACGTAGAGTTCAACTCGCCAGGAATGTTGTCAAATATTAGCGCCGAGATGATAGGTTGGGTTAGGTTAGGTTATATTACGTTATTGATGTATATAAAGGTCCCACGGAGACGGAGAAGCCAACTCGCCAGGAATGTTGTCAAATATTACCGCCGAGATGTTAGGTTGGGTTAGGTTAGGTTATATTACGTTATTGATGTATATAAAGGTCCCACGGAGACGTAGAGGCCAACTCGCCAGGAATGTTGTCAAATATTATCGACGAGATGATAGGTCGGGTTAGGTTACGTTATATTACGTTATTGATGTATATGAAGGTCAAACGGAGACGTAGAGGCCAACTCGCTAGGAATGATGTCAAATATTACCGCCGAGATGTTAGATTGGGTTAGGTTACGTTATATTACGTTATTGATGTATATGAAGGTCCCACGGAGACGTAGAGGCCAACAAGCCAGGAATGTGGTCAAATATTACCGCCGATATGTTAGGTTGGGTTAGGTTAGGTTATATTACGTTATTGATGTATATAAAGGTCCCACGGAGACGGAGAAGCCAACTCGCCAGGAATGTTGTCAAATATTACCGCCGAGATGTTAGGTTGTGTTAGGTTAGGTTATATTACGTTATTGGTGTATATACAGGTCCCACGGAGACATAGAGGCCAACAAGACAGGAATGTGGTCAAATATTACCGCCGAGGTGTTAGATTGGGTTAGGTTAGGTTATATTACGTTATTGATGTATATAAAGGTCCCACGGTAACGTAGAGTTCAACTCGCCAGGAATGTTGTCAAATATTAGCGCCGAGATGATAGGTTGGGTTAGGTTAGGTTATACTACGTTATTGATGTATATAAATGTCCCACGGAGACGGAGAAGCCAACTCGTCAGGAATGTTGTCAAATATTACCGCCGAGATGATAGGTTGGGTTAGGTTAGGTTATAATACGTTATTGATGTATATGAAGGTCAAACGGAGACGTAGAGGCCAACTCGCCAGGAATGATGTCAAATATTACCGCCGAGGTGTTAGATTGGGTTAGGTTAGGTTATATTACGTTATTGATGTATATCAAGACCCCACGGAGACGTAGAGGTCAACTCGCCAGGAATGTTCTCAAATGTTACCGCCGAGATGATAGGTTAGGTTAGGTTAGGTTATATTTCGTTATTGATGTATATGAAGGTCCCACGGGGACGTAGATGGCAACTAGCAAGGTATGTTGTCAAATATTACCGCCGAAATGTTAGGTTGGGTTACGTAAGCGTATATTACGTTATTGATGTATATGAAGGCCCCACGAGACGGGGAAGCCAACTCGCCAGGAATGTTGTCAAATATTACCGCCGAGATGTTAGCTTGGGTTAGGTTAGGTTATATTACGTTATTGATGTATATAAAGGTCCCAAGGAGACGTACGGCCAACTCGCCAGGAATGTGGTCAAATATTACCGCTGAGATGTTAGGTTGGGTTAGGTTATGTTATATTACGTTGTTGATGTATATAAAGGTCCCACGGAGACGTAGAGGCCAACTCGCCAGGTATGTTGTCAAATGTTACCGCCGAGATGTTAGGTTGGGTTCGGTTAGGTTATATTAGGTTATTGATGTATATAAAGGTCCCACGGAGACGTAGAGGCCAACTCGCCAGGAATGTTGTCAAATATTATTGACGAGATGATAGGTCGGGTTAGGTTACGTTTAATTACGTTATTGATGTATATGAAGGTCAAACGGAGACGTAGAGGCCAACTCGCTAGGAATGATGTCAAATATTACCGCGGAGATGTTAGATTGGGTTAGGTTACGTTATATTACGTTATTGATGTATATGAAGGTCAAACGGAGACGTAGAAGCCAACTCGCTAGGAAAGATGTCAAATATTACCGCCGAGATGTCAGATTGGGTTAGGTTAGGTTATATTACGTTATTGAAGTATATAAAGGTCCCACGGAGACGTAGAGGCCAACAAGCCAGGAATGTGGTCAAATATTACCGCCGAGATGTTAGGTTGGGTTAGGTTAGGTTATATTACGTTATTGATGTATACAAAAGTCCCACGGAGGCGTAGGGGCCAACAAGAGAGGAATGTGGTCAAATATTACCGCCGAGATGTTAGGTTGGGTCAGGTTAGGTTATATTACGTTATTGATGTATATAAAGATCCCACGGAGACGCAGAAGCCAACTCGCCAGGAATGTTGTCAAATATTACCGCCGAGATGTTAGGTTGGGTTAGGTTACGTTATTTTACGTTATTGATGTATATGAAGGTCCCACGGAGACATAGAGGCCAACAAGGCAGGAATGTGGTCAAATATTACCGCCGAGATGTTAGGTTGGGTTAGGTTAGGTTATATTACGATATTGAAGTATATAAAGGTCCCACGGAGACGTAGAGACCAACAAGCCAGGAATGTGGTCAAATATTACCGCCGAGATGTTAGGTTGGGTTAGGTTAGGTTATATTACGTTATTGATGTATATAAAGGTCCCACGGAGACGGAGAAGCCAACTCGCCAGGAATGTTGTCAAATATTACCGCCGAGATGTTAGGTTGGGTTAGGTTAGGTTATATTACGTTATTGGTGTATATACAGGTCCCACGGAGACGAAGAGGCCAACTCGCCAGGCATTTTTTCAAACATTACCGCCGAGATGTTAGATTGGTTTAGGTTAGGTTATATTACGTTATTGAAGTATATAAAGGTCCCACGTAGACGTAGAGGCCAACAAGCCAGGAATGTCGTCAAATATTACCGCCGAGATGTTAGATTGGGTTAGGCTAGCTTATATTATGTTATTGATGTATATAATGGTCCCACGGAGACGTAGAGGCCAACAAGCCAGGAATGTGGTCAAATATAACCGCCGAGATGTTAGATTGGGATAGACTATCTTTTATTATGTTATTGATGTATATAAAGGTCCCACGGAGACGTAGAGGCCAACAAGCCAGGTATGTGGTCAAATATTATCGCCGAGGTGTTAGGTTGGGTTAGGTTAGGTTATATTACGTTATTGATGTATATAAAGGTCCCACGGAGACGGAGAAGCCAACTCGCCAGGAATGTTGTCAAATATTACCGCCGAGATGTTAGATTGGCTTAGGTTAGGTTATATTACGTTATTGATGTATATAAAGGTCCCACGGAGACGAAGAGGCCAACTCGCCAGGTATTTTTTCAAATATTACCGCCGAGATATAAGGTTGGATTAGGTTAGGTTAGATTACGTTATTGAAGTATATAAAGGTCCCACGGAGACGTAGAGGCCAACAAGGCAGGAATGTGGTCAAATATTACCGCCGATATGTTAGGTTGGGTTAGGTTAGGTTATATTACGTTATTGAAGTATATAAAGGTCCCACGTAGACGTAGAGGCCAACAAGCCAGGAATGTCGTCAAATATTACCGCCGAGATGTTAGATTGGGTTAGGCTAGCTTATATTATGTTATTGATGTATATAATGGTCCCACGGAGACGTAGAGGCCAACAAGCCAGGAATGTGGTCAAATATAACCGCCGAGATGTTAGATTGGGATAGACTATCTTATATTATGTTATTGATGTATATAAAGGTCCCACGGAGACGTAGAGGCCAACTCGCCAGGAATGTTGTCAAATATTACCGCCGAGATGTTAGGTTGGGTTAGGTTAGGTTATATTACGTGATTGATGCATATAATGTTCCCACGGAGACGAAGAGGCCAACTCGCCAGGTATGTTTTCAAATATTACCGCCGAGATGTTAGATTGGCTTAGGTTAGGTTATATTACGTTATTGAAGTATATAAAGGTCCCACGGAGACGTAGAGGCCAACAAGTCAGGAATGTCGTCAAATATTACCGCCGAGATGTTAGATTGGGTTAGGCTAGCTTATATTATGTTATTGATGTATATAAAGGTCCCACGGTAACGTAGAGTTCAACTCGCCAGGAATGTTGTCAAATATTAGCGCCGAGATGATAGGTTGGGTTAGGTTAGGTTATACTACGTTATTGATGTATATAAATGTCCCACGGAGACGGAGAAGCCAACTCGCCAGGAATGTTGTCAAATATTACCGCCGAGATGATAGGTTGGGTTAGGTTAGGTTATAATACGTTATTGATGTATATGAAGGTCAAACGGAGACGGAGAAGCCAACTCGCCAGGAATGTTGTCAAATATTACCGCCGAGATGTTAGATTGGCTTAGGTTAGGTTATATTACGTTATTGATGTATATAAAGGTCCCACGGAGACGAAGAGGCCAACTCGCCAGGCATTTTTTCAAATATTACCGCCGAGATATTAGGTTGGATTAGGTTAGGTTAGATTACGTTATTGAAGTATATAAAGGTCCCACGGAGACGTAGAGGCCAACAAGGCAGGAATGTGGTCAAATATTACCGCCGATATGTTAGGTTGGGTTAGGTTAGGTTATATTACGTTATTGAAGTATATAAAGGTCCCACGTAGACGTAGAGGCCAACAAGCCAGGAATGTCGTCAAATATTACCGCCGAGATGTTAGATTGGGTTAGGCTAGCTTATATTATGTTATTGATGTATATAATGGTCCCACGGAGACGTAGAGGCCAACAAGCCAGGAATGTGGTCAAATATAACCGCCGAGATGTTAGATTGGGATAGACTATCTTATATTATGTTATTGATGTATATAAAGGTCCCACGGAGACGTAGAGGCCAACTCGCCAGGAATGTTGTCAAATATTACCGCCGAGATGTTAGGTTGGGTTAGGTTAGGTTATATTACGTGATTGATGCATATAATGTTCCCACGGAGACGAAGAGTCCAACTCGCCAGGTATGTTTTCAAATATTACCGCCGAGATGTTAGATTGGCTTAGGTTAGGTTATATTACGTTATTGAAGTATATAAAGGTCCCACGGAGACGTAGAGGCCAACAAGTCAGGAATGTCGTCAAATATTACCGCCGAGATGTTAGATTGGGTTAGGCTAGCTTATATTATGTTATTGATGTATATAAATGTCCCACGGAGACGTAGAGGCCAACTCGCCAGGAATGATGTCAAATATTACCGCCGAGATGTTAGCTTGGGTTAGGTTAGCTTAGATTACGTTATTGATGTATATAAAGGTCCCACGGAGACGTAGAGGCCAACAAGCCAGGTATGTTGTCAAATATTATCGCCGAGGTGTTAGGTTGGGTGAGGTTAGGTTATATTACGTTATTGATGTATATAAAGGTCCCACGGAGACGTAGAGGCCAACTCGCCAGGTATGTTGTCAAATGTTACCGCCGAGATGTTAGGTTGGGTTCGGTTAGGTTATATTAGGTTATTGATGTATATAAAGGTCCCACGGAGACGTAGAGGCCAACTCGCCAGGAATGTTGTCAAATATTATTGACGAGATGATAGGTCGGGTTAGGTTACGTTTAATTACGTTATTGATGTATATGAAGGTCAAACGGAGACGTAGAGGCCAACTCGCTAGGAATGATGTCAAATATTACCGCGGAGATGTTAGATTGGGTTAGGTTACGTTATATTACGTTATTGATGTATATGAAGGTCAAACGGAGACGTAGAAGCCAACTCGCTAGGAAAGATGTCAAATATTACCGCCGAGATGTCAGATTGGGTTAGGTTAGGTTATATTACGTTATTGAAGTATATAAAGGTCCCACGGAGACGTAGAGGCCAACAAGCCAGGAATGTGGTCAAATATTACCGCCGAGATGTTAGGTTGGGTTAGGTTAGGTTATATTACGTTATTGATGTATACAAAAGTCCCACGGAGGCGTAGGGGCCAACAAGAGAGGAATGTGGTCAAATATTACCGCCGAGATGTTAGGTTGGGTCAGGTTAGGTTATATTACGTTATTGATGTATATAAAGATCCCACGGAGACGCAGAAGCCAACTCGCCAGGAATGTTGTCAAATATTACCGCCGAGATGTTAGGTTGGGTTAGGTTACGTTATTTTACGTTATTGATGTATATGAAGGTCCCACGGAGACATAGAGGCCAACAAGGCAGGAATGTGGTCAAATATTACCGCCGAGATGTTAGGTTGGGTTAGGTTAGGTTATATTACGATATTGAAGTATATAAAGGTCCCACGGAGACGTAGAGACCAACAAGCCAGGAATGTGGTCAAATATTACCGCCGAGATGTTAGGTTGGGTTAGGTTAGGTTATATTACGTTATTGATGTATATAAAGGTCCCACGGAGACGGAGAAGCCAACTCGCCAGGAATGTTGTCAAATATTACCGCCGAGATGTTAGGTTGGGTTAGGTTAGGTTATATTACGTTATTGGTGTATATACAGGTCCCACGGAGACGAAGAGGCCAACTCGCCAGGCATTTTTTCAAACATTACCGCCGAGATGTTAGATTGGTTTAGGTTAGGTTATATTACGTTATTGAAGTATATAAAGGTCCCACGTAGACGTAGAGGCCAACAAGCCAGGAATGTCGTCAAATATTACCGCCGAGATGTTAGATTGGGTTAGGCTAGCTTATATTATGTTATTGATGTATATAATGGTCCCACGGAGACGTAGAGGCCAACAAGCCAGGAATGTGGTCAAATATAACCGCCGAGATGTTAGATTGGGATAGACTATCTTTTATTATGTTATTGATGTATATAAAGGTCCCACGGAGACGTAGAGGCCAACAAGCCAGGTATGTGGTCAAATATTATCGCCGAGGTGTTAGGTTGGGTTAGGTTAGGTTATATTACGTTATTGATGTATATAAAGGTCCCACGGAGACGGAGAAGCCAACTCGCCAGGAATGTTGTCAAATATTACCGCCGAGATGTTAGATTGGCTTAGGTTAGGTTATATTACGTTATTGATGTATATAAAGGTCCCACGGAGACGAAGAGGCCAACTCGCCAGGTATTTTTTCAAATATTACCGCCGAGATATAAGGTTGGATTAGGTTAGGTTAGATTACGTTATTGAAGTATATAAAGGTCCCACGGAGACGTAGAGGCCAACAAGGCAGGAATGTGGTCAAATATTACCGCCGATATGTTAGGTTGGGTTAGGTTAGGTTATATTACGTTATTGAAGTATATAAAGGTCCCACGTAGACGTAGAGGCCAACAAGCCAGGAATGTCGTCAAATATTACCGCCGAGATGTTAGATTGGGTTAGGCTAGCTTATATTATGTTATTGATGTATATAATGGTCCCACGGAGACGTAGAGGCCAACAAGCCAGGAATGTGGTCAAATATAACCGCCGAGATGTTAGATTGGGATAGACTATCTTATATTATGTTATTGATGTATATAAAGGTCCCACGGAGACGTAGAGGCCAACTCGCCAGGAATGTTGTCAAATATTACCGCCGAGATGTTAGGTTGGGTTAGGTTAGGTTATATTACGTGATTGATGCATATAATGTTCCCACGGAGACGAAGAGGCCAACTCGCCAGGTATGTTTTCAAATATTACCGCCGAGATGTTAGATTGGCTTAGGTTAGGTTATATTACGTTATTGAAGTATATAAAGGTCCCACGGAGACGTAGAGGCCAACAAGTCAGGAATGTCGTCAAATATTACCGCCGAGATGTTAGATTGGGTTAGGCTAGCTTATATTATGTTATTGATGTATATAAAGGTCCCACGGTAACGTAGAGTTCAACTCGCCAGGAATGTTGTCAAATATTAGCGCCGAGATGATAGGTTGGGTTAGGTTAGGTTATACTACGTTATTGATGTATATAAATGTCCCACGGAGACGGAGAAGCCAACTCGCCAGGAATGTTGTCAAATATTACCGCCGAGATGATAGGTTGGGTTAGGTTAGGTTATAATACGTTATTGATGTATATGAAGGTCAAACGGAGACGGAGAAGCCAACTCGCCAGGAATGTTGTCAAATATTACCGCCGAGATGTTAGATTGGCTTAGGTTAGGTTATATTACGTTATTGATGTATATAAAGGTCCCACGGAGACGAAGAGGCCAACTCGCCAGGCATTTTTTCAAATATTACCGCCGAGATATTAGGTTGGATTAGGTTAGGTTAGATTACGTTATTGAAGTATATAAAGGTCCCACGGAGACGTAGAGGCCAACAAGGCAGGAATGTGGTCAAATATTACCGCCGATATGTTAGGTTGGGTTAGGTTAGGTTATATTACGTTATTGAAGTATATAAAGGTCCCACGTAGACGTAGAGGCCAACAAGCCAGGAATGTCGTCAAATATTACCGCCGAGATGTTAGATTGGGTTAGGCTAGCTTATATTATGTTATTGATGTATATAATGGTCCCACGGAGACGTAGAGGCCAACAAGCCAGGAATGTGGTCAAATATAACCGCCGAGATGTTAGATTGGGATAGACTATCTTATATTATGTTATTGATGTATATAAAGGTCCCACGGAGACGTAGAGGCCAACTCGCCAGGAATGTTGTCAAATATTACCGCCGAGATGTTAGGTTGGGTTAGGTTAGGTTATATTACGTGATTGATGCATATAATGTTCCCACGGAGACGAAGAGTCCAACTCGCCAGGTATGTTTTCAAATATTACCGCCGAGATGTTAGATTGGCTTAGGTTAGGTTATATTACGTTATTGAAGTATATAAAGGTCCCACGGAGACGTAGAGGCCAACAAGTCAGGAATGTCGTCAAATATTACCGCCGAGATGTTAGATTGGGTTAGGCTAGCTTATATTATGTTATTGATGTATATAAATGTCCCACGGAGACGTAGAGGCCAACTCGCCAGGAATGATGTCAAATATTACCGCCGAGATGTTAGCTTGGGTTAGGTTAGCTTAGATTACGTTATTGATGTATATAAAGGTCCCACGGAGACGTAGAGGCCAACAAGCCAGGTATGTTGTCAAATATTATCGCCGAGGTGTTAGGTTGGGTGAGGTTAGGTTATATTACGTTATTGATGTATATAAAGGTCCCACGGAGACGGAGAAGCCAACTCGCCAGGAATGTTGTCAAATATTACCGCCGAGATGTTAGATTGGGTTAGGCTAGCTTATATTATGTTATTGATGTATATAAAGGTCCCACGGAGACGTAGAGGCCAACTCGCCAGGAATGTTGTCAAATATTATTGACGAGATGATAGGTCGGGTTAGGTTACGTTTAATTACGTTATTGATGTATATGAAGGTCAAACGGAGACGTAGAGGCCAACTCGCTAGGAATGATGTCAAATATTACCGCGGAGATGTTAGATTGGGTTAGGTTACGTTATATTACGTTATTGATGTATATGAAGGTCAAACGGAGACGTAGAAGCCAACTCGCTAGGAAAGATGTCAAATATTACCGCCGAGATGTCAGATTGGGTTAGGTTAGGTTATATTACGTTATTGAAGTATATAAAGGTCCCACGGAGACGTAGAGGCCAACAAGGCAGGAATGTGGTCAAATATTACCGCCGAGATGTTAGGTTGGGTTAGGTTAGGTTATATTACGTTATTGATGTATACAAAAGTCCCACGGAGACGTAGGGGCCAACAAGAGAGGAATGTGGTCAAATATTACCGCCGAGATGTTAGGTTGGGTCAGGTTAGGTTATATTACGTTATTGATGTATATAAAGATCCCACGGAGATGCAGAAGCCAACTCGCCAGGAATGTTGTCAAATATTACCGCCGAGATGTTAGGTTGGGTTAGGTTACGTTATTTTACGTTATTGATGTATATGAAGGTCCCACGGAGACATAGAGGCCAACAAGGCAGGAATGTGGTCAAATATTACCGCCGAGATGTTAGGTTGGGTTAGGTTAGATTATATTACGATATTGAAGTATATAAAGGTCCCACGGAGACGTAGAGGCCAACAAGCCAGGAATGTGGTCAAATATTACCGCCGAGATGTTAGGTTGGGTTAGGTTAGGTTATATTACGTTATTGATGTATATAAAGGTCCCACGGAGACGGAGAAGCCAACTCGCCAGGAATGTTGTCAAATATTACCGCCGAGATGTTAGGTTGGGTTAGGTTAGGTTATATTACGTTATTGGTGTATATACAGGTCCCACGGAGACGAAGAGGCCAACTCGCCAGGCATTTTTTCAAACATTACCGCCGAGATGTTAGATTGGTTTAGGTTAGGTTATATTACGTTATTGAAGTATATAAAGGTCCCACGTAGACGTAGAGGCCAACAAGCCAGGAATGTCGTCAAATATTACCGCCGAGATGTTAGATTGGGTTAGGCTAGCTTATATTATGTTATTGATGTATATAATGGTCCCACGGAGACGTAGAGGCCAACAAGCCAGGAATGTGGTCAAATATAACCGCCGAGATGTTAGATTGGGATAGACTATCTTTTATTATGTTATTGATGTATATAAAGGTCCCACGGAGACGTAGAGGCCAACAAGCCAGGTATGTGGTCAAATATTATCGCCGAGGTGTTAGGTTGGGTTAGGTTAGGTTATATTACGTGATTGATGCATATAATGTTCCCACGGAGACGAAGAGGCCAACTCGCCAGGTATGTTTTCAAATATTACCGCCGAGATGTTAGATTGGCTTAGGTTAGGTTATATTACGTTATTGAAGTATATAAAGGTCCCACGGAGACGTAGAGGCCAACAAGTCAGGAATGTCGTCAAATATTACCGCCGAGATGTTAGATTGGGTTAGGCTAGCTTATATTATGTTATTGATGTATATAAAGGTCCCACGGTAACGTAGAGTTCAACTCGCCCGGAATGTTGTCAAATATTACCGCCGAGATGATAGGTTGGGTTAGGTTAGGTTATAATACGTTATTGATGTATATGAAGGTCAAACGGAGACGGAGAAGCCAACTCGCCAGGAATGTTGTCAAATATTACCGCCGAGATGTTAGATTGGCTTAGGTTAGGTTATATTACGTTATTGATGTATATAAAGGTCCCACGGAGACGAAGAGGCCAACTCGCCAGGCATTTTTTCAAATATTACCGCCGAGATATTAGGTTGGATTAGGTTAGGTTAGATTACGTTATTGAAGTATATAAAGGTCCCACGGAGACGTAGAGGCCAACAAGGCAGGAATGTGGTCAAATATTACCGCCGATATGTTAGGTTGGGTTAGGTTAGGTTATATTACGTTATTGAAGTATATAAAGGTCCCACGTAGACGTAGAGGCCAACAAGCCAGGAATGTCGTCAAATATTACCGCCGAGATGTTAGATTGGGTTAGGCTAGCTTATATTATGTTATTGATGTATATAATGGTCCCACGGAGACGTAGAGGCCAACAAGCCAGGAATGTGGTCAAATATAACCGCCGAGATGTTAGATTGGGATAGACTATCTTATATTATGTTATTGATGTATATAAAGGTCCCACGGAGACGTAGAGGCCAACTCGCCAGGAATGTTGTCAAATATTACCGCCGAGATGTTAGGTTGGGTTAGGTTAGGTTATATTACGTGATTGATGCATATAATGTTCCCACGGAGACGAAGAGGCCAACTCGCCAGGTATGTTTTCAAATATTACCGCCGAGATGTTAGATTGGCTTAGGTTAGGTTATATTACGTTATTGAAGTATATAAAGGTCCCACGGAGACGTAGAGGCCAACAAGTCAGGAATGTCGTCAAATATTACCGCCGAGATGTTAGATTGGGTTAGGCTAGCTTATATTATGTTATTGATGTATATAAATGTCCCACGGAGACGTAGAGGCCAACTCGCCAGGAATGATGTCAAATATTACCGCCGAGATGTTAGCTTGGGTTAGGTTAGCTTAGATTACGTTATTGATGTATATAAAGGTCCCACGGAGACGTAGAGGCCAACAAGCCAGGTATGTTGTCAAATATTATCGCCGAGGTGTTAGGTTGGGTGAGGTTAGGTTATATTACGTTATTGATGTATATAAAGGTCCCACGGAGACGGAGAAGCCAACTCGCCAGGAATGTTGTCAAATATTACCGCCGAGATGTTAGATTGGGTTAGGCTAGCTTATATTATGTTATTGATGTATATAATGGTCCCACGGAGACGTAGAGGCCAACAAGCCAGGAATGTGGTCAAATATAACCGCCGAGATGTTAGATTGGGATAGACTATCTTTTATTATGTTATTGAAGTATATAAAGGTCCCACGGAGACGTAGAGGCCAACTCGCCAGGAATGTTGTCAAATATTACCGCCGAGATGTTAGGTTGGGTTAGGTTAGGTTATATTACGTGATTGATGTATATAATGTTGCCACGGAGACGAAGAGGCCAACTCGCCAGGTATGTTTTCAAATATTACCGCCGAGATGTTAGATTGGCTTAGGTTAGGTTATATTACGTTATTGAAGTATATAAAGGTCCCACGGAGACGTAGAGGCCAACAAGGCAGGAATGTGGTCAAATATTACCGCCGATATGTTAGGTTGGGTTAGGTTAGGTTATATTACGTTATTGAAGTATATAAAGGTCCCACGTAGACGTAGAGGCCAACAAGCCAGGAATGTCGTCAAATATTACCGCCGAGATGTTAGATTGGGTTAGGCTAGCTTATATTATGTTACTGATGTATATAAAGGTCCCACGGAGACGTAGAGGCCAACAAGCCAGGAATGTGGTCAAATATAACCGCCGAGATGTTAGATTGGGATAGACTATCTTATATTATGTTATTGATGTATATAAAGGTCCCACGGAGACGTAGAGGCCAACTCGCCAGGAATGTTGTCAAATATTACCGCCGAGATGTTAGGTTGGGTTAGGTTAGGTTATATTACGTGATTGATGCATATAATGTTCCCACGGAGACGAAGAGGCCAACTCGCCAGGTATGTTTTCAAATATTACCGCCGAGATGTTAGATTGGCTTAGGTTAGGTTATATTACGTTATTGAAGTATATAAAGCTCCCACGGAGACGTAGAGGCCAACAAGTCAGGAATGTCGTCAAATATTACCGCCGAGGTGTTAGATTGGGTTAGGTTAGGTTATATTACGTTATTGATGTATATCAAGACCCCACGGAGACGTAGAGGTCAACTCGCCAGGAATGTTCTCAAATGTTACCGCCGAGATGATAGGTTAGGTTAGGTTAGGTTATACTTCGTTATTGATGTATATGAAGGTCCCACGGGGACGTAGATGGCAACTAGCAAGGTATGTTGTCAAATATTACCGCCGAAATGTTAGGTTGGGTTACGTAAGCGTATATTACGTTATTGATGTATATGAAGGCCCCACGAGACGGGGAAGCCAACTCGCCAGGAATGTTGTCAAATATTACCGCCGAGATGTTAGCTTGGGTTAGGTTAGGTTATATTACGTTATTGATGTATATAAAGGTCCCAAGGAGACGTACGGCCAACTCGCCAGGAATGTGGTCAAATATTACCGCTGAGATGTTAGGTTGGGTTAGGTTATGTTATATTACGTTGTTGATGTATATAAAGGTCCCACGGAGACGTAGAGGCCAACTCGCCAGGTATGTTGTCAAATGTTACCGCCGAGATGTTAGGTTGGGTTCGGTTAGGTTATATTAGGTTATTGATGTATATAAAGGTCCCACGGAGACGTAGAGGCCAACTCGCCAGGAATGTTGTCAAATATTATTGACGAGATGATAGGTCGGGTTAGGTTACGTTTAATTACGTTATTGATGTATATGAAGGTCAAACGGAGACGTAGAGGCCAACTCGCTAGGAATGATGTCAAATATTACCGCGGAGATGTTAGATTGGGTTAGGTTACGTTATATTACGTTATTGATGTATATGAAGGTCAAACGGAGACGTAGAAGCCAACTCGCTAGGAAAGATGTCAAATATTACCGCCGAGATGTCAGATTGGGTTAGGTTAGGTTATATTACGTTATTGAAGTATATAAAGGTCCCACGGAGACGTAGAGGCCAACAAGCCAGGAATGTGGTCAAATATTACCGCCGAGATGTTAGGTTGGGTTAGGTTAGGTTATATTACGTTATTGATGTATACAAAAGTCCCACGGAGACGTAGGGGCCAACAAGAGAGGAATGTGGTCAAATATTACCGCCGAGATGTTAGGTTGGGTCAGGTTAGGTTATATTACGTTATTGATGTATATAAAGATCCCACGGAGACGCAGAAGCCAACTCGCCAGGAATGTTGTCAAATATTACCGCCGAGATGTTAGGTTGGGTTAGGTTACGTTATTTTACGTTATTGATGTATATGAAGGTCCCACGGAGACATAGAGGCCAACAAGGCAGGAATGTGGTCAAATATTACCGCCGAGATGTTAGGTTGGGTTAGGTTAGGTTATATTACGATATTGAAGTATATAAAGGTCCCACGGAGACGTAGAGGCCAACAAGCCAGGAATGTGGTCAAATATTACCGCCGAGATGTTAGGTTGGGTTAGGTTAGGTTATATTACGTTATTGATGTATATAAAGGTCCCACGGAGACGGAGAAGCCAACTCGCCAGGAATGTTGTCAAATATTACCGCCGAGATGTTAGGTTGGGTTAGGTTAGGTTATATTACGTTATTGGTGTATATACAGGTCCCACGGAGACGAAGAGGCCAACTCGCCAGGCATTTTTTCAAACATTACCGCCGAGATGTTAGATTGGTTTAGGTTAGGTTATATTACGTTATTGAAGTATATAAAGGTCCCACGTAGACGTAGAGGCCAACAAGCCAGGAATGTCGTCAAATATTACCGCCGAGATGTTAGATTGGGTTAGGCTAGCTTATATTATGTTATTGATGTATATAATGGTCCCACGGAGACGTAGAGGCCAACAAGCCAGGAATGTGGTCAAATATAACCGCCGAGATGTTAGATTGGGATAGACTATCTTTTATTATGTTATTGATGTATATAAAGGTCCCACGGAGACGTAGAGGCCAACAAGCCAGGTATGTGGTCAAATATTATCGCCGAGGTGTTAGGTTGGGTTAGGTTAGGTTATATTACGTTATTGATGTATATAAAGGTCCCACGGAGACGGAGAAGCCAACTCGCCAGGAATGTTGTCAAATATTACCGCCGAGATGTTAGATTGGCTTAGGTTAGGTTATATTACGTTATTGATGTATATAAAGGTCCCACGGAGACGAAGAGGCCAACTCGCCAGGTATTTTTTCAAATATTACCGCCGAGATATTAGGTTGGATTAGGTTAGGTTAGATTACGTTATTGAAGTATATAAAGGTCCCACGGAGACGTAGAGGCCAACAAGGCAGGAATGTGGTCAAATATTACCGCCGATATGTTAGGTTGGGTTAGGTTAGGTTATATTACGTTATTGAAGTATATAAAGGTCCCACGTAGACGTAGAGGCCAACAAGCCAGGAATGTCGTCAAATATTACCGCCGAGATGTTAGATTGGGTTAGGCTAGCTTATATTATGTTATTGATGTATATAATGGTCCCACGGAGACGTAGAGGCCAACAAGCCAGGAATGTGGTCAAATATAACCGCCGAGATGTTAGATTGGGATAGACTATCTTATATTATGTTATTGATGTATATAAAGGTCCCACGGAGACGTAGAGGCCAACTCGCCAGGAATGTTGTCAAATATTACCGCCGAGATGTTAGGTTGGGTTAGGTTAGGTTATATTACGTGATTGATGCATATAATGTTCCCACGGAGACGAAGAGGCCAACTCGCCAGGTATGTTTTCAAATATTACCGCCGAGATGTTAGATTGGCTTAGGTTAGGTTATATTACGTTATTGAAGTATATAAAGGTCCCACGGAGACGTAGAGGCCAACAAGTCAGGAATGTCGTCAAATATTACCGCCGAGATGTTAGATTGGGTTAGGCTAGCTTATATTATGTTATTGATGTATATAAAGGTCCCACGGTAACGTAGAGTTCAACTCGCCAGGAATGTTGTCAAATATTAGCGCCGAGATGATAGGTTGGGTTAGGTTAGGTTATACTACGTTATTGATGTATATAAATGTCCCACGGAGACGGAGAAGCCAACTCGCCAGGAATGTTGTCAAATATTACCGCCGAGATGATAGGTTGGGTTAGGTTAGGTTATAATACGTTATTGATGTATATGAAGGTCAAACGGAGACGGAGAAGCCAACTCGCCAGGAATGTTGTCAAATATTACCGCCGAGATGTTAGATTGGCTTAGGTTAGGTTATATTACGTTATTGATGTATATAAAGGTCCCACGGAGACGAAGAGGCCAACTCGCCAGGCATTTTTTCAAATATTACCGCCGAGATATTAGGTTGGATTAGGTTAGGTTAGATTACGTTATTGAAGTATATAAAGGTCCCACGGAGACGTAGAGGCCAACAAGGCAGGAATGTGGTCAAATATTACCGCCGATATGTTAGGTTGGGTTAGGTTAGGTTATATTACGTTATTGAAGTATATAAAGGTCCCACGTAGACGTAGAGGCCAACAAGCCAGGAATGTCGTCAAATATTACCGCCGAGATGTTAGATTGGGTTAGGCTAGCTTATATTATGTTATTGATGTATATAATGGTCCCACGGAGACGTAGAGGCCAACAAGCCAGGAATGTGGTCAAATATAACCGCCGAGATGTTAGATTGGGATAGACTATCTTATATTATGTTATTGATGTATATAAAGGTCCCACGGAGACGTAGAGGCCAACTCGCCAGGAATGTTGTCAAATATTACCGCCGAGATGTTAGGTTGGGTTAGGTTAGGTTATATTACGTGATTGATGCATATAATGTTCCCACGGAGACGAAGAGGCCAACTCGCCAGGTATGTTTTCAAATATTACCGCCGAGATGTTAGATTGGCTTAGGTTAGGTTATATTACGTTATTGAAGTATATAAAGGTCCCACGGAGACGTAGAGGCCAACAAGTCAGGAATGTCGTCAAATATTACCGCCGAGATGTTAGATTGGGTTAGGCTAGCTTATATTATGTTATTGATGTATATAAATGTCCCACGGAGACGTGGAGGCCAACTCGCCAGGAATGATGTCAAATATTACCGCCGAGATGTTAGCTTGGGTTAGGTTAGCTTAGATTACGTTATTGATGTATATAAAGGTCCCACGGAGACGTAGAGGCCAACAAGTCAGGAATGTCGTCAAATATTACCGCCGAGATGTTAGATTGGGTTAGGCTAGCTTATATTATGTTATTGATGTATATAAAGGTCCCACGGTAACGTAGAGTTCAACTCGCCAGGAATGTTGTCAAATATTAGCGCCGAGATGATAGGTTGGGTTAGGTTAGGTTATACTACGTTATTGATGTATATAAATGTCCCACGGAGGCGGAGAAGCCAACTCGCCAGGAATGTTGTCAAATATTACCGCCGAGATGATAGGTTGGGTTAGGTTAGGTTATAATACGTTATTGATGTATATGAAGGTTAAACGGAGACGGAGAAGCCAACTCGCCAGGAATGTTGTCAAATATTACCGCCGAGATGTTAGATTGGCTTAGGTTAGGTTATATTACGTTATTGATGTATATAAAGGTCCCACGGAGACGAAGAGGCCAACTCGCCAGGCATTTTTTCAAATATTACGGCCGAGATATTAGGTTGGATTAGGTTAGGTTAGATTACGTTATTGAAGTATATAAAGGTCCCACGGAGACGTAGAGGCCAACAAGGCAGGAATGTGGTCAAATATTACCGCCGATATGTTAGGTTGGGTTAGGTTAGGTTATATTACGTTATTGAAGTATATAAAGGTCCCACGTAGACGTAGAGGCCAACAAGCCAGGAATGTCGTCAAATATTACCGCCGAGATGTTAGATTGGGTTAGGCTAGCTTATATTATGTTATTGATGTATATAATGGTCCCACGGAGACGTAGAGGCCAACAAGCCAGGAATGTGGTCAAATATAACCGCCGAGATGTTAGATTGGGATAGACTATCTTATATTATGTTATTGATGTATATAAAGGTCCCACGGAGACGTAGAGGCCAACTCGCCAGGAATGTTGTCAAATATTACCGCCGAGATGTTAGGTTGGGTTAGGTTAGGTTATATTACGTGATTGATGCATATAATGTTCCCACGGAGACGAAGAGGCCAACTCGCCAGGTATGTTTTCAAATATTACCGCCGAGATGTTAGATTGGCTTAGGTTAGGTTATATTACGTTATTGAAGTATATAAAGGTCCCACGGAGACGTAGAGGCCAACAAGTCAGGAATGTCGTCAAATATTACCGCCGAGATGTTAGATTGGGTTAGGCTAGCTTATATTATGTTATTGATGTATATAAATGTCCCACGGAGACGTAGAGGCCAACTCGCCAGGAATGATGTCAAATATTACCGCCGAGATGTTAGCTTGGGTTAGGTTAGCTTAGATTACGTTATTGATGTATATAAAGGTCCCACGGAGACGTAGAGGCCAACAAGCCAGGTATGTGGTCAAATATTATCGCCGAGGTGTTAGGTTGGGTTAAGTTAGGTTATATTACGTTATTGATGTATATAAAGGTCCCACGGAGACGGAGAAGCCAACTCGCCAGGAATGTTGTCAAATATTACCGCCGAGATGTTAGATTGGCTTAGGTTAGGTTATATTACGTTATTGATGTATATAAAGGTCCCACGGAGACGAAGAGGCCAACTCGCCAGGCATTTTTTCAAATATTACCGCCGAGATATTAGGTTGGATTAGGTTAGGTTAGATTACGTTATTGAAGTATATAAAGGTCCCACGGAGACGTAGAGGCCAACAAGGCAGGAATGTGGTCAAATATTACCGCCGATATGTTAGGTTGGGTTAGGTTAGGTTATATTACGTTATTGAAGTATATAAAGGTCCCACGTAGACGTAGAGGCCAACAAGCCAGGAATGTCGTCAAATATTACCGCCGAGATGTTAGATTGGGTTAGGCTAGCTTATATTATGTTATTGATGTATATAATGGTCCCACGGAGACGTAGAGGCCAACAAGCCAGGAATGTGGTCAAATATAACCGCCGAGATGTTAGATTGGGATAGACTATCTTATATTATGTTATTGATGTATATAAAGGTCCCACGGAGACGTAGAGGCCAACTCGCCAGGAATGTTGTCAAATATTACCGCCGAGATGTTAGGTTGGGTTAGGTTAGGTTATATTACGTGATTGATGCATATAATGTTCCCACGGAGACGAAGAGGCCAACTCGCCAGGTATGTTTTCAAATATTACCGCCGAGATGTTAGATTGGCTTAGGTTAGGTTATATTACGTTATTGAAGTATATAAAGGTCCCACGGAGACGTAGAGGCCAACAAGTCAGGAATGTCGTCAAATATTACCGCCGAGATGTTAGATTGGGTTAGGCTAGCTTATATTATGTTATTGATGTATATAAATGTCCCACGGAGACGTGGAGGCCAACTCGCCAGGAATGATGTCAAATATTACCGCCGAGATGTTAGCTTGGGTTAGGTTAGCTTAGATTACGTTATTGATGTATATAAAGGTCCCACGGAGACGTAGAGGCCAACAAGCCAGGTATGTTGTCAAATATTATCGCCGAGGTGTTAGGTTGGGTGAGGTTAGGTTATATTACGTTATTGATGTATATAAAGGTCCCACGGAGACGGAGAAGCCAACTCGCCAGGAATGTTGTCAAATATTACCGCCGAGATGTTAGATTGGGTTAGGCTAGCTTATATTATGTTATTGATGTATATAATGGTCCCACGGAGACGTAGAGGCCAACAAGCCAGGAATGTGGTCAAATATAACCGCCGAGATGTTAGATTGGGATAGACTATCTTTTATTATGTTATTGATGTATATAAAGGTCCCACGGAGACGTAGAGGCCAACTCGCCAGGAATGTTGTCAAATATTACCGCCGAGATGTTAGGTTGGGTTAGGTTAGGTTATATTACGTGATTGATGTATATAATGTTGCCACGGAGACGAAGAGGCCAACTCGCCAGGTATGTTTTCAAATATTACCGCCGAGATGTTAGATTGGCTTAGGTTAGGTTATATTACGTTATTGAAGTATATAAAGGTCCCACGGAGACGTAGAGGCCAACAAGGCAGGAATGTGGTCAAATATTACCGCCGATATGTTAGGTTGGGTTAGGTTAGGTTATATTACGTTATTGAAGTATATAAAGGTCCCACGTAGACGTAGAGGCCAACAAGCCAGGAATGTCGTCAAATATTACCGCCGAGATGTTAGATTGGGTTAGGCTAGCTTATATTATGTTATTGATGTATATAAAGGTCCCACGGAGACGTAGAGGCCAACTCGCCAGGAATGTTGTCAAATATTACCGCCGAGATGTTAGGTTGGGTTAGGTTAGGTTATATTACGTGATTGATGCATATAATGTTCCCACGGAGACGAAGAGGCCAACTCGCCAGGTATGTTTTCAAATATTACCGCCGAGATGTTAGATTGGCTTAGGTTAGGTTATATTACGTTATTGAAGTATATAAAGGTCCCACGGAGACGTAAAGGCCAACAAGTCAGGAATGTCGTCAAATATTACCGCCGAGATGTTAGATTGGGTTAGGCTAGCTTATATTATGTTATTGATGTATATAATGGTCCCACGGAGACGTAGAGGCCAACAAGCCAGGAATGTGGTCAAATATAACCGCCGAGATGTTAGATTGGGATAGACTATCTTTTATTATGTTATTGATGTATATAAAGGTCCCACGGAGACGTAGAGGCCAACTCGCCAGGAATGTTGTCAAATATTACCGCCGAGATGTTAGGTTGGGTTAGGTTAGGTTATATTACGTGATTGATGTATATAATGTTGCCACGGAGACGAAGAGGCCAACTCGCCAGGTATGTTTTCAAATATTACCGCCGAGATGTTAGATTGGCTTAGGTTAGGTTATATTACGTTATTGAAGTATATAAAGGTCCCACGGAGACGTAGAGGCCAACAAGGCAGGAATGTGGTCAAATATTACCGCCGATATGTTAGGTTGGGTTAGGTTAGGTTATATTACGTTATTGAAGTATATAAAGGTCCCACGTAGACGTAGAGGCCAACAAGCCAGGAATGTCGTCAAATATTACCGCCGAGATGTTAGATTGGGTTAGGCTAGCTTATATTATGTTATTGATGTATATAAATGTCCCACGGAGACGTAGAGGCCAACTCGCCAGGAATGATGTCAAATATTACCGCCGAGATGTTAGCTTGGGTTAGGTTAGCTTAGATTACGTTATTGATGTATATAAAGGTCCCACGGAGACGTAGAGGCCAACAAGCCAGGTATGTGGTCAAATATTATCGCCGAGGTGTTAGGTTGGGTTAGGTTAGGTTATATTACGTTATTGATGTATATAAAGGTCCCACGGAGACGGAGAAGCCAACTCGCCAGGAATGTTGTCAAATATTACCGCCGAGATGTTAGATTGGCTTAGGTTAGGTTATATTACGTTATTGATGTATATAAAGGTCCCACGGAGACGAAGAGGCCAACTCGCCAGGCATTTTTTCAAATATTACCGCCGAGATATTAGGTTGGATTAGGTTAGGTTAGATTACGTTATTGAAGTATATAAAGGTCCCACAGAGACGTAGAGGCCAACAAGGCAGGAATGTGGTCAAATATTACCGCCGATATGTTAGGTTGTGTTAGGTTAGGTTATATTACGTTATTGAAGTATATAAAGGTCCCACGTAGACGTAGAGGCCAACAAGCCAGGAATGTCGTCAAATATTACCGCCGAGATGTTAGATTGGGTTAGGCTAGCTTATATTATGTTATTGATGTATATAATGGTCCCACGGAGACGTAGAGGCCAACAAGCCAGGAATGTGGTCAAATATAACCGCCGAGATGTTAGATTGGGATAGACTATCTTATATTATGTTATTGATGTATATAAAGGTCCCACGGAGACGTAGAGGCCAACTCGCCAGGAATGTTGTCAAATATTACCGCCGAGATGTTAGGTTGGGTTAGGTTAGGTTATATTACGTGATTGATGCATATAATGTTCCCACGGAGACGAAGAGGCCAACTCGCCAGGTATGTTTTCAAATATTACCGCCGAGATGTTAGATTGGCTTAGGTTAGGTTATATTACGTTATTGAAGTATATAAAGGTCCCACGGAGACGTAGAGGCCAACAAGTCAGGAATGTCGTCAAATATTACCGCCGAGATGTTAGATTGGGTTAGGCTAGCTTATATTATGTTATTGATGTATATAAATGTCCCACGGAGACGTGGAGGCCAACTCGCCAGGAATGATGTCAAATATTACCGCCGAGATGTTAGCTTGGGTTAGGTTAGCTTAGATTACGTTATTGATGTATATAAAGGTCCCACGGAGACGTAGAGACCAACAAGCCAGGTATGTGGTCAAATATTATCGCCGAGGTGTTAGGTTGGGTTAGGTTAGGTTATATTACGTTATTGATGTATATAAAGGTCCCACGGAGACGGAGAAGCCAACTCGCCAGGAATGTTGTCAAATATTACCGCCGAGATGTTAGATTGGCTTAGGTTAGGTTATATTACGTTATTGAAGTATATAAAGGTCCCACGGAGACGTAGAGCCCAACAAGTCAGGAATGTCGTCAAATATTACCGCCGAGATGTTAGATTGGGTTAGGCTAGCTTATATTATGTTATTGATGTATATAAAGGTCCCACGGAGACGTAGAGGCCAACTCGCCAGGAATGTTGTCAAATATTACCGCCGAGATGTTAGGTTGGGTTAGGTTAGGTTATATTACGTGATTGATGCATATAATGTTCCCACGGAGACGAAGAGGCCAACTCGCCAGGTATGTTTTCAAATATTGCCGCCGAGATGTTAGGTTGGGTTAGGTTAGGTTATATTACGTTATTGAAGTATATAAAGGTCCCACGGAGACGTAGAGGCCAACAAGTCAGGAATGTCGTCAAATATTACCGCCGAGATGTTAGCTTGGGTTAGGTTAGCTTAGATTACGTTATTGATGTATATAAAGGTCCCACGGAGACGTAGAGGCCAACAAGCCAGGTATGTGGTCAAATATTATCGCCGAGGTGTTAGGTTGGGTTAGGTTAGGTTATATTACGTTATTGATGTATATAAAGGTCCCACGGAGACGGAGAAGCCAACTCGCCAGGAATGTTGTCAAATATTACCGCCGAGATGTTAGATTGGCTTAGGTTAGGTTATATTACGTTATTGATGTATATAAAGGTCCCACGGAGACGAAGAGGCCAACTCGCCAGGCATTTTTTCAAATATTACCGCCGAGATATTAGGTTGGATTAGGTTAGGTTAGATTACGTTATTGAAGTATATAAAGGTCCCACAGAGACGTAGAGGCCAACAAGGCAGGAATGTGGTCAAATATTACCGCCGATATGTTAGGTTGTGTTAGGTTAGGTTATATTACGTTATTGAAGTATATAAAGGTCCCACGTAGACGTAGAGGCCAACAAGCCAGGAATGTCGTCAAATATTACCGCCGAGATGTTAGATTGGGTTAGGCTAGCTTATATTATGTTATTGATGTATATAATGGTCCCACGGAGACGTAGAGGCCAACAAGCCAGGAATGTGGTCAAATATAACCGCCGAGATGTTAGATTGGGATAGACTATCTTATATTATGTCATTGATGTATATAAAGGTCCCACGGAGACGTAGAGGCCAACTCGCCAGGAATGTTGTCAAATATTACCGCCGAGATGTTAGGTTGGGTTAGGTTAGGTTATATTACGTGATTGATGCATATAATGTTCCCACGGAGACGAAGAGGCCAACTCGCCAGGTATGTTTTCAAATATTACCGCCGAGATGTTAGATTGGCTTAGGTTAGGTTATATTACGTTATTGAAGTATATAAAGGTCCCACGGAGACGTAGAGGCCAACAAGTCAGGAATGTCGTCAAATATTACCGCCGAGATGTTAGATTGGGTTAGGCTAGCTTATATTATGTTATTGATGTATATAAATGTCCCACGGAGACGTGGAGGCCAACTCGCCAGGAATGATGTCAAATATTACCGCCGAGATGTTAGCTTGGGTTAGGTTAGCTTAGATTACGTTATTGATGTATATAAAGGTCCCACGGAGACGTAGAGACCAACAAGCCAGGTATGTGGTCAAATATTATCGCCGAGGTGTTAGGTTGGGTTAGGTTAGGTTATATTACGTTATTGATGTATATAAAGGTCCCACGGAGACGGAGAAGCCAACTCGCCAGGAATGTTGTCAAATATTACCGCCGAGATGTTAGATTGGCTTAGGTTAGGTTATATTACGTTATTGAAGTATATAAAGGTCCCACGGAGACGTAGAGCCCAACAAGTCAGGAATGTCGTCAAATATTACCGCCGAGATGTTAGATTGGGTTAGGCTAGCTTATATTATGTTATTGATGTATATAAAGGTCCCACGGAGACGTAGAGGCCAACTCGCCAGGAATGATGTCAAATATTACCGCCGAGATGTTAGCTTGGGTTAGGTTAGCTTAAATTACGTTATTGATGTATATAAAGGTCCCACGGAGACGTAGAGGCCAACAAGCCAGGTATGTGGTCAAATATTATCGCCGAGGTGTTAGGTTGGGTTAGGTTAGGTTATATTACGTTATTGATGTATATAAAGGTCCCACGGAGACGGAGAAGCCAACTCGCCAGGAATGTTGTCAAATATTACCGCCGAGATGTTAGATTGGCTTAGGTGAGGTTATATTACGTTATTGATGTATATAAAGGTCCCACGGAGACGAAGAGGCCAACTCGACAGGCATTTTTTCAAATATTACCGCCGAGATATTAGGTTGGATTAGGTTAGGTTAGATTACGTTATTGAAGTATATAAAGGTCCCACGGAGACGTAGAGGCCAACAAGCCAGGAATGTGGTCAAATATTACCGCCGATATGTTAGGTTGGGTTAGGTTAGGTTATATTACGTTATTGATGTATATAAAGGTCCCACGGAGACGGAGAAGCCAACTCGCCAGGAATGTTGTCAAATATTACCGCCGAGATGTTAGGTTGGGTTAGGTTATGTTATATTACGTTATTGATGTATATAAAGGTCCCACGGAGACATAGAGGCCAACAAGACAGGAATGTGGTCAAATATTACCGCCGAGGTGTTAGATTGGGTTAGGTTAGGTTATATTACGTTATTGATGTATATAAAGGTCCCACGGTGACGTAGAGTTCAACTCGCCAGGAATGTTGTCAAATATTAGCGCCGAGATGATAGGTTGGGTTAGGTTAGGTTATATTACGTTATTGATATATATAAAGGTCCCACGGAGACGGAGAAGCCAACTCGCCAGGAATGTTGTCAAATATTACCACCGAGATGTTAGGTTGGCTTAGGTTAGGTTATATTACGTTATTGATGTATATAAAGGTCCCACGGAGACGTAGCGGCCAACTCGCCAGGAATGTTGTGAAATATTACCGCCGAGATGTTAGGTTGGGTTAGGTTAGCTTAGATTACGTTATTGATGTATATAAAGGTCCCACGGAGACGTAGAGGCCAACAAGCCAGGTATGTGGTCAAATATTATCGCCGAGATGTTGGGTTGGGTTAGGTTAGGTTATATTACGTTATTGATGTATATAAAGGTCCCACGGAGACGGAGAAGCCAACTCGCCAGGAATGTTGTCAAATATTACCGCCGAGATGTTAGGTTGGGTTAGGTTAGGTTATATTACGTTATTGGTGTATATACAGGTCCCACGGAGACATAGAGTCCAACAAGACAGGAATGTGGTCAAATATTACCGCCGAGGTGTTAGATTGGGTTAGGTTAGGTTATATTACGTTATTGATGTATATAAAGGTCCCACGGAGACGTAGAGGCCAACTCGCCAGGAATGTTGTCAAATATTACCGCCGAGATGATAGGTTGGGTTAGGTTAGGTTATAATACGTTATTGATGTATATGAAGGTCAAACGGAGACGTAGAGGCCAACTCGCCAGGAATGATGTCAAATATTACCGCCGAGATGTTAAGTTGGGTTAGGTTAGGTTATATTACGTTATTGATGTATACAAAGGTCCCACGGAGACGTAGAGGCCCACTCGCCAGGTAAGTTTTCAAATATTACCGCCGAGATATTAGGTTGGATTAGGTTAGGTTATATTACGTTATTGATGTATATAAAGGTCCCACGGAGACGGAGAAGCCAACTCGCCAGAAATGTTGTCAAATATTACCGCCGAGATGATAGGTTGGGTTAGGTTAGGTTATAATACGTTATTGATGTATATGAAGGTCCCACGGAGACGTAGATGGCAACTAGCCAGGTATGTTGTCAAATATTACCGCCGAGATGTTAGGTTGGGTTACGTAAGCGTATATTACGTTATTGATGTATATGAAGGCCCCACGAGACGGGGAAGCCAACTCGCCAGGAATGTTGTCAAATATTACCGCCGAGATGTTAGCTTGGGTTAGGTTAGGTTATATTACGTTATTGATGTATATAAAGGTCCCAAGGAGACGTACGGCCAACTCGCCAGGAATGTTGTCAAATATTACCGCCGAGATGTTAGGTTGGGTTAGGTTAGGTTATATTACGTTATTGATGTATATAAAGGTCCCACGGTGACGTAGAGTTCAACTCGCCATGAATGTTGTCAAATATTAGCGCCGAGATGATAGGTTGGGTCAGATTAGGTTATATTACGTTATTGATATATATAAAGGTCCCACGGAGACGGAGAAGCCAACTCGCCAGGAATGTTGTCAAATATTACCGCCGAGATGTTAGGTTGGGTTAGGTTAGGTTATATTACGTTATTGGTGTATATACAGGTCCCACGGAGACATAGAGGCCAACAAGCCAGGAATGTGGTCAAATATAACCGCCGAGATGTTAGATTGGGATAGACTATCTTATATTATGTTATTGATGTATATAAAGGTCCCACGGAGACGTAGAGGCCAACTCGCCAGGAATGTTGTCAAATATTACCGCCGAGATGTTAGGTTGGGTTAGGTTAGGTTATATTACGTGATTGATGCATATAATGTTCCCACGGAGACGAAGAGGCCAACTCGCCAGGTATGTTTTCAAATATTACCGCCGAGATGTTAGATTGGCTTAGGTTAGGTTATATTACGTTATTGAAGTATATAAAGGTCCCACGGAGACGTAGAGGCCTACAAGTCAGGAATGTCGTCAAATATTACCGCCGAGATGTTAGATTGGGTTAGGCTAGCTTATATTATGTTATTGATGTATATAAATGTCCCACGGAGACGTAGAGGCCAACTCGCCAGGAATGATGTCAAATATTACCGCCGAGATGTTAGCTTGGGTTAGGTTAGCTTAGATTACGTTATTGATGTATATAAAGGTCCCACGGAGACGTAGAGGCCAACAAGCCAGGTATGTGGTCAAATATTATCGCCGAGGTGTTAGGTTGGGTTAGGTTAGGTTATATTACGTTATTGATGTATATAAAGGTCCCACGGAGACGGAGAAGCCAACTCGCCAGGAATGTTGTCAAATATTACCGCCGAGATGTTAGATTGGCTTAGGTTAGGTTATATTACGTTATTGATGTATATAAAGGTCCCACGGAGACGAAGAGGCCAACTCGCCAGGCATTTTTTCAAATATTACCGCCGAGATATTAGGTTGGATTAGGTTAGGTTAGATTACGTTATTGAAGTATATAAAGGTCCCACGGAGACGTAGAGGCCAACAAGGCGGGAATGTGGTCAAATATTACCGCCGATATGTTAGGTTGGGTTAGGTTAGGTTATATTACGTTATTGAAGTATATAAAGGTCCCACGTAGACGTAGAGGCCAACAAGCCAGGAATGTCGTCAAATATTACCGCCGAGATGTTAGATTGGGTTAGGCTAGCTTATATTATGTTATTGATGTATATAATGGTCCCACGGAGACGTAGAGGCCAACAAGCCAGGAATGTGGTCAAATATAACCGCCGAGATGTTAGATTGGGATAGACTATCTTATATTATGTTATTGATGAATATAAAGGTCCCACGGAGACGTAGAGGCCAACTCGCCAGGAATGTTGTCAAATATTAGCGCCGAGATGATAGGTTGGGTCAGATTAGGTTATATTACGTTATTGATATATATAAAGGTCCCACGGAGACGGAGAAGCCAACTCGCCAGGAATGTTGTCAAATATTACCGCCGAGATGTTAGGTTGGGTTAGGTTAGGTTATATTACGTTATTGGTGTATATACAGGTCCCACGGAGACATAGAGGCCAACAAGCCAGGAATGTGGTCAAATATAACCGCCGAGATGTTAGATTGGGATAGACTATCTTATATTATGTTATTGATGTATATAAAGGTCCCACGGAGACGTAGAGGCCAACTCGCCAGGAATGTTGTCAAATATTACCGCCGAGATGTTAGGTTGGGTTAGGTTAGGTTATATTACGTTATTGATGTATATAAAGGTCCCACGGAGACGAAGAGGCCAACTCGACAGGCATTTTTTCAAATATTACCGCCGAGATATTAGGTTGGATTAGGTTAGGTTAGATTACGTTATTGAAGTATATAAAGGTCCCACGGAGACGTAGAGGCCAACAAGCCAGGAATGTGGTCAAATATTACCGCCGATATGTTAGGTTGGGTTAGGTTAGGTTATATTACGTTATTGATGTATATAAAGGTCCCACGGAGACGGAGAAGCCAACTCGCCAGGAATGTTGTCAAATATTACCGCCGAGATGTTGGGTTGGGTTAGGTTAGGTTATATTACGTTATTGATGTATGTAAAGGTCCCACGGAGACGGAGAAGCCAACTCGCCAGGAATGTTGTCAAATATTACCGCCGAGATGTTAGGTTGGGTTAGGTTAGGTTATATTACGTTATTGGTGTATATACAGGTCCCACGGAGACATAGAGGCCAACAAGACAGGAATGTGGTCAAATATTACCGCCGAGGTGTTAGATTGGGTTAGGTTAGGTTATATTACGTTATTGATGTATATAAAGGTCCCACGGAGACGTAGAGGCCAACTCGCCAGGAATGTTGTCAAATATTACCGCCGAGATGATAGGTTGGGTTAGGTTAGGTTATAATACGTTATTGATGTATATGAAGGTCAAACGGAGACGTAGAGGCCAACTCGCCAGGAATGATGTCAAATATTACCGCCGAGATGTTAGCTTGGGTTAGGTTAGCTTAGATTACGTTATTGATGTATATAAAGGTCCCACGGAGACGTAGAGGCCAACAAGCCAGGTATGTGGTCAAATATTATCGCCGAGGTGTTAGGTTGGGTTAGGTTAGGTTATATTACGTTATTGATGTATATAAAGGTCCCACGGAGACGGAGAAGCCAACTCGCCAGGAATGTTGTCAAATATTACCGCCGAGATGTTAGATTGGCTTAGGTGAGGTTATATTACGTTATTGATGTATATAAAGGTCCCACGGAGACGAAGAGGCCAACTCGACAGGCATTTTTTCAAATATTACCGCCGAGATATTAGGTTGGATTAGGTTAGGTTAGATTACGTTATTGAAGTATATAAAGGTCCCACGGAGACGTAGAGGCCAACAAGCCAGGAATGTGGTCAAATATTACCGCCGATATGTTAGGTTGGGTTAGGTTAGGTTATATTACGTTATTGATGTATATAAAGGTCCCACGGAGACGGAGAAGCCAACTCGCCAGGAATGTTGTCAAATATTACCGCCGAGATGTTAGGTTGGGTTAGGTTAGGTTATATTACGTTATTGATGTATATAAAGGTCCCACGGAGACGGAGAAGCCAACTCGCCAGAAATGTTGTCAAATATTACCGCCGAGATGATAGGTTGGGTTAGGTTAGGTTATAATACGTTATTGATGTATATGAAGGTCAAACGGAGACGTAGAGGCCAACTCGCCAGGAATGATGTCAAATATTACCGCCGAGGTGTTAGATTGGGTTAGGTTAGGTTATATTACGTTATTGATGTATATCAAGACCCCACGGAGACGTAGAGGTCAACTCGCCAGGAATGTTCTCAAATGTTACCGCCGAGATGATAGGTTAGGTTAGGTTAGGTTATATTTCGTTATTGATGTATATGAAGGTCCCACGGAGACGTAGATGGCAACTAGCCAGGTATGTTGTCAAATATTACCGCCGAGATGTTAGGTTGGGTTACGTAAGCGTATATTACGTTATTGATGTATATGAAGGCCCCACGAGACGGGGAAGCCAACTCGCCAGGAATGTTGTCAAATATTACCGCCGAGATGTTAGCTTGGGTTAGGTTAGGTTATATTACGTTATTGATGTATATAAAGGTCCCAAGGAGACGTACGGCCAACTCGCCAGGAATGTTGTCAAATATTACCGCCGAGATGTTAGGTTGGGTTAGGTTAGGTTATATTACGTTATTGATGTATATAAAGGTCCCACGGTGACGTAGAGTTCAACTCGCCAGGAATGTTGACAAATATTAGCGCCGAGATGATAGGTTGGGTCAGGTTAGGTTATATTACGTTATTGATATATATAAAGGTCCCACGGAGACGGAGAAGCCAACTCGCCAGGAATGTTGTCAAATATTACCGCCGAGATGTTAGGTTGGGTTAGGTTAGGTTATATTACGTTATTGGTGTATATACAGGTCCCACGGAGACATAGAGGCCAACAAGCCAGGAATGTGGTCAAATATAACCGCCGAGATGTTAGATTGGGATAGACTATCTTATATTATGTTATTGATGTATATAAAGGTCCCACGGAGACGTAGAGTTCAACTCGCCAGGAATGTTGTCAAATATTAGCGCCGAGATGATAGGTTGGGTTAGGTTAGGTTATATTACGTTATTGATATATATAAAGGTCCCACGGAGACGGAGAAGCCAACTCGCCAGGAATGTTGTCAAATATTACCACCGAGATGTTAGGTTGGCTTAGGTTAGGTTATATTACGTTATTGATGTATATAAAGGTCCCACGGAGACGTAGCGGCCAACTCGCCAGGAATGTTGTCAAATATTACCGCCGAGATGTTAGGTTGGGTTAGGTTAGCTTAGATTACGTTATTGATGTATATAAAGGTCCCACGGAGACGTAGAGGCCAACAAGCCAGGTATGTGGTCAAATATTATCGCCGAGATGTTGGGTTGGGTTAGGTTAGGTTATATTACGTTATTGATGTATATAAAGGTCCCACGGAGACGGAGAAGCCAACTCGCCAGGAATGTTGTCAAATATTACCGCCGAGATGTTAGGTTGGGTTAGGTTAGGATATATTACGTTATTGGTGTATATACAGGTCCCACGGAGACATAGAGGCCAACAAGACAGGAATGTGGTCAAATATTACCGCCGAGGTGTTAGGTTGGATTAGGTTAGGTTATATTACGTTATTGATGTATATAAAGGTCCCACGGAGACGGAGAAGCCAACTCGCCAGAAATGTTGTCAAATATTACCGCCGAGATGATAGGTTGGGTTAGGTTAGGTTATAATACGTTATTGATGTATATGAAGGTCAAACGGAGACGTAGAGGCCAACTCGCCAGGAATGATGTCAAATATTACCGCCGAGGTGTTAGATTGGGTTAGGTTAGGTTATATTACGTTATTGATGTATATCAAGACCCCACGGAGACGTAGAGGTCAACTCGCCAGGAATGTTCTCAAATGTTACCGCCGAGATGTTAGGTTGGGTTAGGTTAGGTTATATTACGTTATTGATGTATATAAAGGTCCCACGGTGACGTAGAGTTCAACTCGCCAGGAATGTTGACAAATATTAGCGCCGAGATGATAGGTTGGGTCAGGTTAGGTTATATTACGTTATTGATATATATAAAGGTCCCACGGAGACGGAGAAGCCAACTCGCCAGGAATGTTGTCAAATATTACCGCCGAGATGTTAGGTTGGGTTAGGTTAGGTTATATTACGTTATTGGTGTATATACAGGTCCCACGGAGACATAGAGGCCAACAAGCCAGGAATGTGGTCAAATATAACCGCCGAGATGTTAGATTGGGATAGACTATCTTATATTATGTTATTGATGTATATAAAGGTCCCACGGAGACGTAGAGGCCAACTCGCCAGGAATGTTGTCAAATATTACCGCCGAGATGTTAGGTTGGGTTAGGTTAGGTTATATTACGTGATTGATGCATATAATGTTCCCACGGAGACGAAGAGGCCAACTCGCCAGGTATGTTTTCAAATATTACCGCCGAGATGTTAGATTGGCTTAGGTTAGGTTATATTACGTTATTGAAGTATATAAAGGTCCCACGGAGACGTAGAGGCCTACAAGTCAGGAATGTCGTCAAATATTACCGCCGAGATGTTAGATTGGGTTAGGCTAGCTTATATTATGTTATTGATGTATATAAATGTCCCACGGAGACGTAGAGGCCAACTCGCCAGGAATGATGTCAAATATTACCGCCGAGATGTTAGCTTGGGTTAGGTTAGCTTAGATTACGTTATTGATGTATATAAAGGTCCCACGGAGACGTAGAGGCCAACAAGCCAGGTATGTGGTCAAATATTATCGCCGAGGTGTTAGGTTGGGTTAGGTTAGGTTATATTACGTTATTGATGTATATAAAGGTCCCACGGAGACGGAGAAGCCAACTCGCCAGGAATGTTGTCAAATATTACCGCCGAGATGTTAGATTGGCTTAGGTTAGGTTATATTACGTTATTGATGTATATAAAGGTCCCACGGAGACGAAGAGGCCAACTCGCCAGGCATTTTTTCAAATATTACCGCCGAGATATTAGGTTGGATTAGGTTAGGTTAGATTACGTTATTGAAGTATATAAAGGTCCCACGGAGACGTAGAGGCCAACAAGGCGGGAATGTGGTCAAATATTACCGCCGATATGTTAGGTTGGGTTAGGTTAGGTTATATTACGTTATTGAAGTATATAAAGGTCCCACGTAGACGTAGAGGCCAACAAGCCAGGAATGTCGTCAAATATTACCGCCGAGATGTTAGATTGGGTTAGGCTAGCTTATATTATGTTATTGATGTATATAATGGTCCCACGGAGACGTAGAGGCCAACAAGCCAGGAATGTGGTCAAATATAACCGCCGAGATGTTAGATTGGGATAGACTATCTTATATTATGTTATTGATGTATATAAAGGTCCCACGGAGACGTAGAGGCCAACTCGCCAGGAATGTTGTCAAATATTACCGCCGAGATGTTAGGTTGGGTTAGGTTAGGTTATATTACGTTATTGATGTATATAAAGGTCCCACGGAGACGAAGAGGCCAACTCGACAGGCATTTTTTCAAATATTACCGCCGAGATATTAGGTTGCATTAGGTTAGGTTAGATTACGTTATTGAAGTATATAAAGGTCCCACGGAGACGTAGAGGCCAACAAGCCAGGAATGTGGTCAAATATTACCGCCGATATGTTAGGTTGGGTTAGGTTAGGTTATATTACGTTATTGATGTATATAAAGGTCCCACGGAGACGGAGAAGCCAACTCGCCAGGAATGTTGTCAAATATTACCGCCGAGATGTTGGGTTGGGTTAGGTTAGGTTATATTACGTTATTGATGTATGTAAAGGTCCCACGGAGACGGAGAAGCCAACTCGCCAGGAATGTTGTCAAATATTACCGCCGAGATGTTAGGTTGGGTTAGGTTAGGTTATATTACGTTATTGGTGTATATACAGGTCCCACGGAGACATAGAGGCCAACAAGACAGGAATGTGGTCAAATATTACCGCCGAGGTGTTAGATTGGGTTAGGTTAGGTTATATTACGTTATTGATGTATATAAAGGTCCCACGGAGACGTAGAGGCCAACTCGCCAGGAATGTTGTCAAATATTACCGCCGAGATGATAGGTTGGGTTAGGTTAGGTTATAATACGTTATTGATGTATATGAAGGTCAAACGGAGACGTAGAGGCCAACTCGCCAGGAATGATGTCAAATATTACCGCCGAGATGTTAGCTTGGGTTAGGTTAGCTTAGATTACGTTATTGATGTATATAAAGGTCCCACGGAGACGTAGAGGCCAACAAGCCAGGTATGTGGTCAAATATTATCGCCGAGGTGTTAGGTTGGGTTAGGTTAGGTTATATTACGTTATTGATGTATATAAAGGTCCCACGGAGACGGAGAAGCCAACTCGCCAGGAATGTTGTCAAATATTACCGCCGAGATGTTAGATTGGCTTAGGTGAGGTTATATTACGTTATTGATGTATATAAAGGTCCCACGGAGACGAAGAGGCCAACTCGACAGGCATTTTTTCAAATATTACCGCCGAGATATTAGGTTGGATTAGGTTAGGTTAGATTACGTTATTGAAGTATATAAAGGTCCCACGGAGACGTAGAGGCCAACAAGCCAGGAATGTGGTCAAATATTACCGCCGATATGTTAGGTTGGGTTAGGTTAGGTTATATTACGTTATTGATGTATATAAAGGTCCCACGGAGACGGAGAAGCCAACTCGCCAGGAATGTTGTCAAATATTACCGCCGAGATGTTAGGTTGGGTTAGGTTAGGTTATATTACGTTATTGATGTATATAAAGGTCCCACGGAGACGGAGAAGCCAACTCGCCAGAAATGTTGTCAAATATTACCGCCGAGATGATAGGTTGGGTTAGGTTAGGTTATAATACGTTATTGATGTATATGAAGGTCAAACGGAGACGTAGAGGCCAACTCGCCAGGAATGATGTCAAATATTACCGCCGAGGTGTTAGATTGGGTTAGGTTAGGTTATATTACGTTATTGATGTATATCAAGACCCCACGGAGACGTAGAGGTCAACTCGCCAGGAATGTTCTCAAATGTTACCGCCGAGATGATAGGTTAGGTTAGGTTAGGTTATATTTCGTTATTGATGTATATGAAGGTCCCACGGAGACGTAGATGGCAACTAGCCAGGTATGTTGTCAAATATTACCGCCGAGATGTTAGGTTGGGTTACGTAAGCGTATATTACGTTATTGATGTATATGAAGGCCCCACGAGACGGGGAAGCCAACTCGCCAGGAATGTTGTCAAATATTACCGCCGAGATGTTAGCTTGGGTTAGGTTAGGTTATATTACGTTATTGATGTATATAAAGGTCCCAAGGAGACGTACGGCCAACTCGCCAGGAATGTTGTCAAATATTACCGCCGAGATGTTAGGTTGGGTTAGGTTAGGTTATATTACGTTATTGATGTATATAAAGGTCCCACGGTGACGTAGAGTTCAACTCGCCAGGAATGTTGACAAATATTAGCGCCGAGATGATAGGTTGGGTCAGGTTAGGTTATATTACGTTATTGATATATATAAAGGTCCCACGGAGACGGAGAAGCCAACTCGCCAGGAATGTTGTCAAATATTACCGCCGAGATGTTAGGTTGGGTTAGGTTAGGTTATATTACGTTATTGGTGTATATACAGGTCCCACGGAGACATAGAGGCCAACAAGCCAGGAATGTGGTCAAATATAACCGCCGAGATGTTAGATTGGGATAGACTATCTTATATTATGTTATTGATGTATATAAAGGTCCCACGGAGACGTAGAGTTCAACTCGCCAGGAATGTTGTCAAATATTAGCGCCGAGATGATAGGTTGGGTTAGGTTAGGTTATATTACGTTATTGATATATATAAAGGTCCCACGGAGACGGAGAAGCCAACTCGCCAGGAATGTTGTCAAATATTACCACCGAGATGTTAGGTTGGCTTAGGTTAGGTTATATTACGTTATTGATGTATATAAAGGTCCCACGGAGACGTAGCGGCCAACTCGCCAGGAATGTTGTCAAATATTACCGCCGAGATGTTAGGTTGGGTTAGGTTAGCTTAGATTACGTTATTGATGTATATAAAGGTCCCACGGAGACGTAGAGGCCAACAAGCCAGGTATGTGGTCAAATATTATCGCCGAGATGTTGGGTTGGGTTAGGTTAGGTTATATTACGTTATTGATGTATATAAAGGTCCCACGGAGACGGAGAAGCCAACTCGCCAGGAATGTTGTCAAATATTACCGCCGAGATGTTAGGTTGGGTTAGGTTAGGATATATTACGTTATTGGTGTATATACAGGTCCCACGGAGACATAGAGGCCAACAAGACAGGAATGTGGTCAAATATTACCGCCGAGGTGTTAGGTTGGATTAGGTTAGGTTATATTACGTTATTGATGTATATAAAGGTCCCACGGAGACGGAGAAGCCAACTCGCCAGAAATGTTGTCAAATATTACCGCCGAGATGATAGGTTGGGTTAGGTTAGGTTATAATACGTTATTGATGTATATGAAGGTCAAACGGAGACGTAGAGGCCAACTCGCCAGGAATGATGTCAAATATTACCGCCGAGGTGTTAGATTGGGTTAGGTTAGGTTATATTACGTTATTGATGTATATCAAGACCCCACGGAGACGTAGAGGTCAACTCGCCAGGAATGTTCTCAAATGTTACCGCCGAGATGTTAGGTTGGGTTAGGTTAGGTTATATTACGTTATTGATGTATATAAAGGTCCCACGGTGACGTAGAGTTCAACTCGCCAGGAATGTTGACAAATATTAGCGCCGAGATGATAGGTTGGGTCAGGTTAGGTTATATTACGTTATTGATATATATAAAGGTCCCACGGAGACGGAGAAGCCAACTCGCCAGGAATGTTGTCAAATATTACCGCCGAGATGTTAGGTTGGGTTAGGTTAGGTTATATTACGTTATTGGTGTATATACAGGTCCCACGGAGACATAGAGGCCAACAAGCCAGGAATGTGGTCAAATATAACCGCCGAGATGTTAGATTGGGATAGACTATCTTATATTATGTTATTGATGTATATAAAGGTCCCACGGAGACGTAGAGGCCAACTCGCCAGGAATGTTGTCAAATATTACCGCCGAGATGTTAGGTTGGGTTAGGTTAGGTTATATTACGTGATTGATGCATATAATGTTCCCACGGAGACGAAGAGGCCAACTCGCCAGGTATGTTTTCAAATATTACCGCCGAGATGTTAGATTGGCTTAGGTTAGGTTATATTACGTTATTGAAGTATATAAAGGTCCCACGGAGACGTAGAGGCCTACAAGTCAGGAATGTCGTCAAATATTACCGCCGAGATGTTAGATTGGGTTAGGCTAGCTTATATTATGTTATTGATGTATATAAATGTCCCACGGAGACGTAGAGGCCAACTCGCCAGGAATGATGTCAAATATTACCGCCGAGATGTTAGCTTGGGTTAGGTTAGCTTAGATTACGTTATTGATGTATATAAAGGTCCCACGGAGACGTAGAGGCCAACAAGCCAGGTATGTGGTCAAATATTATCGCCGAGGTGTTAGGTTGGGTTAGGTTAGGTTATATTACGTTATTGATGTATATAAAGGTCCCACGGAGACGGAGAAGCCAACTCGCCAGGAATGTTGTCAAATATTACCGCCGAGATGTTAGATTGGCTTAGGTTAGGTTATATTACGTTATTGATGTATATAAAGGTCCCACGGAGACGAAGAGGCCAACTCGCCAGGCATTTTTTCAAATATTACCGCCGAGATATTAGGTTGGATTAGGTTAGGTTAGATTACGTTATTGAAGTATATAAAGGTCCCACGGAGACGTAGAGGCCAACAAGGCAGGAATGTGGTCAAATATTACCGCCGATATGTTAGGTTGGGTTAGGTTAGGTTATATTACGTTATTGAAGTATATAAAGGTCCCACGTAGACGTAGAGGCCAACAAGCCAGGAATGTCGTCAAATATTACCGCCGAGATGTTAGATTGGGTTAGGCTAGCTTATATTATGTTATTGATGTATATAATGGTCCCACGGAGACGTAGAGGCCAACAAGCCAGGAATGTGGTCAAATATAACCGCCGAGATGTTAGATTGGGATAGACTATCTTATATTATGTTATTGATGTATATAAAGGTCCCACGGAGACGTAGAGGCCAACTCGCCAGGAATGTTGTCAAATATTACCGCCGAGATGTTAGGTTGGGTTAGGTTAGGTTATATTACGTGATTGATGCATATAATGTTCCCACGGAGACGAAGAGGCCAACTCGCCAGGTATGTTTTCAAATATTACCGCCGAGATGTTAGATTGGCTTAGGTTAGGTTATATTACGTTATTGAAGTATATAAAGGTCCCACGGAGACGTAGAGGCCAACAAGTCAGGAATGTCGTCAAATATTACCGCCGAGATGTTAGATTGGGTTAGGCTAGCTTATATTATGTTATTGATGTATATAAAGGTCCCACGGAGACGTAGAGGCCAACTCGCCAGGAATGATGTCAAATATTACCGCCGAGATGTTAGCTTGGGTTAGGTTAGCTTAAATTACGTTATTGATGTATATAAAGGTCCCACGGAGACGTAGAGGCCAACAAGCCAGGTATGTGGTCAAATATTATCGCCGAGGTGTTAGGTTGGGTTAGGTTAGGTTATATTACGTTATTGATGTATATAAAGGTCCCACGGAGACGGAGAAGCCAACTCGCCAGGAATGTTGTCAAATATTACCGCCGAGATGTTAGATTGGCTTAGGTGAGGTTATATTACGTTATTGATGTATATAAAGGTCCCACGGAGACGAAGAGGCCAACTCGACAGGCATTTTTTCAAATATTACCGCCGAGATATTAGGTTGGATTAGGTTAGGTTAGATTACGTTATTGAAGTATATAAAGGTCCCACGGAGACGTAGAGGCCAACAAGCCAGGAATGTGGTCAAATATTACCGCCGATATGTTAGGTTGGGTTAGGTTAGGTTATATTACGTTATTGATGTATATAAAGGTCCCACGGAGACGGAGAAGCCAACTCGCCAGGAATGTTGTCAAATATTACCGCCGAGATGTTAGGTTGGGTTAGGTTAGGTTATATTACGTTATTGATGTATATAAAGGTCCCACGGAGACATAGAGGCCAACAAGCCAGGAATGTGGTCAAATATAACCGCCGAGATGTTAGATTGGGATAGACTATCTTATATTATGTTATTGATGTATATAAAGGTCCCACGGAGACGTAGAGGCCAACTCGCCAGGAATGTTGTCAAATATTACCGCCGAGATGTTAGGTTGGGTTAGGTTAGGTTATATTACGTGATTGATGCATATAATGTTCCCACGGAGACGAAGAGGCCAACTCGCCAGGTATGTTTTCAAATATTACCGCCGAGATGTTAGATTGGCTTAGGTTAGGTTATATTACGTTATTGAAGTATATAAAGGTCCCACGGAGACGTAGAGGCCTACAAGTCAGGAATGTCGTCAAATATTACCGCCGAGATGTTAGATTGGGTTAGGCTAGCTTATATTATGTTATTGATGTATATAAATGTCCCACGGAGACGTAGAGGCCAACTCGCCAGGAATGATGTCAAATATTACCGCCGAGATGTTAGCTTGGGTTAGGTTAGCTTAGATTACGTTATTGATGTATATAAAGGTCCCACGGAGACGTAGAGGCCAACAAGCCAGGTATGTGGTCAAATATTATCGCCGAGGTGTTAGGTTGGGTTAGGTTAGGTTATATTACGTTATTGATGTATATAAAGGTCCCACGGAGACGGAGAAGCCAACTCGCCAGGAATGTTGTCAAATATTACCGCCGAGATGTTAGATTGGCTTAGGTTAGGTTATATTACGTTATTGATGTATATAAAGGTCCCACGGAGACGAAGAGGCCAACTCGCCAGGCATTTTTTCAAATATTACCGCCGAGATATTAGGTTGGATTAGGTTAGGTTAGATTACGTTATTGAAGTATATAAAGGTCCCACGGAGACGTAGAGGCCAACAAGTCAGGAATGTGGTCAAATATTACCGCCGATATGTTAGGTTGGGTTAGGTTAGGTTATATTACGTTATTGAAGTATATAAAGGTCCCACGTAGACGTAGAGGCCAACAAGCCAGGAATGTCGTCAAATATTACCGCCGAGATGTTAGATTGGGATAGACTATCTTATATTATGTTATTGATGTATATAAAGGTCCCACGGAGACGTAGAGGCCAACTCGCCAGGAATGTTGTCAAATATTACCGCCGAGATGTTAGGTTGGGTTAGGTTAGGTTATATTACGTGATTGATGCATATAATGTTCCCACGGAGACGAAGAGGCCAACTCGCCAGGTATGTTTTCAAATATTACCGCCGAGATGTTAGATTGGCTTAGGTTAGGTTATATTACGTTATTGAAGTATATAAAGGTCCCACGGAGACGTAGAGCCCAACAAGTCAGGAATGTCGTCAAATATTACCGCCGAGATGTTAGATTGGGTTAGGCTAGCTTATATTATGTTATTGATGTATATAAAGGTCCCACGGAGACGTAGAGGCCAACTCGCCAGGAATGATGTCAAATATTACCGCCGAGATGTTAGATTGGCTTAGGTGAGGTTATATTACGTTATTGATGTATATAAAGGTCCCACGGAGACGAAGAGGCCAACTCGACAGGCATTTTTTCAAATATTACCGCCGAGATATTAGGTTGGATTAGGTTAGGTTAGATTACGTTATTGAAGTATATAAAGGTCCCACGGAGACGTAGAGGCCAACAAGCCAGGAATGTGGTCAAATATTACCGCCGATATGTTAGGTTGGGTTAGGTTAGGTTATATTACGTTATTGATGTATATAAAGGTCCCACGGAGACGGAGAAGCCAACTCGCCAGGAATGTTGTCAAATATTACCGCCGAGATGTTAGGTTGGGTTCGGTTAGGTTATATTACGTTATTGATGTATATAAAGGTCCCACGGAGACATAGAGGCCAACAAGACAGGAATGTGGTCACATATTACCGCCGAGGAGTTAGATTGGGTTAGGTTAGGTTATATTACGTTATTGATGTATATAAAGGTCCCACGGTGACGTAGAGTTCAACTCGCCAGGAATGTTGTCAAATATTAGCGCCGAGATGATAGGTTGGGTTAGGTTAGGTTATATTACGTTATTGATATATATAAAGGTCCCACGGAGACGGAGAAGCCAACTCGCCAGGAATGTTGTCAAATATTACCACCGAGATGTTAGGTTGGCTTAGGTTAGGTTATATTACGTTATTGATGTATATAAAGGTCGCACGGAGACGTAGCGGCCAACTCGCCAGGAATGTTGTCAAATATTACCGCCGAGATGTTAGGTTGGGTTAGGTTAGCTTAGATTACGTTATTGATGTATATAAAGGTCCCACGGAGACGTAGAGGCCAACAAGCCAGGTATGTGGTCAAATATTATCGCCGAGATGTTGGGTTGGGTTAGGTTAGGTTATATTACGTTATTGATGTATATAAAGGTCCCACGGAGACGTAGAGGCCAACAAGCCAGGTATGTGGTCAAATATTATCGCCGAGATGTTAGGTTGGGTTAGGCTAGCTTATATTATGTTATTGATGTATATAAAGGTCCCACGGAGACGTAGAGGCCAACTCGCCAGGAATGATGTCAAATATTACCGCCGAGATGTTAGCTTGGGTTAGGTTAGCTTAGATTACGTTATTGATGTATATAAAGGTCCCACGGAGACGTAGAGGCCAACAAGCCAGGTATGTGGTCAAATATTATCGCCGAGATGTTGGGGTGGGTTAGGTTAGGTTATATTACGTTATTGATGTATATAAAGGTCCCACGGAGACGGAGAAGCCAACTCGCCAAGAATGTTGTCAAATATTACCACCGAGATGTTAGGTTGGGTTAGGTTAGGTTATATTACGTTATTGATGTATATAAAGGTCCCACGGAGACGGAGAAGCCAACTCGCCAGGAATGTTGTCAAATATTACCGCCGAGATGTTAGGTTGGGTTAGGTTAGGTTATATTACGTTATTGGTGTATATACAGGTCCCACGGAGACATAGAGGCCAACAAGACAGGAATGTGGTCAAATATTACCGCCGAGGTGTTAGATTGGGTTAGGTTAGGTTATATTACGTTATTGATGTATATAAAGGTCCCACGGTAACGTAGAGTTCAACTCGCCAGGAATTGTTGTCAAATATTAGCGCCGAGATGATAGGTTGGGTTAGGTTAGGTTATACTACGTTATTGATGTATATAAATGTCCCACGGAGACGGAGAAGCCAACTCGCCAAGAATGTTGTCAAATATTACCACCGAGATGTTAGGTTGGGTTAGGTTAGGTTATATTACGTTATTGATGTATATAAAGGTCCCACGGAGACGTAGAGGCCAACTCGCCAGGAATGTTGTCAAATATTACCGCCGAGATGATAGGTTGGGTTAGGTTAGGTTATAATACGTTATTGATGTATATGAAGGTCAAACGGAGACGTAGAGGCCAACTCGCCAGGAATGATGTCAAATATTACCGCCGAGATGTTAAGTTGGGTTAGGTTAGGTTATATTACGTTATTGATGTATACAAAGGTCCCACGGAGACGTAGAGGCCCACTCGCCAGGTAAGTTTTCAAATATTACCGCCGAGATATTAGGTTGGATTAGGTTAGGTTATATTACGTTATTGATGTATATGAAGGTCAAACGGAGACGTAGAGGCCAACTCGCCAGGAATGATGTCAAATATTACCGCCGAGGTGTTAGATTGGGTTAGGTTAGGTTATATTACGTTATTGATGTATATCAAGACCCCACGGAGACGTAGAGGTCAACTCGCCAGGAATGTTCTCAAATGTTACCGCCGAGATGATAGGTTAGGTTAGGTTAGGTTATATTTCGTTATTGATGTATATGAAGGTCCCACGGAGACGTAGATGGCAACTAGCCAGGTATGTTGTCAAATATTACCGCCGAGATGTTAGGTTGGGTTACGTAAGCGTATATTACGTTATTGATGTATATGAAGGCCCCACGAGACGGGGAAGCCAACTCGCCAGGAATGTTGTCAAATATTACCGCCGAGATGTTAGCTTGGGTTAGGTTAGGTTATATTACGTTATTGATGTATATAAAGGTCCCAAGGAGACGTACGGCCAACTCGCCAGGAATGTTGTCAAATATTACCGCCGAGATGTTAGGTTGGGTTAGGTTAGGTTATATTACGTTATTGATGTATATAAAGGTCCCACGGTGACGTAGAGTTCAACTCGCCAGGAATGTTGTCAAATATTAGCGCCGAGATGATAGGTTGGGTCAGGTTAGGTTATATTACGTTATTGATGTATATAAAGGTCCCACGGAGACGGAGAAGCCAACTCGCCAGGAATGTCGTCAAATATTACCGCCGAGATGTTAGGTTGGGTTAGGTTAGGTTATATTACGTTATTGATGTATATAAAGGTCCCACGGAGACGTAGAGGCCAACTCGCCAGGAATGTTGTCAAATATTATCGACGAGATGATAGGTCGGGTTAGGTTACGTTATATTACGTTATTGATGTATATGAAGGTCAAACGGAGACGTAGAGGCCAACTCGCTAGGAATGATGTCAAATATTACCGCCGAGATGTTAAATTGGGTTAGGTTACATTATATTACGTTATTGATGTATATGAAGGTCAAACGGAGACGTAGAAGCCAACTCGCTAGGAAAGATGTCAAACATTACCGCCGAGATGTCAGATTGGGTTAGGTTAGGTTATATTACGTTATTGAAGTATGTAAAGGTCCCACGGAGACGTAGATGCCAACAAGCCAGGAATGTGGTCAAATATTACCGCCGAGATGTTAGGTTGGGTTATGTTAGGTTATATTACGTTATTGATGTATACAAAAGTCCCACGGAGACGTAGGGGCCAACAAGAGAGGAATGTGGTCAAATATTACCGCCGAGATGTTAGGTTGGGTCAGGTTAGGTTATATTACGTTATTGATGTATATAAAGATCCCACGGAGACGCAGAAGCCAACTCGCCAGGAATGTTGTCAAATATTACCGCCGATATGTTAGGTTGGGTTAGGTTACGTTATTTTACGTTATTGATGTATATGAAGGTCCCACGGAGACATAGAGGCCAACAAGACAGGAATGTGGTCAAATATTACCGCCGAGATGTTAGGTTGGGTTAGGTTAGGTTATATTAGGTTATTGATGTATATAAATGTTCCACGGAGACGTAGATGCCGACTCGCCAGGAATGTTGTCAAATATTACCGCCGAGATGTTAGGTTGAGTTAGGTTAGGTTATATTACGTTATTGGTGTATATACAGGTCCCACGGAGACATAGAGGCCAACAAGACAGGAATGTGGTCAAATATTACCGCCGAGGTGTTAGATTGGGTTAGGTTAGGTTATATTACGTTATTGATGTATATAAAGGTCCCACGGAGACGTAGAGGCCAACTCGCCAGGAATGTTGTCAAATATTACCGCCGAGATGATAGGTTGGGTTAGGTTAGGTTATAATACGTTATTGATGTATATGAAGGTCAAACGGAGACGTAGAGGCCAACTCGCCAGGAATGATGTCAAATATTACCGCCGAGATGTTAAGTTGGGTTAGGTTAGGTTATATTACGTTATTGATGTATACAAAGGTCCCACGGAGACGTAGAGGCCCACTCGCCAGGTAAGTTTTCAAATATTACCGCCGAGATATTAGGTTGGATTAGGTTAGGTTATATTACGTTATTGATGTATATAAAGGTCCCACGGAGACGGAGAAGCCAACTCGCCAGAAATGTTGTCAAATATTACCGCCGAGATGATAGGTCGGGTTAGGTTAGGTTATAATACGTTATTGATGTATATGAAGGTCAAACGGAGACGTAGAGGCCAACTCGCCAGGAATGATGTCAAATATTACCGCCGAGATGTCAGATTGGGTTAGGTTAGGTTATATTACGTTATTGATGTATATAAAGGTCCCACGGAGACGTAGAGGCCAACAAGCCAGGTATGTGGTCAAATATTATCGCCGAGATGTTAGGTTGGGTTAGGCTAGCTTATATTATGTTATTGATGTATATAAAGGTCCCTCGGAGACGTAGAGGCCAACTCGCCAGGAATGATGTCAAATATTACCGCCGAGATGTTAGCTTGGGTTGGTTAGCTTAGATTACGTTATTGATGTATATAAAGGTCCCACGGAGACGTAGAGGCCAACAAGCCAGGTATGTGGTCAAATATTATCGCCGAGATGTTGGGTTGGGTTAGGTTAGTTTATATTACGTTATTGATGTATATAAAGGTCCCACGGAGACGGAGAAGCCAACTCGCCAAGAATGTTGTCAAATATTACCACCGAGATGTTAGGTTGGGTTAGGTTAGGTTATATTACGTTATTGATGTATATAAAGGTCCCACGGAGACGGAGAAGCCAACTCGCCAGGAATGTTGTCAAATATTACCGCCGAGATGTTAGGTTGGGTTAGGTTAGGTTATATTACGTTATTGGTGTATATACAGGTCCCACGGAGACATAGAGGCCAACAAGACAGGAATGTGGTCAAATATTACCGCCGAGGTGTTAGATTGGGTTAGGTTAGGTTATATTACGTTATTGATGTATATAAAGGTCCCACGGTAACGTAGAGTTCAACTCGCCAGGAATTGTTGTCAAATATTAGCGCCGAGATGATAGGTTGGGTTAGGTTAGGTTATACTACGTTATTGATGTATATAAATGTCCCACGGAGACGGAGAAGCCAACTCGACAAGAATGTTGTCAAATATTACCACCGAGATGTTAGGTTGGGTTAGGTTAGGTTATATTACGTTATTGATGTATATAAAGGTCCCACGGAGACGTAGAGGCCAACTCGCCAGGAATGTTGTCAAATATTACCGCCGAGATGATAGGTTGGGTTAGGTTAGGTTATAATACGTTATTGATGTATATGAAGGTCAAACGGAGACGTAGAGGCCAACTCGCCAGGAATGATGTCAAATATTACCGCCGAGATGTTAAGTTGGGTTAGGTTAGGTTATATTACGTTATTGATGTATACAAAGGTCCCACGGAGACGTAGAGGCCCACTCGCCAGGTAAGTTTTCAAATATTACCGCCGAGATATTAGGTTGGATTAGGTTAGGTTATATTACGTTATTGATGTATATAAAGGTCCCACGGAGACGGAGAAGCCAACTCGCCAGAAATGTTGTCAAATATTACCGCCGAGATGATAGGTTGGGTTAGGTTAGGTTATAATACGTTATTGATGTATATGAAGGTCAAACGGAGACGTAGAGGCCAACTCGCCAGGAATGATGTCAAATATTACCGCCGAGGTGTTAGATTGGGTTAGGTTAGGTTATATTACGTTATTGATGTATATCAAGACCCCACGGAGACGTAGAGGTCAACTCGCCAGGAATGTTCTCAAATGTTACCGCCGAGATGATAGGTTAGGTTAGGTTAGGTTATATTTCGTTATTGATGTATATGAAGGTCCCACGGAGACGTAGATGGCAACTAGCCAGGTATGTTGTCAAATATTACCGCCGAGATGTTAGCTTGGGTTAGGTTAGGTTATATTACGTTATTGATGTATATAAAGGTCCCAAGGAGACGTACGGCCAACTCGCCAGGAATGTTGTCAAATATTACCGCCGAGATGTTAGGTTGGGTTAGGTTAGGTTATATTACGTTATTGATGTATATAAAGGTCCCACGGTGACGTAGAGTTCAACTCGCCAGGAATGTTGTCAAATATTAGCGCCGAGATGATAGGTTGGGTCAGGTTAGGTTATATTACGTTATTGATGTATATAAAGGTCCCACGGAGACGTAGGGGCCAACAAGAGAGGAATGTGGTCAAATATTACCGCCGAGATGTTAGGTTGGGTTAGGTTACATTATATTACGTTATTGATGTATATGAAGGTCAAACGGAGACGTAGAAGCCAACTCGCTAGGAAAGATGTCAAATATTACCGCCGAGATGTCAGATTGGGTTAGGTTAGGTTATATTACGTTATTGAAGTATGTAAAGGTCCCACGGAGACGTAGAGGCCAACAAGCCAGGAATGTGGTCAAATATTACCGCCGAGATGTTAGGTTGGGTTATGTTAGGTTATATTACGTTATTGATGTATACAAAAGTCCCACGGAGACGTAGGGGCCAACAAGAGAGGAATGTGGTCAAATATTACCGCCGAGATGTTAGGTTGGGTCAGGTTAGGTTATATTACGTTATTGATGTATATAAAGATCCCACGGAGACGCAGAAGCCAACTCGCCAGGAATGTTGTCAAATATTACCGCCGATATGTTAGGTTGGGTTAGGTTACGTTATTTTACGTTATTGATGTATATGAAGGTCCCACGGAGACATAGAGGCCAACAAGACAGGAATGTGGTCAAATATTACCGCCGAGATGTTAGGTTGGGTTAGGTTAGGTTATATTAGGTTATTGATGTATATAAATGTTCCACGGAGACGTAGATGCCGACTCGCCAGGAATGTTTTCAAATATTACCGCCGAGATGTTAGGTTGAGTTAGGTTAGGTTATATTACGTTATAGATGTATATAAAGGTCCCACGGAGACGTAGAGACCAACTCGCCAGGAATGTTGTCAAATATTACCGCTGAGATGTTAGGTTGGGTTAGGTTATGTTATATTACGTTGTTGATGTATATAAAGGTCCCACGGAGACGTAGAGGCCAACTCGTCAGGAATGTTGTCAAATATTAGCGCCGAGATGATATGTTGGGTTAGGTTACGTTATATTACGTTATTGATGTATATGAAGGTCAACCGGAGACGTAGAGGCCAACTCGCTAGGAATGATGTCAAATATTACCTCCGAGATATTAGATTGGGTTAGGTTAGGTTATATTACGTTATTGAAGTATATAAAGGTCCCACGGAGACGTAGAGGCCAACAAGCCAGGAATGTGGTCAAATATTACCGCCGAGATGTTAGGTTGGGTTAGGTTGGGTTATATTACGTTATTGATGTATACAAAAGTCCCACGGAGTCGAAGAGGCCAACTCGCCAGGCATTTTTTCAAATATTACCGCCGAGGTGTTAGATTGGTTTAGGTTAGGTTATATTACGTTATTGAAGTATATAAAAGTCCCACGTAGACGTAGAGGCCAACAAGCCAGGAATGTCGTCAAATATTACCGAAGAGATGTTAGATTGGGTTAGGTTAGCTTAGATTACGTTATTGATGTATATAAAGGTCGCACGGAGACGTAGAGGCCAACAAGCCAGGAATGTGGTCAAATATTATCGCCGAGATGTTAGGTTGGGTTAGGTTAGGTTATATTACGTTATTGATGTATATAAAGGTCCCACGGAGACGGAGAAGCCAACTCGCCAGGAATGTTGTCAAATATTACCGCCGAGATGTTAAATTGGCTTAGGTTAGGTTATATTACGTTATTGATGTATATAAAGGTCCCACGGAGACGAAGAGGCCAACTCGCCAGGCATTTTTTCAAATATTACCGCCGAGATATTAGGTTGGATTAGGTTAGGTTAGATTACGTTATTGAAGTATATAAAGGTCCCACGGAGACGTAGAGGCCAACAAGCCAGGAATGTGGTCAAATATTACCGCCGATATGTTAGGTTGGGTTAGGTTAGGTTATATTACGTTATTGATGTATATAAAGGTCCCACGGAGACGGAGAAGCCAACTCGCCAGGAATGTTGTCAAATATTACCGCCGAGATGTTAGGTTGGGTTAGGTTTGGTTATATTACGTTATTGGTGTATATACAGGTCCCACGGAGACATAGAGGCCAACAAGACAGGAATGTGGTCAAATATTACCGCCGAGGTGTTAGATTGGGTTAGGTTAGGTTATATTACGTTATTGATGTATATAAAGGTCCCACGGTAACGTAGAGTTCAACTCGCCAGGAATGTTGTCAAATATTAGCGCCGAGATGATAGGTTGGGTTAGGTTAGGTTATACTACGTTATTGATGTATATAAATGTCCCACGGAGACGTAGAGGCCAACTCGTCAGGAATGTTGTCAAATATTACCGCCGAGATGATAGGTTGGGTTAGGATACGTTATATTACGTTATTGATGTATATGAAGGTCAATCGGAGACGTAGAGGCCAACTCGACGGGAATGTTGTCAAATGTTACCGCCGAGATGTTAGGTTGGGTTAGGTTAAGTTATATTACGTTATTGATGTATATAAAGGTCCCACGGAGACGGAGAAGCCAACTCGCCAGGAATGTTGTCAAATATTACCGCCTAGATGTTACGTTGGGTTAGGTTAGGTTATATTACGTTATTGATGTATATAAAGGTCCCACGGAGACGAAGAGGCCAACTCGCCTGGCATTTTTTCAAATATTACCGCCGAGATGTTAGGTTGGGTTAGGTTAGGTTATATTACGTTATTGATGTATATAAAGGTCCCACGGAGACGGAGAGGCCCACTCGCCAGGTAAGTTTTCAAATATTACCGCCGAGATATTAGGTTGGATTAGGTTAGGTTATATTACGTTATTGATGTATATAAAGGTCCCACGGAGACGGAGAAGCCAACTCGCCAGAAATGTTGTCAAATATTACCGCCGAGATGATAGGTTGGGTTAGGTTAGGTTATAATACGTTATTGATGTATATGAAGGTCAAACGGAGACGTAGAGGCCAACTCGCCAGGAATGATGTCAAATATTACCGCCGAGGTGTTAGATTGGGTTAGGTTAGGTTATATTACGTTATTGATGTATATCAAGACCCCACGGAGACGTAGAGGTCAACTCGCCAGGAATGTTCTCAAATGTTACCGCCGAGATGATAGGATAGGTTAGGTTAGGTTATATTTCGTTATTGATGTATATGAAGGTCCCACGGAGACGTAGATGGCAACTAGCCAGGTATGTTGTCAAATATTACCGCCGAGATGTTAGGTTGGGTTACGTAAGCGTATATTACGTTATTGATGTATATGAAGGCCCCACGAGACGGGGAAGCCAACTCGCCAGGAATGTTGTCAAATATTACCGCCGAGATGTTAGCTTGGGTTAGGTTAGGTTATATTTCGTTATTGATGTATATAAAGGTCCCAAGGAGACGTACGGCCAACTCGCCAGGAATGTTGTCAAATATTACCGCCGAGATGTTAGGTTGGGTTAGGTTAGGTTATATTACGTTATTGATGTATATAAAGGTCCCACGGTGACGTAGAGTTCAACTCGCCAGGAATGTTGTCAAATATTAGCGCCGAGATGATAGGTTGGGTCAGGTTAGGTTATATTACGTTATTGATATATATAAAGGTCCCACGGAGACGGAGAAGCCAACTCGCCAGGAATATTGTCAAATATTACCGCCGAGATGTTAGGTTGGGTTAGGTTAGGTTATATTACGTTATTGGTGTATATACAGGTCCCACGGAGACATAGAGGCCAACAAGACAGGAATGTGGTCAAATATTACCGCCGAGGTGTTAGATTGGGTTAGGTTAGGTTATATTACGTTATTGATGTATATAAAGGTCCCACGGAGACGTAGAGGCCAACTCGCCAGGAATGTTGTCAAATATTACCGCCGAGATGATAGGTTGGGTTAGGTTAGGTTATAATACGTTATTGATGTATATGAAGGTCAAACGGAGACGTAGAGGCCAACTCGCCAGGAATGATGTCAAATATTACCGCCGAGATGTCAGATTGGGTTAGGTTAGGTTATATTACGTTATTGATGTATATAAAGGTCCCACGGAGACGTAGAGGCCAACAAGCCAGGTATGTGGTCAAATATTATCGCCGAGATGTTAGGTTGGGTTAGGCTAGCTTATATTATGTTATTGATGTATATAAAGGTCCCACGGAGACGTAGAGGCCAACTCGCCAGGAATGATGTCAAATATTACCGCCGAGATGTTAGCTTGGGTTGGTTAGCTTAGATTACGTTATTGATGTATATAAAGGTCCCACGGAGACGTAGAGGCCAACAAGCCAGGTATGTGGTCAAATATTATCGCCGAGATGTTGGGTTGGGTTAGGTTAGGTTATATTACGTTATTGATGTATATAAAGGTCCCACGGAGACGGAGAAGCCAACTCGCCAAGAATGTTGTCAAATATTACCACCGAGATGTTAGGTTGGGTTAGGTTAGGTTATATTACGTTATTGATGTATATAAAGGTCCCACGGAGACGGAGAAGCCAACTCGCCAGGAATGTTGTCAAATATTACCGCCGAGATGTTAGGTTGGGTTAGGTTAGGTTATATTACGTTATTGGTGTATATACAGGTCCCACGGAGACATAGAGGCCAACAAGACAGGAATGTGGTCAAATATTACCGCCGAGGTGTTAGATTGGGTTAGGTTAGGTTATATTACGTTATTGATGTATATAAAGGTCCCACGGTAACGTAGAGTTCAACTCGCCAGGAATTGTTGTCAAATATTAGCGCCGAGATGATAGGTTGGGTTAGGTTAGGTTATACTACGTTATTGATGTATATAAATGTCCCACGGAGACGGAGAAGCCAACTCGCCAAGAATGTTGTCAAATATTACCACCGAGATGTTAGGTTGGGTTAGGTTAGGTTATATTACGTTATTGATGTATATAAAGGTCCCACGGAGACGTAGAGGCCAACTCGCCAGGAATGTTGTCAAATATTACCGCCGAGATGATAGGTTGGGTTAGGTTAGGTTATAATACGTTATTGATGTATATGAAGGTCAAACGGAGACGTAGAGGCCAACTCGCCAGGAATGATGTCAAATATTACCGCCGAGATGTTAAGTTGGGTTATGTTAGGTTATATTACGTTATTGATGTATACAAAGGTCCCACGGAGACGTAGAGGCCCACTCGCCAGGTAAGTTTTCAAATATTACCGCCGAGATATTAGGTTGGATTAGGTTAGGTTATATTACGTTATTGATGTATATAAAGGTCCCACGGAGACGGAGAAGCCAACTCGCCAGAAATGTTGTCAAATATTACCGCCGAGATGATAGGTTGGGTTAGGTTAGGTTATAATACGTTATTGATGTATATGAAGGTCAAACGGAGACGTAGAGGCCAACTCGCCAGGAATGATGTCAAATATTACCGCCGAGGTGTTAGATTGGGTTAGGTTAGGTTATATTACGTTATTGATGTATATCAAGACCCCACGGAGACGTAGAGGTCAACTCGCCAGGAATGTTCTCAAATGTTACCGCCGAGATGATAGGTTAGGTTAGGTTAGGTTATATTTCGTTATTGATGTATATGAAGGTCCCACGGAGACGTAGATGGCAACTAGCCAGGTATGTTGTCAAATATTACCGCCGAGATGTTAGGTTGGGTTACGTAAGCGTATATTACGTTATTGATGTATATGAAGGCCCCACGAGACGGGGAAGCCAACTCGCCAGGAATGTTGTCAAATATTACCGCCGAGATGTTAGCTTGGGTTAGGTTAGGTTATATTACGTTATTGATGTATATAAAGGTCCCAAGGAGACGTACGGCCAACTCGCCAGGAATGTTGTCAAATATTACCGCCGAGATGTTAGGTTGGGTTAGGTTAGGTTATATTACGTTATTGATGTATATAAAGGTCCCACGGTGACGTAGAGTTCAACTCGCCAGGAATGTTGTCAAATATTAGCGCCGAGATGATAGGTTGGGTCAGGTTAGGTTATATTACGTTATTGATGTATATAAAGGTCCCACGGAGACGGAGAAGCCAACTCGCCAGGAATGTCGTCAAATATTACCGCCGAGATGTTAGGTTGGGTTAGGTTAGGTTATATTACGTTATTGATGTATATAAAGGTCCCACGGAGACGTAGAGGCCAACTCGCCAGGAATGTTGTCAAATATTATCGACGAGATGATAGGTCGGGTTAGGTTAGGTTATATTACGTTATTGATGTATATAAAGGTCCCACGGAGACGGAGAAGCCAACTCGCCAGGAATGTTGTCAAATATTACCGCCGAGATGTTAAATTGGCTTAGGTTAGGTTATATTACGTTATTGATGTATATAAAGGTCCCACGGAGACGAAGAGGCCAACTCGCCAGGCATTTTTTCAAATATTACCGCCGAGATATTAGGTTGGATTAGGTTAGGTTAGATTACGTTATTGAAGTATATAAAGGTCCCACGGAGACGTAGAGGCCAACAAGCCAGGAATGTGGTCAAATATTACCGCCGATATGTTAGGTTGGGTTAGGTTAGGTTATATTACGTTATTGATGTATATAAAGGTCCCACGGAGACGGAGAAGCCAACTCGCCAGGAATGTTGTCAAATATTACCGCCGAGATGTTAGGTTGGGTTAGGTTTGGTTATATTACGTTATTGGTGTATATACAGGTCCCACGGAGACATAGAGGCCAACAAGACAGGAATGTGGTCAAATATTACCGCCGAGGTGTTAGATTGGGTTAGGTTAGGTTATATTACGTTATTGATGTATATAAAGGTCCCACGGTAACGTAGAGTTCAACTCGCCAGGAATGTTGTCAAATATTAGCGCCGAGATGATAGGTTGGGTTAGGTTAGGTTATACTACGTTATTGATGTATATAAATGTCCCACGGAGACGTAGAGGCCAACTCGTCAGGAATGTTGTCAAATATTACCGCCGAGATGATAGGTTGGGTTAGGATACGTTATATTACGTTATTGATGTATATGAAGGTCAACCGGAGACGGAGAAGCCAACTCGCCAGGAATGTTGTCAAATATTACCGCCTAGATGTTACGTTGGGTTAGGTTAGGTTATATTACGTTATTGATGTATATAAAGGTCCCACGGAGACGAAGAGGCCAACTCGCCAGGCATTTTTTCAAATATTACCGCCGAGATGTTAGATTGGTTTAGGTTAGGTTATATTACGTTATTGATGTATATAAAGGTCCCACGGAGACGAAGAGGCCAACTCGCCAGGCATTTTTTCAAATATTACCGCCGAGATGTTAGATTGGTTTAGGTTAGGTTATATTACGTTATTGAAGTATATAAAGGTCCCACGTAGACGTAGAGGCCAACAAGCCAAGAATGTCGTCAAATATTACCGCCGAGATGTTAGATTGGGTTAGGCTAGCTTATATTACGTTATTGATGTATATAAAGGTCCCACGGAGACGGAGAAGCCAACAAGTCAGGAATGTGGTCAAATATTACCGCCGAGATGTTAGGTTGGGTCAGGTTAGGTTATATTACGTTATTGATGTATATAAAGATCCCACGGAGACGCAGAAGCCAACTCGCCAGGAATGTTGTCAAATATTACCGCCGAGATGTTAGGTTGGATTAGGTTACGTTATTTTACGTTATTGATGTATATGAAGGTCCCACGGAGACATAGAGGCCAACAAGACAGGAATGTGGTCAAATATTACCGCCGAGATGTTAGGTTGGGTTAGGTTAGGTTATATTACGTTATTGAAGTATATAAAGGTCCCACGGAGACGTAGAGGCCAACAAGACAGGAATGTGGTCAAATATTACCGCCGAGATGTTAGGTTGGATTAGGTTAGGTTATATTACGTTATTGGTGTATATACAGGTCCCACGAAGACGAAGAGGCCAACTCGCCAGGCATTTTTTCAAATATTACCGCCGAGATGTTAGATTGGGTTAGGCTAGCTTATATTATGTTATTGATGTATATAATGGTCCCACGGAGACGTAGAGGCCAACAAGCCAGGAATGTGGTCAAATATAACCGCCGAGATGTTAGATTGGGATAGACTATCTTATATTATGTTATTGATGTATATAAAGGTCCCACGGAGACGTAGAGGCCAACTCGCCAGGAATGTTGTCAAATATTACCGCCGAGATGTTAGGTTGGGTTAGGTTAGGTTATATTACGTGATTGATGTATATAAAGTTCCCACGGAGACGAAGAGGCCAACTCGCCAGGTATGTTTTCAAATATTACCGCCGAGATGTTAGATTGGCTTAGGTTAGGTTATATTACGTTATTGAAGTATATAAAGGTCCCACGGAGACGTAGAGGCCAACAAGTCAGGAATGTCGTCAAATATTACCGCCGAGATGTTAGATTGGGTAAGGCTAGCTTATATTATGTTATTGATGTATATAAAGGTCCCACGGAGACGTAGAGGCCAACTCGCCAGGAATGATGTCAAATATTACCGCCGAGATGTTAGCTTGGGTTAGGTTAGCTTAGATTACGTTATTGATGTATATAAGGGTCCCACGGAGACGTAGAGGCCAACTCGCCAGGAATGTTGTCAAATATTACCGCCGAGATGATAGGTTGGGTTAGGTTACGTTATATTACGTTATTGATGTATATAAGGGTCCCACGGAGACGGAGAAGCCAACTCGCCTGGAATGTTGTCAAATATTATCGACGAGATGATAGGTCGGGTTAGGTTACGTTATATTACGTTATTGATGTATATGAAGGTCAAACGGAGACGTAGAGGCCAACTCGCTAGGAATGATGTCAAATATTACCGCCGAGATGTTAGATTGGGTTAGGTTACATTATATTACGTTATTGATGTATATGAAGGTCAAACGGAGACGTAGAAGCCAACTCGCTAGGAAAGCTGTCAAATATTACCGCCGAGATGTCAGATTGGGTTAGGTTAGGTTATATTACGTTATTGAAGTATGTAAAGGTCCCACGGAGACGTAGAGGCCAACAAGCCAGGAATGTGGTCAAATATTACCGCCGAGATGTTAGGTTGGGTTATGTTAGGTTATATTACGTTATTGATGTATACAAAAGTCCCACGGAGACGTAGGGGCCAACAAGAGAGGAATGTGGTCAAATATTACCGCCGAGATGTTAGGTTGGGTCAGGTTAGGTTATATTACGTTATTGATGTATATAAAGATCCCACGGAGACGCAGAAGCCAACTCGCCAGGAATGTTGTCAAATATTACCGCCGATATGTTAGGTTGGGTTAGGTTACGTTATTTTACGTTATTGATGTATATGAAGGTCCCACGGAGACATAGAGGCCAACAAGACAGGAATGTGGTCAAATATTACCGCCGAGATGTTAGGTTGGGTTAGGTTAGGTTATATTCGGTTATTGATGTATATAAATGTTCCACAGAGACGTAGATTCCGACTCGCCAGGAATGTTTTCAAATATTACCGCCGAGATGTTAGGTTGAGTTAGGTTAGGTTATATTACGTTATAGATGTATATAAAGGTCCCACGGAGACGTAGAGACCAACTCGCCAGGAATGTTGTCAAATATTACCGCTGAGATGTTAGGTTGGGTTAGGTTATGTTATATTACGTTGTTGATGTATATAAAGGTCCCACGGAGACGTAGAGGCCAACTCGCCAGGAATGTTGTCAAATATTATCGACGAGATGATAGGTCGGGTTAGGTTACGTTATATTACGTTATTGATGTATATGAAGGTCAAACGGAGACGTAGAGGCCAACTTGCCAGGAATGATGTCAAATATTACCGCCGAGATGTTAAGTTGGGTTAGGTTAGGTTATATTACGTTATTGATGTATACAAAGGTCCCACGGAGACGTAGAGGCCCACTCGCCAGGTAAGTTTTCAAATATTACCGCCGAGATATTAGGTTGGATTAGGTTAGGTTATATTACGTTATTGATGTATATAAAGGTCCCACGGAGACGGAGAAGCCAACTCGCCAGAAATGTTGTCAAATATTACCGCCGAGATGATAGGTTGGGTTAGGTTAGGTTATAATACGTTATTGATGTATATGAAGGTCAAACGGAGACGTAGAGGCCAACTCGCCAGGAATGATGTCAAATATTACCGCCGAGGTGTTAGATTGGGTTAGGTTAGGTTATATTACGTTATTGATGTATATCAAGACCCCACGGAGACGTAGAGGTCAACTCGCCAGGAATGTTCTCAAATGTTACCGCCGAGATGATAGGTTAGGTTAGGTTAGGTTATATTTCGTTATTGATGTATATGAAGGTCCCACGGAGACGTAGATGGCAACTAGCCAGGTATGTTGTCAAATATTACCGCCGATATGTTAGGTTGGGTTAGGTTAGGTTATATTACGTTATTGATGTATATGAAGGCCCCACGAGACGGGGAAGCCAACTCGCCAGGAATGTTGTCAAATAGTACCGCCGAGATGTTAGCTTGGGTTAGGTTAGGTTATATTACGTTATTGATGTATATAAAGGTCCCACGGAGACGGAGAAGCCAACTCGCCAGGAATGTTGTCAAATATTACCGCCGAGATGTTAGGTTGGGTTAGGTTAGGTTATATTACGTTATTGATGTATATAAAGGTCCCACGGTGACGTAGAGTTCAACTCGCCAGGAATGTTGTCAAATATTAGCGCCGAGATGATAGGTTGGGTCAGGTTAGGTTATATTACGTTATTGATGTATATAAAGGTCCCACGGAGACGGAGAAGCCAACTCGCCAGGAATGTCGTCAAATATTACCGCCGAGATGTTAGGTTGGGTTAGGTTAGGTTATATTACGTTATTGATGTATATAAAGGTCCCACGGAGACGTAGAGGCCAACTCGCCAGGAATGTTGTCAAATATTATCGACGAGATGATAGGTCGGGTTAGGTTACGTTATATTACGTTATTGATGTATATGAAGGTCAAACGGAGACGTAGAGGCCAACTCGCTAGGAATGATGTCAAATATTACCGCCGAGATGTTAGATTGGGTTAGGTTACATTATATTACGTTATTGATGTATATGAAGGTCAAACGGAGACGTAGAAGCCAACTCGCTAGGAAAGATGTCAAATATTACCGCCGAGATGTCAGATTGGGTTAGGTTAGGTTATATTACGTTATTGAAGTATGTAAAGGTCCCACGGAGACGTAGAGGCCAACAAGCCAGGAATGTGGTCAAATATTACCGCCGAGATGTTAGGTTGGGTTATGTTAGGTTATTTTACGTTATTGATGTATATGAAGGTCCCACGGAGACATAGAGGCCAACAAGACAGGAATGTGGTCAAATATTACCGCCGAGATGTTAGGTTGGGTTAGGTTAGGTTATATTAGGTTATTGATGTATATAAATGTTCCACGGAGACGTAGATGCCGACTCGCCAGGAATGTTTTCAAATATTACCGCCGAGATGTTAGGTTGAGTTAGGTTAGGTTATATTACGTTATAGATGTATATAAAGGTCCCACGGAGACGTAGAGACCAACTCGCCAGGAATGTTGTCAAATATTACCGCTGAGATGTTAGGTTGGGTTAGGTTATGTTATATTACGTTGTTGATGTATATAAAGGTCCCACGGAGACGTAGAGGCCAACTCGTCAGGAATGTTGTCAAATATTAGCGCCGAGATGATATGTTGGGTTAGGTTACGTTATATTACGTTATTGATGTATATGAAGGTCAACCGGAGACGTAGAGGCCAACTCGCTAGGAATGATGTCAAATATTACCTCCGAGATATTAGATTGGGTTAGGTTAGGTTATATTACGTTATTGAAGTATATAAAGGTCCCACGGAGACGTAGAGGCCAACAAGCCAGGAATGTGGTCAAATATTACCGCCGAGATGTTAGGTTGGGTTAGGTTGGGTTATATTACGTTATTGATGTATACAAAAGTCCCACGGAGTCGAAGAGGCCAACTCGCCAGGCATTTTTTCAAATATTACCGCCGAGGTGTTAGATTGGTTTAGGTTAGGTTATATTACGTTATTGAAGTATATAAAAGTCCCACGTAGACGTAGAGGCCAACAAGCCAGGAATGTCGTCAAATATTACCGAAGAGATGTTAGATTGGGTTAGGTTAGCTTAGATTACGTTATTGATGTATATAAAGGTCGCACGGAGACGTAGAGGCCAACAAGCCAGGAATGTGGTCAAATATTATCGCCGAGATGTTAGGTTGGGTTAGGTTAGGTTATATTACGTTATTGATGTATATAAAGGTCCCACGGAGACGGAGAAGCCAACTCGCCAGGAATGTTGTCAAATATTACCGCCGAGATGTTAAATTGGCTTAGGTTAGGTTATATTACGTTATTGATGTATATAAAGGTCCCACGGAGACGAAGAGGCCAACTCGCCAGGCATTTTTTCAAATATTACCGCCGAAATATTAGGTTGGATTAGGTTAGGTTAGATTACGTTATTGAAGTATATAAAGGTCCCACGGAGACGTAGAGGCCAACAAGCCAGGAATGTGGTCAAATATTACCGCCGATATGTTAGGTTGGGTTAGGTTAGGTTATATTACGTTATTGATGTATATAAAGGTCCCACGGAGACGGAGAAGCCAACTCGCCAGGAATGTTGTCAAATATTACCGCCGAGATGTTAGGTTGGGTTAGGTTTGGTTATGTTACGTTATTGGTGTATATACAGGTCCCACGGAGACATAGAGGCCAACAAGACAGGAATGTGGTCAAATATTACCGCCGAGGTGTTAGATTGGGTTAGGTTAGGTTATATTACGTTATTGATGTATATAAAGGTCCCACGGTAACGTAGAGTTCAACTCGCCAGGAATGTTGTCAAATATTAGCGCCGAGATGATAGGTTGGGTTAGGTTAGGTTATACTACGTTATTGATGTATATAAATGTCCCACGGAGACGTAGAGGCCAACTCGTCAGGAATGTTGTCAAATATTACCGCCGAGATGATAGGTTGGGTTAGGATACGTTATATTACGTTATTGATGTATATGAAGGTCAACCGGAGACGTAGAGGCCAACTCGACGGGAATGTTGTCAAATGTTACCGCCGAGATGTTAGGTTGGGTTAGGTTAAGTTATATTACGTTATTGATGTATATAAAGGTCCCACGGAGACGGAGAAGCCAACTCGCCAGGAATGTTGTCAAATGTTACCGCCGAGATGATAGGTTAGGTTAGGTTAGGTTATATTTCGTTATTGATGTATATGAAGGTCCCACGGAGACGTAGATGGCAACTAGCCAGGTATGTCGTCAAATATTACCGCCGATATGTTAGGTTGGGTTAGGTTAGGTTATATTACGTTATTGATGTATATGAAGGTCCCACGGAGACGTAGATGGCAACTAGCCAGGTATGTTGTCAAATATTACCGCCGATATGTTAGGTTGGGTTAGGTTAGGTTATATTACGTTATTGATGTATATAAAGGTCCCACGGAGACGGAGAAGCCAACAAGCCAGGAATGTGGTCAAATATTACCGCCGAGATGTTAGGTTGGGTCAGGTTAGGTTATATTACGTTATTGATATATATAAACGTCCCACGGAGACGGAGAAGCCAACTCGCCTGGAATGTTGTCAAACATTACCGCCGAGATGTTAGGTTGGGGTAGGTTATGTTATATTACGTTATTGATGTATATAAAGGTCCCACGGAGACGTAGAGGCCAACTCGACGGGAATGTTGTCAAATGTTACCGCCGAGATGTTAGGTTGGGTTAGGTTAAGTTATATTACGTTATTGATGTATATAAAGGTCCCACGGAGACGGAGAAGCCAACTCGCCAGGAATGTTGTCAAATATAACCGCCGAGATGTTAGATTGGGATAGACTATCTTATATTATGTTATTGATGTATATAAAGGTCCCACGGAGACGTAGAGGCCAACTCGCCAGGAATGTTGTCAAATATTACCGCCGAGATGTTAGGTTGGGTTAGGTTAGGTTATATTACGTGATTGATGTATATAATGTTCCCACGGAGACGAAGAGGCCAACTCGCCAGGTATGTTTTCAAATATTACCGCCGAGATGTTAGATTGGCTTAGGTTAGGTTATATTACGTTATTGAAGTATATAAAGGTCCCACGGAGACGTAGAGGCCAACAAGTCAGGAATGTCGTCAAATATTACCGCCGAGATGTTAGATTGGGTTAGGCTAGCTTATATTATGTTATTGATGTATATAAAGGTCCCACGGAGACGTAGAGGCCAACTCGCCAGGAATGATGTCAAATATTACCGCCGAGATGTTAGCTTGGGTTAGGTTAGCTTAGATTACGTTATTGATGTATATAAAGGTCCCACGGAGACGGAGAAGCCAACTCGCCAGGAATGTTGTCAAATATTACCGCCGAGATGTTACGTTGGGTTAGGTTAGGTTATATTACGTTATTGGTGTATATACAGGTCCCACGGAGACGAAGAGGCTAACTCGCCAGGCATTTTTTCAAATATTACCGCCGAGATGTTAGATTGGTTTAGGTTAGGTTATATTACGTTATTGAAGTATATAAAGGTCCCACGTAGACGTAGAGGCCAACAAGCCAGGAATGTCGTCAAATATTACCGCCGAGATGTTAGATTGGGTTAGGCTAGCTTATATTATGTTATTGATGTATATAAAGGTCCCACGGAGACGTAGAGGCCAACTCGCCAGGAATGATGTCAAATATTACCGCCGAGATGTTAGCTTGGGTTAGGTTAGCTTAGATTACGTTATTGATGTATATAAAGGTCCCACGGATACGTAGAGGCCAACTCGCCAGGAATGTTGTCAAATATTACCGCCGAGATGATAGGTTGAGTTAGGTTACGTTATATTACGTTATTGATGTATATAAGGGTCCCACGGAGACGGAGAAGCCAACTCGCCAGGAATGTTGTCAAATATTACCGCCGAGATGTTAGGTTGGGGTAGGTTATGTTATATTACGTTATTGATGTATATAAAGGTCCCACGGAGACGTAGAGGCCAACTCGCCAGGAATGTTGTCAAATATTACCGCCGAGATGATAGGTTGGGTTAGGTTAGGTTATAATACGTTATTGATGTATATGAAGGTCAAACGGAGACGTAGAGGCCAACTCGCCAGGAATGATGTCAAATATTACCGCCGAGATGTCAGATTGGGTTGGGTTAGGTTATATTACGTTATTGATGTATATAAAGGTCCCACGGAGACGTAGAGGCCAACAAGCCAGGTATGTGGTCAAATATTATCGCCGAGATGTTAGGTTGGGTTAGGCTAGCTTATATTATGTTATTGATGTATATAAAGGTCCCACGGAGACGTAGAGGCCAACTCGCCAGGAATGATGTCAAATATTACCGCCGAGATGTTAGCTTGGGTTAGGTTAGCTTAGATTACGTTATTGATGTATATAAAGGTCCCACGGAGACGTAGAGGCCAACAAGCCAGGTATGTGGTCAAATATTATCGCCGAGATGTTGGGTTGGGTTAGGTTAGGTTATATTACGTTATTGATGTATATAAAGGTCCCACGGAGACGGAGAAGCCAACTCGCCAAGAATGTTGTCAAATATTACCACCGAGATGTTAGGTTGGGTTAGGTTAGGTTATATTACGTTATTGATGTATATAAAGGTCCCACGGAGACGGAGAAGCCAACTCGCCAGGAATGTTGTCAAATATTACCGCCGAGATGTTAGGTTGGGTTAGGTTAGGTTATATTACGTTATTGGTGTATATACAGGTCCCACGGAGACATAGAGGCCAACAAGACAGGAATGTGGTCAAATATTACCGCCGAGGTGTTAGATTGGGTTAGGTTAGGTTATATTACGTTATTGATGTATATAAAGGTCCCACGGTAACGTAGAGTTCAACTCGCCAGGAATTGTTGTCAAATATTAGCGCCGAGATGATAGGTTGGGTTAGGTTAGGTTATACTACGTTATTGATGTATATAAATGTCCCACGGAGACGGAGAAGCCAACTCGCCAAGAATGTTGTCAAATATTACCACCGAGATGTTAGGTTGGGTTAGGTTAGGTTATATTACGTTATTGATGTATATAAAGGTCCCACGGAGACGTAGAGGCCAACTCGCCAGGAATGTTGTCAAATATTACCGCCGAGATGATAGGTTGGGTTAGGTTAGGTTATAATACGTTATTGATGTATATGAAGGTCAAACGGAGACGTAGAGGCCAACTCGCCAGGAATGATGTCAAATATTACCGCCGAGATGTTAAGTTGGGTTAGGTTAGGTTATATTACGTTATTGATGTATACAAAGGTCCCACGGAGACGTAGAGGCCCACTCGCCAGGTAAGTTTTCAAATATTACCGCCGAGATATTAGGTTGGATTAGGTTAGGTTATATTACGTTATTGATGTATATAAATGTCCCACGGAGACGGAGAAGCCAACTCGCCAGAAATGTTGTCAAATATTACCGCCGAGATGATAGGTTGGGTTAGGTCAGGTTATAATACGTTATTGATGTATATGAAGGTCAAAGGGAGACGTAGAGGCCAACTCGCCAGGAATGATGTCAAATATTACCGCCGAGGTGTTAGATTGGGTTAGGTTAGGTTATATTACGTTATTGATGTATATCAAGACCCCACGGAGACGTAGAGGTCAACTCGCCAGGAATGTTCTCAAATGTTACCGCCGAGATGATAGGTTAGGTTAGGTTAGGTTATATTTCGTTATTGATGTATATGAAGGTCCCACGGAGACGTAGATGGCAACTAGCCAGGTATGTTGTCAAATATTACCGCCGAGATGTTAGGTTGGGTTACGTAAGCGTATATTACGTTATTGATGTATATGAAGGCCCCACGAGACGGGGAAGCCAACTCGCCAGGAATGTTGTCAAATATTACCGCCGAGATGTTAGCTTGGGTTAGGTTAGGTTATATTACGTTATTGATGTATATAAAGGTCCCAAGGAGACGTACGGCCAACTCGCCAGGAATGTTGTCAAATATTACCGCCGAGATGTTAGGTTGGGTTAGGTTAGGTTATATTACGTTATTGATGTATATAAAGGTCCCACGGTGACGTAGAGTTCAACTCGCCAGGAATGTTGTCAAATATTAGCGCCGAGATGATAGGTTGGGTCAGGTTAGGTTATATTACGTTATTGATGTATATAAAGGTCCCACGGAGACGGAGAAGCCAACTCGCCAGGAATGTCGTCAAATATTACCGCCGAGATGTTAGGTCGGGTTAGGTTAAGTTATATTACGTTATTGATGTATATAAAGGTCCCACGGAGACGGAGAAGCCAACTCGCCAGGAATGTTGTCAAATATTACCGCCTAGATGTTACGTTGGGTTAGGTTAGGTTATATTACGTTATTGATGTATATAAAGGTCCCACGGAGGCGTAGAGGCCAACAAGCCAGGAATGTGGTCAAATATTATCGCCGAGATGTTAGGTTGGGTTAGGTTAGGTTATATTACGTTATTGATGTATATAAAGGTCCCACGGAGACGTAGAGGCCAACTCGCTAGGAATGATGTCAAATATTACCGCCGAAATATTAGATTGGGTTAGGTTACGTTATATTACGTTATTGATATATATAAACGTCCCACGGAGACGGAGAAGCCAACTCGCCTGGAATGTTGTCAAATATTACCGCCGAGATGTTAGGTTGCGGTAGGTTATGTTATATTATGTTATTGATGTATATAATGGTCCCACGGAGACGTAGAGGCCAACAAGCCAGGAATGTGGTCAAATATAACCGCCGAGATGTTAGATTGGGATAGACTATCTTATATTATGTTATTGATGTATATAAAGGTCCCACGGAGACGTAGAGGCCAACTCGCCAGGAATGTTGTCAAATATTACCGCCGAGATGTTAGGTTGGGTTAGGTTAGGTTATATTACGTTATTGATGTATATAAAGGTCCCACGGAGACGTAGAGGCCAACTCGCTAGGAATGATGTCAAATATTACCGCCGAAATATTAGATTGGGTTAGGTTACGTTATATTACGTTATTGATATATATAAACGTCCCACGGAGACGGAGAAGCCAACTCGCCTGGAATGTTGTCAAACATTACCGCCGAGATGTTAGGTTGGGGTAGGTTATGTTATATTACGTTATTGATGTATATAAAGGTCCCACGGAGACGCAGAGGCCAACTCGACGGGAATGTTGTCAAATGTTACCGCCGAGATGTTAGGTTGGGTTAGGTTAAGTTATATTACGTTATTGATGTATATAAAGGTCCCACGGAGACGGAGAAGCCAACTCGCCAGGAATGTTGTCAAATATAACCGCCGAGATGTTAGATTGGGATAGACTACTCTGAGATAGCGCGTTGATGTATATAAAGGTCCCACGGAGACGTAGAGGCCAACTCGCCAGGAATGTTGTCAAATATTACCGCCGAGATGTTAGGTTGGGTTAGGTTAGGTTATATTACGTGATTGATGTATATAATGTTCCCACGGAGACGAAGAGGCCAACTCGCCAGGTATGTTTTCAAATATTACCGCCGAGATGTTAGATTGGCTTAGGTTAGGTTATATTACGTTATTGAAGTATATAAAGGTCCCACGGAGACGTAGAGGCCAACAAGTCAGGAATGTCGTCAAATATTACCGCCGAGATGTTAGATTGGGTTAGGCTAGCTTATATTATGTTATTGATGTATATAAAGGTCCCACGGAGACGTAGAGGCCAACTCGCCAGGAATGATGTCAAATATTACCGCCGAGATGTTAGCTTGGGTTAGGTTAGCTTAGATTACGTTATTGATGTATATAAAGGTCCCACGGAGACGGAGAAGCCAACTCGCCAGGAATGTTGTCAAATATTACCGCCGAGATGTTACGTTGGGTTAGGTTAGGTTATATTACGTTATTGGTGTATATACAGGTCCCACGGAGACGAAGAGGCTAACTCGCCAGGCATTTTTTCAAATATTACCGCCGAGATGTTAGATTGGTTTAGGTTAGGTTATATTACGTTATTGAAGTATATAAAGGTCCCACGTAGACGTAGAGGCCAACAAGCCAGGAATGTCGTCAAATATTACCGCCGAGATGTTAGATTGGGTTAGGCTAGCTTATATTATGTTATTGATGTATATAAAGGTCCCACGGAGACGTAGAGGCCAACTCGCCAGGAATGATGTCAAATATTACCGCCGAGATGTTAGCTTGGGTTAGGTTAGCTTAGATTACGTTATTGATGTATATAAAGGTCCCACGGATACGTAGAGGCCAACTCGCCAGGAATGTTGTCAAATATTACCGCCGAGATGATAGGTTGGGTTAGGTTACGTTATATTACGTTATTGATGTATATAAGGGTCCCACGGAGACGGAGAAGCCAACTCGCCAGGAATGTTGTCAAATATTACCGCCGAGATGTTAGGTTGGGGTAGGTTATGTTATATTACGTTATTGATGTATATAAAGGTCCCACGGAGACGTAGAGGCCAACTCGCCAGGAATGTTGTCAAATATTACCGCCGAGATGATAGGTTGGGTTAGGTTAGGTTATAATACGTTATTGATGTATATGAAGGTCAAACGGAGACGTAGAGGCCAACTCGCCAGGAATGATGTCAAATATTACCGCCGAGATGTCAGATTGGGTTGGGTTAGGTTATATTACGTTATTGATGTATATAAAGGTCCCACGGAGACGTAGAGGCCAACAAGCCAGGTATGTGGTCAAATATTATCGCCGAGATGTTAGGTTGGGTTAGGCTAGCTTATATTATGTTATTGATGTATATAAAGGTCCCACGGAGACGTAGAGGCCAACTCGCCAGGAATGATGTCAAATATTACCGCCGAGATGTTAGCTTGGGTTAGGTTAGCTTAGATTACGTTATTGATGTATATAAAGGTCCCACGGGGACGTAGAGGCCAACAAGCCAGGTATGTGGTCAAATATTATCGCCGAGATGTTGGGTTGGGTTAGGTTAGGTTATATTACGTTATTGATGTATATAAAGGTCCCACGGAGACGGAGAAGCCAACTCGCCAAGAATGTTGTCAAATATTACCACCGAGATGTTAGGTTGGGTTAGGTTAGGTTATATTACGTTATTGATGTATATAAAGGTCCCACGGAGACGGAGAAGCCAACTCGCCAGGAATGTTGTCAAATATTACCGCCGAGATGTTAGGTTGGGTTAGGTTAGGTTATATTACGTTATTGGTGTATATACAGGTCCCACGGAGACATAGAGGCCAACAAGACAGGAATGTGGTCAAATATTACCGCCGAGGTGTTAGATTGGGTTAGGTTAGGTTATATTACGTTATTGATGTATATAAAGGTCCCACGGTAACGTAGAGTTCAACTCGCCAGGAATTGTTGTCAAATATTAGCGCCGAGATGATAGGTTGGGTTAGGTTAGGTTATACTACGTTATTGATGTATATAAATGTCCCACGGAGACGGAGAAGCCAACTCGCCAAGAATGTTGTCAAATATTACCACCGAGATGTTAGGTTGGGTTAGGTTAGGTTATATTACGTTATTGATGTATATAAAGGTCCCACGGAGACGTAGAGGCCAACTCGCCAGGAATGTTGTCAAATATTACCGCCGAGATGATAGGTTGGGTTAGGTTAGGTTATAATACGTTATTGATGTATATGAAGGTCAAACGGAGACGTAGAGGCCAACTCGCCAGGAATGATGTCAAATATTACCGCCGAGATGTTAAGTTGGGTTAGGTTAGGTTATATTACGTTATTGATGTATACAAAGGTCCCACGGAGACGTAGAGGCCCACTCGCCAGGTAAGTTTTCAAATATTACCGCCGAGATATTAGGTTGGATTAGGTTAGGTTATATTACGTTATTGATGTATATAAAGGTCCCACGGAGACGGAGAAGCCAACTCGCCAGAAATGTTGTCAAATATTACCGCCGAGATGATAGGTTGGGTTAGGTCAGGTTATAATACGTTATTGATGTATATGAAGGTCAAAGGGAGACGTAGAGGCCAACTCGCCAGGAATGATGTCAAATATTACCGCCGAGGTGTTAGATTGGGTTAGGTTAGGTTATATTACGTTATTGATGTATATCAAGACCCCACGGAGACGTAGAGGTCAACTCGCCAGGAATGTTCTCAAATGTTACCGCCGAGATGATAGGTTAGGTTAGGTTAGGTTATATTTCGTTATTGATGTATATGAAGGTCCCACGGAGACGTAGATGGCAACTAGCCAGGTATGTTGTCAAATATTACCGCCGAGATGTTAGGTTGGGTTACGTAAGCGTATATTACGTTATTGATGTATATGAAGGCCCCACGAGACGGGGAAGCCAACTCGCCAGGAATGTTGTCAAATATTACCGCCGAGATGTTAGCTTGGGTTAGGTTAGGTTATATTACGTTATTGATGTATATAAAGGTCCCAAGGAGACGTACGGCCAACTCGCCAGGAATGTTGTCAAATATTACCGCCGAGATGTTAGGTTGGGTTAGGTTAGGTTATATTACGTTATTGATGTATATAAAGGTCCCACGGTGACGTAGAGTTCAACTCGCCAGGAATGTTGTCAAATATTAGCGCCGAGATGATAGGTTGGGTCAGGTTAGGTTATATTACGTTATTGATGTATATAAAGGTCCCACGGAGACGGAGAAGCCAACTCGCCAGGAATGTCGTCAAATATTACCGCCGAGATGTTAGGTTGGGTTAGGTTAGGTTATATTACGTTATTGATGTATATAAAGGTCCCACGGAGACGTAGAGGCCAACTCGCCAGGAATGTTGTCAAATATTATCGACGAGATGATAGGTCGGGTTAGGTTACGTTATATTACGTTATTGATGTATATGAAGGTCAAACGGAGACGTAGAGGCCAACTCGCTAGGAATGATGTCAAATATTACCGCCGAGATGTTAGATTGGGTTAGGTTACATTATATTACGTTATTGATGTATATGAAGGTCAAACGGAGACGTAGAAGCCAACTCGCTAGGAAAGATGTCAAATATTACCGCCGAGATGTCAGATTGGGTTAGGTTAGGTTATATTACGTTATTGAAGTATGTAAAGGTCCCACGGAGACGTAGAGGCCAACAAGCCAGGAATGTGGTCAAATATTACCGCCGAGATGTTAGGTTGGGTTATGTTAGGTTATATTACGTTATTGATGTATACAAAAGTCCCACGGAGACGTAGGGGCCAACAAGAGAGGAATGTGGTCAAATATTACCGCCGAGATGTTAGGTTGGGTCAGGTTAGGTTATATTACGTTATTGATGTATATAAAGATCCCACGGAGACGCAGAAGCCAACTCGCCAGGAATGTTGTCAAATATTACCGCCGATATGTTAGGTTGGGTTAGGTTACGTTATTTTACGTTATTGATGTATATGAAGGTCCCACGGAGACATAGAGGCCAACAAGACAGGAATGTGGTCAAATATTACCGCCGAGATGTTAGGTTGGGTTAGGTTAGGTTATATTAGGTTATTGATGTATATAAATGTTCCACGGAGACGTAGATGCCGACTCGCCAGGAATGTTTTCAAATATTACCGCCGAGATGTTAGGTTGAGTTAGGATAGGTTATATTACGTTATAGATGTATATAAAGGTCCCACGGAGACGTAGAGACCAACTCGCCAGGAATGTTGTCAAATATTACCGCTGAGATGTTAGGTTGGGTTAGGTTATGTTATATTACGTTGTTGATGTATATAAAGGTCCCACGGAGACGTAGAGGCCAACTCGTCAGGAATGTTGTCAAATATTAGCGCCGAGATGATATGTTGGGTTAGGTTACGTTATATTACGTTATTGATGTATATGAAGGTCAACCGGAGACGTAGAGGCCAACTCGCTAGGAATGATGTCAAATATTACCTCCGAGATATTAGATTGGGTTAGGTTAGGTTATATTACGTTATTGAAGTATATAAAGGTCCCACGGAGACGTAGAGGCCAACAAGCCAGGAATGTGGTCAAATATTACCGCCGAGATGTTAGGTTGGGTTAGGTTGGGTTATATTACGTTATTGATGTATACAAAAGTCCCACGGAGTCGAAGAGGCCAACTCGCCAGGCATTTTTTCAAATATTACCGCCGAGGTGTTAGATTGGTTTAGGTTAGGTTATATTACGTTATTGAAGTATATAAAAGTCCCACGTAGACGTAGAGGCCAACAAGCCAGGAATGTCGTCAAATATTACCGAAGAGATGTTAGATTGGGTTAGGTTAGCTTAGATTACGTTATTGATGTATATAAAGGTCGCACGGAGACGTAGAGGCCAACAAGCCAGGAATGTGGTCAAATATTATCGCCGAGATGTTAGGTTGGGTTAGGTTAGGTTATATTACGTTATTGATGTATATAAAGGTCCCACGGAGACGGAGAAGCCAACTCGCCAGGAATGTTGTCAAATATTACCGCCGAGATGTTAAATTGGCTTAGGTTAGGTTATATTACGTTATTGATGTATATAAAGGTCCCACGGAGACGAAGAGGCCAACTCGCCAGGCATTTTTTCAAATATTACCGCCGAGATATTAGGTTGGATTAGGTTAGGTTAGATTACGTTATTGAAGTATATAAAGGTCCCACGGAGACGTAGAGGCCAACAAGCCAGGAATGTGGTCAAATATTACCGCCGATATGTTAGGTTGGGTTAGGTTAGGTTATATTACGTTATTGATGTATATAAAGGTCCCACGGAGACGGAGAAGCCAACTCGCCAGGAATGTTGTCAAATATTACCGCCGAGATGTTAGGTTGGGTTAGGTTTGGTTATATTACGTTATTGGTGTATATACAGGTCCCACGGAGACATAGAGGCCAACAAGACAGGAATGTGGTCAAATATTACCGCCGAGGTGTTAGATTGGGTTAGGTTAGGTTATATTACGTTATTGATGTATATAAAGGTCCCACGGTAACGTAGAGTTCAACTCGCCAGGAATGTTGTCAAATATTAGCGCCGAGATGATAGGTTGGGTTAGGTTAGGTTATACTACGTTATTGATGTATATAAATGTCCCACGGAGACGTAGAGGCCAACTCGTCAGGAATGTTGTCAAATATTACCGCCGAGATGATAGGTTGGGTTAGGATACGTTATATTACGTTATTGATGTATATGAAGGTCAACCGGAGACGTAGAGGCCAACTCGACGGGAATGTTGTCAAATGTTACCGCCGAGATGTTAGGTTGGGTTAGGTTAAGTTATATTACGTTATTGATGTATATAAAGGTCCCACGGAGACGGAGAAGCCAACTCGCCAGGAATGTTGTCAAATATTACCGCCTAGATGTTACGTTGGGTTAGGTTAGGTTATATTACGTTATTGATGTATATAAAGGTCCCACGGAGACGAAGAGGCCAACTCGCCAGGCATTTTTTCAAATATTACCGCCGAGATGTTAGATTGGTTTAGGTTAGGTTATATTACGTTATTGAAGTATATAAAGGTCCCACGTAGACGTAGAGGCCAACAAGCCAAGAATGTCGTCAAATATTACCGCCGAGATGTTAGATTGGGTTAGGCTAGCTTATATTACGTTATTGATGTATATAAAGGTCCCACGGAGACGGAGAAGCCAACAAGCCAGGAATGTGGTCAAATATTACCGCCGAGATGTTAGGTTGGGTTAGGTTAGGTTATATTACGTGATTGATGTATATAAAGTTCCCACGGAGACGAAGAGGCCAACTCGCCAGGTATGTTTTCAAATATTACCGCCGAGATGTTAGATTGGCTTAGGTTAGGTTATATTACGTTATTGAAGTATATAAAGGTCCCACGGAGACGTAGAGGCCAACAAGTCAGGAATGTCGTCAAATATTACCGCCGAGATGTTAGATTGGGTTAGGCTAGCTTATATTATGTTATTGATGTATATAAAGGTCCCACGGAGACGTAGAGGCCAACTCGCCAGGAATGATGTCAAATATTACCGCCGAGATGTTAGCTTGGGTTAGGTTAGCTTAGATTACGTTATTGATGTATATAAGGGTCCCACGGAGACGTAGAGGCCAACTCGCCAGGAATGTTGTCAAATATTACCGCCGAGATGATAGGTTGGGTTAGGTTACGTTATATTACGTTATTGATGTATATAAGGGTCCCACGGAGACGGAGAAGCCAACTCGCCTGGAATGTTGTCAAATATTACCGCCGAGATGTTAGGTTGGGGTAGGTTATGTTATATTACGTTATTGATGTATATAAAGGTCCCACGGAGACGTAGAGGCCAACTCGACAGGAATGTTGTCAAATGTTACCGCCGAGATGTTAGGTCGGGTTAGGTTAAGTTATATTACGTTATTGATGTATATAAAGGTCCCACGGAGACGGAGAAGCCAACTCGCCAGGAATGTTGTCAAATATTACCGCCTAGATGTTACGTTGGGTTAGGTTAGGTTATATTACGTTATTGATGTATATAAAGGTCCCACGGAGACGTAGAGGCCAACAAGCCAGGAATGTGGTCAAATATTATCGCCGAGATGTTAGGTTGGGTTAGGTTAGGTTATATTACGTTATTGATGTATATAAAGGTCCCACGGAGACGTAGAGGCCAACAAGCCAGGAATGTGGTCAAATATTATCGCCGAGATGTTAGGTTGGGTTAGGTTAGGTTATATTACGTTATTGATGTATATAAAGGTCCCACGGAGACGTAGAGGCCAACTCGCTAGGAATGATGTCAAATATTACCGCCGAAATATTAGATTGGGTTAGGTTACGTTATATTACGTTATTGATATATATAAACGTCCCACGGAGACGGAGAAGCCAACTCGCCTGGAATGTTGTCAAACATTACCGCCGAGATGTTAGGTTGGGGTAGGTTATGTTATATTACGTTATTGATGTATATAAAGGTCCCACGGAGACGTAGAGGCCAACTCGACGGGAATGTTGTCAAATGTTACCGCCGAGATGTTAGGTTGGGTTAGGTTAGGTTATATTACGTTATTGATGTATATAAAGGTCCCACGGAGACGGAGAAGCCAACTCGCCAGGAATGTTGTCAAATATTACCGCCTAGATGTTACGTTGGGTTAGGTTAGGTTATATTACGTTATTGGTGTATATACAGGTCCCACGGAGACATAGAGGCCAACAAGACAGGAATGTGGTCAAATATTACCGCCGAGGTGTTAGATTGGGTTAGGTTACGTTATATTACGTTATTGATGTATATAAGGGTCCCACGGAGACGGAGAAGCCAACTCGCCTGGAATGTTGTCAAATATTACCGCCGAGATGTTAGGTTGGGGTAGGTTATGTTATATTACGTTATTGATGTATATAAAGGTCCCACGGAGACGTAGAGGCCAACTCGACAGGAATGTTGTCAAATGTTACCGCCGAGATGTTAGGTCGGGTTAGGTTAAGTTATATTACGTTATTGATGTATATAAAGGTCCCACGGAGACGGAGAAGCCAACTCGCCAGGAATGTTGTCAAATATTACCGCCTAGATGTTACGTTGGGTTAGGTTAGGTTATATTACGTTATTGATGTATATAAAGGTCCCACGGAGGCGTAGAGGCCAACAAGCCAGGAATGTGGTCAAATATTATCGCCGAGATGTTAGGTTGGGTTAGGTTAGGTTATATTACGTTATTGATGTATATAAAGGTCCCACGGAGACGTAGAGTCCAACTCGCTAGGAATGATGTCAAATATTACCGCCGAAATATTAGATTGGGTTAGGTTACGTTATATTACGTTATTGATATATATAAACGTACCACGGAGACGGAGAAGCCAACTCGCCTGGAATGTTGTCAAATATTACCGCCGAGATGATAGGTTGGGTTAGGTTACGTTATATTACGTTATTGATGTATATAAGGGTCCCACGGAGACGGAGAAGCCAACTCGCCAGGAATGTTGTCAAATATTACCGCCGAGATGTTAGGTTGGGGTAGGTTATGTTATATTACGTTATTGATGTATATAAAGGTCCCACGGAGACGTAGAGGCCAACTCGCCAGGAATGTTGTCAAATATTACCGCCGAGATGATAGGTTGGGTTAGGTTAGGTTATAATACGTTATTGATGTATATGAAGGTCAAACGGAGACGTAGAGGCCAACTCGCCAGGAATGATGTCAAATATTACCGCCGAGATGTCAGATTGGGTTGGGTTAGGTTATATTACGTTATTGATGTATATAAAGGTCCCACGGAGACGTAGAGGCCAACAAGCCAGGTATGTGGTCAAATATTATCGCCGAGATGTTAGGTTGGGTTAGGCTAGCTTATATTATGTTATTGATGTATATAAAGGTCCCACGGAGACGTAGAGGCCAACTCGCCAGGAATGATGTCAAATATTACCGCCGAGATGTTAGCTTGGGTTAGGTTAGCTTAGATTACGTTATTGATGTATATAAAGGTCCCACGGAGACGTAGAGGCCAACAAGCCAGGTATGTGGTCAAATATTATCGCCGAGATGTTGGGTTGGGTTAGGTTAGGTTATATTACGTTATTGATGTATATAAAGGTCCCACGGAGACGGAGAAGCCAACTCGCCAAGAATGTTGTCAAATATTACCACCGAGATGTTAGGTTGGGTTAGGTTAGGTTATATTACGTTATTGATGTATATAAAGGTCCCACGGAGACGGAGAAGCCAACTCGCCAGGAATGTTGTCAAATATTACCGCCGAGATGTTAGGTTGGGTTAGGTTAGGTTATATTACGTTATTGGTGTATATACAGGTCCCACGGAGACATAGAGGCCAACAAGACAGGAATGTGGTCAAATATTACCGCCGAGGTGTTAGATTGGGTTAGGTTAGGTTATATTACGTTATTGATGTATATAAAGGTCCCACGGTAACGTAGAGTTCAACTCGCCAGGAATTGTTGTCAAATATTAGCGCCGAGATGATAGGTTGGGTTAGGTTAGGTTATACTACGTTATTGATGTATATAAATGTCCCACGGAGACGGAGAAGCCAACTCGCCAAGAATGTTGTCAAATATTACCACCGAGATGTTAGGTTGGGTTAGGTTAGGTTATATTACGTTATTGATGTATATAAAGGTCCCACGGAGACGTAGAGGCCAACTCGCCAGGAATGTTGTCAAATATTACCGCCGAGATGATAGGTTGGGTTAGGTTAGGTTATAATACGTTATTGATGTATATGAAGGTCAAACGGAGACGTAGAGGCCAACTCGCCAGGAATGATGTCAAATATTACCGCCGAGATGTTAAGTTGGGTTAGGTTAGGTTATATTACGTTATTGATGTATACAAAGGTCCCACGGAGACGTAGAGGCCCACTCGCCAGGTAAGTTTTCAAATATTACCGCCGAGATATTAGGTTGGATTAGGTTAGGTTATATTACGTTATTGATGTATATAAAGGTCCCACGGAGACGGAGAAGCCAACTCGCCAGAAATGTTGTCAAATATTACCGCCGAGATGATAGGTTGGGTTAGGTCAGGTTATAATACGTTATTGATGTATATGAAGGTCAAAGGGAGACGTAGAGGCCAACTCGCCAGGAATGATGTCAAATATTACCGCCGAGGTGTTAGATTGGGTTAGGTTAGGTTATATTACGTTATTGATGTATATCAAGACCCCACGGAGACGTAGAGGTCAACTCGCCAGGAATGTTCTCAAATGTTACCGCCGAGATGATAGGTTAGGTTAGGTTAGGTTATATTTCGTTATTGATGTATATGAAGGTCCCACGGAGACGTAGATGGCAACTAGCCAGGTATGTTGTCAAATATTACCGCCGAGATGTTAGGTTGGGTTACGTAAGCGTATATTACGTTATTGATGTATATGAAGGCCCCACGAGACGGGGAAGCCAACTCGCCAGGAATGTTGTCAAATATTACCGCCGAGATGTTAGCTTGGGTTAGGTTAGGTTATATTACGTTATTGATGTATATAAAGGTCCCAAGGAGACGTACGGCCAACTCGCCAGGAATGTTGTCAAATATTACCGCCGAGATGTTAGGTTGGGTTAGGTTAGGTTATATTACGTTATTGATGTATATAAAGGTCCCACGGTGACGTAGAGTTCAACTCGCCAGGAATGTTGTCAAATATTAGCGCCGAGATGATAGGTTGGGTCACGTTAGGTTATATTACGTTATTGATGTATATAAAGGTCCCACGGAGACGGAGAAGCCAACTCGCCAGGAATGTCGTCAAATATTACCGCCGAGATGTTAGGTTGGGTTAGGTTAGGTTATATTACGTTATTGATGTATATAAAGGTCCCACGGAGACGTAGAGGCCAACTCGCCAGGAATGTTGTCAAATATTATCGACGAGATGATAGGTCGGGTTAGGTTACGTTATATTACGTTATTGATGTATATGAAGGTCAAACGGAGACGTAGAGGCCAACTCGCTAGGAATGATGTCAAATATTACCGCCGAGATGTTAGATTGGGTTAGGTTACATTATATTACGTTATTGATGTATATGAAGGTCAAACGGAGACGTAGAAGCCAACTCGCTAGGAAAGATGTCAAATATTACCGCCGAGATGTCAGATTGGGTTAGGTTAGGTTATATTACGTTATTGAAGTATGTAAAGGTCCCACGGAGACGTAGAGGCCAACAAGCCAGGAATGTGGTCAAATATTACCGCCGAGATGTTAGGTTGGGTTATGTTAGGTTATATTACGTTATTGATGTATACAAAAGTCCCACGGAGACGTAGGGGCCAACAAGAGAGGAATGTGGTCAAATATTACCGCCGAGATGTTAGGTTGGGTCAGGTTAGGTTATATTACGTTATTGATGTATATAAAGATCCCACGGAGACGCAGAAGCCAACTCGCCAGGAATGTTGTCAAATATTACCGCCGATATGTTAGGTTGGGTTAGGTTACGTTATTTTACGTTATTGATGTATATGAAGGTCCCACGGAGACATAGAGGCCAACAAGACAGGAATGTGGTCAAATATTACCGCCGAGATGTTAGGTTGGGTTAGGTTAGGTTATATTAGGTTATTGATGTATATAAATGTTCCACGGAGACGTAGATGCCGACTCGCCAGGAATGTTTTCAAATATTACCGCCGAGATGTTAGGTTGAGTTAGGATAGGTTATATTACGTTATAGATGTATATAAAGGTCCCACGGAGACGTAGAGACCAACTCGCCAGGAATGTTGTCAAATATTACCGCTGAGATGTTAGGTTGGGTTAGGTTATGTTATATTACGTTGTTGATGTATATAAAGGTCCCACGGAGACGTAGAGGCCAACTCGTCAGGAATGTTGTCAAATATTAGCGCCGAGATGATATGTTGGGTTAGGTTACGTTATATTACGTTATTGATGTATATGAAGGTCAACCGGAGACGTAGAGGCCAACTCGCTAGGAATGATGTCAAATATTACCTCCGAGATATTAGATTGGGTTAGGTTAGGTTATATTACGTTATTGAAGTATATAAAGGTCCCACGGAGACGTAGAGGCCAACAAGCCAGGAATGTGGTCAAATATTACCGCCGAGATGTTAGGTTGGGTTAGGTTGGGTTATATTACGTTATTGATGTATACAAAAGTCCCACGGAGTCGAAGAGGCCAACTCGCCAGGCATTTTTTCAAATATTACCGCCGAGGTGTTAGATTGGTTTAGGTTAGGTTATATTACGTTATTGAAGTATATAAAAGTCCCACGTAGACGTAGAGGCCAACAAGCCAGGAATGTCGTCAAATATTACCGAAGAGATGTTAGATTGGGTTAGGTTAGCTTAGATTACGTTATTGATGTATATAAAGGTCGCACGGAGACGTAGAGGCCAACAAGCCAGGAATGTGGTCAAATATTATCGCCGAGATGTTAGGTTGGGTTAGGTTAGGTTATATTACGTTATTGATGTATATAAAGGTCCCACGGAGACGGAGAAGCCAACTCGCCAGGAATGTTGTCAAATATTACCGCCGAGATGTTAAATTGGCTTAGGTTAGGTTATATTACGTTATTGATGTATATAAAGGTCCCACGGAGACGAAGAGGCCAACTCGCCAGGCATTTTTTCAAATATTACCGCCGAGATATTAGGTTGGATTAGGTTAGGTTAGATTACGTTATTGAAGTATATAAAGGTCCCACGGAGACGTAGAGGCCAACAAGCCAGGAATGTGGTCAAATATTACCGCCGATATGTTAGGTTGGGTTAGGTTAGGTTATATTACGTTATTGATGTATATAAAGGTCCCACGGAGACGGAGAAGCCAACTCGCCAGGAATGTTGTCAAATATTACCGCCGAGATGTTAGGTTGGGTTAGGTTTGGTTATATTACGTTATTGGTGTATATACAGGTCCCACGGAGACATAGAGGCCAACAAGACAGGAATGTGGTCAAATATTACCGCCGAGGTGTTAGATTGGGTTAGGTTAGGTTATATTACGTTATTGATGTATATAAAGGTCCCACGGTAACGTAGAGTTCAACTCGCCAGGAATGTTGTCAAATATTAGCGCCGAGATGATAGGTTGGGTTAGGTTAGGTTATACTACGTTATTGATGTATATAAATGTCCCACGGAGACGTAGAGGCCAACTCGTCAGGAATGTTGTCAAATATTACCGCCGAGATGATAGGTTGGGTTAGGATACGTTATATTACGTTATTGATGTATATGAAGGTCAACCGGAGACGTAGAGGCCAACTCGACGGGAATGTTGTCAAATGTTACCGCCGAGATGTTAGGTTGGGTTAGGTTAAGTTATATTACGTTATTGATGTATATAAAGGTCCCACGGAGACGGAGAAGCCAACTCGCCAGGAATGTTGTCAAATATTACCGCCTAGATGTTACGTTGGGTTAGGTTAGGTTATATTACGTTATTGATGTATATAAAGGTCCCACGGAGACGAAGAGGCCAACTCGCCAGGCATTTTTTCAAATATTACCGCCGAGATGTTAGATTGGTTTAGGTTAGGTTATATTACGTTATTGAAGTATATAAAGGTCCCACGTAGACGTAGAGGCCAACAAGCCAAGAATGTCGTCAAATATTACCGCCGAGATGTTAGATTGGGTTAGGCTAGCTTATATTACGTTATTGATGTATATAAAGGTCCCACGGAGACGGAGAAGCCAACAAGCCAGGAATGTGGTCAAATATTACCGCCGAGATGTTAGGTTGGGTCAGGTTAGGTTATATTACGTTATTGATGTATATAAAGATACCACGGAGACGCAGAAGCCAACTCGCCAGGAATGTTGTCAAATATTACCGCCGAGATGTTAGGTTGGGTTAGGTTACGTTATTTTACGTTATTGATGTATATGAAGGTCCCACGGAGACATAGAGGCCAACAAGACAGGAATGTGGTCAAATATTACCGCCGAGATGTTAGGTTGGGTTAGGTTAGGTTATATTACGTTATTGAAGTATATAAAGGTCCCACGGAGACGTAGAGGCCAACAAGTCAGGAATGTCGTCAAATATTACCGCCGAGATGTTAGATTGGGTTAGGCTAGCTTATATTATGTTATTGATGTATATAAAGGTCCCACGGAGACGTAGAGGCCAACTCGCCAGGAATGATGTCAAATATTACCGCCGAGATGTTAGCTTGGGTTAGGTTAGCTTAGATTACGTTATTGATGTATATAAGGGTCCCACGGAGACGTAGAGGCCAACTCGCCAGGAATGTTGTCAAATATTACCGCCGAGATGATAGGTTGGGTTAGGTTACGTTATATTACGTTATTGATGTATATAAGGGTCCCACGGAGACGGAGAAGCCAACTCGCCTGGAATGTTGTCAAATATTACCGCCGAGATGTTAGGTTGGGGTAGGTTATGTTATATTACGTTATTGATGTATATAAAGGTCCCACGGAGACGTAGAGGCCAACTCGACAGGAATGTTGTCAAATGTTACCGCCGAGATGTTAGGTCGGGTTAGGTTAAGTTATATTACGTTATTGATGTATATAAAGGTCCCACGGAGACGGAGAAGCCAACTCGCCAGGAATGTTGTCAAATATTACCGCCTAGATGTTACGTTGGGTTAGGTTAGGTTATATTACGTTATTGATGTATATAAAGGTCCCACGGAGACGTAGAGGCCAACAAGCCAGGAATGTGGTCAAATATTATCGCCGAGATGTTAGGTTGGGTTAGGTTAGGTTATATTACGTTATTGATGTATATAAAGGTCCCACGGAGACGTAGAGGCCAACAAGCCAGGAATGTGGTCAAATATTATCGCCGAGATGTTAGGTTGGGTTAGGTTAGGTTATATTACGTTATTGATGTATATAAAGGTCCCACGGAGACGTAGAGGCCAACTCGCTAGGAATGATGTCAAATATTACCGCCGAAATATTAGATTGGGTTAGGTTACGTTATATTACGTTATTGATATATATAAACGTCCCACGGAGACGGAGAAGCCAACTCGCCTGGAATGTTGTCAAACATTACCGCCGAGATGTTAGGTTGGGGTAGGTTATGTTATATTACGTTATTGATGTATATAAAGGTCCCACGGAGACGTAGAGGCCAACTCGACGGGAATGTTGTCAAATGTTACCGCCGAGATGTTAGGTTGGGTTAGGTTAGGTTATATTACGTTATTGATGTATATAAAGGTCCCACGGAGACGGAGAAGCCAACTCGCCAGGAATGTTGTCAAATATTACCGCCTAGATGTTACGTTGGGTTAGGTTAGGTTATATTACGTTATTGGTGTATATACAGGTCCCACGGAGACATAGAGGCCAACAAGACAGGAATGTGGTCAAATATTACCGCCGAGGTGTTAGATTGGGTTAGGTTACGTTATATTACGTTATTGATGTATATAAGGGTCCCACGGAGACGGAGAAGCCAACTCGCCTGGAATGTTGTCAAATATTACCGCCGAGATGTTAGGTTGGGGTAGGTTATGTTATATTACGTTATTGATGTATATAAAGGTCCCACGGAGACGTAGAGGCCAACTCGACAGGAATGTTGTCAAATGTTACCGCCGAGATGTTAGGTCGGGTTAGGTTAAGTTATATTACGTTATTGATGTATATAAAGGTCCCACGGAGACGGAGAAGCCAACTCGCCAGGAATGTTGTCAAATATTACCGCCTAGATGTTACGTTGGGTTAGGTTAGGTTATATTACGTTATTGATGTATATAAAGGTCCCACGGAGGCGTAGAGGCCAACAAGCCAGGAATGTGGTCAAATATTATCGCCGAGATGTTAGGTTGGGTTAGGTTAGGTTATATTACGTTATTGATGTATATAAAGGTCCCACGGAGACGTAGAGGCCAACTCGCTAGGAATGATGTCAAATATTACCGCCGAAATATTAGATTGGGTTAGGTTACGTTATATTACGTTATTGATATATATAAACGTCCCACGGAGACGGAGAAGCCAACTCGCCTGGAATGTTGTCAAATATTACCGCCGAGATGTTAGGTTGGGGTAGGTTATGTTATATTATGTTATTGATGTATATAATGGTCCCACGGAGACGTAGAGGCCAACAAGCCAGGAATGTGGTCAAATATAACCGCCGAGATGTTAGATTGGGATAGACTATCTTATATTATGTTATTGATGTATATAAAGGTCCCACGGAGACGTAGAGGCCAACAAGCCTGGAATGTTGTCAAATATTACCGCCGAGATGTTAGGTTGGGTTAGGTTAGGTTATATTACGTGATTGATGTATATAAAGTTCCCACGGAGACGAAGAGGCCAACTCGCCAGGTATGTTTTCAAATATTACCGCCGAGATGTTAGATTGGCTTAGGTTAGGTTATATTACGTTATTGATGTATATAAGGGTCCCACGGAGACGGAGAAGCCAACTCGCCTGGAATGTTGTCAAATATTACCGCCGAGATGTTAGGTTGGGGTAGGTTATGTTATATTACGTTATTGATGTATATAAAGGTCCCACGGAGACGTAGAGGCCAACTCGACAGGAATGTTGTCAAATGTTACCGCCGAGATGTTAGGTCGGGTTAGGTTAAGTTATATTACGTTATTGATGTATATAAAGGTCCCACGGAGACGGAGAAGCCAACTCGCCAGGAATGTTGTCAAATATTACCGCCTAGATGTTACGTTGGGTTAGGTTAGGTTATATTACGTTATTGATGTATATAAAGGTCCCACGGAGACGTAGAGGCCAACAAGCCAGGAATGTGGTCAAATATTATCGCCGAGATGTTAGGTTGGGTTAGGTTAGGTTATATTACGTTATTGATGTATATAAAGGTCCCACGGAGACGTAGAGGCCAACAAGCCAGGAATGTGGTCAAATATTATCGCCGAGATGTTAGGTTGGGTTAGGTTAGGTTATATTACGTTATTGATGTATATAAAGGTCCCACGGAGACGTAGAGGCCAACTCGCTAGGAATGATGTCAAATATTACCGCCGAAATATTAGATTGGGTTAGGTTACGTTATATTACGTTATTGATATATATAAACGTCCCACGGAGACGGAGAAGCCAACTCGCCTGGAATGTTGTCAAACATTACCGCCGAGATGTTAGGTTTGGGTAGGTTATGTTATATTACGTTATTGAAGTATATAAAGGTCCCACGGAGACGTAGAGGCCAACAAGTCAGGAATGTCGTCAAATATTACCGCCGAGATGTTAGATTGGGTTAGGCTAGCTTATATTATGTTATTGATGTATATAAAGGTCCCACGGAGACGTAGAGGCCAACTCGCCAGGAATGATGTCAAATATTACCGCCGAGATGTTAGCTTGGGTTAGGTTAGCTTAGATTACGTTATTGATGTATATACAGGTCCCACGGAGACATAGAGGCCAACAAGACAGGAATGTGGTCAAATATTACCGCCGAGGTGTTAGATTGGGTTAGGTTACGTTATATTACGTTATTGATGTATATAAGGGTCCCACGGAGACGGAGAAGCCAACTCGCCTGGAATGTTGTCAAATATTACCGCCGAGATGTTAGGTTGGGGTAGGTTATGTTATATTACGTTATTGATGTATATAAAGGTCCCACGGAGACGTAGAGGCCAACTCGACAGGAATGTTGTCAAATGTTACCGCCGAGATGTTAGGTCGGGTTAGGTTAAGTTATATTACGTTATTGATGTATATAAAGGTCCCACGGAGACGGAGAAGCCAACTCGCCAGGAATGTTGTCAAATATTACCGCCTAGATGTTACGTTGGGTTAGGTTAGGTTATATTACGTTATTGATGTATATAAAGGTCCCACGGAGGCGTAGAGGCCAACAAGCCAGGAATGTGGTCAAATATTATCGCCGAGATGTTAGGTTGGGTTAGGTTAGGTTATATTACGTTATTGATGTATATAAAGGTCCCACGGAGACGTAGAGGCCAACTCGCTAGGAATGATGTCAAATATTACCGCCGAAATATTAGATTGGGTTAGGTTACGTTATATTACGTTATTGATATATATAAACGTCCCACGGAGACGGAGAAGCCAACTCGCCTGGAATGTTGTCAAATATTACCGCCGAGATGTTAGGTTGGGGTAGGTTATGTTATATTATGTTATTGATGTATATAATGGTCCCACGGAGACGTAGAGGCCAACAAGCCAGGAATGTGGTCAAATATAACCGCCGAGATGTTAGATTGGGATAGACTATCTTATATTATGTTATTGATGTATATAAAGGTCCCACGGAGACGTAGAGGCCAACTCGCCAGGAATGTTGTCAAATATTACCGCCGAGATGTTAGGTTGGGTTAGGTTAGGTTATATTACGTGATTGATGTATATAAAGTTCCCACGGAGACGAAGAGGCCAACTCGCCAGGTATGTTTTCAAATATTACCGCCGAGATGTTAGATTGGCTTAGGTTAGGTTATATTACGTTATTGAAGTATATAAAGGTCCCACGGAGACGTAGAGGCCAACTCGCCAGGAATGATGTCAAATATTACCGCCGTGATGTTAGCTTGGGTTAGGTTAGGTTATATTACGTTATTGATGTATATAAAGGTCCCACGGAGACGTAGAGGCCAACAAGCCAGGAATGTGGTCAAATATTATCGCCGAGATGTTAGGTTGGGTTAGGTTAGGTTATATTACGTTATTGATGTATATAAAGGTCCCACGGAGACGTAGAGGCCAACAAGCCAGGAATGTGGTCAAATATTATCGCCGAGATGTTAGGTTGGGTTAGGTTAGGTTATATTACGTTATTGATGTATATAAAGGTCCCACGGAGACGTAGAGGCCAACTCGCTAGGAATGATGTCAAATATTACCGCCGAAATATTAGATTGGGTTAGGTTACGTTATATTACGTTATTGATATATATAAACGTCCCACGGAAACGGAGAAGCCAACTCGCCTGGAATGTTGTCAAACATTACCGCCGAGATGTTAGGTTGGGGTAGGTTATGTTATATTACGTTATTGATGTATATAAAGGTCCCACGGAGACGTAGAGGCCAACTCGACGGGAATGTTGTCAAATGTTACCGCCGAGATGTTAGGTTGGGTTAGGTTAAGTTATATTACGTTATTGATGTATATAAAGGTCCCACGGAGACGGAGAAGCCAACTCGCCAGGAATGTTGTCAAATATAACCGCCGAGATGTTAGATTGGCTTAGGTTAGGTTATATTACGTTATTGAAGTATATAAAGGTCCCACGGAGACGTAGAGGCCAACAAGTCAGGAATGTCGTCAAATATTACCGCCGAGATGTTAGATTGGGTTAGGCTAGCTTATATTATGTTATTGATGTATATAAAGGTCCCACGGAGACGTAGAGGCCAACTCGCCAGGAATGATGTCAAATATTACCGCCGAGATGTTAGCTTGGGTTAGGTTAGCTTAGATTACGTTATTGATGTATATAAGGGTCCCACGGAGACGTAGAGGCCAACTCGCCAGGAATGTTGTCAAATATTACCGCCGAGATGATAGGTTGGGTTAGGTTACGTTATATTACGTTATTGATGTATATAAGGGTCCCACGGAGACGGAGAAGCCAACTCGCCTGGAATGTTGTCAAATATTACCGCCGAGATGTTAGGTTGGGGTAGGTTATGTTATATTACGTTATTGATGTATATAAAGGTCCCACGGAGACGTAGAGGCCAACTCGACAGGAATGTTGTCAAATGTTACCGCCGAGATGTTAGGTCGGGTTAGGTTAAGTTATATTACGTTATTGATGTATATAAAGGTCCCACGGAGACGGAGAAGCCAACTCGCCAGGAATGTTGTCAAATATTACCGCCTAGATGTTACGTTGGGTTAGGTTAGGTTATATTACGTTATTGATGTATATAAAGGTCCCACGGAGACGTAGAGGCCAACAAGCCAGGAATGTGGTCAAATATTATCGCCGAGATGTTAGGTTGGGTTAGGTTAGGTTATATTACGTTATTGATGTATATAAAGGTCCCACGGAGACGTAGAGGCCAACAAGCCAGGAATGTGGTCAAATATTATCGCCGAGATGTTAGGTTGGGTTAGGTTAGGTTATATTACGTTATTGATGTATATAAAGGTCCCACGGAGACGTAGAGGCCAACTCGCTAGGAATGATGTCAAATATTACCGCCGAAATATTAGATTGGGTTAGGTTACGTTATATTACGTTATTGATATATATAAACGTCCCACGGAGACGGAGAAGCCAACTCGCCTGGAATGTTGTCAAACATTACCGCCGAGATGTTAGGTTGGGGTAGGTTATGTTATATTACGTTATTGATGTATATAAAGGTCCCACGGAGACGTAGAGGCCAACTCGACGGGAATGTTGTCAAATGTTACCGCCGAGATGTTAGGTTGGGTTAGGTTAAGTTATATTACGTTATTGATGTATATAAAGGTCCCACGGAGACGGAGAAGCCAACTCGCCAGGAATGTTGTCAAATATAACCGCCGAGATGTTAGATTGGCTTAGGTTAGGTTATATTACGTTATTGAAGTATATAAAGGTCCCACGGAGACGTAGAGGCCAACAAGTCAGGAATGTCGTCAAATATTACCGCCGAGATGTTAGATTGGGTTAGGCTAGCTTATATTATGTTATTGATGTATATAAAGGTCCCACGGAGACGTAGAGGCCAACTCGCCAGGAATGATGTCAAATATTACCGCCGAGATGTTAGCTTGGGTTAGGTTAGCTTAGATTACGTTATTGATGTATATAAGGGTCCCACGGAGACGTAGAGGCCAACTCGCCAGGAATGTTGTCAAATATTACCGCCGAGATGATAGGTTGGGTTAGGTTACGTTATATTACGTTATTGATGTATATAAGGGTCCCACGGAGACGGAGAAGCCAACTCGCCTGGAATGTTGTCAAATATTACCGCCGAGATGTTAGGTTGGGGTAGGTTATGTTATATTACGTTATTGATGTATATAAAGGTCCCACGGAGACGTAGAGGCCAACTCGACAGGAATGTTGTCAAATGTTACCGCCGAGATGTTAGGTCGGGTTAGGTTAAGTTATATTACGTTATTGATGTATATAAAGGTCCCACGGAGACGGAGAAGCCAACTCGCCAGGAATGTTGTCAAATATTACCGCCTAGATGTTACGTTGGGTTAGGTTAGGTTATATTACGTTATTGATGTATATAAAGGTCCCACGGAGACGTAGAGGCCAACAAGCCAGGAATGTGGTCAAATATTATCGCCGAGATGTTAGGTTGGGTTAGGTTAGGTTATATTACGTTATTGATGTATATAAAGGTCCCACGGAGACGTAGAGGCCAACAAGCCAGGAATGTGGTCAAATATTATCGCCGAGATGTTAGGTTGGGTTAGGTTAGGTTATATTACGTTATTGATGTATATAAAGGTCCCACGGAGACGTAGAGGCCAACTCGCTAGGAATGATGTCAAATATTACCGCCGAAATATTAGATTGGGTTAGGTTACGTTATATTACGTTATTGATATATATAAACGTCCCACGGAGACGGAGAAGCCAACTCGCCTGGAATGTTGTCAAACATTACCGCCGAGATGTTAGGTTGGGGTAGGTTATGTTATATTACGTTATTGATGTATATAAAGGTCCCACGGAGACGTAGAGGCCAACTCGACGGGAATGTTGTCAAATGTTACCGCCGAGATGTTAGGTTGGGTTAGGTTAGGTTATATTACGTTATTGATGTATATAAAGGTCCCACGGAGACGGAGAAGCCAACTCGCCAGGAATGTTGTCAAATATTACCGCCTAGATGTTACGTTGGGTTAGGTTAGGTTATATTACGTTATTGGTGTATATACAGGTCCCACGGAGACATAGAGGCCAACAAGACAGGAATGTGGTCAAATATTACCGCCGAGGTGTTAGATTGGGTTACGTTACGTTATATTACGTTATTGATGTATATAAGGGTCCCACGGAGACGGAGAAGCCAACTCGCCTGGAATGTTGTCAAATATTACCGCCGAGATGTTAGGTTGGGGTAGGTTATGTTATATTACGTTATTGATGTATATAAAGGTCCCACGGAGACGTAGAGGCCAACTCGACAGGAATGTTGTCAAATGTTACCGCCGAGATGTTAGGTCGGGTTAGGTTAAGTTATATTACGTTATTGATGTATATAAAGGTCCCACGGAGACGGAGAAGCCAACTCGCCAGGAATGTTGTCAAATATTACCGCCTAGATGTTACGTTGGGTTAGGTTAGGTTATATTACGTTATTGATGTATATAAAGGTCCCACGGAGGCGTAGAGGCCAACAAGCCAGGAATGTGGTCAAATATTATCGCCGAGATGTTAGGTTGGGTTAGGTTAGGTTATATTACGTTATTGATGTATATAAAGGTCCCACGGAGACGTAGAGGCCAACTCGCTAGGAATGATGTCAAATATTACCGCCGAAATATTAGATTGGGTTAGGTTACGTTATATTACGTTATTGATATATATAAACGTCCCACGGAGACGGAGAAGCCAACTCGCCTGGAATGTTGTCAAACATTACCGCCGAGATGTTAGGTTGGGGTAGGTTATGTTATATTACGTTATTGATGTATATAAAGGTCCCACGGAGACGTAGAGGCCAACTCGACGGGAATGTTGTCAAATGTTACCGCCGAGATGTTAGGTTGGGTTAGGTTAGGTTATATTACGTTATTGATGTATATAAAGGTCCCACGGAGACGGAGAAGCCAACTCGCCAGGAATGTTGTCAAATATTACCGCCTAGATGTTACGTTGGGTTAGGTTAGGTTATATTACGTTATTGGTGTATATACAGGTCCCACGGAGACATAGAGGCCAACAAGACAGGAATGTGGTCAAATATTACCGCCGAGGTGTTAGATTGGGTTACGTTACGTTATATTACGTTATTGATGTATATAAGGGTCCCACGGAGACGGAGAAGCCAACTCGCCTGGAATGTTGTCAAATATTACCGCCGAGATGTTAGGTTGGGGTAGGTTATGTTATATTACGTTATTGATGTATATAAAGGTCCCACGGAGACGTAGAGGCCAACTCGACAGGAATGTTGTCAAATGTTACCGCCGAGATGTTAGGTCGGGTTAGGTTAAGTTATATTACGTTATTGATGTATATAAAGGTCCCACGGAGACGGAGAAGCCAACTCGCCAGGAATGTTGTCAAATATTACCGCCTAGATGTTACGTTGGGTTAGGTTAGGTTATATTACGTTATTGGTGTATATACAGGTCCCACGGAGACATAGAGGCCAACAAGACAGGAATGTGGTCAAATATTACCGCCGAGGTGTTAGATTGGGTTACGTTACGTTATATTACGTTATTGATGTATATAAGGGTCCCACGGAGACGGAGAAGCCAACTCGCCTGGAATGTTGTCAAATATTACCGCCGAGATGTTAGGTTGGGGTAGGTTATGTTATATTACGTTATTGATGTATATAAAGGTCCCACGGAGACGTAGAGGCCAACTCGACAGGAATGTTGTCAAATGTTACCGCCGAGATGTTAGGTCGGGTTAGGTTAAGTTATATTACGTTATTGATGTATATAAAGGTCCCACGGAGACGGAGAAGCCAACTCGCCAGGAATGTTGTCAAATATTACCGCCTAGATGTTACGTTGGGTTAGGTTAGGTTATATTACGTTATTGATGTATATAAAGGTCCCACGGAGGCGTAGAGGCCAACAAGCCAGGAATGTGGTCAAATATTATCGCCGAGATGTTAGGTTGGGTTAGGTTAGGTTATATTACGTTATTGATGTATATAAAGGTCCCACGGAGACGTAGAGGCCAACTCGCTAGGAATGATGTCAAATATTACCGCCGAAATATTAGATTGGGTTAGGTTACGTTATATTACGTTATTGATATATATAAACGTCCCACGGAGACGGAGAAGCCAACTCGCCTGGAATGTTGTCAAACATTACCGCCGAGATGTTAGGTTGGGGTAGGTTATGTTATATTACGTTATTGATGTATATAAAGGTCCCACGGAGACGTAGAGGCCAACTCGACGGGAATGTTGTCAAATGTTACCGCCGAGATGTTAGGTTGGGTTAGGTTAGGTTATATTACGTTATTGATGTATATAAAGGTCCCACGGAGACGGAGAAGCCAACTCGCCAGGAATGTTGTCAAATATTACCGCCTAGATGTTACGTTGGGTTAGGTTAGGTTATATTACGTTATTGGTGTATATACAGGTCCCACGGAGACATAGAGGCCAACAAGACAGGAATGTGGTCAAATATTACCGCCGAGGTGTTAGATTGGGTTACGTTACGTTATATTACGTTATTGATGTATATAAGGGTCCCACGGAGACGGAGAAGCCAACTCGCCTGGAATGTTGTCAAATATTACCGCCGAGATGTTAGGTTGGGGTAGGTTATGTTATATTACGTTATTGATGTATATAAAGGTCCCACGGAGACGTAGAGGCCAACTCGACAGGAATGTTGTCAAATGTTACCGCCGAGATGTTAGGTCGGGTTAGGTTAAGTTATATTACGTTATTGATGTATATAAAGGTCCCACGGAGACGGAGAAGCCAACTCGCCAGGAATGTTGTCAAATATTACCGCCTAGATGTTACGTTGGGTTAGGTTAGGTTATATTACGTTATTGATGTATATAAAGGTCCCACGGAGGCGTAGAGGCCAACAAGCCAGGAATGTGGTCAAATATTATCGCCGAGATGTTAGGTTGGGTTAGGTTAGGTTATATTACGTTATTGATGTATATAAAGGTCCCACGGAGACGTAGAGGCCAACTCGCTAGGAATGATGTCAAATATTACCGCCGAAATATTAGATTGGGTTAGGTTACGTTATATTACGTTATTGATATATATAAACGTCCCACGGAGACGGAGAAGCCAACTCGCCTGGAATGTTGTCAAATATTACCGCCGAGATGTTAGGTTGGGGTAGGTTATGTTATATTATGTTATTGATGTATATAATGGTCCCACGGAGACGTAGAGGCCAACAAGCCAGGAATGTGGTCAAATATAACCGCCGAGATGTTAGATTGGGATAGACTATCTTATATTATGTTATTGATGTATATAAAGGTCCCACGGAGACGTAGAGGCCAACTCGCCAGGAATGTTGTCAAATATTACCGCCGAGATGTTAGGTTGGGTTAGGTTAGGTTATATTACGTGATTGATGTATATAAAGTTCCCACGGAGACGAAGAGGCCAACTCGCCAGGTATGTTTTCAAATATTACCGCCGAGATGTTAGATTGGCTTAGGTTAGGTTATATTACGTTATTGAAGTATATAAAGGTCCCACGGAGACGTAGAGGCCAACTCGCCAGGAATGATGTCAAATATTACCGCCGTGATGTTAGCTTGGGTTAGGTTAGGTTATATTACGTTATTGATGTATATAAAGGTCCCACGGAGACGTAGAGGCCAACAAGTCAGGAATGTCGTCACATATTACCGCCGAGATGTTAGATTGGGTTAGGCTAGCTTATATTATGTTATTGATGTATATAAAGGTCCCACGGAGACGTAGAGGCCAACTCGACGGGAATGTTGTCAAATGTTACCGCCGAGATGTTAGGTTGGGTTAGGTTAAGTTATATTACGTTATTGATGTATATAAAGGTCCCACGGAGACGGAGAAGCCAACTCGCCAGGAATGTTGTCAAATATAACCGCCGAGATGTTAGATTGGGATAGACTATCTTATATTATGTTATTGATGTATATAAAGGTCCCACGGAGACGTAGAGGCCAACTCGCCAGGAATGTTGTCAAATATTACCGCCGAGATGTTAAATTGGCTTAGGTTAGGTTATATTACGTTATTGATGTATATAAAGGTCCCACGGAGACGAAGAGGCCAACTCGCCAGGCATTTTTTCAAATATTACCGCCGAGATATTAGGTTGGATTAGGTTAGGTTAGATTACGTTATTGAAGTATATAAAGGTCCCACGGAGACGTAGAGGCCAACAAGCCAGGAATGTGGTCAAATATTACCGCCGATATGTTAGGTTGGGTTAGGTTAGGTTATATTACGTTATTGATGTATATAAAGGTCCCACGGAGACGGAGAAGCCAACTCGCCAGGAATGTTGTCAAATATTACCGCCGAGATGTTAGGTTGGGTTAGGTTTGGTTATATTACGTTATTGGTGTATATACAGGTCCCACGGAGACATAGAGGCCAACAAGACAGGAATGTGGTCAAATATTACCGCCGAGGTGTTAGATTGGGTTAGGTTAGGTTATATTACGTTATTGATGTATATAAAGGTCCCACGGTAACGTAGAGTTCAACTCGCCAGGAATGTTGTCAAATATTAGCGCCGAGATGATAGGTTGGGTTAGGTTAGGTTATACTACGTTATTGATGTATATAAATGTCCCACGGAGACGTAGAGGCCAACTCGTCAGGAATGTTGTCAAATATTACCGCCGAGATGATAGGTTGGGTTAGGATACGTTATATTACGTTATTGATGTATATGAAGGTCAACCGGAGACGTAGAGGCCAACTCGACGGGAATGTTGTCAAATGTTACCGCCGAGATGTTAGGTTGGGTTAGGTTAAGTTATATTACGTTATTGATGTATATAAAGGTCCCACGGAGACGGAGAAGCCAACTCGCCAGGAATGTTGTCAAATATTACCGCCTAGATGTTACGTTGGGTTAGGTTAGGTTATATTACGTTATTGATGTATATAAAGGTCCCACGGAGACGAAGAGGCCAACTCGCCAGGCATTTTTTCAAATATTACCGCCGAGATGTTAGATTGGTTTAGGTTAGGTTATATTACGTTATTGAAGTATATAAAGGTCCCACGTAGACGTAGAGGCCAACAAGCCAAGAATGTCGTCAAATATTACCGCCGAGATGTTAGATTGGGTTAGGCTAGCTTATATTACGTTATTGATGTATATAAAGGTCCCACGGAGACGGAGAAGCCAACAAGCCAGGAATGTGGTCAAATATTACCGCCGAGATGTTAGGTTGGGTCAGGTTAGGTTATATTACGTTATTGATGTATATAAAGATCCCACGGAGACGCAGAAGCCAACTCGCCAGGAATGTTGTCAAATATTACCGCCGAGATGTTAGGTTGGGTTAGGTTACGTTATTTTACGTTATTGATGTATATGAAGGTCCCACGGAGACATAGAGGCCAACAAGACAGGAATGTGGTCAAATATTACCGCCGAGATGTTAGGTTGGGTTAGGTTAGGTTATATTACGTTATTGAAGTATATAAAGGTCCCACGGAGACGTAGAGGCCAACAAGCCAGGAATGTGGTCAAATATTACCGCCGAGATGTTAGGTTGGATTAGGTTAGGTTATATTACGTTATTGGTGTATATACAGGTCCCACGAAGACGAAGAGGCCAACTCGCCAGGCATTTTTTCAAATATTACCGCCGAGATGTTAGATTGGGTTAGGCTAGCTTATATTATGTTATTGATGTATATAATGGTCCCACGGAGACGTAGAGGCCAACAAGCCAGGAATGTGGTCAAATATAACCGCCGAGATGTTAGATTGGGATAGACTATCTTATATTATGTTATTGATGTATATAAAGGTCCCACGTAGACGTAGAGGCCAACTCGCCAGGAATGTTGTCAAATATTACCGCCGAGATGTTAGGTTGGGTTAGGTTAGGTTATATTACGTGATTGATGTATATAAAGTTCCCACGGAGACGAAGAGGCCAACTCGCCAGGTATGTTTTCAAATATTACCGCCGAGATGTTAGATTGGCTTAGGTTAGGTTATATTACGTTATTGAAGTATATAAAGGTCCCACGGAGACGTAGAGGCCAACAAGTCAGGAATGTCGTCAAATATTACCGCCGAGATGTTAGATTGGGTTAGGCTAGCTTATATTATGTTATTGATGTATATAAAGGTCCCACGGAGACGTAGAGGCCAACTCGCCAGGAATGATGTCAAATATTACCGCCGAGATGTTAGCTTGGGTTAGGTTAGCTTAGATTACGTTATTGATGTATATAAGGGTCCCACGGAGACGTAGAGGCCAACTCGCCAGGAATGTTGTCAAATATTACCGCCGAGATGATAGGTTGGGTTAGGTTACGTTATATTACGTTATTGATGTATATAAGGGTCCCACGGAGACGGAGAAGCCAACTCGCCTGGAATGTTGTCAAATATTACCGCCGAGATGTTAGGTTGGGGTAGGTTATGTTATATTACGTTATTGATGTATATAAAGGTCCCACGGAGACGTAGAGGCCAACTCGACAGGAATGTTGTCAAATGTTACCGCCGAGATGTTAGGTCGGGTTAGGTTAAGTTATATTACGTTATTGATGTATATAAAGGTCCCACGGAGACGGAGAAGCCAACTCGCCAGGAATGTTGTCAAATATTACCGCCTAGATGTTACGTTGGGTTAGGTTAGGTTATATTACGTTATTGATGTATATAAAGGTCCCACGGAGACGTAGAGGCCAACAAGCCAGGAATGTGGTCAAATATTATCGCCGAGATGTTAGGTTGGGTTAGGTTAGGTTATATTACGTTATTGATGTATATAAAGGTCCCACGGAGACGTAGAGGCCAACAAGCCAGGAATGTGGTCAAATATTATCGCCGAGATGTTAGGTTGGGTTAGGTTAGGTTATATTACGTTATTGATGTATATAAAGGTCCCACGGAGACGTAGAGGCCAACTCGCTAGGAATGATGTCAAATATTACCGCCGAAATATTAGATTGGGTTAGGTTACGTTATATTACGTTATTGATATATATAAACGTCCCACGGAGACGGAGAAGCCAACTCGCCTGGAATGTTGTCAAACATTACCGCCGAGATGTTAGGTTGGGGTAGGTTATGTTATATTACGTTATTGATGTATATAAAGGTCCCACGGAGACGTAGAGGCCAACTCGACGGGAATGTTGTCAAATGTTACCGCCGAGATGTTAGGTTGGGTTAGGTTAGGTTATATTACGTTATTGATGTATATAAAGGTCCCACGGAGACGGAGAAGCCAACTCGCCAGGAATGTTGTCAAATATTACCGCCTAGATGTTACGTTGGGTTAGGTTAGGTTATATTACGTTATTGGTGTATATACAGGTCCCACGGAGACATAGAGGCCAACAAGACAGGAATGTGGTCAAATATTACCGCCGAGGTGTTAGATTGGGTTAGGTTACGTTATATTACGTTATTGATGTATATAAGGGTCCCACGGAGACGGAGAAGCCAACTCGCCTGGAATGTTGTCAAATATTACCGCCGAGATGTTAGGTTGGGGTAGGTTATGTTATATTACGTTATTGATGTATATAAAGGTCCCACGGAGACGTAGAGGCCAACTCGACAGGAATGTTGTCAAATGTTACCGCCGAGATGTTAGGTCGGGTTAGGTTAAGTTATATTACGTTATTGATGTATATAAAGGTCCCACGGAGACGGAGAAGCCAACTCGCCAGGAATGTTGTCAAATATTACCGCCTAGATGTTACGTTGGGTTAAGTTAGGTTATATTACGTTATTGATGTATATAAAGGTCCCACGGAGGCGTAGAGGCCAACAAGCCAGGAATGTGGTCAAATATTATCGCCGAGATGTTAGGTTGGGTTAGGTTAGGTTATATTACGTTATTGATGTATATAAAGGTCCCACGGAGACGTAGAGGCCAACTCGCTAGGAATGATGTCAAATATTACCGCCGAAATATTAGATTGGGTTAGGTTACGTTATATTACGTTATTGATATATATAAACGTCCCACGGAGACGGAGAAGCCAACTCGCCTGGAATGTTGTCAAATATTACCGCCGAGATGTTAGGTTGGGGTAGGTTATGTTATATTATGTTATTGATGTATATAATGGTCCCACGGAGACGTAGAGGCCAACAAGCCAGGAATGTGGTCAAATATAACCGCCGAGATGTTAGATTGGGATAGACTATCTTATATTATGTTATTGATGTATATAAAGGTCCCACGGAGACGTAGAGGCCAACTCGCCAGGAATGTTGTCAAATATTACCGCCGAGATGTTAGGTTGGGTTAGGTTAGGTTATATTACGTGATTGATGTATATAAAGTTCCCACGGAGACGAAGAGGCCAACTCGCCAGGTATGTTTTCAAATATTACCGCCGAGATGTTAGATTGGCTTAGGTTAGGTTATATTACGTTATTGAAGTATATAAAGGTCCCACGGAGACGTAGAGGCCAACTCGCCAGGAATGATGTCAAATATTACCGCCGTGATGTTAGCTTGGGTTAGGTTAGGTTATATTACGTTATTGATGTATATAAAGGTCCCACGGAGACGTAGAGGCCAACAAGCCAGGAATGTGGTCAAATATTATCGCCGAGATGTTAGGTTGGGTTAGGTTAGGTTATATTACGTTATTGATGTATATAAAGGTCCCACGGAGACGTAGAGGCCAACAAGCCAGGAATGTGGTCAAATATTATCGCCGAGATGTTAGGTTGGGTTAGGTTAGGTTATATTACGTTATTGATGTATATAAAGGTCCCACGGAGACGTAGAGGCCAACTCGCTAGGAATGATGTCAAATATTACCGCCGAAATATTAGATTGGGTTAGGTTACGTTATATTACGTTATTGATATATATAAACGTCCCACGGAGACGGAGAAGCCAACTCGCCTGGAATGTTGTCAAACATTACCGCCGAGATGTTAGGTTGGGGTAGGTTATGTTATATTACGTTATTGATGTATATAAAGGTCCCACGGAGACGTAGAGGCCAACTCGACGGGAATGTTGTCAAATGTTACCGCCGAGATGTTAGGTTGGGTTAGGTTAAGTTATATTACGTTACTGATGTATATAAAGGTCCCACGGAGACGGAGAAGCCAACTCGCCAGGAATGTTGTCAAATATAACCGCCGAGATGTTAGATTGGGATAGACTATCTTATATTATGTTATTGATGTATATAAAGGTCCCACGGAGACGTAGAGGCCAACTCGCCAGGAATGTTGTCAAATATTACCGCCGAGATGTTAGGTTGGGTTAGGTTAGGTTATATTACGTGATTGTTGTATATAAAGTTCCCACGGAGACGAAGAGGCCAACTCGCCAGGTATGATTTCAAATATTACCGCCGAGATGTTAGATTGGCTTAGGTTAGGTTATATTACGTTATTGAAGTATATAAAGGTCCCACGGAGACGTAGAGGCCAACAAGTCAGGAATGTCGTCAAATATTACCGCCGAGATGTTAGATTGGGTTAGGCTAGCTTATATTATGTTATTGATGTATATAAAGGTCCCACGGAGACGTAGAGGCCAACTCGCCAGGAATGATGTCAAATATTACCGCCGAGATGTTAGATTGGGATAGACTATCTTATATTATGTTATTGATGTATATAAAGGTCCCACGGAGACGTAGAGGCCAACTCGCCAGGAATGTTGTCAAATATTACCGCCGAGATGTTAGGTTGGGTTAGGTTAGGTTATATTACGTGATTGATGTATATAATGTTCCCACGGAGACGAAGAGGCCAACTCGCCAGGTATGTTTTCAAATATTACCGCCGAGATGTTAGATTGGCTTAGGTTAGGTTATATTACGTTATTGAAGTATATAAAGGTCCCACGGAGACGTAGAGGCCAACAAGTCAGGAATGTCGTCAAATATTACCGCCGAGTTGTTAGATTGGGTTAGGCTAGCTTATATTATGTTATTGTTGTATATAAAGGTCCCACGGAGACGTAGAGGCCAACTCGCCAGGAATGATGTCAAATATTACCGCCGAGATGTTAGCTTGGGTTAGGTTAGCTTAGATTACGTTATTGATGTATATAAAGGTCCCACGTAGACGTAGAGGCCAACAAGCCAGGAATGTCGTCAAATATTACCGCCGAGATGTTAGATTGGGTTAGGCTAGCTTATATTATGTTATTGATGTATATAAAGGTCCCACGGAGACGTAGAGGCCAACTCGACAGGAATGTTGTCAAATGTTACCGCCGAGATGTTAGGTCGGGTTAGGTTAAGTTATATTACGTTATTGATGTATGTAAAGGTCCCACGGAGACGGAGAAGCCAACTCGCCAGGAATGTTGTCAAATATTACCGCCTAGATGTTACGTTGGGTTAGGTTAGGTTATATTACGTTATTGATGTATATAAAGGTCCCACGGAGACGTAGAGGCCAACAAGCCAGGAATGTGGTCAAATATTATCGCCGAGATGTTAGGTTGGGTTAGGTTAGGTTATATTACGTTATTGATGTATATAAAGGTCCCACGGAGACGTAGAGGCCAACTCGCTAGGAATGATGTCAAATATTACCGCCGAAATATTAGATTGGGTTAGGTTACGTTATATTACGTTATTGATATATATAAACGTCCCACGGAGACGGAGAAGCCAACTCGCCTGGAATGTTGTCAAACATTACCGCCGAGATGTTAGGTTGGGGTAGCTTATGTTATATTACGTTATTGATGTATATAAAGGTCCCACGGAGACGTAGAGGCCAACTCGACGGGAATGTTGTCAAATGTTACCGCCGAGATGTTAGGTTGGGTTAGGTTAAGTTATATTACGTTATTGATGTATATAAAGGTCCCACGGAGACGGAGAAGCCAACTCGCCAGGAATGTTGTCAAATATTACCGCCTAGATGTTACGTTGGGTTAGGTTAGGTTATATTACGTTATTTATCTATATAAAGGTCCCACGGAGACGAAGAGGCCAACTCGCCAGGCATTTTTTCAAATATTACCGCCGAGATGTTAGATTGGTTTAGGTTAGGTTATATTACGTTATTGAAGTATATAAAGGTCCCACGTAGACGTAGAGGCCAACAAGCCAGGAATGTCGTCAAATATTACCGCCGAGATGTTAGATTGGGTTAGGCTAGCTTATATTATGTTATTGATGTATATAAAGGTCCCACGGAGACGTAGAGGCCAACTCGCCAGGAATGATGTCAAATATTACCGCCGAGATGTTAGCTTGGGTTAGGTTAGCTTAGATTACGTTATTGATGTATATAAAGGTCCCACGGATACGTAGAGGCCAACTCGCCAGGAATGTTGTCAAATATTACCGCCGAGATGATAGGTTGGGTTAGGTTACGTTATATTACGTTATTGATGTATATAAGGGTCCCACGGAGACGGAGAAGCCAACTCGCCTGGAATGTTGTCAAATATTACCGCCGAGATGTTAGGTTGGGGTAGGTTATGTTATATTACGTTATTGATGTATATAAAGGTCCCACGGAGACGTAGAGGCCAACTCGACAGGAATGTTGTCAAATGTTACCGCCGAGATGTTAGGTCGGGTTAGGTTAAGTTATATTACGTTATTGATGTATGTAAAGGTCCCACGGAGACGGAGAAGCCAACTCGCCAGGAATGTTGTCAAATATTACCGCCTAGATGTTACCTTGGGTTAGGTTAGGTTATATTACGTTATTGATGTATATAAAGGTCCCACGGAGACGTAGAGGCCAACAAGCCAGGAATGTGGTCAAATATTATCGCCGAGATGTTAGGTTGGGTTAGGTTAGGTTATATTACGTTATTGATGTATATAAAGGTCCCACGGAGACGGAGAAGCCAACTCGCCAGGAATGTTGTCAAATATTACCGCCGAGATGTTAGTTTGGGTTAGGTTAGGTTATATTACGTTATAGATGTATATAAAGGTCCCACGGAGACGGAGAAGCCAACTAGCCTGGAATGTTGTCAAATATTACCGCCGAGATGTTAGGTTGGGGTAGGTTAGGTTATATTACGTTATTGATGTATATAAAGGTCCCACGGAGACGTAGAGGCCAACTCGACAGGAATGTTGTCAAATGTTACCGCCGAGACGTTAGGTTGGGTTAGGTTAAGTTATATTACGTTATTGATGTATATAAAGGTCCCACGGAGACGGAGAAGCCAACTCGACAGGAATGTTGTCAAATATTACCGCCGAGATGTTAGGTTGGGTTAGGTTAGGTTATATTACGTTATTGATGTATATAAAGGTCCCACGGAGACGAAGAGGCCAACTCGCCACGCATTTTTTCAAATATTACCGCCGAGATATTAGGTTGGATTAGGTTAGGTTAAATTACGTTATTGAAGTATATAAAGGTCCCACGGAGACGTAGAGGCCAACAAGCCAGGAATGTGGTCAAATATTACCGCCGATATGTTAGGTTGGGTTAGGTTAGGTTATATTACGTTATTGATGTATATAAAGGTCCCACGGAGACGGAGAAGCCAACTCGCCAGGAATGTTGTCAAATATTACCGCCGAGATGTTAGGTTGGGTTAGGTTAGGTTATATTACGTTATTGGTGTATATACAGGTCCCACGGAGACATAGAGGCCAACAAGACAGAAATGTGGTCAAATATTACCGCCGAGGTGTTAGATTGGGTTAGGTTACGTTATATTACGTTATTGATGTATATAAGGGTCCCACGGAGACGGAGAAGCCAACTCGCCTGGAATGTTGTCAAATATTACCGCCGAGATGTTAGGTTGGGGTAGGTTATGTTATATTACGTTATTGATGTATATAAAGGTCCCACGGAGACGTAGAGGCCAACTCGACAGGAATGTTGTCAAATGTTACCGCCGAGATGTTAGGTCGGGTTAGGTTAAGTTATATTACGTTATTGATGTATATAAAGGTCCCACGGAGACGGAGAAGCCAACTCGCCAGGAATGTTGTCAAATATTACCGCCTAGATGTTACGTTGGGTTAGGTTAGGTTATATTACGTTATTGATGTATATAAAGGTCCCACGGAGACGTAGAGGCCAACAAGCCAGGAATGTGGTCAAATATTATCGCCGAGATGTTAGGTTGGGTTAGGTTAGGTTATATTACGTTATTGATGTATATAAAGGTCCCACGGAGACGGAGAAGCCAACTCGCCAGGAATGTTGTCAAATATTACCGCCGAGATGTTAGTTTGGGTTAGGTTAGGTTATATTACGTTATAGATGTATATAAAGGTCCCACGGAGACGGAGAAGCCAACTCGCCTGGAATGTTGTCAAATATTACCGCCGAGATGTTAGGTTGGGGTAGGTTATGTTATATTACGTTATTGATGTATATAAAGGTCCCACGGAGACGTAGAGGCCAACTCGACAGGAATGTTGTCAAATGTTACCGCCGAGATGTTAGGTCGGGTTAGGTTAAGTTATATTACGTTATTGATGTATATAAAGGTCCCACGGAGACGGAGAAGCCAACTCGCCAGGAATGTTGTCAAATATTACCGCCGAGATGTTAGGTTGGGTTAGGTTAGGTTATATTACGTTATTGATGTATATAAAGGTCCCACGGAGACGAAGAGGCCAACTCGCCAGGCATTTTTTCAAATATTACCGCCGAGATATTAGGTTGGATTAGGTTAGGTTAGATTACGTTATTGAAGTATATAAAGGTCCCACGGAGACGTAGAGGCCAACAAGCCAGGAATGTGGTCAAATATTACCGCCGATATGTTAGGTTGGGTTAGGTTAGGTTATATTACGTTATTGATGTATATAAAGGTCCCACGGTAACGTAGAGTTCAACTCGCCAGGAATGTTGTCAAATATTAGCGCCGAGACGATAGGTTGGGTTAGGTTAGGTTATACTACGTTATTGATGTATATAAATTTCCCACGGAGGCGTAGAGGCCAACTCGTCAGGAATGTTGTCAAATATTACCGCCGAGATGATAGGTTGGGTTAGGATACGTTATATTACGTTATTGATGTATATGAAGGTCAACCGGAGACGTAGAGGCCAACTCGACGGGAATGTTGTCAAATGTTACCGCCGAGATGTTAGGTTGGGTTAGGTTAAGTTATATTACGTTATTGATGTATATAAAGGTCCCACGGAGACGGAGAAGCCAACTCGCCAGGAATGTTGTCAAATATTACCGCCGAGATGTTAGATTGGTTTAGGTTAGGTTATATTACGTTATTGAAGTATATAAAGGTCCCACGTAGACGTAGAGGCCAACAAGCCAGGAATGTCGTCAAATATTACCGCCGAGATGTTAGATTGGGTTAGGCTAGCTTATATTATGTTATTGATGTATATAATGGTCCCACGGAGACGTAGAGGGCAACAAGCCAGGAATGTGGTCAAATATAACCGCCGAGATGTTAGATTGGGATAGACTATCTTATATTATGTTATTGATGTATATAAAGGTCCCACGGAGACGTAGAGGCCAACTCGCCAGGAATGTTGTCAAATATTACCGCCGAGATGTTAGGTTGGGTTAGGTTAGGTTATATTACGTGATTGATGTATATAAAGTTCCCACGGAGACGAAGAGGCCAACTCGCCAGGTATGTTTTCAAATATTACCGCCGAGATGTTAGATTGGCTTAGGTTAGGTTATATTACGTTATTGAAGTATATAAAGGTCCCACGGAGACGTAGAGGCCAACAAGTCAGGAATGTCGTCAAATATTACCGCCGAGATGTTAGATTGGGTTAGGCTAGCTTATATTATATTATTGATGTATATAAAGGTCCCACGGAGACGTAGAGGCCAACTCGCCAGGAATGATGTCAAATATTACCACCGAGATGTTAGCTTGGGTTAGGTTAGCTTAGATTACGTTATTGATGTATATAAAGGTCCCACGGAGACGAAGAGGCCAACTCGCCAGGAATGTTGTCAAATATTACCGCCGAGATGATAGGTTGGGTTAGGTTACGTTATATTACGTAATTGATGTATATAAGGGTCCGACGGAGACGGAGAAGCCAACTCGCCTGGAATGTTGTCAAATATTACCGCCGAGATGTTAGGTTGGGGTAGGTTATGTTATATTACGTTATTGATGTATATAAAGGTCCCACGGAGACGTAGAGGCCAACTCGACAGGAATGTTGTCAAATGTTACCGCCGAGATGTTAGGTCGGGATAGGTTAAGTTATATTACGTTATTGATGTATATAAAGGTCCCACGGAGACGGAGAAGCCAACTCGCCAGGAATGTTGTCAAATATTACCGCCTAGATGTTACGTTGGGTTAGGTTAGGTTATATTACGTTATTGATGTATATAAAGGTCCCACGGAGACGTAGAGGCCAACAAGCCAGGAATGTGGTCAAATATTATCGCCGAGATGTTAGGTTGGGTTAGGTTAGGTTATATTACGTTATTGATCTATATAAAGGTCCCACGGAGACGAAGAGGCCAACTCGCCAGGCATTTTTTCAAATATTACCGCCGAGATGTTAGATTGGTTTAGGTTAGGTTATATTACGTTATTGAAGTATATAAAGGTCCCACGTAGACGTAGAGGCCAACAAGCCAGGAATGTCGTCAAATATTTACCGCCGAGGTGTTAGATTGGGTTAGGCTAGCGTATATTATGTTATTGATGTATATAATGGTCCCACGGAGACGTAGAGGCCAACAAGCCAGGAATGTGGTCAAATATAACCGCCGAGATGTTAGATTGGGATAGACTATCTTATATTATGTTATTGATGTATATAAAGGTCCCACGGAGACGTAGAGGCCAACTCGCCAGGAATGTTGTCAAATATTACCGCCGAGATGTTAGGTTGGGTTAGGTTAGGTTATATTACGTGATTGATGTATATAAAGTTCCCACGGAGACGAAGAGGCCAACTCGCCAGGTATGTTCTCAAATATTACCGCCGAGATGTTAGATTGGCTTAGGTTAGGTTATATTACGTTATTGAAGTATATAAAGGTCCCACGGAGACGTAGAGGCCAACAAGTCAGGAATGTCGTCAAATATTACCGCCGAGATGTTAGATTGGGTTAGGCTAGCTTATATTATGTTATTGATGTATATAAAGGTCCCACGGAGACGTAGAGGCCAACTCGCCAGGAATGATGTCAAATATTACCGCCGAGATGTTAGCTTGGGTTAGGTTAGCTTAGATTACGTTATTGATGTATATAAGGGTCCCACGGAGACGTAGAGGCCAACTCGCCAGGAATGTTGTCAAATATTACCGCCGAGATGATAGGTTGGGTTAGGTTACGTTATATTACGTTATTGATGTATATAAGGGTCCCACGGAGACGGAGAAGCCAACTCGCCTGGAATGTTGTCAAATATTACCGCCGAGATGTTAGGTTGGGGTAGGTTATGTTATATTACGTTATTGATGTATATAAAGGTCCCACGGAGACGTAGAGGCCAACTCGACAGGAATGTTGTCAAATGTTACCGCCGAGATGTTAGGTCGGGTTAGGTTAAGTTATATTACGTTATTGATGTATATAAAGGTCCCACGGAGACGGAGAAGCCAACTCGCCAGGAATGTTGTCAAATATTACCGCCTAGATGTTACGTTGGGTTAGGTTAGGTTATATTACGTTATTGATGTATATAAAGGTCCCACGGAGACGTAGAGGCCAACAAGCCAGGAATGTGGTCAAATATTATCGCCGAGATGTTAGGTTGGGTTAGGTTAGGTTATATTACGTTATTGATGTATATAAAGGTCCCACGGAGACGTAGAGGCCAACAAGCCAGGAATGTGGTCAAATATTATCGCCGAGATGTTAGGTTGGGTTAGGTTAGGTTATATTACGTTATTGATGTATATAAAGGTCCCACGGAGACGTAGAGGCCAACTCGCTAGGAATGATGTCAAATATTACCGCCGAAATATTAGATTGGGTTAGGTTACGTTATATTACGTTATTGATATATATAAACGTCCCACGGAGACGGAGAAGCCAACTCGCCTGGAATGTTGTCAAACATTACCGCCGAGATGTTAGGTTGGGGTAGGTTATGTTATATTACGTTATTGATGTATATAAAGGTCCCACGGAGACGTAGAGGCCAACTCGACGGGAATGTTGTCAAATGTTACCGCCGAGATGTTAGGTTGGGTTAGGTTAGGTTATATTACGTTATTGATGTATATAAAGGTCCCACGGAGACGGAGAAGCCAACTCGCCAGGAATGTTGTCAAATATTACCGCCTAGATGTTACGTTGGGTTAGGTTAGGTTATATTACGTTATTGGTGTATATACAGGTCCCACGGAGACATAGAGGCCAACAAGACAGGAATGTGGTCAAATATTACCGCCGAGGTGTTAGATTGGGTTAGGTTACGTTATATTACGTTATTGATGTATATAAGGGTCCCACGGAGACGGAGAAGCCAACTCGCCTGGAATGTTGTCAAATATTACCGCCGAGATGTTAGGTTGGGGTAGGTTATGTTATATTACGTTATTGATGTATATAAAGGTCCCACGGAGACGTAGAGGCCAACTCGACAGGAATGTTGTCAAATGTTACCGCCGAGATGTTAGGTCGGGTTAGGTTAAGTTATATTACGTTATTGATGTATATAAAGGTCCCACGGAGACGGAGAAGCCAACTCGCCAGGAATGTTGTCAAATATTACCGCCTAGATGTTACGTTGGGTTAGGTTAGGTTATATTACGTTATTGATGTATATAAAGGTCCCACGGAGGCGTAGAGGCCAACAAGCCAGGAATGTGGTCAAATATTATCGCCGAGATGTTAGGTTGGGTTAGGTTAGGTTATATTACGTTATTGATGTATATAAAGGTCCCACGGAGACGTAGAGGCCAACTCGCTAGGAATGATGTCAAATATTACCGCCGAAATATTAGATTGGGTTAGGTTACGTTATATTACGTTATTGATATATATAAACGTCCCACGGAGACGGAGAAGCCAACTCGCCTGGAATGTTGTCAAATATTACCGCCGAGATGTTAGGTTGGGGTAGGTTATGTTATATTATGTTATTGATGTATATAATGGTCCCACGGAGACGTAGAGGCCAACAAGCCAGGAATGTGGTCAAATATAACCGCCGAGATGTTAGATTGGGATAGACTATCTTATATTATGTTATTGATGTATATAAAGGTCCCACGGAGACGTAGAGGCCAACAAGCCTGGAATGTTGTCAAATATTACCGCCGAGATGTTAGGTTGGGTTAGGTTAGGTTATATTACGTGATTGATGTATATAAAGTTCCCACGGAGACGAAGAGGCCAACTCGCCAGGTATGTTTTCAAATATTACCGCCGAGATGTTAGATTGGCTTAGGTTAGGTTATATTACGTTATTGATGTATATAAGGGTCCCACGGAGACGGAGAAGCCAACTCGCCTGGAATGTTGTCAAATATTACCGCCGAGATGTTAGGTTGGGGTAGGTTATGTTATATTACGTTATTGATGTATATAAAGGTCCCACGGAGACGTAGAGGCCAACTCGACAGGAATGTTGTCAAATGTTACCGCCGAGATGTTAGGTCGGGTTAGGTTAAGTTATATTACGTTATTGATGTATATAAAGGTCCCACGGAGACGGAGAAGCCAACTCGCCAGGAATGTTGTCAAATATTACCGCCTAGATGTTACGTTGGGTTAGGTTAGGTTATATTACGTTATTGATGTATATAAAGGTCCCACGGAGACGTAGAGGCCAACAAGCCAGGAATGTGGTCAAATATTATCGCCGAGATGTTAGGTTGGGTTAGGTTAGGTTATATTACGTTATTGATGTATATAAAGGTCCCACGGAGACGTAGAGGCCAACAAGCCAGGAATGTGGTCAAATATTATCGCCGAGATGTTAGGTTGGGTTAGGTTAGGTTATATTACGTTATTGATGTATATAAAGGTCCCACGGAGACGTAGAGGCCAACTCGCTAGGAATGATGTCAAATATTACCGCCGAAATATTAGATTGGGTTAGGTTACGTTATATTACGTTATTGATATATATAAACGTCCCACGGAGACGGAGAAGCCAACTCGCCTGGAATGTTGTCAAACATTACCGCCGAGATGTTAGGTTGGGGTAGGTTATGTTATATTACGTTATTGAAGTATATAAAGGTCCCACGGAGACGTAGAGGCCAACAAGTCAGGAATGTCGTCAAATATTACCGCCGAGATGTTAGATTGGGTTAGGCTAGCTTATATTATGTTATTGATGTATATAAAGGTCCCACGGAGACGTAGAGGCCAACTCGCCAGGAATGATGTCAAATATTACCGCCGAGATGTTAGCTTGGGTTAGGTTAGCTTAGATTACGTTATTGATGTATATACAGGTCCCACGGAGACATAGAGGCCAACAAGACAGGAATGTGGTCAAATATTACCGCCGAGGTGTTAGATTGGGTTAGGTTACGTTATATTACGTTATTGATGTATATAAGGGTCCCACGGAGACGGAGAAGCCAACTCGCCTGGAATGTTGTCAAATATTACCGCCGAGATGTTAGGTTGGGGTAGGTTATGTTATATTACGTTATTGATGTATATAAAGGTCCCACGGAGACGTAGAGGCCAACTCGACAGGAATGTTGTCAAATGTTACCGCCGAGATGTTAGGTCGGGTTAGGTTAAGTTATATTACGTTATTGATGTATATAAAGGTCCCACGGAGACGGAGAAGCCAACTCGCCAGGAATGTTGTCAAATATTACCGCCTAGATGTTACGTTGGGTTAGGTTAGGTTATATTACGTTATTGATGTATATAAAGGTCCCACGGAGGCGTAGAGGCCAACAAGCCAGGAATGTGGTCAAATATTATCGCCGAGATGTTAGGTTGGGTTAGGTTAGGTTATATTACGTTATTGATGTATATAAAGGTCCCACGGAGACGTAGAGGCCAACTCGCTAGGAATGATGTCAAATATTACCGCCGAAATATTAGATTGGGTTAGGTTACGTTATATTACGTTATTGATATATATAAACGTCCCACGGAGACGGAGAAGCCAACTCGCCTGGAATGTTGTCAAATATTACCGCCGAGATGTTAGGTTGGGGTAGGTTATGTTATATTATGTTATTGATGTATATAATGGTCCCACGGAGACGTAGAGGCCAACAAGCCAGGAATGTGGTCAAATATAACCGCCGAGATGTTAGATTGGGATAGACTATCTTATATTATGTTATTGATGTATATAAAGGTCCCACGGAGACGTAGAGGCCAACTCGCCAGGAATGTTGTCAAATATTACCGCCGAGATGTTAGGTTGGGTTAGGTTAGGTTATATTACGTGATTGATGTATATAAAGTTCCCACGGAGACGAAGAGGCCAACTCGCCAGGTATGTTTTCAAATATTACCGCCGAGATGTTAGATTGGCTTAGGTTAGGTTATATTACGTTATTGAAGTATATAAAGGTCCCACGGAGACGTAGAGGCCAACTCGCCAGGAATGATGTCAAATATTACCGCCGTGATGTTAGCTTGGGTTAGGTTAGGTTATATTACGTTATTGATGTATATAAAGGTCCCACGGAGACGTAGAGGCCAACAAGCCAGGAATGTGGTCAAATATTATCGCCGAGATGTTAGGTTGGGTTAGGTTAGGTTATATTACGTTATTGATGTATATAAAGGTCCCACGGAGACGTAGAGGCCAACAAGCCAGGAATGTGGTCAAATATTATCGCCGAGATGTTAGGTTGGGTTAGGTTAGGTTATATTACGTTATTGATGTATATAAAGGTCCCACGGAGACGTAGAGGCCAACTCGCTAGGAATGATGTCAAATATTACCGCCGAAATATTAGATTGGGTTAGGTTACGTTATATTACGTTATTGATATATATAAACGTCCCACGGAAACGGAGAAGCCAACTCGCCTGGAATGTTGTCAAACATTACCGCCGAGATGTTAGGTTGGGGTAGGTTATGTTATATTACGTTATTGATGTATATAAAGGTCCCACGGAGACGTAGAGGCCAACTCGACGGGAATGTTGTCAAATGTTACCGCCGAGATGTTAGGTTGGGTTAGGTTAAGTTATATTACGTTATTGATGTATATAAAGGTCCCACGGAGACGGAGAAGCCAACTCGCCAGGAATGTTGTCAAATATAACCGCCGAGATGTTAGATTGGCTTAGGTTAGGTTATATTACGTTATTGAAGTATATAAAGGTCCCACGGAGACGTAGAGGCCAACAAGTCAGGAATGTCGTCAAATATTACCGCCGAGATGTTAGATTGGGTTAGGCTAGCTTATATTATGTTATTGATGTATATAAAGGTCCCACGGAGACGTAGAGGCCAACTCGCCAGGAATGATGTCAAATATTACCGCCGAGATGTTAGCTTGGGTTAGGTTAGCTTAGATTACGTTATTGATGTATATAAGGGTCCCACGGAGACGTAGAGGCCAACTCGCCAGGAATGTTGTCAAATATTACCGCCGAGATGATAGGTTGGGTTAGGTTACGTTATATTACGTTATTGATGTATATAAGGGTCCCACGGAGACGGAGAAGCCAACTCGCCTGGAATGTTGTCAAATATTACCGCCGAGATGTTAGGTTGGGGTAGGTTATGTTATATTACGTTATTGATGTATATAAAGGTCCCACGGAGACGTAGAGGCCAACTCGACAGGAATGTTGTCAAATGTTACCGCCGAGATGTTAGGTCGGGTTAGGTTAAGTTATATTACGTTATTGATGTATATAAAGGTCCCACGGAGACGGAGAAGCCAACTCGCCAGGAATGTTGTCAAATATTACCGCCTAGATGTTACGTTGGGTTAGGTTAGGTTATATTACGTTATTGATGTATATAAAGGTCCCACGGAGACGTAGAGGCCAACAAGCCAGGAATGTGGTCAAATATTATCGCCGAGATGTTAGGTTGGGTTAGGTTAGGTTATATTACGTTATTGATGTATATAAAGGTCCCACGGAGACGTAGAGGCCAACAAGCCAGGAATGTGGTCAAATATTATCGCCGAGATGTTAGGTTGGGTTAGGTTAGGTTATATTACGTTATTGATGTATATAAAGGTCCCACGGAGACGTAGAGGCCAACTCGCTAGGAATGATGTCAAATATTACCGCCGAAATATTAGATTGGGTTAGGTTACGTTATATTACGTTATTGATATATATAAACGTCCCACGGAGACGGAGAAGCCAACTCGCCTGGAATGTTGTCAAACATTACCGCCGAGATGTTAGGTTGGGGTAGGTTATGTTATATTACGTTATTGATGTATATAAAGGTCCCACGGAGACGTAGAGGCCAACTCGACGGGAATGTTGTCAAATGTTACCGCCGAGATGTTAGGTTGGGTTAGGTTAAGTTATATTACGTTATTGATGTATATAAAGGTCCCACGGAGACGGAGAAGCCAACTCGCCAGGAATGTTGTCAAATATAACCGCCGAGATGTTAGATTGGCTTAGGTTAGGTTATATTACGTTATTGAAGTATATAAAGGTCCCACGGAGACGTAGAGGCCAACAAGTCAGGAATGTCGTCAAATATTACCGCCGAGATGTTAGATTGGGTTAGGCTAGCTTATATTATGTTATTGATGTATATAAAGGTCCCACGGAGACGTAGAGGCCAACTCGCCAGGAATGATGTCAAATATTACCGCCGAGATGTTAGCTTGGGTTAGGTTAGCTTAGATTACGTTATTGATGTATATAAGGGTCCCACGGAGACGTAGAGGCCAACTCGCCAGGAATGTTGTCAAATATTACCGCCGAGATGATAGGTTGGGTTAGGTTACGTTATATTACGTTATTGATGTATATAAGGGTCCCACGGAGACGGAGAAGCCAACTCGCCTGGAATGTTGTCAAATATTACCGCCGAGATGTTAGGTTGGGGTAGGTTATGTTATATTACGTTATTGATGTATATAAAGGTCCCACGGAGACGTAGAGGCCAACTCGACAGGAATGTTGTCAAATGTTACCGCCGAGATGTTAGGTCGGGTTAGGTTAAGTTATATTACGTTATTGATGTATATAAAGGTCCCACGGAGACGGAGAAGCCAACTCGCCAGGAATGTTGTCAAATATTACCGCCTAGATGTTACGTTGGGTTAGGTTAGGTTATATTACGTTATTGATGTATATAAAGGTCCCACGGAGACGTAGAGGCCAACAAGCCAGGAATGTGGTCAAATATTATCGCCGAGATGTTAGGTTGGGTTAGGTTAGGTTATATTACGTTATTGATGTATATAAAGGTCCCACGGAGACGTAGAGGCCAACAAGCCAGGAATGTGGTCAAATATTATCGCCGAGATGTTAGGTTGGGTTAGGTTAGGTTATATTACGTTATTGATGTATATAAAGGTCCCACGGAGACGTAGAGGCCAACTCGCTAGGAATGATGTCAAATATTACCGCCGAAATATTAGATTGGGTTAGGTTACGTTATATTACGTTATTGATATATATAAACGTCCCACGGAGACGGAGAAGCCAACTCGCCTGGAATGTTGTCAAACATTACCGCCGAGATGTTAGGTTGGGGTAGGTTATGTTATATTACGTTATTGATGTATATAAAGGTCCCACGGAGACGTAGAGGCCAACTCGACGGGAATGTTGTCAAATGTTACCGCCGAGATGTTAGGTTGGGTTAGGTTAGGTTATATTACGTTATTGATGTATATAAAGGTCCCACGGAGACGGAGAAGCCAACTCGCCAGGAATGTTGTCAAATATTACCGCCTAGATGTTACGTTGGGTTAGGTTAGGTTATATTACGTTATTGGTGTATATACAGGTCCCACGGAGACATAGAGGCCAACAAGACAGGAATGTGGTCAAATATTACCGCCGAGGTGTTAGATTGGGTTACGTTACGTTATATTACGTTATTGATGTATATAAGGGTCCCACGGAGACGGAGAAGCCAACTCGCCTGGAATGTTGTCAAATATTACCGCCGAGATGTTAGGTTGGGGTAGGTTATGTTATATTACGTTATTGATGTATATAAAGGTCCCACGGAGACGTAGAGGCCAACTCGACAGGAATGTTGTCAAATGTTACCGCCGAGATGTTAGGTCGGGTTAGGTTAAGTTATATTACGTTATTGATGTATATAAAGGTCCCACGGAGACGGAGAAGCCAACTCGCCAGGAATGTTGTCAAATATTACCGCCTAGATGTTACGTTGGGTTAGGTTAGGTTATATTACGTTATTGATGTATATAAAGGTCCCACGGAGGCGTAGAGGCCAACAAGCCAGGAATGTGGTCAAATATTATCGCCGAGATGTTAGGTTGGGTTAGGTTAGGTTATATTACGTTATTGATGTATATAAAGGTCCCACGGAGACGTAGAGGCCAACTCGCTAGGAATGATGTCAAATATTACCGCCGAAATATTAGATTGGGTTAGGTTACGTTATATTACGTTATTGATATATATAAACGTCCCACGGAGACGGAGAAGCCAACTCGCCTGGAATGTTGTCAAACATTACCGCCGAGATGTTAGGTTGGGGTAGGTTATGTTATATTACGTTATTGATGTATATAAAGGTCCCACGGAGACGTAGAGGCCAACTCGACGGGAATGTTGTCAAATGTTACCGCCGAGATGTTAGGTTGGGTTAGGTTAGGTTATATTACGTTATTGATGTATATAAAGGTCCCACGGAGACGGAGAAGCCAACTCGCCAGGAATGTTGTCAAATATTACCGCCTAGATGTTACGTTGGGTTAGGTTAGGTTATATTACGTTATTGGTGTATATACAGGTCCCACGGAGACATAGAGGCCAACAAGACAGGAATGTGGTCAAATATTACCGCCGAGGTGTTAGATTGGGTTACGTTACGTTATATTACGTTATTGATGTATATAAGGGTCCCACGGAGACGGAGAAGCCAACTCGCCTGGAATGTTGTCAAATATTACCGCCGAGATGTTAGGTTGGGGTAGGTTATGTTATATTACGTTATTGATGTATATAAAGGTCCCACGGAGACGTAGAGGCCAACTCGACAGGAATGTTGTCAAATGTTACCGCCGAGATGTTAGGTCGGGTTAGGTTAAGTTATATTACGTTATTGATGTATATAAAGGTCCCACGGAGACGGAGAAGCCAACTCGCCAGGAATGTTGTCAAATATTACCGCCTAGATGTTACGTTGGGTTAGGTTAGGTTATATTACGTTATTGATGTATATAAAGGTCCCACGGAGGCGTAGAGGCCAACAAGCCAGGAATGTGGTCAAATATTATCGCCGAGATGTTAGGTTGGGTTAGGTTAGGTTATATTACGTTATTGATGTATATAAAGGTCCCACGGAGACGTAGAGGCCAACTCGCTAGGAATGATGTCAAATATTACCGCCGAAATATTAGATTGGGTTAGGTTACGTTATATTACGTTATTGATATATATAAACGTCCCACGGAGACGGAGAAGCCAACTCGCCTGGAATGTTGTCAAATATTACCGCCGAGATGTTAGGTTGGGGTAGGTTATGTTATATTATGTTATTGATGTATATAATGGTCCCACGGAGACGTAGAGGCCAACAAGCCAGGAATGTGGTCAAATATAACCGCCGAGATGTTAGATTGGGATAGACTATCTTATATTATGTTATTGATGTATATAAAGGTCCCACGGAGACGTAGAGGCCAACTCGCCAGGAATGTTGTCAAATATTACCGCCGAGATGTTAGGTTGGGTTAGGTTAGGTTATATTACGTGATTGATGTATATAAAGTTCCCACGGAGACGAAGAGGCCAACTCGCCAGGTATGTTTTCAAATATTACCGCCGAGATGTTAGATTGGCTTAGGTTAGGTTATATTACGTTATTGAAGTATATAAAGGTCCCACGGAGACGTAGAGGCCAACTCGCCAGGAATGATGTCAAATATTACCGCCGTGATGTTAGCTTGGGTTAGGTTAGGTTATATTACGTTATTGATGTATATAAAGGTCCCACGGAGACGTAGAGGCCAACAAGCCAGGAATGTGGTCAAATATTATCGCCGAGATGTTAGGTTGGGTTAGGTTAGGTTATATTACGTTATTGATGTATATAAAGGTCCCACGGAGACGTAGAGGCCAACAAGCCAGGAATGTGGTCAAATATTATCGCCGAGATGTTAGGTTGGGTTAGGTTAGGTTATATTACGTTATTGATGTATATAAAGGTCCCACGGAGACGTAGAGGCCAACTCGCTAGGAATGATGTCAAATATTACCGCCGAAATATTAGATTGGGTTAGGTTACGTTATATTACGTTATTGATATATATAAACGTCCCACGGAAACGGAGAAGCCAACTCGCCTGGAATGTTGTCAAACATTACCGCCGAGATGTTAGGTTGGGGTAGGTTATGTTATATTACGTTATTGATGTATATAAAGGTCCCACGGAGACGTAGAGGCCAACTCGACGGGAATGTTGTCAAATGTTACCGCCGAGATGTTAGGTTGGGTTAGGTTAAGTTATATTACGTTATTGATGTATATAAAGGTCCCACGGAGACGGAGAAGCCAACTCGCCAGGAATGTTGTCAAATATAACCGCCGAGATGTTAGATTGGGATAGACTATCTTATATTATGTTATTGATGTATATAAAGGTCCCACGGAGACGTAGAGGCCAACTCGCCAGGAATGTTGTCAAATATTACCGCCGAGATGTTAAATTGGCTTAGGTTAGGTTATATTACGTTATTGATGTATATAAAGGTCCCACGGAGACGAAGAGGCCAACTCGCCAGGCATTTTTTCAAATATTACCGCCGAGATATTAGGTTGGATTAGGTTAGGTTAGATTACGTTATTGAAGTATATAAAGGTCCCACGGAGACGTAGAGGCCAACAAGCCAGGAATGTGGTCAAATATTACCGCCGATATGTTAGGTTGGGTTAGGTTAGGTTATATTACGTTATTGATGTATATAAAGGTCCCACGGAGACGGAGAAGCCAACTCGCCAGGAATGTTGTCAAATATTACCGCCGAGATGTTAGGTTGGGTTAGGTTTGGTTATATTACGTTATTGGTGTATATACAGGTCCCACGGAGACATAGAGGCCAACAAGACAGGAATGTGGTCAAATATTACCGCCGAGGTGTTAGATTGGGTTAGGTTAGGTTATATTACGTTATTGATGTATATAAAGGTCCCACGGTAACGTAGAGTTCAACTCGCCAGGAATGTTGTCAAATATTAGCGCCGAGATGATAGGTTGGGTTAGGTTAGGTTATACTACGTTATTGATGTATATAAATGTCCCACGGAGACGTAGAGGCCAACTCGTCAGGAATGTTGTCAAATATTACCGCCGAGATGATAGGTTGGGTTAGGATACGTTATATTACGTTATTGATGTATATGAAGGTCAACCGGAGACGTAGAGGCCAACTCGACGGGAATGTTGTCAAATGTTACCGCCGAGATGTTAGGTTGGGTTAGGTTAAGTTATATTACGTTATTGATGTATATAAAGGTCCCACGGAGACGGAGAAGCCAACTCGCCAGGAATGTTGTCAAATATTACCGCCTAGATGTTACGTTGGGATAGGTTAGGTTATATTACGTTATTGATGTATATAAAGGTCCCACGGAGACGAAGAGGCCAACTCGCCAGGCATTTTTTCAAATATTACCGCCGAGATGTTAGATTGGTTTAGGTTAGGTTATATTACGTTATTGAAGTATATAAAGGTCCCACGTAGACGTAGAGGCCAACAAGCCAAGAATGTCGTCAAATATTACCGCCGAGATGTTAGATTGGGTTAGGCTAGCTTATATTACGTTATTGATGTATATAAAGGTCCCACGGAGACGGAGAAGCCAACAAGCCAGGAATGTGGTCAAATATTACCGCCGAGATGTTAGGTTGGGTCAGGTTAGGTTATATTACGTTATTGATGTATATAAAGATCCCACGGAGACGCAGAAGCCAACTCGCCAGGAATGTTGTCAAATATTACCGCCGAGATGTTAGGTTGGGTTAGGTTACGTTATTTTACGTTATTGATGTATATGAAGGTCCCACGGAGACATAGAGGCCAACAAGACAGGAATGTGGTCAAATATTACCGCCGAGATGTTAGGTTGGGTTAGGTTAGGTTATATTACGTTATTGAAGTATATAAAGGTCCCACGGAGACGTAGAGGCCAACAAGCCAGGAATGTGGTCAAATATTACCGCCGAGATGTTAGGTTGGATTAGGTTAGGTTATATTACGTTATTGGTGTATATACAGGTCCCACGAAGACGAAGAGGCCAACTCGCCAGGCATTTTTTCAAATATTACCGCCGAGATGTTAGATTGGGTTAGGCTAGCTTATATTATGTTATTGATGTATATAATGGTCCCACGGAGACGTAGAGGCCAACAAGCCAGGAATGTGGTCAAATATAACCGCCGAGATGTTAGATTGGGATAGACTATCTTATATTATGTTATTGATGTATATAAAGGTCCCACGTAGACGTAGAGGCCAACTCGCCAGGAATGTTGTCAAATATTACCGCCGAGATGTTAGGTTGGGTTAGGTTAGGTTATATTACGTGATTGATGTATATAAAGTTCCCACGGAGACGAAGAGGCCAACTCGCCAGGTATGTTTTCAAATATTACCGCCGAGATGTTAGATTGGCTTAGGTTAGGTTATATTACGTTATTGAAGTATATAAAGGTCCCACGGAGACGTAGAGGCCAACAAGTCAGGAATGTCGTCAAATATTACCGCCGAGATGTTAGATTGGGTTAGGCTAGCTTATATTATGTTATTGATGTATATAAAGGTCCCACGGAGACGTAGAGGCCAACTCGCCAGGAATGATGTCAAATATTACCGCCGAGATGTTAGCTTGGGTTAGGTTAGCTTAGATTACGTTATTGATGTATATAAGGGTCCCACGGAGACGTAGAGGCCAACTCGCCAGGAATGTTGTCAAATATTACCGCCGAGATGATAGGTTGGGTTAGGTTACGTTATATTACGTTATTGATGTATATAAGGGTCCCACGGAGACGGAGAAGCCAACTCGCCTGGAATGTTGTCAAATATTACCGCCGAGATGTTAGGTTGGGGTAGGTTATGTTATATTACGTTATTGATGTATATAAAGGTCCCACGGAGACGTAGAGGCCAACTCGACAGGAATGTTGTCAAATGTTACCGCCGAGATGTTAGGTCGGGTTAGGTTAAGTTATATTACGTTATTGATGTATATAAAGGTCCCACGGAGACGGAGAAGCCAACTCGCCAGGAATGTTGTCAAATATTACCGCCTAGATGTTACGTTGGGTTAGGTTAGGTTATATTACGTTATTGATGTATATAAAGGTCCCACGGAGACGTAGAGGCCAACAAGCCAGGAATGTGGTCAAATATTATCGCCGAGATGTTAGGTTGGGTTAGGTTAGGTTATATTACGTTATTGATGTATATAAAGGTCCCACGGAGACGTAGAGGCCAACAAGCCAGGAATGTGGTCAAATATTATCGCCGAGATGTTAGGTTGGGTTAGGTTAGGTTATATTACGTTATTGATGTATATAAAGGTCCCACGGAGACGTAGAGGCCAACTCGCTAGGAATGATGTCAAATATTACCGCCGAAATATTAGATTGGGTTAGGTTACGTTATATTACGTTATTGATATATATAAACGTCCCACGGAGACGGAGAAGCCAACTCGCCTGGAATGTTGTCAAACATTACCGCCGAGATGTTAGGTTGGGGTAGGTTATGTTATATTACGTTATTGATGTATATAAAGGTCCCACGGAGACGTAGAGGCCAACTCGACGGGAATGTTGTCAAATGTTACCGCCGAGATGTTAGGTTGGGTTAGGTTAGGTTATATTACGTTATTGATGTATATAAAGGTCCCACGGAGACGGAGAAGCCAACTCGCCAGGAATGTTGTCAAATATTACCGCCTAGATGTTACGTTGGGTTAGGTTAGGTTATATTACGTTATTGGTGTATATACAGGTCCCACGGAGACATAGAGGCCAACAAGACAGGAATGTGGTCAAATATTACCGCCGAGGTGTTAGATTGGGTTAGGTTACGTTATATTACGTTATTGATGTATATAAGGGTCCCACGGAGACGGAGAAGCCAACTCGCCTGGAATGTTGTCAAATATTACCGCCGAGATGTTAGGTTGGGGTAGGTTATGTTATATTACGTTATTGATGTATATAAAGGTCCCACGGAGACGTAGAGGCCAACTCGACAGGAATGTTGTCAAATGTTACCGCCGAGATGTTAGGTCGGGTTAGGTTAAGTTATATTACGTTATTGATGTATATAAAGGTCCCACGGAGACGGAGAAGCCAACTCGCCAGGAATGTTGTCAAATATTACCGCCTAGATGTTACGTTGGGTTAAGTTAGGTTATATTACGTTATTGATGTATATAAAGGTCCCACGGAGGCGTAGAGGCCAACAAGCCAGGAATGTGGTCAAATATTATCGCCGAGATGTTAGGTTGGGTTAGGTTAGGTTATATTACGTTATTGATGTATATAAAGGTCCCACGGAGACGTAGAGGCCAACTCGCTAGGAATGATGTCAAATATTACCGCCGAAATATTAGATTGGGTTAGGTTACGTTATATTACGTTATTGATATATATAAACGTCCCACGGAGACGGAGAAGCCAACTCGCCTGGAATGTTGTCAAATATTACCGCCGAGATGTTAGGTTGGGGTAGGTTATGTTATATTATGTTATTGATGTATATAATGGTCCCACGGAGACGTAGAGGCCAACAAGCCAGGAATGTGGTCAAATATAACCGCCGAGATGTTAGATTGGGATAGACTATCTTATATTATGTTATTGATGTATATAAAGGTCCCACGGAGACGTAGAGGCCAACTCGCCAGGAATGTTGTCAAATATTACCGCCGAGATGTTAGGTTGGGTTAGGTTAGGTTATATTACGTGATTGATGTATATAAAGTTCCCACGGAGACGAAGAGGCCAACTCGCCAGGTATGTTTTCAAATATTACCGCCGAGATGTTAGATTGGCTTAGGTTAGGTTATATTACGTTATTGAAGTATATAAAGGTCCCACGGAGACGTAGAGGCCAACTCGCCAGGAATGATGTCAAATATTACCGCCGTGATGTTAGCTTGGGTTAGGTTAGGTTATATTACGTTATTGATGTATATAAAGGTCCCACGGAGACGTAGAGGCCAACAAGCCAGGAATGTGGTCAAATATTATCGCCGAGATGTTAGGTTGGGTTAGGTTAGGTTATATTACGTTATTGATGTATATAAAGGTCCCACGGAGACGTAGAGGCCAACAAGCCAGGAATGTGGTCAAATATTATCGCCGAGATGTTAGGTTGGGTTAGGTTAGGTTATATTACGTTATTGATGTATATAAAGGTCCCACGGAGACGTAGAGGCCAACTCGCTAGGAATGATGTCAAATATTACCGCCGAAATATTAGATTGGGTTAGGTTACGTTATATTACGTTATTGATATATATAAACGTCCCACGGAGACGGAGAAGCCAACTCGCCTGGAATGTTGTCAAACATTACCGCCGAGATGTTAGGTTGGGGTAGGTTATGTTATATTACGTTATTGATGTATATAAAGGTCCCACGGAGACGTAGAGGCCAACTCGACGGGAATGTTGTCAAATGTTACCGCCGAGATGTTAGGTTGGGTTAGGTTAAGTTATATTACGTTACTGATGTATATAAAGGTCCCACGGAGACGGAGAAGCCAACTCGCCAGGAATGTTGTCAAATATAACCGCCGAGATGTTAGATTGGGATAGACTATCTTATATTATGTTATTGATGTATATAAAGGTCCCACGGAGACGTAGAGGCCAACTCGCCAGGAATGTTGTCAAATATTACCGCCGAGATGTTAGGTTGGGTTAGGTTAGGTTATATTACGTGATTGTTGTATATAAAGTTCCCACGGAGACGAAGAGGCCAACTCGCCAGGTATGATTTCAAATATTACCGCCGAGATGTTAGATTGGCTTAGGTTAGGTTATATTACGTTATTGAAGTATATAAAGGTCCCACGGAGACGTAGAGGCCAACAAGTCAGGAATGTCGTCAAATATTACCGCCGAGATGTTAGATTGGGTTAGGCTAGCTTATATTATGTTATTGATGTATATAAAGGTCCCACGGAGACGTAGAGGCCAACTCGCCAGGAATGATGTCAAATATTACCGCCGAGATGTTAGATTGGGATAGACTATCTTATATTATGTTATTGATGTATATAAAGGTCCCACGGAGACGTAGAGGCCAACTCGCCAGGAATGTTGTCAAATATTACCGCCGAGATGTTAGGTTGGGTTAGGTTAGGTTATATTACGTGATTGATGTATATAATGTTCCCACGGAGACGAAGAGGCCAACTCGCCAGGTATGTTTTCAAATATTACCGCCGAGATGTTAGATTGGCTTAGGTTAGGTTATATTACGTTATTGAAGTATATAAAGGTCCCACGGAGACGTAGAGGCCAACAAGTCAGGAATGTCGTCAAATATTACCGCCGAGTTGTTAGATTGGGTTAGGCTAGCTTATATTATGTTATTGTTGTATATAAAGGTCCCACGGAGACGTAGAGGCCAACTCGCCAGGAATGATGTCAAATATTACCGCCGAGATGTTAGCTTGGGTTAGGTTAGCTTAGATTACGTTATTGATGTATATAAAGGTCCCACGTAGACGTAGAGGCCAACAAGCCAGGAATGTCGTCAAATATTACCGCCGAGATGTTAGATTGGGTTAGGCTAGCTTATATTATGTTATTGATGTATATAAAGGTCCCACGGAGACGTAGAGGCCAACTCGACAGGAATGTTGTCAAATGTTACCGCCGAGATGTTAGGTCGGGTTAGGTTAAGTTATATTACGTTATTGATGTATGTAAAGGTCCCACGGAGACGGAGAAGCCAACTCGCCAGGAATGTTGTCAAATATTACCGCCTAGATGTTACGTTGGGTTAGGTTAGGTTATATTACGTTATTGATGTATATAAAGGTCCCACGGAGACGTAGAGGCCAACAAGCCAGGAATGTGGTCAAATATTATCGCCGAGATGTTAGGTTGGGTTAGGTTAGGTTATATTACGTTATTGATGTATATAAAGGTCCCACGGAGACGTAGAGGCCAACTCGCTAGGAATGATGTCAAATATTACCGCCGAAATATTAGATTGGGTTAGGTTACGTTATATTACGTTATTGATATATATAAACGTCCCACGGAGACGGAGAAGCCAACTCGCCTGGAATGTTGTCAAACATTACCGCCGAGATGTTAGGTTGGGGTAGCTTATGTTATATTACGTTATTGATGTATATAAAGGTCCCACGGAGACGTAGAGGCCAACTCGACGGGAATGTTGTCAAATGTTACCGCCGAGATGTTAGGTTGGGTTAGGTTAAGTTATATTACGTTATTGATGTATATAAAGGTCCCACGGAAACGGAGAAGCCAACTCGCCAGGAATGTTGTCAAATATTACCGCCTAGATGTTACGTTGGGTTAGGTTAGGTTATATTACGTTATTTATCTATATAAAGGTCCCACGGAGACGAAGAGGCCAACTCGCCAGGCATTTTTTCAAATATTACCGCCGAGATGTTAGATTGGTTTAGGTTAGGTTATATTACGTTATTGAAGTATATAAAGGTCCCACGTAGACGTAGAGGCCAACAAGCCAGGAATGTCGTCAAATATTACCGCCGAGATGTTAGATTGGGTTAGGCTAGCTTATATTATGTTATTGATGTATATAAAGGTCCCACGGAGACGTAGAGGCCAACTCGCCAGGAATGATGTCAAATATTACCGCCGAGATGTTAGCTTGGGTTAGGTTAGCTTAGATTACGTTATTGATGTATATAAAGGTCCCACGGATACGTAGAGGCCAACTCGCCAGGAATGTTGTCAAATATTACCGCCGAGATGATAGGTTGGGTTAGGTTACGTTATATTACGTTATTGATGTATATAAGGGTCCCACGGAGACGGAGAAGCCAACTCGCCTGGAATGTTGTCAAATATTACCGCCGAGATGTTAGGTTGGGGTAGGTTATGTTATATTACGTTATTGATGTATATAAAGGTCCCACGGAGACGTAGAGGCCAACTCGACAGGAATGTTGTCAAATGTTACCGCCGAGATGTTAGGTCGGGTTAGGTTAAGTTATATTACGTTATTGATGTATGTAAAGGTCCCACGGAGACGGAGAAGCCAACTCGCCAGGAATGTTGTCAAATATTACCGCCTAGATGTTACCTTGGGTTAGGTTAGGTTATATTACGTTATTGATGTATATAAAGGTCCCACGGAGACGTAGAGGCCAACAAGCCAGGAATGTGGTCAAATATTATCGCCGAGATGTTAGGTTGGGTTAGGTTAGGTTATATTACGTTATTGATGTATATAAAGGTCCCACGGAGACGGAGAAGCCAACTCGCCAGGAATGTTGTCAAATATTACCGCCGAGATGTTAGTTTGGGTTAGGTTAGGTTATATTACGTTATAGATGTATATAAAGGTCCCACGGAGACGGAGAAGCCAACTAGCCTGGAATGTTGTCAAATATTACCGCCGAGATGTTAGGTTGGGGTAGGTTAGGTTATATTACGTTATTGATGTATATAAAGGTCCCACGGAGACGTAGAGGCCAACTCGACAGGAATGTTGTCAAATGTTACCGCCGAGACGTTAGGTTGGGTTAGGTTAAGTTATATTACGTTATTGATGTATATAAAGGTCCCACGGAGACGGAGAAGCCAACTCGACAGGAATGTTGTCAAATATTACCGCCGAGATGTTAGGTTGGGTTAGGTTAGGTTATATTACGTTATTGATGTATATAAAGGTCCCACGGAGACGAAGAGGCCAACTCGCCACGCATTTTTTCAAATATTACCGCCGAGATATTAGGTTGGATTAGGTTAGGTTAAATTACGTTATTGAAGTATATAAAGGTCCCACGGAGACGTAGAGGCCAACAAGCCAGGAATGTGGTCAAATATTACCGCCGATATGTTAGGTTGGGTTAGGTTAGGTTATATTACGTTATTGATGTATATAAAGGTCCCACGGAGACGGAGAAGCCAACTCGCCAGGAATGTTGTCAAATATTACCGCCGAGATGTTAGGTTGGGTTAGGTTAGGTTATATTACGTTATTGGTGTATATACAGGTCCCACGGAGACATAGAGGCCAACAAGACAGAAATGTGGTCAAATATTACCGCCGAGGTGTTAGATTGGGTTAGGTTACGTTATATTACGTTATTGATGTATATAAGGGTCCCACGGAGACGGAGAAGCCAACTCGCCTGGAATGTTGTCAAATATTACCGCCGAGATGTTAGGTTGGGGTAGGTTATGTTATATTACGTTATTGATGTATATAAAGGTCCCACGGAGACGTAGAGGCCAACTCGACAGGAATGTTGTCAAATGTTACCGCCGAGATGTTAGGTCGGGTTAGGTTAAGTTATATTACGTTATTGATGTATATAAAGGTCCCACGGAGACGGAGAAGCCAACTCGCCAGGAATGTTGTCAAATATTACCGCCTAGATGTTACGTTGGGTTAGGTTAGGTTATATTACGTTATTGATGTATATAAAGGTCCCACGGAGACGTAGAGGCCAACAAGCCAGGAATGTGGTCAAATATTATCGCCGAGATGTTAGGTTGGGTTAGGTTAGGTTATATTACGTTATTGATGTATATAAAGGTCCCACGGAGACGGAGAAGCCAACTCGCCAGGAATGTTGTCAAATATTACCGCCGAGATGTTAGTTTGGGTTAGGTTAGGTTATATTACGTTATAGATGTATATAAAGGTCCCACGGAGACGGAGAAGCCAACTCGCCTGGAATGTTGTCAAATATTACCGCCGAGATGTTAGGTTGGGGTAGGTTATGTTATATTACGTTATTGATGTATATAAAGGTCCCACGGAGACGTAGAGGCCAACTCGACAGGAATGTTGTCAAATGTTACCGCCGAGATGTTAGGTCGGGTTAGGTTAAGTTATATTACGTTATTGATGTATATAAAGGTCCCACGGAGACGGAGAAGCCAACTCGCCAGGAATGTTGTCAAATATTACCGCCGAGATGTTAGGTTGGGTTAGGTTAGGTTATATTACGTTATTGATGTATATAAAGGTCCCACGGAGACGAAGAGGCCAACTCGCCAGGCATTTTTTCAAATATTACCGCCGAGATATTAGGTTGGATTAGGTTAGGTTAGATTACGTTATTGAAGTATATAAAGGTCCCACGGAGACGTAGAGGCCAACAAGCCAGGAATGTGGTCAAATATTACCGCCGATATGTTAGGTTGGGTTAGGTTAGGTTATATTACGTTATTGATGTATATAAAGGTCCCACGGTAACGTAGAGTTCAACTCGCCAGGAATGTTGTCAAATATTAGCGCCGAGACGATAGGTTGGGTTAGGTTAGGTTATACTACGTTATTGATGTATATAAATTTCCCACGGAGACGTAGAGGCCAACTCGTCAGGAATGTTGTCAAATATTACCGCCGAGATGATAGGTTGGGTTAGGATACGTTATATTACGTTATTGATGTATATGAAGGTCAACCGGAGACGTAGAGGCCAACTCGACGGGAATGTTGTCAAATGTTACCGCCGAGATGTTAGGTTGGGTTAGGTTAAGTTATATTACGTTATTGATGTATATAAAGGTCCCACGGAGACGGAGAAGCCAACTCGCCAGGAATGTTGTCAAATATTACCGCCGAGATGTTAGATTGGTTTAGGTTAGGTTATATTACGTTATTGAAGTATATAAAGGTCCCACGTAGACGTAGAGGCCAACAAGCCAGGAATGTCGTCAAATATTACCGCCGAGATGTTAGATTGGGTTAGGCTAGCTTATATTATGTTATTGATGTATATAATGGTCCCACGGAGACGTAGAGGGCAACAAGCCAGGAATGTGGTCAAATATAACCGCCGAGATGTTAGATTGGGATAGACTATCTTATATTATGTTATTGATGTATATAAAGGTCCCACGGAGACGTAGAGGCCAACTCGCCAGGAATGTTGTCAAATATTACCGCCGAGATGTTAGGTTGGGTTAGGTTAGGTTATATTACGTGATTGATGTATATAAAGTTCCCACGGAGACGAAGAGGCCAACTCGCCAGGTATGTTTTCAAATATTACCGCCGAGATGTTAGATTGGCTTAGGTTAGGTTATATTACGTTATTGAAGTATATAAAGGTCCCACGGAGACGTAGAGGCCAACAAGTCAGGAATGTCGTCAAATATTACCGCCGAGATGTTAGATTGGGTTAGGCTAGCTTATATTATATTATTGATGTATATAAAGGTCCCACGGAGACGTAGAGGCCAACTCGCCAGGAATGATGTCAAATATTACCACCGAGATGTTAGCTTGGGTTAGGTTAGCTTAGATTACGTTATTGATGTATATAAAGGTCCCACGGAGACGAAGAGGCCAACTCGCCAGGAATGTTGTCAAATATTACCGCCGAGATGATAGGTTGGGTTAGGTTACGTTATATTACGTAATTGATGTATATAAGGGTCCGACGGAGACGGAGAAGCCAACTCGCCTGGAATGTTGTCAAATATTACCGCCGAGATGTTAGGTTGGGGTAGGTTATGTTATATTACGTTATTGATGTATATAAAGGTCCCACGGAGACGTAGAGGCCAACTCGACAGGAATGTTGTCAAATGTTACCGCCGAGATGTTAGGTCGGGTTAGGTTAAGTTATATTACGTTATTGATGTATATAAAGGTCCCACGGAGACGGAGAAGCCAACTCGCCAGGAATGTTGTCAAATATTACCGCCTAGATGTTACGTTGGGTTAGGTTAGGTTATATTACGTTATTGATGTATATAAAGGTCCCACGGAGACGTAGAGGCCAACAAGCCAGGAATGTGGTCAAATATTATCGCCGAGATGTTAGGTTGGGTTAGGTTAGGTTATATTACGTTATTGATCTATATAAAGGTCCCACGGAGACGAAGAGGCCAACTCGCCAGGCATTTTTTCAAATATTACCGCCGAGATGTTAGATTGGTTTAGGTTAGGTTATATTACGTTATTGAAGTATATAAAGGTCCCACGTAGACGTAGAGGCCAACAAGCCAGGAATGTCGTCAAATATTTACCGCCGAGGTGTTAGATTGGGTTAGGCTAGCGTATATTATGTTATTGATGTATATAATGGTCCCACGGAGACGTAGATGCCAACAAGCCAGGAATGTGGTCAAATATAACCGCCGAGATGTTAGATTGGGATAGACTATCTTATATTATGTTATTGATGTATATATAGGTCCCACGGAGACGGAGAAGCCAACTCGATAGGAATGTTGTCAAATATTACCGCCGAGATGTTAGGTTGGGTTAGGTTAGGTTATATTACGTTATTGATGTATATAAAGGTCCCACGGAGACGAAGAGGCCAACTCGCCAGGCATTTTTTCAAATATTACCGCCGAGATGTTAGATTGGCTTAGGTTAGGTTATATTACGTTATTGAAGTATATAAAGGTCCCACGGAGACGTAGAGGCCAACAAGTCAGGAATGTCGTCAAATATTAACGCCGAGATGTTAGATTGGGTTAGGCTAGCTTATATTATGTTATTGATGTATATAAAGGTCCCACGGAGACGTAGAGGCCAACTCGCCAGGAATGATGTCAAATATTACCGCCGAGATGTTGGCTTGGGTTAGGTTAGCTTAGATTACGTTATTGATGTATATAAAGGTCCCACGGAGACGTAGAGGCCAACTCGCCAGGAATGTTGTCAAATATTACCGCCGAGATGATAGGTTGGGTTAGGTTACGTTATATTACGTTATTGATGTATATAAGGGTCCCACGGAGACGGAGAAGCCAACTCGCCTGGAATGTTGTCAAATATTACCGCCGAGATGTTAGGTTGGGGTAGGTTATGTTATATTACGTTATTGATGTATATAAAGGTCCCACGGAGACGTAGAGGCCAACTCGACAGGAATGTTGTCAAATGTTACCGCCGATATGTTAGGTCGGGTTAGGTTAAGTTATATTACGTTATTGATGTATATAAAGGTCCCACGGAGACGGAGAAGCCAACAAGCCAGGAATGTGGTCAAATATTACCGCCGAGATGTTAGGTTGGGTTAGGTTAGGTTATATTACGTTATTGATGTATATAAAGGTCCCACGGAGACGTAGAGGCCAACTCGCTAGGAATGATGTCAAATATTACCGCCGAAATATTAGATTGGGTTAGGTTACGTTATATTACGTTATTGATATATATAAACGTCCCACGGAGACGGAGAAGCCAACTCGCCTGGAATGTTGTCAAATATTACCGCCGAGATGTTAGGTTGGGTTAGGTTAGGTTATACTACGTTATTGATGTATATAAATGTCCCACGGAGACGTAGAGGCCAACTCGTCAGGAATGTTGTCAAATATTACCGCCGAGATGATAGGTTGGGTTAGGATACGTTATATTACGTTATTGATGTATATGAAGGTCAACCGGAGACGTAGAGGCCAACTCGACGGGAATGTTGTCAAATGTTACCGCCGAGATGTTAGGTTGGGTTAGGTTGAGTTATATTACTTCATTGATGTATATAAAGGTCCCACGGAGACGGAGAAGCCAACTCGCCAGGAATGTTGTCAAATATTACCGCCTAGATGTTACGTTGGGTTAGGTTAGGTTATATTACGTTATTGATGTATATAAAGGTCCCACGGAGACGAAGAGGCCAACTCGCCAGGCATTTTTTCAAATATTACCGCCGAGATGTTAGATTGGTTTAGGTTAGGTTATATTACGTTATTGAAGTATATAAAGGTCCCACGTAGACGTAGAGGCCAACAAGCCAGGAATGTCGTCAAATATTACCGCCGAGATGTTAGATTGGGTTAGGCTAGCTTATATTATGTTATTGATGTATATAATGGTCCCACGGAGACGTAGAGGCCAACAAGCCAGGAATGTGGTCAAATATAACCGCCGAGATGTTAGATTGGGATAGACTATCTTATATTATGTTATTGATGTATATGAAGGTCCCACGGAGACGTAGAGGCCAACTCGCCAGGAATGTTGTCAAATATTACCGCCGAGATGTTAGCTTGGGTTAGGTTAGCTTAGATTACGTTATTGATGTATATAAAGTTCCCACGGAGACGAAGAGGCCAACTCGCCAGGTATGTTTTCAAATATTACCGCCGAGATGTTAGATTGGCTTAGGTTAGGTTATATTACGTTATTGAAGTATATAAAGGTCCCACGGAGACGTAGAGGCCAACTCGCCAGGAATGATGTCAAATATTACCGCCGAGATGTTAGCTTGGGTTAGGTTAGCTTAGATTACGTTATTGATGTATATAAAGGTCCCACGGAGACGGAGAAGCCAACTCGCCAGGAATGTTGTCAAATATTACCGCCGAGATGTTACGTTGGGTTAGGTTAGGTTATATTACGTTATTGGTGTATATACAGGTCCCACGGAGACGAAGAGGCCAACTCGCCAGGCATTTTTTCAAATATTACCGCCGAGATGTTAGATTGGTTTAGGTTAGGTTATATTACGTTATTGAAGTATATAAAGGTCCCACGTAGACGTAGAGGCCAACAAGCCAGGAATGTCGTCAAATATTACCGCCGAGATGTTAGATTGGGTTAGGCTAGCTTATATTATGTTATTGATGTATATAAAGGTCCCACGGAGACGTAGAGGCCAACTTGCCAGGAATGATGTCAAATATTACCGCCGCGATGTTAGCTTGGGTTAGGTTAGCTTAGATTACGTTATTGATGTATATAAAGGTCCCACGGAGACGTAGAGGCCAACAAGCCAGGAATGTGGTCAAATATTATCGCCGAGATGTTAGGTTGGGTTAGTTTAGGTTATATTACGTTATTGATGTATATAAAGGTCCCACGGAGACGGAGAAGCCAACTCGCCAGGAATGTTGTCAAATATTACCGCCGAGATGTTAGTTTGGGTTAGGTTAGGTTATATTACGTTATAGATGTATATAAAGGTCCCACGGGGACGGAGAAGCCAACTAGCCTGGAATGTTGTCAAATATTACCGCCGAGATGTTAGATTGGGGTAGTTTAGGTTATATTACGTTATTGATGTATATAAAGGTCCCACGGAGACGTAGAGGCCAACTCGACAGGAATGTTGTCAAATGTTACCGCCGAGATATTAGGTTGGATTAGGTTAGGTTAGATTACGTTATTGAAGTATATAAAGGTCCCACGGAGACGTAGAGGCCAACAAGCCAGGAATGTGGTCAAATATTACCGCCGATATGTTAGGTTGGGTTAGGTTAGGTTATATTACGTTATTGATGTATATAAAGGTCCCACGGTAACGTAGAGTTCAACTCGCCAGGAATGTTGTCAAATATTAGCGCCGAGACGATAGGTTGGGTTAGGTTAGGTTATACTACGTTATTGATGTATATAAATGTCCCACGGAGACGTAGATGCCAACTCGTCAGGAATGTTGTCAAATATTACCGCCGAGATGATAGGTTGGGTTAGGATACGTTATATTACGTTATTGATGTATATGAAGGTCAACCGGAGACGTAGAGGCCAACTCGACGGGAATGTTGTCAAATGTTACCGCCGAGATGTTAGGTTGGGTTAGGTTAAGTTATATTACGTTATTGATGTATATAAAGGTCCCACGGAGACGGAGAAGCCAACTCGCCAGGAATGTTGTTAAATATTACCGCCGAGATGTTAGATTGGTTTAGGTTAGGTTATATTACGTTATTGAAGTATATAAAGGTCCCACATAGACGTAGAGGCCAACAAGCCAGGAATGTCGTCAAATATTACCGCCGAGATGTTAGATTGGGTTAGGCTAGCTTATATTATGTTATTGATGTATATAATGGTCCCACGGAGACGTAGAGGCCAACAAGCCAGGAATGTGGTCAAATATAACCGCCGAGATGTTAGATTGGGATAGACTATCTTATATTATGTTATTGATGTATATAAAGGTCCCACGGAGACGTAGAGGCCAACTCGCCAGGAATGTTGTCAAATATTACCGCCGAGATGTTAGGTTGGGTTAGGTTAGGTTATATTACGTGATTGATGTATATAAAGTTCCCACGGAGACGAAGAGGCCAACTCGCCAGGTATGTTTTCAAATATTACCGCCGAGATGTTAGATTGGCTTAGGTTAGGTTATATTACGTTATTGAAGTATATAAAGGTCCCACGGAGACGTAGAGGCCAACAAGTCAGGAATGTCGTCAAATATTACCGCCGAGATGTTAGATTGGGTTAGGCTAGCTTATATTATATTATTGATGTATATAAAGGTCCCACGGAGACGTAGAGGCCAACTCGCCAGGAATGATGTCAAATATTACCACCGAGATGTTAGCTTGGGTTAGGTTAGCTTAGATTACGTTATTGATGTATATAAAGGTCCCACGGAGACGAAGAGGCCAACTCGCCAGGAATGTTGTCAAATATTACCGCCGAGATGATAGGTTGGGTTAGGTTACGTTATATTACGTAATTGATGTATATAAGGGTCCCACGGAGACGGAGAAGCCAACTCGCCTGGAATGTTGTCAAATATTACCGCCGAGATGTTAGGTTGGGGTAGGTTATGTTATATTACGTTATTGATGTATATAAAGGTCCCACGGAGACGTAGAGGCCAACTCGACAGGAATGTTGTCAAATGTTACCGCCTAGATGTTAGGTCGGGTTAGGTTAAGTTATATTACGTTATTGATGTATATAAAGGTCCCACGGAGACGGAGAAGCCAACTCGCCAGGAATGTTGTCAAATATTACCGCCTAGATGTTACGTTGGGTTAGGTTAGGTTATATTACGTTATTGATGTATATAAAGGTCCCACGGAGACGTAGAGGCCAACAAGCCAGGAATGTGGTCAAATATTATCGCCGAGATGTTAGGTTGGGTTAGGTTAGGTTATATTACGTTATTGATCTATATAAAGGTCCCACGGAGACGAAGAGGCCAACTCGCCAGGCATTTTTTCAAATATTACCGCCGAGATGTTAGATTGGTTTAGGTTAGGTTATATTACGTTATTGAAGTATATAAAGGTCCCACGTAGACGTAGAGGCCAACAAGCCAGGAATGTCGTCAAATATTTACCGCCGAGGTGTTAGATTGGGTTAGGCTAGCTTATATTATGTTATTGATGTATATAATGGTCCCACGGAGACGTAGATGCCAACAAGCCAGGAATGTGGTCAAATATAACCGCCGAGATGTTAGATTGGGATAGACTATCTTATATTATGTTATTGATGTATATATAGGTCCCACGGAGACGGAGAAGCCAACTCGATAGGAATGTTGTCAAATATTACCGCCGAGATGTTAGGTTGGGTTAGGTTAGGTTATATTACGTTATTGATGTATATAAAGGTCCCACGGAGACGAAGAGGCCAACTCGCCAGGCATTTTTTCAAATATTACCGCCGAGATGTTAGATTGGCTTAGGTTAGGTTATATTACGTTATTGAAGTATATAAAGGTCCCACGGAGACGTAGAGGCCAACAAGTCAGGAATGTCGTCAAATATTAACGCCGAGATGTTAGATTGGGTTAGGCTAGCTTATATTATGTTATTGATGTATATAAAGGTCCCACGGAGACGTAGAGGCCAACTCGCCAGGAATGATGTCAAATACTACCGCCGAGATGTTGGCTTGGGTTAGGTTAGCTTAGATTACGTTATTGATGTATATAAAGGTCCCACGGAGACGTAGAGGCCAACTCGCCAGGAATGTTGTCAAATATTACCGCCGAGATGATAGGTTGGGTTAGGTTACGTTATATTACGTTATTGATGTATATAAGGGTCCCACGGAGACGGAGAAGCCAACTAGCCTGGAATGTTGTCAAATATTACCGCCGAGATGTTAGGTTGGGGTAGGTTATGTTATATTACGTTATTGATGTATATAAAGGTCCCACGGAGACGTAGAGGCCAACTCGACAGGAATGTTGTCAAATGTTACCGCCGAGATGTTAGGTTGGGTTAGGTTGAGTTATATTACTTCATTGATGTATATAAAGGTCCCACGGAGACGGAGAAGCCAACTCGCCAGGAATGTTGTCAAATATTACCGCCTAGATGTTACGTTGGGTTAGGTTAGGTTATATTACGTTATTGATGTATATAAAGGTCCCACGGAGACGAAGAGGCCAACTCGCCAGGCATTTTTTCAAATATTACCGCCGAGATGTTAGATTGGTTTAGGTTAGGTTATATTACGTTATTGAAGTATATAAAGGTCCCACGTAGACGTAGAGGCCAACAAGCCAGGAATGTCGTCAAATATTACCGCCGAGATGTTAGATTGGGTTAGGCTAGCTTATATTATGTTATTGATGTATATAATGGTCCCACGGAGACGTAGAGGCCAACAAGCCAGGAATGTGGTCAAATATAACCGCCGAGATGTTAGATTGGGATAGACTATCTTATATTATGTTATTGATGTATATGAAGGTCCCACGGAGACGTAGAGGCCAACTCGCCAGGAATGTTGTCAAATATTACCGCCGAGATGTTAGCTTGGGTTAGGTTAGCTTAGATTACGTTATTGATGTATATAAAGTTCCCACGGAGACGAAGAGGCCAACTCGCCAGGTATGTTTTCAAATATTACCGCCGAGATGTTAGATTGGCTTAGGTTAGGTTATATTACGTTATTGAAGTATATAAAGGTCCCACGGAGACGTAGAGGCCAACTCGCCAGGAATGATGTCAAATATTACCGCCGAGATGTTAGCTTGGGTTAGGTTAGCTTAGATTACGTTATTGATGTATATAAAGGTCCCACGGAGACGGAGAAGCCAACTCGCCAGGAATGTTGTCAAATTTTACCGCCGAGATGTTACGTTGGGTTAGGTTAGGTTATATTACGTTATTGGTGTATATACAGGTCCCACGGAGACGAAGAGGCCAACTCGCCAGGCATTTTTTCAAATATTACCGCCGAGATGTTAGATTGGTTTAGGTTAGGTTATATTACGTTATTGAAGTATATAAAGGTCCCACGTAGACGTAGAGGCCAACAAGCCAGGAATGTCGTCAAATATTACCGCCGAGATGTTAGATTGGGTTAGGCTAGCTTATATTATGTTATTGATGTATATAAAGGTCCCACGGAGACGTAGAGGCCAACTTGCCAGGAATGATGTCAAATATTACCGCCGCGATGTTAGCTTGGGTTAGGTTAGCTTAGATTACGTTATTGATGTATATAAAGGTCCCACGGAGACGTAGAGGCCAACAAGCCAGGAATGTGGTCAAATATTATCGCCGAGATGTTAGGTTGGGTTAGTTTAGGTTATATTACGTTATTGATGTATATAAAGGTCCCACGGAGACGGAGAAGCCAACTCGCCAGGAATGTTGTCAAATATTACCGCCGAGATGTTAGTTTGGGTTAGGTTAGGTTATATTACGTTATAGATGTATATAAAGGTCCCACGGGGACGGAGAAGCCAACTAGCCTGGAATGTTGTCAAATATTACCGCCGAGATGTTAGATTGGGGTAGTTTAGGTTATATTACGTTATTGATGTATATAAAGGTCCCACGGAGACGTAGAGGCCAACTCGACAGGAATGTTGTCAAATGTTACCGCCGAGACGATAGGTTGGGTTAGGTTAAGTTATATTACGTTATTGATGTATATAAAGGTCCCACGGAGACGGAGAAGCCAACTCGACAGGAATGTTGTTAAATATTACCGCCGAGATGTTAGGTTGGGTTAGGTTAGGTTATATTACGTTATTGATGTATATAAAGGTCCCACGGAGACGAAGAGGCCAACTCGCCAGGCATTTTTTCAAATATTACCGCCGAGATATTAGGTTGGATTAGGTTAGGTTAGATTACGTTATTGAAGTATATAAAGGTCCCACGGAGACGTAGAGGCCAACTCGCCAGGAATGTTGTCAAATTTTACCGCCGAGATGTTACGTTGGGTTAGGTTAGGTTATATTACGTTATTGGTGTATATACAGGTCCCACGGAGACGAAGAGGCCAACTCGCCAGGCATTTTTTCAAATATTACCGCCGAGATGTTAGATTGGTTTAGGTTAGGTTATATTACGTTATTGAAGTATATAAAGGTCCCACGTAGACGTAGAGGCCAACAAGCCAGGAATGTCGTCAAATATTACCGCCGAGATGTTAGATTGGGTTAGGCTAGCTTATATTATGTTATTGATGTATATAAAGGTCCCACGGAGACGTAGAGGCCAACTTGCCAGGAATGATGTCAAATATTACCGCCGCGATGTTAGCTTGGGTTAGGTTAGCTTAGATTACGTTATTGATGTATATAAAGGTCCCACGGAGACGTAGAGGCCAACAAGCCAGGAATGTGGTCAAATATTATCGCCGAGATGTTAGGTTGGGTTAGTTTAGGTTATATTACGTTATTGATGTATATAAAGGTCCCACGGAGACGGAGAAGCCAACTCGCCAGGAATGTTGTCAAATATTACCGCCGAGATGTTAGTTTGGGTTAGGTTAGGTTATATTACGTTATAGATGTATATAAAGGTCCCACGGGGACGGAGAAGCCAACTAGCCTGGAATGTTGTCAAATATTACCGCCGAGATGTTAGCTTGGGTTAGGTTAGCTTAGATTACGTTATTGATGTATATAAAGGTCCCACGGAGACGTAGAGGCCAACTCGCCAGGAATGTTGTCAAATATTACCGCCGAGATGATAGGTTGGGTTAGGTTACGTTATATTACGTTATTGATGTATATAAGGGTCCCACGGAGACGGAGAAGCCAACTCGCCTGGAATGTTGTCAAATATTACCGCCGAGATGTTAGGTTGGGTTAGGTTAGGTTATATTACGTTATTGATGTATATAAAGGTCCCACGGAGACGAAGAGGCCAACTCGCCAGGCATTTTTTCAAATATTACCGCCGAGATGTTAGATTGGTTTAGGTTAGGTTATATTACGTTATTGAAGTATATAAAGGTCCCACGTAGACGTAGAGGCCAACAAGCCAGGAATGTCGTCAAATATTACCGCCGAGATGTTAGATTGGGTTAGGCTAGCTTATATTATGTTATTGATGTATATAATGGTCCCACGGAGACGTAGAGGCCAACAAGCCAGGAATGTGGTCAAATATAACCGCCGAGATGTTAGATTGGGATAGACTATCTTATATTATGTTATTGATGTATATAAAGGTCCCGCGGAGACGTAGAGGCCAACTCGCCAGGAATGATGTCAAATATTACCGCCGAGATGTTAGCTTGGGTTAGGTTAGCTTAGATTACGTTATTGATGTATATAAAGGTCCCACGGAGACGTAGATGCCAACTCGCCAGGAATGTTGTCAAATATTACCGCCGAGATGATAGGTTGGGTTAGGTTACGTTATATTACGTTATTGATGTATATAAGGGTCCCACGGAGACGGAGAAGCCAACTCGCCTGGAATGTTGTCAAATATTACCGCCGAGATGTTAGGTTGGGGTAGGTTATGTTATATTACGTTATTGATGTATATAAAGGTCCCACGGAGACGTAGAGGCCAACTCGACAGGAATGTTGTCAAATTTTACCGCCGAGATGTTAGGTCGGGTTAGGTTAAGTTATATTACGTTATTGATGTATATAAAGGTCCCACGGAGACGGAGAAGCCAACAAGCCAGGAATGTGGTCAAATATTACCGCCGAGATGTTAGGTTGGGTTAGGTTAGGTTATATTATGTTATTGATGTATATAAAGGTCCCACGGAGACGTAGAGGCCAACAAGCCAGGAATGTGGTCAAATATTATCGCCGAGATGTTAGGTTGGGTTAGGTTAGGTTATATTACGTTATTGATGTATATAAAGGTCCCACGAAGACGTAGAAGCCAACTCGCTAGGAATGATGTCAAATATTACCGCCGAAATATTAGATTGGGTTAGGTTACGTTATATTACGTTATTGATATATATAAACGTCCCACGGAGACGGAGAAGCCAACTCGCCCGGAATGTTGTCAAATATTACCGCCGAGATGTTAGGTTGGGGTAGGTTATGTTATATTACGTTATTGATGTATATAAAGGTCCCACGGAGACGTAGAGGCCAACTCGACGGGAATGATGTCAAATGTTAGCGCCGAGATGTTAGGTTGGGTTAGGTTAGGTTATATTACGTTATTGATGTATATAAAGGTCCCACGGAGACGAAGAGGCCAACTCGCCCGGAATGTTGTCAAATATTACCGCCGAGATGATAGGTTGGGTTAGGTTACGTTATATTACGTTATTGATGTATATAAGGGTCCCACGGAGACGGAGAAGCCAACTCGCCTGGTATGTTGTCAAATATTACCGCCGAGATGTTAGGTTGGGTTAGGTTAGGTTATATTACGTTATTGATGTATATAAAGGTCCCACGGAGACGAAGAGGCCAACTCGCCAGGCATTTTTTCAAATATTACCGCCGAGATGTTAGATTGGCTTAGGTTAGGTTATATTACGTTATTGAAGTATATAAAGGTCCCACGGAGACGTAGAGGCCAACAAGTCAGGAATGTCGTCAAATATTACCGCCGAGATGTTAGATTGGGTTAGGCTAGCTTATATTATGTTATTGATGTATATAAAGGTCCCACGGAGACGTAGAGGCCAACTCGCCAGGAATGATGTCAAATATTACCGCCGAGATGTTAGCTTGGGTTAGGTTAGCTTAGATTACGTTATTGATGTATATAAAGGTCCCACGGAGACGTAGAGGCCAACTCGCCAGGAATGTTGTCAAATATTACCGCCGAGATGATAGGTTGGGTTAGGTTACGTTATATTACGTTATTGATGTATATAAGGGTCCCACGGAGACGGAGAAGCCAACTCGCCTGGAATGTTGTCAAATATTACCGCCGAGATGTTAGGTTGGGTTAGGTTAGGTTATATTACGTTATTGATGTATATAAAGGTCCCACGGAGACGAAGAGGCCAACTCGCCAGGCATTTTTCCAAATATTACCGCCGAGATGTTAGATTGGTTTAGGTTAGGTTATATTACGTTATTGAAGTATATAAAGGTCCCACGTAGACGTAGAGGCCAACAAGCCAGGAATGTCGTCAAATATTACCGCCGAGATGTTAGATTGGGTTAGGCTAGCTTATATTATGTTATTGATGTATATAATGGTCCCACGGAGACGTAGAGGCCAACAAGCCAGGAATGTGGTCAAATATAACCGCCGAGATGTTAGATTGGGATAGACTATCTTATATTATGTTATTGATGTATATAAAGGTCCCACGGATACGTAGAGGCCAACTCGCCAGGAATGATGTCAAATATTACCGCCGAGATGTTAGCTTGGGTTAGGTTAGCTTAGATTACGTTATTGATGTATATAAAGGTCCCACGGAGACGTAGAGGCCAACTCGCCAGGAATGTTGTCAAATATTACCGCCGAGATGATAGGGTGGGTTAGGTTACGTTATATTACGTTATTGATGTATATAAGGGTCCCACGGAGACGGAGAAGCCAACTCGCCTGGAATGTTGTCAAATATTACCGCCGAGATGTTAGGTTGGGGTAGGTTATGTTATATTACGTTATTGATGTATATAAAGGTCCCACGGAGACGTAGAGGCCAACTCGACAGGAATGTTGTCAAATGTTACCGTCGAGATGTTAGGTCGGGTTAGGTTAAGTTATATTACGTTATTGATGTATATAAAGGTCACACGGAGACGTAGAGGCCAACTCGACAGGAATGTTGTCAAATGTTACCGCCGAGATGTTAGGTCGGGTTAGGTTAGGTTATATTACGTTATAGATGTATATAAAGGTCCCACGGAGACGGAGAAGCCAACTAGCCTGGAATGTTGTCAAATATTACCGCCGAGATGTTAGGTTGGGGTAGGTTAGGTTATATTACGTTATTGATGTATATAAAGGTCCCACGGAGACGTAGAGGCCAACTCGACACGAATGTTGTCAAATGTTACCGCCGAGACGTTAGGTTGGGTTAGGTTAAGTTATATTACGTTATTGATGTATATAAAGGTCCCACGGAGACGGAGAAGCCAACTCGACAGGAATGTTGTCAAATATTACCGCCGAGATGTTAGGTTGGGTTAGGTTAGGTTATATTACGTTATTGATGTATATAAAGGTCCCACGGAGACGAAGAGGCCAACTCGCCAGGCATTTTTTCAAATATTACCGCCGAGATATTAGGTTGGATTAGGTTAGGTTAGATTACGTTATTGAAGTATATAAAGGTCCCACGGAGACGTAGAGGCCAACAAGCCAGGAATGTGGTCAAATATTACCGCCGATATGTTAGGTTGTGTTAGGTTAGGTTATATTACGTTATTGATGTATATAAAGGTCCCACGGAGACGGAGAAGCCAACTCGCCAGGAATGTTGACAAATATTACCGCCGAGATATTAGGTTGGATTAGGTTAGGTTAGATTACGTTATTGAAGTATATAAAGGTCCCACGGAGACGTAGAGGCCAACAAGCCAGGAATGTGGTCAAATATTACCGCCGATATGTTAGGTTGTGTTAGGTTATGTTATATTACGTTATTGATGTATATAAAGGTCCCACGGAGACGTAGAGGCCAACTCGACAGGAATGTTGTCAAATGTTACCGCCGAGATGTTAGGTCGGGTTAGGTTAGGTTATATTACGTTATTGATGTATATAAAGGTCCCACGGTAACGTAGAGTTCAACTCGCCAGGAATGTTGTCAAATATTAGCGCCGAGATGATAGGTTGGGTTTGGTTAGGTTATACTACGTTATTGATGTATATAAATGTCCCACGGAGACGTAGAGGCCAATTCGACGGGAATGTTGTCAAATGTTACCGCCGAGATGTTAGGTTGGGTTAGGTTAAGTTATATTACGTTATTGATGTATATAAAGGTCCCACGGAGACGGAGAAGCCAACTCGCCAGGAATGTTGTCAAATATTACCGCCTAGATGTTACGTTGGGTTAGGTTAGGTTATATTACGTTATTGATGTATATAAAGGTCCCACGGAGACGAAGAGGCCAACTCGCCAGGCATTTTTTCAAATATTACCGCCGAGATGTTAGATTGGTTTAGGTTAGGTTATATTACGTTATTGAAGTATATAAAGGTCCCACGTAGACGTAGAGGCCAACAAGCCAGGAATGTCGTCAAATATTACCGCCGAGATGTTAGCTTGGGTTAGGTTAGCTTAGATTACGTTATTGATGTATATAAATGTCCCACGGAGACGTAGAGGCCAACTCGTCAGGAATGTTGTCAAATATTACCGCCGAGATGATAGGTTGGGTTAGGATACGTTATATTACGTTATTGATGTATATGAAGGTCAACCGGAGACGTAGAGGCCAATTCGACGGGAATGTTGTCAAATGTTACCGCCGAGATGTTAGGTTGGGTTAGGTTAAGTTATATTACGTTATTGATGTATATAAAGGTCCCACGGAGACGGAGAAGCCAACTCGCCAGGAATGTTGTCAAATATTACCGCCTAGATGTTACGTTGGGTTAGGTTAGGTTATATTACGTTATTGATGTATATAAAGGTCCCACGGAGACGAAGAGGCCAACTCGCCAGGCATTTTTTCAAATATTACCGCCGAGATGTTAGATTGGTTTAGGTTAGGTTATATTACGTTATTGAAGTATATAAAGGTCCCACGTAGACGTAGAGGCCAACAAGCCAGGAATGTCGTCAAATATTACCGCCGAGATGTTAGATTGGGTTAGGCTAGCTTATATTATGATATTGATGTATATAATGGTCCCACGGAGACGTAGATGCCAACAAGCCAGGAATGTGGTCAAATATAACCGCCGAGATGTTAGATTGGGATAGACTATCTTATATTATGTTATTGATGTATATAAAGGTCCCACGGAGACGTAGAGGCCAACTCGCCAGGAATGTTGTCAAATATTACCGCCGAGATGTTAGGTTGGGTTAGGTTAGGTTATATTACGTGACTGATGTATATAAAGTTCCCACGGAGACGAAGAGGCCAACTCGCCAGGTATGTTTTCAAATATTACCGCCGAGATGTTAGATTGGCTTAGGTTAGGTTATATTACGTTATTGAAGTATATAAAAGTCCCACGGAGACGTAGAGGCCAACAAGTCAGGAATGTCGTCAAATATTACCGCCGAGATGTTAGATTGGGTTAGGCTAGCTTATATTATGTTATTGATGTATATAAAGGTCCCACGGAGACGTAGAGGCCAACTCGCCAGGAATGATGTCAAATATTACCGCCGAGATGTTAGATTGGCTTAGGTTAAGTTATATTACGTTATTGATGTATATAAAGGTCCCACGGAGACGGAGAAGCCAACTCGACAGGAATGTTGTCAAATATTACCGCCGAGATGTTAGGTTGGGTTAGGTTAGGTTATATTACGTTATTGATGTATATAAAGGTCCCACGGAGACGAAGAGGCCAACTCGCCAGGCATTTTTTCAAATATTACCGCCGAGATATTAGGTTGGATTAGGTTAGGTTAGATTACGTTATTGAAGTATATAAAGGTCCCACGGAGACGTAGAGGCCAACAAGCCAGGAATGTGGTCAAATATTACCGCCGATATGTTAGGTTGTGTTAGGTTAGGTTATATTACGTTATTGATGTATATAAAGGTCCCACGGAGACGGAGAAGCCAACTCGCCAGGAATGTTGACAAATATTACCGCCGAGATATTAGGTTGGATTAGGTTAGGTTAGATTACGTTATTGAAGTATATAAAGGTCCCACGGAGACGTAGAGGCCAACAAGCCAGGAATGTGGTCAAATATTACCGCCGATATGTTAGGTTGTGTTAGGTTATGTTATATTACGTTATTGATGTATATAAAGGTCCCACGGAGACGTAGAGGCCAACTCGACAGGAATGTTGTCAAATGTTACCGCCGAGATGTTAGGTCGGGTTAGGTTAGGTTATATTACGTTATTGATGTATATAAAGGTCCCACGGTAACGTAGAGTTCAACTCGCCAGGAATGTTGTCAAATATTAGCGCCGAGATGATAGGTTGGGTTAGGTTAGGTTATACTACGTTATTGATGTATATAAATGTCCCACGGAGACGTAGAGGCCAATTCGACGGGAATGTTGTCAAATGTTACCGCCGAGATGTTAGGTTGGGTTAGGTTAAGTTATATTACGTTATTGATGTATATAAAGGTCCCACGGAGACGGAGAAGCCAACTCGCCAGGAATGTTGTCAAATATTACCGCCTAGATGTTACGTTGGGTTAGGTTAGGTTATATTACGTTATTGATGTATATAAAGGTCCCACGGAGACGAAGAGGCCAACTCGCCAGGCATTTTTTCAAATATTACCGCCGAGATGTTAGATTGGTTTAGGTTAGGTTATATTACGTTATTGAAGTATATAAAGGTCCCACGTAGACGTAGAGGCCAACAAGCCAGGAATGTCGTCAAATATTACCGCCGAGATGTTAGCTTGGGTTAGGTTAGCTTAGATTACGTTATTGATGTATATAAATGTCCCACGGAGACGTAGAGGCCAACTCGTCAGGAATGTTGTCAAATATTACCGCCGAGATGATAGGTTGGGTTAGGATACGTTATATTACGTTATTGATGTATATGAAGGTCAACCGGAGACGTAGAGGCCAATTCGACGGGAATGTTGTCAAATGTTACCGCCGAGATGTTAGGTTGGGTTAGGTTAAGTTATATTACGTTATTGATGTATATAAAGGTCCCACGGAGACGGAGAAGCCAACTCGCCAGGAATGTTGTCAAATATTACCGCCTAGATGTTACGTTGGGTTAGGTTAGGTTATATTACGTTATTGATGTATATAAAGGTCCCACGGAGACGAAGAGGCCAACTCGCCAGGCATTTTTTCAAATATTACCGCCGAGATGTTAGATTGGTTTAGGTTAGGTTATATTACGTTATTGAAGTATATAAAGGTCCCACGTAGACGTAGAGGCCAACAAGCCAGGAATGTCGTCAAATATTACCGCCGAGATGTTAGATTGGGTTAGGCTAGCTTATATTATGTTATTGATGTATATAATGGTCCCACGGAGACGTAGATGCCAACAAGCCAGGAATGTGGTCAAATATAACCGCCGAGATGTTAGATTGGGATAGACTATCTTATATTATGTTATTGATGTATATAAAGGTCCCACGGAGACGTAGAGGCCAACTCGCCAGGAATGTTGTCAAATATTACCGCCGAGATGTTAGGTTGGGTTAGGTTAGGTTATATTACGTGACTGATGTATATAAAGTTCCCACGGAGACGAAGAGGCCAACTCGCCAGGTATGTTTTCAAATATTACCGCCGAGATGTTAGATTGGCTTAGGTTAGGTTATATTACGTTATTGAAGTATATAAAAGTCCCACGGAGACGTAGAGGCCAACAAGTCAGGAATGTCGTCAAATATTACCGCCGAGATGTTAGATTGGGTTAGGCTAGCTTATATTATGTTATTGATGTATATAAAGGTCCCACGGAGACGTAGAGGCCAACTCGCCAGGAATGATGTCAAATATTACCGCCGAGATGTTAGATTGGCTTAGGTTAAGTTATATTACGTTATTGATGTATATAAAGGTCCCACGGAGACGGAGAAGCCAACTCGACAGGAATGTTGTCAAATATTACCGCCGAGATGTTAGGGTGGGTTAGGTTAGGTTATATTACGTTATTGATGTATATAAAGGTCCCACGGAGACGAAGAGGCCAACTCGCCAGGCATTTTTTCAAATATTACCGCCGAGATATTAGGTTGGATTAGGTTAGGTTAGATTACGTTATTGAAGTATATAAAGGTCCCACGGAGACGTAGAGGCCAACAAGCCAGGAATGTGGTCAAATATTACCGCCGATATGTTAGGTTGTGTTAGGTTAGGTTATATTACGTTATTGATGTATATAAAGGTCCCACGGAGACGGAGAAGCCAACTCGCCAGGAATGTTGACAAATATTACCGCCGAGATATTAGGTTGGATTAGGTTAGGTTAGATTACGTTATTGAAGTATATAAAGGTCCCACGGAGACGTAGAGGCCAACAAGCCAGGAATGTGGTCAAATATTACCGCCGATATGTTAGGTTGTGTTAGGTTATGTTATATTACGTTATTGATGTATATAAAGGTCCCACGGAGACGTAGAGGCCAACTCGACAGGAATGTTGTCAAATGTTACCGCCGAGATGTTAGGTCGGGTTAGGTTAGGTTATATTACGTTATTGATGTATATAAAGGTCCCACGGTAACGTAGAGTTCAACTCGCCAGGAATGTTGTCAAATATTAGCGCCGAGATGATAGGTTGGGTTAGGTTAGGTTATACTACGTTATTGATGTATATAAATGTCCCACGGAGACGTAGAGGCCAATTCGACGGGAATGTTGTCAAATGTTACCGCCGAGATGTTAGGTTGGGTTAGGTTAAGTTATATTACGTTATTGATGTATATAAAGGTCCCACGGAGACGGAGAAGCCAACTCGCCAGGAATGTTGTCAAATATTACCGCCTAGATGTTACGTTGGGTTAGGTTAGGTTATATTACGTTATTGATGTATATAAAGGTCCCACGGAGACGAAGAGGCCAACTCGCCAGGCATTTTTTCAAATATTACCGCCGAGATGTTAGATTGGTTTAGGTTAGGTTATATTACGTTATTGAAGTATATAAAGGTCCCACGTAGACGTAGAGGCCAACAAGCCAGGAATGTCGTCAAATATTACCGCCGAGATGTTAGCTTGGGTTAGGTTAGCTTAGATTACGTTATTGATGTATATAAATGTCCCACGGAGACGTAGAGGCCAACTCGTCAGGAATGTTGTCAAATATTACCGCCGAGATGATAGGTTGGGTTAGGATACGTTATATTACGTTATTGATGTATATGAAGGTCAACCGGAGACGTAGAGGCCAATTCGACGGGAATGTTGTCAAATGTTACCGCCGAGATGTTAGGTTGGGTTAGGTTAAGTTATATTACGTTATTGATGTATATAAAGGTCCCACGGAGACGGAGAAGCCAACTCGCCAGGAATGTTGTCAAATATTACCGCCTAGATGTTACGTTGGGTTAGGTTAGGTTATATTACGTTATTGATGTATATAAAGGTCCCACGGAGACGAAGAGGCCAACTCGCCAGGCATTTTTTCAAATATTACCGCCGAGATGTTAGATTGGTTTAGGTTAGGTTATATTACGTTATTGAAGTATATAAAGGTCCCACGTAGACGTAGAGGCCAACAAGCCAGGAATGTCGTCAAATATTACCGCCGAGATGTTAGATTGGGTTAGGCTAGCTTATATTATGTTATTGATGTATATAATGGTCCCACGGAGACGTAGATGCCAACAAGCCAGGAATGTGGTCAAATATAACCGCCGAGATGTTAGATTGGGATAGACTATCTTATATTATGTTATTGATGTATATAAAGGTCCCACGGAGACGTAGAGGCCAACTCGCCAGGAATGTTGTCAAATATTACCGCCGAGATGTTAGGTTGGGTTAGGTTAGGTTATATTACGTGACTGATGTATATAAAGTTCCCACGGAGACGAAGAGGCCAACTCGCCAGGTATGTTTTCAAATATTACCGCCGAGATGTTAGATTGGCTTAGGTTAGGTTATATTACGTTATTGAAGTATATAAAAGTCCCACGGAGACGTAGAGGCCAACAAGTCAGGAATGTCGTCAAATATTACCGCCGAGATGTTAGATTGGGTTAGGCTAGCTTATATTATGTTATTGATGTATATAAAGGTCCCACGGAGACGTAGAGGCCAACTCGCCAGGAATGATGTCAAATATTACCGCCGAGATGTTAGATTGGCTTAGGTTAGGTTATATTACGTTATTGATGTATATAAAGGTCCCACGGAGACGTAGAGGCCAACTCGCCAGGAATGTTGTCAAATATTACCGCCGAGATGATAGGTTGGGTTAGGTTACGTTATATTACGTTATTGATGTATATAAGGGTCCCACGGAGACGGAGAAGCCAACTCGCCTGGAATGTTGTCAAATATTACCGCCGAGATGTTAGGTTGGGGTAGGTTATGTTATATTACGTTATTGATGTATATAAAGGTCCCACGGAGACGTAGAGGCCAACTCGACAGGAATGTTGTCAAATGTTACCGCCGAGATGTTAGGTCGGGTTAGGTTAAGTTATATTACGTTATTGATGTATATAAAGGTCCCACGGAGACGGAGAAGCCAACAAGCCAGGAATGTGGTCAAATATTACCGCCGAGATGTTAGGTTGGGTTAGGTTAGGTTATATTATGTTATTGATGTATATAAAGGTCCCACGGAGACGTAGAGGCCAACAAGCCAGGAATGTGGTCAAATATTATCGCCGAGCTGTTAGGTTGGGTTAGGTTGGGTTATATTACGTTATTGATGTATATAAAGGTCCCACGGAGACGTAGAAGCCAACTCGCTAGGAATGATGTCAAATGTTACCGCCGAGATGGTAGGTTGGGTTAGGTTAAGTTATATTACGTTATTGATGTATATATAGGTCCCACGGAGACGGAGAAGCCAACTCGCCAGGAATGTTGTCAAATATTACCGCCGAGATGTTAGGTTGGGTTAGGTTAGGTTATATTACGTTATTGATGTATATAAAGGTCCCACGGAGACGAAGAGGCCAACAAGCCAGGAATGTGGTCAAATATTACCGCCGAGATGTTAGGTTGGGTTAGGTTAGGTTATATTACGTTATTGATGTATATAAAGGTCCCACGGAGACGGAGAAGCCAACTCGCCAGGAATGTTGTCAAATATTACCGCCGAGATGTTAGGTTGGGTTAGGTTAGGTTATATTACGTTATTGGTGTATATACAGGTCCCACGGAGACGTAGAGGCCAACAAGTCAGGAATGTCGTCAAATATTACCGCCGAGATGTTAGATTGGGTTAGGCTAGCTTATATTATGTTATTGATGTATATAAAGGTCCCACGGAGACGTAGAGGCCAACTCGCCAGGAATGATGTCAAATATTACCGCCGAGATGTTAGCTTGGGTTAGGTTAGCTTAGATTACGTTATTGATGTATATAAAGGTCCCACGGAGACGAAGAGGCCAACTCGCCAGGCATTTTTTCAAATATTACCGCCGAGATGTTAGATTGGTTTAGGTTAGGTTATATTACGTTATTGAAGTATATAAAGGTCCCACGTAGACGTAGAGGCCAACAAGCCAGGAATGTCGTCAAATATAACCGCCGAGATGTTAGATTGGGATAGACTATCTTATATTATGTTATTGATGTATATAAAGGTCCCACGGAGACGTAGAGGCCAACTCGCCAGGAATGATGTCAAATATTACCGCCGAGATGTTAGCTTGGGTTAGGTTAGCGTAGATTACGTTATTGATGTATATCAAGGTCCCACGGAGACGTAGAGGCCAACTCGACAGGAATGTCGTCAAATATTACCGCCGAGATGCTAGATTGGGTTAGGCTAGCTTATATTATGTTATTGATGTATATAATGGTCCCACGGAGACGTAGAGGCCAACAAGCCAGGAATGTGGTCAAATATAACCGCCGAGATGTTAGATTGGGATAGACTATCTTATATTATGTTATTGATGTATATAAAGGTCCCACGGAGACGTAGAGGCCAACTCGCCAGGAATGATGTCAAATATTACCGCCGAGATGTTAGCTTGGGTTAGGTTAGCTTAGATTACGTTATTGATGTATATAAAGGTCCCACGGAGACGTAGAGGCCAACTCGCCAGGAATGTTGTCAAATATTACCGCCGAGATGATAGGTTGGGTTAGGTTACGTTATATTACGTTATTGATGTATATAAGGGTCCCACGGAGACGGAGAAGCCAACTCGCCTGGAATGTTGTCAAATATTACCGCCGAGATGTTAGGTTGGGGTAGGTTATGTTATATTACGTTATTGATGTATATAAAGGTCCCACGGAGACGTAGAGGCCAACTCGACAGGAATGTTGTCAAATGTTACCGCCGAGATTTTAGGTCGGGTTAGGTTAAGTTATATTACGTTATTGATGTATATAAAGGTCCCACGGAGACGGAGAAGCCAACAAGCCAGGAATGTGGTCAAATATTACCGCCGAGATGTTAGGTTGGGTTAGGTTAGGTTATATTATGTTATTGATGTATATAAAGGTCCCACGGAGACGTAGAGGCCAACAAGCCAGGAATGTGGTCAAATATTATCGCCGAGATGTTAGGTTGGGTTAGGTTAGGTTATATTACGTTATTGATGTATATAAAGGTCCCACGGAGACGTAGAAGCCAACTCGCTAGGAATGATGTCAAATATTACCGCCGAAATATTAGATTGGGTTAGGTTACGTTATATTACGTTATTGATATATATAAACGTCCCACGGAGACGGAGAAGCCAACTCGCCTGGAATGTTGTCAAATATTACCGCCGAGATGTTAGGTTGGGTTAGGTTAGGTTATATTACGTTATTGATGTATATAAAGGTCCCACGGAGACGAAGAGGCCAACTCGCCCGGAATGTTGTCAAATATTACCGCCGAGATGATAGGTTGGGTTAGGTTACGTTATATTACGTTATTGATGTATATAAGGGTCCCACGGAGACGGAGAAGCCAACTCGCCTGGAATGTTGTCAAATATTACCGCCGAGATGTTAGGTTGGGGTAGGTTATGTTATATTACGTTATTGATGTATATAAAGGTCCCACGGAGACGTAGAGGCCAACTCGACAGGAATGTTGTCAAATATTACCGCCGAGATGTTAGGTTGGGGTAGGTTAGGTTAGATTACGTTATTGAAGTATATAAAGGTCCCACGGAGACGTAGAGGCCAACAAGCCAGGAATGTGGTCAAATATTACCGCCGATATGTTAGGTTGGGTTAGGTTAGGTTATATTACGTTATTGAAGTATATAAAGGTCCCACGTAGACGTAGAGGCCAACAAGCCAGGAATGTTGTCAAATGTTACCGTCGAGATGTTAGGTCGGGTTAGGTTAAGTTATATTACGTTATTGATGTATATAAAGGTCCCACGGAGACGGAGAAGCCAACAAGCCAGGAATGTGGTCAAATATTACCGCCGAGATGTTAGGTTGGGTTAGGTTAGGTTATATTATGTTATTGATGTATATAAAGGTCCCACGGAGACGTAGAGGCCAACAAGCCAGGAATGTGGTCAAATATTATCGCCGAGATGTTAGGTTGGGTTAGGTTAGGTTATATTACGTTATTGATGTATATAAAGGTCCCACGAAGACGTAGAAGCCAACTCGCTAGGAATGATGTCAAATATTACCGCCGAAATATTAGATTGGGTTAGGTTACGTTATATTACGTTATTGATATATATAAACGTCCCACGGAGACGGAGAAGCCAACTCGCCTGGAATGTTGTCAAATATTACCGCCGAGATGTTAGGTTGGGGTAGGTTATGTTATATTACGTTATTGATGTATATAAAGGTCCCACGGAGACGTAGAGGCCAACTCGACGGGAATGTTGTCAAATGTTAGCGCCGAGATGTTAGGTTGGGTTAGGTTAGGTTATATTACGTTATTGATGTATATAAAGGACCCACGGAGACGAAGAGGCCAACTCGCCCGGAATGTTGTCAAATATTACCGCCGAGATGATAGGTTGGGTTAGGTTACGTTATATTACGTTATTGATGTATATAAGGGTCCCACGGAGACGGAGAAGCCAACTCGCCTGGAATGTTGTCAAATATTACCGCCGAGATGTTAGGTTGGGGTAGGTTATGTTATATTACGTTATTGATGTATATAAAGGTCCCACGGAGACGTAGAGGCCAACTCGACAGGAATGTTGTCAAATGTTACCGCCGAGATGTTAGGTCGGGTTAGGTTAGGTTATATTACGTTATAGATGTATATAAAGGTCCCACGGAGACGGAGAAGCCAACTAGCCTGGAATGTTGTCAAATATTACCGCCGAGATGTTAGGTTGGGGTAGGTTAGGTTATATTACGTTATTGATGTATATAAAGGTCCCACGGAGACGTAGAGGCCAACTCGACACGAATGTTGTCAAATGTTACCGCCGAGACGTTAGGTTGGGTTAGGTTAAGTTATATTACGTTATTGATGTATATAAAGGTCCCACGGAGACGGAGAAGCCAACTCGACAGGAATGTTGTCAAATATTACCGCCGAGATGTTAGGTTGGGTTAGGTTAGGTTATATTACGTTATTGATGTATATAAAGGTCCCACGGAGACGAAGAGGCCAACTCGCCAGGCATTTTTTCAAATATTACCGCCGAGATATTAGGTTGGATTAGGTTAGGTTAGATTACGTTATTGAAGTATATAAAGGTCCCACGGAGACGTAGAGGCCAACAAGCCAGGAATGTGGTCAAATATTACCGCCGATATGTTAGGTTGTGTTAGGTTAGGTTATATTACGTTATTGATGTATATAAAGGTCCCACGGAGACGGAGAAGCCAACTCGCCAGGAATGTTGACAAATATTACCGCCGAGATATTAGGTTGGATTAGGTTAGGTTAGATTACGTTATTGAAGTATATAAAGGTCCCACGGAGACGTAGAGGCCAACAAGCCAGGAATGTGGTCAAATATTACCGCCGATATGTTAGGTTGTGTTAGGTTATGTTATATTACGTTATTGATGTATATAAAGGTCCCACGGAGACGTAGAGGCCAACTCGACAGGAATGTTGTCAAATGTTACCGCCGAGATGTTAGGTCGGGTTAGGTTAGGTTATATTACGTTATTGATGTATATAAAGGTCCCACGGTAACGTAGAGTTCAACTCGCCAGGAATGTTGTCAAATATTAGCGCCGAGATGATAGGTTGGGTTTGGTTAGGTTATACTACGTTATTGATGTATATAAATGTCCCACGGAGACGTAGAGGCCAATTCGACGGGAATGTTGTCAAATGTTACCGCCGAGATGTTAGGTTGGGTTAGGTTAAGTTATATTACGTTATTGATGTATATAAAGGTCCCACGGAGACGGAGAAGCCAACTCGCCAGGAATGTTGTCAAATATTACCGCCTAGATGTTACGTTGGGTTAGGTTAGGTTATATTACGTTATTGATGTATATAAAGGTCCCACGGAGACGTAGAGGCCAACTCGACGGGAATGTTGTCAAATGTTAGCGCCGAGATGTTAGGTTGGGTTAGGTTAGGTTATATTACGTTATTGATGTATATAAAGGACCCACGGAGACGAAGAGGCCAACTCGCCCGGAATGTTGTCAAATATTACCGCCGAGATGATAGGTTGGGTTAGGTTACGTTATATTACGTTATTGATGTATATAAGGGTCCCACGGAGACGGAGAAGCCAACTCGCCTGGAATGTTGTCAAATATTACCGCCGAGATGTTAGGTTGGGGTAGGTTATGTTATATTACGTTATTGATGTATATAAAGGTCCCACGGAGACGTAGAGGCCAACTCGACAGGAATGTTGTCAAATGTTACCGCCGAGATGTTAGGTCGGGTTAGGTTAGGTTATATTACGTTATAGATGTATATAAAGGTCCCACGGAGACGGAGAAGCCAACTAGCCTGGAATGTTGTCAAATATTACCGCCGAGATGTTAGGTTGGGGTAGGTTAGGTTATATTACGTTATTGATGTATATAAAGGTCCCACGGAGACGTAGAGGCCAACTCGACACGAATGTTGTCAAATGTTACCGCCGAGACGTTAGGTTGGGTTAGGTTAAGTTATATTACGTTATTGATGTATATAAAGGTCCCACGGAGACGGAGAAGCCAACTCGACAGGAATGTTGTCAAATATTACTGCCGAGATGTTAGGTTGGGTTAGGTTAGGTTATATTACGTTATTGATGTATATAAAGGTCCCACGGAGACGAAGAGGCCAACTCGCCAGGCATTTTTTCAAATATTACCGCCGAGATATTAGGTTGGATTAGGTTAGGTTAGATTACGTTATTGAAGTATATAAAGGTCCCACGGAGACGTAGAGGCCAACAAGCCAGGAATGTGGTCAAATATTACCGCCGATATGTTAGGTTGTGTTAGGTTAGGTTATATTACGTTATTGATGTATATAAAGGTCCCACGGAGACGGAGAAGCCAACTCGCCAGGAATGTTGACAAATATTACCGCCGAGATATTAGGTTGGATTAGGTTAGGTTAGATTACGTTATTGAAGTATATAAAGGTCCCACGGAGACGTAGAGGCCAACAAGCCAGGAATGTGGTCAAATATTACCGCCGATATGTTAGGTTGTGTTAGGTTATGTTATATTACGTTATTGATGTATATAAAGGTCCCACGGAGACGTAGAGGCCAACTCGACAGGAATGTTGTCAAATGTTACCGCCGAGATGTTAGGTCGGGTTAGGTTAGGTTATATTACGTTATTGATGTATATAAAGGTCCCACGGTAACGTAGAGTTCAACTCGCCAGGAATGTTGTCAAATATTAGCGCCGAGATGATAGGTTGGGTTTGGTTAGGTTATACTACGTTATTGATGTATATAAATGTCCCACGGAGACGTAGAGGCCAATTCGACGGGAATGTTGTCAAATGTTACCGCCGAGATGTTAGGTTGGGTTAGGTTAAGTTATATTACGTTATTGATGTATATAAAGGTCCCACGGAGACGGAGAAGCCAACTCGCCAGGAATGTTGTCAAATATTACCGCCTAGATGTTACGTTGGGTTAGGTTAGGTTATATTACGTTATTGATGTATATAAAGGTCCCACGGAGACGAAGAGGCCAACTCGCCAGGAATGTTGACAAATATTACCGCCGAGATATTAGGTTGGATTAGGTTAGGTTATATTACGTTATTGAAGTATATAAAGGTCCCACGTAGACGTAGAGGCCAACAAGCCAGGAATGTCGTCAAATATTACCGCCGAGATGTTAGCTTGGGTTAGGTTAGCTTAGATTACGTTATTGATGTATATAAATGTCCCACGGAGACGTAGAGGCCAACTCGTCAGGAATGTTGTCAAATATTACCGCCGAGATGATAGGTTGGGTTAGGATACGTTATATTACGTTATTGATGTATATGAAGGTCAACCGGAGGCGTAGAGGCCAATTCGACGGGAATGTTGTCAAATGTTACCGCCGAGATGTTAGGTTGGGTTAGGTTAAGTTATATTACGTTATTGATGTATATAAAGGTCCCACGGAGACGGAGAAGCCAACTCGCCAGGAATGTTGTCAAATATTACCGCCTAGATGTTACGTTGGGTTAGGTTAGGTTATATTACGTTATTGATGTATATAAAGGTCCCACGGAGACGAAGAGGCCAACTCGCCAGGCATTTTTTCAAATATTACCGCCGAGATGTTAGATTGGTTTAGGTTAGGTTATATTACGTTATTGAAGTATATAAAGGTCCCACGTAGACGTAGAGGCCAACAAGCCAGGAATGTCGTCAAATATTACCGCCGAGATGTTAGATTGGGTTAGGCTAGCTTATATTATGTTATTGATGTATATAATGGTCCCACGGAGACGTAGATGCCAACAAGCCAGGAATGTGGTCAAATATAACCCCCGAGATGTTAGATTGGGATAGACTATCTTATATTATGTTATTGATGTATATAAAGGTCCCACGGAGACGTAGAGGCCAACTCGCCAGGAATGTTGTCAAATATTACCGCCGAGATGTTAGGTTGGGTTAGGTTAGGTTATATTACGTGACTGATGTATATAAAGGTCCCACGGAGACGGAGAAGCCAACTCGACAGGAATGTTGTCAAATATTACCGCCGAGATGTTAGGTTGGGTTAGGTTAGGTTATATTACGTTATTGATGTATATAAAGGTCCCACGGAGACGAAGAGGCCAACTCGCCAGGCATTTTTTCAAATATTACCGCCGAGATATTAGGTTGGATTAGGTTAGGTTAGATTACGTTATTGAAGTATATAAAGGTCCCACGGAGACGTAGAGGCCAACAAGCCAGGAATGTGGTCAAATATTACCGCCGATATGTTAGGTTGTGTTAGGTTAGGTTATATTACGTTATTGATGTATATAAAGGTCCCACGGAGACGGAGAAGCCAACTCGCCAGGAATGTTGACAAATATTACCGCCGAGATATTAGGTTGGATTAGGTTAGGTTAGATTACGTTATTGAAGTATATAAAGGTCCCACGGAGACGTAGAGGCCAACAAGCCAGGAATGTGGTCAAATATTACCGCCGATATGTTAGGTTGTGTTAGGTTATGTTATATTACGTTATTGATGTATATAAAGGTCCCACGGAGACGTAGAGGCCAACTCGACAGGAATGTTGTCAAATGTTACCGCCGAGATGTTAGGTCGGGTTAGGTTAGGTTATATTACGTTATTGATGTATATAAAGGTCCCACGGTAACGTAGAGTTCAACTCGCCAGGAATGTTGTCAAATATTAGCGCCGAGATGATAGGTTGGGTTAGGTTAGGTTATACTACGTTATTGATGTATATAAATGTCCCACGGAGACGTAGAGGCCAATTCGACGGGAATGTTGTCAAATGTTACCGCCGAGATGTTAGGTTGGGTTAGGTTAAGTTATATTACGTTATTGATGTATATAAAGGTCCCACGGAGACGGAGAAGCCAACTCGCCAGGAATGTTGTCAAATATTACCGCCTAGATGTTACGTTGGGTTAGGTTAGGTTATATTACGTTATTGATGTATATAAAGGTCCCACGGAGACGAAGAGGCCAACTCGCCAGGCATTTTTTCAAATATTACCGCCGAGATGTTAGATTGGTTTAGGTTAGGTTATATTACGTTATTGAAGTATATAAAGGTCCCACGTAGACGTAGAGGCCAACAAGCCAGGAATGTCGTCAAATATTACCGCCGAGATGTTAGCTTGGGTTAGGTTAGCTTAGATTACGTTATTGATGTATATAAATGTCCCACGGAGACGTAGAGGCCAACTCGTCAGGAATGTTGTCAAATATTACCGCCGAGATGATAGGTTGGGTTAGGATACGTTATATTACGTTATTGATGTATATGAAGGTCAACCGGAGACGTAGAGGCCAATTCGACGGGAATGTTGTCAAATGTTACCGCCGAGATGTTAGGTTGGGTTAGGTTAAGTTATATTACGTTATTGATGTATATAAAGGTCCCACGGAGACGGAGAAGCCAACTCGCCAGGAATGTTGTCAAATATTACCGCCTAGATGTTACGTTGGGTTAGGTTAGGTTATATTACGTTATTGATGTATATAAAGGTCCCACGGAGACGAAGAGGCCAACTCGCCAGGCATTTTTTCAAATATTACCGCCGAGATGTTAGATTGGTTTAGGTTAGGTTATATTACGTTATTGAAGTATATAAAGGTCCCACGTAGACGTAGAGGCCAACAAGCCAGGAATGTCGTCAAATATTACCGCCGAGATGTTAGATTGGGTTAGGCTAGCTTATATTATGTTATTGATGTATATAATGGTCCCACGGAGACGTAGATGCCAACAAGCCAGGAATGTGGTCAAATATAACCGCCGAGATGTTAGATTGGGATAGACTATCTTATATTATGTTATTGATGTATATAAAGGTCCCACGGAGACGTAGAGGCCAACTCGCCAGGAATGTTGTCAAATATTACCGCCGAGATGTTAGGTTGGGTTAGGTTAGGTTATATTACGTGACTGATGTATATAAAGTTCCCACGGAGACGAAGAGGCCAACTCGCCAGGTATGTTTTCAAATATTACCGCCGAGATGTTAGATTGGCTTAGGTTAGGTTATATTACGTTATTGAAGTATATAAAAGTCCCACGGAGACGTAGAGGCCAACAAGTCAGGAATGTCGTCAAATATTACCGCCGAGATGTTAGATTGGGTTAGGCTAGCTTATATTATGTTATTGATGTATATAAAGGTCCCACGGAGACGTAGAGGCCAACTCGCCAGGAATGATGTCAAATATTACCGCCGAGATGTTAGATTGGCTTAGGTTAGGTTATATTACGTTATTGATGTATATAAAGGTCCCACGGAGACGTAGAGGCCAACTCGCCAGGAATGTTGTCAAATATTACCGCCGAGATGATAGGTTGGGTTAGGTTACGTTATATTACGTTATTGATGTATATAAGGGTCCCACGGAGACGGAGAAGCCAACTCGCCTGGAATGTTGTCAAATATTACCGCCGAGATGTTAGGTTGGGGTAGGTTATGTTATATTACGTTATTGATGTATATAAAGGTCCCACGGAGACGTAGAGGCCAACTCGACAGGAATGTTGTCAAATGTTACCGCCGAGATGTTAGGTCGGGTTAGGTTAAGTTATATTACGTTATTGATGTATATAAAGGTCCCACGGAGACGGAGAAGCCAACAAGCCAGGAATGTGGTCAAATATTACCGCCGAGATGTTAGGTTGGGTTAGGTTAGGTTATATTATGTTATTGATGTATATAAAGGTCCCACGGAGACGTAGAGGCCAACAAGCCAGGAATGTGGTCAAATATAACCGCCGAGATGTTAGATTGGGATAGACTATCTTATATTATGTTATTGATGTATATAAAGGTCCCACGGAGACGTAGAGGCCAACTCGCCAGGAATGATGTCAAATATTACCGCCGAGATGTTAGCTTGGGTTAGGTTAGCTTAGATTACGTTATTGATGTATATAAAGGTCCCACGGAGACGTAGAGGCCAACTCGCCAGGAATGTTGTCAAATATTACCGCCGAGATGATAGGTTGGGTTAGGTTACGTTATATTACGTTATTGATGTATATAAGGGTCCCACGGAGACGGAGAAGCCAACTCGCCTGGAATGTTGTCAAATATTACCGCCGAGATGTTAGGTTGGGGTAGGTTATGTTATATTACGTTATTGATGTATATAAAGGTCCCACGGAGACGTAGAGGCCAACTCGACAGGAATGTTGTCAAATGTTACCGCCGAGATTTTAGGTCGGGTTAGGTTAAGTTATATTACGTTATTGATGTATATAAAGGTCCCACGGAGACGGAGAAGCCAACAAGCCAGGAATGTGGTCAAATATTACCGCCGAGATGTTAGGTTGGGTTAGGTTAGGTTATATTATGTTATTGATGTATATAAAGGTCCCACGGAGACGTAGAGGCCAACAAGCCAGGAATGTGGTCAAATATTATCTCCGAGATGTTAGGTTGGGTTAGGTTAGGTTATATTACGTTATTGATGTATATAAAGGTCCCACGGAGACGTAGAAGCCAACTCGCTAGGAATGATGTCAAATATTACCGCCGAAATATTAGATTGGGTTAGGTTACGTTATATTACGTTATTGATATATATAAACGTCCCACGGAGACGGAGAAGCCAACTCGCCTGGAATGTTGTCAAATATTACCGCCGAGATGTTAGGTTGGGTTAGGTTAGGTTATATTATGTTATTGATGTATATAAAGGTCCCACGGAGACGTAGAGGCCAACAAGCCAGGAATGTGGTCAAATATTATCTCCGAGATGTTAGGTTGGGTTAGGTTAGGTTATATTACGTTATTGATGTATATAAAGGTCCCACGGAGACGTAGAAGCCAACTCGCTAGGAATGATGTCAAATATTACCGCCGAAATATTAGATTGGGTTAGGTTACGTTATATTACGTTATTGATATATATAAACGTCCCACGGAGACGGAGAAGCCAACTCGCCTGGAATGTTGTCAAATATTACCGCCGAGATGTTAGGTTGGGTTAGGTTAGGTTATATTACGTTATTGATGTATATAAAGGTCCCACGGAGACGAAGAGGCCAACTCGCCCGGAATGTTGTCAAATATTACCGCCGAGATGATAGGTTGGGTTAGGTTACGTTATATTACGTTATTGATGTATATAAGGGTCCCACGGAGACGGAGAAGCCAACTCGCCTGGAATGTTGTCAAATATTACCGCCGAGATGTTAGGTTGGGGTAGGTTATGTTATATTACGTTATTGATGTATATAAAGGTCCCACGGAGACGTAGAGGCCAACTCGACAGGAATGTTGTCAAATATTACCGCCGAGATGTTAGGTTGGGGTAGGTTAGGTTAGATTACGTTATTGAAGTATATAAAGGTCCCACGGAGACGTAGAGGCCAACAAGCCAGGAATGTGGTCAAATATTACCGCCGATATGTTAGGTTGGGTTAGGTTAGGTTATATTACGTTATTGAAGTATATAAAGGTCCCACGTAGACGTAGAGGCCAACAAGCCAGGAATGTCGTCAAATATTACCGCCGAGATGTTAGATTGGGTTAGGCTAGCTTATATTATGTTATTGATGTATATAATGGTCCCACGGAGACGTAGATGCCAACAAGCCAGGAATGTGGTCAAATATAACCGCCGAGATGTTAGATTGGGATAGACTATCTTATATTATGTTATTGATGTATATAAAGGTCCCACGGAGACGTAGAGGCCAACTCGCCGGGAATGTTGTCAAATATTACCGCCGAGATGTTAGGTTGGGTTAGGTTAGGTTATATTACGTGACTGATGTATATAAAGTTCCCACGGAGACGAAGAGGCCAACTCGCCAGGTATGTTTTCAAATATTACCGCCGAGATGTTAGATTGGCTTAGGTTAGGTTATATTACGTTATTGAAGTATATAAAAGTCCCACGGAGACGTAGAGGCCAACAAGTCAGGAATGTCGTCAAATATTACCGCCGAGATGTTAGATTGGGTTAGGCTAGCTTATATTATGTTATTGATGTATATAAAGGTCCCACGGAGACGTAGAGGCCAACTCGCCAGGAATGATGTCAAATATTACCGCCGAGATGTTAGCTTGGGTTAGGTTAGCTTAGATTACGTTATTGATGTATATAAAGGTCCCACGGAGACGTAGAGGCCAACTCGCCAGGAATGTTGTCAAATATTACCGCCGAGATGATAGGTTGGGTTAGGTTACGTTATATTACGTTATTGATGTATATAAGGGTCCCACGGAGACGGAGAAGCCAACTCGCCTGGAATGTTGTCAAATATTACCGCCGAGATGTTAGGTTGGGGTAGGTTATGTTATATTACGTTATTGATGTATATAAAGGTCCCACGGAGACGTAGAGGCCAACTCGACAGGAATGTTGTCAAATGTTACCGCCGAGATGTTAGGTCGGGTTAGGTTAAGTTATATTACGTTATTGATGTATATAAAGGTCCCACGGAGACGGAGAAGCCAACAAGCCAGGAATGTGGTCAAATATTACCGCCGAGATGTTAGGTTGGGTTAGGTTAGGTTATATTATGTTATTGATGTATATAAAGGTCCCACGGAGACGTAGAGGCCAACAAGCCAGGAATGTGGTCAAATATTATCGCCGAGCTGTTAGGTTGGGTTAGGTTGGGTTATATTACGTTATTGATGTATATAAAGGTCCCACGGAGACGTAGAAGCCAACTCGCTAGGAATGATGTCAAATATTACCGCCGAAATATTAGATTGGGTTAGGTTACGTTATATTACGTTATTGATATATATAAACGTCCCACGGAGACGGAGAAGCCAACTCGCCTGGAATGTTGTCAAATATTACCGCCGAGATGTTAGATTGGGGTAGGTTATGTTATATTACGTTATTGATGTATATAAAGGTCCCACGGAGACGTAGAGGCCAACTCGACGGGAATGTTGTCAAATGTTACCGCCGAGATGGTAGGTTGGGTTAGGTTAAGTTATATTACGTTATTGATGTATATATAGGTCCCACGGAGACGGAGAAGCCAACTCGCCAGGAATGTTGTCAAATATTACCGCCGAGATGTTAGGTTGGGTTAGGTTAGGTTATATTACGTTATTGATGTATATAAAGGTCCCACGGAGACGAAGAGGCCAACAAGCCAGGAATGTGGTCAAATATTACCGCCGAGATGTTAGGTTGGGTTAGGTTAGGTTATATTACGTTATTGATGTATATAAAGGTCCCACGGAGACGGAGAAGCCAACTCGCCAGGAATGTTGTCAAATATTACCGCCGAGATGTTAGGTTGGGTTAGGTTAGGTTATATTACGTTATTGGTGTATATACAGGTCCCACGGAGACGTAGAGGCCAACAAGTCAGGAATGTCGTCAAATATTACCGCCGAGATGTTAGATTGGGTTAGGCTAGCTTATATTATGTTATTGATGTATATAAAGGTCCCACGGAGACGTAGAGGCCAACTCGCCAGGAATGATGTCAAATATTACCGCCGAGATGTTAGCTTGGGTTAGGTTAGCTTAGATTACGTTATTGATGTATATAAAGGTCCCACGGAGACGTAGAGGCCAACTCGCCAGGAATGTTGTCAAATATTACCGCCGAGATGATAGGTTGGGTTAGGTTACGTTATATTACGTTATTGATGTATATAAGGGTCCCACGGAGACGGAGAAGCCAACTCGCCTGGAATGTTGTCAAATATTACCGCCGAGATGTTAGGTTGGGGTAGGTTATGTTATATTACGTTATTGATGTATATAAAGGTCCCACGGAGACGTAGAGGCCAACTCGACAGGAATGTTGTCAAATGTTACCGCCGAGATTTTAGGTCGGGTTAGGTTAAGTTATATTACGTTATTGATGTATATAAAGGTCCCACGGAGACGGAGAAGCCAACAAGCCAGGAATGTGGTCAAATATTACCGCCGAGATGTTAGATTGGGTTAGGCTAGCTTATATTATGTTATTGATGTATATAAAGGTCCCACGGAGACGTAGAGGCCAACTCGCCAGGAATGATGTCAAATATTACCGCCGAGATGTTAGATTGGCTTAGGTTAGGTTATATTACGTTATTGATGTATATAAAGGTCCCACGGAGACGTAGAGGCCAACTCGCCAGGAATGTTGTCAAATATTACCGCCGAGATGATAGGTTGGGTTAGGTTACGTTATATTACGTTATTGATGTATATAAGGGTCCCACGGAGACGGAGAAGCCAACTCGCCTGGAATGTTGTCAAATATTACCGCCGAGATGTTAGGTTGGGGTAGGTTATGTTATATTACGTTATTGATGTATATAAAGGTCCCACGGAGACGTAGAGGCCAACTCGACAGGAATGTTGTCAAATGTTACCGCCGAGATGTTAGGTCGGGTTAGGTTAAGTTATATTACGTTATTGATGTATATAAAGGTCCCACGGAGACGGAGAAGCCAACAAGCCAGGAATGTGGTCAAATATTACCGCCGAGATGTTAGGTTGGGTTAGGTTAGGTTATATTATGTTATTGATGTATATAAAGGTCCCACGGAGACGTAGAGGCCAACAAGCCAGGAATGTGGTCAAATATAACCGCCGAGATGTTAGATTGGGATAGACTATCTTATATTATGTTATTGATGTATATAAAGGTCCCACGGAGACGTAGAGGCCAACTCGCCAGGAATGATGTCAAATATTACCGCCGAGATGTTAGCTTGGGTTAGGTTAGCTTAGATTACGTTATTGATGTATATAAAGGTCCCACGGAGACGTAGAGGCCAACTCGCCAGGAATGTTGTCAAATATTACCGCCGAGATGATAGGTTGGGTTAGGTTACGTTATATTACGTTATTGATGTATATAAGGGTCCCACGGAGACGGAGAAGCCAACTCGCCTGGAATGTTGTCAAATATTACCGCCGAGATGTTAGGTTGGGGTAGGTTATGTTATATTACGTTATTGATGTATATAAAGGTCCCACGGAGACGTAGAGGCCAACTCGACAGGAATGTTGTCAAATGTTACCGCCGAGATTTTAGGTCGGGTTAGGTTAAGTTATATTACGTTATTGATGTATATAAAGGTCCCACGGAGACGGAGAAGCCAACAAGCCAGGAATGTGGTCAAATATTACCGCCGAGATGTTAGGTTGGGTTAGGTTAGGTTATATTATGTTATTGATGTATATAAAGGTCCCACGGAGACGTAGAGGCCAACAAGCCAGGAATGTGGTCAAATATTATCGCCGAGATGTTAGGTTGGGTTAGGTTAGGTTATATTACGTTATTGATGTATATAAAGGTCCCACGGAGACGTAGAAGCCAACTCGCTAGGAATGATGTCAAATATTACCGCCGAAATATTAGATTGGGTTAGGTTACGTTATATTACGTTATTGATATATATAAACGTCCCACGGAGACGGAGAAGCCAACTCGCCTGGAATGTTGTCAAATATTACCGCCGAGATGTTAGGTTGGGTTAGGTTAGGTTATATTACGTTATTGATGTATATAAAGGTCCCACGGAGACGAAGAGGCCAACTCGCCCGGAATGTTGTCAAATATTACCGCCGAGATGATAGGTTGGGTTAGGTTACGTTATATTACGTTATTGATGTATATAAGGGTCCCACGGAGACGGAGAAGCCAACTTGCCTGGAATGTTGTCAAATATTACCGCCGAGATGTTAGGTTGGGGTAGGTTATGTTATATTACGTTATTGATGTATATAAAGGTCCCACGGAGACGTAGAGGCCAACTCGACAGGAATGTTGTCAAATGTTACCGCCGAGATGTTAGGTCGGGTTAGGTTAAGTTATATTACGTTATTGATGTATATAAAGGTCCCACGGAGACGGAGAAGCCAACAAGCCAGGAATGTGGTCAAATATTACCGCCGAGATGTTAGGTTGGGTTAGGTTAGGTTATATTACGTTATTGATGTATATAAACGTCCCACGGAGACGGAGAAGCCAACTCGCCAGGAATGTTGTCAAATATTACCGCCGAGATGTTACGTTGGGTTAGGTTAGGTTATATTACGTTATTGGTGTATATACACGTCCCACGGAGACGAAGAGGCCAACTCGCCAGGCATTTTTTCAAATATTACCGCCGAGATGTTAGATTGGTTTAGGTTAGGTTATATTAGGTTATTGAAGTATATAAAGGTCCCACGTAGACGTAGAGGCCAACAAGCCAGGAATGATGTCAAATATTACCGCCGAGATGTTAGCTTGGGTTAGGTTAGCTTAGATTACGTTATTGATGTATATAAAGGTCCCACGGAGACGTAGAGGCCAACAAGCCAGGAATGTGGTCAAATATTATCGCCGAGATGTTAGGTTGGGTTAGGTTAGGTTATATTACGTTATTGATGTATATAAAGGTCCCACGGAGACGGAGAAGCCAACTCGCCAGGAATGTTGTCAAATATTACCGCCGAGATGTTAGTTTGGGTTAGGTTAGGTTATATTACGTTATAGATGTATATAAAGGTCCCACGGAGACGGAGAAGCCAACTAGCCTGGAATGTTGTCAAATATTACCGCCGAGATGTTAGGTTGGGGTAGGTTAGGTTATATTACGTTATTGATGTATATAAAGGTCCCACGGAGACGTAGAGGCCAACTCGACAGGAATGTTGTCAAATGTTACCGCCGAGACGTTAGGTTGGGTTAGGTTAAGTTATATTACGTTATTGATGTATATAAAGGTCCCACGGAGACGGAGAAGCCAACTCGACAGGAATGTTGTCAAATATTACCGCCGAGATGATAGGTTGGGTTAGGTTAGGTTATATTACGTTATTGATGTATATAAAGGTCCCACGGAGACGAAGAGGCCAACTCGCCAGGCATTTTTTCAAATATTACCGCCGAGATATTAGGTTGGATTAGGTTAGGTTAGATTACGTTATTGAAGTATATAAAGGTCCCACGGAGACGTAGAGGCCAACAAGCCAGGAATGTGGTCAAATATTACCGCCGATATGTTAGGTTGGGTTAGGTTAGGTTATATTACGTTATTGATGTATATAAAGGTCCCACGGAGACGGAGAAGCCAACTCGCCAGGAATGTTGACAAATATTACCGCCGAGATGTTAGGTTGGGTTAGGTTAGGTTATATTACGTTATTGGTGTATATACAGGTCCCACGGAGACATAGAGGCCAACAAGACAGGAATGTGGTCAAATATTACCGCCGAGGTGTTAGATTGGGTTAGGTTAGGTTATATTACGTTATTGATGTATATAAAGGTCCCACGGTAACGTAGAGTTCAACTCGCCAGGAATGTTGTCAAATATTAGCGCCGAGATGATAGGTTGGGTTAGGTTAGGTTATACTACGTTATTGATGTATATAAATGTCCCACGGAGACGTAGAGGCCAACTCGTCAGGAATGTTGTCAAATATTACCGCCGAGATGATAGGTTGGGTTAGGATACGTTATATTACGTTATTGATGTATATGAAGGTCAACCGGAGACGTAGAGGCCAATTCGACGGGAATGTTGTCAAATGTTACCGCCGAGATGTTAGGTTGGGTTAGGTTAAGTTATATTACGTTATTGATGTATATAAAGGTCCCACGGAGACGGAGAAGCCAACTCGCCAGGAATGTTGTCAAATATTACCGCCTAGATGTTACGTTGGGTTAGGTTAGGTTATATTACGTTATGGATGTATATAAAGGTCCCACGGAGACGAAGAGGCCAACTAGCCAGGCATTTTTTCAAATATTACCGCCGAGATGTTAGATTGGTTTAGGTTAGGTTATATTACGTTATTGAAGTATATAAAGGTCCCACGTAGACGTAGAGGCCAACAAGCCAGGAATGTCGTCAAATATTACCGCCGAGATCTTAGATTGGGTTAGGCTAGCTTATATTATGTTATTGATGTATATAATGGTCCCACGGAGACGTAGATGCCAACAAGCCAGGAATGTGGTCAAATATAACCGCCGAGATGTTAGATTGGGATAGACTATCTTATATTATGTTATTGATGTATATAAAGGTCCCACGGAGACGTAGAGGCCAACTCGCCAGGAATGTTGTCAAATATTACCGCCGAGATGTTAGGTTGGGTTAGGTTAGGTTATATTACGTGACTGATGTATATAAAGTTCCCACGGAGACGAAGAGGCCAACTCGCCAGGTATGTTTTCAAATATTACCGCCGAGATGTTAGATTGGCTTAGGTTAGGTTATATTACGTTATTGAAGTATATAAAAGTCCCACGGAGACGTAGAGGCCAACAAGTCAGGAATGTCGTCAAATATTACCGCCGAGATGTTAGATTGGGTTAGGCTAGCTTATATTATGTTATTGATGTATATAAAGGTCCCACGGAGACGTAGAGGCCAACTCGCCAGGAATGATGTCAAATATTACCGCCGAGATGTTAGCTTGGGTTAGGTTAGCTTAGATTACGTTATTGATGTATATAAAGGTCCCACGGAGACGTAGAGGCCAACTCGCCAGGAATGTTGTCAAATATTACCGCCGAGATGTTAGGTTGGGGTAGGTTATGTTATATTACGTTATTGATGTATATAATGGTCCCACGGAGACGTAGAGGCCAACTCGACAGGAATGTTGTCAAATGTTACCGCCGAGATGTTACGTTGGGTTAGGTTAGGTTATATTACGTTATGGATGTATATAAAGGTCCCACGGAGACGAAGAGGCCAACTCGCCAGGCATTTTTTCAAATATTACCGCCGAGATGTTAGATTGGTTTAGGTTAGGTTATATTACGTTATTGAAGTATATAAAGGTCCCACGTAGACGTAGAGGCCAACAAGCCAGGAATGTCGTCAAATATTACCGCCGAGATCTTAGATTGGGTTAGGCTAGCTTATATTATGTTATTGATGTATATAATGGTCCCACGGAGACGTAGATGCCAACAAGCCAGGAATGTGGTCAAATATAACCGCCGAGATGTTAGATTGGGATAGACTATCTTATATTATGTTATTGATGTATATAAAGGTCCCACGGAGACGTAGAGGCCAACTCGCCAGGAATGTTGTCAAATATTACCGCCGAGATGTTACGTTGGGTTAGGTTAGGTAATATTACGTTATTGATGTATATAAAGGTCCCACGGAGACGAAGAGGCCAACTCGCCCGGAATGTTGTCAAATATTACCGCCGAGATGATAGGTTGGGTTAGGTTACGTTATATTACGTTATTGATGTATATAAGGGTCCCACGGAGACGGAGAAGCCAACTCGCCTGGAATATTGTCAAATATTACCGCCGAGATGTTAGGTTGGGGTAGGTTATGTTATATTACGTTATTGATGTACATAAAGGTCCCACGGAGACGTAGAGGCCAACTCGACAGGAATGTTGTCAAATGTTACCGCCGAGATGTTAGGTCGGGTTAGGTTAAGTTATATTACGTTATTGATGTATATAAAGGTCCCACGGAGACGGAGAAGCCAACAAGCCAGGAATGTGGTCAAATATTACCGCCGAGATGTTAGGTTGGGTTAGGTTAGGTTATATTACGTTATTGATGTATATAAAGGTCCCACGGAGACGGAGAAGCCAACTCGCCAGGAATGTTGTCAAATATTACCGCCGAGATGTTACGTTGGGTTAGGTTAGGTTATATTACGTTATTGGTGTATATACAGGTCCCACGGAGACCAAGAGGCCAACTCGCCAGGCATTTTTTCAAATATTACCGCCGAGATGTTAGATTGGTTTAGGTTAGGTTATATTAGGTTATTGAAGTATATAAAGGTCCCACGTCGACGTAGAGGCCAACAAGCCAGGAATGTCGTCAAATATTACCGCCGAGATGTTAGATTGGGTTAGGCTAGCTTATATTATGTTATTGATGTATATAAAGGTCCCACGGAGACGTAGAGGCCAACTCGCCAGGAATGATGTCAAATATTACCGCCGAGATGTTAGCTTGGGTTAGGTTAGCTTAGATTACGTTATTGATGTATATAAAGGTCCCACGGAGACGTAGAGGCCAACAAGCCAGGAATGTGGTCAAATATTATCGCCGAGATGTTAGGTTGGGTTAGGTTAGGTTATATTACGTTATTGATGTATATAAAGGTCCCACGGAGACGGAGAAGCCAACTCGCCAGGAATGTTGTCAAATATTACCGCCGAGATGTTAGTTTGGGTTAGGTTAGGTTATATTACGTTATAGATGTATATAAAGGTCCCACGGAGACGGAGAAGCCAACTAGCCTGGAATGTTGTCAAATATTACCGCCGAGATGTTAGGTTGGGGTAGGTTAGGAGATATTACGTTATTGATGTATATAAAGGTCCCACGGAGACGTAGAGGCCAACTCGACAGGAATGTTGTCAAATGTTACCGCCGAGACGTTAGGTTGGGTTAGGTTAAGTTATATTACGTTATTGATGTATATAAAGGTCCCACGGAGACGGAGAAGCCAACTCGACAGGAATGTTGTCAAATATTACCGCCGAGATGTTAGGTTGGGTTAGGTTAGGTTATATTACGTTATTGATGTATATAAAGGTCCCACGGAGACGTAGAGGCCAACAAGCCAGGAATGTGGTCAAATATTATCGCCGAGATGTTAGGTTGGGTTAGGTTAGGTTATATTACGTTATTGATGTATATAAAGGTCCCACGGAGACGTAGAAGCCAACTCGCTAGGAATGATGTCAAATATTACCGCCGAAATATTAGATTGGGTTAGGTTACGTTATATTACGTTATTGATATATATAAACGTCCCACGGAGACGGAGAAGCCAACTCGCCTGGAATGTTGTCAAATATTACCGCCGAGATGTTAGGTTGGGGTAGGTTATGTTATATTACGTTATTGATGTATATAAAGGTCCCACGGAGACGTAGAGGCCAACTCGACGGGAATGTTGTCAAATGTTACCGCCGAGATGTTAGGTTGGGTTAGGTTAGGTTATATTACGTTATTGATGTATATAAAGGTCCCACGGAGACGAAGAGGCCAACTCGCCCGGAATGTTGTCAAATATTACCGCCGAGATGATAGGTTGGGTTAGGTTACGTTATATTACGTTATTGATGTATATAAGGGTCCCACGGAGACGGAGAAGCCAACTCGCCTGGAATATTGTCAAATATTACCGCCGAGATGTTAGGTTGGGGTAGGTTATGTTATATTACGTTATTGATGTACATAAAGGTCCCACGGAGACGTAGAGGCCAACTCGACGGGAATGTTGTCAAATGTTACCGCCGAGATGTTAGGTCGGGTTAGGTTAAGTTATATTACGTTATTGATGTATATAAAGGTCCCACGGAGACGGAGAAGCCAACAAGCCAGGAATGTGGTCAAATATTACCGCCGAGATGTTAGGTTGGGTTAGGTTAGGTTATATTACGTTATTGATGTATATAAAGGTCCCACGGAGACGGAGAAGCCAACTCGCCAGGAATGTTGTCAAATATTACCGCCGAGATGTTACGTTGGGTTAGGTTAGGTTATATTACGTTATTGGTGTATATACAGGTCCCACGGAGACGAAGAGGCCAACTCGCCAGGCATTTTTTCAAATATTACCGCCGAGATATTAGATTGGTTTAGGTTAGGTTATATTAGGTTATTGAAGTATATGAAGGTCCCACGTAGACGTAGAGGCCAACAAGCCAGGAATGTCGTCAAATATTACCGCCGAGATGTTAGTTTGGGTTAGGTTAGGTTATATTACGTTATAGATGTATATAAAGGTCCCACGGAGACGGAGAAGCCAACTAGCCTGGAATGTTGTCAAATATTACCGCCGAGATGTTAGGTTGGGGTAGGTTAGGTTATATTACGTTATTGATGTATATAAAGGTCCCACGGAGACGTAGAGGCCAACTCGACAGGAATGTTGTCAAATGTTACCGCCGAGACGTTAGGTTGGGTTAGGTTAAGTTATATTACGTTATTGATGTATATAAAGGTCCCACGGAGACGGAGAAGCCAACTCGACAGGAATGTTGTCAAATATTACCGCCGAGATGTTAGGTTGGGTTAGGTTAGGTTATATTACGTTATTGATGTATATAAAGGTCCCACGGAGACGAAGAGGCCAACTCGCCAGGCATTTTTTCAAATATTACCGCAGAGATATTAGGTTGGATTAGGTTAGGTTAGATTACGTTATTGAAGTATATAAAGGTCCCACGGAGACGTAGAGGCCAACAAGCCAGGAATGTGGTCAAATATTACCGCCGATATGTTAGGTTGGGTTAGGTTAGGTTATATTACGTTATTGATGTATATAAAGGTCCCACGGAGACGGAGAAGCCAACTCGCCAGGAATGTTGACAAATATTACCGCCGAGATGTTAGGTTGGGTTAGGTTAGGTTATATTACGTTATTGGTGTATATACAGGTCCCACGGAGACATAGAGGCCAACAAGACAGGAATGTGGTCAAATATTACCGCCGAGGTGTTAGATTGGGTTAGGTTAGGTTATATTACGTTATTGATGTATATAAAGGTCCCACGGTAACGTAGAGTTCAACTCGCCAGGAATGTTGTCAAATATTAGCGCCGAGATGATAGGTTGGGTTAGGTTAGGTTATACTACGTTATTGATGTATATAAATGTCCCACGGAGACGTAGAGGCCAACTCGTCAGGAATGTTGTCAAATATTACCGCCGAGATGATAGGTTAGGTTAGGATACGTTATATTACGTTATTGATGTATATGAAGGTCAACCGGAGACGTAGAGGCCAATTCGACGGGAATGTTGTCAAATGTTACCGCCGAGATGTTAGGTTGGTTTAGGTTAAGTTATATTACGTTATTGATGTATATAAAGGTCCCACGGAGACGAAGAGGCCAACTCGCCAGGCATTTTTTCAAATATTACCGCCGAGATGTTAGATTGGTTTAGGTTAGGTTATATTACGTTATTGGTGTATATACAGGTCCCACGGAGACGTAGAGGCCAACAAGTCAGGAATGTCGTCACATATTACCGCCGAGATGTTAGATTGGGTTAGGCTAGCTTATATTATGTTATTGATGTATATAAAGGTCCCACGGAGACGTAGAGGCCAACTCGCCAGGAATGATGTCAAATATTACCGCCGAGATGTTAGCTTGGGTTAGGTTAGCTTAGATTACGTTATTGATGTATATAAAGGTCCCACGGAGACGTAGAGGCCAACTCGCCAGGAATGTTGCCAAATATTACCGCCAAGATGATAGGTTGGGTTAGGTTACGTTATATTACGTTATTGATGTATATAAGGGTCCCACGGAGACGGAGGAGCCAACTCGACAGGAATGTTGTCAAATATTACCGCCGAGATGTTAGGTTGGGTTAGGTTAGGTTATATTACGTTATTGATGTATATAAAGGTCCCACGGAGACGTAGAGGCCAACAAGCCAGGAATGTGGTCAAATATTATCGCCGAGATGTTAGGTTGGGTTAGGTTAGGTTATATTACGTTATTGATGTATATAAAGGTCCCACGGAGACGTAGAAGCCAACTCGCTAGGAATGATGTCAAATATTACCGCCGAAATATTAGATTGGGTTAGGTTACGTTATATTACGTTATTGATATATATAAACGTCCCACGGAGACGGAGAAGCCAACTCGCCTGGAATGTTGTCAAATATTACCGCCGAGATGTTAGGTTGGGGTAGGTTATGTTATATTACGTTATTGATGTATATAAAGGTCCCACGGAGACGTAGAGGCCAACTCGACGGGAATGTTGTCAAATGTTACCGCCGAGATGTTAGGTTGGGTTAGGTTAGGTTATATTACGTTATTGATGTATATAAAGGTCCCACGGAGACGAAGAGGCCAACTCGCCCGGAATGTTGTCAAATATTACCGCCGAGATGATAGGTTGGGTTAGGTTACGTTATATTACGTTATTGATGTATATAAGGGTCCCACGGAGACGGAGAAGCCAACTCGCCTGGAATATTGTCAAATATTACCGCCGAGATGTTAGGTTGGGGTAGGTTATGTTATATTACGTTATTGATGTACATAAAGGTCCCACGGAGACGTAGAGGCCAACTCGACGGGAATGTTGTCAAATGTTACCGCCGAGATGTTAGGTCGGGTTAGGTTAAGTTATATTACGTTATTAATGTATATAAAGGTCCCACGGAGACGGAGAAGCCAACAAGCCAGGAATGTGGTCAAATATTACCGCCGAGATGTTAGGTTGGGTTAGGTTAGGTTATATTACGTTATTGATGTATATAAAGGTCCCACGGAGACGGAGAAGCCAACTCGCCAGGAATGTTGTCAAATATTACCGCCGAGATGTTACGTTGGGTTAGGTTAGGTTATATTACGTTATTGGTGTATATACAGGTCCCACGGAGACGAAGAGGCCAACTCGCCAGGCATTTTTTCAAATATTACCGCCGAGATATTAGATTGGTTTAGGTTAGGTTATATTAGGTTATTGAAGTATATGAAGGTCCCACGTAGACGTAGAGGCCAACAAGCCAGGAATGTCGTCAAATATTACCGCCGAGATGTTAGTTTGGGTTAGGTTAGGTTATATTACGTTATAGATGTATATAAAGGTCCCACGGAGACGGAGAAGCCAACTAGCCTGGAATGTTGTCAAATATTACCGCCGAGATGTTAGGTTGGGGTAGGTTAGGTTATATTACGTTATTGATGTATATAAAGGTCCCACGGAGACGTAGAGGCCAACTCGACAGGAATGTTGTCAAATGTTACCGCCGAGACGTTAGGTTGGGTTAGGTTAAGTTATATTACGTTATTGATGTATATAAAGGTCCCACGGAGACGGAGAAGCCAACTCGACAGGAATGTTGTCAAATATTACCGCCGAGATGTTAGGTTGGGTTAGGTTAGGTTATATTACGTTATTGATGTATATAAAGGTCCCACGGAGACGAAGAGGCCAACTCGCCAGGCATTTTTTCAAATATTACCGCCGAGATATTAGGTTGGATTAGGTTAGGTTAGATTACGTTATTGAAGTATATAAAGGTCCCACGGAGACGTAGAGGCCAACAAGCCAGGAATGTGGTCAAATATTACCGCCGATATGTTAGGTTGGGTTAGGTTAGGTTATATTACGTTATTGATGTATATAAAGGTCCCACGGAGACGGAGAAGCCAACTCGCCAGGAATGTTGACAAATATTACCGCCGAGATGTTAGGTTGGGTTAGGTTAGGTTATATTACGTTATTGGTGTATATACAGGTCCCACGGAGACATAGAGGCCAACAAGACAGGAATGTGGTCAAATATTACCGCCGAGGTGTTAGATTGGGTTAGGTTAGGTTATATTACGTTATTGATGTATATAAAGGTCCCACGGTAACGTAGAGTTCAACTCGCCAGGAATGTTGTCAAATATTAGCGCCGAGATGATAGGTTGGGTTAGGTTAGGTTATACTACGTTATTGATGTATATAAATGTCCCACGGAGACGTAGAGGCCAACTCGTCAGGAATGTTGTCAAATATTACCGCCGAGATGATAGGTTAGGTTAGGATACGTTATATTACGTTATTGATGTATATGAAGGTCAACCGGAGACGTAGAGGCCAATTCGACGGGAATGTTGTCAAATGTTACCGCCGAGATGTTAGGTTGGTTTAGGTTAAGTTATATTACGTTATTGATGTATATAAAGGTCCCACGGAGACGAAGAGGCCAACTCGCCAGGCATTTTTTCAAATATTACCGCCGAGATGTTAGATTGGTTTAGGTTAGGTTATATTACGTTATTGGTGTATATACAGGTCCCACGGAGACGTAGAGGCCAACAAGTCAGGAATGTCGTCAAATATTACCGCCGAGATGTTAGATTGGGTTAGGCTAGCTTATATTATGTTATTGATGTATATAAAGGTCCCACGGAGACGTAGAGGCCAACTCGCCAGGAATGATGTCAAATATTACCGCCGAGATGTTAGCTTGGGTTAGGTTAGCTTAGATTACGTTATTGATGTATATAAAGGTCCCACGGAGACGTAGAGGCCAACTCGCCAGGAATGTTGCCAAATATTACCGCCAAGATGATAGGTTGGGTTAGGTTACGTTATATTACGTTATTGATGTATATAAGGGTCCCACGGAGACGGAGAAGCCAACTCGCCTGGAATGTTGTCAAATATTACCGCCGAGATGTTAGGTTGGGTTAGGTTAGGTTATATTACGTTATTGATGTATATAAAGGTCCCACGGAGACGAAGAGGCCAACTCGCCAGGCATTTTTTCAAATATTACCGCCGAGATGTTAGATTGGTTTAGGATAGGTTATATTACGTTATTGAAGTATATAAAGGTCCCACGTAGACGTAGAGGCCAACAAGCCAGGAATGTCGTCAAATATTACCGCCGAGATGTTAGATTGGGTTAGGCTAGCTTATATTATGTTATTGATGTATATAATGGTCCCACGGAGACGTAGAGGCCAACAAGCCAGGAATGTGGTCAAATATAACCGCCGAGATGTTAGATTGGGATAGACTATCTTATATTATGTTATTGATGTATATAAAGGTCCCACGGAGACGTAGAGGCCAACTCGCCAGGAATGATGTCAAATATTACCGCCGAGATGTTAGCTTGGGTTAGGTTAGCTTAGATTACGTTATTGATGTATATAAAGGTCCCACGGAGACATAGAGGCCAACAAGACAGGAATGTGGTCAAATATTACCGCCGAGGTGTTAGATTGGGTTAGGTTAGGTTATATTACGTTATTGATGTATATAAAGGTCCCACGGTAACGTAGAGTTCAACTCGCCAGGAATGTTGTCAAATATTAGCGCCGAGATGATAGGTTGGGTTAGGTTAGGTTATACTACGTTATTGATGTATATAAATGTCCCACGGAGACGTAGAGGCCAACTCGTCAGGAATGTTGCCAAATATTACCGCCAAGATGATAGGTTGGGTTAGGTTACGTTATATTACGTTATTGATGTATATAAGGGTCCCACGGAGACGGAGAAGCCAACTCGCCTGGAATGTTGTCAAATATTACCGCCGAGATGTTAGGTTGGGTTAGGTTAGGTTATATTACGTTATTGATGTATATAAAGGTCCCACGGAGACGAAGAGGCCAACTCGCCAGGCATTTTTTCAAATATTACCGCCGAGATGTTAGATTGGTTTAGGTTAGGTTATATTACGTTATTGAAGTATATAAAGGTCCCACGTAGACGTAGAGGCCAACAAGCCAGGAATGTCGTCAAATATTACCGCCGAGATGTTAGATTGGGTTAGGCTAGCTTATATTATGTTATTGATGTATATAATGGTCCCACGGAGACGTAGAGGCCAACAAGCCAGGAATGTGGTCAAATATAACCGCCGAGATGTTAGATTGGGATAGACTATCTTATATTATGTTATTGATGTATATAAAGGTCCCACGGAGACGTAGAGGCCAACTCGCCAGGAATGATGTCAAATATTACCGCCGAGATGTTAGCTTGGGTTAGGTTAGCTTAGATTACGTTATTGATGTATATAAAGGTCCCACGGAGACGTAGAGGCCAACTCGCCAGGAATGTTGTCAAATATTACCGCCGAGATGATAGGTTGGGTTAGGTTACGTTATATTACGTTATTGATGTATATAAGGGTCCCACGGAGACGGAGAAGCCAACTCGCCTGGAATGTTGTCAAATATTACCGCCGAGATGTTAGGTTGGGGTAGGTTATGTTATATTACGTTATTGATGTATATAAAGGTCCCACGGAGACGTAGAGGCCAACTCGACAGGAATGTTGTCAAATGTTACCGCCGAGATGTTAGGTCGGGTTAGGTTAAGTTATATTACGTTATTGATGTATATAAAGGTCCCACGGAGACGGAGAAGCCAACAAGCCAGGAATGTGGTCAAATATTACCGCCGAGATGTTAGGTTGGGTTAGGTTAGGTTATATTATGTTATTGATGTATATAAAGGTCCCACGGAGACGTAGAGGCCAACAAGCCAGGAATGTGGTCAAATATTATCGCCGAGATGTTAGGTTGGGTTAGGTTAGGTTATATTACGTTATTGATGTATATAAAGGTCCCACGGAGACGTAGAAGCCAACTCGCTAGGAATGATGTCAAATATTACCGCCGAAATATTAGATTGGGTTAGGTTACGTTATATTACGTTATTGATATATATAAACGTCCCACGGAGACGGAGAAGCCAACTCGACAGGAATGTTGTCAAATGTTACCGCCGAGACGTTAGGTTGGGTTAGGTTAAGTTATATTACGTTATTGATGTATATAAAGGTCCCACGGAGACGGAGAAGCCAACTCGACAGGAATGTTGTCAAATATTACCGCCGAGATGTTAGGTTGGGTTAGGTTAGGTTATATTACGTTATTGATGTATATAAAGGTCCCGCGGAGACGAAGAGGCCAACTCGCCAGGCATTTTTTCAAATATTACCGCCGAGATATTAGGTTGGATTAGGTTAGGTTAGATTACGTTATTGAAGTATATAAAGGTCCCACGGAGACGTAGAGGCCAACAAGCCAGGAATGTGGTCAAATATTACCGCCGATATGTTAGGTTGGGTTAGGTTAGGTTATATTACGTTATTGATGTATATAAAGGTCCCACGGAGACGGAGAAGCCAACTCGCCAGGAATGTTGACAAATATTACCGCCGAGATGTTAGGTTGGGTTAGGTTAGGTTATATTACGTTATTGGTGTATATACAGGTCCCACGGAGACATAGAGGCCAACAAGACAGGAATGTGGTCAAATATTACCGCCTAGGTGTTAGATCGGGTTAGGTTAGGTTATATTACGTTATTGATGTATATAAAGGTCCCACGGTAACGTAGAGTTCAACTCGCCAGGAATGTTGTCAAATATTAGCGCCGAGATGATAGGTTGGGTTAGGTTAGGTTATACTACGTTATTGATGTATATAAATGTCCCACGGAGACGTAGAGGCCAACTCGTCAGGAATGTTGTCAAATATTACCGCCGAGATGATAGGTTGGGTTAGGACACGTTATATTACGTTATTGATGTATATGAAGGTCAACCGGAGACGTAGAGGCCAATTCGACGGGAATGTTGTCAAATGTTACCGCCGAGATGTTAGGTTGGGTTAGGTTAAGTTATATTACGTTATTGATGTATATAAAGGTCCCACGGAGACGGAGAAGCCAACTCGCCAGGAATGTTGTCAAATATTACCGCCTAGATGTTACGTTGGGTTAGGTTAGGTTATATTACGTTATTGATGTATATAAAGGTCCCACGGAGACGAAGAGGCCAACTCGCCAGGCATTTTTTCAAATATTACCGCCGAGATGTTAGATTGGTTTAGGTTAGGTTATATTACGTTATTGAAGTATATAAAGGTCCCACGTAGACGTAGAGGCCAACAAGCCAGGAATGTCGTCAAATATTACCGCCGAGATGTTAGATTGGGTTAGGCTAGCTTATATTATGTTATTGATGTATATAATGGTCCCACGGAGACGTAGATGCCAACAAGCCAGGAATGTGGTCAAATATAACCGCCGAGATGTTAGATTGGGATAGACTATCTTATATTATGTTATTGATGTATATAAACGTCCCACGGAGACGTAGAGGCCAACTCGCCAGGAATGTTGTCAAATATTACCGCCGAGATGTTAGGTTGGGTTAGGTTAGGTTATATTACGTGACTGATGTATATAAAGTTCCCACGGAGACGAAGAGGCCAACTCGCCAGGTATGTTTTCAAATATTACCGCCGAGATGTTAGATTGGCTTAGGTTAGGTTATATTACGTTATTGAAGTATATAAAAGTCCCACGGAGACGTAGAGGCCAACAAGTCAGGAATGTCGTCAAATATTACCGCCGAGATGTTAGATTGGGTTAGGCTAGCTTATATTATGTTATTGATGTATATAAAGGTCCCACGGAGACGTAGAGGCCAACTCGCCAGGAATGATGTCAAATATTACCGCCGAGATGTTAGCTTGGGTTAGGTTAGCTTAGATTACGTTATTGATGTATATAAAGGTCCCACGGAGACGTAGAAGCCAACTCGCCAGGAATGTTGCCAAATATTACCGCCAAGATGATAGGTTGGGTTAGGTTACGTTATATTACGTTATTGATGTATATAAGGGTCCCACGGAGACGGAGAAGCCAACTCGCCTGGAATGTTGTCAAATATTACCGCCGAGATGTTAGGTTGGGTTAGGTTAGGTTATATTACGTTATTGATGTATATAAAGGTCCCACGGAGACGAAGAGGCCAACTCGCCAGGCATTTTTTCAAATATTACCGCCGAGATGTTAGATTGGTTTAGGATAGGTTATATTACGTTATTGAAGTATATAAAGGTCCCACGTAGACGTAGAGGCCAACAAGCCAGGAATGTCGTCAAATATTACCGCCGAGATGTTAGATTGGGTTAGGCTAGCTTATATTATGTTATTGATGTATATAATGGTCCCACGGAGACGTAGAGGCCAACAAGCCAGGAATGTGGTCAAATATAACCGCCGAGATGTTAGATTGGGATAGACTATCTTATATTATGTTATTGATGTATATAAAGGTCCCACGGAGACGTAGAGGCCAACTCGACAGGAATGTTGTCAAATGTTACCGCCGAGATGTTAGGTCGGGTTAGGTTAAGTTATATTACGTTATTGATGTATATAAAGGTCCCACGGAGACGGAGAAGCCAACAAGCCAGGAATGTGGTCAAATATTACCGCCGAGATGTTAGGTTGGGTTAGGTTAGGTTATATTATGTTATTGATGTATATAAAGGTCCCACGGAGACGTAGAGGCCAACAAGCCAGGAATGTGGTCAAATATTATCGCCGAGATGTTAGGTTGGGTTAGGTTAGGTTATATTACGTTATTGATGTATATAAAGGTCCCACGGAGACGTAGAAGCCAACTCGCTAGGAATGATGTCAAATATTACCGCCGAAATATTAGATTGGGTTAGGTTACGTTATATTACGTTATTGATATATATAAACGTCCCACGGAGACGGAGAAGCCAACTCGACAGGAATGTTGTCAAATGTTACCGCCGAGACGTTAGGTTGGGTTAGGTTAAGTTATATTACGTTATTGATGTATATAAAGGTCCCACGGAGACGGAGAAGCCAACTCGACAGGAATGTTGTCAAATATTACCGCCGAGATGTTAGGTTGGGTTAGGTTAGGTTATATTACGTTATTGATGTATATAAAGGTCCCACGGAGACGAAGAGGCCAACTCGCCAGGCATTTTTTCAAATATTACCGCCGAGATATTAGGTTGGATTAGGTTAGGTTAGATTACGTTATTGAAGTATATAAAGGTCCCACGGAGACGTAGAGGCCAACAAGCCAGGAATGTGGTCAAATATTACCGCCGATATGTTAGGTTGGGTTAGGTTAAGTTATATTACGTTATTGATGTATATAAAGGTCCCACGGAGACGGAGAAGCCAACTCGCCAGGAATGTTGACAAATATTACCGCCGAGATGTTAGGTTGGGTTAGGTTAGGTTATATTACGTTATTGGTGTATATACAGGTCCCACGGAGACATAGAGGCCAACAAGACAGGAATGTGGTCAAATATTACCGCCTAGGTGTTAGATCGGGTTAGGTTAGGTTATATTACGTTATTGATGTATATAAAGGTCCCACGGTAACGTAGAGTTCAACTCGCCAGGAATGTTGTCAAATATTAGCGCCGAGATGATAGGTTGGGTTAGGTTAGGTTATACTACGTTATTGATGTATATAAATGTCCCACGGAGACGTAGAGGCCAACTCGTCAGGAATGTTGTCAAATATTACCGCCGAGATGATAGGTTGGGTTAGGACACGTTATATTACGTTATTGATGTATATGAAGGTCAACCGGAGACGTAGAGGCCAATTCGACGGGAATGTTGTCAAATGTTACCGCCGAGATGTTAGGTTGGGTTAGGTTAAGTTATATTACGTTATTGATGTATATAAAGGTCCCACGGAGACGGAGAAGCCAACTCGCCAGGAATGTTGTCAAATATTACCGCCTAGATGTTACGTTGGGTTAGGTTAGGTTATATTACGTTATTGATGTATATAAAGGTCCCACGGAGACGAAGAGGCCAACTCGCCAGGCATTTTTTCAAATATTACCGCCGAGATGTTAGATTGGTTTAGGTTAGGTTATATTACGTTATTGAAGTATATAAAGGTCCCACGTAGACGTAGAGGCCAACAAGCCAGGAATGTCGTCAAATATTACCGCCGAGATGTTAGATTGGGTTAGGCTAGCTTATATTATGTTATTGATGTATATAATGGTCCCACGGAGACGTAGATGCCAACAAGCCAGGAATGTGGTCAAATATAACCGCCGAGATGTTAGATTGGGATAGACTATCTTATATTATGTTATTGATGTATATAAAGGTCCCACGGAGACGTAGAGGCCAACTCGCCAGGAATGTTGTCAAATATTACCGCCGAGATGTTAGGTTGGGTTAGGTTAGGTTATATTACGTGACTGATGTATATAAAGTTCCCACGGAGACGAAGAGGCCAACTCGCCAGGTATGTTTTCAAATATTACCGCCGAGATGTTAGATTGGCTTAGGTTAGGTTATATTACGTTATTGAAGTATATAAAAGTCCCACGGAGACGTAGAGGCCAACAAGTCAGGAATGTCGTCAAATATTACCGCCGAGATGTTAGATTGGGTTAGGCTAGCTTATATTATGTTATTGATGTATATAAAGGTCCCACGGAGACGTAGAGGCCAACTCGCCAGGAATGATGTCAAATATTACCGCCGAGATGTTAGCTTGGGTTAGGTTAGCTTAGATTACGTTATTGATGTACATAAAGGTCCCACGGAGACGTAGAGGCCAACTCGCCAGGAATGTTGTCAAATATTACCGCCGAGATGATAGGTTGGGTTAGGTTACGTTATATTACGTTATTGATGTATATAAGGGTCCCACGGAGACGGAGAAGCCAACTCGCCTGGAATGTTGTCAAATATTACCGCCGAGATGTTAGGTTGGGGTAGGTTATGTTATATTACGTTATTGATGTATATAAAGGTCCCACGGAGACGTAGAGGCCAACTCGACAGGAATGTTGTCAAATGTTACCGCCGAGATGTTAGGTCGGGTTAGGTTAAGTTATATAACGTTATTGATGTATATAAAGGTCCCAAGGAGACGGAGAAGCCAACTCGCCAGGAATGTCGTCAAATATTACCGCCGACATGTTAGATTGGGTTAGGCTAGCTTATATTATGTTATTGATGTATATAAAGGTCCCACGGAGACGGAGAAGCCAACAAGCCAGGAATGTGGTCAAATATTACCGCCGAGATGTTAGGTTGGGTTAGGTTAGGTTATATTACGTTATTGATGTATATAAAGGTCCCACGGAGACGGAGAAGCCAACTCGCCAGGAATGTTGTCAAATATTACCGCCGAAATGTTACGTTGGGTTAGGTTAGGTTATATTACGTTATTGGTGTATATACAGGTCCCACGGAGACGAAGAGGCCAACTCGCCAGGCATTTTTTCAAATATTACCGCCGAGATGTTAGATTGGTTTAGGTTAGGTTATATTAGGTTATTGAAGTATATAAAGGTCCCACGTAGACGTAGAGGCCAACAAGCCAGGAATGTCGTCAAATATTACCGCCGAGATGTTAGATTGGGTTAGGCTAGCTTATATTATGTTATTGATGTATATAAAGGTCCCACGGAGACGTAGATGCCAACTCGCCAGGAATGATGTCAAATATTACCGCCGAGATGTTAGCTTGGGTTAGGTTAGCTTAGATTACGTTATTGATGTATATAAAGGTCCCACGGAGACGTAGAGGCCAACAAGCCAGGAATGTGGTCAAATATTATCGCCGAGATGTTAGGTTGGGTTAGGTTAGGTTATATTACGTTATTGATGTATATAAAGGTCCCACGGAGACGGAGAAGCCAACTCGCCAGGAATGTTGTCAAATATTACCGCCGAGATGTTAGTTTGGGTTAGGTTAGGTTATATTACGTTATAGATGTATATAAAGGTCCCACGGAGACGGAGAAGCCAACTAGCCTGGAATGTTGTCAAATATTACCGCCGAGATGTTAGGTTGGGGTAGGTTAGGTTATATTACGTTATTGATGTATATAAAGGTCCCACGGAGACGTAGAGGCCAACTCGACAGGAATGTTGTCAAATGTTACCGCCGAGACGTTAGGTTGGGTTAGGTTAAGTTATATTACGTTATTGATGTATATAAAGGTCCCACGGAGACGTAGAGGCCAACTCGACAGGAATGTTGTCAAATGTTACCGCCGAGACGTTAGGTTGGGTTAGGTTAAGTTATATTACGTTATTGATGTATATAAAGGTCCCACGGAGACGGAGAAGCCAACTCGACAGGAATGTTGTCAAATATTACCGCCGAGATGTTATGTTGGGTTAGGATACGTTATATTACGTTATTGATGTATATGAAGGTCAACCGGAGACGTAGAGGCCAATTCGACGGGAATGTTGTCAAATGTTACCGCCGAGATGTTAGGTTGGGTTAGGTTAAGTTATATTACGTTATTGATGTATATAAAGGTCCCACGGAGACGGAGAAGCCAACTCGCCAGGAATGTTGTCAAATATTACCGCCTAGATGTTACGTTGGGTTAGGTTAGGTTATATTACGTTATTGATGTATATAAAGGTCCCACGGAGACGAAGAGGCCAACTCGCCAGGCATTTTTTCAAATATTACCGCCGGGATGTTAGATTGGTTTAGGTTAGGTTATATTACGTTATTGAAGTATATAAAGGTCCCACGTAGACGTAGAGGCCAACAAGCCAGGAATGTCGTCAAATATTACCGCCGAGATGTTAGATTGGGTTAGGCTAGCTTATATTATGTTATTGATGTATATAATGGTCCCACGGAGACGTAGATGCCAACAAGCCAGGAATGTGGTCAAATATAACCGCCGAGATGTTAGATTGGTTTAGGTTAGGTTATATTACGTCATTGATGCATATAAAGGTCCCACGGAGACGTAGAGGCCAACTCGCCAGGAATGTTGTCAAATATTACCGCCGAGATGATAGGTTGAGTTAGGTTAGGTTATATTACGTCATTGATGCATATAAAAGTCCCACGGAGACGTAGAGGCCAACTCGCCAGGAATGTTGTCAAATATTACCGCCGAGATGATAGGTTGGGTTAGGTTACGTTATATTACGTTATTGATGTATATAAGGGTCCCACGGAGACGGAGAAGCCAACTCGCCTGGAATGTTGTCAAATATTACCGCCGAGATGTTAGGTTGGTGTAGGTTATGTTATATTACGTTATTGATGTATATAAAGGTCCCACGGAGACGGAGAAGCCAACTAGCCTGGAATGTTGTCAAATATTACCGCCCAGATGTTAGGTTGGGGTAGGTTAGGTTATATTACGTTATTGATGTATATAAAGGTCCCACGGAGACGTAGAGGCCAACTCGACAGGAATGTTGTCAAATGTTACCGCCGAGATGGTAGGTTGGGTTAGGTTAAGTTATATTACGTTATTGATGTATATATAGGTCCCACGGAGACGGAGAAGCCAACTCGCCAGGAATGTTGTCAAATATTACCGCCGAGATGTTAGGTTGGGTTAGGTTAGGTTATATTACGTTATTGATGTATATAAAGGTCCCACGGAGACGAAGAGGCCAACTCGCCAGGCATTTTTTCAAATATTACCGCCGAGATGTTAGGTTGGGTTAGGTTAGGTTGTATTACGTTATTGATGTATATAAAGGTCCCACGGAGACGAAGAGGCCAACTCGCCAGGCATTTTTTCAAATATTACCGCCGAGATATTAGGTTGGATTAGGTTAGGTTAGATTACGTTATTGAAGTATATAAAGGTCCCACGGAGACGTAGAGGCCAACAAGCCAGGAATGTGGTCAAATATTACCGCCGAGATGTTAGGTTGGGTTAGGTTAGGTTATATTACGTTATTGATGTATATAAAGGTCCCACGGAGGCGGAGAAGCCAACTCGCCAGGAATGTTGTCAAATATTACCGCCGAGATGTTAGGTTGGGTTAGGTTAGGTTATATTACGTTATTGGTGTATATACAGGTCCCACGGAGACGTAGAGGCCAACAAGACAGGAATGTGGTCAAATATTACCGCCGAGGTGTTGGATTGGGTTAGGTTAGGTTATATTACGTTATTGATGTATATAAAGGTCCCACGGAGACGTAGAGGCCAACTCGACGGGAATGTTGTCAAATGTTACCGCCGAGATGTTAAGTTGGGTTAGGTTAAGTTATATTACGTTATTGATGTATATAAAGGTCCCACGGAGACGGAGAAGCCAACTCGCCAGGAATGTTCTCACATATTCCTGCCGACATGTTAGGTTGGGTTAGGTTATGTTATAATACGTTATTGATGTATACAAAGGTCCCACGGAGACGTAGAGGCCAACTGGCCAGGTATGTTGTCAAATATTACCGCCGAGATGTTAGGTTGGGTTAGGTTAGGTTATATTACGTTATTAATGTATATGAAGGCCCCACGGAGAGGGAGAAGCCAACTCGCCAGGAATGTGGTCATATATTACCGCCGAGATGTTAGTTTGGGTTAGGTTAGGTTATATACGTTATTGATGTATACAAAGGTCCCACGGAGACGTAGAGGCCAACGCGCCAGGTAAGTTTTCAAATATTACCGCCGAGATATTAGGTTGGATTAGGTTAGGTTATATTACGTTATTGATGTATATAAAGGTCCCACGGAGGCGGAGAAGCCAACTCGCCAGGAATGTTGTCAAATATTACCGCCGAGAAGTTAGGTTGGGTTAGGTTAGGTTATATTACGTTATTGATGTATATAAAGGTCCCACGGAGACGAAGAGGCCAACTCGCCAGGCATTTTTTCAAATATTACCGCCGAGATGTTAGGTTGGGTTAGGTTAGGTTATATTACGTTATTGATGTATATAAAGGTCCCACGGAGACGAAGAGGCCAACTCGCCAGGCATTTTTTCAAATATTACCGCCGAGATATTAGGTTGGATTAGGTTAGGTTAGATTACGTTATTGAAGTATATAAAGGTCCCACGGAGACGTAGAGGCCAACAAGCCAGGAATGTGGTCAAATATTACCGCCGAGATGTTAGGTTGGGTTAGGTTAGGTTATATTACGTTATTGATGTATATAAAGGTCCCACGGAGGCGGAGAAGCCAACTCGCCAGGAATGTTGTCAAATATTACCGCCGAGATGTTAGGTTGGGTTAGGTTAGGTTATATTACGTTATTGGTGTATATACAGGTCCCACGGATACGTAGAGGCCAACAAGACAGGAATGTGGTCAAATATTACCGCCGAGGTGTTGGATTGGGTTAGGTTAGGTTATATTACGTTATTGATGTATATAAAGGTCCCACGGAGACGTAGAGGCCAACTCGACGGGAATGTTGTCAAATGTTACCGCCGAGATGTTAAGTTGGGTTAGGTTAAGTTATATTACGTTATTGATGTATATAAAGGTCCCACGGAGACGGAGAAGCCAACTCGCCAGGAATGTTGTCAAATATTACCGCCGAAATGTTACGTTGGGTTAGGTTAGGTTATATTACGTTATTGGTGTATATACAGGTCCCACGGAGACGAAGAGGCCAACTCGCCAGGCATTTTTTCAAATATTAGCGCCGAGATGTTAGATTGGTTTAGGTTAGGTTATATTAGGTTATTGAAGTATATAAAGGTCCCACGTAGACGTAGAGGCCAACAAGCCAGGAATGTCGTCAAATATTACCGCCGAGATGTTAGATTGGGTTAGGCTAGCTTATATTATGTTATTGATGTATATAAAGGTCCCACGGAGACGTAGAGGCCAACTCGCCAGGAATGATGTCAAATATTACCGCCGAGATGTTAGCTTGGGTTAGGTTAGCTTAGATTACGTTATTGATGTATATAAAGGTCCCACGGAGACGTAGAGGCCAACAAGCCAGGAATGTGGTCAAATATTATCGCCGAGATGTTAGGTTGGGTTAGGTTAGGTTATATTACGTTATTGATGTATATAAAGGTCCCACGGAGACGGAGAAGCCAACTCGCCAGGAATGTTGTCAAATATTACCGCCGAGATGTTAGTTTGGGTTAGGTTAGGTTATATTACGTTATAGATGTATATAAAGGTCCCACGGAGACGGAGAAGCCAACTAGCCTGGAATGTTGTCAAATATTACCGCCGAGATGTTAGGTTGGGGTAGGTTAGGTTATATTACGTTATTGATGTATATAAAGGTCCCACGGAGACGTAGAGGCCAACTCGACAGGAATGTTGTCAAATGTTACCGCCGAGACGTTAGGTTGGGTTAGGTTAAGTTATATTACGTTATTGATGTATATAAAGGTCCCACGGAGACGTAGAGGCCAACTCGACAGGAATGTTGTCAAATGTTACCGCCGAGACGTTAGGTTGGGTTAGGTTAAGTTATATTACGTTATTGATGTATATAAAGGTCCCACGGAGACGGAGAAACCAACTCGACAGGAATGTTGTCAAATATTACCGCCGAGATGTTAGGTTGGGTTAGGATACGTTATATTACGTTATTGAAGTATATAAAGGTCCCACGTAGACGTAGAGGCCAACAAGCCAGGAATGTCGTCAAATATTACCGCCGAGATGTTAGATTGGGTTAGGCTAGCTTATATTATGTTATTGATGTATATAATGGTCCCACGGAGACGTAGATGCCAACAAGCCAGGAATGTGGTCAAATATAACCGCCGAGATGTTAGATTGGGATAGACTATCTTATATTATGTTATTGATGTATATAAAGGTCCCACGGAGACGAAGAGGCCAACTCGCCAGGCATTTTTTCAAATATTACCGCCGAGATGTTAGATTGGTTTAGGTTAGGTTATATTACGTTATTGAAGTATATAAAGGTCCCACGTAGACGTAGAGGCCAACTCGCCAGGAATGTTGTCAAATATTACCGCCGAGATGTTAGGTTGGGTTAGGTTAGGTTATATTACGTGACTGATGTATATAAAGTTCCCACGGAGACGAAGAGGCCAACTCGCCAGGTATGTTTTCAAATATTACCGCCGAGATGTTAGATTGGCTTAGGTTAGGTTATATTACGTTATTGAAGTATATAAAAGTCCCACGGAGACGTAGAGGCCAACAAGTCAGGAATGTCGTCAAATATTACCGCCGAGATGTTAGATTGGGTTAGGCTAGCTTATATTATGTTATTGATGTATATAAAGGTCCCACGGAGACGTAGAGGCCAACTCGCCAGGAATGATGTCAAATATTACCGCCGAGATGTTAGCTTGGGTTAGGTTAGCTTAGATTACGTTATTGATGTATATAAAGGTCCCACGGAGACGTAGAGGCCAACTCGCCAGGAATGTGGTCAAATATTACCGCCGAGATGTTAGGTTGGGTTAGGTTAGGTTATATTACGTTATTGATGTATATAAAGGTCCCACGGAGGCGGAGAAGCCAACTAGCCTGGAATGTTGTCAAATATTACCGCCCAGATGTTAGGTTGGGGTAGGTTAGGTTATATTACGTTATTGATGTATATAAAGGTCCCACGGAGACGTAGAGGCCAACTCGACAGGAATGTTGTCAAATGTTACCGCCGAGATGGTAGGTTGGGTTAGGTTAAGTTATATTACGTTATTGATGTATATATAGGTCCCACGGAGACGGAGAAGCCAACTCGCCAGGAATGTTGTCAAATATTACCGCCGAGATGTTAGGTTGGGTTAGGTTAGGTTATATTACGTTATTGATGTATATAAAGGTCCCACGGAGACGAAGAGGCCAACTCGCCAGGCATTTTTTCAAATATTACCGCCGAGATGTTAGGTTGGGTTAGGTTAGGTTGTATTACGTTATTGATGTATATAAAGGTCCCACGGAGACGAAGAGGCCAACTCGCCAGGCATTTTTTCAAATATTACCGCCGAGATATTAGGTTGGATTAGGTTAGGTTAGATTACGTTATTGAAGTATATAAAGGTCCCACGGAGACGTAGAGGCCAACAAGCCAGGAATGTGGTCAAATATTACCGCCGAGATGTTAGGTTGGGTTAGGTTAGGTTATATTACGTTATTGATGTATATAAAGGTCCCACGGAGGCGGAGAAGCCAACTCGCCAGGAATGTTGTCAAATATTACCGCCGAGATGTTAGGTTGGGTTAGGTTAGGTTATATTACGTTATTGGTGTATATACAGGTCCCACGGAGACGTAGAGGCCAACAAGACAGGAATGTGGTCAAATATTACCGCCGAGGTGTTGGATTGGGTTAGGTTAGGTTATATTACGTTATTGATGTATATAAAGGTCCCACGGAGACGTAGAGGCCAACTCGACGGGAATGTTGTCAAATGTTACCGCCGAGATGTTAAGTTGGGTTAGGTTAAGTTATATTACGTTATTGATGTATATAAAGGTCCCACGGAGACGGAGAAGCCAACTCGCCAGGAATGTTCTCACATATTCCTGCCGACATGTTAGGTTGGGTTAGGTTATGTTATACTACGTTATTGATGTATACAAAGGTCCCACGGAGACGTAGAGGCCAACTGGCCAGGTATGTTGTCAAATATTACCGCCGAGATGTTAGGTTGGGTTAGGTTAGGTTATATTACGTTATTAATGTATATGAAGGCCCCACGGAGAGGGAGAAGCCAACTCGCCAGGAATGTGGTCATATATTACCGCCGAGATGTTAGTTTGGGTTAGGTTAGGTTATATACGTTATTGATGTATACAAAGGTCCCACGGAGACGTAGAGGCCAACGCGCCAGGTAAGTTTTCAAATATTACCGCCGAGATATTAGGTTGGATTAGGTTAGGTTATATTACGTTATTGATGTATATAAAGGTCCCACGGAGGCGGAGAAGCCAACTCGCCAGGAATGTTGTCAAATATTACCGCCGAGAAGTTAGGTTGGGTTAGGTTAGGTTATATTACGTTATTGATGTATATAAAGGTCCCACGGAGACGAAGAGGCCAACTCGCCAGGCATTTTTTCAAATATTACCGCCGAGATGTTAGGTTGGGTTAGGTTAGGTTATATTACGTTATTGATGTATATAAAGGTCCCACGGAGACGAAGAGGCCAACTCGCCAGGCATTTTTTCAAATATTACCGCCGAGATATTAGGTTGGATTAGGTTAGGTTAGATTACGTTATTGAAGTATATAAAGGTCCCACGGAGACGTAGAGGCCAACAAGCCAGGAATGTGGTCAAATATTACCGCCGAGATGTTAGGTTGGGTTAGGTTAGGTTATATTACGTTATTGATGTATATAAAGGTCCCACGGAGGCGGAGAAGCCAACTCGCCAGGAATGTTGTCAAATATTACCGCCGAGATGTTAGGTTGGGTTAGGTTAGGTTATATTACGTTATTGGTGTATATACAGGTCCCACGGATACGTAGAGGCCAACAAGACAGGAATGTGGTCAAATATTACCGCCGAGGTGTTGGATTGGGTTAGGTTAGGTTATATTACGTTATTGATGTATATAAAGGTCCCACGGAGACGTAGAGGCCAACTCGACGGGAATGTTGTCAAATGTTACCGCCGAGATGTTAAGTTGGGTTAGGTTAAGTTATATTACGTTATTGATGTATATAAAGGTCCCACGGAGACGGAGAAGCCAACTCGCCAGGAATGTTGTCAAATATTACCGCCGAAATGTTACGTTGGGTTAGGTTAGGTTATATTACGTTATTGGTGTATATACAGGTCCCACGGAGACGAAGAGGCCAACTCGCCAGGCATTTTTTCAAATATTAGCGCCGAGATGTTAGATTGGTTTAGGTTAGGTTATATTAGGTTATTGAAGTATATAAAGGTCCCACGTAGACGTAGAGGCCAACAAGCCAGGAATGTCGTCAAATATTACCGCCGAGATGTTAGATTGGGTTAGGCTAGCTTATATTATGTTATTGATGTATATAAAGGTCCCACGGAGACGTAGAGGCCAACTCGCCAGGAATGATGTCAAATATTACCGCCGAGATGTTAGCTTGGGTTAGGTTAGCTTAGATTACGTTATTGATGTATATAAAGGTCCCACGGAGACGTAGAGGCCAACAAGCCAGGAATGTGGTCAAATATTATCGCCGAGATGTTAGGTTGGGTTAGGTTAGGTTATATTACGTTATTGATGTATATAAAGGTCCCACGGAGACGGAGAAGCCAACTCGCCAGGAATGTTGTCAAATATTACCGCCGAGATGTTAGTTTGGGTTAGGTTAGGTTATATTACGTTATAGATGTATATAAAGGTCCCACGGAGACGGAGAAGCCAACTAGCCTGGAATGTTGTCAAATATTACCGCCGAGATGTTAGGTTGGGGTAGGTTAGGTTATATTACGTTATTGATGTATATAAAGGTCCCACGGAGACGTAGAGGCCAACTCGACAGGAATGTTGTCAAATGTTACCGCCGAGACGTTAGGTTGGGTTAGGTTAAGTTATATTACGTTATTGATGTATATAAAGGTCCCACGGAGACGGAGAAACCAACTCGACAGGAATGTTGTCAAATATTACCGCCGAGATGTTAGGTTGGGTTAGGATACGTTATATTACGTTATTGAAGTATATAAAGGTCCCACGTAGACGTAGAGGCCAACAAGCCAGGAATGTCGTCAAATATTACCGCCGAGATGTTAGATTGGGTTAGGCTAGCTTATATTATGTTATTGATGTATATAATGGTCCCACGGAGACGTAGATGCCAACAAGCCAGGAATGTGGTCAAATATAACCGCCGAGATGTTAGATTGGGATAGACTATCTTATATTATGTTATTGATGTATATAAAGGTCCCACGGAGACGAAGAGGCCAACTCGCCAGGCATTTTTTCAAATATTACCGCCGAGATGTTAGATTGGTTTAGGTTAGGTTATATTACGTTATTGAAGTATATAAAGGTCCCACGTAGACGTAGAGGCCAACTCGCCAGGAATGTTGTCAAATATTACCGCCGAGATGTTAGGTTGGGTTAGGTTAGGTTATATTACGTGACTGATGTATATAAAGTTCCCACGGAGACGAAGAGGCCAACTCGCCAGGTATGTTTTCAAATATTACCGCCGAGATGTTAGATTGGCTTAGGTTAGGTTATATTACGTTATTGAAGTATATAAAAGTCCCACGGAGACGTAGAGGCCAACAAGTCAGGAATGTCGTCAAATATTACCGCCGAGATGTTAGATTGGGTTAGGCTAGCTTATATTATGTTATTGATGTATATAAAGGTCCCACGGAGACGTAGAGGCCAACTCGCCAGGAATGATGTCAAATATTACCGCCGAGATGTTAGCTTGGGTTAGGTTAGCTTAGATTACGTTATTGATGTATATAAAGGTCCCACGGAGACGTAGAGGCCAACTCGCCAGGAATGTTGTCAAATATTACCGCCGAGATGATAGGTTGGGTTAGGTTACGTTATATTACGTTATTGATGTATATAAGGGTCCCACGGAGACGGAGAAGCCAACTCGCCTGGAATGTTGTCAAATATTACCGCCGAGATGTTAGGTTGGGGTAGGTTATGTTATATTACGTTATTGATGTATATAAAGGTCCCACGGAGACGTAGAGGCCAACTCGACAGGAATGTTGTCAAATGTTACCGCCGAGATGTTAGGTCGGGTTAGGTTAAGTTATATAACGTTATTGATGTATATAAAGGTCCCAAGGAGACGGAGAAGCCAACTCGCCAGGAATGTCGTCAAATATTACCGCCGACATGTTAGATTGGGTTAGGCTAGCTTATATTATGTTATTGATGTATATAAAGGTCCCACGGAGACGGAGAAGCCAACAAGCCAGGAATGTGGTCAAATATTACCGCCGAGATGTTAGGTTGGGTTAGGTTAGGTTATATTACGTTATTGATGTATATAAAGGTCCCACGGAGACGGAGAAGCCAACTCGCCAGGAATGTTGTCAAATATTACCGCCGAAATGTTACGTTGGGTTAGGTTAGGTTATATTACGTTATTGGTGTATATACAGGTCCCACGGAGACGAAGAGGCCAACTCGCCAGGCATTTTTTCAAATATTACCGCCGAGATGTTAGATTGGTTTAGGTTAGGTTATATTAGGTTATTGAAGTATATAAAGGTCCCACGTAGACGTAGAGGCCAACAAGCCAGGAATGTCGTCAAATATTACCGCCGAGATGTTAGATTGGGTTAGGCTAGCTTATATTATGTTATTGATGTATATAAAGGTCCCACGGAGACGTAGAGGCCAACTCGCCAGGAATGATGTCAAATATTACCGCCGAGATGTTAGCTTGGGTTAGGTTAGCTTAGATTACGTTATTGATGTATATAAAGGTCCCACGGAGACGTAGAGGCCAACAAGCCAGGAATGTGGTCAAATATTATCGCCGAGATGTTAGGTTGGGTTAGGTTAGGTTATATTACGTTATTGATGTATATAAAGGTCCCACGGAGACGGAGAAGCCAACTCGCCAGGAATGTTGTCAAATATTACCGCCGAGATGTTAGTTTGGGTTAGGTTAGGTTATATTACGTTATAGATGTATATAAAGGTCCCACGGAGACGGAGAAGCCAACTAGCCTGGAATGTTGTCAAATATTACCGCCGAGATGTTAGGTTGGGGTAGGTTAGGTTATATTACGTTATTGATGTATATAAAGGTCCAACGGAGACGTAGAGGCCAACTCGACAGGAATGTTGTCAAATGTTACCGCCGAGACGTTAGGTTGGGTTAGGTTAAGTTATATTACGTTATTGATGTATATAAAGGTCCCACGGAGACGTAGAGGCCAACAAGCCAGGAATGTGGTCAAATATTACCGCCGAGATGTTAGGTTGGGTTAGGTTAGGTTATATTACGTTATTGATGTATATAAAGGTCCCACGGAGGCGGAGAAGCCAACTCGCCAGGAATGTTGTCAAATATTACCGCCGAGATGTTAGGTTGGGTTAGGTTAGGTTATATTACGTTATTGGTGTATATACAGGTCCCACGGATACGTAGAGGCCAACAAGACAGGAATGTGGTCAAATATTACCGCCGAGGTGTTGGATTGGGTTAGGTTAGGTTATATTACGTTATTGATGTATATAAAGGTCCCACGGAGACGTAGAGGCCAACTCGACGGGAATGTTGTCAAATGTTACCGCCGAGATGTTAAGTTGGGTTAGGTTAAGTTATATTACGTTATTGATGTATATAAAGGTCCCACGGAGACGGAGAAGCCAACTCGCCAGGAATGTTGTCAAATATTACCGCCGAAATGTTACGTTGGGTTAGGTTAGGTTATATTACGTTATTGGTGTATATACAGGTCCCACGGAGACGAAGAGGCCAACTCGCCAGGCATTTTTTCAAATATTAGCGCCGAGATGTTAGATTGGTTTAGGTTAGGTTATATTAGGTTATTGAAGTATATAAAGGTCCCACGTAGACGTAGAGGCCAACAAGCCAGGAATGTCGTCAAATATTACCGCCGAGATGTTAGATTGGGTTAGGCTAGCTTATATTATGTTATTGATGTATATAAAGGTCCCACGGAGACGTAGAGGCCAACTCGCCAGGAATGATGTCAAATATTACCGCCGAGATGTTAGCTTGGGTTAGGTTAGCTTAGATTACGTTATTGATGTATATAAAGGTCCCACGGAGACGTAGAGGCCAACAAGCCAGGAATGTGGTCAAATATTATCGCCGAGATGTTAGGTTGGGTTAGGTTAGGTTATATTACGTTATTGATGTATATAAAGGTCCCACGGAGACGGAGAAGCCAACTCGCCAGGAATGTTGTCAAATATTACCGCCGAGATGTTAGTTTCGGTTAGGTTAGGTTATATTACGTTATAGATGTATATAAAGGTCCCACGGAGACGGAGAAGCCAACTAGCCTGGAATGTTGTCAAATATTACCGCCGAGATGTTAGGTTGGGGTAGGTTAGGTTATATTACGTTATTGATGTATATAAAGGTCCCACGGAGACGTAGAGGCCAACTCGACAGGAATGTTGTCAAACGTTACCGCCGAGACGTTAGGTTGGGTTAGGTTAAGTTATATTACGTTATTGATGTATATAAAGGTCCCACGGAGACGTAGAGGCCAACTCGACAGGAATGTCGTCAAATATTACCGCCGAGATGTTAGATTGGGTTAGGCTAGCTTATATTATGTTATTGATGTATATAATGGTCCCACGGAGACGTAGATGCCAACAAGCCAGGAATGTGGTCAAATATAACCGCCGAGATGTTAGATTGGGATAGACTATCTTATATTATGTTATTGATGTATATAAAGGTCCCACGGAGACGTAGAGGCCAACTCGCCAGGAATGTTGTCAAATATTACCGCCGAGATGTTAGGTTGGGTTAGGTTAGGTTATATTACGTGACTGATGTATATAAAGGTCCCACGGAGACGTAGAGGCCAACTCGCCAGGAATGTTGTCAAATATTACCGCCGAGATGATAGGTTGGGTTAGGTTACGTTATATTACGTTATTGATGTATATAAGGGTCCCACGGAGACGGAGAAGCCAACTCGCCTGGAATGTTGTCAAATATTACCGCCGAGATGTTAGGTTGGGGTAGGTTATGTTATATTACGTTATTGATGTATATAAAGGTCCCACGGAGACGTAGAGGCCAACTCGACAGGAATGTTGTCAAATGTTACCGCCGAGATGTTAGGTCGGGTTAGGTTAAGTTATATAACGTTATTGATGTATATAAAGGTCCCAAGGAGACGGAGAAGCCAACTCGCCAGGAATGTCGTCAAATATTACCGCCGACATGTTAGATTGGGTTAGGCTAGCTTATATTATGTTATTGATGTATATAAAGGTCCCACGGAGACGGAGAAGCCAACAAGCCAGGAATGTGGTCAAATATTACCGCCGAGATGTTAGGTTGGGTTAGGTTAGGTTATATTACGTTATTGATGTATATAAAGGCCCCACGGAGACGGAGAAGCCAACTCGCCAGGAATGTTGTCAAATATTACCGCCGAAATGTTACGTTGGGTTAGGTTAGGTTATATTACGTTATTGGTGTATATACAGGTCCCACGGAGACGAAGAGGCCAACTCGCCAGGCATTTTTTCAAATATTACCGCCGAGATGTTAGATTGGTTTAGGTTAGGTTATATTAGGTTATTGAAGTATATAAAGGTCCCACGTAGATGTAGAGGCCAACAAGCCAGGAATGTCGTCAAATATTACCGCCGAGATGTTAGATTGGGTTAGGCTAGCTTATATTATGTTATTGATGTATATAAAGGTCCCACGGAGACGTAGAGGCCAACTCGCCAGGAATGATGTCAAATATTACCGCCGAGATGTTAGCTTGGGTTAGGTTAGCTTAGATTACGTTATTGATGTATATAAAGGTCCCACGGAGACGTAGAGGCCAACAAGCCAGGAATGTGGTCAAATATTATCGCCGAGATGTTAGGTTGGGTTAGGTTAGGTTATATTACGTTATTGATGTATATAAAGGTCCCACGGAGACGGAGAAGCCAACTCGCCAGGAATGTTGTCAAATATTACCGCCGAGATGTTAGTTTGGGTTAGGTTAGGTTATATTACGTTATAGATGTATATAAAGGTCCCACGGAGACGGAGAAGCCAACTAGCCTGGAATGTTGTCAAATATTACCGCCGAGATGTTAGGTTGGGGTAGGTTAGGTTATATTACGTTATTGATGTATATAAAGGTCCCACGGAGACGTAGAGGCCAACTCGACAGGAATGTTGTCAAATGTTACCGCCGAGACGTTAGGTTGGGTTAGGTTAAGTTATATTACGTTATTGATGTATATAAAGGTCCCACGGAGACGTAGAGGCCAACAAGCCAGGAATGTGGTCAAATATTACCGCCGAGATGTTAGGTTGGGTTAGGTTAGGTTATATTACGTTATTGATGTATATAAAGGTCCCACGGAGGCGGAGAAGCCAACTCGCCAGGAATGTTGTCAAATATTACCGCCGAGATGTTAGGTTGGGTTAGGTTAGGTTATATTACGTTATTGGTGTATATACAGGTCCCACGGATACGTAGAGGCCAACAAGACAGGAATGTGGTCAAATATTACCGCCGAGGTGTTGGATTGGGTTAGGTTAGGTTATATTACGTTATTGATGTATATAAAGGTCCCACGGAGACGTAGAGGCCAACTCGACGGGAATGTTGTCAAATGTTACCGCCGAGATGTTAAGTTGGGTTAGGTTAAGTTATATTACGTTATTGATGTATATAAAGGTCCCACGGAGACGAAGAGGCCAACTCGCCAGGCATTTTTTCAAATATTAGCGCCGAGATGTTAGATTGGTTTAGGTTAGGTTATATTAGGTTATTGAAGTATATAAAGGTCCCACGTAGACGTAGAGGCCAACAAGCCAGGAATGTCGTCAAATATTACCGCCGAGATGTTAGATTGGGTTAGGCTAGCTTATATTATGTTATTGATGTATATAAAGGTCCCACGGAGACGTAGAGGCCAACTCGCCAGGAATGATGTCAAATATTACCGCCGAGATGTTAGCTTGGGTTAGGCTAGCTTATATTATGTTATTGATGTATATAAAGGTCCCACGGAGACGTAGAGGCCAACTCGCCAGGAATGATGTCAAATATTACCGCCGAGATGTTAGCTTGGGTTAGGTTAGCTTAGATTACGTTATTGATGTATATAAAGGTCCCACGGAGACGTAGAGGCCAACAAGCCAGGAATGTGGTCAAATATTATCGCCGAGATGTTAGGTTGGGTTAGGTTAGGTTATATTACGTTATTGATGTATATAAAGGTCCCACGGAGACGGAGAAGCCAACTCGCCAGGAATGTTGTCAAATATTACCGCCGAGATGTTAGTTTGGGTTAGGTTAGGTTATATTACGTTATAGATGTATATAAAGGTCCCACGGAGACGGAGAAGCCAACTAGCCTGGAATGTTGTCAAATATTACCGCCGAGATGTTAGGTTGGGGTAGGTTAGGTTATATTACGTTATTGATGTATATAAAGGTCCCACGGAGACGTAGAGGCCAACTCGACAGGAATGTTGTCAAACGTTACCGCCGAGACGTTAGGTTGGGTTAGGTTAAGTTATATTACGTTATTGATGTATATAAAGGTCCCACGGAGACGTAGAGGCCAACTCGACAGGAATGTTGTCAAATGTTACCGCCGAGACGTTAGGTTGGGTTAGGTTAAGTTATATTACGTTATTGATGTATATAAAGGTCCCACGGAGACGGAGAAGCCAACTCGACAGGAATGTTGTCAAATATTACCGCCGAGATGTTAGGTTGGGTTAGGATACGTTATATTACGTTATTGATGTATATGAAGGTCAACCGGAGACGTAGAGGCCAATTCGACGGGAATGTTGTCAAATGTTACCGCCGAGATGTTAGGTTGGGTTAGGTTAAGTTATATTACGTTATTGATGTATATAAAGGTCCCACGGAGACGGAGAAGCCAACTCGCCAGGAATGTTGTCAAATATTACCGCCTAGATGTTACGTTGGGTTAGGTTAGGTTATATTACGTTATTGATGTATATAAAGGTCCCACGGAGACGAAGAGGCCAACTCGCCAGGCATTTTTTCAAATATTACTGCCGAGATGTTAGATTGGTTTAGGTTAGGTTATATTACGTTATTGAAGTATATAAAGGTCCCACGTAGACGTAGAGGCCAACAAGCCAGGAATGTCGTCAAATATTACCGCCGAGATGTTAGATTGGGTTAGGCTAGCTTATATTATGTTATTGATGTATATAATGGTCCCACGGAGACGTAGATGCCAACAAGCCAGGAATGTGGTCAAATATAACCGCCGAGATGTTAGATTGGGATAGACTATCTTATATTATGTTATTGATGTATATAAAGGTCCCACGGAGACGTAGAGGCCAACTCGCCAGGAATGTTGTCAAATATTACCGCCGAGATGTTAGGTTGGGTTAGGTTAGGTTATATTACGTGACTGATGTATATAAAGTTCCCACGGAGACGAAGAGGCCAACTCGCCAGGTATGTTTTCAAATATTACCGCCGAGATGTTAGATTGGCTTAGGTTAGGTTATATTACGTTATTGAAGTATATAAAAGTCCCACGGAGACGTAGAGGCCAACAAGTCAGGAATGTCGTCAAATATTACCGCCGAGATGTTAGATTGGGTTAGGCTAGCTTATATTATGTTATTGATGTATATAAAGGTCCCACGGAGACGTAGAGGCCAACTCGCCAGGAATGATGTCAAATATTACCGCCGAGATGTTAGCTTGGGTTAGGTTAGCTTAGATTACGTTATTGATGTATATAAAGGTCCCACGGAGACGTAGAGGCCAACTCGCCAGGAATGTTGTCAAATATTACCGCCGAGATGATAGGTTGGGTTAGGTTACGTTATATTACGTTATTGATGTATATAAGGGTCCCACGGAGACGGAGAAGCCAACTCGCCTGGAATGTTGTCAAATATTACCGCCGAGATGTTAGGTTGGGGTAGGTTATGTTATATTACGTTATTGATGTATATAAAGGTCCCACGGAGACGTAGAGGCCAACTCGACAGGAATGTTGTCAAATATTACCGCCGAGATGTTAGGTTGGGGTAGGTTAGGTTATATTACGTTATTGATGTATATAAAGGTCCCACGGAGACGTAGAGGCCAACTCGACAGGAATGTTGTCAAATGTTACCGCCGAGACGTTAGGTTGGGTTAGGTTAAGTTATATTACGTTATTGATGTATATAAAGGTCCCACGGAGACGTAGAGGCCAACAAGCCAGGAATGTGGTCAAATATTACCGCCGAGATGTTAGGTTGGGTTAGGTTAGGTTATATTACGTTATTGATGTATATAAAGGTCCCACGGAGGCGGAGAAGCCAACTCGCCAGGAATGTTGTCAAATATTACCGCCGAGATGTTAGGTTGGGTTAGGTTAGGTTATATTACGTTATTGGTGTATATACAGGTCCCACGGATACGTAGAGGCCAACAAGACAGGAATGTGGTCAAATATTACCGCCGAGGTGTTGGATTGGGTTAGGTTAGGTTATATTACGTTATTGATGTATATAAAGGTCCCACGGAGACGTAGAGGCCAACTCGACGGGAATGTTGTCAAATGTTACCGCCGAGATGTTAAGTTGGGTTAGGTTAAGTTATATTACGTTATTGATGTATATAAAGGTCCCACGGAGACGGAGAAGCCAACTCGCCAGGAATGTTGTCAAATATTACCGCCGAAATGTTACGTTGGGTTAGGTTAGGTTATATTACGTTATTGGTGTATATACAGGTCCCACGGAGACGAAGAGGCCAACTCGCCAGGCATTTTTTCAAATATTAGCGCCGAGATGTTAGATTGGTTTAGGTTAGGTTATATTAGGTTATTGAAGTATATAAAGGTCCCACGTAGACGTAGAGGCCAACAAGCCAGGAATGTCGTCAAATATTACCGCCGAGATGTTAGATTGGGTTAGGCTAGCTTATATTATGTTATTGATGTATATAAAGGTCCCACGGAGACGTAGAGGCCAACTCGCCAGGAATGATGTCAAATATTACCGCCGAGATGTTAGCTTGGGTTAGGTTAGCTTAGATTACGTTATTGATGTATATAAAGGTCCCACGGAGACGTAGAGGCCAACAAGCCAGGAATGTGGTCAAATATTATCGCCGAGATGTTAGGTTGGGTTAGGTTAGGTTATATTACGTTATTGATGTATATAAAGGTCCCACGGAGACGGAGAAGCCAACTCGCCAGGAATGTTGTCAAATATTACCGCCGAGATGTTAGTTTGGGTTAGGTTAGGTTATATTACGTTATAGATGTATATAAAGGTCCCACGGAGACGGAGAAGCCAACTAGCCTGGAATGTTGTCAAATATTACCGCCGAGATGTTAGGTTGGGGTAGGTTAGGTTATATTACGTTATTGATGTATATAAAGGTCCCACGGAGACGTAGAGGCCAACTCGACAGGAATGTTGTCAAACGTTACCGCCGAGACGTTAGGTTGGGTTAGGTTAAGTTATATTACGTTATTGATGTATATAAAGGTCCCACGGAGACGTAGAGGCCAACTCGACAGGAATGTTGTCAAATGTTACCGCCGAGACGTTAGGTTGGGTTAGGTTAAGTTATATTACGTTATTGATGTATATAAAGGTCCCACGGAGACGGAGAAGCCAACTCGACAGGAATGTTGTCAAATATTACCGCCGAGATGTTAGGTTGGGTTAGGATACGTTATATTACGTTATTGATGTATATGAAGGTCAACCGGAGACGTAGAGGCCAATTCGACGGGAATGTTGTCAAATGTTACCGCCGAGATGTTAGGTTGGGTTAGGTTAAGTTATATTACGTTATTGATGTATATAAAGGTCCCACGGAGACGGAGAAGCCAACTCGCCAGGAATGTTGTCAAATATTACCGCCTAGATGTTACGTTGGGTTAGGTTAGGTTATATTACGTTATTGATGTATATAAAGGTCCCACGGAGACGAAGAGGCCAACTCGCCAGGCATTTTTTCAAATATTACTGCCGAGATGTTAGATTGGTTTAGGTTAGGTTATATTACGTTATTGAAGTATATAAAGGTCCCACGTAGACGTAGAGGCCAACAAGCCAGGAATGTCGTCAAATATTACCGCCGAGATGTTAGATTGGGTTAGGCTAGCTTATATTATGTTATTGATGTATATAATGGTCCCACGGAGACGTAGATGCCAACAAGCCAGGAATGTGGTCAAATATAACCGCCGAGATGTTAGATTGGGATAGACTATCTTATATTATGTTATTGATGTATATGAAGGTCCCACGGAGACGTAGAGGCCAACTCGCCAGGAATGTTGTCAAATATTACCGCCGAGATGTTAGGTTGGGTTAGGTTAGGTTATATTACGTGACTGATGTATATAAAGTTCCCACGGAGACGAAGAGGCCAACTCGCCAGGTATGTTTTCAAATATTACCGCCGAGATGTTAGATTGGCTTAGGTTAGGTTATATTACGTTATTGAAGTATATAAAAGTCCCACGGAGACGTAGAGGCCAACAAGTCAGGAATGTCGTCAAATATTACCGCCGAGATGTTAGATTGGGTTAGGCTAGCTTATATTATGTTATTGATGTATATAAAGGTCCCACGGAGACGTAGAGGCCAACTCGCCAGGAATGATGTCAAATATTACCGCCGAGATGTTAGCTTGGGTTAGGTTAGCTTAGATTACGTTATTGATGTATATAAAGGTCCCACGGAGACGTAGAGGCCAACTCGCCAGGAATGTTGTCAAATATTACCGCCGAGATGATAGGTTGGGTTAGGTTACGTTATATTACGTTATTGATGTATATAAGGGTCCCACGGAGACGGAGAAGCCAACTCGCCTGGAATGTTGTCAAATATTACCGCCGAGATGTTAGGTTGCGGTAGGTTATGTTATATTACGTTATTGATGTATATAAAGGTCCCACGGAGACGTAGAGGCCAACTCGACAGGAATGTTGTCAAATGTTACCGCCGAGATGTTAGGTCGGGTTAGGTTAAGTTATATAACGTTATTGATGTATATAAAGGTCCCAAGGAGACGGAGAAGCCAACTCGCCAGGAATGTCGTCAAATATTACCGCCGACATGTTAGATTGGGTTAGGCTAGCTTATATTATGTTATTGATGTATATAAAGGTCCCACGGAGACGGAGAAGCCAACAAGCCAGGAATGTGGTCAAATATTACCGCCGAGATGTTAGGTTGGGTTAGGTTAGGTTATATTACGTTATTGATGTATATAAAGGTCCCACGGAGACGGAGAAGCCAACTCGCCAGGAATGTTGTCAAATATTACCGCCGAAATGTTACGTTGGGTTAGGTTAGGTTATATTACGTTATTGGTGTATATACAGGTCCCACGGAGACGAAGAGGCCAACTCGCCAGGCATTTTTTCAAATATTACCGCCGAGATGTTAGATTGGTTTAGGTTAGGTTATATTAGGTTATTGAAGTATATAAAGGTCCCACGTAGACGTAGAGGCCAACAAGCCAGGAATGTCGTCAAATATTACCGCCGAGATGTTAGATTGGGTTAGGCTAGCTTATATTATGTTATTGATGTATATAAAGGTCCCACGGAGACGTAGAGGCCAACTCGCCAGGAATGATGTCAAATATTACCGCCGAGATGTTAGCTTGGGTTAGGTTAGCTTAGATTACGTTATTGATGTATATAAAGGTCCCACGGAGACGTAGAGGCCAACAAGCCAGGAATGTGGTCAAATATTATCGCCGAGATGTTAGGTTGGGTTAGGTTAGGTTATGTTACGTTATTGATGTATATAAAGGTCCCACGGAGACGGAGAAGCCAACTCGCCAGGAATGTTGTCAAATATTACCGCCGAGATGTTAGTTTGGGTTAGGTTAGGTTATATTACGTTATAGATGTATATAAAGGTCCCACGGAGACGGAGAAGCCAACTAGCCTGGAATGTTGTCAAATATTACCGCCGAGATGTTAGGTTGGGGTAGGTTAGGTTATATTACGTTATTGATGTATATAAAGGTCCCACGGAGAGGTAGAGGCCAACTCGACAGGAATGTTGTCAAATGTTACCGCCGAGACGTTAGGTTGGGTTAGGTTAAGTTATATTACGTTATTGATGTATATAAAGGTCCCACGGAGACGTAGAGGCCAACTCGACAGGAATGTTGTCAAATGTTACCGCCGAGACGTTAGGTTGGGTTAGGTTAAGTTATATTACGTTATTGATGTATATAAAGGTCCCACGGAGACGGAGAAGCCAACTCGACAGGAATGTTGTCAAATATTACCGCCGAGATGTTAGGTTGGGTTAGGATACGTTATATTACGTTATTGATGTATATGAAGGTCAACCGGAGACGTAGAGGCCAATTCGACGGGAATGTTGTCAAATGTTACCGCCGAGATGTTAGGTTGGGTTAGGTTAAGTTATATTACGTTATTGATGTATATAAAGGTCCCACGGAGACGGAGAAGCCAACTCGCCAGGAATGTTGTCAAATATTACCGCCTAGATGTTACGTTGGGTTGGGTTAGGTTATATTACGTTATTGATGTATATAAAGGTCCCACGGAGACGAAGAGGCCAACTCGCCAGGCATTTTTTCAAATATTACCGCCGAGATGTTAGATTGGTTTAGGTTAGGTTATATTACGTTATTGAAGTATATAAAGGTCCCACGTAGACGTAGAGGCCAACAAGCCAGGAATGTCGTCAAATATTACCGCCGAGATGTTAGATTGGGTTAGGCTAGCTTATATTATGTTATTGATGTATATAATGGTCCCACGGAGACGTAGATGCCAACAAGCCAGGAATGTGGTCAAATATAACCGCCGAGATGTTAGATTGGTTTAGGTTAGGTTATATTACGTCATTGATGCATATAAAGGTCCCACGGAGACGTAGAGGCCAACTGGCCAGAAATGTTGTCAAATATTACCGCCGAGATGATAGGTTGGGTTAGGTTAGGTTATATTACGTCATTGATGCATATAAAGGTCCCACGGAGACGTAGAGGCCAACTCGCCAGGAATGTTGTCAAATATTACCGCCGAGATGATAGGTTGGGTTAGGTTACGTTATATTACGTTATTGATGTATATAAGGGTCCCACGGAGACGGAGAAGCCAACTCGCCTGGAATGTTGTCAAATATTACCGCCGAGACGTTAGGTTGGTGTAGGTTATGTTATATTACGTCATTGATGTATATAAAGGTCCCACGGAGACGGAGAAGCCAACTAGCCTGGAATGTTGTCAAATATTACCGCCCAGATGTTAGGTTGGGGTAGGTTAGGTTATATTACGTTATTGATGTATATAAAGGTCCCACGGAGACGTAGAGGCCAACTCGACAGGAATGTTGTCAAATGTTACCGCCGAGATGGTAGGTTGGGTTAGGTTAAGTTATATTACGTTATTGATGTATATATAGGTCCCACGGAGACGGAGAAGCCAACTCGCCAGGAATGTTGTCAAATATTACCGCCGAGATGTTAGGTTGGGTTAGGTTAGGTTATATTACGTTATTGATGTATATAAAGGTCCCACGGAGACGAAGAGGCCAACTCGCCAGGCATTTTTTCAAATATTACCGCCGAGATGTTAGGTTGGGTTAGGTTAGGTTGTATTACGTTATTGATGTATATAAAGGTCCCACGGAGACGAAGAGGCCAACTCGCCAGGCATTTTTTCAAATATTACCGCCGAGATATTAGGTTGGATTAGGTTAGGTTAGATTACGTTATTGAAGTATATAAAGGTCCCACGGAGACGTAGAGGCCAACAAGCCAGGAATGTGGTCAAATATTACCGCCGAGATGTTAGGTTGGGTTAGGTTAGGTTATATTACGTTATTGATGTATATAAAGGTCCCACGGAGGCGGAGAAGCCAACTCGCCAGGAATGTTGTCAAATATTACCGCCGAGATGTTAGGTTGGGTTAGGTTAGGTTATATTACGTTATTGGTGTATATACAGGTCCCACGGAGACGTAGAGGCCAACAAGACAGGAATGTGGTCAAATATTACCGCCGAGGTGTTGGATTGGGTTAGGTTAGGTTATATTACGTTATTGATGTATATAAAGGTCCCACGGAGACGTAGAGGCCAACTCGACGGGAATGTTGTCAAATGTTACCGCCGAGATGTTAAGTTGGGTTAGGTTAAGTTATATTACGTTATTGATGTATATAAAGGTCCCACGGAGACGGAGAAGCCAACTCGCCAGGAATGTTGTCAAATATTACCGCCGAAATGTTACGTTGGGTTAGGTTAGGTTATATTACGTTATTGGTGTATATACAGGTCCCACGGAGACGAAGAGGCCAACTCGCCAGGCATTTTTTCAAATATTAGCGCCGAGATGTTAGATTGGTTTAGGTTAGGTTATATTAGGTTATTGAAGTATATAAAGGTCCCACGTAGACCTAGAGGCCAACAAGCCAGGAATGTCGTCAAATATTACCGCCGAGATGTTAGATTGGGTTAGGCTAGCTTATATTATGTTATTGATGTATATAAAGGTCCCACGGAGACGTAGAGGCCAACTCGCCAGGAATGATGTCAAATATTACCGCCGAGATGTTAGCTTGGGTTAGGTTAGCTTAGATTACGTTATTGATGTATATAAAGGTCCCACGGAGACGTAGAGGCCAACAAGCCAGGAATGTGGTCAAATATTATCGCCGAGATGTTAGGTTGGGTTAGGTTAGGTTATATTACGTTATTGATGTATATAAAGGTCCCACGGAGACGGAGAAGCCAACTCGCCAGGAATGTTGTCAAATATTACCGCCGAGATGTTAGTTTGGGTTAGGTTAGGTTATATTACGTTATAGATGTATATAAAGGTCCCACGGAGACGGAGAAGCCAACTAGCCTGGAATGTTGTCAAATATTACCGCCGAGATGTTAGGTTGGGGTAGGTTAGGTTATATTACGTTATTGATGTATATAAAGGTCCCACGGAGACGTAGAGGCCAACTCGACAGGAATGTTGTCAAATGTTACCGCCGAGACGTTAGGTTGGGTTAGGTTAAGTTATATTACGTTATTGATGTATATAAAGGTCCCACGGAGACGTAGAGGCCAACTCGACAGGAATGTTGTCAAATGTTACCGCCGAGACGTTAGGTTGGGTTAGGTTAAGTTATATTACGTTATTGATGTATATAAAGGTCCCACGGAGACGGAGAAGCCAACTCGACAGGAATGTTGTCAAATATTACCGCCGAGATGGTAGGTTGGGTTAGGTTAAGTTATATTACGTTATTGATGTATATATAGGTCCCACGGAGACGGAGAAGCCAACTCGCCAGGAATGTTGTCAAATATTACCGCCGAGATGTTAGGTTGGGTTAGGTTAGGTTATATTACGTTATTGATGTATATAAAGGTCCCACGGAGACGAAGAGGCCAACTCGCCAGGCATTTTTTCAAATATTACCGCCGAGATGTTAGGTTGGGTTAGGTTAGGTTGTATTACGTTATTGATGTATATAAAGGTCCCACGGAGACGAAGAGGCCAACTCGCCAGGCATTTTTTCAAATATTACCGCCGAGATATTAGGTTGGATTAGGTTAGGTTAGATTACGTTATTGAAGTATATAAAGGTCCCACGGAGACGTAGAGGCCAACAAGCCAGGAATGTGGTCAAATATTACCGCCGAGATGTTAGGTTGGGTTAGGTTAGGTTATATTACGTTATTGATGTATATAAAGGTCCCACGGAGGCGGAGAAGCCAACTCGCCAGGAATGTTGTCAAATATTACCGCCGAGATGTTAGGTTGGGTTAGGTTAGGTTATATTACGTTATTGGTGTATATACAGGTCCCACGGAGACGTAGAGGCCAACAAGACAGGAATGTGGTCAAATATTACCGCCGAGGTGTTGGATTGGGTTAGGTTAGGTTATATTACGTTATTGATGTATATAAAGGTCCCACGGAGACGTAGAGGCCAACTCGACGGGAATGTTGTCAAATGTTACCGCCGAGATGTTAAGTTGGGTTAGGTTAAGTTATATTACGTTATTGATGTATATAAAGGTCCCACGGAGACGGAGAAGCCAACTCGCCAGGAATGTTCTCACATATTCCTGCCGACATGTTAGGTTGGGTTAGGTTATGTTATAATACGTTATTGATGTATACAAAGGTCCCACGGAGACGTAGAGGCCAACTGGCCAGGTATGTTGTCAAATATTACCGCCGAGATGTAAGGTTGGGTTAGGTTAGGTTATATTACGTTATTAATGTATATGAAGGCCCCACGGAGACGGAGAAGCCAACTCGCCAGGAATGTGGTCATATATTACCGCCGAGATGTTAGTTTGGGTTAGGTTAGGTTATATACGTTATTGATGTATACAAAGGTCCCACGGAGACGTAGAGGCCAACGCGCCAGGTAAGTTTTCAAATATTACCGCCGAGATATTAGGTTGGATTAGGTTAGGTTATATTACGTTATTGATGTATATAAAGGTCCCACGGAGACGGAGAAGCCAACTCGCCAGGAATGTTGTCAAATATTACCGCCGAGAAGTTAGGTTGGGTTAGGTTAGGTTATATTACGTTATTGATGTATATAAAGGTCCCACGGAGACGAAGAGGCCAACTCGCCAGGCATTTTTTCAAATATTACCGCCGAGATGTTAGGTTGGGTTAGGTTAGGTTATATTACGTTATTGATGTATATAAAGGTCCCACGGAGACGAAGAGGCCAACTCGCCAGGCATTTTTTCAAATATTACCGCCGAGATATTAGGTTGGATTAGGTTAGGTTAGATTACGTTATTGAAGTATATAAAGGTCCCACGGAGACGTAGAGGCCAACAAGCCAGGAATGTGGTCAAATATTACCGCCGAGATGTTAGGTTGGGTTAGGTTAGGTTATATTACGTTATTGATGTATATAAAGGTCCCACGGAGGCGGAGAAGCCAACTCGCCAGGAATGTTGTCAAATATTACCGCCGAGATGTTAGGTTGGGTTAGGTTAGGTTATATTACGTTATTGGTGTATATACAGGTCCCACGGATACGTAGAGGCCAACAAGACAGGAATGTGGTCAAATATTACCGCCGAGGTGTTGGATTGGGTTAGGTTAGGTTATATTACGTTATTGATGTATATAAAGGTCCCACGGAGACGTAGAGGCCAACTCGACGGGAATGTTGTCAAATGTTACCGCCGAGATGTTAAGTTGGGTTAGGTTAAGTTATATTACGTTATTGATGTATATAAAGGTCCCACGGAGACGGAGAAGCCAACTCGCCAGGAATATTCTCACATATTCCTGCCGACATGTTAGGTTGGGTTAGGTTATGTTATAATACGTTATTGATGTATACAAAGGTCCCACGGAGACGTAGAGGCCAACTGGCCAGGTATGTTGTCAAATATTACCGCCGAGATGTTAGGTTGGGTTAGGTTAGGTTATATTACGTTATTAATGTATATGAAGGCCCCACGGAGACGGAGAAGCCAACTCGCCAGGAATGTGGTCATATATTACCGCCGAGATGTTAGTTTGGGTTAGGTTAGGTTATATACGTTATTGATGTATACAAAGGTCCCACGGAGACGTAGAGGCCAACGCGCCAGGTAAGTTTTCAAATATTACCGCCGAGATATTAGGTTGGATTAGGTTAGGTTATATTACGTTATTGATGTATATAAAGGTCCCACGGAGACGGAGAAGCCAACTCGCCAGGAATGTTGTCAAATATTACCGCCGAGAAGTTAGGTTGGGTTAGGTTAGGTTATATTACGTTATTGATGTATATAAATGTCCCACGGAGACGTAGAGGCCAACTCGCCAGGAATGTTGTCAAATATTACCGCCGAGATGTTAGGTTGGGTTAGGTTAGGTTATATTACGTTATTCATGTATATAAAGGTCCCACGGAGGCGTAGAGGCCAACAAGCCAGGAATGTGGTCAAATATTACCGCCGAGATGTTATGTTGGGTTAGGTTAGGTTATATTACGCTATTGATGTATATAAAGGTCCCACGGAGACGAAGAGGCCAACTCGCCAGGCATTTTTTCAAATATTACCGCCGAGATGTTAGGTTGGGTTAGGTTAGGTTATATTACGTTATTGATGTATATAAAGGTCCCACGGAGACGAAGAGGCCAACTCGCCAGGCATTTTTTCAAATATTACCGCCGAGATATTAGGTTGGATTAGGTTAGGTTAGATTACGTTATTGAAGTATATAAAGGTCCCACGGAGACGTAGAGACCAACAAGCCAGGAATGTGGTCAAATATTACCGCCGAGATGTTAGGTTGGGTTAGGTTAGGTTATATTACGTTATTGATGTATATAAAGGTCCCACGGAGACGGAGAAGCCAACTCGCCAGGAATGTTGTCAAATATTACCGCCGAGATGTTAGGTTGGGTTAGGTTAGGTTATATTAAGTTATTGGTGTATATACAGGTCCCACGGAGACATAGAGGCCAACAAGACAGGAATGTGGTCAAATATTACCGCCGAGGTGTTGGATTGGGTTAGGTTAGGTTATATTACGTTATTGATGTATATAAAGGTCCCACGGAGACGTAGAGGCCAACTCGACGGGAATGTTGTCAAATGTTACCGCCGAGATGTTAAGTTGGGTTAGGTTAAGTTATATTACGTTATTGATGTATATAAAGGTCCCACGGAGACGGAGAAGCCAACTCGCCAGGAATGTTGTCAAATATTACCGCCTAGATGTTACGTTGGGTTAGGTTAGGTTATATTACGTTATTGATGTATATAAAGGTCCCACGGAGACGAAGAGGCCAACTCGCCAGGCATTTTTTCAAATATTACCGCCGAGATGTTAGATTGGTTTAGGTTAGGTTATATTACGTTATTGAAGTATATAAAGGTCCCACGTAGACGTAGAGGCCAACAAGCCAGGAATGTCGTCAAATATTACCGCCGAGATGTTAGGTTGGGTTAGGTTAGGTTATATTACGTTATTAATGTATATGAAGGCCCCACGGAGACGGAGAAGCCAACTCGCCAGGAATGTGGTCATATATTACCGCCGAGATGTTAGTTTGGGTTAGGTTAGGTTATATACGTTATTGATGTATACAAAGGTCCCACGGAGACGTAGAGGCCAACTCGCCAGGTAAGTTTTCAAATATTACCGCCGAGATATTAGGTTGGATTAGGTTAGGTTATATTACGTGATTGATGTATATAAAGTTCCCACGGAGACGAAGAGGCCAACTCGCCAGGTATGTTTTCAAATATTACCGCCGAGATGTTAGATTGGCTTAGGTTAGGTTATATTACGTTATTGAAGTATATAAAAGTCCCACGGATACGTAGAGGCCAACAAGTCAGGAATGTCGTCAAATATTACCGCCGAGATGTTAGATTGGGTTAGGCTAGCTTATATTATGTTATTGATGTATATAAAGGTCCCACGGAGACGTAGAGGCCAACTCGCCAGGAATGATGTCAAATATTACCGCCGAGATGTTAGCTTGGGTTAGGTTAGCTTAGATTACGTTATTGATGTATATAAAGGTCCCACGGAGACGTAGAGGCCAACTCGCCAGGAATGTTGTCAAATATTACCGTCGAGATGATAGGTTGGGTTAGGTTACGTTATATTACGTTATTGATGTATATAAGGGTCCCACGGAGACGGAGAAGCCAACTCGCCTGGAATGTTGTCAAATATTACCGCCGAGATGTTAGGTTGGGGTAGGTTATGTTATATTACGTTATTGATGTATATAAAGGTCCCACGGAGACGTAGAGGCCAACTCGACAGGAATGTTGTCAAATGTTACCGCCGAGATGTTAGGTCGGTTTAGGTTAAGTTATATTACGTTATTGATGTATATAAAGGTCCCAAGGAGACGGAGAAGCCAACTCGCCAGGAATGTCGTCAAATATTACCGCCGAGATGTTAGGTTGGGTTAGGTTAGGTTATATTACGTTATTGAAGTACATAAAGGTCCCACGGAGACGTAGAGGCCAACAAGCCAGGAATGTGGTCAAATATTACCGCCGAGATATTAGGTTGGGTTAGGTTAGGTTATATTACGTCATTGATGTATATAAATGTCCCACGGAGACGTAGAGGCCAACTCGCCAGGAATGTGGTCAAATATTACCGCCGAGATGTTAGATTGGGATAGACTAGCTTATATTATGTTATTGATGTATATAAAGGTCCCACGGAGACGTAGAGGCCAACAAGCCAGGAATGTGGTCAAATATTAACGCCGAGATGTTAGGTTGGGTTAGGTTAGGTTATATTACGTTATTGATGTATATAAAGGTCCCACGGAGACGGAGAAGCCAACTCGCCAGGAATGTTCTCAAATATTCCTGCCGACATGTTAGGTTGGGTTAGGTTATGTTATAATACGTTATTGATGTATACAAAGGTCCCACGGAGACGTAGAGGCCAACTGGCCAGGTATGTTGTCAAATATTACCGCCGAGATGTTAGGTTGGGTTAGGTTAGGTTATATTACGTTATTAATGTATATGAAGGCCCCACGGAGACGGAGAAGCCAACTCGCCAGGAATGTGGTCATATATTACCGCCGAGATGTTAGTTTGGGTTAGGTTAGGTTATATACGTTATTGATGTATACAAAGGTCCCACGGAGACGTAGAGGCCAACGCGCCAGGTAAGTTTTCAAATATTACCGCCGAGATATTAGGTTGGATTAGGTTAGGTTATATTACGTTATTGATGTATATAAAGGTCCCACGGAGACGGAGAAGCCAACTCGCCAGGAATGTTGTCAAATATTACCGCCGAGAAGTTAGGTTGGGTTAGGTTAGGTTATATTACGTTATTGATGTATATAAAGGTCCCACGGAGACGTAGAGGTCAACTCGCCAGGAATGTTGTCAAATATTACCGCCGAGATGTTAGGTTGGGTTAGGTTAGGTTATATTACGTTATTCATGTATATAAAGGTCCCACGGAGACGTAGAGGCCAACAAGCCAGGAATGTGGTCAAATATTACCGCCGAGATGTTATGTTGGGTTAGGTTAGGTTATATTACGTTATTGATGTATATAAAGGTCCCACGGAGACGAAGAGGCCAACTCGCCAGGCATTTTTTCAAATATTACCGCCGAGATGTTAGGTTGGGTTAGGTTAGGTTATATTACGTTATTGGTGTATATAAAGGTCCCACGGAGACGAAGAGTCCAACTCGCCAGGCATTTTTTCAAATATTACCGCCGAGATATTAGGTTGGATTAGGTTAGGTTAGATTACGTTATTGAAGTATATAAAGGTCCCACGGAGACGTAGAGGCCAACAAGCCAGGAATGTGGTCAAATATTACCGCCGAGATGTTAGGTTGGGTTAGGTTAGGTTATATTACGTTATTAATGTATATAAAGGTCCCACGGAGACGGAGAAGCCAACTCGCCAGGAATGTTGTCAAATATTACCGCCGAGAAGTTAGGTTGGGTTAGGTTAGGTTATATTACGTTATTGATGTATATAAAGGTCCCACGGAGACGTAGAGGCCAACTCGCCAGGAATGTTGTCAAATATTACTGCCGAGATGTTAGGTTGGGTTAGGTTAGGTTATATTACGTTATTGATGTATATAAAGGTCCCACGGAGACGTAGAGGCCAACAAGCCAGGAATGTGGTCAAATATTACCGCCGAGATGTTATGTTGGGTTAGGTTAGGTTAGATTACGTTATTGATGTATATAAAGGTCCCACGGAGACGTAGAGGCCAACTCGCCAGGAATGTGGACAAATATTACCGCCGAGATGTTAGGTTGGGTTAGGTTAGGTTATATTACGTTATTGATGTATATAAAGGTCCCACGGAGACGTAGAGGCCAACAAGACAGGAATGTGGTCAAATATTACCGCCGAGATGTTAGATTGGGTTAGGCTAGCTCATATTATGTTATTGATGTATATAAAGGTCCCACGGAGACGTAGAGGCCAACAAGCCAGGAATGTGGTCAAATATTATCGCCGAGATGTTAGGTTGGGTTAGGTTAGCTTATATTACGTTATTGATGTATATAAAGGTCCCACGGAGACGGAGAAGCCAACTCGCCAGGAATGTTCTCAAATATTCCTGCCGACATGTTAGGTTGGGTTAGGTTAGCTTAGATTACGTTATTGATGTATATAAAGGTCCCACGGAGACGTAGAGGCCAACAAGCCAGGAATGTGGTCAAATATTATCGCCGAGATGTTAGGTTGGGTTAGGTTAGGTTATATTACGTTATTGATGTATATAAAGGTCCCACGGAGACGGAGAAGCCAACTCGCCAGGAATGTTGTCAAATATTACCGCCGAGATGTTAGTTTGGGTTAGGTTAGGTTATATTACGTTATAGATGTATATAAAGGTCCCACGGAGACGGAGAAGCCAACTAGCCTGGAATGTTGTCAAATATTACCGCCGAGATGTTAGTTTGGGTTAGGTTAGGTTATATTACGTTATAGATGTATATAAAGGTCCCACGGAGACGGAGAAGCCAACTAGCCTGGAATGTTGTCAAATATTACCGCCGAGATGTTAGGTTGGGGTAGGTTAGGTTATATTACGTTATTGATGTATATAAAGGTCCCACGGAGACGTAGAGGCCAACTCGACAGGAATGTTGTCAAATATTACCGCCTAGATGTTACGTTGGGTTAGGTTAGGTTATATTACGTTATTGATGTATATAAAGGTCCCACGGAGACGAAGAGGCCAACTCGCCAGGCATTTTTTCAAATATTACCGCCGAGATGTTAGATTGGTTTAGGTTAGGTTATATTACGTTATAGAAGTATATAAAGGTCCCACGTAGACGTAGAGGCCAACAAGCCAGGAATGTCGTCAAATATTACCGCCGAGATGTTAGATTGGTTTAGGTTAGGTTATATTACGTTATTGAAGTATATAAAGGTCCCACGTAGACGTAGAGGCCAACAAGCCAGGAATGTCGTCAAATATTACCGCCGAGATGTTAGGTTGGGTTAGGTTAGGTTATATTACGTTATTGAAGTACATAAAGGTCCCACGGAGACGTAGAGGCCAACAAGCCAGGAATGTGGTCAAATATTACCGCCGAGATGTTAGGTTGGGTTAGGTTAGGTTATATTACGTTATTGATGTATATAAAGGTCCCACGGAGGCGGAGAAGCCAACTCGCCAGGAATGTTCTCAAATATTCCTGCCGCCATGTTAGGTTGGGTTAGATTATGTTATATTACGTTATTGATGTATACAAAGGTCCCACGGAGACGTAGAGGCCAACTAGCCAGATATGTTGTCAAATATTACCGCCGAGATGTTAGGTTGGGTTAGGATAGGTTATATTACGTTATTGATGTATATAAAGGTCCCACGGAGGCGGAGAAGCCAACTCGCCAGGAATGTTCTCAAATATTCCTGCCGACATGTTAGGTTAGGTTAGGTTATGTTATAATACGTTATTGATGTATACAAAGGTCCCACGGACACGTAGAGGCCAACTGGCCAGGTATGTTGTCAAATATTACCGCCGAGATGTTAGGTTGGGTTAGGTTAGGTTATATTACGTTATTAATGTATATAAAGGTCCCACGGAGACGGAGAAGCCAACTCGCCAGGAATGTTGTCAAATATTACCGCCGAGAAGTTAGGTTGGGTTAGGTTAGGTTATATTACGTTATTGATGTATATAAAGGTCCCACGGAGACGTAGAGGCCAACTCGCCAGGAATGTTGTCAAATATTACTGCCGAGATGTTAGGTTGGGTTAGGTTAGGTTATATTACGTTATTCATGTATATAAAGGTCCCACGGAGACGTAGAGGCCAACAAGCCAGGAATGTGGTCAAATATTACCGCCGAGATGTTATGTTGGGTTAGGTTAGGTTAGATTACGTTATTGATGTATATAAAGGTCCCACGGAGACGTAGAGGCCAACTCGCCAGGAATGTGGACAAATATTACCGCCGAGATGTTAGGTTGGGTTAGGTTAGGTTATATTACGTTATTGATGTATATAAAGGTCCCACGGAGACGTAGAGGCCAACAAGACAGGAATGTGGTCAAATATTACCGCCGAGATGTTAGGTTGGGTTAGGTTAGCTTATATTACGTTATTGATGTATATAAAGGTCCCACGGAGACGGAGAAGCCAACTCGCCAGGAATGTTCTCAAATATTCCTGCCGACATGTTAGGTTGGGTTAGGTTAGCTTAGATTACGTTATTGATGTATATAAAGGTCCCACGGAGACGTAGAGGCCAACAAGCCAGGAATGTGGTCAAATATTATCGCCGAGATGTTAGGTTGGGTTAGGTTAGGTTATATTACGTTATTGATGTATATAAAGGTCCCACGGAGACGGAGAAGCCAACTCGCCAGGAATGTTGTCAAATATTACCGCCGAGATGTTAGTTTGGGTTAGGTTAGGTTATATTACGTTATAGATGTATATAAAGGTCCCACGGAGACGGAGAAGCCAACTAGCCTGGAATGTTGTCAAATATTACCGCCGAGATGTTAGTTTGGGTTAGGTTAGGTTATATTACGTTATAGATGTATATAAAGGTCCCACGGAGACGGAGAAGCCAACTAGCCTGGAATGTTGTCAAATATTACCGCCGAGATGTTAGGTTGGGGTAGGTTAGGTTATATTACGTTATTGATGTATATAAAGGTCCCACGGAGACGTAGAGGCCAACTCGACAGGAATGTTGTCAAATGTTACCGCCGAGACGTTAGGTTGGGATAGGTTAAGTTATATTACGTTATTGATGTATATAAAGGTCCCACGGAGACGGAGAAGCCAACTCGACAGGAATGTTGTCAAATATTACCGCCGAGATGTTAGGTTGGGTTAGGTTAGGTTATATTACGTTATTGATGTATATAAAGGTCCCACGGAGACGAAGAGGCCAACTCGCCAGGCATTTTTTCAAATATTACCGCCGAGATATTAGGTTGGATTAGGTTAGGTTAGATTACGTTATTGAAGTATATAAAGGTCCCACGGAGACGTAGAGGCCAACAAGCCAGGAATGTGGTCAAATATTACCGCCGATATGTTAGGTTGGGTTAGGTTAGGTTATATTACGTTATTGATGTATATAAAGGTCCCACGGAGACGGAGAAGCCAACTCGCCAGGAATGTTGACAAATATTACCGCCGAGATGTTAGGTTGGGTTAGGTTAGGTTATATTACGTTATTGGTGTATATACAGGTCCCACGGAGACATAGAGGCCAACAAGACAGGAATGTGGTCAAATATTACCGCCGAGGTGTTAGATTGGGTTAGGTTAGGTTATATTACGTTATTGATGTATATAAGGGTCCCACGGTAACGTAGAGTTCAACTCGCCAGGAATGTTGTCAAATATTAGCGCCGAGATGATAGGTTGGGTTAGGTTAGGTTATACTACGTTATTGATGTATATAAATGACCCACGGAGACGTAGAGGCCAACTCGTCAGGAATGTTGTCAAATATTACCGCCGAGATGATAGGTTGGGTTAGGATACGTTATATTACGTTATTGATGTATATGAAGGTCAACCGGAGACGTAGAGGCCAATTCGACGGGAATGATGTCAAATGTTACCGCCGAGATGTTAGGTTGGGTTAGGTTAAGTTATATTACGTTATTGATGTATATAAAGGTCCCACGGAGACGGAGAAGCCAACTCGCCAGGAATGTTGTCAAATATTACCGCCTAGATGTTACGTTGGGTTAGGTTAGGTTATATTACGTTATTGATGTATATAAAGGTCCCACGGAGACGAAGAGGCCAACTCGCCAGGCATTTTTTCAAATATTACCGCCGAGATATTAGGTTGGATTAGGTTAGGTTAGATTACGTTATTGAAGTATATAAAGGTCCCACGGAGACGTAGAGGCCAACAAGCCAGGAATGTGGTCAAATATTACCGCCGATATGTTAGGTTGGGTTAGGTTAGGTTATATTACGTTATTGATGTATATAAAGGTCCCACGGAGACGGAGAAGCCAACTCGCCAGGAATGTTGACAAATATTACCGCCGAGATGTTAGGTTGGGTTAGGTTAGGTTATATTACGTTATTGGTGTATATACAGGTCCCACGGAGACATAGAGGCCAACAAGACAGGAATGTGGTCAAATATTACCGCCGAGGTGTTAGGTTGGGTTAGGTTAGGTTATATTACGTTATTGATGTATATAAAGGTCCCACGGAGGCGGAGAAGCCAACTCGCCAGGAATGTTCTCAAATATTCCTGCCGACATGTTAGGTTGGGTTAGATTATGTTATATTACGTTATTGATGTATACAAAGGTCCCACGGAGACGTAGAGGCCAACTAGCCAGATATGTTGTCAAATATTACCGCCGAGATGTTAGGTTGGGTTAGGTTAGGTTATATTACGTTATTGATGTATATAAAGGTCCCACGGAGGCGGAGAAGCCAACTCGCCAGGAATGTTCTCAAATATTCCTGCCGACATGTTAGGTTGGGTTAGGTTAGGTTATATTACGTTATTCATGTATATAAAGGTCCCACGGAGACGTAGAGGCCAACAAGCCAGGAATGTGGTCAAATATTACCGCCGAGATGTTATGTTGGGTTAGGTTAGGTTAGATTACGTTATTGATGTATATAAAGGTCCCACGGAGACGTAGAGGCCAACTCGCCAGGAATGTGGACAAATATTACCGCCGAGATGTTAGGTTGGGTTAGGTTAGGTTATATTACGTTATTGATGTATATAAAGGTCCCACGGAGACGTAGAGGCCAACAAGACAGGAATGTGGTCAAATATTACCGCCGAGATGTTAGATTGGGTTAGGCTAGCTCATATTATGTTATTGATGTATATAAAGGTCCCACGGAGACGTAGAGGCCAACAAGCCAGGAATGTGGTCAAATATTATCGCCGAGATGTTAGGTTGGGTTAGGTTAGCTTATATTACGTTATTGATGTATATAAAGGTCCCACGGAGACGGAGAAGCCAACTCGCCAGGAATGTTCTCAAATATTCCTGCCGACATGTTAGGTTGGGTTAGGTTAGCTTAGATTACGTTATTGATGTATATAAAGGTCCCACGGAGACGTAGAGGCCAACAAGCCAGGAATGTGGTCAAATATTATCGCCGAGATGTTAGGTTGGGTTAGGTTAGGTTATATTACGTTATTGATGTATATAAAGGTCCCACGGAGACGGAGAAGCCAACTCGCCAGGAATGTTGTCAAATATTACCGCCGAGATGTTAGTTTGGGTTAGGTTAGGTTATATTACGTTATAGATGTATATAAAGGTCCCACGGAGACGGAGAAGCCAACTAGCCTGGAATGTTGTCAAATATTACCGCCGAGATGTTAGTTTGGGTTAGGTTAGGTTATATTACGTTATAGATGTATATAAAGGTCCCACGGAGACGGAGAAGCCAACTAGCCTGGAATGTTGTCAAATATTACCGCCGAGATGTTAGGTTGGGGTAGGTTAGGTTATATTACGTTATTGATGTATATAAAGGTCCCACGGAGACGTAGAGGCCAACTCGACAGGAATGTTGTCAAATGTTACCGCCGAGACGTTAGGTTGGGTTAGGTTAAGTTATATTACGTTATTGATGTATATAAAAGTCCCACGGAGACGGAGAAGCCAACTCGACAGGAATGTTGTCAAATATTACCGCCGAGATGTTAGGTTGGGTTAGGTTAGGTTATATTACGTTATTGATGTATATAAAGGTCCCACGGAGACGAAGAGGCCAACTCGCCAGGCATTTTTTCAAATATTACCGCCGAGATATTAGGTTGGATTAGGTTAGGTTAGATTACGTTATTGAAGTATATAAAGGTCCCACGGAGACGTAGAGGCCAACAAGCCAGGAATGTGGTCAAATATTACCGCCGATATGTTAGGTTGGGTTAGGTTAGGTTATATTACGTTATTGATGTATATAAAGGTCCCACGGAGACGGAGAAGCCAACTCGCCAGGAATGTTGACAAATATTACCGCCGAGATGTTAGGTTGGGTTAGGTTAGGTTATATTACGTTATTGGTGTATATACAGGTCCCACGGAGACATAGAGGCCAACAAGACAGGAATGTGGTCAAATATTACCGCCGAGGTGTTAGATTGGGTTAGGTTAGGTTATATTACGTTATTGATGTATATAAAGGTAACACGGTAACGTAGAGTTCAACTCGCCAGGAATGTTGTCAAATATTAGCGCCGAGATGATAGGTTGGGTTAGGTTAGGTTATACTACGTTATTGATGTATATAAATGACCCACGGAGACGTAGAGGCCAACTCGTCAGGAATGTTGTCAAATATTACCGCCGAGATGATAGGTTGGGTTAGGATACGTTATATTACGTTATTGATGTATATGAAGGTCAACCGGAGACGTAGAGGCCAATTCGACGGGAATGTTGTCAAATGTTACCGCCGAGACGTTAGGTTGGGTTAGGTTAAGTTATATTACGTTATTGATGTATATAAAAGTCCCACGGAGACGGAGAAGCCAACTCGACAGGAATGTTGTCAAATATTACCGCCGAGATGTTAGGTTGGGTTAGGTTAGGTTATATTACGTTATTGATGTATATAAAGGTCCCACGGAGACGAAGAGGCCAACTCGCCAGGCATTTTTTCAAATATTACCGCCGAGATATTAGGTTGGATTAGGTTAGGTTAGATTACGTTATTGAAGTATATAAAGGTCCCACGGAGACGTAGAGGCCAACAAGCCAGGAATGTGGTCAAATATTACCGCCGATATGTTAGGTTGGGTTAGGTTAGGTTATATTACGTTATTGATGTATATAAAGGTCCCACGGAGACGGAGAAGCCAACTCGCCAGGAATGTTGACAAATATTACCGCCGAGATGTTAGGTTGGGTTAGGTTAGGTTATATTACGTTATTGGTGTATATACAGGTCCCACGGAGACATAGAGGCCAACAAGACAGGAATGTGGTCAAATATTACAGCCGAGGTGTTAGATTGGGTTAGGTTAGGTTATATTACGTTATTGATGTATATAAAGGTAACACGGTAACGTAGAGTTCAACTCGCCAGGAATGTTGTCAAATATTAGCGCCGAGATGATAGGTTGGGTTAGGTTAGGTTATACTACGTTATTGATGTATATAAATGACCCACGGAGACGTAGAGGCCAACTCGTCAGGAATGTTGTCAAATATTACCGCCGAGATGATAGGTTGGGTTAGGATACGTTATATTACGTTATTGATGTATATGAAGGTCAACCGGAGACGTAGAGGCCAATTCGACGGGAATGTTGTCAAATGTTACCGCCGAGATGTTAGGTTGGGTTAGGTTAAGTTATATTACGTTATTGATGTATATAAAGGTCACACGGAGACGGAGAAGCCAACTCGCCAGGAATGTTGTCAAATATTACCGCCTAGATGTTACGTTGGGTTAGGTTAGGTTATATTACGTTATTGATGTATATAAAGGTCCCACGGAGACGAAGAGGCCAACTCGCCAGGCATTTTTTCAAATATTACGGCCGAGATATTAGGTTGGATTAGGTTAGGTTAGATTACGTTATTGAAGTATATAAAGGTCCCACGGAGACGTAGAGGCCAACAAGCCAGGAATGTGGTCAAATATTACCGCCGATATGTTAGGTTGGGTTAGGTTAGGTTATATTACGTTATTGATGTATATAAAGGTCCCACGGAGACGGAGAAGCCAACTCGCCAGGAATGTTGACAAATATTACCGCCGAGATGTTAGGTTGGGTTAGGTTAGGTTATATTACGTTATTGGTGTATATACAGGTCCCACGGAGACATAGAGGCCAACAAGACAGGAATGTGGTCAAATATTACCGCCGAGGTGTAAGATTGGGTTAGGTTAGGTTATATTACGTTATTGATGTATATAAAGGTCCCACGGTAACGTAGAGTTCAACTCGCCAGGAATGTTGTCAAATATTAGCGCCGAGATGATAGGTTGGGTTAGGTTAGGTTATACTACGTTATTGATGTATATAAATGACCCACGGAGACGTAGAGGCCAACTCGTCAGGAATGTTGTCAAATATTACCGCCGAGATGATAGGTTGGGTTAGGATACGTTATATTACGTTATTGACGTATATGAAGCTCAACCGGAGATGTAGAGGCCAATTCGACGGGAATGTTGTCAAATGTTACCGCCGAGATGTTAGATTGGGTTAGGCTAGCTTATATTATGTTATTGATGTATATAATGGTCCCACGGAGACGTAGAGACCAACTCGCCAGGAATGTTGTCAAATATTACCGACGAGATGTTAGATTGGTTTAGGTTAGGTTATACTACGTCATTGATGCATATAAAGGTCCCACGGAGACGTAGAGGCCAACTCGCCAGGAATGTTGTCAAATATTACCGCCGAGATGATAGGTTGGGTTAGGTTAGGTTATATTACGTCATTGATGCATATAAAGGTCCCACGGAGACGTAGAGGCCAACTCGCCAGGAATGTTGTCAAATATTACCGCCGAGATGATAGGTTGGGTTAGGTTACGTTATATTACGTTATTGATGTATATAAGGGTCCCACGGAGACGGAGAAGCCAACTCGCCTGGAATGTTGTCAAATATTACCGCCGAGATGTTAGGTTGGTGTAGGTTATGTTATATTACGTTATTGATGTATATAAAGGTCCCACGGAGACGGAGAAGCCAACTAGCCTGGAATGTTGTCAAATATTACCGCCCAGATGTTAGGTTGGGGTAGGTTAGGTTATATTACGTTATTGATGTATATAAAGGTCCCACGGAGACGTAGAGGCCAACTCGACAGGAATGTTGTCAAATGTTACCGCCGAGATGGTAGGTTGGGTTAGGTTAAGTTATATTACGTTATTGATGTATATATAGGTCCCACGGAGACGGAGAAGCCAACTCGCCAGGAATGTTGTCAAATATTACCGCCGAGATGTTAGGTTGGGTTAGGTTAGGTTATATTACGTTATTGATGTATATAAAGGTCCCACGGAGACGAAGAGGCCAACTCGCCAGGCATTTTTTCAAATATTACCGCCGAGATGTTAGGTTGGGTTAGGTTAGGTTGTATTACGTTATTGATGTATATAAAGGTCCCACGGAGACGAAGAGGCCAACTCGCCAGGCATTTTTTCAAATATTACCGCCGAGATATTAGGTTGGATTAGGTTAGGTTAGATTACGTTATTGAAGTATATAAAGGTCCCACGGAGACGTAGAGGCCAACAAGCCAGGAATGTGGTCAAATATTACCGCCGAGATGTTAGGTTGGGTTAGGTTAGGTTATATTACGTTATTAATGTATATGAAGGCCCCACGGAGACGGAGAAGCCAACTCGCCAGGAATGTGGACATATATTACCGCCGAGATGTTAGTTTGGGTTAGGTTAGGTTATATACGTTATTGATGTATACAAAGGTCCCACGGAGACGTAGAGGCCAACGCGCCAGGTAAGTTTTCAAATATTACCGCCGAGATATTAGGTTGGATTAGGTTAGGTTATATTACGTTATTGATGTATATAAAGGTCCCACGGAGACGGAGAAGCCAACTCGCCAGGAATGTTGTCAAATATTACCGCCGAGAAGTTAGGTTGGGTTAGGTTAGGTTATATTACGTTATTGATGTATATAAAGGTCCCACGGAGACGTAGAGGCCAACAAGCCAGGAATGTGGTCAAATATTAACGCCGAGATGTTAGGTTGGGTTAGGTTAGGTTATATTACGTTATTGATGTATATAAAGGTCCCACGGAGACGGAGAAGCCAACTCGCCAGGAATGTTCTCAAATATTACTGCCGACATGTTAGGTTGGGTTAGGTTATGTTATAATACGTTATTGATGTATACAAAGGTCCCACGGAGACGTAGAGGCCAACTGGCCAGGTATGTTGTCAAATATTACCGCCGAGATGTTAGGTTGGGTTAGGTTAGGTTATATTACGTTATTAATGTATATGAAGGCCCCACGGAGACGGAGAAGCCAACTCGCCAGGAATGTGGTCATATATTACCGCCGAGATGTTAGTTTGGGTTAGGTTAGGTTATATACGTTATTGATGTATACAAAGGTCCCACGGAGACGTAGAGGCCAACGCGCCAGGTAAGTTTTCAAATATTACCGCCGAGATATTAGGTTGGATTAGGTTAGGTTATATTACGTTATTGATGTATATAAAGGTCCCACGGAGACGGAGAAGCCAACTCGCCAGGAATGTTGTCAAATATTACCGCCGAGAAGTTAGGTTGGGTTAGGTTAGGTTATATTACGTTATTGATGTATATAAAGGTCCCACGGAGACGTAGAGGCCAACTCGCCAGGAATGTTGTCAAATATTACCGCCGAGATGTTAGGTTGGGTTAGGTTAGGTTATATTACGTTATTCATGTATATAAAGGTCCCACGGAGACGTAGAGGCCAACAAGCCAGGAATGTGGTCAAATATTACCGCCGAGATGTTATGTTGGGTTAGGTTAGGTTATATTACGTTATTGATGTATATAAAGGTCCCACGGAGACGAAGAGGCCAACTCGCCAGGCATTTTTTCAAATATTACCGCCGACATGTTAGGTTGGGTTAGGTTAGGTTATATTACGTTATTGGTGTATATAAAGGTCCCACGGAGACGAAGAGGCCAACTCGCCAGGCATTTTTTCAAATATTACCGCCGAGATATTAGGTTGGATTAGGTTAGGTTAGATTACGTTATTGAAGTATATAAAGGTCCCACGGAGACGTAGAGGCCAACAAGCCAGGAATGTGGTCAAATATTACCGCCGAGATGTTAGGTTGGGTTAGGTTAGGTTATATTACGTTATTGATGTATATAAAGGTCCCACGGAGACGGAGAAGCCAACTCGCCAGGAATGTTGTCAAATATTACCGCCGAGATGTTAGGTTGGGTTAGGTTAGGTTATATTACGTCATTGGTGTATATACAGGTCCCACGGAGACATAGAGGCCAACAAGACAGGAATGGGGTCAGATATTACCGCCGAGGTGTTGGATTGGGTTAGGTTAGGTTATATTACGTTATTCATGTATATAAAGGTCCCACGGAGACGTAGAGGCCAACAAGCCAGGAATGTGGTCAAATATTACCGCCGAGATGTTAGGTTGGGTTAGGTTAAGTTATATTACGTTATTGATGTATATAAAGGTCCCACGGAGACGGAGAAGCCAACTCGCCAGGAATGTTGTCAAATATTACCGCCGAGATGTTAGGTTGGGTTAGGTTAGGTTATATTACGTTATTGATGTATATAAAGGTCCCACGGAGGCGGAGAAGCCAACTCGCCAGGAATGTTCTCAAATATTCCTGCCGACATGTTAGGTTGGGTTAGATTATGTTATATTACGTTATTGATGTATACAAAGGTCCCACGGAGACGTAGAGGCCAACTAGCCAGATATGTTGTCAAATATTACCGCCGAGATGTTAGGTTGGGTTAGGTTAGGTTATATTACGTTATTGATGTATATAAAGGTCCCACGGAGGCGGAGAAGCCAACTCGCCAGGAATGTTCTCAAATATTCCTGCCGACATGTTAGGTTGGGTTAGGTTATGTTATAATACGTTATTGATGTATACAAAGGTCCCACGGACACGTAGAGGCCAACTGGCCAGGTATGTTGTCAAATATTACCGCCGAGATGTTAGGTTGGGTTAGGTTAGGTTATATTACGTTATTAATGTATATAAAGGTCCCACGGAGACGGAGAAGCCAACTCGCCAGGAATGTTGTCAAATATTACCGCCGAGAAGTTAGGTTGGGTTAGGTTAGGTTATATTACGTTATTGATGTATATAAAGGTCCCACGGAGACGTAGAGGCCAACTCGCCAGGAATGTTGTCAAATGTTACCGCCGAGACGTTAGGTTGGGTTAGGTTAAGTTATATTACGTTATTGATGTATATAAAGGTCCCACGGAGACGGAGAAGCCAACTCGACAGGAATGTTGTCAAATATTACCGCCGAGATATTAGGTTGGATTAGGTTAGGTTAGATTACGTTATTGAAGTATATAAAGGTCCCACGGAGACGTAGAGGCCAACAAGCCAGGAATGTGGTCAAATATTACCGCCGAGATGTTAGGTTGGGTTAGGTTAGGTTATATTACGTTATTGAAGTATATAAAGGTCCCACGGAGACGTAGAGGCCAACAAGCCAGGAATGTGGTCAAATATTACCGCCGATATGTTAGGTTGGGTTAGGTTAGGTTATATTACGTTATTGATGTATATAAAGGTCCCACGGAGACGGAGAAGCCAACTCGCCAGGAATGTTGACAAATATTACCGCCGAGATGTTAGGTTGGGTTAGGTTAGGTTATATTACGTTATTGGTGTATATACAGGTCCCACGGAGACATAGAGGCCAACAAGACAGGAATGTGGTCAAATATTACCGCCGAGGTGTTAGATTGGGTTAGGTTAGGTTATATTACGTTATTGATGTATATAAAGGTCCCACGGTAACGTAGAGTTCAACTCGCCAGGAATGTTGTCAAATATTAGCGCCGAGATGATAGGTTGGGTTAGGTTAGGTTATACTACGTTATTGATGTATATAAATGACCCACGGAGACGTAGAGGCCAACTCGTCAGGAATGTTGTCAAATATTACCGCCGAGATGATAGGTTGGGTTAGGATACGTTATATTACGTTATTGATGTATATGAAGGTCAACCGGAGACGTAGAGGCCAATTCGACGGGAATGTTGTCAAATGTTACCGCCGAGATGTTAGGTTGGGTTAGGTTAAGTTATATTACGTTATTGATGTATATAAAGGTCCCACGGAGACGGAGAAGCCAACTCGCCAGGAATGTTGTCAAATATTACCGCCTAGATGTTACGTTGGGTTAGGTTAGGTTATATTACGTTATTGATGTATATAAAGGTCCCACGGAGACGAAGAGGCCAACTCGCCAGGCATTTTTTCAAATATTACCGCCGAGATATTAGGTTGGATTAGGTTAGGTTAGATTACGTTATTGAAGTATATAAAGGTCCCACGGAGACGTAGAGGCCAACAAGCCAGGAATGTGGTCAAATATTACCGCCGATATGTTAGGTTGGGTTAGGTTAGGTTATATTACGTTATTGATGTATATAAAGGTCCCACGGAGACGGAGAAGCCAACTCGCCAGGAATGTTGACAAATATTACCGCCGAGATGTTAGGTTGGGTTAGGTTAGGTTATATTACGTTATTGGTGTATATACAGGTCCCACGGAGACATAGAGGCCAACAAGACAGGAATGTGGTCAAATATTACCGCCGAGGTGTTAGGTTGGGTTAGGTTAGGTTATATTACGTTATTGATGTATATAAAGGTCCCACGGAGGCGGAGAAGCCAACTCGCCAGGAATGTTCTCAAATATTCCTGCCGACATGTTAGGTTGGGTTAGATTATGTTATATTACGTTATTGATGTATACAAAGGTCCCACGGAGACGTAGAGGCCAACTAGCCAGATATGTTGTCAAATATTACCGCCGAGATGTTAGGTTGGGTTAGGTTAGGTTATATTACGTTATTGATGTATATAAAGGTCCCACGGAGGCGGAGAAGCCAACTCGCCAGGAATGTTCTCAAATATTCCTGCCGACATGTTAGGTTGGGTTAGGTTATGTTATAATACGTTATTGATGTATACAAAGGTCCCACGGACACGTAGAGGCCAACTGGCCAGGTATGTTGTCAAATATTACCGCCGAGATGTTAGGTTGGGTTAGGTTAGGTTATATTACGTTATTAATGTATATAAAGGTCCCACGGAGACGGAGAAGCCAACTCGCCAGGAATGTTGTCAAATATTACCGCCGAGAAGTTAGGTTGGGTTAGGTTAGGTTATATTACGTTATTTATGTATATAAAGATCCCACGGAGACGTAGAGGCCAACTCGCCAGGAATGTTGTCAAATATTACTGCCGAGATGTTAGGTTGGGTTAGGTTAGGTTATATTACGTTATTCATGTATATAAAGGTCCCACGGAGACGTAGAGGCCAACAAGCCAGGAATGTGGTCAAATATTACCGCCGAGATGTTATGTTGGGTTAGGTTAGGTTAGATTACGTTATTGATGTATATAAAGGTCCCACGGAGACGTAGAGGCCAACTCGCCAGGAATGTGGACAAATATTACCGCCGAGATGTTAGGTTGGGTTAGGTTAGGTTATATTACGTTATTGATGTATATAAAGGTCCCACGGAGACGTAGAGGCCAACAAGACAGGAATGTGGTCAAATATTACCGCCGAGATGTTAGATTGGGTTAGGCTAGCTCATATTATGTTATTGATGTATATAAAGGTCCCACGGAGACGTAGAGGCCAACAAGCCAGGAATGTGGTCAAATATTATCGCCGAGATGTTAGGTTGGGTTAGGTTAGCTTATATTACGTTATTGATGTATATAAAGGTCCCACGGAGACGGAGAAGCCAACTCGCCAGGAATGTTCTCAAATATTCCTGCCGACATGTTAGGTTGGGTTAGGTTAGCTTAGATTACGTTATTGATGTATATAAAGGTCCCACGGAGACGTAGAGGCCAACAAGCCAGGAATGTGGACAAATATTATCGCCGAGATGTTAGGTTGGGTTAGGTTAGGTTATATTACGTTATTGATGTATATAAAGGTCCCACGGAGACGGAGAAGCCAACTCGCCAGGAATGTTGACAAATATTACCGCCGAGATGTTAGGTTGGGTTAGGTTAGGTTATATTACGTTATTGGTGTATATACAGGTCCCACGGAGACATAGAGGCCAACAAGACAGGAATGTGGTCAAATATTACCGCCGAGGTGTTAGGTTGGGTTAGGTTAGGTTATATTACGTTATTGATGTATATAAAGGTCCCACGGAGGCGGAGAAGCCAACTCGCCAGGAATGTTCTCAAATATTCCTGCCGACATGTTAGGTTGGGTTAGATTATGTTATATTACGTTATTGATGTATACAAAGGTCCCACGGAGACGTAGAGGCCAACTAGCCAGATATGTTGTCAAATATTACCGCCGAGATGTTAGGTTGGGTTAGGTTAGGTTATATTACGTTATTGATGTATATAAAGGTCCCACGGAGGCGGAGAAGCCAACTCGCCAGGAATGTTCTCAAATATTCCTGCCGACATGTTAGGTTGGGTTAGGTTATGTTATAATACGTTATTGATGTATACAAAGGTCCCACGGACACGTAGAGGCCAACTGGCCAGGTATGTTGTCAAATATTACCGCCGAGATGTTAGGTTGGGTTAGGTTAGGTTATATTACGTTATTAATGTATATAAAGGTCCCACGGAGACGGAGAAGCCAACTCGCCAGGAATGTTGTCAAATATTACCGCCGAGAAGTTAGGTTGGGTTAGGTTAGGTTATATTACGTTATTGATGTATATAAAGGTCCCACGGAGACGTAGAGGCCAACTCGCCAGGAATGTTGTCAAATATTACTGCCGAGATATTAGGTTGGGTTAGGTTAGGTTATATTACGTTATTCATGTATATAAAGGTCCCACGGAGACGTAGAGGCCAACAAGCCAGGAATGTGGTCAAATATTACCGCCGAGATGTTATGTTGGGTTAGGTTAGGTTAGATTACGTTATTGATGTATATAAAGGTCCCACGGAGACGTAGAGGCCAACTCGCCAGGAATGTGGACAAATATTACCGCCGAGATGTTAGGTTGGGTTAGGTTAGGTTATATTACGTTATTGATGTATATAAAGGTCCCACGGAGACGTAGAGGCCAACAAGACAGGAATGTGGTCAAATATTACCGCCGAGATGTTAGATTGGGTTAGGCTAGCTCATATTATGTTATTGATGTATATAAAGGTCCCACGGAGACGTAGAGGCCAACAAGCCAGGAATGTGGTCAAATATTATCGCCGAGATGTTAGGTTGGGTTAGGTTAGCTTATATTACGTCATTGATGTATATAAAGGTCCCACGGAGACGGAGAAGCCAACTCGCCAGGAATGTTCTCAAATATTCCTGCCGACATGTTAGGTTGGGTTAGGTTAGCTTAGATTACGTTATTGATGTATATAAAGGTCCCACGGAGGCGGAGAAGCCAACTCGCCAGGAATGTTCTCAAATATTCCTGCCGACATGTTAGGTTGGGTTAGATTATGTTATATTACGTTATTGATGTATACAAAGGTCCCACGGAGACGTAGAGGCCAACTAGCCAGATATGTTGTCAAATATTACCGCCGAGATGTTAGGTTGGGTTAGGTTAGGTTATATTACGTTATTGATGTATATAAAGGTCCCACGGAGGCGGAGAAGCCAACTCGCCAGGAATGTTCTCAAATATTCCTGCCGACATGTTAGGTTGGGTTAGGTTATGTTATAATACGTTATTGATGTATACAAAGGTCCCACGGACACGTAGAGGCCAACTGGCCAGGTATGTTGTCAAATATTACCGCCGAGATGTTAGGTTGGGTTAGGTTAGGTTATATTACGTTATTAATGTATATAAAGGTCCCACGGAGACGGAGAAGCCAACTCGCCAGGAATGTTGTCAAATATTACCGCCGAGAAGTTAGGTTGGGTTAGGTTAGGTTATATTACGTTATTGATGTATATAAAGGTCCCACGGAGACGTAGAGGCCAACTCGCCAGGAATGTTGTCAAATGTTACCGCCGAGACGTTAGGTTGGGTTAGGTTAAGTTATATTACGTTATTGATGTATATAAAGGTCCCACGGAGACGGAGAAGCCAACTCGACAGGAATGTTGTCAAATATTACCGCCGAGATATTAGGTTGGATTAGGTTAGGTTAGATTACGTTATTGAAGTATATAAAGGTCCCACGGAGACGTAGAGGCCAACAAGCCAGGAATGTGGTCAAATATTACCGCCGAGATGTTAGGTTGGGTTAGGTTAGGTTAGATTACGTTATTGAAGTATATAAAGGTCCCACGGAGACGTAGAGGCCAACAAGCCAGGAATGTGGTCAAATATTACCGCCGATATGTTAGGTTGGGTTAGGTTAGGTTATATTACGTTATTGATGTATATAAAGGTCCCACGGAGACGGAGAAGCCAACTCGCCAGGAATGTTGACAAATATTACCGCCGAGATGTTAGGTTGGGTTAGGTTAGGTTATATTACGTTATTGGTGTATATACAGGTCCCACGGAGACATAGAGGCCAACAAGACAGGAATGTGGTCAAATATTACCGCCGAGATGTTAGGTTGGGTTAGGTTAGGTTATATTACGTTATTGATGTATATAAAGGTCCCACGGAGGCGGAGAAGCCAACTCGCCAGGAATGTTCTCAAATATTCCTGCCGACATGTTAGGTTGGGTTAGGTTATGTTATAATACGTTATTGATGTATACAAAGGTCCCACGGACACGTAGAGGCCAACTGGCCAGGTATGTTGTCAAATATTACCGCCGAGATGTTAGGTTGGGTTAGGTTAGGTTATATTACGTTATTAATGTATATAAAGGTCCCACGGAGACGGAGAAGCCAACTCGCCAGGAATGTTGTCAAATATTACCGCCGAGAAGTTAGGTTGGGTTAGGTTAGGTTATATTACGTTATTTATGTATATAAAGATCCCACGGAGACGTAGAGGCCAACTCGCCAGGAATGTTGTCAAATATTACTGCCGAGATGTTAGGTTGGGTTAGGTTAGGTTATATTACGTTATTCATGTATATAAAGGTCCCACGGAGACGTAGAGGCCAACAAGCCAGGAATGTGGTCAAATATTACCGCCGAGATGTTATGTTGGGTTAGGTTAGGTTAGATTACGTTATTGATGTATATAAAGGTCCCACGGAGACGTAGAGGCCAACTCGCCAGGAATGTGGACAAATATTACCGCCGAGATGTTAGGTTGGGTTAGGTTAGGTTATATTACGTTATTGATGTATATAAAGGTCCCACGGAGACGTAGAGGCCAACAAGACAGGAATGTGGTCAAATATTACCGCCGAGATGTTAGATTGGGTTAGGCTAGCTCATATTATGTTATTGATGTATATAAAGGTCCCACGGAGACGTAGAGGCCAACTCGCCAGGAATGTTCTCAAATATTCCTGCCGACATGTTAGGTTGGGTTAGGTTAGCTTAGATTACGTTATTGATGTATATAAAGGTCCCACGGAGACGTAGAGGCCAACAAGCCAGGAATGTGGACAAATATTATCGCCGAGATGTTAGGTTGGGTTAGGTTAGGTTATATTACGTTATTGATGTATATAAAGGTCCCACGGAGACGGAGAAGCCAACTCGCCAGGAATGTTGACAAATATTACCGCCGAGATGTTAGGTTGGGTTAGGTTAGGTTATATTACGTTATTGGTGTATATACAGTTCCCACGGAGACATAGAGGCCAACAAGACAGGAATGTGGTCAAATATTACCGCCGAGGTGTTAGGTTGGGTTAGGTTAGGTTATATTACGTTATTGATGTATATAAAGGTCCCACGGAGGCGGAGAAGCCAACTCGCCAGGAATGTTCTCAAATATTCCTGCCGACATGTTAGGTTGGGTTAGATTATGTTATATTACGTTATTGATGTATACAAAGGTCCCACGGAGACGTAGAGGCCAACTAGCCAGATATGTTGTCAAATATTACCGCCGAGATGTTAGGTTGGGTTAGGTTAGGTTATATTACGTTATTGATGTATATAAAGGTCCCACGGAGGCGGAGAAGCCAACTCGCCAGGAATGTTCTCAAATATTCCTGCCGACATGTTAGGTTGGGTTAGGTTATGTTATAATACGTTATTGATGTATACAAAGGTCCCACGGACACGTAGAGGCCAACTGGCCAGGTATGTTGTCAAATATTACCGCCGAGATGTTAGGTTGGGTTAGGTTAGGTTATATTACGTTATTAATGTATATAAAGGTCCCACGGAGACGGAGAAGCCAACTCGCCAGGAATGTTGTCAAATATTACCGCCGAGAAGTTAGGTTGGGTTAGGTTAGGTTATATTACGTTATTGATGTATATAAAGGTCCCACGGAGACGTAGAGGCCAACTCGCCAGGAATGTTGTCAAATATTACTGCCGAGATGTTAGGTTGGGTTAGGTTAGGTTATATTACGTTATTCATGTATATAAAGGTCCCACGGAGACGTAGAGGCCAACAAGCCAGGAATGTGGTCAAATATTACCGCCGAGATGTTATGTTGGGTTAGGTTAGGTTAGATTACGTTATTGATGTATATAAAGGTCCCACGGAGACGTAGAGGCCAACTCGCCAGGAATGTGGACAAATATTACCGCCGAGATGTTAGGTTGGGTTAGGTTAGGTTATATTACGTTATTGATGTATATAAAGGTCCCACGGAGACGTAGAGGCCAACAAGACAGGAATGTGGTCAAATATTACCGCCGAGATGTTAGATTGGGTTAGGCTAGCTCATATTATGTTATTGATGTATATAAAGGTCCCACGGAGACGTAGAGGCCAACAAGCCAGGAATGTGGTCAAATATTATCGCCGAGATGTTAGGTTGGGTTAGGTTAGCTTATATTACGTCATTGATGTATATAAAGGTCCCACGGAGACGGAGAAGCCAACTCGCCAGGAATGTTCTCAAATATTCCTGCCGACATGTTAGGTTGGGTTAGGTTAGCTTAGATTACGTTATTGATGTATATAAAGGTCCCACGGAGACGTAGAGGCCAACAAGCCAGGAATGTGGACAAATATTATCGCCGAGATGTTAGGTTGGGTTAGGTTAGGTTATATTACGTTATTGATGTATATAAAGGTCCCACGGAGACGGAGAAGCCAACTCGCCAGGAATGTTGTCAAATATTACCGCCGAGATGTTAGTCTGGGTTAGGTTAGGTTATATTACGTTATAGATGTATATAAAGGTCCCACGGAGACGGAGAAGCCAACTAGCCTGGAATGTTGTCAAATATTACCGCCGAGATGTTAGTTTGGGTTAGGTTAGGTTATATTACGTTATAGATGTATATAAAGGTCCCACGGAGACGGAGAAGCCAACTAGCCTGGAATGTTGTCAAATATTACCGCCGAGATGTTAGGTTGGGGTAGGTTAGGTTATATTACGTTATTGATGTATATAAAGGTCCCACGGAGACGTAGAGGCCAACTCGACAGGAATGTTGTCAAATGTTACCGCCGAGACGTTAGGTTGGGTTAGGTTAAGTTATATTACGTTATTGATGTATATAAAGGTCCCACGGAGACGGAGAAGCCAACTCGACAGGAATGTTGTCAAATATTACCGCCGAGATGTTAGGTTGGGTTAGGTTAGGTTATATTACGTTATTGATGTATATAAAGGTCCCACGGAGACGAAGAGGCCAACTCGCCAGGCATTTTTTCAAATATTACCGCCGAGATATTAGGTTGGATTAGGTTAGGTTAGATTACGTTATTGAAGTATATAAAGGTCCCACGGAGACGTAGAGGCCAACAAGCCAGGAATGTGGTCAAATATTACCGCCGATATGTTAGGTTGGGTTAGGTTAGGTTATATTACGTTATTGATGTATATAAAGGTCCCACGGAGACGGAGAAGCCAACTCGCCAGGAATGTTGACAAATATTACCGCCGAGATGTTAGGTTGGGTTAGGTTAGGTTATATTACGTTATTGGTGTATATACAGGTCCCACGGAGACATAGAGGCCAACAAGACAGGAATGTGGTCAAATATTACCGCCGAGGTGTTAGATTGGGTTAGGTTAGGTTATATTACGTTATTGATGTATATAAAGGTCCCACGGAGGCGGAGAAGCCAACTCGCCAGGAATGTTCTCAAATATTCCTGCCGACATGTTAGGTTGGGTTAGATTATGTTATATTACGTTATTGATGTATACAAAGGTCCCACGGAGACGTAGAGGCCAACTAGCCAGATATGTTGTCAAATATTACCGCCGAGATGTTAGGTTGGGTTAGGTTAGGTTATATTACGTTATTGATGTATAGAAAGGTCCCACGGAGGCGGAGAAGCCAACTCGCCAGGAATGTTCTCAAATATTCCTGCCGACATGTTAGGTTGGGTTAGGTTATGTTATAATACGTTATTGATGTATACAAAGGTCCCACGGACACGTAGAGGCCAACTGGCCAGGTATGTTGTCAAATATTACCGCCGAGATGTTAGGTTGGGTTAGGTTAGGTTATATTACGTTATTAATGTATATAAAGGTCCCACGGAGACGGAGAAGCCAACTCGCCAGGAATGTTGTCAAATATTACCGCCGAGAAGTTAGGTTGGGTTAGGTTAGGTTATATTACGTTATTGATGTATATAAAGGTCCCACGGAGACGTAGAGGCCAACTCGCCAGGAATGTTGTCAAATATTACTGCCGAGATGTTAGGTTGGGTTAGGTTAGGTTATATTACGTTATTCATGTATATAAAGGTCCCACGGAGACGTAGAGGCCAACAAGCCAGGAATGTGGTCAAATATTACCGCCGAGATGTTATGTTGGGTTAGGTTAGGTTAGATTACGTTATTGATGTATATAAAGGTCCCACGGAGACGTAGAGGCCAACTCGCCAGGAATGTGGACAAATATTACCGCCGAGATGTTAGGTTGGGTTAGGTTAGGTTATATTACGTTATTGATGTATATAAAGGTCCCACGGAGACGTAGAGGCCAACAAGACAGGAATGTGGTCAAATATTACCGCCGAGATGTTAGATTGGGTTAGGCTAGCTCATATTATGTTATTGATGTATATAAAGGTCCCACGGAGACGTAGAGGCCAACAAGCCAGGAATGTGGTCAAATATTATCGCCGAGATGTTAGGTTGGGTTAGGTTAGCTTATATTACGTCATTGATGTATATAAAGGTCCCACGGAGACGGAGAAGCCAACTCGCCAGGAATGTTCTCAAATATTCCTGCCGACATGTTAGGTTGGGTTAGGTTAGCTTAGATTACGTTATTGATGTATATAAAGGTCCCACGGAGACGTAGAGGCCAACAAGCCAGGAATGTGGACAAATATTATCGCCGAGATGTTAGGTTGGGTTAGGTTAGGTTATATTACGTTATTGATGTATATAAAGGTCCCACGGAGACGGAGAAGCCAACTCGCCAGGAATGTTGTCAAATATTACCGCCGAGATGTTAGTCTGGGTTAGGTTAGGTTATATTACGTTATAGATGTATATAAAGGTCCCACGGAGACGGAGAAGCCAACTAGCCTGGAATGTTGTCAAATATTACCGCCGAGATGTTAGTTTGGGTTAGGTTAGGTTATATTACGTTATAGATGTATATAAAGGTCCCACGGAGACGGAGAAGCCAACTAGCCTGGAATGTTGTCAAATATTACCGCCGAGATGTTAGGTTGGGGTAGGTTAGGTTATATTACGTTATTGATGTATATAAAGGTCCCACGGAGACGTAGAGGCCAACTCGACAGGAATGTTGTCAAATGTTACCGCCGAGACGTTAGGTTGGGTTAGGTTAAGTTATATTACGTTATTGATGTATATAAAGGTCCCACGGAGACGGAGAAGCCAACTCGACAGGAATGTTGTCAAATATTACCGCCGAGATGTTAGGTTGGGTTAGGTTAGGTTATATTACGTTATTGATGTATATAAAGGTCCCACGGAGACGAAGAGGCCAACTCGCCAGGCATTTTTTCAAATATTACCGCCGAGATATTAGGTTGGATTAGGTTAGGTTAGATTACGTTATTGAAGTATATAAAGGTCCCACGGAGACGTAGAGGCCAACAAGCCAGGAATGTGGTCAAATATTACCGCCGATATGTTAGGTTGGGTTAGGTTAGGTTATATTACGTTATTGATGTATATAAAGGTCCCACGGAGACGGAGAAGCCAACTCGCCAGGAATGTTGACAAATATTACCGCCGAGATGTTAGGTTGGGTTAGGTTAGGTTATATTACGTTATTGGTGTATATACAGGTCCCACGGAGACATAGAGGCCAACAAGACAGGAATGTGGTCAAATATTACCGCCGAGGTGTTAGATTGGGTTAGGTTAGGTTATATTACGTTATTGATGTATATAAAGGTCCCACGGTAACGTAGAGTTCAACTCGCCAGGAATGTTGTCAAATATTAGCGCCGAGATGATAGGTTGGGTTAGGTTAGGTTATACTACGTTATTGATGTATATAAATGACCCACGGAGACGTAGAGGCCAACTCGTCAGGAATGTTGTCAAATATTACCGCCGAGATGATAGGTTGGGTTAGGATACGTTATATTACGTTATTGATGTATATGAAGCTCAACCGGAGACGTAGAGGCCAATTCGACGGGAATGTTGTCAAATGTTACCGCCGAGATGTTAGATTGGGTTAGGCTAGCTTATATTATGTTATTGATGTATATAATGGTCCCACGGAGACGTAGAGACCAACTCGCCAGGAATGTTGTCAAATATTACCGCCGAGATGTTAGATTGGTTTAGGTTAGGTTATATTACGTCATTGATGCATATAAAGGTCCCACGGAGACGTAGAGGCCAACTCGCCAGGAATGTTGTCAAATATTACCGCCGAGATGATAGGTTGGGTTAGGTTAGGTTATATTACGTCATTGATGCATATAAAGGTCCCACGGAGACGTAGAGGCCAACTCGCCAGGAATGTTGTCAAATATTACCGCCGAGATGATAGGTTGGGTTAGGTTACGTTATATTACGTTATTGATGTATATAAGGGTCCCACGGAGACGGAGAAGCCAACTCGCCTGGAATGTTGTCAAATATTACCGCCGAGATGTTAGGTTGGGGTAGGTTAGGTTATATTACGTTATTGATGTATATAAAGGTCCCACGGAGACGAAGAGGCCAACTCGCCAGGCATTTTTTCAAATATTACCGCCGAGATGTTAGGTTGGGTTAGGTTAGGTTGTATTACGTTATTGATGTATATAAAGGTCCCACGGAGACGAAGAGGCCAACTCGCCAGGCATTTTTTCAAATATTACCGCCGAGATATTAGGTTGGATTAGGTTAGGTTAGATTACGTTATTGAAGTATATAAAGGTCCCACGGAGACGTAGAGGCCAACAAGCCAGGAATGTGGTCAAATATTACCGCCGAGACGTTAGGTTGGGTTAGGTTAGGTTATATTACGTTATTGATGTATATAAAGGTCCCACGGAGACGGAGAAGCCAACTCGCCAGGAATGTTGTCAAATATTACCGCCGAGATGTTAGGTTGGGTTAGGTTATGTTATAATACGTTATTGATGTATACAAAGGTCCCACGGAGACGTAGAGGCCAACTGGCCAGGTATGTTGTCAAATATTACCGCCGAGATGTTATGTTGGGTTAGGTTAGGTTAGATTACGTTATTGATGTATATAAAGGTCCCACGGAGACGTAGAGGCCAACTCGCCAGGAATGTGGACAAATATTACCGCCGAGATGTTAGGTTGGGTTAGGTTAGGTTATATTACGTTATTGATGTATATAAAGGTCCCACGGAGACGTAGAGGCCAACAAGACAGGAATGTGGTCAAATATTACCGCCGAGATGTTAGATTGGGTTAGGCTAGCTCATATTATGTTATTGATGTATATAAAGGTCCCACGGAGACGTAGAGGCCAACAAGCCAGGAATGTGGTCAAATATTATCGCCGAGATGTTAGGTTGGGTTAGGTTAGCTTATATTACGTCATTGATGTATATAAAGGTCCCACGGAGACGGAGAAGCCAACTCGCCAGGAATGTTCTCAAATATTCCTGCCGACATGTTAGGTTGGGTTAGGTTAGCTTAGATTACGTTATTGATGTATATAAAGGTCCCACGGAGGCGGAGAAGCCAACTCGCCAGGAATGTTCTCAAATATTCCTGCCGACATGTTAGGTTGGGTTAGATTATGTTATATTACGTTATTGATGTATACAAAGGTCCCACGGAGACGTAGAGGCCAACTAGCCAGATATGTTGTCAAATATTACCGCCGAGATGTTAGGTTGGGTTAGGTTAGGTTATATTACGTTATTGATGTATATAAAGGTCCCACGGAGGCGGAGAAGCCAACTCGCCAGGAATGTTCTCAAATATTCCTGCCGACATGTTAGGTTGGGTTAGGTTATGTTATAATACGTTATTGATGTATACAAAGGTCCCACGGACACGTAGAGGCCAACTGGCCAGGTATGTTGTCAAATATTACCGCCGAGATGTTAGGTTGGGTTAGGTTAGGTTATATTACGTTATTAATGTATATAAAGGTCCCACGGAGACGGAGAAGCCAACTCGCCAGGAATGTTGTCAAATATTACCGCCGAGAAGTTAGGTTGGGTTAGGTTAGGTTATATTACGTTATTGATGTATATAAAGGTCCCACGGAGACGTAGAGGCCAACTCGCCAGGAATGTTGTCAAATGTTACCGCCGAGACGTTAGGTTGGGTTAGGTTAAGTTATATTACGTTATTGATGTATATAAAGGTCCCACGGAGACGGAGAAGCCAACTCGACAGGAATGTTGTCAAATATTACCGCCGAGATATTAGGTTGGATTAGGTTAGGTTAGATTACGTTATTGAAGTATATAAAGGTCCCACGGAGACGTAGAGGCCAACAAGCCAGGAATGTGGTCAAATATTACCGCCGAGATGTTAGGTTGGGTTAGGTTAGGTTAGATTACGTTATTGAAGTATATAAAGGTCCCACGGAGACGTAGAGGCCAACAAGCCAGGAATGTGGTCAAATATTACCGCCGATATGTTAGGTTGGGTTAGGTTAGGTTATATTACGTTATTGATGTATATAAAGGTCCCACGGAGACGGAGAAGCCAACTCGCCAGGAATGTTGACAAATATTACCGCCGAGATGTTAGGTTGGGTTAGGTTAGGTTATATTACGTTATTGGTGTATATACAGGTCCCACGGAGACATAGAGGCCAACAAGACAGGAATGTGGTCAAATATTACCGCCGAGATGTTAGGTTGGGTTAGGTTAGGTTATATTACGTTATTGATGTATATAAAGGTCCCACGGAGGCGGAGAAGCCAACTCGCCAGGAATGTTCTCAAATATTCCTGCCGACATGTTAGGTTGGGTTAGGTTATGTTATAATACGTTATTGATGTATACAAAGGTCCCACGGACACGTAGAGGCCAACTGGCCAGGTATGTTGTCAAATATTACCGCCGAGATGTTAGGTTGGGTTAGGTTAGGTTATATTACGTTATTAATGTATATAAAGGTCCCACGGAGACGGAGAAGCCAACTCGCCAGGAATGTTGTCAAATATTACCGCCGAGAAGTTAGGTTGGGTTAGGTTAGGTTATATTACGTTATTTATGTATATAAAGATCCCACGGAGACGTAGAGGCCAACTCGCCAGGAATGTTGTCAAATATTACTGCCGAGATGTTAGGTTGGGTTAGGTTAGGTTATATTACGTTATTCATGTATATAAAGGTCCCACGGAGACGTAGAGGCCAACAAGCCAGGAATGTGGTCAAATATTACCGCCGAGATGTTATGTTGGGTTAGGTTAGGTTAGATTACGTTATTGATGTATATAAAGGTCCCACGGAGACGTAGAGGCCAACTCGCCAGGAATGTGGACAAATATTACCGCCGAGATGTTAGGTTGGGTTAGGTTAGGTTATATTACGTTATTGATGTATATAAAGGTCCCACGGAGACGTAGAGGCCAACAAGACAGGAATGTGGTCAAATATTACCGCCGAGATGTTAGATTGGGTTAGGCTAGCTCATATTATGTTATTGATGTATATAAAGGTCCCACGGAGACGTAGAGGCCAACTCGCCAGGAATGTTCTCAAATATTCCTGCCGACATGTTAGGTTGGGTTAGGTTAGCTTAGATTACGTTATTGATGTATATAAAGGTCCCACGGAGACGTAGAGGCCAACAAGCCAGGAATGTGGACAAATATTATCGCCGAGATGTTAGGTTGGGTTAGGTTAGGTTATATTACGTTATTGATGTATATAAAGGTCCCACGGAGACGGAGAAGCCAACTCGCCAGGAATGTTGACAAATATTACCGCCGAGATGTTAGGTTGGGTTAGGTTAGGTTATATTACGTTATTGGTGTATATACAGTTCCCACGGAGACATAGAGGCCAACAAGACAGGAATGTGGTCAAATATTACCGCCGAGGTGTTAGGTTGGGTTAGGTTAGGTTATATTACGTTATTGATGTATATAAAGGTCCCACGGAGGCGGAGAAGCCAACTCGCCAGGAATGTTCTCAAATATTCCTGCCGACATGTTAGGTTGGGTTAGATTATGTTATATTACGTTATTGATGTATACAAAGGTCCCACGGAGACGTAGAGGCCAACTAGCCAGATATGTTGTCAAATATTACCGCCGAGATGTTAGGTTGGGTTAGGTTAGGTTATATTACGTTATTGATGTATATAAAGGTCCCACGGAGGCGGAGAAGCCAACTCGCCAGGAATGTTCTCAAATATTCCTGCCGACATGTTAGGTTGGGTTAGGTTATGTTATAATACGTTATTGATGTATACAAAGGTCCCACGGACACGTAGAGGCCAACTGGCCAGGTATGTTGTCAAATATTACCGCCGAGATGTTAGGTTGGGTTAGGTTAGGTTATATTACGTTATTAATGTATATAAAGGTCCCACGGAGACGGAGAAGCCAACTCGCCAGGAATGTTGTCAAATATTACCGCCGAGAAGTTAGGTTGGGTTAGGTTAGGTTATATTACGTTATTGATGTATATAAAGGTCCCACGGAGACGTAGAGGCCAACTCGCCAGGAATGTTGTCAAATATTACTGCCGAGATGTTAGGTTGGGTTAGGTTAGGTTATATTACGTTATTCATGTATATAAAGGTCCCACGGAGACGTAGAGGCCAACAAGCCAGGAATGTGGTCAAATATTACCGCCGAGATGTTATGTTGGGTTAGGTTAGGTTAGATTACGTTATTGATGTATATAAAGGTCCCACGGAGACGTAGAGGCCAACTCGCCAGGAATGTGGACAAATATTACCGCCGAGATGTTAGGTTGGGTTAGGTTAGGTTATATTACGTTATTGATGTATATAAAGGTCCCACGGAGACGTAGAGGCCAACAAGACAGGAATGTGGTCAAATATTACCGCCGAGATGTTAGATTGGGTTAGGCTAGCTCATATTATGTTATTGATGTATATAAAGGTCCCACGGAGACGTAGAGGCCAACAAGCCAGGAATGTGGTCAAATATTATCGCCGAGATGTTAGGTTGGGTTAGGTTAGCTTATATTACGTCATTGATGTATATAAAGGTCCCACGGAGACGGAGAAGCCAACTCGCCAGGAATGTTCTCAAATATTCCTGCCGACATGTTAGGTTGGGTTAGGTTAGCTTAGATTACGTTATTGATGTATATAAAGGTCCCACGGAGACGTAGAGGCCAACAAGCCAGGAATGTGGACAAATATTATCGCCGAGATGTTAGGTTGGGTTAGGTTAGGTTATATTACGTTATTGATGTATATAAAGGTCCCACGGAGACGGAGAAGCCAACTCGCCAGGAATGTTGTCAAATATTACCGCCGAGATGTTAGTCTGGGTTAGGTTAGGTTATATTACGTTATAGATGTATATAAAGGTCCCACGGAGACGGAGAAGCCAACTAGCCTGGAATGTTGTCAAATATTACCGCCGAGATGTTAGTTTGGGTTAGGTTAGGTTATATTACGTTATAGATGTATATAAAGGTCCCACGGAGACGGAGAAGCCAACTAGCCTGGAATGTTGTCAAATATTACCGCCGAGATGTTAGGTTGGGGTAGGTTAGGTTATATTACGTTATTGATGTATATAAAGGTCCCACGGAGACGTAGAGGCCAACTCGACAGGAATGTTGTCAAATGTTACCGCCGAGACGTTAGGTTGGGTTAGGTTAAGTTATATTACGTTATTGATGTATATAAAGGTCCCACGGAGACGGAGAAGCCAACTCGACAGGAATGTTGTCAAATATTACCGCCGAGATGTTAGGTTGGGTTAGGTTAGGTTATATTACGTTATTGATGTATATAAAGGTCCCACGGAGACGAAGAGGCCAACTCGCCAGGCATTTTTTCAAATATTACCGCCGAGATATTAGGTTGGATTAGGTTAGGTTAGATTACGTTATTGAAGTATATAAAGGTCCCACGGAGACGTAGAGGCCAACAAGCCAGGAATGTGGTCAAATATTACCGCCGATATGTTAGGTTGGGTTAGGTTAGGTTATATTACGTTATTGATGTATATAAAGGTCCCACGGAGACGGAGAAGCCAACTCGCCAGGAATGTTGACAAATATTACCGCCGAGATGTTAGGTTGGGTTAGGTTAGGTTATATTACGTTATTGGTGTATATACAGGTCCCACGGAGACATAGAGGCCAACAAGACAGGAATGTGGTCAAATATTACCGCCGAGGTGTTAGATTGGGTTAGGTTAGGTTATATTACGTTATTGATGTATATAAAGGTCCCACGGAGGCGGAGAAGCCAACTCGCCAGGAATGTTCTCAAATATTCCTGCCGACATGTTAGGTTGGGTTAGATTATGTTATATTACGTTATTGATGTATACAAAGGTCCCACGGAGACGTAGAGGCCAACTAGCCAGATATGTTGTCAAATATTACCGCCGAGATGTTAGGTTGGGTTAGGTTAGGTTATATTACGTTATTGATGTATAGAAAGGTCCCACGGAGGCGGAGAAGCCAACTCGCCAGGAATGTTCTCAAATATTCCTGCCGACATGTTAGGTTGGGTTAGGTTATGTTATAATACGTTATTGATGTATACAAAGGTCCCACGGACACGTAGAGGCCAACTGGCCAGGTATGTTGTCAAATATTACCGCCGAGATGTTAGGTTGGGTTAGGTTAGGTTATATTACGTTATTAATGTATATAAAGGTCCCACGGAGACGGAGAAGCCAACTCGCCAGGAATGTTGTCAAATATTACCGCCGAGAAGTTAGGTTGGGTTAGGTTAGGTTATATTACGTTATTGATGTATATAAAGGTCCCACGGAGACGTAGAGGCCAACTCGCCAGGAATGTTGTCAAATATTACTGCCGAGATGTTAGGTTGGGTTAGGTTAGGTTATATTACGTTATTCATGTATATAAAGGTCCCACGGAGACGTAGAGGCCAACAAGCCAGGAATGTGGTCAAATATTACCGCCGAGATGTTATGTTGGGTTAGGTTAGGTTAGATTACGTTATTGATGTATATAAAGGTCCCACGGAGACGTAGAGGCCAACTCGCCAGGAATGTGGACAAATATTACCGCCGAGATGTTAGGTTGGGTTAGGTTAGGTTATATTACGTTATTGATGTATATAAAGGTCCCACGGAGACGTAGAGGCCAACAAGACAGGAATGTGGTCAAATATTACCGCCGAGATGTTAGATTGGGTTAGGCTAGCTCATATTATGTTATTGATGTATATAAAGGTCCCACGGAGACGTAGAGGCCAACAAGCCAGGAATGTGGTCAAATATTATCGCCGAGATGTTAGGTTGGGTTAGGTTAGCTTATATTACGTCATTGATGTATATAAAGGTCCCACGGAGACGGAGAAGCCAACTCGCCAGGAATGTTCTCAAATATTCCTGCCGACATGTTAGGTTGGGTTAGGTTAGCTTAGATTACGTTATTGATGTATATAAAGGTCCCACGGAGACGTAGAGGCCAACAAGCCAGGAATGTGGACAAATATTATCGCCGAGATGTTAGGTTGGGTTAGGTTAGGTTATATTACGTTATTGATGTATATAAAGGTCCCACGGAGACGGAGAAGCCAACTCGCCAGGAATGTTGTCAAATATTACCGCCGAGATGTTAGTCTGGGTTAGGTTAGGTTATATTACGTTATAGATGTATATAAAGGTCCCACGGAGACGGAGAAGCCAACTAGCCTGGAATGTTGTCAAATATTACCGCCGAGATGTTAGTTTGGGTTAGGTTAGGTTATATTACGTTATAGATGTATATAAAGGTCCCACGGAGACGGAGAAGCCAACTAGCCTGGAATGTTGTCAAATATTACCGCCGAGATGTTAGGTTGGGGTAGGTTAGGTTATATTACGTTATTGATGTATATAAAGGTCCCACGGAGACGTAGAGGCCAACTCGACAGGAATGTTGTCAAATGTTACCGCCGAGACGTTAGGTTGGGTTAGGTTAAGTTATATTACGTTATTGATGTATATAAAGGTCCCACGGAGACGGAGAAGCCAACTCGACAGGAATGTTGTCAAATATTACCGCCGAGATGTTAGGTTGGGTTAGGTTAGGTTATATTACGTTATTGATGTATATAAAGGTCCCACGGAGACGAAGAGGCCAACTCGCCAGGCATTTTTTCAAATATTACCGCCGAGATATTAGGTTGGATTAGGTTAGGTTAGATTACGTTATTGAAGTATATAAAGGTCCCACGGAGACGTAGAGGCCAACAAGCCAGGAATGTGGTCAAATATTACCGCCGATATGTTAGGTTGGGTTAGGTTAGGTTATATTACGTTATTGATGTATATAAAGGTCCCACGGAGACGGAGAAGCCAACTCGCCAGGAATGTTGACAAATATTACCGCCGAGATGTTAGGTTGGGTTAGGTTAGGTTATATTACGTTATTGGTGTATATACAGGTCCCACGGAGACATAGAGGCCAACAAGACAGGAATGTGGTCAAATATTACCGCCGAGGTGTTAGATTGGGTTAGGTTAGGTTATATTACGTTATTGATGTATATAAAGGTCCCACGGTAACGTAGAGTTCAACTCGCCAGGAATGTTGTCAAATATTAGCGCCGAGATGATAGGTTGGGTTAGGTTAGGTTATACTACGTTATTGATGTATATAAATGACCCACGGAGACGTAGAGGCCAACTCGTCAGGAATGTTGTCAAATATTACCGCCGAGATGATAGGTTGGGTTAGGATACGTTATATTACGTTATTGATGTATATGAAGCTCAACCGGAGACGTAGAGGCCAATTCGACGGGAATGTTGTCAAATGTTACCGCCGAGATGTTAGATTGGGTTAGGCTAGCTTATATTATGTTATTGATGTATATAATGGTCCCACGGAGACGTAGAGACCAACTCGCCAGGAATGTTGTCAAATATTACCGCCGAGATGTTAGATTGGTTTAGGTTAGGTTATATTACGTCATTGATGCATATAAAGGTCCCACGGAGACGTAGAGGCCAACTCGCCAGGAATGTTGTCAAATATTACCGCCGAGATGATAGGTTGGGTTAGGTTAGGTTATATTACGTCATTGATGCATATAAAGGTCCCACGGAGACGTAGAGGCCAACTCGCCAGGAATGTTGTCAAATATTACCGCCGAGATGATAGGTTGGGTTAGGTTACGTTATATTACGTTATTGATGTATATAAGGGTCCCACGGAGACGGAGAAGCCAACTCGCCTGGAATGTTGTCAAATATTACCGCCGAGATGTTAGGTTGGGGTAGGTTAGGTTATATTACGTTATTGATGTATATAAAGGTCCCACGGAGACGAAGAGGCCAACTCGCCAGGCATTTTTTCAAATATTACCGCCGAGATGTTAGGTTGGGTTAGGTTAGGTTGTATTACGTTATTGATGTATATAAAGGTCCCACGGAGACGAAGAGGCCAACTCGCCAGGCATTTTTTCAAATATTACCGCCGAGATATTAGGTTGGATTAGGTTAGGTTAGATTACGTTATTGAAGTATATAAAGGTCCCACGGAGACGTAGAGGCCAACAAGCCAGGAATGTGGTCAAATATTACCGCCGAGACGTTAGGTTGGGTTAGGTTAGGTTATATTACGTTATTGATGTATATAAAGGTCCCACGGAGACGGAGAAGCCAACTCGCCAGGAATGTTGTCAAATATTACCGCCGAGATGTTAGGTTGGGTTAGGTTATGTTATAATACGTTATTGATGTATACAAAGGTCCCACGGAGACGTAGAGGCCAACTGGCCAGGTATGTTGTCAAATATTACCGCCGAGATGTTAGGTTGGGTTAGGTTAGGTTATATTACGTTATTAATGTATATGAAGGCCCCACGGAGACGGAGAAGCCAACTCGCCAGGAATGTGGTCATATATTACCGCCGAGATGTTAGTTTGGGTTAGGTTAGGTTATATACGTTATTGATGTATACAAAGGTCCCACGGAGACGTAGAGGCCAACGCGCCAGGTAAGTTTTCAAATATTACCGCCGAGATATTAGGTTGGATTAGGTTAGGTTATATTACGTTATTGATGTATATAAAGGTCCCACGGAGACGGAGAAGCCAACTCGCCAGGAATGTTGTCAAATATTACTGCCGAGATGTTAGGTTGGGTTAGGTTAGGTTATATTACGTTATTCATGTATATAAAGGTCCCACGGAGACGTAGAGGCCAACAAGCCAGGAATGTGGTCAAATATTACCGCCGAGATGTTATGTTGGGTTAGGTTAGGTTAGATTACGTTATTGATGTATATAAAGGTCCCACGGAGACGTAGAGGCCAACTCGCCAGGAATGTGGACAAATATTACCGCCGAGATGTTAGGTTGGGTTAGGTTAGGTTATATTACGTTATTGATGTATATAAAGGTCCCACGGAGACGTAGAGGCCAACAAGACAGGAATGTGGTCAAATATTACCGCCGAGATGTTAGATTGGGTTAGGCTAGCTCATATTATGTTATTGATGTATATAAAGGTCCCACGGAGACGTAGAGGCCAACAAGCCAGGAATGTGGTCAAATATTATCGCCGAGATGTTAGGTTGGGTTAGGTTAGCTTATATTACGTTATTGATGTATATAAAGGTCCCACGGAGACGGAGAAGCCAACTCGCCAGGAATGTTCTCAAATATTCCTGCCGACATGTTAGGTTGGGTTAGGTTAGCTTAGATTACGTTATTGATGTATATAAAGGTCCCACGGAGACGTAGAGGCCAACAAGCCAGGAATGTGGACAAATATTATCGCCGAGATGTTAGGTTGGGTTAGGTTAGGTTATATTACGTTATTGATGTATATAAAGGTCCCACGGAGACGGAGAAGCCAACTCGCCAGGAATGTTGTCAAATATTACCGCCGAGATGTTAGTCTGGGTTAGGTTAGGTTATATTACGTTATAGATGTATATAAAGGTCCCACGGAGACGGAGAAGCCAACTAGCCTGGAATGTTGTCAAATATTACCGCCGAGATGTTAGTTTGGGTTAGGTTAGGTTATATTACGTTATAGATGTATATAAAGGTCCCACGGAGACGGAGAAGCCAACTAGCCTGGAATGTTGTCAAATATTACCACCGAGATGTTAGGTTGGGGTAGGTTAGGTTATATTACGTTATTGATGTATATAAAGGTCCCACGGAGACGTAGAGGCCAACTCGACAGGAATGTTGTCAAATGTTACCGCCGAGACCTTAGGTTGGGTTAGGTTAAGTTATATTACGTTATTGATGTATATAAAGGACCCACGGAGACGGAGAAGCCAACTCGACAGGAATGTTGTCAAATATTACCGCCGAGATGTTAGGTTGGGTTAGGTTAGGTTATATTACGTTATTGATGTATATAAAGGTCCCACGGAGACGAAGAGGCCAACTCGCCAGGCATTTTTTCAAATATTACCGCCGAGATATTAGGTTGGATTAGGTTAGGTTAGATTACGTTATTGAAGTATATAAAGGTCCCACGGAGACGTAGAGGCCAACAAGCCAGGAATGTGGTCAAATATTACCGCCGATATGTTAGGTTGGGTTAGGTTAGGTTATATTACGTTATTGATGTATATAAAGGTCCCACGGAGACGGAGAAGCCAACTCGCCAGGAATGTTGACAAATATTACCGCCGAGATGTTAGGTTGGGTTAGGTTAGGTTATATTACGTTATTGGTGTATATACAGGTCCCACGGAGACATAGAGGCCAACAAGACAGGAATGTGGTCAAATATTACCGCCGAGGTGTTAGATTGGGTTAGGTTAGGTTATATTACGTTATTGATGTATATAAAGGTCCCACGGTAACGTAGAGTTCAACTCGCCAGGAATGTTGTCAAATATTAGCGCCGAGATGATAGGTTGGGTTAGGTTAGGTTATACTACGTTATTGATGTATATAAATGACCCACGGAGACGTAGAGGCCAACTCGTCAGGAATGTTGTCAAATATTACCGCCGAGATGATAGGTTGGGTTAGGATACGTTATATTACGTTATTGATGTATATGAAGCTCAACCGGAGACGTAGAGGCCAATTCGACGGGAATGTTGTCAAATGTTACCGCCGAGATGTTAGATTGGGTTAGGCTAGCTTATATTATGTTATTGATGTATATAATGGTCCCACGGAGACGTAGAGACCAACTCGCCAGGAATGTTGTCAAATATTACCGCCGAGATGTTAGGTTGGGTTAGGTTATGTTATAATACGTTATTGATGTATACAAAGGTCCCACGGAGACGTAGAGGCCAACTGGCCAGGTATGTTGTCAAATATTACCGCCGAGATGTTAGGTTGGGTTAGGTTAGGTTATATTACGTTATTAATGTATATGAAGGCCCCACGGAGACGGAGAAGCCAACTCGCCAGGAATGTGGTCATATATTACCGCCGAGATGTTAGTTTGGGTTAGGTTAGGTTATATACGTTATTGATGTATACAAAGGTCCCACGGAGACGTAGAGGCCAACGCGCCAGGTAAGTTTTCAAATATTACCGCCGAGATATTAGGTTGGATTAGGTTAGGTTATATTACGTTATTGATGTATATAAAGGTCCCACGGAGACGGAGAAGCCAACTCGCCAGGAATGTTGTCAAATATTACTGCCGAGATGTTAGGTTGGGTTAGGTTAGGTTATATTACGTTATTCATGTATATAAAGGTCCCACGGAGACGTAGAGGCCAACAAGCCAGGAATGTGGTCAAATATTACCGCCGAGATGTTATGTTGGGTTAGGTTAGGTTAGATTACGTTATTGATGTATATAAAGGTCCCACGGAGACGTAGAGGCCAACTCGCCAGGAATGTGGACAAATATTCCCGCCGAGATGTTAGGTTGGGTTAGGTTAGGTTATATTACGTTATTGATGTATATAAAGGTCCCACGGAGACGTAGAGGCCAACAAGACAGGAATGTGGTCAAATATTACCGCCGAGATGTTAGATTGGGTTAGGCTAGCTCATATTATGTTATTGATGTATATAAAGGTCCCACGGAGACGTAGAGGCCAACAAGCCAGGAATGTGGTCAAATATTATCGCCGAGATGTTAGGTTGGGTTAGGTTAGGTTATATTACGTTATTGATGTATATAAAGGTCCCACGGAGACGGAGAAGCCAACTCGCCAGGAATGTTCTCAAATATTCCTGCCGACATGTTAGGTTGGGTTAGGTTAGCTTAGATTACGTTATTGATGTATATAAAGGTCCCACGGAGACGTAGAGGCCAACAAGCCAGGAATGTGGACAAATATTATCGCCGAGATGTTAGGTTGGGTTAGGTTAGGTTATATTACGTTATTGATGTATATAAAGGTCCCACGGAGACGGAGAAGCCAACTCGCCAGGAATGTTGTCAAATATTACCGCCGAGATGTTAGTCTGGGTTAGGTTAGGTTATATTACGTTATAGATGTATATAAAGGTCCCACGGAGACGGAGAAGCCAACTCGACAGGAATGTTGTCAAATATTACCGCCGAGATGTTAGGTTGGGTTAGGTTAGGTTATATTACGTTATTGATGTATATAAAGGTCCCACGGAGACGAAGAGGCCAACTCGCCAGGCATTTTTTCAAATATTACCGCCGAGATATTAGGTTGGATTAGGTTAGGTTAGATTACGTTATTGAAGTATATAAAGGTCCCACGGAGACGTAGAGGCCAACAAGCCAGGAATGTGGTCAAATATTACCGCCGATATGTTAGGTTGGGTTAGGTTAGGTTATATTACGTTATTGATGTATATAAAGGTCCCACGGAGACGGAGAAGCCAACTTGCCAGGAATGTTGACAAATATTACCGCCGAGATGTTAGGTTGGGTTAGGTTAGGTTATATTACGTTATTGGTGTATATACAGGCCCCACGGAGACATAGAGGCCAACAAGACAGGAATGTGGTCAAATATTACCGCCGAGGTGTTAGATTGGGTTAGGTTAGGTTATATTACGTTATTGATGTATATAAAGGTCCCACGGTAACGTAGAGTTCAACTCGCCAGGAATGTTGTCAAATATTAGCGCCGAGATGATAGGTTGGGTTAGGTTAGGTTATACTACGTTATTGATGTATATAAATGACCCACGGAGACGTAGAGGCCAACTCGTCAGGAATGTTGTCAAATATTACCGCCGAGATGATAGGTTGGGTTAGGATACGTTATATTACGTTATTGATGTATATGAAGCTCAACCGGAGACGTAGAGGCCAATTCGACGGGAATGTTGTCAAATGTTACCGCCGAGATGTTAGATTGGGTTAGGCTAGCTTATATTATGTTATTGATGTATATAATGGTCCCACGGAGACGTAGAGACCAACTCGCCAGGAATGTTGTCAAATATTACCGCCGAGATGTTAGATTGGTTTAGGTTAGGTTATATTACGTCATTGATGCATATAAAGGTCCCACGGAGACGTAGAGGCCAACTCGCCAGGAATGTTGTCAAATATTACCGCCGAGATGATAGGTTGGGTTAGGTTAGGTTATATTACGTCATTGATGCATATAAAGGTCCCACGGAGACGTAGAGGCCAACTCGCCAGGAATGTTGTCAAATATTACCGCCGAGATGATAGGTTGGGTTAGGTTACGTTATATTACGTTATTGATGTATATAAGGGTCCCACGGAGACGGAGAAGCCAACTCGCCTGGAATGTTGTCAAATATTACCGCCGAGATGTTAGGTTGGTGTAGGTTATGTTATATTACGTTATTGATGTATATAAAGGTCCCACGGAGACGGAGAAGCCAACTAGCCTGGAATGTTGTCAAATATTACCGCCCAGATGTTAGGTTGGGGTAGGTTAGGTTATATTACGTTATTGATGTATATAAAGGTCCCACGGAGACGTAGAGGCCAACTCGACAGGAATGTTGTCAAATGTTACCGCCGAGATGGTAGGTTGGGTTAGGTTAAGTTATATTACGTTATTGATGTATATATAGGTCCCACGGAGACGGAGAAGCCAACTCGCCAGGAATGTTGTCAAATATTACCGCCGAGATGTTAGGTTGGGTTAGGTTAGGTTATATTACGTTATTGATGTATATAAAGGTCCCACGGAGACGAAGAGGCCAACTCGCCAGGCATTTTTTCAAATATTACCGCCGAGATGTTAGGTTGGGTTAGGTTAGGTTGTATTACGTTATTGATGTATATAAAGGTCCCACGGAGACGAAGAGGCCAACTCGCCAGGCATTTTTTCAAATATTACCGCCGAGATATTAGGTTGGATTAGGTTAGGTTAGATTACGTTATTGAAGTATATAAAGGTCCCACGGAGACGTAGAGGCCAACAAGCCAGGAATGTGGTCAAATATTACCGCCGAGATGTTAGGTTGGGTTAGGTTAGGTTATATTACGTTATTGATGTATATAAAGGTCCCACGGAGACGGAGAAGCCAACTCGCCAGGAATGTTGTCAAATATTACCGCCGAGATGTTAGGTTGGGTTAGGTTATGTTATAATACGTTATTGATGTATACAAAGGTCCCACGGAGACGTAGAGGCCAACTGGCCAGGTATGTTGTCAAATATTACCGCCGAGATGTTAGGTTGGGTTAGGTTAGGTTATATTACGTTATTAATGTATATGAAGGCCCCACGGAGACGGAGAAGCCAACTCGCCAGGAATGTGGTCATATATTACCGCCGAGATGTTAGTTTGGGTTAGGTTAGGTTATATACGTTATTGATGTATACAAAGGTCCCACGGAGACGTAGAGGCCAACGCGCCAGGTAAGTTTTCAAATATTACCGCCGAGATATTAGGTTGGATTAGGTTAGGTTATATTACGTTATTGATGTATATAAAGGTCCCACGGAGACGGAGAAGCCAACTCGCCAGGAATGTTGTCAAATATTACCGCCGAGAAGTTAGGTTGGGTTAGGTTAGGTTATATTACGTTATTGATGTATATAAAGGTCCCACGGAGACGTAGAGGCCAACTCGCCAGGAATGTTGTCAAATATTACCGCCGAGATGTTAGGTTGGGTTAGGTTAGGTTATATTACGTTATTGATGTATATAAAGGTCCCACGGAGACGTAGAGGCCAACTCGCCAGGAATGTGGACAAATATTACCGCCGAGATGTTAGGTTGGGTTAGGTTAGGTTATATTACGTTATTGATGTATATAAAGGTCCCACGGAGACGGAGAAGCCAACTCGCCAGGAATGTTGTCAAATATTACCGCCGAGATGTTATGTTGGGTTAGGTTAGGTTATATTACGTTATTGATGTATATAAAGGTCCCACGGAGACGAAGAGGCCAACTCGCCAGGCATTTTTTCAAATATTACCGCCGAGATATTAGGTTGGATTAGGTTAGGTTAGATTACGTTATTGAAGTATATAAAGGTCCCACGGAGACGTAGAGGCCAACAAGCCAGGAATGTGGTCAAATATTACCGCCGATATGTTAGGTTGGGTTAGGTTAGGTTATATTACGTTATTGATGTATATAATGGTCCCACGGAGACGGAGAAGCCAACTCGCCAGGAATGTTGACAAATATTACCGCCGAGATGTTAGGTTGGGTTAGGTTAGGTTATATTACGTTATTGGTGTATATACAGGTCCCACGGAGACATAGAGGCCAACAAGACAGGAATGTGGTCAAATATTACCGCCGAGGTGTTAGATTGGGTTAGGTTAGGTTATATTACGTTATTGATGTATATAAAGGTCCCACGGTAACGTAGAGTTCAACTCGCCAGGAATGTTGTCAAATATTAGCGCCGAGATGATAGGTTGGGTTAGGTTAGGTTATACTACGTTATTGATGTATATAAATGACCCACGGAGACGTAGAGGCCAACTCGTCAGGAATGTTGTCAAATATTACCGCCGAGATGATAGGTTGGGTTAGGATACGTTATATTACGTTATTGATGTATATGAAGCTCAACCGGAGACGTAGAGGCCAATTCGACGGGAATGTTGTCAAATGTTACCGCCGAGATGTTAGATTGGGTTAGGCTAGCTTATATTATGTTATTGATGTATATAATGGTCCCACGGAGACGTAGAGACCAACTCGCCAGGAATGTTGTCAAATATTACCGCCGAGATGTTAGATTGGTTTAGGTTAGGTTATATTACGTCATTGATGCATATAAAGGTCCCACGGAGACGTAGAGGCCAACTCGCCAGGAATGTTGTCAAATATTACCGCCGAGATGATAGGTTGGGTTAGGTTAGGTTATATTACGTCATTGATGCATATAAAGGTCCCACGGAGACGTAGAGGCCAACTCGCCAGGAATGTTGTCAAATATTACCGCCGAGATGATAGGTTGGGTTAGGTTACGTTATATTACGTTATTGATGTATATAAGGGTCCCACGGAGACGGAGAAGCCAACTCGCCTGGAATGTTGTCAAATATTACCGCCGAGATGTTAGGTTGGTGTAGGTTATGTTATATTACGTTATTGATGTATATAAAGGTCCCACGGAGACGGAGAAGCCAACTAGCCTGGAATGTTGTCAAATATTACCGCCCAGATGTTAGGTTGGGGTAGGTTAGGTTATATTACGTTATTGATGTATATAAAGGTCCCACGGAGACGTAGAGGCCAACTCGACAGGAATGTTGTCAAATGTTACCGCCGAGATGGTAGGTTGGGTTAGGTTAAGTTATATTACGTTATTGATGTATATATAGGTCCCACGGAGACGGAGAAGCCAACTCGCCAGGAATGTTGTCAAATATTACCGCCGAGATGTTAGGTTGGGTTAGGTTAGGTTATATTACGTTATTGATGTATATAAAGGTCCCACGGAGACGAAGAGGCCAACTCGCCAGGCATTTTTTCAAATATTACCGCCGAGATGTTAGGTTGGGTTAGGTTAGGTTGTATTACGTTATTGATGTATATAAAGGTCCCACGGAGACGAAGAGGCCAACTCGCCAGGCATTTTTTCAAATATTACCGCCGAGATATTAGGTTGGATTAGGTTAGGTTAGATTACGTTATTGAAGTATATAAAGGTCCCACGGAGACGTAGAGGCCAACAAGCCAGGAATGTGGTCAAATATTACCGCCGAGATGTTAGGTTGGGTTAGGTTAGGTTATATTACGTTATTGATGTATATAAAGGTCCCACGGAGACGGAGAAGCCAACTCGCCAGGAATGTTGTCAAATATTACCGCCGAGATGTTAGGTTGGGTTAGGTTATGTTATAATACGTTATTGATGTATACAAAGGTCCCACGGAGACGTAGAGGCCAACTGGCCAGGTATGTTGTCAAATATTACCGCCGAGATGTTAGGTTGGGTTAGGTTAGGTTATATTACGTTATTAATGTATATGAAGGCCCCACGGAGACGGAGAAGCCAACTCGCCAGGAATGTGGTCATATATTACCGCCGAGATGTTAGTTTGGGTTAGGTTAGGTTATATACGTTATTGATGTATACAAAGGTCCCACGGAGACGTAGAGGCCAACGCGCCAGGTAAGTTTTCAAATATTACCGCCGAGATATTAGGTTGGATTAGGTTAGGTTATATTACGTTATTGATGTATATAAAGGTCCCACGGAGACGGAGAAGCCAACTCGCCAGGAATGTTGTCAAATATTACCGCCGAGAAGTTAGGTTGGGTTAGGTTAGGTTATATTACGTTATTGATGTATATAAAGGTCCCACGGAGACGTAGAGGCCAACTCGCCAGGAATGTTGTCAAATATTACCGCCGAGATGTTAGGTTGGGTTAGGTTAGGTTATATTACGTTATTGATGTATATAAAGGTCCCACGGAGACGTAGAGGCCAACTCGCCAGGAATGTGGACAAATATTACCGCCGAGATGTTAGGTTGGGTTAGGTTAGGTTATATTACGTTATTGATGTATATAAAGGTCCCACGGAGACGGAGAAGCCAACTCGCCAGGAATGTTGTCAAATATTACCGCCGAGATGTTATGTTGGGTTAGGTTAGGTTATATTACGTTATTGATGTATATAAAGGTCCCACGGAGACGAAGAGGCCAACTCGCCAGGCATTTTTTCAAATATTACCGCCGAGATGTTAGGTTGGGTTAGGTTAGGTTATATTACGTTATTGGTGTATATAAAGGTCCCACGGAGACGAAGAGGCCAACTCGCCAGGCATTTTTTCAAATATTACCGCCGAGATATTAGGTTGGATTAGGTTAGGTTAGATTACGTTATTGAAGTATATAAAGGTCCCACGGAGACGTAGAGGCCAACAAGCCAGGAATGTGGTCAAATATTACCGCCGAGATGTTAGGTTGGGTTAGGTTAGGTTATATTACGTTATTGATGTATATAAAGGTCCCACGGAGACGGAGAAGCCAACTCGCCAGGAATGTTGTCAAATATTACCGCCGAGATGTTAGGTTGGGTTAGGTTAGGTTATATTACGTTATTGGTGTATATACAGATCCCACGGAGACATAGAGGCCAACAAGACAGGAATGTGGTCAGATATTACCGCCGAGGTGTTGGATTGGGTTAGGTTAGGTTATATTACGTTATTGATGTATATAAAGGTCCCACGGAGACGTAGATGCCAACTCGACGGGAATGTTGTCAAATGTTACCGCCGAGATGTTAAGTTGGGTTAGGTTAAGTTATATTACGTTATTGATGTATATAAAGGTCCCACGGAGACGGAGAAGCCAACTCGTCAGGAATGTTGTCAAATATTACCGCCTAGATGTTACGTTGGGTTAGGTTAGGTTATATTACGTTATTGATGTATAAAAAGGTCCCACGGAGACGAAGAGGCCAACTCGCCAGGCATTTTTTCAAATATTACCGCCGAGATGTTAGATTGGTTTAGGTTAGGTTATATTACGTTATTGAAGTATATAAAGGTCCCACGTAGACGTAGAGGCCAACAAGCCAGGAATGTCGTCAAATATTACCGCCGAGATGTTAGGTTGGGTTAGGTTAGGTTATATTACGTTATTGAAGTACATAAAGGTCCCACGGAGACGTAGCGGCCAACAAGCCAGGAATGTGGTCAAATATTACCGCCGAGATGTTAGGTTGGGTTAGGTTAGGTTATATTACGTTATTGATGTATATAAAGGTCCCACGGAGGCGGAGAAGCCAACTCGCCAGGAATGTTCTCAAATATTCCTGCCGACATGTTAGGTTGGGTTAGATTATGTTATATTACGTTATTGATGTATACAAAGGTCCCACGGAGACGTAGAGGCCAACTAGCCAGATATGTTGTCAAATATTACCGCCGAGATGTTAGGTTGGGTTAGGTTAGGTTATATTACGTTATTGATGTATATAAAGGTCCCACGGAGGCGGAGAAGCCAACTCGCCAGGAATGTTCTCAAATATTCCTGCCGACATGTTAGGTTGGGTTAGGTTATGTTATAATAAGTTATTGATGTATACAAAGGTCCCACGGACACGTAGAGGCCAACTGGCCAGGTATGTTGTCAAATATTACCGCCGAGATGTTAGGTTGGGTTAGGTTAGGTTATATTACGTTATTAATGTATATAAAGGTTCCACGGAGACGGAGAAGCCAACTCGCCAGGAATGTTGTCAAATATTACCGCCGAGAAGTTAGGTTGGGTTAGGTTAGGTTATATTACGTTATTCATGTATATAAAGGTCCCACGGAGACGTAGAGGCCAACAAGACAGGAATGTGGTCAAATATTACCGCCGAGATGTTAGATTGGGTTAGGTTATGTTATAATACGTTATTGATGTATACAAAGGTCCCACGGACACGTAGAGGCCAACTGGCCAGGTATGTTGTCAAATATTACCGCCGAGATGTTAGGTTGGGTTAGGTTAGCTTATATTACGTTATTGATGTATATAAAGGTCCCACGGAGACGGAGAAGCCAACTCGCCAGGAATGTTCTCAAATATTCCTGCCGACATGTTAGGTTGGGTTAGGTTAGCTTAGATTACGTTATTGATGTATATAAAGGTCCCACGGAGACGTAGAGGCCAACAAGCCAGGAATGTGGTCAAATATTATCGCCGAGATGTTAGGTTGGGTTAGGTTAGGTTATATTACGTTATTGATGTATATAAAGGTCCCACGGAGACGGAGAAGCCAACTCGCCAGGAATGTTGTCAAATATTACCGCCGAGATGTTAGTTTGGGTTAGGTTAGGTTATATTACGTTATAGATGTATATAAAGGTCCCACGGAGACGGAGAAGCCAACTAGCCTGGAATGTTGTCAAATATTACCGCCGAGATGTTAGTTTGGGTTAGGTTAGGTTATATTACGTTATAGATGTATATAAAGGTCCCACGGAGACGGAGAAGCCAACTAGCCTGGAATGTTGTCAAATATTACCGCCGAGATGTTAGGTTGGGGTAGGTTAGGTTATATTACGTTATTGATGTATATAAAGGTCCCACGGAGACGTAGAGGCCAACTCGACAGGAATGTTGTCAAATGTTACCGCCGAGACGTTAGGTTGGGTTAGGTTAAGTTATATTACGTTATTGATGTATATAAAGGTCCCACGGAGACGGAGAAGCCAACTCGACAGGAATGTTGTCAAATATTACCGCCGAGATGTTAGGTTGGGTTAGGTTAGGTTATATTACGTTATTGATGTATATAAAGGTCCCACGGAGACGAAGAGGCCAACTCGCCAGGCATTTTTTCAAATATTACCGCCGAGATATTAGGTTGGATTAGGTTAGGTTAGATTACGTTATTGAAGTATATAAAGGTCCCACGTAGACGTAGAGGCCAACAAGCCAGGAATGTCGTCAAATATTACCGCCGAGATGTTAGATTGGGTTAGGCTAGCTTATATTATGTTATTGGTGTATATAATGGTCCCACGGAGACGTAGATGCCAACAAGCCAGGAATGTGGTCAAATATAACCGCCGAGATGTTAGATTGGGATAGACTATCTTATATTATGTTATTGATGTATATAAAGGTCCCACGGAGACGTAGAGGCCAACTCGCCAGGAATGTTGTCAAATATTACCGCCGAGATGTTAGGTTGGGTTAGGTTAGGTTATATTACGTGATTGATGTATATAAAGTTCCCACGGAGACGAAGAGGCCAACTCGCCAGGTATGTTTTCAAATATTACCGCCGAGATGTTAGATTGGCTTAGGTTAGGTTATATTACGTTATTGAAGTATATAAAAGTCCCACGGAGACGTAGAGGCCAACAAGTCAGGAATGTCGTCAAATATTACCGCCGAGATGTTAGATTGGGTTAGGCTAGCTTATATTATGTTATTGATGTATATAAAGGTCCCACGGAGACGTAGAGGCCAACTCGCCAGGAATGATGTCAAATATTACCGCCGAGATGTTAGCTTGGGTTAGGTTAGCTTAGATTACGTTATTGATGTATATAAAGGTCCCACGGAGACGTAGAGGCCAACTCGCCAGGAATGTTGTCAAATATTACCGTCGAGATGATAGGTTGGGTTAGGTTACGTTATATTACCTTATTGATGTATATAAGGGTCCCACGGAGACGGAGAAGCCAACTCGCCTGGAATGTTGTCAAATATTACCGCCGAGATGTTAGGTTGGGGTAGGTTATGTTATATTACGTTATTGATGTATATAAAGGTCCCACGGAGACGTAGAGGCCAACTCGACAGGAATGTTGTCAAATGTTACCGCCGAGATGTTAGGTCGGGTTAGGTTAAGTTATATTACGTTATTGATGTATATAAAGGTCCCAAGGAGACGGAGAAGCCAACTCGCCAGGAATGTCGTCAAATATTACCGCCGAGATGTTAGATTGGGTTAGGCTAGCTTATATTATGTTACTGATGTATATAATGGTCCCACGGAGACGTAGAGACCAACTCGCCAGGAATGTTGTCAAATATTACCGCCGAGATGTTAGATTGGTTTAGGTTAGGTTATATTACGTCATTGATGCATATAAAGGTCCCACGGAGACGTAGAGGCCAACTCGCCAGGAATGTTGTCAAATATTACCGCCGAGATGATAGGTTGGGTTAGGTTAGGTTATATTACGTCATTGATGCATATAAAGGTCCCACGGAGACGTAGAGGCCAACTCGCCAGGAATGTTGTCAAATATTACCGCCGAGATGATAGGTTGGGTTAGGTTACGTTATATTACGTTATTGATGTATATAAGGGTCCCACGGAGACGGAGAAGCCAACTCGCCTGGAATGTTGTCAAATATTACCGCCGAGATGTTAGGTTGGTGTAGGTTATGTTATATTACGTTATTGATGTATATAAAGGTCCCACGGAGACGGAGAAGCCAACTAGCCTGGAATGTTGTCAAATATTACCGCCCAGATGTTAGGTTGGGGTAGGTTAGGTTATATTACGTTATTGATGTATATAAAGGTCCCACGGAGACGTAGAGGCCAACTCGACAGGAATGTTGTCAAATGTTACCGCCGAGATGGTAGGTTGGGTTAGGTTAAGTTATATTACGTTATTGATGTATATATAGGTCCCACGGAGACGGAGAAGCCAACTCGCCAGGAATGTTGTCAAATATTACCGCCGAGATGTTAGGTTGGGTTAGGTTAGGTTATATTACGTTATTGATGTATATAAAGGTCCCACGGAGACGAAGAGGCCAACTCGCCAGGCATTTTTTCAAATATTACCGCCGAGATGTTAGGTTGGGTTAGGTTAGGTTGTATTACGTTATTGATGTATATAAAGGTCCCACGGAGACGAAGAGGCCAACTCGCCAGGCATTTTTTCAAATATTACCGCCGAGATATTAGGTTGGATTAGGTTAGGTTAGATTACGTTATTGAAGTATATAAAGGTCCCACGGAGACGTAGAGGCCAACAAGCCAGGAATGTGGTCAAATATTACCGCCGAGATGTTAGGTTGGGTTAGGTTAGGTTATATTACGTTATTGATGTATATAAAGGTCCCACGGAGACGGAGAAGCCAACTCGCCAGGAATGTTGTCAAATATTACCGCCGAGATGTTAGGTTGGGTTAGGTTAGGTTATATTACGTTATTGGTGTATATACAGGTCCCACGGAGACATAGAGGCCAACAAGACAGGAATGTGGTCAAATATTACCGCCGAGGTGTTGGATTGGGTTAGGTTAGGTTATATTACGTTATTGATGTATATAAAGGTCCCACGGAGACGTAGAGGCCAACTCGACTGGAATGTTGTCAAATGTTACCGCCGAGATGTTAAGTTGGGTTAGGTTAAGTTATATTACGTTATTGATGTATATAAAGGTCCCACGGAGACGGAGAAGCCAACTCGCCAGGAATGTTGTCAAATATTACCGCCTAGATGTTATGTTGGGTTAGGTTAGGTTATATTACGTTATTGACGTATATAAAGGTCCCACGGAGACGAAGAGGCCAACTCGCAAGGCATTTTTTCAAATATTGCCGCCGAGATGTTAGATTGGTTTAGGTTAGGTTATATTACGTTATTGAAGGATATAAAGGTCCCACGTAGACGTAGAGGCCAACAAGCCAGGAATGTCGTCAAATATAACCGCCGAGATGTTAGGTTGGGTTAGGTTAGGTTATATTACGTTATTGAAGTACATAAAGGTCCCACGGAGACGTAGAGGCCAACAAGCCAGGAATGTGGTCAAATATTACCGCCGAGATGTTAGGTTGGGTTAGGTTAGGTTATATTACGTCATTGATGTATATAAATGTCCCACGGAGACGTAGAGGCCAACTCGCCAGGAATGTGGTCAAATATTACCGCCGAGATGTTAGATTGGGATAGACTAGCTTATATTATGTTATTGATGTATATAAAGGTCCCACGGAGACGTAGAGGCCAACAAGCCAGGAATGTGGTCAAATATTAACGCCGAGATGTTAGGTTGGGTTAGGTTAGGTTATATTACGTTATTGATGTATATAAAGGTCCCACGGAGACGGAGAAGCCAACTCGCCAGGAATGTTCTCAAATATTCCTGCCGACATGTTAGGTTGGGTTAGGTTATGTTATAATACGTTATTGATGTATACAAAGGTCCCACGGAGACGTAGAGGCCAACTGGCCAGGTATGTTGTCAAATATTACCGCCGAGATGTTAGGTTGGGTTAGGTTAGGTTATATTACGTTATTAATGTATATGAAGGCCCCACGGAGACGGAGAAGCCAACTCGCCAGGAATGTGGTCATATATTACCGCCGAGATGTTAGGTTGGGTTAGGTTAGGTTATATTACGTTATTGAAGTATATAAAGGTCCCACGGAGACGTAGAGGCCAACAAGCCAGGAATGTGGTCAAATATTACCGCCGAGATGTTATGTTGGGTTAGGTGAGGTTATATTACGTTATTGATGTATATAAAGTTCCCACGGAGACGTAGAGGCCAACTCGCCAGGTATGTTTTCAAATATTACCGCCTAGATGATAGGTTAGGTTAGGTTAGGTTATATTTCGTTATTGATGTATATGAAGGTCCCACGGAGACGTAGAGGCCAACTCGCCAGGTATGTTGTCAAATATTACCGCCGAGATGTTAGGTTGGGTTAGGTTAGGTTATATTACGTTATTGAAGAATATAAAGGTCCCACGGAGACGTAGAGGCCAACAAGCCAGAAATGTGGTCAAATATTACCGCCGAGATGTTATGTTGGGTTAGGTTAGGTTATATTACGTTATTGATGTATATAAAGGTCCCACGGAGACGTAGAGGCCAACAAGACAGGAATGTGGTCAAATATAACCGCCGAGATGTTAGGTTGGGTTAGGTTAGGTTATATTACGTTATTGAAGTACATAAAGGTCCCACGGAGACGTAGAGGCCAACAAGCCAGGAATGTGGTCAAATATTACCGCCGAGATGTTAGGTTGGGTTAGGTTAGGTTATATTACGTCATTGATGTATATAAATGTCCCACGGAGACGTAGAGGCCAACTCGCCAGGAATGTGGTCAAATATTACCGCCGAGATGTTAGATTGGGATAGACTAGCTTATATTATGTTATTGATGTATATAAAGGTCCCACGGAGACGTAGAGGCCAACAAGCCAGGAATGTGGTCAAATATTAACGCCGAGATGTTAGGTTGGGTTAGGTTAGGTTATATTACGTTATTGATGTATATAAAGGTCCCACGGAGACGGAGAAGCCAACTCGCCAGGAATGTTCTCAAATATTCCTGCCGACATGTTAGGTTGGGTTAGGTTATGTTATAATACGTTATTGATGTATACAAAGGTCCCACGGAGACGTAGAGGCCAACTGGCCAGGTATGTTGTCAAATATTACCGCCGAGATGTTAGGTTGGGTTAGGTTAGGTTATATTACGTTATTAATGTATATGAAGGCCCCACGGAGACGGAGAAGCCAACTCGCCAGGAATGTGGTCATATATTACCGCCGAGATGTTAGGTTGGGTTAGGTTAGGTTATATTACGTTATTGAAGTATATAAAGGTCCCACGGAGACGTAGAGGCCAACAAGCCAGGAATGTGGTCAAATATTACCGCCGAGATGTTATGTTGGGTTAGGTGAGGTTATATTACGTTATTGATGTATATAAAGTTCCCACGGAGACGTAGAGGCCAACTCGCCAGGTATGTTTTCAAATATTACCGCCTAGATGATAGGTTAGGTTAGGTTAGGTTATATTTCGTTATTGATGTATATGAAGGTCCCACGGAGACGTAGAGGCCAACTCGCCAGGTATGTTGTCAAATATTACCGCCGAGATGTTAGGTTGGGTTAGGTTAGGTTATATTACGTTATTGAAGAATATAAAGGTCCCACGGAGACGTAGAGGCCAACAAGCCAGGAATGTGGTCAAATATTACCGCCGAGATGTTATGTTGGGTTAGGTTAGGTTATATTACGTTATTGATGTATATAAAGGTCCCACGGAGACGTAGAGGCCAACAAGACAGGAATGTGGTCAAATATAACCGCCGAGATGTTAGGTTGGGTTAGGTTAGGTTATATTACGTTATTGAAGTACATAAAGGTCCCACGGAGACGTAGAGGCCAACAAGCCAGGAATGTGGTCAAATATTACCGCCGAGATGTTAGGTTGGGTTAGGTTAGGTTATATTACGTCATTGATGTATATAAATGTCCCACGGAGACGTAGAGGCCAACTCGCCAGGAATGTGGTCAAATATTACCGCCGAGATGTTAGATTGGGATAGACTAGCTTATATTATGTTATTGATGTATATAAAGGTCCCACGGAGACGTAGAGGCCAACAAGCCAGGAATGTGGTCAAATATTAACGCCGAGATGTTAGGTTGGGTTAGGTTAGGTTATATTACGTTATTGATGTATATAAAGGTCCCACGGAGACGGAGAAGCCAACTCGCCAGGAATGTTCTCAAATATTCCTGCCGACATGTTAGGTTGGGTTAGGTTATGTTATAATACGTTATTGATGTATACAAAGGTCCCACGGAGACGTAGAGGCCAACTGGCCAGGTATGTTGTCAAATATTACCGCCGAGATGTTAGGTTGGGTTAGGTTAGGTTATATTACGTTATTAATGTATATGAAGGCCCCACGGAGACGGAGAAGCCAACTCGCCAGGAATGTGGTCATATATTACCGCCGAGATGTTAGGTTGGGTTAGGTTAGGTTATATTACGTTATTGAAGTATATAAAGGTCCCACGGAGACGTAGAGGCCAACAAGCCAGGAATGTGGTCAAATATTACCGCCGAGATGTTATGTTGGGTTAGGTGAGGTTATATTACGTTATTGATGTATATAAAGTTCCCACGGAGACGTAGAGGCCAACTCGCCAGGTATGTTTTCAAATATTACCGCCTAGATGATAGGTTAGGTTAGGTTAGGTTATATTTCGTTATTGATGTATATGAAGGTCCCACGGAGACGTAGAGGCCAACTCGCCAGGTATGTTGTCAAATATTACCGCCGAGATGTTAGGTTGGGTTAGGTTAGGTTATATTACGTTATTGAAGAATATAAAGGTCCCACGGAGACGTAGAGGCCAACAAGCCAGGAATGTGGTCAAATATTACCGCCGAGATGTTATGTTGGGTTAGGTTAGGTTATATTACGTTATTGATGTATATAAAGGTCCCACGGAGACGTAGAGGCCAACAAGACAGGAATGTGGTCAAATATTACCGCCGAGATGTTAGGTTGGGTTAGGTTAGGTTATATTACGTTATTGATGTATACAAAGGTCCCACGGAGACGTAGAGGCCCACTCGCCAGGTAAGTTTTCAAATATTATCGCCGAGATGTTAGGTTGGGTTAGGTTAGGTTATATTACGTTATTGATGTATATGGAGGCCCCACGGAGACGAAGAAGCCAACTCGCCAGGAATGTGGTCATATATTACCGCCGAGATGTTAGTTTGGGTTAGGTTAGGTTATATTACGTCATTGATGTATACAAAGGTCCCACGGAGATGTAGAGGCCCACTCGCCAGGTAAGTTTTCGAATATTACCGCCGAGATGTTAGGTTGGGTTAGGTTAGGTTATATTACGTTACTGATGTATATAAAGGTCCCACGGAGACGTAGAGGCCAACTCGCCAGGAATGTTGTCAAATATTACCGCCGAGATGATAGGTTGGGTTAGGTTACGTTATATTACGCTATTGATGTATATGAAGGTCAAACGGAGACGTAGAGGCCAACTCGCCAGGTATGGTTTCAAATATTACCGCCGAGATGTTAGATTGGTTTAGGTTAGGTTATATTACGTTATTGAAGTATATAAAGGTCCCACGGAGACGTAGAGGCCAACAAGCCAGGAATGTCGTCAAATATTACCGCCGAGATGTTAGAGTGGGTTAGGCTAGCTTATATTATGTTATTGATTTATATAAAGGTCCCACGGAGACGTAGAGGCCAACTCGCCAGGAATGATGTCAAATATTACCGCCGATATGTTAGCTTGGGTTAGGTTAGGTTAGATTACGTTATTGATGTATACAAAGTTCCCACGGAGACGTAGAGGCCAACAAGCCAGGAATGTGGTCAAATATTATCGCCGAGATGTTAGGTTGGGTTAGGTTAGGTTATATTACGTTATTGATGTATATAAAGGTCCCACGGAGACGTAGAGGCCAACTCGCCAGGAATGTTGTCAAATATTACCGCCGAGATGTTAGGTTGGGTTAGGTTAGGTTATATTACGTTATTGATGTATATAAAGTTCCCACGGAGACGTAGAGGCCAACTCGCCAGGTATGTTTTCAAATATTACCGCCTAGATGATAGGTTAGGTTAGGTTAGGTTATATTTCGTTATTGATGTATATGAAGGTCCCACGGAGACGTAGAGGCCAACTCGCCAGGAATGATGTCAAATATTACCGCCGAGATGTTCGCTTGGGTTAGGTGAGGTTAGATTACGTTATTGATGTATACAAAGGTCCCACGGAGACGTAGAGGCCCACTCGCCAGGTAAGTTTTCAAATATTACCGCCGAGATATTAGGTTAGGTTAGGTTAGGTTATATTTCGTTATTGATGTATATGAAGGTCCCACGGAGACGTAGAGGCCAACTCGCCAGGTATGTTGTCAAATATTACCGCCGAGATGTTAGGTTGGGTTAGGTTAGGTTATATTACGTTATTGATGTATATAAAGGTCCCACGGAGACGGAGAAGCCAACAAGCCAGGAATGTGGTCAAATATTACCGCCGAGATGTTAGGTTGGGTTAGGTTAGGTTATATTACGTTATTGATGTATATAAAGGTCCCACGGAGACGTAGAGGCCAACTCGCCAGGAATGTTGTCAAATATTACCACCGAGATGTTAGGTTATATTACGTTATTGATGTATATAAAGTTCTCACGGAGACGTAGAGGCCAACTCGCCAGGTATGTTTTCAAATATTACCGCCTAGATGATAGGTTAGGTTAGGTTAGGTTATATTTCGTTATTGATGTATATGAAGGTCCCACGGAGACGTAGAGGCCAACTCGCCAGGAATGTTGTCAAATATTACCGCCGAGATGATAGGTTGGGTTAGGTTACGTTATATTACGCTATTGATGTATATGAAGGTCAAACGGAGACGTAGAGGCCAACTCGCCAGGTATGGTTTCAAATATTACCGCCGAGATGTTAGATTGGTTTAGGTTAGGTTATATTACGTTATTGAAGTATATAAAGGTCCCACGGAGACGTAGAGGCCAACAAGCCAGGAATGTCGTCAAATATTACCGCCGAGATGTTAGAGTGGGTTAGGCTAGCTTATATTATGTTATTGATTTATATAAAGGTCCCACGGAGACGTAGAGGCCAACTCGCCAGGAATGATGTCAAATATTACCGCCGATATGTTAGCTTGGGTTAGGTTAGGTTAGATTACGTTATTGATGTATACAAAGTTCCCACGGAGACGTAGAGGCCAACAAGCCAGGAATGTGGTCAAATAATATCGCCGAGATGTTAGGTTGGGTTAGGTTAGGTTATATTACGTTATTGATGTATATAAAGGTCCCACGGAGACGTAGAGGCCAACTCGCCAGGAATGTTGTCAAATATTACCGCCGAGATGTTAGGTTGGGTTAGGTTAGGTTATATTACGTTATTGATGTATATAAAGTTCCCACGGAGACGTAGAGGCCAACTCGCCAGGTATGTTTTCAAATATTACCGCCTAGATGATAGGTTAGGTTAGGTTAGGTTATATTACGTTATTGATGTATATAAAGGTCCCACGGAGACGGAGAAGCCAACAAGCCAGGAATGTGGTCAAATATTACCGCCGAGATGTTAGGTTGGGTTAGGTTAGGTTATATTACGTTATTGATGTATATAAAGGTCCCACGGAGACGTAGAGGCCAACTCGCCAGGAATGTTGTCAAATATTACCACCGAGATGTTAGGTTATATTACGTTATTGATGTATATAAAGTTCTCACGGAGACGTAGAGGCCAACTCGCCAGGTATGTTTTCAAATATTACCGCCTAGATGATAGGTTAGGTTAGGTTAGGTTATATTTCGTTATTGATGTATATGAAGGTCCCACGGAGACGTAGAGGCCAACTCGCCAGGAATGTTGTCAAATATTACCGCCGAGATGATAGGTTGGGTTAGGTTACGTTATATTACGCTATTGATGTATATGAAGGTCAAACGGAGACGTAGAGGCCAACTCGCCAGGTATGGTTTCAAATATTACCGCCGAGATGTTAGATTGGTTTAGGTTAGGTTATATTACGTTATTGAAGTATATAAAGGTCCCACGGAGACGTAGAGGCCAACAAGCCAGGAATGTCGTCAAATATTACCGCCGAGATGTTAGAGTGGGTTAGGCTAGCTTATATTATGTTATTGATTTATATAAAGGTCCCACGGAGACGTAGAGGCCAACTCGCCAGGAATGATGTCAAATATTACCGCCGATATGTTAGCTTGGGTTAGGTTAGGTTAGATTACGTTATTGATGTATACAAAGTTCCCACGGAGACGTAGAGGCCCACTCGCCAGGTAAGTTTTCAAATATTACCGCCGAGATATTAGGTTGGATTAGGTTAGGTTAGATTACGTTATTGATGTATATAAAGGTCCCACGGAGACGTAGAGGCCAACAAGCCAGGAATGTGGTCAAATATTATCGCCGAGATGTTAGGTTGGGTTAGGTTAGGTTATATTACGTTATCGATGTATATAAAGGTCCCACGGAAACGTAGAGGCCAACTCGCCAGGAATGTTGTCAAATATTACTGCCGAGATGTTAGGTTGGGTTAGGTTAGGTTATATTACGTTATTGATGTATATAAAGTTCCCACGGAGACGTAGAGGCCAACTCGCCAGGTATGTTTTCAAATATTACCGCCTAGATGATAGGTTAGGTTAGGTTAGGTTATATTTCGTTATTGATGTATATGAAGGTCCCACGGAGACGTAGAGGCCAACTCGCCAGGTATGTTGTCAAATATTACCGCCGAGATTTTAGGTTGGGTTAGGTTAGGTTATATTATGTTATTGATGTATATAAAGTTCCCACGGAGACGTAGAGGCCAACTCGCCAGGTATGTTTTCAAATATTACCGCCTAGATGATAGGTTAGGTTAGGTTAGGTTATATTTCGTTATTGATGTATATGAAGGTCCCACGGAGACGTAGAGGCCAACTCGCCAGGTATGTTGTCAAATATTACCGCCGAGATGTTAGGTTGGGTTAGGTTAGGTTATATTACGTTATTGATGTATATAAAGGTCCCACGGAGACGGAGAAGCCAACAAGCCAGGAATGTGGTCAAATATTACCGCCGAGATGTTAGGTTGGGTTAGGTTAGGTTATATTATGTTATTGATGTATATAAAGGTCCCACGGAGACGTAGAGGCCAACAAGCCAGGAATGTGGTCAAATATTATCGCCGAGATGTTAGGTTGGGTTAGGTTAGGTTATATTACGTTATTGATGTATATAAAGGTCCCACGGAGACGTAGAGGCCAACTCGCCAGGAATGTTGTCAAATATTACCACCGAGATGTTAGGTTATATTACGTTATTGATGTATATAAAGTTCTCACGGAGACGTAGAGGCCAACTAGCCAGGTATGTTGTCAAATATTACCGCCGAGATGTTAGGTTGGGTTAGGTTAGGTTATACTACGTTATTGAAGTATATAAAGGTCCCACGGAGACGTAGAGGCCAACAAGCCAGGAATGTGGTCAAATATTACCGCCGAGATGTTATGTTGGGTTAGGTTAAGTTATATTACGTTATTGATGTATATAAAGGTCCCACGGAGACGTAGAGGCCAACTCGCCAGGAATGTTGTCAAATATTACCGCCGAGATGATAGGTTGGGTTAGGTTACGTTATATTACGCTATTGATGTATATGAAGGTCAAACGGAGACGTAGAGGCCAACTCGCCAGGTATGTTTTCAAATATTACCGCCGAGATGTTAGATTGGTTTAGGTTAGGTTATATTACGTTATTGAAGTATATAAAGGTCCCACGGAGACGTTGAGGCCAACGAGCCAGGAATGTCGTCAAATATTACCGCCGAGATGTTAGAGTGGGTTAGGCTAGCTTATATTATGTTATTGATTTATATAAAGGTCCCACGGAGACGTAGAGGCCAACTCGCCAGGAATGATGTCAAATATTACCGCCGAGATGTTAGCTTGGGTTAGGTTAGGTTAGATTACGTTATTGATGTATACAAAGGTCCCACGGAGACGTAGAGGCCCACTCGCCAGGTAAGCTTTCAAATATTACCGCCGAGATATTAGGTTGGATTAGGTTAGGTTAGATTACGTTATTGATGTATACAAAGGTCCCACGGAGACGTAGAGGCCCACTCGCCAGGTAAGCTTTCAAATATTACCGCCGAGATATTAGGTTGGATTAGGTTAGGTCAGATTACGTTATTGATGTATATAAAGGTCCCACGGAGACGTAGAGGCCAACAAGCCAGGAATGTGGTCAAATATTACCGCCGAGATGTTAGATTGGGATAGACTAGCTTATATTACGTTATTGATGTATATAAAGGTCCCACGGAGACGTAGAGGCCAACTCGCCAGGAATGTTGTCAAATATTACCACCGAGATGTTAGGTTATATTACGTTATTGATGTATATAAAGTTCTCACGGAGACGTAGAGGCCAACTCGCCAGGTATGTTTTCAAATATTACCGCCTAGATGATAGGTTAGGTTAGGTTAGGTTATATTTCGTTATTGATGTATATGAAGGTCCCACGGAGACGTAGAGGCCAACTCGCCAGGAATGTTGTCAAATATTACCGCCGAGATGATAGGTTGGGTTAGGTTACGTTATATTACGCTATTGATGTATATGAAGGTCAAACGGAGACGTAGAGGCCAACTCGCCAGGTATGGTTTCAAATATTACCGCCGAGATGTTAGATTGGTTTAGGTTAGGTTATATTACGTTATTGAAGTATATAAAGGTCCCACGGAGACGTAGAGGCCAACAAGCCAGGAATGTCGTCAAATATTACCGCCGAGATGTTAGAGTGGGTTAGGCTAGCTTATATTATGTTATTGATTTATATAAAGGTCCCACGGAGACGTAGAGGCCAACTCGCCAGGAATGATGTCAAATATTACCGCCGATATGTTAGCTTGGGTTAGGTTAGGTTAGATTACGTTATTGATGTATACAAAGTTCCCACGGAGACGTAGAGGCCCACTCGCCAGGTAAGTTTTCAAATATTACCGCCGAGATATTAGGTTGGATTAGGTTAGGTTAGATTACGTTATTGATGTATATAAAGGTCCCACGGAGACGTAGAGGCCAACAAGCCAGGAATGTGGTCAAATATTATCGCCGAGATGTTAGGTTGGGTTAGGTTAGGTTATATTACGTTATTGATGTATATAAAGGTCCCACGGAAACGTAGAGGCCAACTCGCCAGGAATGTTGTCAAATATTACTGCCGAGATGTTAGGTTGGGTTAGGTTAGGTTATATTACGTTATTGATGTATATAAAGTTCCCACGGAGACGTAGAGGCCAACTCGCCAGGTATGTTTTCAAATATTACCGCCTAGATGATAGGTTAGGTTAGGTTAGGTTATATTTCGTTATTGATGTATATGAAGGTCCCACGGAGACGTAGAGGCCAACTCGCCAGGTATGTTGTCAAATATTACCGCCGAGATTTTAGGTTGGGTTAGGTTAGGTTATATTATGTTATTGATGTATATAAAGTTCCCACGGAGACGTAGAGGCCAACTCGCCAGGAATGTTGTCAAATATTACCACCGAGATGTTAGGTTATATTACGTTATTGATGTATATAAAGTTCTCACGGAGACGTAGAGGCCAACTAGCCAGGTATGTTGTCAAATATTACCGCCGAGATGTTAGGTTGGGTTAGGTTAGGTTATACTACGTTATTGAAGTATATAAAGGTCCCACGGAGACGTAGAGGCCAACAAGCCAGGAATGTGGTCAAATATTACCGCCGAGATGTTATGTTGGGTTAGGTTAAGTTATATTACGTTATTGATGTATATAAAGGTCCCACGGAGACGTAGAGGCCAACTCGCCAGGAATGTTGTCAAATATTACTGCCGAGATGTTAGGTTGGGTTAGGTTAGGTTATATTACGTTATTGATGTATATAAAGGTCCCACGGAGACGGAGAAGCCAACAAGCCAGGAATGTGGTCAAATATTACCGCCGAGATGTTAGGTTGGGTTAGGTTAGGTTATATTATGTTATTGATGTATATAAAGGTCCCACGGAGACGTAGAGGCCAACAAGCCAGGAATGTGGTCAAATATTATCGCCGAGATGTTAGGTTGGGTTAGGTTAGGTTATATTACGTTATTGATGTATATAAAGGTCCCACGGAGACGTAGAGGCCAACTCGCCAGGAATGTTGTCAAATATTACCACCGAGATGTTAGGTTATATTACGTTATTGATGTATATAAAGTTCTCACGGAGACGTAGAGGCCAACTAGCCAGGTATGTTGTCAAATATTACCGCCGAGATGTTAGGTTGGGTTAGGTTAGGTTATACTACGTTATTGAAGTATATAAAGGTCCCACGGAGACGTAGAGGCCAACAAGCCAGGAATGTGGTCAAATATTACCGCCGAGATGTTATGTTGGGTTAGGTTAAGTTATATTACGTTATTGATGTATATAAAGGTCCCACGGAGACGTAGAGGCCAACTCGCCAGGAATGTTGTCAAATATTACCGCCGAGATGATAGGTTGGGTTAGGTTACGTTATATTACGCTATTGATGTATATGAAGGTCAAACGGAGACGTAGAGGCCAACTCGCCAGGTATGTTTTCAAATATTACCGCCGAGATGTTAGATTGGTTTAGGTTAGGTTATATTACGTTATTGAAGTATATAAAGGTCCCACGGAGACGTAGAGGCCAACGAGCCAGGAATGTCGTCAAATATTACCGCCGAGATGTTAGAGTGGGTTAGGCTAGCTTATATTATGTTATTGATTTATATAAAGGTCCCACGGAGACGTAGAGGCCAACTCGCCAGGAATGATGTCAAATATTACCGCCGAGATGTTAGCTTGGGTTAGGTTAGGTTAGATTACGTTATTGATGTATACAAAGGTCCCACGGAGACGTAGAGGCCCACTCGCCAGGTAAGCTTTCAAATATTACCGCCGAGATATTAGGTTGGATTAGGTTAGGTTAGATTACGTTATTGATGTATACAAAGGTCCCACGGAGACGTAGAGGCCCACTCGCCAGGTAAGCTTTCAAATATTACCGCCGAGATATTAGGTTGGATTAGGTTAGGTTAGATTACGTTATTGATGTATATAAAGGTCCCACGGAGACGTAGAGGCCAACAAGCCAGGAATGTGGTCAAATATTACCGCCGAGATGTTAGATTGGGATAGACTAGCTTATATTACGTTATTGATGTATATAAAGGTCCCACGGAGACGTAGAGGCCAACTCGCCAGGAATGTTGTCAAATATTACCGCCGAGATGATAGGTTGGGTTAGGTTAGGTTATAATACCTTATTGATGTATATGAAGGTCAAACGGAGACGTAGAGGCCAACTCGCCGGGAATGATGTCAAGTATTACTGCCGAGATGTTAGGTTGGGTTAGGTTAGGTTATATTACGTTATTGATGTATATAAAGGTCACACGGAGACGTAGAGGCCAACAAGCCAGGGATGTGGTTAAATATTACCGCCGAGATGTTAGATTGGGTTAGGCTAGCTTATATTATGTTATTAATTTATATAAAGGTCCCACGGAGACGTAGAGGCCAACTCGTCAGGCATGATGTCAAATATTACCGCCGAGATGTTAGCTTGGGTTACGTTAGGTTAGATTACGTTATTGATGTATATAAAGGTCCCACGGAGACGTAGAGGCCAACAAGCCAGGAATGTGGTCAAATATTATCGCCGAGATGTTAGGTTGGGTTAGGTTAGGTTATATTACGTGATTGGTGTATATGAAGGTCAAACGGAGACGGAGAAGCCAACTCGCCAGGAATGTTGTCAAATATTACCGCCGAGAAGTTAGGTTGGGTTAGGTTAGGTTATATTACGTTATTGATGTATATAAAGGTCCCACGGAGACGTAGAGGCCTACTCGCCAGGAATGTTGTCAAATATTACCGCCGAGATGTTAGGTTGGGTTAGGTTAGGTGATATTACGTTATTGATGTATATAAAGTTCCCACGGAGACGTAGAGGCCAACTCGCCAGGTATGTTTTCAAATACTACCGCCGAAATGATAGGTTAGGTTAGGTTAGGTTATATTTCGTTATTGATGTATATGAAGGTCCCACGGAGACGTAGAGGCCAACTAGCCAGGTATGTTGTCAAATATTACCGCCGAGATGTTAGATTGGGTTAGGCTAGCTTATATTATGTTATTGATGTATATAATGGCCCCACGGAGACGTAGATGCCAACAAGCCAGGAATGTGGTCAAATATTACCGCCGAGATGTTAGATTGGGATAGACTAGCTTATATTATGTTATTGATGTATATAAAGGTCCCACGGAGACGTAGAGGCCAACTCGCCAGGAATGTTGTCAAATATTACCGCCAAGATGTTAGGTTGGGTTAGGTTAGGTTATATTACGTTATTGATGTATATAAAGTTCCCACGGAGACGTAGAGGCCAACTCGCCAGGTATGTTCTCAAATATTACCGCCGAGATGTTATGTTGGGTTAGGTTAGGTTATATTACGTTACTGATGTATATAAAGGTCCCACGGAGACGTAGAGGCCAACTCGCCAGGAATGTTGTCAAATATTACCGCCGAGATGATAGGTTGGGTTAGGTTACGTTATATTACGCTATTGATGTATATGAAGGTCAAACGGAGACGTAGAGGCCAACTCGCCAGGAATGTTGTCAAATATTACCGCCGAGATGATAGGTTGGGTTAGGTTAGGTTATAATACGTGATTGATGTATATGAAGGTCAAACGGAGACGTAGAGGCCAACTCGCCGGGAATGATGTCAAGTATTACCGCCGAGATGATAGGTTGGGTTAGGTTAGGTTATATTACGTTATTGATGTATATAAAGGTCCCACGGAGGCGGAGAAGCCAACTCGCCAGGAATGTTCTCAAATAGTACTGCCGACATGTTAGGTTGGGTTAGGTTATGTTATATTACGTTATTGATGTATACAAAGGTCGCACGGAGACGTAGAGTCCAACTAGCCAGGTATGTTGTCAAATATTACCGCCGAGATGTTAGGTTGGGTAAGGTTAGGTTATATTACGTTATTGAAGTACATAAAGGTCCCACGGAGACGTAGAGGCCGACAAGCCAGGAATGTGGTCAAATATTACCGCCGAGATGTTAGGTTGGGTTAGGTTAGGTTATATTACGTTATTGATGTATATAAAGGTCCCACGGAGACGGAGAAGCCAACTCGCCAGGAATGTTGTCAAATATTACCGCCGAGATGTTAGGTTGGGTCAGGTTAGGTTATATTACGTTATTGGTGTATATAACGGTCCCACGGAGACATAGAGGCCAACAAGACAGGAATGTGGTCAAATATTACCGCCGAGGTGTTAGATTGGGTTAGGTTAGGTTATATTACGTTATTGATGTATATCAAGATCCCACGGAGACGTAGAGGCCAACTCGCCAGGAATGTTCTCAAATATTACCGCCGAGATCTTAGGTTGGGTTAGGTTAGGTTATATTACGTTATTGATGTATATAAATGTCCCACGGTGACGTAGAGCTCAACTCGCCAGGAATGTGGTCAAATATTACCGCCGAGATGTTAGATTGGGTTAGGCTAGCTTATATTATGTTATTGATTTATATAAAGGTCCCACGGAGACGTAGAGGCCAACTCGCCAGGAATGATGTCAAATACTACCGCCGAGATGTTAGCTTGGGTTAGGTGAGGTTAGATTACGTTATTGATGTATACAAAGGTCCCACGGAGACGTAGTGGCCCACTCGCCAGGTAAGTTTTCAAATATTACCGCCGAGATATTAGGTTGGACTAGGTTAGGTTAGATTACGTTATTGATGTATATAAAGGTCCCACGGAAACGTAGAGGCCAACAAGCCAGGAATGTGGTCAAATATTATCGCCGAGATGTTAGGTTGGGTTAGGTTAGGTTATATTACGTTATTGATGTATATAAAGGTCCCACGGAGACGTAGAGGCCAACTCGCCAGGAATGTTGTCAAATATTACCGCCGAGATGTTAGGTTGGGTTAGGTTAGGTTATATTACGTTATTGATGTATATAAAGTTCCCACGGAGACGTAGAGGCCAACTCGCCAGGTATGTTTTCAAATATTACCGCCTAGATGATAGGTTAGGTTAGGTTAGGTTATATTTCGTTATTGATGTATATGAAGGTCCCACGGAGACGTAGAGGCCAACTCGCCAGGTATGTTGTCAAATATTACCGCCGAGATGTTAGGTTGGGTTAGGTTAGGTTATATTACGTTATTGAAGTATATAAAGGTCCCACGGAGACGTAGAGGCCAACAAGCCAGGAATGTGGTCAAATATTACCGCCGAGATGTTATGTTGGGTTAGGTTAGGTTATATTACGTTATTGAAGTATATAAAGGTCCCACGGAGACGTAGAGGCCAACTCGCCAGGAATGTTGTCAAATATTACCGCCGAGATGATAGGTTGGGTTAGGTTACGTTATATTACGCTATTGATGTATATGAAGGTCAAACGGAGACGTAGAGGCCAACTTCGCCAGGTATGTTTTCAAATATTACCGCCGAGATGTTAGATTGGTTTAGGTTAGGTTATATTACGTTATTGAAGTATATAAAGGTCCCACGGAGACGTAGAGGCCAACAAGCCAGGAATGTCGTCAAATATTACCGCCGAGATGTTAGAGTGGGTTAGGCTAGCTTATATTATGTTATTGATTTATATAAAGGTCCCACGGAGACGTAGAGGCCAACTCGCCAGGAATGATGTCAAATATTACCGCCGAGATGTTAGCTTGGGTTAGGTTAGGTTAGATTACGTTATTGATGTATACAAAGGTCCCACGGAGACGTAGAGGCCCACTCGCCAGGTAAGCTTTCAAATATTACCGCCGAGATATTAGGTTGGATTAGGTTAGGTTAGATTACGTTATTGATGTATACAAAGGTCCCACGGAGACGTAGAGGCCCACTCGCCAGGTAAGCTTTCAAATATTACCGCCGAGATATTAGGTTGGATTAGGTTAGGTTAGATTACGTTATTGATGTATATAAAGGTCCCACGGAGACGTAGAGGCCAACAAGCCAGGAATGTGGTCAAATATTACCGCCGAGATGTTAGATTGGGATAGACTAGCTTATATTACGTTATTGATGTATATAAAGGTCCCACGGAGACGTAGAGGCCAACAAGCCAGGAATGTGGTCAAATATTACCGCCGAGATGTTAGGTTGGGTTAGGTTAGGTTATATTACGTGATTGATGTATATGAAGGTCAAACGGAGACGGAGAAGCCAACTCGCCAGGAATGTTGTCAAATATTACCGCCGAGAAGTTAGGTTGGGTTAGGTTAGGTTATATTACGTTATTGATGTATATAAAGGTCCCACGGAGACGTAGAGGCCAACTCGCCAGGAATGTTGTCAAATATTACCGCCGAGATGTTAGGTTGGGTTAGGTTAGGTTATATTACGTTATTGATGTATATAAAGTTCCCACGGAGACGTAGAGGCCAACTCGCCAGGTATGTTTTCAAATATTACCGCCGAGATGATAGGTTGGACTAGGTTAGGTTAGATTACGTTATTGATGTATATAAAGGTCCCACGGAGACGTAGAGGCCAACAAGCCAGGAATGTGGTCAAATATTATCGCCGAGATGTTAGGTTGGGTTAGGTTAGGTTATATTACGTTATTGATGTATATAAAGGTCCCACGGAGACGTAGAGGCCAACTCGCCAGGAATGTTGTCAAATATTACCGCCGAGATGTTAGGTTGGGTTAGGTTAGGTTATATTACGTTATTGATGTATATAAAGTTCCCACGGAGACGTAGAGGCCAACTCGCCAGGTATGTTTTCAAATATTACCGCCTAGATGATAGGTTAGGTTAGGTTAGGTTATATTTCGTTATTGATGTATATGAAGGTCCCACGGAGACGTAGAGGCCAACTCGCCAGGTATGTTGTCAAATATTACCGCCGAGATGTTAGGTTGGGTTAGGTTAGGTTATATTACGTTATTGAAGTATATAAAGGTCCCACGGAGACGTAGAGGCCAACAAGCCAGGAATGTGGTCAAATATTACCGCCGAGATGTTATGTTGGGTTAGGTTAGGTTATATTACGTTATTGAAGTATATAAAGGTCCCACGGAGACGTAGAGGCCAACTCGCCAGGAATGTTGTCAAATATTACCGCCGAGATGATAGGTTGGGTTAGGTTACGTTATATTACGCTATTGATGTATATGAAGGTCAAACGGAGACGTAGAGGCCAACTCGCCAGGTATGTTTTCAAATATTACCGCCGAGATGTTAGATTGGTTTAGGTTAGGTTATATTACGTTATTGAAGTATATAAAGGTCCCACGGAGACGTAGAGGCCAACAAGCCAGGAATGTCGTCAAATATTACCGCCGAGATGTTAGAGTGGGTTAGGCTAGCTTATATTATGTTATTGATTTATATAAAGGTCCCACGGAGACGTAGAGGCCAACTCGCCAGGAATGATGTCAAATATTACCGCCGAGATGTTAGCTTGGGTTAGGTTAGGTTAGATTACGTTATTGATGTATACAAAGGTCCCACGGAGACGTAGAGGCCCACTCGCCAGTTAAGCTTTCAAATATTACCGCCGAGATATTAGGTTGGATTAGGTTAGGTTAGATTACGTTATTGATGTATACAAAGGTCCCACGGAGACGTAGAGGCCCACTCGCCAGGTAAGCTTTCAAATATTACCGCCGAGATATTAGGTTGGATTAGGTTAGGTTAGATTACGTTATTGATGTATATAAAGGTCCCACGGAGACGTAGAGGCCAACAAGCCAGGAATGTGGTCAAATATTACCGCCGAGATGTTAGATTGGGATAGACTAGCTTATATTACGTTATTGATGTATATAAAGGTCCCACGGAGACGTAGAGGCCAACAAGCCGGGAATGTGGTCAAATATTACCGCCGAGATGTTAGGTTGGGTTAGGTTAGGTTATATTACGTGATTGATGTATATGAAGGTCAAACGGAGACGGAGAAGCCAACTCGCCAGGAATGTTGTCAAATATTACCGCCGAGAAGTTAGGTTGGGTTAGGTTAGGTTATATTACGTTATTGATGTATATAAAGGTCCCACGGAGACGTAGACGCCAACTCGCCAGGAATGTTGTCAAATATTACCGCCGAGATGTTAGGTTGGGTTAGGTTAGGTTATATTACGTTATTGATGTATATAAAGTTCCCACGGAGACGTAGAGGCCAACTCGCCAGGTATGTTTTCAAATATTACCGCCGAGATGATAGGTTAGGTTAGGTTAGGTTATATTTCGTTATTGATGTATATGAAGGTCCCACGGAGACGTAGAGGCCAACTAGCCAGGTATGTTGTCAAATATTACCGCCGAGATGTTAGATTGGGTTAGGCTAGCTTATATTATGTTATTGATGTATATAATGGCCCCACGGAGACGTAGATGCCAACAAGCCAGGAATGTGGTCAAATATTACCGCCGAGATGTTAGATTGGGATAGACCAGCTTATATTATGTTATTGATGTATATAAAGGTCCCACGGAGACGTAGAGGCCAACTCGCCAGGAATGTTGTCAAATATTACCGCCGAGATGTTAGGTTGGGTTAGGTTAGGTTATATTACGTTATTGATGTATATAAAGGTCCCACGGTGACGTAGAGCTCAACTCGCCAGGAATGTTGTCAAATATTACCGCCGAGATATTAGGTTGGATTAGGTTAGGTTAGATTACGTTATTGATGTATACAAAGGTCCCACGGAGACGTAGAGGCCCACTCGCCAGGTAAGCTTTCAAATATTACCGCCGAGATATTAGGTTGGATTAGGTTAGGTTAGATTACGTTATTGATGTATATAAAGGTCCCACGGAGGCGTAGAGGCCAACAAGCCAGGAATGTGGTCAAATATTACCGCCGAGATGTTAGATTGGGATAGACTAGCTTATATTACGTTATTGATGTATATAAAGGTCCCACGGAGACGTAGAGGCCAACTCGCAAGGAATGTTGCCAAATATTACCGCCGAGATGATAGGTTGGGTTAGGTTAGGTTATAATACCTTATTGATGTATATGAAGGTCAAACGGAGACGTAGAGGCCAACTCGCCGGGAATGATGTCAAGTATTACTGCCGAGATGTTAGGTTGGGTTAGGTTAGGTTATATTACGTTATTGATGTATATAAAGGTCCCACGGAGACGTAGAGGCCAACAAGCCAGGGATGTGGTTAAATATTACCGCCGAGATGTTAGATTGGGTTAGGTTAGGTTATATTTCGTTATTGATGTATATGAAGGTCCCACGGAGACGTAGAGGCCAACTAGCCAGGTATGTTGTCAAATATTACCGCCGAGATGTTAGATTGGGTTAGGCTAGCTTATATTATGTTATTGATGTATATAATGGCCCCACGGAGACGTAGATGCCAACAAGCCAGGAATGTGGTCAAATATTACCGCCGAGATGTTAGATTGGGATAGACTAGCTTATATTATGTTATTGATGTATATAAAGGTCCCACGGAGACGTAGAGGCCAACTCGCCAGGAATGTTGTCAAATATTACCGCCAAGATGTTAGGTTGGGTTAGGTTAGGTTATATTACGTTATTGATGTATATAAAGTTCCCACGGAGACGTAGAGGCCAACTCGCCAGGTATGTTCTCAAATATTACCGCCGAGATGTTATGTTGGGTTAGGTTAGGTTATATTACGTTACTGATGTATATAAAGGTCCCACGGAGACGTAGAGGCCAACTCGCCAGGAATGTTGTCAAATATTACCGCCGAGATGATAGGTTGGGTTAGGTTACGTTATATTACGCTATTGATGTATATGAAGGTCAAACGGAGACGTAGAGGCCAACTCGCCAGGAATGTTGTCAAATATTACCGCCGAGATGATAGGTTGGGTTAGGTTAGGTTATAATACGTGATTGATGTATATGAAGGTCAAACGGAGACGTAGAGGCCAACTCGCCGGGAATGATGTCAAGTATTACCGCCGAGATGTTAGGTTGGGTTAGGTTAGGTTATATTACGTTATTGATGTATATAAAGGTCCCACGGAGGCGGAGAAGCCAACTCGCCAGGAATGTTCTCAAATAGTACTGCCGACATGTTAGGTTGGGTTAGGTTATGTTATATTACGTTATTGATGTATACAAAGGTCGCACGGAGACGTAGAGTCCAACTAGCCAAGTATGTTGTCAAATATTACCGCCGAGATGTTAGGTTGGGTAAGGTTAGGTTATATTACGTTATTGAAGTACATAAAGGTCCCACGGAGACGTAGAGGCCAACTCGCCAGGAATGTGGTCAAATATTACCGCCGAGATGTTAGGTTGGGTTAGGTTAGGTTATATTACGTTATTGATGTATATAAAGGTCCCACGGAGACGTAGAGGCCAACTCGTCAGGAATGTTGTCAAATATTACCGCCGAGATGATAGGTTGGGTTAGGTTACGTTATATTACGTTATTGATGTATATGAAGGTCAACCGGAGACGTAGAGGCCAACTCGCTAGGAATGATGTCAAATATTACCGCCGAGATATTAGATTGGGTTAGGTTAGGTTATATTACGTTATTGAAGTATATAAAGGTCCCACGGAGACGTAGAGGCCAACTCGCCAGGAATGTTGTCAAATATTACCGCCGAGATGATAGGTAGGGTTAGGTTACATTATATTACGTTATTGATGTATATGAAGGTCAAACGGAGACGTAGAGGCCAACAAGACAGGAATGTGGTCATATATTATCCCCGAGATGTTAGGTTGGGTTAGGTTAGGTTATATTACGTTATTGATCTATATAAAGGTCCCACGGAGACGTAGAGGCCAACTCGCCAGGAATGTTGTCAAATATTACCGCCGAGATGTTAGGTTGGGTTAGGTTAGGTTATATTACGTTATTGATGTATATAAAGTTCCCACGGAGACGTAGAGGCCAACTCGCCAGGTATGTTTTCAAATATTACCGCCTAGATGATAGGTTAGGTTAGGTTAGGTTATATTTCGTTATTGATGTATATGAAGGTCCCACGGAGACGTAGAGGCCAACTCGCCAGGTATGTTGTCAAATATTACCGCCGAGATGTTAGGTTGGGTTAGGTTAGGTTATATTACGTTATTGAAGTATATAAAGGTCCCACGGAGACGTAGAGGCCAACAAGCCAGGAATGTGGTCAAATATTACCGCCGAGATGTTATGTTGGGTTAGGTTAGGTTATATTACGTTATTGAAGTATATAAAGGTCCCACGGAGACGTAGAGGCCAACTCGCCAGGAATGTTGTCAAATATTACCGCCGAGATGATAGGTTGGGTTAGGTTACGTTATATTACGCTATTGATGTATATGAAGGTCAAACGGAGACGTAGAGGCCAACTCGCCAGGTATGTTTTCAAATATTACCGCCGAGATGTTAGATTGGTTTAGGTTAGGTTATATTACGTTATTGAAGTATATAAAGGTCCCACGGAGACGTAGAGGCCAACTAGCCAGGTATGTTGTCAAATATTACCGCCGAGATGTTAGATTGGGTTAGGCTAGCTTATATTATGTTATTGATGTATATAATGGCCCCACGGAGACGTAGATGCCAACAAGCCAGGAATGTGGTCAAATATTACTGCCGAGATGTTAGATTGGGATAGACTAGCTTATATTATGTTATTGATGTATATAAAGGTCCCACGGAGACGTAGAGGCCAACTCGCCAGGAATGTTGTCAAATATTACCGCCAAGATGTTAGGTTGGGTTAGGTTAGGTTATATTACGTTATTGATGTATATAAAGTTCCCACGGAGACGTAGAGGCCAACTCGCCAGGTATGTTCTCAAATATTACCGCCGAGATGTTATGTTGGGTTAGGTTAGGTTATATTACGTTACTGATGTATATAAAGGTCCCACGGAGACGTAGAGGCCAACTCGCCAGGAATGTTGTCAAATATTACCGCCGAGATGATAGGTTGGGTTAGGTTACGTTATATTACGCTATTGATGTATATGAAGGTCAAACGGAGACGTAGAGGCCAACTCGCCAGGAATGTTGTCAAATATTACCGCCGAGATGATAGGTTGGGTTAGGTTAGGTTATAATACGTGATTGATGTATATGAAGGTCAAACGGAGACGTAGAGGCCAACTCGCCGGGAATGATGTCAAGTATTACCGCCGAGATGTTAGGTTGGGTTAGGTTAGGTTATATTACGTTATTGATGTATATAAAGGTCCCACGGAGGCGGAGAAGCCAACTCGCCAGGAATGTTCTCAAATAGTACTGCCGACATGTTAGGTTGGGTTAGGTTATGTTATATTACGTTATTGATGTATACAAAGGTCGCACGGAGACGTAGAGTCCAACTAGCCAAGTATGTTGTCAAATATTACCGCCGAGATGTTAGGTTGGGTAAGGTTAGGTTATATTACGTTATTGAAGTACATAAAGGTCCCACGGAGACGTAGAGGCCAACTCGCCAGGAATGTGGTCAAATATTACCGCCGAGATGTTAGGTTGGGTTAGGTTAGGTTATATTACGTTATTGATGTATATAAAGGTCCCACGGAGACGTAGAGGCCAACTCGTCAGGAATGTTGTCAAATATTACCGCCGAGATGATAGGTTGGGTTAGGTTACGTTATATTACGTTATTGATGTATATGAAGGTCAACCGGAGACGTAGAGGCCAACTCGCTAGGAATGATGTCAAATATTACCGCCGAGATATTAGATTGGGTTAGGTTAGGTTATATTACGTTATTGAAGTATATAAAGGTCCCACGGAGACGTAGAGGCCAACTCGCCAGGAATGTTGTCAAATATTACCGCCGAGATGATAGGTAGGGTTAGGTTACATTATATTACGTTATTGATGTATATGAAGGTCCCACGGAGACGTAGAGGCCAACTCGCCAGGAATGTTGTCAAATATTACCGCCGAGATGTTAGGTTGGGTTAGGTTAGGTTATATTACGTTATTGATGTATATAAAGTTCCCACGGAGACGTAGAGGCCAACTCGCCAGGTATGTTTTCAAATATTACCGCCTAGATGATAGGTTAGGTTAGGTTAGGTTATATTTCGTTATTGATGTATATGAAGGTCCCACGGAGACGTAGAGGCCAACTCGCCAGGTATGTTGTCAAATATTACCGCCGAGATGTTAGGTTGGGTTAGGTTAGGTTATATTACGTTATTGAAGTATATAAAGGTCCCACGGAGACGTAGAGGCCAACAAGCCAGGAATGTGGTCAAATATTACCGCCGAGATGTTATGTTGGGTTAGGTTAGGTTATATTACGTTATTGAAGTATATAAAGGTCCCACGGAGACGTAGAGGCCAACTCGCCAGGAATGTTGTCAAATATTACCGCCGAGATGATAGGTTGGGTTAGGTTACGTTATATTACGCTATTGATGTATATGAAGGTCAAACGGAGACGTAGAGGCCAACTCGCCAGGTATGTTTTCAAATATTACCGCCGAGATGTTATATTGGTTTAGGTTAGGTTATATTACGTTATTGAAGTATATAAAGGTCCCACGGAGACGTAGAGGCCAACAAGCCAGGAATGTCGTCAAATATTACCGCCGAGATGTTAGAGTGGGTTAGGCTAGCTTATATTATGTTATTGATTTATATAAAGGTCCCACGGAGACGTAGAGGCCAACTCGCCAGGAATGATGTCAAATATTACCGCCGAGATGTTAGCTTGGGTTAGGTTAGGTTAGATTACGTTATTGATGTATACAAAGGTCCCACGGAGACGTAGAGGCCCACTCGCCAGTTCAGCTTTCAAATATTACCGCCGAGATATTAGGTTGGATTAGGTTAGGTTAGATTACGTTATTGATGTATACAAAGGTCCCACGGAGACGTAGAGGCCCACTCGCCAGGTAAGCTTTCAAATATTACCGCCGAGATATTAGGTTGGATTAGGTTAGGTTAGATTACGTTATTGATGTATATAAAGGTCCCACGGAGACGTAGAGGCCAACAAGCCAGGAATGTTGTCAAATATTACCGCCGAGATGTTAGATTGGGATAGACTAGCTTATATTACGTTATTGATGTATATAAAGGTCCCACGGAGACGTAGAGGCCAACAAGCCGGGAATGTGGTCAAATATTACCGCCGAGATGTTAGGTTGGGTTAGGTTAGGTTATATTACGTGATTGATGTATATGAAGGTCAAACGGAGACGGAGAAGCCAACTCGCCAGGAATGTTGTCAAATATTACCGCCGAGAAGTTAGGTTGGGTTAGGTTAGGTTATATTACGTTATTGATGTATATAAAGGTCCCACGGAGACGTAGACGCCAACTCGCCAGGAATGTTGTCAAATATTACCGCCGAGATGTTAGGTTGGGTTAGGTTAGGTTATATTACGTTATTGATGTATATAAAGTTCCCACGGAGACGTAGAGGCCAACTCGCCAGGTATGTTTTCAAATATTACCGCCGAGATGATAGGTTAGGTTAGGTTAGGTTATATTTCGTTATTGATGTATATGAAGGTCCCACGGAGACGTAGAGGCCAACTAGCCAGGTATGTTGTCAAATATTACCGCCGAGATGTTAGATTGGGTTAGGCTAGCTTATATTATGTTATTGATGTATATAATGGCCCCACGGAGACGTAGATGCCAACAAGCCAGGAATGTGGTCAAATATTACCGCCGAGATGTTAGATTGGGATAGACCAGCTTATATTATGTTATTGATGTATATAAAGGTCCCACGGAGACGTAGAGGCCAACTCGCCAGGAATGTTGTCAAATATTACCGCCGAGATGTTAGGTTGGGTTAGGTTAGGTTATATTACGTTATTGATGTATATAAAGGTCCCACGGTGACGTAGAGCTCAACTCGCCAGGAATGTTGTCAAATATTACCGCCGAGATATTAGGTTGGATTAGGTTAGGTTAGATTACGTTATTGATGTATACAAAGGTCCCACGGAGACGTAGAGGCCCACTCGCCAGGTAAGCTTTCAAATATTACCGCCGAGATATTAGGTTGGATTAGGTTAGGTTAGATTACGTTATTGATGTATATAAAGGTCCCACGGAGGCGTAGAGGCCAACAAGCCAGGAATGTGGTCAAATATTACCGCCGAGATGTTAGATTGGGATAGACTAGCTTATATTACGTTATTGATGTATATAAAGGTCCCACGGAGACGTAGAGGCCAACTCGCAAGGAATGTTGCCAAATATTACCGCCGAGATGATAGGTTGGGTTAGGTTAGGTTATAATACCTTATTGATGTATATGAAGGTCAAACGGAGACGTAGAGGCCAACTCGCCGGGAATGATGTCAAGTATTACTGCCGAGATGTTAGGTTGGGTTAGGTTAGGTTATATTACGTTATTGATGTATATAAAGGTCCCACGGAGACGTAGAGGCCAACAAGCCAGGGATGTGGTTAAATATTACCGCCGAGATGTTAGATTGGGTTAGGTTAGGTTATATTTCGTTATTGATGTATATGAAGGTCCCACGGAGACGTAGAGGCCAACTAGCCAGGTATGTTGTCAAATATTACCGCCGAGATGTTAGATTGGGTTAGGCTAGCTTATATTATGTTATTGATGTATATAATGGCCCCACGGAGACGTAGATGCCAACAAGCCAGGAATGTGGTCAAATATTACCGCCGAGATGTTAGATTGGGATAGACTAGCTTATATTATGTTATTGATGTATATAAAGGTCCCACGGAGACGTAGAGGCCAACTCGCCAGGAATGTTGTCAAATATTACCGCCAAGATGTTAGGTTGGGTTAGGTTAGGTTATATTACGTTATTGATGTATATAAAGTTCCCACGGAGACGTAGAGGCCAACTCGCCAGGTATGTTCTCAAATATTACCGCCGAGATGTTATGTTGGGTTAGGTTAGGTTATATTACGTTACTGATGTATATAAAGGTCCCACGGAGACGTAGAGGCCAACTCGCCAGGAATGTTGTCAAATATTACCGCCGAGATGATAGGTTGGGTTAGGTTACGTTATATTACGCTATTGATGTATATGAAGGTCAAACGGAGACGTAGAGGCCAACTCGCCAGGAATGTTGTCAAATATTACCGCCGAGATGATAGGTTGGGTTAGGTTAGGTTATAATACGTGATTGATGTATATGAAGGTCAAACGGAGACGTAGAGGCCAACTCGCCGGGAATGATGTCAAGTATTACCGCCGAGATGTTAGGTTGGGTTAGGTTAGGTTATATTACGTTATTGATGTATATAAAGGTCCCACGGAGGCGGAGAAGCCAACTCGCCAGGAATGTTCTCAAATAGTACTGCCGACATGTTAGGTTGGGTTAGGTTATGTTATATTACGTTATTGATGTATACAAAGGTCGCACGGAGACGTAGAGTCCAACTAGCCAAGTATGTTGTCAAATATTACCGCCGAGATGTTAGGTTGGGTAAGGTTAGGTTATATTACGTTATTGAAGTACATAAAGGTCCCACGGAGACGTAGAGGCCAACTCGCCAGGAATGTGGTCAAATATTACCGCCGAGATGTTAGGTTGGGTTAGGTTAGGTTATATTACGTTATTGATGTATATAAAGGTCCCACGGAGACGTAGAGGCCAACTCGTCAGGAATGTTGTCAAATATTACCGCCGAGATGATAGGTTGGGTTAGGTTACGTTATATTACGTTATTGATGTATATGAAGGTCAACCGGAGACGTAGAGGCCAACTCGCTAGGAATGATGTCAAATATTACCGCCGAGATATTAGATTGGGTTAGGTTAGGTTATATTACGTTATTGAAGTATATAAAGGTCCCACGGAGACGTAGAGGCCAACTCGCCAGGAATGTTGTCAAATATTACCGCCGAGATGATAGGTAGGGTTAGGTTACATTATATTACGTTATTGATGTATATGAAGGTCAAACGGAGACGTAGAGGCCAACAAGACAGGAATGTGGTCATATATTATCCCCGAGATGTTAGGTTGGGTTAGGTTAGGTTATATTACGTTATTGATCTATATAAAGGTCCCACGGAGACGTAGAGGCCAACTCGCCAGGAATGTTGTCAAATATTACCGCCGAGATGTTAGGTTGGGTTAGGTTAGGTTATATTACGTTATTGATGTATATAAAGTTCCCACGGAGACGTAGAGGCCAACTCGCCAGGTATGTTTTCAAATATTACCGCCTAGATGATAGGTTAGGTTAGGTTAGGTTATATTTCGTTATTGATGTATATGAAGGTCCCACGGAGACGTAGAGGCCAACTCGCCAGGTATGTTGTCAAATATTACCGCCGAGATGTTAGGTTGGGTTAGGTTAGGTTATATTACGTTATTGAAGTATATAAAGGTCCCACGGAGACGTAGAGGCCAACAAGCCAGGAATGTGGTCAAATATTACCGCCGAGATGTTATGTTGGGTTAGGTTAGGTTATATTACGTTATTGAAGTATATAAAGGTCCCACGGAGACGTAGAGGCCAACTCGCCAGGAATGTTGTCAAATATTACCGCCGAGATGATAGGTTGGGTTAGGTTACGTTATATTACGCTATTGATGTATATGAAGGTCAAACGGAGACGTAGAGGCCAACTCGCCAGGTATGTTTTCAAATATTACCGCCGAGATGTTAGATTGGTTTAGGTTAGGTTATATTACGTTATTGAAGTATATAAAGGTCCCACGGAGACGTAGAGGCCAACTAGCCAGGTATGTTGTCAAATATTACCGCCGAGATGTTAGATTGGGTTAGGCTAGCTTATATTATGTTATTGATGTATATAATGGCCCCACGGAGACGTAGATGCCAACAAGCCAGGAATGTGGTCAAATATTACCGCCGAGATGTTAGATTGGGATAGACTAGCTTATATTATGTTATTGATGTATATAAAGGTCCCACGGAGACGTAGAGGCCAACTCGCCAGGAATGTTGTCAAATATTACCGCCAAGATGTTAGGTTGGGTTAGGTTAGGTTATATTACGTTATTGATGTATATAAAGTTCCCACGGAGACGTAGAGGCCAACTCGCCAGGTATGTTCTCAAATATTACCGCCGAGATGTTATGTTGGGTTAGGTTAGGTTATATTACGTTACTGATGTATATAAAGGTCCCACGGAGACGTAGAGGCCAACTCGCCAGGAATGTTGTCAAATATTACCGCCGAGATGATAGGTTGGGTTAGGTTACGTTATATTACGCTATTGATGTATATGAAGGTCAAACGGAGACGTAGAGGCCAACTCGCCAGGAATGTTGTCAAATATTACCGCCGAGATGATAGGTTGGGTTAGGTTAGGTTATAATACGTGATTGATGTATATGAAGGTCAAACGGAGACGTAGAGGCCAACTCGCCGGGAATGATGTCAAGTATTACCGCCGAGATGTTAGGTTGGGTTAGGTTAGGTTATATTACGTTATTGATGTATATAAAGGTCCCACGGAGGCGGAGAAGCCAACTCGCCAGGAATGTTCTCAAATAGTACTGCCGACATGTTAGGTTGGGTTAGGTTATGTTATATTACGTTATTGATGTATACAAAGGTCGCACGGAGACGTAGAGTCCAACTAGCCAAGTATGTTGTCAAATATTACCGCCGAGATGTTAGGTTGGGTAAGGTTAGGTTATATTACGTTATTGAAGTACATAAAGGTCCCACGGAGACGTAGAGGCCAACTCGCCAGGAATGTGGTCAAATATTACCGCCGAGATGTTAGGTTGGGTTAGGTTAGGTTATATTACGTTATTGATGTATATAAAGGTCCCACGGAGACGTAGAGGCCAACTCGTCAGGAATGTTGTCAAATATTACCGCCGAGATGATAGGTTGGGTTAGGTTACGTTATATTACGTTATTGATGTATATGAAGGTCAACCGGAGACGTAGAGGCCAACTCGCTAGGAATGATGTCAAATATTACCGCCGAGATATTAGATTGGGTTAGGTTAGGTTATATTACGTTATTGAAGTATATAAAGGTCCCACGGAGACGTAGAGGCCAACTCGCCAGGAATGTTGTCAAATATTACCGCCGAGATGATAGGTAGGGTTAGGTTACATTATATTACGTTATTGATGTATATGAAGTTCAAACGGAGACGTAGAGGCCAACAAGACAGGAATGTGGTCATATATTATCCCCGAGATGTTAGGTTGGGTTAGGTTAGGTTATATTACGTTATTGATCTATATAAAGGTCCCACGGAGACGTAGAGGCCAACTCGCCAGGAATGTTGTCAAATATTACCGCCGAGATGTTAGGTTGGGTTAGGTTAGGTTATATTACGTTATTGATGTATATAAAGTTCCCACGGAGACGTAGAGGCCAACTCGCCAGGTATGTTTTCAAATATTACCGCCTAGATGATAGGTTAGGTTAGGTTAGGTTATATTTCGTTATTGATGTATATGAAGGTCCCACGGAGACGTAGAGGCCAACTCGCCAGGTATGTTGTCAAATATTACCGCCGAGATGTTAGGTTGGGTTAGGTTAGGTTATATTACGTTATTGAAGTATATAAAGGTCCCACGGAGACGTAGAGGCCAACAAGCCAGGAATGTGGTCAAATATTACCGCCGAGATGTTATGTTGGGTTAGGTTAGGTTATATTACGTTATTGAAGTATATAAAGGTCCCACGGAGACGTAGAGGCCAACTCGCCAGGAATGTTGTCAAATATTACCGCCGAGATGATAGGTTGGGTTAGGTTACGTTATATTACGCTATTGATGTATATGAAGGTCAAACGGAGACGTAGAGGCCAACTCGCCAGGTATGTTTTCAAATATTACCGCCGAGATGTTAGATTGGTTTAGGTTAGGTTATATTACGTTATTGAAGTATATAAAGGTCCCACGGAGACGTAGAGGCCAACAAGCCAGGAATGTCGTCAAATATTACCGCCGAGATGTTAGAGTGGGTTAGGCTAGCTTATATTATGTTATTGATTTATATAAAGGTCCCACGGAGACGTAGAGGCCAACTCGCCAGGAATGATGTCAAATATTACCGCCGAGATGTTAGCTTGGGTTAGGTTAGGTTAGATTACGTTATTGATGTATACAAAGGTCCCACGGAGACGTAGAGGCCCACTCGCCAGTTAAGCTTTCAAATATTACCGCCGAGATATTAGGTTGGATTAGGTTAGGTTAGATTACGTTATTGATGTATACAAAGGTCCCACGGAGACGTAGAGGCCCACTCGCCAGGTAAGCTTTCAAATATTACCGCCGAGATATTAGGTTGGATTAGGTTAGGTTAGATTACGTTATTGATGTATATAAAGGTCCCACGGAGACGTAGAGGCCAACAAGCCAGGAATGTGGTCAAATATTACCGCCGAGATGTTAGATTGGGATAGACTAGCTTATATTACGTTATTGATGTATATAAAGGTCCCACGGAGACGTAGAGGCCAACAAGCCGGGAATGTGGTCAAATATTACCGCCGAGATGTTAGGTTGGGTTAGGTTAGGTTATATTACGTGATTGATGTATATGAAGGTCAAACGGAGACGGAGAAGCCAACTCGCCAGGAATGTTGTCAAATATTACCGCCGAGAAGTTAGGTTGGGTTAGGTTAGGTTATATTACGTTATTGATGTATATAAAGGTCCCACGGAGACGTAGAGGCCAACTCGCCAGGAATGTTGTCAAATATTACCGCCGAGATGTTAGGTTGGGTTAGGTTAGGTTATATTACGTTATTGATGTATATAAAGTTCCCACGGAGACGTAGAGGCCAACTCGCCAGGTATGTTTTCAAATATTACCGCCGAGATGATAGGTTAGGTTAGGTTAGGTTATATTTCGTTATTGATGTATATGAAGGTCCCACGGAGACGTAGAGGCCAACTAGCCAGGTATGTTGTCAAATATTACCGCCGAGATGTTAGATTGGGTTAGGCTAGCTTATATTATGTTATTGATGTATATAATGGCCCCACGGAGACGTAGATGCCAACAAGCCAGGAATGTGGTCAAATATTACCGCCGAGATGTTAGATTGGGATAGACCAGCTTATATTATGTTATTGATGTATATAAAGGTCCCACGGAGACGTAGAGGCCAACTCGCCAGGAATGTTGTCAAATATTACCGCCGAGATGTTAGGTTGGGTTAGGTTAGGTTATATTACGTTATTGATGTATATAAAGGTCCCACGGTGACGTAGAGCTCAACTCGCCAGGAATGTTGTCAAATATTACCGCCGAGATATTAGGTTGGATTAGGTTAGGTTAGATTACGTTATTGATGTATACAAAGGTCCCACGGAGACGTAGAGGCCCACTCGCCAGGTAAGCTTTCAAATATTACCGCCGAGATATTAGGTTGGATTAGGTTAGGTTAGATTACGTTATTGATGTATATAAAGGTCCCACGGAGGCGTAGAGGCCAACAAGCCAGGAATGTGGTCAAATATTACCGCCGAGATGTTAGATTGGGATAGACTAGCTTATATTACGTTATTGATGTATATAAAGGTCCCACGGAGACGTAGAGGCCAACTCGCAAGGAATGTTGCCAAATATTACCGCCGAGATGATAGGTTGGGTTAGGTTAGGTTATAATACCTTATTGATGTATATGAAGGTCAAACGGAGACGTAGAGGCCAACTCGCCGGGAATGATGTCAAGTATTACTGCCGAGATGTTAGGTTGGGTTAGGTTAGGTTATATTACGTTATTGATGTATATAAAGGTCCCACGGAGACGTAGAGGCCAACAAGCCAGGGATGTGGTTAAATATTACCGCCGAGATGTTAGATTGGGTTAGGTTAGGTTATATTTCTATATTGATGTATATGAAGGTCCCACGGAGACGTAGAGGCCAACTAGCCAGGTATGTTGTCAAATATTACCGCCGAGATGTTAGATTGGGTTAGGCTAGCTTATATTATGTTATTGATGTATATAATGGCCCCACGGAGACGTAGATGCCAACAAGCCAGGAATGTGGTCAAATATTACCGCCGAGATGTTAGATTGGGATAGACTAGCTTATATTATGTTATTGATGTATATAAAGGTCCCACGGAGACGTAGAGGCCAACTCGCCAGGAATGTTGTCAAATATTACCGCCAAGATGTTAGGTTGGGTTAGGTTAGGTTATATTACGTTATTGATGTATATAAAGTTCCCACGGAGACGTAGAGGCCAACTCGCCAGGTATGTTCTCAAATATTACCGCCGAGATGTTATGTTGGGTTAGGTTAGGTTATATTACGTTACTGATGTATATAAAGGTCCCACGGAGACGTAGAGGCCAACTCGCCAGGAATGTTGTCAAATATTACCGCCGAGATGATAGGTTGGGTTAGGTTACGTTATATTACGCTATTGATGTATATGAAGGTCAAACGGAGACGTAGAGGCCAACTCGCCAGGAATGTTGTCAAATATTACCGCCGAGATGATAGGTTGGGTTAGGTTAGGTTATAATACGTGATTGATGTATATGAAGGTCAAACGGAGACGTAGAGGCCAACTCGCCGGGAATGATGTCAAGTATTACCGCCGAGATGTTAGGTTGGGTTAGGTTAGGTTATATTACGTTATTGATGTATATAAAGGTCCCACGGAGGCGGAGAAGCCAACTCGCCAGGAATGTTCTCAAATAGTACTGCCGACATGTTAGGTTGGGTTAGGTTATGTTATATTACGTTATTGATGTATACAAAGGTCGCACGGAGACGTAGAGTCCAACTAGCCAAGTATGTTGTCAAATATTACCGCCGAGATGTTAGGTTGGGTAAGGTTAGGTTATATTACGTTATTGAAGTACATAAAGGTCCCACGGAGACGTAGAGGCCAACTCGCCAGGAATGTGGTCAAATATTACCGCCGAGATGTTAGGTTGGGTTAGGTTAGGTTATATTACGTTATTGATGTATATAAAGGTCCCACGGAGACGTAGAGGCCAACTCGTCAGGAATGTTGTCAAATATTACCGCCGAGATGATAGGTTGGGTTAGGTTACGTTATATTACGTTATTGATGTATATGAAGGTCAACCGGAGACGTAGAGGCCAACTCGCTAGGAATGATGTCAAATATTTCCGCCGAGATATTAGATTGGGTTAGGTTAGGTTATATTACGTTATTGAAGTATATAAAGGTCCCACGGAGACGTAGAGGCCAACTCGCCAGGAATGTTGTCAAATATTACCGCCGAGATGATAGGTAGGGTTAGGTTACATTATATTACGTTATTGATGTATATGAAGGTCAAACGGAGACGTAGAGGCCAACAAGCCAGGAATGTGGTCATATATTATCCCCGAGATGTTAGGTTGGGTTAGGTTAGGTTATATTACGTTATTGATCTATATAAAGGTCCCACGGAGACGTAGAGGCCAACTCGCCAGGAATGTTGTCAAATATTACCGCCGAGATGTTAGGTTGGGTTAGGTTAGGTTATATTACGTTATTGATGTATATAAAGTTCCCACGGAGACGTAGAGGCCAACTCGCCAGGTATGTTTTCAAATATTACCGCCTAGATGATAGGTTAGGTTAGGTTAGGTTATATTTCGTTATTGATGTATATGAAGGTCCCACGGAGACGTAGAGGCCAACTCGCCAGGTATGTTGTCAAATATTACCGCCGAGATGTTAGGTTGGGTTAGGTTAGGTTATATTACGTTATTGAAGTATATAAAGGTCCCACGGAGACGTAGAGGCCAACAAGCCAGGAATGTGGTCAAATATTACCGCCGAGATGTTATGTTGGGTTAGGTTAGGTTATATTACGTTATTGATGTATATAAAGGTCCCACGGAGACGTAGAGGCCAACTCGCCAGGAATGTTGTCAAATATTACCGCCGAGATGATAGGTTGGGTTAGGTTACGTTATATTACGCTATTGATGTATATGAAGGTCAAACGGAGACGTAGAGGCCAACTCGCCAGGTATGTTTTCAAATATTACCGCCGAGATGTTAGATTGGTTTAGGTTAGGTTATATTACGTTATTGAAGTATATAAAGGTCCCACGGAGACGTAGAGGCCAACAAGCCAGGAATGTCGTCAAATATTACCGCCGAGATGTTAGAGTGGGTTAGGCTAGCTTATATTATGTTATTGATTTATATAAAGGTCCCACGGAGACGTAGAGGCCAACTCGCCAGGAATGATGTTAAATATTACCGCCGAGATGTTAGCTTGGGTTAGGTTAGGTTAGATTACGTTATTGATGTATACAAAGGTCCCACGGAGACGTAGAGGCCCACTCGCCAGGTAAGCTTTCAAATATTACCGCCGAGATATTAGGTTGGATTAGGTTAGGTTAGATTACGTTATTGATGTATACAAATGTCCCACGGAGACGTAGAGGCCCACTCGCCAGGTAAGCTTTCAAATATTACCGCCGAGATATTAGGTTGGATTAGGTTAGGTTAGATTACGTTATTGATGTATATAAAGGTCCCACGGAGACGTAGAGGCCAACAAGCCAGGAATGTGGTCAAATATTACCGCCGAGATGTTAGATTGGGATAGACTAGCTTATATTACGTTATTGATGTATATAAAGGTCCCACGGAGACGTAGAGGCCAACTCGCCAGGAATGTTGTCAAATGTTACCGCCGAGATGATAGGTTGGGTTAGGTTAGGTTATAATACCTTATTGATGTATATGAAGGTCAAACGGAGACGTAGAGGCCAACTCGCCAGGAATGTGGTCAAATATTACCGCCGAGATGTTAGATTGGGTTAGGCTAGCTTATATTATGTTATTGATTTATATAAAGGTCCCACGGAGACGTAGAGGCCAACTCGCCAGGAATGATGTCAAATACTACCGCCGAGATGTTAGCTTGGGTTAGGTGAGGTTAGATTACGTTATTGATGTATACAAAGGTCCCACGGAGACGTAGAGGCCCACTCGCCAGGTAAGTTTTCAAATATTACCGCCGAGATATTAGGTTGGACTAGGTTAGGTTAGATTACGCTATTGATGTATATAAAGGTCCCACGGAGACGTAGAGGCCAACAAGCCAGGAATGTGGTCAAATATTATCGCCGAGATGTTAGGTTGGGTTACGTTAGGTTAGATTACGTTATTGATGTATATAAAGGTCCCACGGAGACGTAGAGGCCAACAAGCCAGGAATGTGGTCAAATATTATCGCCGAGATGTTAGGTTGGGTTAGGTTAGGTTATATTACGTGATTGATGTATATGAAGGTCAAACGGAGACGGAGAAGCCAACTCGCCAGGAATGTTGTCAAATATTACCGCCGAGAAGTTAGGTTGGGTTAGGTTAGGTTATATTACGTTATTGATGTATATAAAGGTCCCACGGAGACGTAGAGGCCAACTCGCCAGGAATGTTGTCAAATATTACCGCCGAGATGTTAGGTTGGGTTAGGTTAGGTTATATTACGTTATTGATGTATATAACGTTCCCATGGAGACGTAGAGGCCAACTCGCCAGGTATGTTTTCAAATATTACCGCCGAGATGATAGGTTAGGTTAGGTTAGGTTATATTTCGTTATTGATGTATATGAAGATCCCACGGAGACGTAGAGGCCAACTAGCCAGGTATGTTGTCAAATATTACCGCCGAGATGTTAGATTGGGTTAGGCTAGCTTATATTATGTTATTGATGTATATAATGGCCCCACGGAGACGTAGATGCCAACAAGCCAGGAATGTGGTCAAATATTACCGCCGAGATGTTAGATTGGGATAGACTAGCTTATATTATGTTATTGATGTATATAAAGGTCCCACGGAGACGTAGAGGCCAACTCGCCAGGAATGTTGTCAAATATTACCGCCAAGATGTTAGGTTGGGTTAGGTTAGGTTATATTACGTTATTGATGTATATAAAGTTCCCACGGAGACGTAGAGGCCAACTCGCCAGGAATGTGGTCAAACATTACCGCCGAGATGTTATGTTGGGTTAGGTTAGGTTATATTACGTTACTGATGTATATAAAGGTCCCACGGAGACGTAGAGGCCAACTCGCCAGGAATGTTGTCAAATATTACCGCCGAGATGATAGGTTGGGTTAGGTTACGTTATATTACGCTATTGATGTATATGAAGGTCAAACGGAGACATAGAGGCCAACAAGACAGGAATGTGGTCAAATATTACCGCCGAGGTGTTAGATTGGGTTAGGTTAGGTTATATTACGTTATTGATGTATATCAAGATCCCACGGAGACGTAGAGGCCAACAAGCCAGGAATGTGGTCAAATATTACCGCCGAGATGTTAGGTTGGGTTAGGTTAGGTTATATTACGTCATTGATGTATATAAAGGTCCCACGGAGACGTAGAGGCCAACTCGCCAGGAATGTTGTCAAATATTACCGCCGAGATGATAGGTAGGGTTAGGTTACATTATATTACGTTATTGATGTATATGAAGGTCAAACGGAGACGTAGAGGCCAACAAGCCAGGAATGTGGTCAAATATTATCGCCGAGATGTTAGGTTGGCTTAGGTTAGGTTATATTACGTTATTGATGTATATAAAGGTCCCACGGAGACGTAGAGGCCAACTCGCCAGGAATGTTGTCAAATATTACCGCCGAGATGTTAGGTTGGGTTAGGTTAGGTTATATTACGTTATTGATGTATATAAAGTTCCCACGGAGACGTAGAGGCCAACTCGCCAGGTATGTTTTCAAATATTACCGCCTAGATGATAGGTTAGGTTAGGTTAGGTTATATTTCGTTATTGATGTATATGAAGGTCCCACGGAGACGGAGAAGCCAACTCGCCAGGAATGTTGTCAAATATTACCGCCGAGAAGTTAGGTTGGGTTAGGTTAGGTTATATTACGTTATTGATGTATATAAAGGTCCCACGGAGACGTAGAGGCCAACTCGCCAGGAATGTTGTCAAATATTACCGCCGAGATGTTAGGTTGGGTTAGGTTAGGTTATATTACGTTATTGATGTATATAAAGTTCCCACGGAGACGTAGAGGCCAACTCGCCAGGTATGTTTTCAAATATTACCGCCGAGATGATAGGTTAGGTTAGGTTAGGTTATATTTCGTTATTGATGTATATGAAGGTCCCACGGAGACGTAGAGGGCAACTAGCCAGGTATGTTGTCAAATATTACCGCCGAGATGTTAGATTGGGTTAGGCTAGCTTATATTATGTTATTGATGTATATAATGGCCCCACGGAGACGTAGATGCCAACAAGCCAGGAATGTGGTCAAATATTACCGCCGAGATGTTAGATTGGGATAGACTAGCTTATATTATGTTATTGATGTATATAAAGGTCCCACGGAGACGTAGAGGCCAACTCGCTAGGAATGTTGTCAAATATTACCGCCAAGATGTTAGGTTGGGTTAGGTTAGGTTATAATACGTGATTGATGTATATGAAGGTCAAACGGAGACGTAGAGGCCAACTCGCCGGGAATGATGTCAAGTATTACCGCCGAGATGTTAGGTTGGGTTAGGTTAGGTTATATTACGTTATTGATGTATATAAAGGTCCCACGGAGGCGGAGAAGCCAACTCGCCAGGAATGTTCTCAAATAGTACTGCCGACATGTTAGGTTGGGTTAGGATATGTTATATTACGTTATTGATGTATACAAAGGTCGCACGGAGACGTAGAGGCCGACAAGCCAGGAATGTGGTCAAATATTACCGCCGAGATGTTAGGTTGGGTTAGGTTAGGTTATATTACGTTATTGATGTATACAAAGGTCCCACGGAGACGTAGAGGCCCACTCGCCAGGTAAGCTTTCAAATATTACCGCCGAGATATTAGGTTGGATTAGGTTAGGTTAGATTACGTTATTGATGTATACAAAGGTCCCACGGAGACGTAGAGGCCAACTCGCCAGGAATGTTGTCAAATGTTACCGCCGAGATGATAGGTTGGGTTAGGTTAGGTTATAATACCTTATTGATGTATATGAAGGTCAAACGGAGACGTAGAGGCCAACTCGCCAGGAATGTGGTCAAATATTACCGCCGAGATGTTAGATTGGGTTAGGCTAGCTTATATTATGTTATTGATTTATATAAAGGTCCCACGGAGACGTAGAGGCCAACAAGCCAGGAATGTGGTCAAATATTATCGCCGAGATGTTAGGTTGGGTTAGGTTAGGTTATATTACGTTATTGATGTATATAAAGGTCCCACGGAGACGTAGAGGCCAACTCGCCAGGAATGTTGTCAAATATTACCGCCGAGATGTTAGGTTGGGTTAGGTTAGGTTATATTACGTTATTGAAGTATATAAAGGTCCCACGGAGACGTAGAGGCCAACAAGCCAGGAATGTGGTCAAATATTACCGCCGAGATGTTATGTTGGGTTAGGTTAGGTTATATTACGTTATTGAAGTATATAAAGGTCCCACGGAGACGTAGAGGCCAACTCGCCAGGAATGTTGTCAAATATTACCGCCGAGATGATAGGTTGGGTTAGGTTACGTTATATTACGCTATTGATGTATATGAAGGTCAAACGGAGGCGTAGAGGCCAACTCGCCAGGTATGTTTTCAAATATTACCGCCGAGATGTTAGAAGGGTTTAGGTTAGGTTATATTACGTTATTGAAGTATATAAAGGTCCCACGGAGACGTAGAGGCCAACTCGTCAGGCATGATGTCAAATATTACCGCCGAGATGTTAGCTTGGGTTACGTTAGGTTAGATTACGTTATTGATGTATATAAAGGTCCCACGGAGACGTAGAGGCCAACAAGCCAGGAATGTGGTCAAATATTATCGCCGAGATGTTAGGTTGGGTTAGGTTAGGTTATATTACGTGATTGATGTATATGAAGGTCAAACGGAGACGGAGAAGCCAACTCACCAGGAATGTTGTCAAATATTACCGCCGAGAAGTTAGGTTGGGTTAGGTTAGGTTATATTACGTTATTGATGTATATAAAGGTCCCACGGAGACGTAGAGGCCAACTCGCCAGGAATGTTGTCAAATATTACCGCCGAGATGTTAGGTTGGGTTAGGTTAGGTTATATTACGTTATTGATGTATATAAAGTTCCCACGGAGACGTAGAGGCCAACTCGCCAGGTATGTTTTCAAATATTACCGCCGAGATGTTAGGTTAGGTTAGGTTAGGTTATATTTCGTTATTGATGTATATGAAGGTCCCACGGAGACGTAGAGGCCAACTAGCCAGGTATGTTGTCAAATATTAGCTCCGAGATGTTAGATTGGGTTAGGCTAGCTTATATTATGTTATTGATGTATATAATGGCCCCACGGAGACGTAGATGCCAACAAGCCAGGAATGTGGTCAAATATTACCGCCGAGATGTTAGATTGGGATAGACTAGCTTATATTATGTTATTGATGTATATAAAGGTCCCACGGAGACGTAGAGGCCAACTCGCTAGGAATGTTGTCAAATATTACCGCCAAGATGTTAGGTTGGGTTAGGTTAGGTTATATTACGTTATTGATGTATATAAAGTTCCCACGGAGACGTAGAGGCCAACTCGCCAGGTATGTTCTCAAATATTACCGCCGAGATGTTATGTTGGGTTAGGTTAGGTTATATTACGTTACCGATGTATATAAAGGTCCCACGGAGACGTAGAGGCCAACTCGCCAGGAATGTTGTCAAATATTACCGCCGAGATGATAGGTTGGGTTAGGATACGTTATATTACGCTATTGATGTATATGAAGGTCAAACGGAGACGTAGAGGCCAACTCGCCAGGAATGTTGTCAAATATTACCGCCGAGATGATAGGTTGGGTTAGGTTAGGTTATAATACGTGATTGATGTATATGAAGGTCAAACGGAGACGTAGAGGCCAACTCGCCGGGAATGATGTCAAGTATTACCGCCGAGATGTTAGGTTGGGTTAGGTTAGGTTATATTACGTTATTGATGTATATAAAGGTCCCACGGAGGCGGAGAAGCCAACTCGCCAGGAATGTTCTCAAATAGTACTGCCGACATGTTAGGTTGGGTTAGGATATGTTATATTACGTTACTGATGTATATAAAGGTCCCACGGAGACGTAGAGGCCAACTCGCCAGGAATGTTGTCAAATATTACCGCCGAGATGATAGGTTGGGTTAGGTTACGTTATATTACGCTATTGATGTATATGAAGGTCAAACGGAGACGTAGAGGCCAACTCGCCAGGAATGTTGTCAACTATTACCGCCGAGATGTTAGGTTGGGTTAGGTTAGGTTATATTACGTTATTGGTGTATATAACGGTCCCACGGAGACATAGAGGCCAACAAGACAGGAATGTGGTCAAATATTACCGCCGAGGTGTTAGATTGGGTTAGGTTAGGTTATATTACGTTATTGATGTATATCAAGATCCCACGGAGACGTAGAGGCCAACTCGCCAGGAATGTTCTCAAATATTACCGCCGAGATGTTAGGTTGGGTTAGGTTAGGTTATATTACGTTATTGATGTATATAAAGGTCCCACGGTGACGTAGAGCTCAACTCGCCAGGAATGTTGTCAAATATTACCGCCGAGATATTAGGTTGGATTAGGTTAGGTTAGATTACGTTATTGATGTATACAAAGGTCCCACGGAGACGTAGAGGCCCACTCGCCAGGTAAGCTTTCAAATATTACCGCCGAGATATTAGGTTGGATTAGGTTAGGTTAGATTACGTTATTGATGTATATAAAGGTCCCACGGAGACGTAGAGGCCAACAAGCCAGGAATGTGGTCAAATATTACCGCCGAGATGTTAGATTGGGTTAGGCTAGCTTATATTATGTTATTAATTTATATAAAGGTCCCACGGAGACGTAGAGGCCAACTCGTCAGGCGTGATGTCAAATATTACCGCCGAGATGTTAGCTTGGGTTACGTTAGGTTAGATTACGTTATTGATGTATATAAAGGTCCCACGGAGACGTAGAGGCCAACAAGCCAGGAATGTGGTCAAATATTATCGCCGAGATGTTAGGTTGGGTTAGGTTAGGTTATATTACGTGATTGATGTATATGAAGGTCAAACGGAGACGGAGAAGCCAACTCGCCAGGAATGTTGTCAAATATTACCGCCGAGAAGTTAGGTTGGGTTAGGTTAGGTTATATTACGTTATTGATGTATATAAAGGTCCCACGGAGACGTAGAGGCCAACTCGCCAGGAATGTTGTCAAATATTACCGCCGAGATGTTAGGTTGGGTTAGGTTAGGTTATATTACGTTATTGATGTATATAACGTTCCCATGGAGACGTAGAGGCCAACTCGCCAGGTATGTTTTCAAATATTACCGCCGAGATGATAGGTTAGGTTAGGTTAGGTTATATTTCGTTATTGATGTATATGAAGATCCCACGGAGACGTAGAGGCCAACTAGCCAGGTATGTTGTCAAATATTACCGCCGAGATGTTAGATTGGGTTAGGCTAGCTTATATTATGTTATTGATGTATATAATGGCCCCACGGAGACGTAGATGCCAACAAGCCAGGAATGTGGTCAAATATTACCGCCGAGATGTTAGATTGGGATAGACTAGCTTATATTATGTTATTGATGTATATAAAGGTCCCACGGAGACGTAGAGGCCAACTCGCCAGGAATGTTGTCAAATATTACCGCCAAGATGTTAGGTTGGGTTAGGTTAGGTTATATTACGTTATTGATGTATATAAAGTTCCCACGGAGACGTAGAGGCCAACTCGCCAGGAATGTGGTCAAACATTACCGCCGAGATGTTATGTTGGGTTAGGTTAGGTTATATTACGTTACTGATGTATATAAAGGTCCCACGGAGACGTAGAGGCCAACTCGCCAGGAATGTTGTCAAATATTACCGCCGAGATGATAGGTTGGGTTAGGTTACGTTATATTACGCTATTGATGTATATGAAGGTCAAACGGAGACATAGAGGCCAACAAGACAGGAATGTGGTCAAATATTACCGCCGAGGTGTTAGATTGGGTTAGGTTAGGTTATATTACGTTATTGATGTATATCAAGATCCCACGGAGACGTAGAGGCCAACAAGCCAGGAATGTGGTCAAATATTACCGCCGAGATGTTAGGTTGGGTTAGGTTAGGTTATATTACGTCATTGATGTATATAAAGGTCCCACGGAGACGTAGAGGCCAACTCGCCAGGAATGTTGTCAAATATTACCGCCGAGATGATAGGTAGGGTTAGGTTACATTATATTACGTTATTGATGTATATGAAGGTCAAACGGAGACGTAGAGGCCAACAAGCCAGGAATGTGGTCAAATATTATCGCCGAGATGTTAGGTTGGCTTAGGTTAGGTTATATTACGTTATTGATGTATATAAAGGTCCCACGGAGACGTAGAGGCCAACTCGCCAGGAATGTTGTCAAATATTACCGCCGAGATGTTAGGTTGGGTTAGGTTAGGTTATATTACGTTATTGATGTATATAAAGTTCCCACGGAGACGTAGAGGCCAACTCGCCAGGTATGTTTTCAAATATTACCGCCTAGATGATAGGTTAGGTTAGGTTAGGTTATATTTCGTTATTGATGTATATGAAGGTCCCACGGAGACGGAGAAGCCAACTCGCCAGGAATGTTGTCAAATATTACCGCCGAGAAGTTAGGTTGGGTTAGGTTAGGTTATATTACGTTATTGATGTATATAAAGGTCCCACGGAGACGTAGAGGCCAACTCGCCAGGAATGTTGTCAAATATTACCGCCGAGATGTTAGGTTGGGTTAGGTTAGGTTATATTACGTTATTGATGTATATAAAGTTCCCACGGAGACGTAGAGGCCAACTCGCCAGGTATGTTTTCAAATATTACCGCCGAGATGATAGGTTAGGTTAGGTTAGGTTATATTTCGTTATTGATGTATATGAAGGTCCCACGGAGACGTAGAGGGCAACTAGCCAGGTATGTTGTCAAATATTACCGCCGAGATGTTAGATTGGGTTAGGCTAGCTTATATTATGTTATTGATGTATATAATGGCCCCACGGAGACGTAGATGCCAACAAGCCAGGAATGTGGTCAAATATTACCGCCGAGATGTTAGATTGGGATAGACTAGCTTATATTATGTTATTGATGTATATAAAGGTCCCACGGAGACGTAGAGGCCAACTCGCTAGGAATGTTGTCAAATATTACCGCCAAGATGTTAGGTTGGGTTAGGTTAGGTTATATTACGTTATTGATGTATATAAAGTTCCCACGGAGACGTAGAGGCCAACTCGCCAGGTATGTTCTCAAATATTACCGCCGAGATGTTATGTTGGGTTAGGTTAGGTTATATTACGTTACTGATGTATATAAAGGTCCCACGGAGACGTAGAGGCCAACTCGTCAGGAATGTTGTCAAATATTACCGCCGAGATGATAGGTTGGGTTAGGTTACGTTATATTACGCTATTGATGTATATGAAGGTCAAACGGAGACGTAGAGGCCAACTCGCCAGGAATGTTGTCAAATATTACCGCCGAGATGATAGGTTGGGTTAGGTTAGGTTATAATACGTGATTGATGTATATGAAGGTCAAACGGAGACGTAGAGGCCAACTCGCCGGGAATGATGTCAAGTATTACCGCCGAGATGTTAGGTTGGGTTAGGTTAGGTTATATTACGTTATTGATGTATATAAAGGTCCCACGGAGGCGGAGAAGCCAACTCGCCAGGAATGTTCTCAAATAGTACTGCCGACATGTTAGGTTGGGTTAGGATATGTTATATTACGTTATTGATGTATACAAAGGTCGCACGGAGACGTAGAGGCCGACAAGCCAGGAATGTGGTCAAATATTACCGCCGAGATGTTAGGTTGGGTTAGGTTAGGTTATATTACGTTATTGATGTATATAAAGGTCCCACGGAGACGGAGAAGCCAACTCGCCAGGAATGTTGTCAAATATTACCGCCCAGATGTTAGGTTGGGTTAGGTTAGGTTATATTACGTTATTGGTGTATATAACGGTCCCACGGAGACATAGAGGCCAACAAGACAGGAATGTGGTCAAATATTACCGCCGAGGTGTTAGATTGGGTTAGGTTAGGTTATATTACGTTATTGATGTATATCAAGATCCCACGGAGACGTAGAGGCCAACTCGCCAGGAATGTTCTCAAATATTACCGCCGAGATGTTAGGTTGGGTTAGGTTAGGTTATATTACGTTATTGATGTATATAAAGGTCCCACGGTGACGTAGAGCTCAACTCGCCAGGAATGTGGTCAAATATTACCGCCGAGATGTTAGATTGGGTTAGGCTAGCTTATATTATGTTATTGATTTATATAAAGGTCCCACGGAGACGTAGAGGCCAACTCGCCAGGAATGATGTCAAATATTACCGCCGAGATGTTAGCTTGGGTTAGGTTAGGTTAGATTACGTTATTGATGTATACAAAGGTCCCACGGAGACGTAGAGGCCCACTCGCCAGGTAAGCTTTCAAATATTACCGCCGAGATATTAGGTTGGATTAGGTTAGGTTAGATTACGTTATTGATGTATACAAAGGTCCCACGGAGACGTAGAGGCCCACTCGCCAGGTAAGCTTTCAAATATTACCGCCGAGATATTAGGTTGGATTAGGTTAGGTTAGATTACGTTATTGATGTATATAAAGGTCCCACGGAGACGTAGAGGCCAACAAGCCAGGAATGTGGTCAAATATTACCGCCGAGATGTTAGATTGGGATAGACTAGCTTATATTACGTTATTGATGTATATAAAGGTCCCACGGAGACGTAGAGGCCAACTCGCCAGGAATGTTGTCAAATGTTACCGCCGAGATGATAGGTTGGGTTAGGTTAGGTTATAATACCTTATTGATGTATATGAAGGTCAAACGGAGACGTAGAGGCCAACTCGCCAGGAATGTTGTCAAATATTACCGCCGAGATGATAGGTTGGGTTAGGTTAGGTTATAATACGTGATTGATGTATATGAAGGTCCCACGGAGACGGAGAAGCCAACTCGCCAGGAATGTTGTCAAATATTACCGCCGAGATGTTAGGTTGGGTTAGGTTAGGTTATATTACGTTATTGGTGTATATAACGGTCCCACGGAGACATAGAGGCCAACAAGACAGGAATGTGGTCAAATATTACCGCCGAGGTGTTAGATTGGGTTAGGTTAGGTTATATTACGTTATTGATGTATATCAAGATCCCACGGAGACGTAGAGGCCAACTCGCCAGGAATGTTCTCAAATATTACCGCCGAGATGTTAGGTTGGGTTAGGTTAGGTTATATTACGTTATTGATGTATATAAAGGTCCCACGGTGACGTAGAGCTCAACTCGCCAGGAATGTTGTCAAATATTACCGCCGAGATATTAGGTTGGATTAGGTTAGGTTAGATTACGTTATTGATGTATACAAAGGTCCCACGGAGACGTAGAGGCCCACTCGCCAGGTAAGCTTTCAAATATTACCGCCGAGATATTAGGTTGGATTAGGTTAGGTTAGATTACGTTATTGATGTATATAAAGGTCCCACGGAGACGTAGAGGCCAACAAGCCAGGAATGTGGTCAAATATTACCGCCGAGATGTTAGATTGGGTTAGGCTAGCTTATATTATGTTATTAATTTATATAAAGGTCCCACGGAGACGTAGAGGCCAACTCGTCAGGCGTGATGTCAAATATTACCGCCGAGATGTTAGCTTGGGTTACGTTAGGTTAGATTACGTTATTGATGTATATAAAGGTCCCACGGAGACGTAGAGGCCAACAAGCCAGGAATGTGGTCAAATATTATCGCCGAGATGTTAGGTTGGGTTAGGTTAGGTTATATTACGTGATTGATGTATATGAAGGTCAAACGGAGACGGAGAAGCCAACTCGCCAGGAATGTTGTCAAATATTACCGCCGAGAAGTTAGGTTGGGTTAGGTTAGGTTATATTACGTTATTGATGTATATAAAGGTCCCACGGAGACGTAGAGGCCAACTCGCCAGGAATGTTGTCAAATATTACCGCCGAGATGTTAGGTTGGGTTAGGTTAGGTTATATTACGTTATTGATGTATATAACGTTCCCATGGAGACGTAGAGGCCAACTCGCCAGGTATGTTTTCAAATATTACCGCCGAGATGATAGGTTAGGTTAGGTTAGGTTATATTTCGTTATTGATGTATATGAAGATCCCACGGAGACGTAGAGGCCAACTAGCCAGGTATGTTGTCAAATATTACCGCCGAGATGTTAGATTGGGTTAGGCTAGCTTATATTATGTTATTGATGTATATAATGGCCCCACGGAGACGTAGATGCCAACAAGCCAGGAATGTGGTCAAATATTACCGCCGAGATGTTAGATTGGGATAGACTAGCTTATATTATGTTATTGATGTATATAAAGGTCCCACGGAGACGTAGAGGCCAACTCGCCAGGAATGTTGTCAAATATTACCGCCAAGATGTTAGGTTGGGTTAGGTTAGGTTATATTACGTTATTGATTTATATAAAGTTCCCACGGAGACGTAGAGGCCAACTCGCCAGGAATGTGGTCAAACATTACCGCCGAGATGTTATGTTGGGTTAGGTTAGGTTATATTACGTTACTGATGTATATAAAGGTCCCACGGAGACGTAGAGGCCAACTCGCCAGGAATGTTGTCAAATATTACCGCCGAGATGATAGGTTGGGTTAGGTTACGTTATATTACGCTATTGATGTATATGAAGGTCAAACGGAGACATAGAGGCCAACAAGACAGGAATGTGGTCAAATATTACCGCCGAGGTGTTAGATTGGGTTAGGTTAGGTTATATTACGTTATTGATGTATATCAAGATCCCACGGAGACGTAGAGGCCAACAAGCCAGGAATGTGGTCAAATATTACCGCCGAGATGTTAGGTTGGGTTAGGTTAGGTTATATTACGTCATTGATGTATATAAAGGTCCCACGGAGACGTAGAGGCCAACTCGCCAGGAATGTTGTCAAATATTACCGCCGAGATGATAGGTAGGGTTAGGTTACATTATATTACGTTATTGATGTATATGAAGGTCAAACGGAGACGTAGAGGCCAACAAGCCAGGAATGTGGTCAAATATTATCGCCGAGATGTTAGGTTGGCTTAGGTTAGGTTATATTACGTTATTGATGTATATAAAGGTCCCACGGAGACGTAGAGGCCAACTCGCCAGGAATGTTGTCAAATATTACCGCCGAGATGTTAGGTTGGGTTAGGTTAGGTTATATTACGTTATTGATGTATATAAAGTTCCCACGGAGACGTAGAGGCCAACTCGCCAGGTATGTTTTCAAATATTACCGCCTAGATGATAGGTTAGGTTAGGTTAGGTTATATTTCGTTATTGATGTATATGAAGGTCCCACGGAGACGGAGAAGCCAACTCGCCAGGAATGTTGTCAAATATTACCGCCGAGAAGTTAGGTTGGGTTAGGTTAGGTTATATTACGTTATTGATGTATATAAAGGTCCCACGGAGACGTAGAGGCCAACTCGCCAGGAATGTTGTCAAATATTACCGCCGAGATGTTAGGTTGGGTTAGGTTAGGTTATATTACGTTATTGATGTATATAAAGTTCCCACGGAGACGTAGAGGCCAACTCGCCAGGTATGTTTTCAAATATTACCGCCGAGATGATAGGTTAGGTTAGGTTAGGTTATATTTCGTTATTGATGTATATGAAGGTCCCACGGAGACGTAGAGGGCAACTAGCCAGGTATGTTGTCAAATATTACCGCCGAGATGTTAGATTGGGTTAGGCTAGCTTATATTATGTTATTGATGTATATAATGGCCCCACGGAGACGTAGATGCCAACAAGCCAGGAATGTGGTCAAATATTACCGCCGAGATGTTAGATTGGGATAGACTAGCTTATATTATGTTATTGATGTATATAAAGGTCCCACGGAGACGTAGAGGCCAACTCGCTAGGAATGTTGTCAAATATTACCGCCAAGATGTTAGGTTGGGTTAGGTTAGGTTATATTACGTTATTGATGTATATAAAGTTCCCACGGAGACGTAGAGGCCAACTCGCCAGGTATGTTCTCAAATATTACCGCCGAGATGTTATGTTGGGTTAGGTTAGGTTATATTACGTTACTGATGTATATAAAGGTCCCACGGAGACGTAGAGGCCAACTCGTCAGGAATGTTGTCAAATATTACCGCCGAGATGATAGGTTGGGTTAGGTTACGTTATATTACGCTATTGATGTATATGAAGGTCAAACGGAGACGTAGAGGCCAACTCGCCAGGAATGTTGTCAAATATTACCGCCGAGATGATAGGTTGGGTTAGGTTAGGTTATAATACGTGATTGATGTATATGAAGGTCAAACGGAGACGTAGAGGCCAACTCGCCGGGAATGATGTCAAGTATTACCGCCGAGATGTTAGGTTGGGTTAGGTTAGGTTATATTACGTTATTGATGTATATAAAGGTCCCACGGAGGCGGAGAAGCCAACTCGCCAGGAATGTTCTCAAATAGTACTGCCGACATGTTAGGTTGGGTTAGGATATGTTATATTACGTTATTGATGTATACAAAGGTCGCACGGAGACGTAGAGGCCGACAAGCCAGGAATGTGGTCAAATATTACCGCCGAGATGTTAGGTTGGGTTAGGTTAGGTTATATTACGTTATTGATGTATATAAAGGTCCCACGGAGACGGAGAAGCCAACTCGCCAGGAATGTTGTCAAATATTACCGCCCAGATGTTAGGTTGGGTTAGGTTAGGTTATATTACGTTATTGGTGTATATAACGGTCCCACGGAGACATAGAGGCCAACAAGACAGGAATGTGGTCAAATATTACCGCCGAGGTGTTAGATTGGGTTAGGTTAGGTTATATTACGTTATTGATGTATATCAAGATCCCACGGAGACGTAGAGGCCAACTCGCCAGGAATGTTCTCAAATATTACCGCCGAGATGTTAGGTTGGGTTAGGTTAGGTTATATTACGTTATTGATGTATATAAAGGTCCCACGGTGACGTAGAGCTCAACTCGCCAGGAATGTGGTCAAATATTACCGCCGAGATGTTAGATTGGGTTAGGCTAGCTTATATTATGTTATTGATTTATATAAAGGTCCCACGGAGACGTAGAGGCCAACTCGCCAGGAATGATGTCAAATATTACCGCCGAGATGTTAGCTTGGGTTAGGTTAGGTTAGATTACGTTATTGATGTATGCAAAGGTCCCACGGAGACGTAGAGGCCCACTCGCCAGGTAAGCTTTCAAATATTACCGCCGAGATATTAGGTTGGATTAGGTTAGGTTAGATTACGTTATTGATGTATACAAAGGTCCCACGGAGACGTAGAGGCCCACTCGCCAGGTAAGCTTTCAAATATTACCGCCGAGATATTAGGTTGGATTAGGTTAGGTTAGATTACGTTATTGATGTATATAAAGGTCCCACGGAGACGTAGAGGCCAACAAGCCAGGAATGTGGTCAAATATTACCGCCGAGATGTTAGATTGGGATAGACTAGCTTATATTACGTTATTGATGTATATAAAGGTCCCACGGAGACGTAGAGGCCAACTCGCCAGGAATGTTGTCAAATGTTACCGCCGAGATGATAGGTTGGGTTAGGTTAGGTTATAATACCTTATTGATGTATATGAAGGTCAAACGGAGACGTAGAGGCCAACTCGCCAGGAATGTACTCAAATATTACCGCCGAGATGTTAGATTGGGTTAGGCTAGCTTATATTATGTTATTGATTTATATAAAGGTCCCACGGAGACGTAGAGGCCAACTCGCCAGGAATGATGTCAAATACTACCGCCGAGATGTTAGCTTGGGTTAGGTGAGGTTAGATTACGTTATTGATGTATATAAAGTTCCCACGGAGACGTAGAGGCCAACTCGCCAGGTATGTTTTCAAATATTACCGCCTAGATGATAGGTTAGGTTAGGTTAGGTTATATTTCGTTATTGATGTATATGAAGGTCCCACGGAGACGGAGAAGCCAACTCGCCAGGAATGTTGTCAAATATTACCGCCGAGAAGTTAGGTTGGGTTAGGTTAGGTTATATTACGTTATTGATGTATATAAAGGTCCCACGGAGACGTAGAGGCCAACTCGCCAGGAATGTTGTCAAATATTACCGCCGAGATGTTAGGTTGGGTTAGGTTAGGTTATATTACGTTATTGATGTATATAAAGTTCCCACGGAGACGTAGAGGCCTACTCGCCAGGTATGTTTTCAAATATTACCGCCGAGATGATAGGTTAGGTTAGGTTAGGTTATATTTCGTTATTGATGTATATGAAGGTCCCACGGAGACGTAGAGGGCAACTAGCCAGGTATGTTGTCAAATATTACCGCCGAGATGTTAGATTGGGTTAGGCTAGCTTATATTATGTTATTGATGTATATAATGGCCCCACGGAGACGTAGATGCCAACAAGCCAGGAATGTGGTCAAATATTACCGCCGAGATGTTAGATTGGGATAGACTAGCTTATATTATGTTATTGATGTATATAAAGGTCCCACGGAGACGTAGAGGCCAACTCGCTAGGAATGTTGTCAAATATTACCGCCAAGATGTTAGGTTGGGTTAGGTTAGGTTATATTACGTTATTGATGTATATAAAGTTCCCACGGAGACGTAGAGGCCAACTCGCCAGGTATGTTCTCAAATATTACCGCCGAGATGTTATGTTGGGTTAGGTTAGGTTATATTACGTTACTGATGTATATAAAGGTCCCACGGAGACGTAGAGGCCAACTCGTCAGGAATGTTGTCAAATATTACCGCCGAGATGATAGGTTGGGTTAGGTTACGTTATATTACGCTATTGATGTATATGAAGGTCAAACGGAGACGTAGAGGCCAACTCGCCAGGAATGTTGTCAAATATTACCGCCGAGATGATAGGTTGGGTTAGGTTAGGTTATAATACGTGATTGATGTATATGAAGGTCAAACGGAGACGTAGAGGCCAACTCGCCGGGAATGATGTCAAGTATTACCGCCGAGATGTTAGGTTGGGTTAGGTTAGGTTATATTACGTTATTGATGTATATAAAGGTCCCACGGAGGCGGAGAAGCCAACTCGCCAGGAATGTTCTCAAATAGTACTGCCGACATGTTAGGTTGGGTTAGGATATGTTATATTACGTTATTGATGTATACAAAGGTCGCACGGAGACGTAGAGGCCGACAAGCCAGGAATGTGGTCAAATATTACCGCCGAGATGTTAGGTTGGGTTAGGTTAGGTTATATTACGTTATTGATGTATATAAAGGTCCCACGGAGACGGAGAAGCCAACTCGCCAGGAATGTTGTCAAATATTACCGCCCAGATGTTAGGTTGGGTTAGGTTAGGTTATATTACGTTATTGGTGTATATAACGGTCCCACGGAGACATAGAGGCCAACAAGACAGGAATGTGGTCAAATATTACCGCCGAGGTGTTAGATTGGGTTAGGTTAGGTTATATTACGTTATTGATGTATATCAAGATCCCACGGAGACGTAGAGGCCAACTCGCCAGGAATGTTCTCAAATATTACCGCCGAGATGTTAGGTTGGGTTAGGTTAGGTTATATTACGTTATTGATGTATATAAAGGTCCCACGGTGACGTAGAGCTCAACTCGCCAGGAATGTGGTCAAATATTACCGCCGAGATGTTAGATTGGGATAGACTAGCTTATATTACGTTATTGATGTATATAAAGGTCCCACGGAGACGTAGAGGCCAACTCGCCAGGAATGTTGTCAAATGTTACCGCCGAGATGATAGGTTGGGTTAGGTTAGGTTATAATACCTTATTGATGTATATGAAGGTCAAACGGAGACGTAGAGGCCAACTCGCCAGGAATGTTGTCAAATATTACCGCCGAGATGATAGGTTGGGTTAGGTTAGGTTATAATACGTGATTGATGTATATGAAGGTCCCACGGAGACGGAGAAGCCAACTCGCCAGGAATGTTGTCAAATATTACCGCCGAGATGTTAGGTTGGGTTAGGTTAGGTTATATTACGTTATTGGTGTATATAACGGTCCCACGGAGACATAGAGGCCAACAAGACAGGAATGTGGTCAAATATTACCGCCGAGGTGTTAGATTGGGTTAGGTTAGGTTATATTACGTTATTGATGTATATCAAGATCCCACGGAGACGTAGAGGCCAACTCGCCAGGAATGTTCTCAAATATTACCGCCGAGATGTTAGGTTGGGTTAGGTTAGGTTATATTACGTTATTGATGTATATAAAGGTCCCACGGTGACGTAGAGCTCAACTCGCCAGGAATGTTGTCAAATATTACCGCCGAGATATTAGGTTGGATTAGGTTAGGTTAGATTACGTTATTGATGTATACAAAGGTCCCACGGAGACGTAGAGGCCCACTCGCCAGGTAAGCTTTCAAATATTACCGCCGAGATATTAGGTTGGATTAGGTTAGGTTAGATTACGTTATTGATGTATATAAAGGTCCCACGGAGACGTAGAGGCCAACAAGCCAGGAATGTGGTCAAATATTACCGCCGAGATGTTAGATTGGGTTAGGCTAGCTTATATTATGTTATTAATTTATATAAAGGTCCCACGGAGACGTAGAGGCCAACTCGTCAGGCGTGATGTCAAATATTACCGCCGAGATGTTAGCTTGGGTTACGTTAGGTTAGATTACGTTATTGATGTATATAAAGGTCCCACGGAGACGTAGAGGCCAACAAGCCAGGAATGTGGTCAAATATTATCGCCGAGATGTTAGGTTGGGTTAGGTTAGGTTATATTACGTGATTGATGTATATGAAGGTCAAACGGAGACGGAGAAGCCAACTCGCCAGGAATGTTGTCAAATATTACCGCCGAGAAGTTAGGTTGGGTTAGGTTAGGTTATATTACGTTATTGATGTATATAAAGGTCCCACGGAGACGTAGAGGCCAACTCGCCAGGAATGTTGTCAAATATTACCGCCGAGATGTTAGGTTGGGTTAGGTTAGGTTATATTACGTTATTGATGTATATAACGTTCCCATGGAGACGTAGAGGCCAACTCGCCAGGTATGTTTTCAAATATTACCGCCGAGATGATAGGTTAGGTTAGGTTAGGTTATATTTCGTTATTGATGTATATGAAGATCCCACGGAGACGTAGAGGCCAACTAGCCAGGTATGTTGTCAAATATTACCGCCGAGATGTTAGATTGGGTTAGGCTAGCTTATATTATGTTATTGATGTATATAATGGCCCCACGGAGACGTAGATGCCAACAAGCCAGGAATGTGGTCAAATATTACCGCCGAGATGTTAGATTGGGATAGACTAGCTTATATTATGTTATTGATGTATATAAAGGTCCCACGGAGACGTAGAGGCCAACTCGCCAGGAATGTTGTCAAATATTACCGCCAAGATGTTAGGTTGGGTTAGGTTAGGTTATATTACGTTATTGATGTATATAAAGTTCCCACGGAGACGTAGAGGCCAACTCGCCAGGAATGTGGTCAAACATTACCGCCGAGATGTTATGTTGGGTTAGGTTAGGTTATATTACGTTACTGATGTATATAAAGGTCCCACGGAGACGTAGAGGCCAACTCGCCAGGAATGTTGTCAAATATTACCGCCGAGATGATAGGTTGGGTTAGGTTACGTTATATTACGCTATTGATGTATATGAAGGTCAAACGGAGACATAGAGGCCAACAAGACAGGAATGTGGTCAAATATTACCGCCGAGGTGTTAGATTGGGTTAGGTTAGGTTATATTACGTTATTGATGTATATCAAGATCCCACGGAGACGTAGAGGCCAACAAGCCAGGAATGTGGTCAAATATTACCGCCGAGATGTTAGGTTGGGTTAGGTTAGGTTATATTACGTCATTGATGTATATAAAGGTCCCACGGAGACGTAGAGGCCAACTCGCCAGGAATGTTGTCAAATATTACCGCCGAGATGATAGGTAGGGTTAGGTTACATTATATTACGTTATTGATGTATATGAAGGTCAAACGGAGACGTAGAGGCCAACAAGCCAGGAATGTGGTCAAATATTATCGCCGAGATGTTAGGTTGGCTTAGGTTAGGTTATATTACGTTATTGATGTATATAAAGGTCCCACGGAGACGTAGAGGCCAACTCGCCAGGAATGTTGTCAAATATTACCGCCGAGATGTTAGGTTGGGTTAGGTTAGGTTATATTACGTTATTGATGTATATAAAGTTCCCACGGAGACGTAGAGGCCAACTCGCCAGGTATGTTTTCAAATATTACCGCCTAGATGATAGGTTAGGTTAGGTTAGGTTATATTTCGTTATTGATGTATATGAAGGTCCCACGGAGACGGAGAAGCCAACTCGCCAGGAATGTTGTCAAATATTACCGCCGAGAAGTTAGGTTGGGTTAGGTTAGGTTATATTACGTTATTGATGTATATAAAGGTCCCACGGAGACGTAGAGGCCAACTCGCCAGGAATGTTGTCAAATATTACCGCCGAGATGTTAGGTTGGGTTAGGTTAGGTTATATTACGTTATTGATGTATATAAAGTTCCCACGGAGACGTAGAGGCCAACTCGACAGGTATGTTTTCAAATATTACCGCCGAGATGATAGGTTAGGTTAGGTTAGGTTATATTTCGTTATTGATGTATATGAAGGTCCCACGGAGACGTAGAGGGCAACTAGCCAGGTATGTTGTCAAATATTACCGCCGAGATGTTAGATTGGGTTAGGCTAGCTTATATTATGTTATTGATGTATATAATGGCCCCACGGAGACGTAGATGCCAACAAGCCAGGAATGTGGTCAAATATTACCGCCGAGATGTTAGATTGGCATAGACTAGCTTATATTATGTTATTGATGTATATAAAGGTCCCACGGAGACGTAGAGGCCAACTCGCTAGGAATGTTGTCAAATATTACCGCCAAGATGTTAGGTTGGGTTAGGTTAGGTTATATTACGTTATTGATGTATATAAAGTTCCCACGGAGACGTAGAGGCCAACTCGCCAGGTATGTTCTCAAATATTACCGCCGAGATGTTATGTTGGGTTAGGTTAGGTTATATTACGTTACTGATGTATATAAAGGTCCCACGGAGACGTAGAGGCCAACTCGTCAGGAATGTTGTCAAATATTACCGCCGAGATGATAGGTTGGGTTAGGTTACGTTATATTACGCTATTGATGTATATGAAGGTCAAACGGAGACGTAGAGGCCAACTCGCCAGGAATGTTGTCAAATATTACCGCCGAGATGATAGGTTGGGTTAGGTTAGGTTATAATACGTGATTGATGTATATGAAGGTCAAACGGAGACGTAGAGGCCAACTCGCCGGGAATGATGTCAAGTATTACCGCCGAGATGTTAGGTTGGGTTAGGTTAGGTTATATTACGTTATTGATGTATATAAAGGTCCCACGGAGGCGGAGAAGCCAACTCGCCAGGAATGTTCTCAAATAGTACTGCCGACATGTTAGGTTGGGTTAGGATATGTTATATTACGTTATTGATGTATACAAAGGTCGCACGGAGACGTAGAGGCCGACAAGCCAGGAATGTGGTCAAATATTACCGCCGAGATGTTAGGTTGGGTTAGGTTAGGTTATATTACGTTATTGATGTATATAAAGGTCCCACGGAGACGGAGAAGCCAACTCGCCAGGAATGTTGTCAAATATTACCGCCCAGATGTTAGGTTGGGTTAGGTTAGGTTATATTACGTTATTGGTGTATATAACGGTCCCACGGAGACATAGAGGCCAACAAGACAGGAATGTGGTCAAATATTACCGCCGAGGTGTTAGATTGGGTTAGGTTAGGTTATATTACGTTATTGATGTATATCAAGATCCCACGGAGACGTAGAGGCCAACTCGCCAGGAATGTTCTCAAATATTACCGCCGAGATGTTAGGTTGGGTTAGGTTAGGTTATATTACGTTATTGATGTATATAAAGGTCCCACGGTGACGTAGAGCTCAACTCGCCAGGAATGTGGTCAAATATTACCGCCGAGATGTTAGATTGGGTTAGGCTAGCTTATATTATGTTATTGATTTATATAAAGGTCCCACGGAGACGTAGAGGCCAACTCGCCAGGAATGATGTCAAATATTACCGCCGAGATGTTAGCTTGGGTTAGGTTAGGTTAGATTACGTTATTGATGTATGCAAAGGTCCCACGGAGACGTAGAGGCCTACTCGCCAGGTAAGCTTTCAAATATTACCGCCGAGATATTAGGTTGGATTAGGTTAGGTTAGATTACGTTATTGATGTATACAAAGGTCCCACGGAGACGTAGAGGCCCACTCGCCAGGTAAGCTTTCAAATATTACCGCCGAGATATTAGGTTGGATTAGGTTAGGTTAGATTACGTTATTGATGTATATAAAGGTCCCACGGAGACGTAGAGGCCAACAAGCCAGGAATGTGGTCAAATATTACCGCCGAGATGTTAGATTGGGATAGACTAGCTTATATTACGTTATTGATGTATATAAAGGTCCCACGGAGACGTAGAGGCCAACTCGCCAGGAATGTTGTCAAATGTTACCGCCGAGATGATAGGTTGGGTTAGGTTAGGTTATAATACCTTATTGATGTATATGAAGGTCAAACGGAGACGTAGAGGCCAACTCGCCAGGAATGTGGTCAAATATTACCGCCGAGATGTTAGATTGGGTTAGGCTAGCTTATATTATGTTATTGATTTATATAAAGGTCCCACGGAGACGTAGAGGCCAACTCGCCAGGAATGATGTCAAATACTACCGCCGAGATGTTAGCTTGGGTTAGGTGAGGTTAGATTCCGTTATTGATGTATACAAAGGTCCCACGGAGACGTAGAGGCCCACTCGCCAGGTAAGTTTTCAAATATTACCGCCGAGATATTAGGTTGGACTAGGTTAGGTTAGATTACGCTATTGATGTATATAAAGGTCCCACGGAGACGTAGAGGCCAACAAGCCAGGAATGTGGTCAAATATTATCGCCGAGATGTTAGGTTGGGTTAGGTTAGGTTATATTACGTTATTGATGTATATAAAGGTCCCACGGAGACGTAGAGGCCAACTCGCCAGGAATGTTGTCAAATATTACCGCCGAGATGTTAGGTTGGGTTAGGTTAGGTTATATTACGTTATTGATGTATATAAAGTTCCCACGGAGACGTAGAGGCCAACTCGCCAGGTATGTTTTCAAATATTACCGCCTAGATGATAGGTTAGGTTAGGTTAGGTTATATTTCGTTATTGATGTATATGAAGGTCCCACGGAGACGTAGAGGCCAACTCGCCAGGTATGTTGTCAAATATTACCGCCGAGATGTTAGGTTGGGTTAGGTTAGGTTATATTACGTTATTGAAGTATATAAAGGTCCCACGGAGACGTAGAGGCCAACAAGCCAGGAATGTGGTCAAATATTACCGCCGAGATGTTATGTTGGGTTAGGTTAGGTTATATTACGTTATTGAAGTATATAAAGGTCCCACGGAGACGTAGAGGCCAACTCGCCAGGAATGTTGTCAAATATTACCGCCGAGATGATAGGTTGGGTTAGGTTACGTTATATTACGCTATTGATGTATATGAAGGTCAAACGGAGGCGTAGAGGCCAACTCGCCAGGTATGTTTTCAAATATTACCGCCGAGATGTTAGAAGGGTTTAGGTTAGGTTATATTACGTTATTGAAGTATATAAAGGTCCCACGGAGACGTAGAGGCCAACTTGTCAGGCATGATGTCAAATATTACCGCCGAGATGTTAGCTTGGGTTACGTGAGGTTAGATTACGTTATTGATGTATATAAAGGTCCCACGGAGACGTAGAGGCCAACAAGCCAGGAATGTGGTCAAATATTATCGCCGAGATGTTAGGTTGGGTTAGGTTAGGTTATATTACGTGATTGATGTATATGAAGGTCAAACGGAGACGGAGAAGCCAACTCACCAGGAATGTTGTCAAATATTACCGCCGAGAAGTTAGGTTGGGTTAGGTTAGGTTATATTACGTTATTGATGTATATAAAGGTCCCACGGAGACGTAGAGGCCAACTCGCCAGGAATGTTGTCAAATATTACCGCCGAGATGTTAGGTTGGGTTAGGTTAGGTTATATTACGTTATTGATGTATATAACGTTCCCATGGAGACGTGGAGGCCAACTCGCCAGGTATGTTTTCAAATATTACCGCCGAGATGATAGGTTAGGTTAGGTTAGGTTATATTTCGTTATTGATGTATATGAAGATCCCACGGAGACGTAGAGGCCAACTAGCCAGGTATGTTGTCAAATATTACCGCCGAGATGTTAGATTGGGTTAGGCTAGCTTATATTATGTTATTGATGTATATAATGGCCCCACGGAGACGTAGATGCCAACAAGCCAGGAATGTGGTCAAATATTACCGCCGAGATGTTAGATTGGGATAGACTAGCTTATATTATGTTATTGATGTATATAAAGGTCCCACGGAGACGTAGAGGCCAACTCGCCAGGAATGTTGTCAAATATTACCGCCAAGATGTTAGGTTGGGTTAGGTTAGGTTATATTACGTTATTGATGTATATAAAGTTCCCACGGAGACGTAGAGGCCAACTCGCCAGGAATGTGGTCAAACATTACCGCCGAGATGTTATGTTGGGTTAGGTTAGGTTATATTACGTTACTGATGTATATAAAGGTCCCACGGAGACGTAGAGGCCAACTCGCCAGGAATGTTGTCAAATATTACCGCCGAGATGATAGGTTGGGTTAGGTTACGTTATATTACGCTATTGATGTATATGAAGGTCAAACGGAGACATAGAGGCCAACAAGACAGGAATGTGGTCAAATATTACCGCCGAGGTGTTAGATTGGGTTAGGTTAGGTTATATTACGTTATTGATGTATATCAAGATCCCACGGAGACGTAGAGGCCAACAAGCCAGGAATGTGGTCAAATATTACCGCCGAGATGTTAGGTTGGGTTAGGTTAGGTTATATTACGTCATTGATGTATATAAAGGTCCCACGGAGACGTAGAGGCCAACTCGCCAGGAATGTGGTCAAATATTACCGCCGAGATGTTATGTTGGGTTAGGTTAGGTTATATTACGTTATTGAAGTATATAAAGGTCCCACGGAGACGTAGAGGCCAACTCGCCAGGAATGTTGTCAAATATTACCGCCGAGATGATAGGTTGGGTTAGGTTACGTTATATTACGCTATTGATGTATATGAAGGTCAAACGGAGACGTAGAGGCCCACTCGCCAGGTAAGTTTTCAAATATTACCGCCGAGATATTAGGTTGGACTAGGTTAGGTTAGATTACGCTATTGATGTATATAAAGGTCCCACGGAGACGTAGAGGCCAACAAGCCAGGAATGTGGTCAAATATTATCGCCGAGATGTTAGGTTGGGTTAGGTTAGGTTATATTACGTTATTGATGTATATAAAGGTCCCACGGAGACGTAGAGGCCAACTCGCCAGGAATGTTGTCAAATATTACCGCCGAGATGTTAGGTTGGGTTAGGTTAGGTTATATTACGTTATTGATGTATATAAAGTTCCCACGGAGACGTAGAGGCCAACTCGCCAGGTATGTTTTCAAATATTACCGCCTAGATGATAGGTTAGGTTAGGTTAGGTTATATTTCGTTATTGATGTATATGAAGGTCCCACGGAGACGTAGAGGCCAACTCGCCAGGTATGTTGTCAAATATTACCGCCGAGATGTTAGGTTGGGTTAGGTTAGGTTATATTACGTTATTGAAGTATATAAAGGTCCCACGGAGACGTAGAGGCCAACAAGCCAGGAATGTGGTCAAATATTACCGCCGAGATGTTATGTTGGGTTAGGTTAGGTTATATTACGTTATTGAAGTATATAAAGGTCCCACGGAGACGTAGAGGCCAACTCGCCAGGAATGTTGTCAAATATTACCGCCGAGATGATAGGTTGGGTTAGGTTACGTTATATTACGCTATTGATGTATATGAAGGTCAAACGGAGGCGTAGAGGCCAACTCGCCAGGTATGTTTTCAAATATTACCGCCGAGATGTTAGAAGGGTTTAGGTTAGGTTATATTACGTTATTGAAGTATATAAAGGTCCCACGGAGACGTAGAGGCCAACTTGTCAGGCATGATGTCAAATATTACCGCCGAGATGTTAGCTTGGGTTACGTGAGGTTAGATTACGTTATTGATGTATATAAAGGTCCCACGGAGACGTAGAGGCCAACAAGCCAGGAATGTGGTCAAATATTATCGCCGAGATGTTAGGTTGGGTTAGGTTAGGTTATATTACGTGATTGATGTATATGAAGGTCAAACGGAGACGGAGAAGCCAACTCACCAGGAATGTTGTCAAATATTACCGCCGAGAAGTTAGGTTGGGTTAGGTTAGGTTATATTACGTTATTGATATATATAAAGGTCCCACGGAGACGTAGAGGCCAACTCGCCAGGAATGTTGTCAAATATTACCGCCGAGATGTTAGGTTGGGTTAGGTTAGGTTATATTACGTTATTGATGTATATAACGTTCCCATGGAGACGTAGAGGCCAACTCGCCAGGTATGTTTTCAAATATTACCGCCGAGATGATAGGTTAGGTTAGGTTAGGTTATATTTCGTTATTGATGTATATGAAGATCCCACGGAGACGTAGAGGCCAACTAGCCAGGTATGTTGTCAAATATTACCGCCGAGATGTTAGATTGGGTTAGGCTAGCTTATATTATGTTATTGATGTATATAATGGCCCCACGGAGACGTAGATGCCAACAAGCCAGGAATGTGGTCAAATATTACCGCCGAGATGTTAGATTGGGATAGACTAGCTTATATTATGTTATTGATGTATATAAAGGTCCCACGGAGACGTAGAGGCCAACTCGCCAGGAATGTTGTCAAATATTACCGCCAAGATGTTAGGTTGGGTTAGGTTAGGTTATATTACGTTATTGATGTATATAAAGTTCCCACGGAGACGTAGAGGCCAACTCGCCAGGAATGTGGTCAAACATTACCGCCGAGATGTTATGTTGGGTTAGGTTAGGTTATATTACGTTACTGATGTATATAAAGGTCCCACGGAGACGTAGAGGCCAACTCGCCAGGAATGTTGTCAAATATTACCGCCGAGATGATAGGTTGGGTTAGGTTACGTTATATTACGCTATTGATGTATATGAAGGTCAAACGGAGACATAGAGGCCAACAAGACAGGAATGTGGTCAAATATTACCGCCGAGGTGTTAGATTGGGTTAGGTTAGGTTATATTACGTTATTGATGTATATCAAGATCCCACGGAGACGTAGAGGCCAACAAGCCAGGAATGTGGTCAAATATTACCGCCGAGATGTTAGGTTGGGTTAGGTTAGGTTATATTACGTCATTGATGTATATAAAGGTCCCACGGAGACGTAGAGGCCAACTCGCCAGGAATGTTGTCAAATATTACCGCCGAGATGATAGGTAGGGTTAGGTTACATTATATTACGTTATTGATGTATATGAAGGTCAAACGGAGACGTAGAGGCCAACAAGCCAGGAATGTGGTCAAATATTATCGCCGAGATGTTAGGTTGGCTTAGGTTAGGTTATATTACGTTATTGATGTATATAAAGGTCCCACGGAGACGTAGAGGCCAACTCGCCAGGAATGTTGTCAAATATTACCGCCGAGATGTTAGGTTGGGTTAGGTTAGGTTATATTACGTTATTGATGTATATAAAGTTCCCACGGAGACGTAGAGGCCAACTCGCCAGGTATGTTTTCAAATATTACCGCCTAGATGATAGGTTAGGTTAGGTTAGGTTATATTTCGTTATTGATGTATATGAAGGTCCCACGGAGACGGAGAAGCCAACTCGCCAGGAATGTTGTCAAATATTACCGCCGAGAAGTTAGGTTGGGTTAGGTTAGGTTATATTACGTTATTGATGTATATAAAGGTCCCACGGAGACGTAGAGGCCAACTCGCCAGGAATGTTGTCAAATATTACCGCCGAGATGTTAGGTTGGGTTAGGTTAGGTTATATTACGTTATTGATGTATATAAAGTTCCCACGGAGACGTAGAGGCCAACTCGCCAGGTATGTTTTCAAATATTACCGCCGAGATGATAGGTTAGGTTAGGTTAGGTTATATTTCGTTATTGATGTATATGAAGGTCCCACGGAGACGTAGAGGGCAACTAGCCAGGTATGTTGTCAAATATTACCGCCGAGATGTTAGATTGGGTTAGGCTAGCTTATATTATGTTATTGATGTATATAATGGCCCCACGGAGACGTAGATGCCAACAAGCCAGGAATGTGGTCAAATATTACCGCCGAGATGTTAGATTGGGATAGACTATCTTATATTATGTTATTGATGTATATAAAGGTCCCACGGAGACGTAGAGGCCAACTCGCTAGGAATGTTGTCAAATATTACCGCCAAGATGTTAGGTTGGGTTAGGTTAGGTTATATTACGTTATTGATGTATATAAAGTTCCCACGGAGACGTAGAGGCCAACTCGCCAGGTATGTTCTCAAATATTACCGCCGAGATGTTATGTTGGGTTAGGTTAGGTTATATTACGTTACTGATGTATATAAAGGTCCCACGGAGACGTAGAGGCCAACTCGTCAGGAATGTTGTCAAATATTACCGCCGAGATGATAGGTTGGGTTAGGTTACGTTATATTACGCTATTGATGTATATGAAGGTCAAACGGAGACGTAGAGGCCAACTCGCCAGGAATGTTGTCAAATATTACCGCCGAGATGATAGGTTGGGTTAGGTTAGGTTATAATACGTGATTGATGTATATGAAGGTCAAACGGAGACGTAGAGGCCAACTCGCCGGGAATGATGTCAAGTATTACCGCCGAGATGTTAGGTTGGGTTAGGTTAGGTTATATTACGTTATTGATGTATATAAAGGTCCCACGGAGGCGGAGAAGCCAACTCGCCAGGAATGTTCTCAAATAGTACTGCCGACATGTTAGGTTGGGTTAGGATATGTTATATTACGTTATTGATGTATACAAAGGTCGCACGGAGACGTAGAGGCCGACAAGCCAGGAATGTGGTCAAATATTACCGCCGAGATGTTAGGTTGGGTTAGGTTAGGTTATATTACGTTATTGATGTATATAAAGGTCCCACGGAGACGGAGAAGCCAACTCGCCAGGAATGTTGTCAAATATTACCGCCCAGATGTTAGGTTGGGTTAGGTTAGGTTATATTACGTTATTGGTGTATATAACGGTCCCACGGAGACATAGAGGCCAACAAGACAGGAATGTGGTCAAATATTACCGCCGAGGTGTTAGATTGGGTTAGGTTAGGTTATATTACGTTATTGATGTATATCAAGATCCCACGGAGACGTAGAGGCCAACTCGCCAGGAATGTTCTCAAATATTACCGCCGAGATGTTAGGTTGGGTTAGGTTAGGTTATATTACGTTATTGATGTATATAAAGGTCCCACGGTGACGTAGAGCTCAACTCGCCAGGAATGTGGTCAAATATTACCGCCGAGATGTTAGATTGGGTTAGGCTAGCTTATATTATGTTATTGATTTATATAAAGGTCCCACGGAGACGTAGAGGCCAACTCGCCAGGAATGATGTCAAATATTACCGCCGAGATGTTAGCTTGGGTTAGGTTAGGTTAGATTACGTTATTGATGTATACAAAGGTCCCACGGAGACGTAGAGGCCCACTCGCCAGGTAAGCTTTCAAATATTACCGCCGAGATATTAGGTTGGATTAGGTTAGGTTAGATTACGTTATTGATGTATACAAAGGTCCCACGGAGACGTAGAGGCCCACTCGCCAGGTAAGCTTTCAAATATTACCGCCGAGATATTAGGTTGGATTAGGTTAGGTTAGATTACGTTATTGATGTATATAAAGGTCCCACGGAGACGTAGAGGCCAACAAGCCAGGAATGTGGTCAAATATTACCGCCGAGATGTTAGATTGGGATAGACTAGCTTATATTACGTTATTGATGTATATAAAGGTCCCACGGAGACGTAGAGGCCAACTCGCCAGGAATGTTGTCAAATGTTACCGCCGAGATGATAGGTTGGGTTAGGTTAGGTTATAATACCTTATTGATGTATATGAAGGTCAAACGGAGACGTAGAGGCCAACTCGCCAGGAATGTGGTCAAATATTACCGCCGAGATGTTAGATTGGGTTAGGCTAGCTTATATTATGTTATTGATTTATATAAAGGTCCCACGGAGACGTAGAGGCCAACTCGCCAGGAATTATGTCAAATACTACCGCCGAGATGTTAGCTTGGGTTAGGTGAGGTTAGATTACGTTATTGATGTATACAAAGGTCCCACGGAGACGTAGAGGCCCACTCGCCAGGTAAGTTTTCAAATATTACCGCCGAGATATTAGGTTGGACTAGGTTAGGTTAGATTACGCTATTGATGTATATAAAGGTCCCACGGAGACGTAGAGGCCAACAAGCCAGGAATGTGGTCAAATATTATCGCCGAGATGTTAGGTTGGGTTAGGTTAGGTTATATTACGTTATTGATGTATATAAAGGTCCCACGGAGACGTAGAGGCCAACTCGCCAGGAATGTTGTCAAATATTACCGCCGAGATGTTAGGTTGGGTTAGGTTAGGTTATATTACGTTATTGATGTATATAAAGTTCCCACGGAGACGTAGAGGCCAACTCGCCAGGTATGTTTTCAAATATTACCGCCTAGATGATAGGTTAGGTTAGGTTAGGTTATATTTCGTTATTGATGTATATGAAGGTCCCACGGAGACGTAGAGGCCAACTCGCCAGGTATGTTGTCAAATATTACCGCCGAGATGTTAGGTTGGGTTAGGTTAGGTTATATTACGTTATTGAAGTATATAAAGGTCCCACGGAGACGTAGAGGCCAACAAGCCAGGAATGTGGTCAAATATTACCGCCGAGATGTTATGTTGGGTTAGATTAGGTTATATTACGTTATTGAAGTATATAAAGGTCCCACGGAGACGTAGAGGCCAACTCGCCAGGAATGTTGTCAAATATTACCGCCGAGATGATAGGTTGGGTTAGGTTACGTTATATTACGCTATTGATGTATATGAAGGTCAAACGGAGGCGTAGAGGCCAACTCGCCAGGTATGTTTTCAAATATTACCGCCGAGATGTTAGAAGGGTTTAGGTTAGGTTATATTACGTTATTGAAGTATATAAAGGTCCCACGGAGACGTAGAGGCCAACTTGTCAGGCATGATGTCAAATATTACCGCCGAGATGTTAGCTTGGGTTACGTGAGGTTAGATTACGTTATTGATGTATATAAAGGTCCCACGGAGACGTAGAGGCCAACAAGCCAGGAATGTGGTCAAATATTATCGCCGAGATGTTAGGTTGGGTTAGGTTAGGTTATATTACGTGATTGATGTATATGAAGGTCAAACGGAGACGGAGAAGCCAACTCACCAGGAATGTTGTCAAATATTACCGCCGAGAAGTTAGGTTGGGTTAGGTTAGGTTATATTACGTTATTGATGTATATAAAGGTCCCACGGAGACGTAGAGGCCAACTCGCCAGGAATGTTGTCAAATATTACCGCCGAGATGTTAGGTTGGGTTAGGTTAGGTTATATTACGTTATTGATGTATATAAAGTTCCCACGGAGACGTAGAGGCCAACTCGCCAGGTATGTTTTCAAATATTACCGCCGAGATGTTAGGTTAGGTTAGGTTAGGTTATATTTCGTTATTGATGTATATGAAGGTCCCACGGAGACGTAGAGGCCAACTAGCCAGGTATGTTGTCAAATATTAGCTCCGAGATGTTAGATTGGGTTAGGCTAGCTTATATTATGTTATTGATGTATATAATGGCCCCACGGAGACGTAGATGCCAACAAGCCAGGAATGTGGTCAAATATTACCGCCGAGATGTTAGATTGGGATAGACTAGCTTATATTATGTTATTGATGTATATAAAGGTCCCACGGAGACGTAGAGGCCAACTCGCTAGGAATGTTGTCAAATATTACCGCCAAGATGTTAGGTTGGGTTAGGTTAGGTTATATTACGTTATTGATGTATATAAAGTTCCCACGGAGACGTAGAGGCCAACTCGCCAGGTATGTTCTCAAATATTACCGCCGAGATGTTATGTTGGGTTAGGTTAGGTTATATTACGTTACTGATGTATATAAAGGTCCCACGGAGACGTAGAGGCCAACTCGCCAGGAATGTTGTCAAATATTACCGCCGAGATGATATGTTGGGTTAGGTTACGTTATATTACGCTATTGATGTATATGAAGGTCAAACGGAGACGTAGAGGCCAACTCGCCAGGAATGTTGTCAAATATTACCGCCGAGATGATAGGTTGGGTTAGGTTAGGTTATAATACGTGATTGATGTATATGAAGGTCAAACGGAGACGTAGAGGCCAACTCGCCGGGAATGATGTCAAGTATTACCGCCGAGATGTTAGGTTGGGTTAGGTTAGGTTATATTACGTTATTGGTGTATATAACGGTCCCACGGAGACATAGAGGCCAACAAGACAGGAATGTGGTCAAATATTACCGCCGAGGTGTTAGATTGGGTTAGGTTAGGTTATATTACGTTATTGATGTATATCAAGATCCCACGGAGACGTAGAGGCCAACTCGCCAGGAATGTTCTCAAATATTACCGCCGAGATGTTAGGTTGGGTTAGGTTAGGTTATATTACGTTATTGATGTATATAAAGGTCCCACGGTGACGTAGAGCTCAACTCGCCAGGAATGTTGTCAAATATTACCGCCGAGATATTAGGTTGGATTAGGTTAGGTTAGATTACGTTATTGATGTATACAAAGGTCCCACGGAGACGTAGAGGCTCACTCGCCAGGTAAGCTTTCAAATATTACCGCCGAGATATTAGGTTGGATTAGGTTAGGTTAGATTACGTTATTGATGTATATAAAGGTCCCACGGAGACGTAGAGGCCAACAAGCCAGGAATGTGGTCAAATATTACCGCCGAGATGTTAGATTGGGTTAGGCTAGCTTATATTATGTTATTAATTTATATAAAGGTCCCACGGAGACGTAGAGGCCAACTCGTCAGGCGTGATGTCAAATATTACCGCCGAGATGTTAGCTTGGGTTACGTTAGGTTAGATTACGTTATTGATGTATATAAAGGTCCCACGGAGACGTAGAGGCCAACAAGCCAGGAATGTGGTCAAATATTATCGCCGAGATGTTAGGTTGGGTTAGGTTAGGTTATATTACGTGATTGATGTATATGAAGGTCAAACGGAGACGGAGAAGCCAACTCGCCAGGAATGTTGTCAAATATTACCGCCGAGAAGTTAGGTTGGGTTAGGTTAGGTTATATTACGTTATTGATGTATATAAAGGTCCCACGGAGACGTAGAGGCCAACTCGCCAGGAATGTTGTCAAATATTACCGCCGAGATGTTAGGTTGGGTTAGGTTAGGTTATATTACGTTATTGATGTATATAACGTTCCCATGGAGACGTAGAGGCCAACTCGCCAGGTATGTTTTCAAATATTACCGCCGAGATGTTAGATTGGGTTAGGCTAGCTTATATTATGTTATTGATGTATATAATGGCCCCACGGAGACGTAGATGCCAACAAGCCAGGAATGTGGTCAAATATTACCGCCGAGATGTTAGATTGGGATAGACTAGCTTATATTATGTTATTGATGTATATAAAGGTCCCACGGAGACGTAGAGGCCAACTCGCCAGGAATGTTGTCAAATATTACCGCCAAGATGTTAGGTTGGGTTAGGTTAGGTTATATTACGTTATTGATGTATATAAAGTTCCCACGGAGACGTAGAGGCCAACTCGCCAGGAATGTGGTCAAATATTACCGCCGAGATGTTATGTTGGGTTAGGTTAGGTTATATTACGTTACTGATGTATATAAAGGTCCCACGGAGACGAAGAGGCCAACTCGCCAGGAATGTTGTCAAATATTACCGCCGAGATGATAGGTTGGGTTAGGTTACGTTATATTACGCTATTGATGTATATGAAGGTCAAACGGAGACATAGAGGCCAACAAGACAGGAATGTGGTCAAATATTACCGCCGAGGTGTTAGATTGGGTTAGGTTAGGTTATATTACGTTATTGATGTATATCAAGATCCCACGGAGACGTAGAGGCCAACAAGCCAGGAATGTGGTCAAATATTACCGCCGAGATGTTAGGTTGGGTTAGGTTAGGTTATATTACGTCATTGATGTATATAAAGGTCCCACGGAGACGTAGAGGCCAACTCGCCAGGAATGTTGTCAAATATTACCGCCGAGATGATAGGTAGGGTTAGGTTACATTATATTACGTTACTGATGTATATGAAGGTCAAACGGAGACGTAGAGGCCAACAAGCCAGGAATGTGGTCAAATATTATCGCCGAGATGTTAGGTTGGGTTAGGTTAGGTTATATTACGTTATTGATGTATATAAAGGTCCCACGGAGACGTAGAGGCCAACTCGCCAGGAATGTTGTCAAATATTACCGCCGAGATGTTAGGTTGGGTTAGGTTAGGTTATATTACGTTATTGATGTATATAAAGTTCCCACGGAGACGTAGAGGCCAACTCGCCAGGTATGTTTTCAAATATTACCGCCTAGATGATAGGTTAGGTTAGGTTAGGTTATATTTCGTTATTGATGTATATGAAGGTCCCACGGAGACGGAGAAGCCAACTCGCCAGGAATGTTGTCAAATATTACCGCCGAGAAGTTAGGTTGGGTTAGGTTAGGTTATATTACGTTATTGATGTATATAAAGGTCCCACGGAGACGTAGAGGCCAACTCGCCAGGAATGTTGTCAAATATTACCGCCGAGATGTTAGGTTGGGTTAGGTTAGGTTATATTACGTTATTGATGTATATAAAGTTCCCACGGAGACGTAGAGGCCAACTCGCCAGGTATGTTTTCAAATATTACCGCCGAGATGATAGGTTAGGTTAGGTTAGGTTATATTTCGTTATTGATGTATATGAAGGTCCCACGGAGACGTAGAGGGCAACTAGCCAGGTATGTTGTCAAATATTACCGCCGAGATGTTAGATTGGGTTAGGCTAGCTTATATTATGTTATTGATGTATATAATGGCCCCACGGAGACGTAGATGCCAACAAGCCAGGAATGTGGTCAAATATTACCGCCGAGATGTTAGATTGGGATAGACTAGCTTATATTATGTTATTGATGTATATAAAGGTCCCACGGAGACGTAGAGGCCAACTCGCCAGGAATGTTGTCAAATATTACCGCCGAGATGATAGGTTGGGTTAGGTTACGTTATATTACGCTATTGATGTATATGAAGGTCAAACGGAGACGTAGAGGCCAACTCGCCAGGAATGTTGTCAAATATTACCGCCGAGATGATAGGTTGGGTTAGGTTAGGTTATAATACGTGATTGATGTATATGAAGGTCAAACGGAGACGTAGAGGCCAACTCGCCGGGAATGATGTCAAGTATTACCGCCGAGATGTTAGGTTGGGTTAGGTTAGGTTATATTACGTTATTGATGTATATAAAGGTCCCACGGAGGCGGAGAAGCCAACTCGCCAGGAATGTTCTCAAATAGTACTGCCGACATGTTAGGTTGGGTTAGGATATGTTATATTACGTTATTGATGTATACAAAGGTCGCACGGAGACGTAGAGTCCAACTAGCCAGGTATGTTGTCAAATATTACCGTCGAGATGTTAGGTTGGGTAAGGTTAGGTTATATTACGTTATTGAAGTACATAAAGGTCCCACGGAGACGTAGAGGCCGACAAGCCAGGAATGTGGTCAAATATTACCGCCGAGATGTTAGGTTGGGTTAGGTTAGGTTATATTACGTTATTGATGTATATAAAGGTCCCACGGAGACGGAGAAGCCAACTCGCCAGGAATGTTGTCAAATATTACCGCCCAGATGTTAGGTTGGGTTAGGTTAGGTTATATTACGTTATTGGTGTATATAACGGTCCCACGGAGACATAGAGGCCAACAAGACAGGAATGTGGTCAAATATTACCGCCGAGGTGTTAGATTGGGTTAGGTTAGGTTATATTACGTTATTGATGTATATCAAGATCCCACGGAGACGTAGAGGCCAACTCGCCAGGAATGTTCTCAAATATTACCGCCGAGATGTTAGGTTGGGTTAGGTTAGGTTATATTACGTTATTGATGTATATAAAGGTCCCACGGTGACGTAGAGCTCAACTCGCCAGGAATGTGGTCAAATATTACCGCCGAGATGTTAGATTGGGTTAGGCTAGCTTATATTATGTTATTGATTTATATAAAGGTCCCACGGAGACGTAGAGGCCAACTCGCCAGGAATGATGTCAAATACTACCGCCGAGATGTTAGCTTGGGTTAGGTGAGGTTAGATTACGTTATTGATGTATACAAAGGTCCCACGGAGACGTAGAGGCCCACTCGCCAGGTAAGTTTTCAAATATTACCGCCGAGATATTAGGTTGGACTAGGTTAGGTTAGATTACGTTATTGATGTATATAAAGGTCCCACGGAGACGTAGAGGCCAACAAGCCAGGAATGTGGTCAAATATTATCGCCGAGATGTTAGGTTGGGTTAGGTTAGGTTATATTACGTTATTGATGTATATAAAGGTCCCACGGAGACGTAGAGGCCAACTCGCCAGGAATGTTGTCAAATATTACCGCCGAGATGTTAGGTTGGGTTAGGTTAGGTTATATTACGTTATTGATGTATATAAAGTTCCCACGGAGACGTAGAGGCCAACTCGCCAGGTATGTTTTCAAATATTACCGCCTAGATGATAGGTTAGGTTAGGTTAGGTTATATTTCGTTATTGATGTATATGAAGGTCCCACGGAGACGTAGAGGCCAACTCGCCAGGTATGTTGTCAAATATTACCGCCGAGATGTTAGGTTGGGTTAGGTTAGGTTATATTACGTTATTGAAGTATATAAAGGTCCCACGGAGACGTAGAGGCCAACAAGCCAGGAATGTGGTCAAATATTACCGCCGAGATTTTATGTTGGGTTAGGTTAGGTTATATTACGTTATTGAAGTATATAAAGGTCCCACGGAGACGTAGAGGCCAACTCGCCAGGAATGTTGTCAAATATTACCGCCGAGATGATAGGTTGGGTTAGGTTACGTTATATTACGCTATTGATGTATATGAAGGTCAAACGGAGACGTAGAGGCCAACTCGCCAGGTATGTTTTCAAATATTACCGCCGAGATGTTAGAAGGGTTTAGGTTAGGTTATATTACGTTATTGAAGTATATAAAGGTCCCACGGAGACGTAGAGGCCAACTCGTCAGGCATGATGTCAAATATTACCGCCGAGATGTTAGCTTGGGTTACGTTAGGTTAGATTACGTTATTGATGTATATAAAGGTCCCACGGAGACGTAGAGGCCAACAAGCCAGGAATGTTGTCAAATATTACCGCCGAGATGTTAGGTTGGGTTAGGTTAGGTTATATTACGTTATTGATGTATATAAAGTTCCCACGGATACGTAGAGGCCAACTCGCCAGGTATGTTTTCAAATATTACCGCCGAGATGATAGGTTAGGTTAGGTTAGGTTATATTTCGTTATTGATGTATATGAAGGTCCCACGGAGACGTAGAGGCCAACTAGCCAGGTATGTTGTCAAATATTACCGCCGAGATGTTAGATTGGGTTAGGCTAGCTTATATTATGTTATTGATGTATATAATGGCCCCACGGAGACGTAGATGCCAACAAGCCAGGAATGTGGTCAAATATTACCGCCGAGATGTTAGATTGGGATAGACTAGCTTATATTATGTTATTGATGTATATAAAGGTCCCACGGAGACGTAGAGGCCAACTCGCTAGGAATGTTGTCAAATATTACCGCCAAGATGTTAGGTTGGGTTAGGTTAGGTTATATTACGTTATTGATGTATATAAAGTTCCCACGGAGACGTAGAGGCCAACTCGCCAGGTATGTTCTCAAATATTACCGCCGAGATGTTATGTTGGGTTAGGTTAGGTTATATTACGTTACTGATGTATATAAAGGTCCCACGGAGACGTAGAGGCCAACTCGCCAGGAATGTTGTCAAATATTACCGCCGAGATGATAGGTTGGGTTAGGTTACGTTATATTACGCTATTGATGTATATGAAGGTCAAACGGAGACGTAGAGGCCAACTCGCCAGGAATGTTGTCAAATATTACCGCCGAGATGATAGGTTGGGTTAGGTTAGGTTATAATACGTGATTGATGTATATGAAGGTCAAACGGAGACGTAGAGGCCAACTCGCCGGGAATGATGTCAAGTATTACCGCCGAGATGTTAGGTTGGGTTAGGTTAGGTTATATTACGTTATTGATGTATATAAAGGTCCCACGGAGGCGGAGAAGCCAACTCGCCAGGAATGTTCACAAATAGTACTGCCGACATGTTAGGTTGGGTTAGGATATGTTATATTACGTTATTGATGTATACAAAGGTCGCACGGAGACGTAGAGTCCAACTAGCCAGGTATGTTGTCAAATATTACCGCCGAGATGTTAGGTTGGGTAAGGTTAGGTTATATTACGTTATTGAAGTACATAAAGGTCCCACGGAGACGTAGAGGCCGACAAGCCAGGAATGTGGTCAAATATTACCGCCGAGATGTTAGGTTGGGTTAGGTTAGGTTAGATTACGTTATTGATGTATACAAAGGTCCCACGGAGACGTAGAGGCCCACTCGCCAGGTAAGCTTTCAAATATTACCGCCGAGATATTAGGTTGGATTAGGTTAGGTTAGATTACGTTATTGATGTATATAAAGGTCCCACGGAGACGTAGTGGCCAACAAGCCAGGAATGTGGTCAAATATTACCGCCGAGATGTTAGATTGGGATAGACTAGCTTGTATTACGTTATTGATGTATATAAAGTTCCCACGGAGACGTAGAGGCCAACTCGCCAGGTATGTTTTCAAATATTACCGCCTAGATGATAGGTTAGGTTAGGTTAGGTTATATTTCGTTATTGATGTATATGAAGGTCCCACGGAGACGTAGAGGCCAACTCGCCAGGTATGTTGTCAAATATTACCGCCGAGATGTTAGGTTGGGTTAGGTTAGGTTATATTACGTTATTGAAGTATATAAAGGTCCCACGGAGACGTAGAGGCCAACAAGCCAGGAATGTGGTCAAATATTACCGCCGAGATTTTATGTTGGGTTAGGTTAGGTTATATTACGTTATTGAAGTATATAAAGGTCCCACGGAGACGTAGAGGCCAACTCGCCAGGAATGTTGTCAAATATTACCGCCGAGATGATAGGTTGGGTTAGGTTACGTTATATTACGCTATTGATGTATATGAAGGTCAAACGGAGACGTAGAGGCCAACTCGCCAGGTATGTTTTCAAATATTACCGCCGAGATGTTAGAAGGGTTTAGGTTAGGTTATATTACGTTATTGAAGTATATAAAGGTCCCACGGAGACGTAGAGGCCAACTCGTCAGGCATGATGTCAAATATTACCGCCGAGATGATAGGTTGGGTTAGGTTACGTTATATTACGCTATTGATGTATATGAAGGTCAAACGGAGACGTAGAGGCCAACTCGCCAGGAATGTTGTCAAATATTACCGCCGAGATGATAGGTTGGGTTAGGTTAGGTTATAATACGTGATTGATGTATATGAAGGTCAAACGGAGACGTAGAGGCCAACTCGCCGGGAATGATGTCAAGTATTACCGCCGAGATGTTAGGTTGGGTTAGGTTAGGTTATATTACGTTATTGATGTATATAAAGGTCCCACGGAGGCGGAGAAGCCAACTCGCCAGGAATGTTCACAAATAGTACTGCCGACATGTTAGGTTGGGTTAGGATATGTTATATTACGTTATTGATGTATACAAAGGTCGCACGGAGACGTAGAGTCCAACTAGCCAGGTATGTTGTCAAATATTACCGCCGAGATGTTAGGTTGGGTAAGGTTAGGTTATATTACGTTATTGAAGTACATAAAGGTCCCACGGAGACGTAGAGGCCGACAAGCCAGGAATGTGGTCAAATATTACCGCCGAGATGTTAGGTTGGGTTAGGTTAGGTTAGATTACGTTATTGATGTATACAAAGGTCCCACGGAGACGTAGAGGCCCACTCGCCAGGTAAGCTTTCAAATATTACCGCCGAGATATTAGGTTGGATTAGGTTAGGTTAGATTACGTTATTGATGTATATAAAGGTCCCACGGAGACGTAGTGGCCAACAAGCCAGGAATGTGGTCAAATATTACCGCCGAGATGTTAGATTGGGATAGACTAGCTTGTATTACGTTATTGATGTATATAAAGGTCCCACGGAGACGTAGAGGCCAACTCGCCAGGAATGTTGTCAAATATTACCGCCGAGATGATAGGTTGGGTTAGGTTAGGTTATAATACCTTATTGATGTATATGAAGGTCAAACGGAGACGTAGAGGCCAACTCGCCGGGAATGATGTCAAGTATTACTGCCGAGATGTTAGGTTGGGTTAGGTTAGGTTATATTACGTTATTGATGTGTATAAAGGTCCCACGGAGACGTAGAGGCCAACAAGCCAGGGATGTGGTTAAATATTACCGCCGAGATGTTAGATTGGGTTAGGCTAGCTTATATTATGTTATTAATTTATATAAAGGTCCCACGGAGACGTAGAGGCCAACTCGTCAGGCATGATGTCAAATATTACCGCCGAGATGTTAGCTTGGGTTACGTTAGGTTAGATTACGTTATTGATGTATATAAAGGTCCCACGGAGACGTAGAGGCCAACAAGCCAGGAATGTTGTCAAATATTACCGCCGAGATGTTAGGTTGGGTTAGGTTAGGTTATATTACGTTATTGATGTATATAAAGTTCCCACGGATACGTAGAGGCCAACTCGCTAGGAATGTTGTCAAATATTACCGCCAAGATGTTAGGTTGGGTTAGGTTAGGTTATATTACGTTATTCATGTATATAAAGTTCCCACGGAGACGTAGAGGCCAACTCGCCAGGTATGTTCTCAAATATTACCGCCGAGACGTTATGTTGGGTTAGGTTAGGTTATATTACGTTACTGATGTATATAAAGGTCCCACGGAGACGTAGAGGCCAACTCGCCAGGAATGTTGTCAAATATTACCGCCGAGATGATAGGTTGGGTTAGGTTACGTTATATTACGCTATTGATGTATATGAAGGTCAAACGGAGACGTAGAGGCCAACTCGCCAGGAATGTTGTCAAATATTACCGCCGAGATGATAGGTTGGGTTAGGTTAGGTTATAATACGTGATTGATGTATATGAAGGTCAAACGGAGACGTAGAGGCCAACTCGCCGGGAATGATGTCAAGTATTACCGCCGAGATGTTAGGTTGGGTTAGGTTAGGTTATATTACGTTATTGATGTATATAAAGGTCCCACGGAGGCGGAGAAGCCAACTCGCCAGGAATGTTCTCAAATAGTACTGCCGACATGTTAGGTTGGGTTAGGATATGTTATATTACGTTATTGATGTATACAAAGGTCGCACGGAGACGTAGAGTCCAACTAGCCAGGTATGTTGTCAAATATTACCGCCGAGATGTTAGGTTGGGTAAGGTTAGGTTATATTACGTTATTGAAGTACATAAAGGTCCCACGGAGACGTAGAGGCCGACAAGCCAGGAATGTGGTCAAATATTACCGCCGAGATGTTAGGTTGGGTTAGGTTAGGTTATATTACGTTATTGATGTATATAAAGGTCCCACGGAGACGGAGAAGCCAACTCGCCAGGAATGTTGTCAAATATTACCGCCGAGATGTTAGGTTGGGTTAGGTTAGGTTATATTACGTTATTGGTGTATATAACGGTCCCACGGAGACATAGAGGCCAACAAGACAGGAATGTGGTCAAATATTACCGCCGAGGTGTTAGATTGGGTTAGGTTAGGTTATATTACGTTATTGATGTATATCAAGATCCCACGGAGACGTAGAGGCCAACTCGCCAGGAATGTTCTCAAATATTACCGCCGAGATGTTAGGTTGGGTTAGGTTAGGTTATATTACGTTATTGATGTATATAAAGGTCCCACGGTGACGTAGAGCTCAACTCGCCAGGAATGTTGTCAAATATTACCGCCGAGATATTAGGTTGGATTAGGTTAGGTTAGATTACGTTATTGATGTATACAAAGGTCCCACGGAGACGTAGAGGCCCACTCGCCAGGTAAGCTTTCAAATATTACCGCCGAGATATTAGGTTGGATTAGGTTAGGTTAGATTACGTTATTGATGTATATAAAGGTCCCACGGAGACGTAGTGGCCAACAAGCCAGGAATGTGGTCAAATATTACCGCCGAGATGTTAGATTGGGATAGACTAGCTTGTATTACGTTATTGATATATATAAAGGTCCCACGGAGACGTAGAGGCCAACTCGCCAGGAATGTTGTCAAATATTACCGCCGAGATGATAGGTTGGGTTAGGTTAGGTTATAATACCTTATTGATGTATATGAAGGTCAAACGGAGACGTAGAGGCCAACTCGCCGGGAATGATGTCAAGTATTACTGCCGAGATGTTAGGTTGGGTTAGGTTAGGTTATATTACGTTATTGATATGTATAAAGGTCCCACGGAGACGTAGAGGCCAACAAGCCAGGGATGTGGTTAAATATTACCGCCGAGATGTTAGATTGGGTTAGGCTAGCTTATATTATGTTATTAATTTATATAAAGGTCCCACGGAGACGTAGAGGCCAACTCGTCAGGCATGATGTCAAATATTACCGCCGAGATGTTAGCTTGGGTTACGTTAGGTTAGATTACGTTATTGATGTATATAAAGGTCCCACGGAGACGTAGAGGCCAACAAGCCAGGAATGTTGTCAAATATTACCGCCGAGATGTTAGGTTGGGTTAGGTTAGGTTATATTACGTTATTGATGTATATAAAGTTCCCACGGATACGTAGAGGCCAACTCGCCAGGTATGTTTTCAAATATTACCGCCGAGATGATAGGTTAGGTTAGGTTAGGTTATATTTCGTTATTGATGTATATGAAGGTCCCACGGAGACGTAGAGGCCAACTAGCCAGGTATGTTGTCAAATATTACCGCCGAGATGTTAGATTGGGTTAGGCTAGCTTATATTATGTTATTGATGTATATAATGGCCCCACGGAGACGTAGATGCCAACAAGCCAGGAATGTGGTCAAATATTACCGCCGAGATGTTAGATTGGGATAGACTAGCTTATATTATGTTATTGATGTATATAAAGGTCCCACGGAGACGTAGAGGCCAACTCGCTAGGAATGTTGTCAAATATTACCGCCAAGATGTTAGGTTGGGTTAGGTTAGGTTATATTACGTTATTGATGTATATAAAGTTCCCACGGAGACGTAGAGGCCAACTCGCCAGGTATGTTCTCAAATATTACCGCCGAGATGTTATGTTGGGTTAGGTTAGGTTATATTACGTTACTGATGTATATAAAGGTCCCACGGAGACGTAGAGGCCAACTCGCCAGGAATGTTGTCAAATATTACCGCCGAGATGATAGGTTGGGTTAGGTTACGTTATATTACGCTATTGATGTATATGAAGGTCAAACGGAGACGTAGAGGCCAACTCGCCAGGAATGTTGTCAAATATTACCGCCGAGATGATAGGTTGGGTTAGGTTAGGTTATAATACGTGATTGATGTATATGAAGGTCAAACGGAGACGTAGAGGCCAACTCGCCGGGAATGATGTCAAGTATTACCGCCGAGATGTTAGGTTGGGTTAGGTTAGGTTATATTACGTTATTGATGTATATAAAGGTCCCACGGAGGCGGAGAAGCCAACTCGCCAGGAATGTTCTCAAATAGTACTGCCGACATGTTAGGTTGGGTTAGGATATGTTATATTACGTTATTGATGTATACAAAGGTCGCACGGAGACGTAGAGTCCAACTAGCCAGGTATGTTGTCAAATATTACCGCCGAGATGTTAGGTTGGGTAAGGTTAGGTTATATTACGTTATTGAAGTACATAAAGGTCCCACGGAGACGTAGAGGCCGACAAGCCAGGAATGTGGTCAAATATTACCGCCGAGATGTTAGGTTGGGTTAGGTTAGGTTATATTACGTTATTGATGTATATAAAGGTCCCACGGAGACGGAGAAGCCAACTCGCCAGGAATGTTGTCAAATATTACCGTCGAGATGTTAGGTTGGGTTAGGTTAGGTTATATTACGTTATTGGTGTATATAACGGTCCCACGGAGACATAGAGGCCAACAAGACAGGAATGTGGTCAAATATTACCGCCGAGGTGTTAGATTGGGTTAGGTTAGGTTATATTACGTTATTGATGTATATCAAGATCCCACGGAGACGTAGAGGCCAACTCGCCAGGAATGTTCTCAAATATTACCGCCGAGATGTTAGGTTGGGTTAGGTTAGGTTATATTACGTTATTGATGTATATAAAGGTCCCACGGTGACGTAGAGCTCAACTCGCCAGGAATGTTGTCAAATATTACCGCCGAGATATTAGGTTGGATTAGGTTAGGTTAGATTACGTTATTGATGTATACAAAGGTCCCACGGAGACGTAGAGGCCCACTCGCCAGGTAAGCTTTCAAATATTACCGCCGAGATATTAGGTTGGATTAGGTTAGGTTAGATTACGTTATTGATGTATATAAAGGTCCCACGGAGACGTAGTGGCCAACAAGCCAGGAATGTGGTCAAATATTACCGCCGAGATGTTAGATTGGGATAGACTAGCTTGTATTACGTTATTGATGTATATAAAGGTCCCACGGAGACGTAGAGGCCAACTCGCCAGGAATGTTGTCAAATATTACCGCCGAGATGATAGGTTGGGTTAGGTTAGGTTATAATACCTTATTGATGTATATGAAGGTCAAACGGAGACGTAGAGGCCAACTCGCCGGGAATGATGTTAAGTATTACTGCCGAGATGTTAGGTTGGGTTAGGTTAGGTTATATTACGTTATTGATGTGTATAAAGGTCCCACGGAGACGTAGAGGCCAACAAGCCAGGGATGTGGTTAAATATTACCGCCGAGATGTTAGATTGGGTTAGGCTAGCTTATATTATGTTATTAATTTATATAAAGGTCCCACGGAGACGTAGAGGCCAACTCGTCAGGCATGATGTCAAATATTACCGCCGAGATGTTAGCTTGGGTTACGTTAGGTTAGATTACGTTATTGATGTATATAAAGGTCCCACGGAGACGTAGAGGCCAACAAGCCAGGAATGTGGTCAAATATTATCGCCGAGATGTTAGGTTGGGTTAGGTTAGGTTATATTACGTGATTGATGTATATGAAGGTCAAACGGAGACGGAGAAGCCAACTCGCCAGGAATGTTGTCAAATATTACCGCCGAGAAGTTAGGTTGGGTTAGGTTAGGTTATATTACGTTATTGATGTATATAAAGGTCCCACGGAGACGTAGAGGCCAACTCGCCAGGAATGTTGTCAAATATTACCGCCGAGATGTTAGGTTGGGTTAGGTTAGGTTATATTACGTTATTGATGTATATAAAGTTCCCATGGAGACGTAGAGGCCAACTCGCCAGGTATGTTTTCAAATATTACCGCCGAGATGATAGGTTAGGTTAGGTTAGGTTATATTTCGTTATTGATGTATATGAAGGTCCCACGGAGACGTAGAGGCCAACTAGCCAGGTATGTTGTCAAATATTACCGCCGAGATGTTAGATTGGGTTAGGCTAGCTTATATTATGTTATTGATGTATATAATGGCCCCACGGAGACGTAGATGCCAACAAGCCAGGAATGTGGTCAAATATTACCGCCGAGATGTTAGATTGGGATAGACTAGCTTATATTATGTTATTGATGTATATAAAGGTCCCACGGAGACGTAGAGGCCAACTCGCCAGGAATGTTGTCAAATATTACCGCCAAGATGTTAGGTTGGGTTAGGTTAGGTTATATTACGTTATTGATGTATATAAAGTTCCCACGGAGACGTAGAGGCCAACTCGCCAGGTATGTTCTCAAATATTACCGCCGAGATGTTATGTTGGGTTAGGTTAGGTTATATTACGTTACTGATGTATATAAAGGTCCCACGGAGACGTAGAGGCCAACTCGCCAGGCATGTTGTCAAATATTACCGCCGAGATGATAGGTTGGGTTAGGTTACGTTATATTACGCTATTGATGTATATGAAGGTCAAACGGAGACATAGAGGCCAACAAGACAGGAATGTGGTCAAATATTACCGCCGAGGTGTTAGATTGGGTTAGGTTAGGTTATATTACGTTATTGATGTATATCAAGATCCCACGGAGACGTAGAGGCCAACTCGCCAGGAATGTTGTCAAATATTACCGCCGAGATGATAGGTTGGGTTAGGTTACGTTATATTACGCTATTGATGTATATGAAGGTCAAACGGAGACGTAGAGGCCAACTCGCCAGGAATGTTGTCAAATATTACCGCCGAGATGATAGGTTGGGTTAGGTTAGGTTATAATACGTGATTGATGTATATGAAGGTCAAACGGAGACGTAGAGGCCAACTCGCCGGGAATGATGTCAAGTATTACCGCCGAGATGTTAGGTTGGGTTAGGTTAGGTTATATTACGTTATTGATGTATATAAAGGTCCCACGGAGGCGGAGAAGCCAACTCGCCAGGAATGTTCACAAATAGTACTGCCGACATGTTAGGTTGGGTTAGGATATGTTATATTACGTTATTGATGTATACAAAGGTCGCACGGAGACGTAGAGTCCAACTAGCCAGGTATGTTGTCAAATATTACCGCCGAGATGTTAGGTTGGGTAAGGTTAGGTTATATTACGTTATTGAAGTACATAAAGGTCCCACGGAGACGTAGAGGCCGACAAGCCAGGAATGTGGTCAAATATTACCGCCGAGATGTTAGGTTGGGTTAGGTTAGGTTAGATTACGTTATTGATGTATACAAAGGTCCCACGGAGACGTAGAGGCCCACTCGCCAGGTAAGCTTTCAAATATTACCGCCGAGATATTAGGTTGGATTAGGTTAGGTTAGATTACGTTATTGATGTATATAAAGGTCCCACGGAGACGTAGTGGCCAACAAGCCAGGAATGTGGTCAAATATTACCGCCGAGATGTTAGATTGGGATAGACTAGCTTGTATTACGTTATTGATGTATATAAAGTTCCCACGGAGACGTAGAGGCCAACTCGCCAGGTATGTTTTCAAATATTACCGCCTAGATGATAGGTTAGGTTAGGTTAGGTTATATTTCGTTATTGATGTATATGAAGGTCCCACGGAGACGTAGAGGCCAACTCGCCAGGTATGTTGTCAAATATTACCGCCGAGATGTTAGGTTGGGTTAGGTTAGGTTATATTACGTTATTGAAGTATATAAAGGTCCCACGGAGACGTAGAGGCCAACAAGCCAGGAATGTGGTCAAATATTACCGCCGAGATTTTATGTTGGGTTAGGTTAGGTTATATTACGTTATTGAAGTATATAAAGGTCCCACGGAGACGTAGAGGCCAACTCGCCAGGAATGTTGTCAAATATTACCGCCGAGATGATAGGTTGGGTTAGGTTACGTTATATTACGCTATTGATGTATATGAAGGTCAAACGGAGACGTAGAGGCCAACTCGCCAGGTATGTTTTCAAATATTACCGCCGAGATGTTAGAAGGGTTTAGGTTAGGTTATATTACGTTATTGAAGTATATAAAGGTCCCACGGAGACGTAGAGGCCAACTCGTCAGGCATGATGTCAAATATTACCGCCGAGATGATAGGTTGGGTTAGGTTACGTTATATTACGCTATTGATGTATATGAAGGTCAAACGGAGACGTAGAGGCCAACTCGCCAGGAATGTTGTCAAATATTACCGCCGAGATGATAGGTTGGGTTAGGTTAGGTTATAATACGTGATTGATGTATATGAAGGTCAAACGGAGACGTAGAGGCCAACTCGCCGGGAATGATGTCAAGTATTACCGCCGAGATGTTAGGTTGGGTTAGGTTAGGTTATATTACGTTATTGATGTATATAAAGGTCCCACGGAGGCGGAGAAGCCAACTCGCCAGGAATGTTCACAAATAGTACTGCCGACATGTTAGGTTGGGTTAGGATATGTTATATTACGTTATTGATGTATACAAAGGTCGCACGGAGACGTAGAGTCCAACTAGCCAGGTATGTTGTCAAATATTACCGCCGAGATGTTAGGTTGGGTAAGGTTAGGTTATATTACGTTATTGAAGTACATAAAGGTCCCACGGAGACGTAGAGGCCGACAAGCCAGGAATGTGGTCAAATATTACCGCCGAGATGTTAGGTTGGGTTAGGTTAGGTTAGATTACGTTATTGATGTATACAAAGGTCCCACGGAGACGTAGAGGCCCACTCGCCAGGTAAGCTTTCAAATATTACCGCCGAGATATTAGGTTGGATTAGGTTAGGTTAGATTACGTTATTGATGTATATAAAGGTCCCACGGAGACGTAGTGGCCAACAAGCCAGGAATGTGGTCAAATATTACCGCCGAGATGTTAGATTGGGATAGACTAGCTTGTATTACGTTATTGATGTATATAAAGGTCCCACGGAGACGTAGAGGCCAACTCGCCAGGAATGTTGTCAAATATTACCGCCGAGATGATAGGTTGGGTTAGGTTAGGTTATAATACCTTATTGATGTATATGAAGGTCAAACGGAGACGTAGAGGCCAACTCGCCGGGAATGATGTCAAGTATTACTGCCGAGATGTTAGGTTGGGTTAGGTTAGGTTATATTACGTTATTGATGTGTATAAAGGTCCCACGGAGACGTAGAGGCCAACAAGCCAGGGATGTGGTTAAATATTACCGCCGAGATGTTAGATTGGGTTAGGCTAGCTTATATTATGTTATTAATTTATATAAAGGTCCCACGGAGACGTAGAGGCCAACTCGTCAGGCATGATGTCAAATATTACCGCCGAGATGTTAGCTTGGGTTACGTTAGGTTAGATTACGTTATTGATGTATATAAAGGTCCCACGGAGACGTAGAGGCCAACAAGCCAGGAATGTTGTCAAATATTACCGCCGAGATGTTAGGTTGGGTTAGGTTAGGTTATATTACGTTATTGATGTATATAAAGTTCCCACGGATACGTAGAGGCCAACTCGCTAGGAATGTTGTCAAATATTACCGCCAAGATGTTAGGTTGGGTTAGGTTAGGTTATATTACGTTATTCATGTATATAAAGTTCCCACGGAGACGTAGAGGCCAACTCGCCAGGTATGTTCTCAAATATTACCGCCGAGACGTTATGTTGGGTTAGGTTAGGTTATATTACGTTACTGATGTATATAAAGGTCCCACGGAGACGTAGAGGCCAACTCGCCAGGAATGTTGTCAAATATTACCGCCGAGATGATAGGTTGGGTTAGGTTACGTTATATTACGCTATTGATGTATATGAAGGTCAAACGGAGACGTAGAGGCCAACTCGCCAGGAATGTTGTCAAATATTACCGCCGAGATGATAGGTTGGGTTAGGTTAGGTTATAATACGTGATTGATGTATATGAAGGTCAAACGGAGACGTAGAGGCCAACTCGCCGGGAATGATGTCAAGTATTACCGCCGAGATGTTAGGTTGGGTTAGGTTAGGTTATATTACGTTATTGATGTATATAAAGGTCCCACGGAGGCGGAGAAGCCAACTCGCCAGGAATGTTCTCAAATAGTACTGCCGACATGTTAGGTTGGGTTAGGATATGTTATATTACGTTATTGATGTATACAAAGGTCGCACGGAGACGTAGAGTCCAACTAGCCAGGTATGTTGTCAAATATTACCGCCGAGATGTTAGGTTGGGTAAGGTTAGGTTATATTACGTTATTGAAGTACATAAAGGTCCCACGGAGACGTAGAGGCCGACAAGCCAGGAATGTGGTCAAATATTACCGCCGAGATGTTAGGTTGGGTTAGGTTAGGTTATATTACGTTATTGATGTATATAAAGGTCCCACGGAGACGGAGAAGCCAACTCGCCAGGAATGTTGTCAAATATTACCGCCGAGATGTTAGGTTGGGTTAGGTTAGGTTATATTACGTTATTGGTGTATATAACGGTCCCACGGAGACATAGAGGCCAACAAGACAGGAATGTGGTCAAATATTACCGCCGAGGTGTTAGATTGGGTTAGGTTAGGTTATATTACGTTATTGATGTATATCAAGATCCCACGGAGACGTAGAGGCCAACTCGCCAGGAATGTTCTCAAATATTACCGCCGAGATGTTAGGTTGGGTTAGGTTAGGTTATATTACGTTATTGATGTATATAAAGGTCCCACGGTGACGTAGAGCTCAACTCGCCAGGAATGTTGTCAAATATTACCGCCGAGATATTAGGTTGGATTAGGTTAGGTTAGATTACGTTATTGATGTATACAAAGGTCCCACGGAGACGTAGAGGCCCACTCGCCAGGTAAGCTTTCAAATATTACCGCCGAGATATTAGGTTGGATTAGGTTAGGTTAGATTACGTTATTGATGTATATAAAGGTCCCACGGAGACGTAGTGGCCAACAAGCCAGGAATGTGGTCAAATATTACCGCCGAGATGTTAGATTGGGATAGACTAGCTTGTATTACGTTATTGATATATATAAAGGTCCCACGGAGACGTAGAGGCCAACTCGCCAGGAATGTTGTCAAATATTACCGCCGAGATGATAGGTTGGGTTAGGTTAGGTTATAATACCTTATTGATGTATATGAAGGTCAAACGGAGACGTAGAGGCCAACTCGCCGGGAATGATGTCAAGTATTACTGCCGAGATGTTAGGTTGGGTTAGGTTAGGTTATATTACGTTATTGATATGTATAAAGGTCCCACGGAGACGTAGAGGCCAACAAGCCAGGGATGTGGTTAAATATTACCGCCGAGATGTTAGATTGGGTTAGGCTAGCTTATATTATGTTATTAATTTATATAAAGGTCCCACGGAGACGTAGAGGCCAACTCGTCAGGCATGATGTCAAATATTACCGCCGAGATGTTAGCTTGGGTTACGTTAGGTTAGATTACGTTATTGATGTATATAAAGGTCCCACGGAGACGTAGAGGCCAACAAGCCAGGAATGTTGTCAAATATTACCGCCGAGATGTTAGGTTGGGTTAGGTTAGGTTATATTACGTTATTGATGTATATAAAGTTCCCACGGATACGTAGAGGCCAACTCGCCAGGTATGTTTTCAAATATTACCGCCGAGATGATAGGTTAGGTTAGGTTAGGTTATATTTCGTTATTGATGTATATGAAGGTCCCACGGAGACGTAGAGGCCAACTAGCCAGGTATGTTGTCAAATATTACCGCCGAGATGTTAGATTGGGTTAGGCTAGCTTATATTATGTTATTGATGTATATAATGGCCCCACGGAGACGTAGATGCCAACAAGCCAGGAATGTGGTCAAATATTACCGCCGAGATGTTAGATTGGGATAGACTAGCTTATATTATGTTATTGATGTATATAAAGGTCCCACGGAGACGTAGAGGCCAACTCGCTAGGAATGTTGTCAAATATTACCGCCAAGATGTTAGGTTGGGTTAGGTTAGGTTATATTACGTTATTGATGTATATAAAGTTCCCACGGAGACGTAGAGGCCAACTCGCCAGGTATGTTCTCAAATATTACCGCCGAGATGTTATGTTGGGTTAGGTTAGGTTATATTACGTTACTGATGTATATAAAGGTCCCACGGAGACGTAGAGGCCAACTCGCCAGGAATGTTGTCAAATATTACCGCCGAGATGATAGGTTGGGTTAGGTTACGTTATATTACGCTATTGATGTATATGAAGGTCAAACGGAGACGTAGAGGCCAACTCGCCAGGAATGTTGTCAAATATTACCGCCGAGATGATAGGTTGGGTTAGGTTAGGTTATAATACGTGATTGATGTATATGAAGGTCAAACGGAGACGTAGAGGCCAACTCGCCGGGAATGATGTCAAGTATTACCGCCGAGATGTTAGGTTGGGTTAGGTTAGGTTATATTACGTTATTGATGTATATAAAGGTCCCACGGAGGCGGAGAAGCCAACTCGCCAGGAATGTTCTCAAATAGTACTGCCGACATGTTAGGTTGGGTTAGGATATGTTATATTACGTTATTGATGTATACAAAGGTCGCACGGAGACGTAGAGTCCAACTAGCCAGGTATGTTGTCAAATATTACCGCCGAGATGTTAGGTTGGGTAAGGTTAGGTTATATTACGTTATTGAAGTACATAAAGGTCCCACGGAGACGTAGAGGCCGACAAGCCAGGAATGTGGTCAAATATTACCGCCGAGATGTTAGGTTGGGTTAGGTTAGGTTATATTACGTTATTGATGTATATAAAGGTCCCACGGAGACGGAGAAGCCAACTCGCCAGGAATGTTGTCAAATATTACCGTCGAGATGTTAGGTTGGGTTAGGTTAGGTTATATTACGTTATTGGTGTATATAACGGTCCCACGGAGACATAGAGGCCAACAAGACAGGAATGTGGTCAAATATTACCGCCGAGGTGTTAGATTGGGTTAGGTTAGGTTATATTACGTTATTGATGTATATCAAGATCCCACGGAGACGTAGAGGCCAACTCGCCAGGAATGTTCTCAAATATTACCGCCGAGATGTTAGGTTGGGTTAGGTTAGGTTATATTACGTTATTGATGTATATAAAGGTCCCACGGTGACGTAGAGCTCAACTCGCCAGGAATGTTGTCAAATATTACCGCCGAGATATTAGGTTGGATTAGGTTAGGTTAGATTACGTTATTGATGTATACAAAGGTCCCACGGAGACGTAGAGGCCCACTCGCCAGGTAAGCTTTCAAATATTACCGCCGAGATATTAGGTTGGATTAGGTTAGGTTAGATTACGTTATTGATGTATATAAAGGTCCCACGGAGACGTAGTGGCCAACAAGCCAGGAATGTGGTCAAATATTACCGCCGAGATGTTAGATTGGGATAGACTAGCTTGTATTACGTTATTGATGTATATAAAGGTCCCACGGAGACGTAGAGGCCAACTCGCCAGGAATGTTGTCAAATATTACCGCCGAGATGATAGGTTGGGTTAGGTTAGGTTATAATACCTTATTGATGTATATGAAGGTCAAACGGAGACGTAGAGGCCAACTCGCCGGGAATGATGTTAAGTATTACTGCCGAGATGTTAGGTTGGGTTAGGTTAGGTTATATTACGTTATTGATGTGTATAAAGGTCCCACGGAGACGTAGAGGCCAACAAGCCAGGGATGTGGTTAAATATTACCGCCGAGATGTTAGATTGGGTTAGGCTAGCTTATATTATGTTATTAATTTATATAAAGGTCCCACGGAGACGTAGAGGCCAACTCGTCAGGCATGATGTCAAATATTACCGCCGAGATGTTAGCTTGGGTTACGTTAGGTTAGATTACGTTATTGATGTATATAAAGGTCCCACGGAGACGTAGAGGCCAACAAGCCAGGAATGTGGTCAAATATTATCGCCGAGATGTTAGGTTGGGTTAGGTTAGGTTATATTACGTGATTGATGTATATGAAGGTCAAACGGAGACGGAGAAGCCAACTCGCCAGGAATGTTGTCAAATATTACCGCCGAGAAGTTAGGTTGGGTTAGGTTAGGTTATATTACGTTATTGATGTATATAAAGGTCCCACGGAGACGTAGAGGCCAACTCGCCAGGAATGTTGTCAAATATTACCGCCGAGATGTTAGGTTGGGTTAGGTTAGGTTATATTACGTTATTGATGTATATAAAGTTCCCATGGAGACGTAGAGGCCAACTCGCCAGGTATGTTTTCAAATATTACCGCCGAGATGATAGGTTAGGTTAGGTTAGGTTATATTTCGTTATTGATGTATATGAAGGTCCCACGGAGACGTAGAGGCCAACTAGCCAGGTATGTTGTCAAATATTACCGCCGAGATGTTAGATTGGGTTAGGCTAGCTTATATTATGTTATTGATGTATATAATGGCCCCACGGAGACGTAGATGCCAACAAGCCAGGAATGTGGTCAAATATTACCGCCGAGATGTTAGATTGGGATAGACTAGCTTATATTATGTTATTGATGTATATAAAGGTCCCACGGAGACGTAGAGGCCAACTCGCCAGGAATGTTGTCAAATATTACCGCCAAGATGTTAGGTTGGGTTAGGTTAGGTTATATTACGTTATTGATGTATATAAAGTTCCCACGGAGACGTAGAGGCCAACTCGCCAGGTATGTTCTCAAATATTACCGCCGAGATGTTATGTTGGGTTAGGTTAGGTTATATTACGTTACTGATGTATATAAAGGTCCCACGGAGACGTAGAGGCCAACTCGCCAGGCATGTTGTCAAATATTACCGCCGAGATGATAGGTTGGGTTAGGTTACGTTATATTACGCTATTGATGTATATGAAGGTCAAACGGAGACATAGAGGCCAACAAGACAGGAATGTGGTCAAATATTACCGCCGAGGTGTTAGATTGGGTTAGGTTAGGTTATATTACGTTATTGATGTATATCAAGATCCCACGGAGACGTAGAGGCCAACTCGCCAGGAATGTTCTCAAATATTACCGCCGAGATGTTAGGTTGGGTTAGGTTAGGTTATATTACGTTATTGATGTATATAAAGGTCCCACGGTGACGTAGAGCTCAACTCGCCAGGAATGTTGTCAAATATTACCGCCGAGATATTAGGTTGGATTAGGTTAGGTTAGATTACGTTATTGATGTATACAAAGGTCCCACGGAGACGTAGAGGCCCACTCGCCAGGTAAGCTTTCAAATATTACCGCCGAGATATTAGGTTGGATTAGGTTAGGTTAGATTACGTTATTGATGTATATAAAGGTCCCACGGAGGCGTAGAGGCCAACAAGCCAGGAATGTGGTCAAATATTACCGCCGAGATGTTAGATTGGGATAGACTAGCTTATATTACGTTATTGATGTATATAAAGGTCCCACGGAGACGTAGAGGCCAACTCGCCAGGAATGTTGTCAAATATTACCGCCGAGATGATAGGTTGGGTTAGGTTAGGTTATAATACCTTATTGATGTATATGAAGGACAAACGGAGACGTAGAGGCCAACTCGCCGGGAATGATGTCAAGTATTACTGCCGAGATGTTAGGTTGGGTTAGGTTAGGTTTTATTACGTTATTGATGTATATAAAGGTCCCACGGAGACGTAGAGGCCAACAAGTCAGGGATGTGGTTAAATATTACCGCCGAGATGTTAGATTGGGTTAGGCTAGCTTATATTATGTTATTAATTTATATAAAGGTCCCACGGAGACGTAGAGGCCAACTCGTCAGGCATGATGTCAAATATTACCGCCGAGATGTTAGCTTGGGTTACGTTAGGTTAGATTACGTTATTGATGTATATAAAGGTCCCACGGAGACGTAGAGGCCAACAAGCCAGGAATGTGGTCAAATATTATCGCCGAGATGTTAGGTTGGGTTAGGTTAGGTTATATTACGTGATTGATGTATATGAAGGTCAAACGGAGACGGAGAAGCCAACTCGCCAGGAATGTTGTCAAATATTACCGCCGAGAAGTTAGGTTGGGTTAGGTTAGGTTATATTACGTTATTGATGTATATAAAGGTCCCACGGAGACGTAGAGGCCAACTCGCCAGGAATGTTGTCAAATATTACCGCCGAGATGTTAGGGTGGGTTAGGTTAGGTTATATTACGTTATTGATGTATATAAAGTTCCCACGGAGACGTAGAGGCCAACTCGCCAGGTATGTTTTCAAATATTACCGCCGAGATGATAGGTTAGGTTAGGTTAGGTTATATTTCGTTATTGATGTATATGAAGGTCCCACGGAGACGTAGAGGCCAACTAGCCAGGTATGTTGTCAAATATTACCGCCGAGATGTTAGATTGGGTTAGGCTAGCTTATATTATGTTATTGATGTATATAATGGCCCCACGGAGACGTAGATGCCAACAAGCCAGGAATGTGGTCAAATATTACCGCCGAGATGTTAGATTGGGATAGACTAGCTTATATTATGTTATTGATGTATATAAAGGTCCCACGGAGACGTAGAGGCCAACTCGCCAGGAATGTTGTCAAATATTACCGCCAAGATGTTAGGTTGGGTTAGGTTAGGTTATATTACGTTATTGATGTATATAAAGTTCCCACGGAGACGTAGAGGCCAACTCGCCAGGTATGTTCTCAAATATTACCGCCGAGATGTTATGTTGGGTTAGGTTAGGTTATATTACGTTACTGATGTATATAAAGGTCCCACGGAGACGTAGAGGCCAACTCGCCAGGAATGTTGTCAAATATTACCGCCGAGATGATAGGTTGGGTTAGGTTACGTTATATTACGCTATTGATGTATATGAAGGTCAAACGGAGACATAGAGGCCAACAAGACAGGAATGTGGTCAAATATTACCGCCGAGGTGTTAGATTGGGTTAGGTTAGGTTATATTACGTTAGTGATGTATATCAAGATCCCACGGAGACGTAGAGGCCAACTCGCCAGGAATGTTCTCAAATATTACCGCCGAGATGTTAGGTTGGGTTAGGTTAGGTTATATTACGTTATTGATGTATATAAAGGTCCCACGGTGACGTAGAGCTCAACTCGCCAGGAATGTTGTCAAATATTACCGCCGAGATATTAGGTTGGATTAGGTTACGTTAGATTACGTTATTGATGTATACAAAGGTCCCACGGAGACGTAGAGGCCCACTCGCCAGGTAAGCTTTCAAATATTACCGCCGAGATATTAGGTTGGATTAGGTTAGGTTAGATTACGTTATTGATGTATATAAAGGTCCCACGGAGGCGTAGAGGCCAACAAGCCAGGAATGTGGTCAAATATTACCGCCGAGATGTTAGATTGGGATAGACTAGCTTATATTACGTTATTGATGTATATAAAGGTCCCACGGAGACGTAGAGGCCAACTCGCCAGGAATGTTGTCAAATATTACCGCCGAGATGATAGGTTGGGTTAGGTTAGGTTATAATACCTTATTGATGTATATGAAGGTCAAACGGAGACGTAGAGGCCAACTCGCCGGGAATGATGTCAAGTATTACTGCCGAGATGTTAGGTTGGGTTAGGTTAGGTTATATTACGTTATTGATGTATATAAAGGTCCCACGGAGACGTAGAGGCCAACAAGCCAGGGATGTGGTTAAATATTACCGCCGAGATGTTAGATTGGGTTAGGCTAGCTTATATTATGTTATTAATTTATATAAAGGCCCCACGGAGACGTAGAGGCCAACTCGCCGGGAATGATGTCAAGTATTACCGCCGAGATGTTAGGTTGGGTTAGGTTAGGTTATATTACGTTATTGATGTATATAAAGGTCCCACGGAGGCGGAGAAGCCAACTCGCCAGGAATGTTCTCAAATAGTACTGCCGACATGTTAGGTTGGGTTAGGTTATGTTATATTACGTAATTGATGTATACAAAGGTCGCACGGAGACGTAGAGTCCAACTAGCCAGGTATGTTGTCAAATATTACCGCCGAGATGTTAGGTTGGGTAAGGTTAGGTTATATTACGTTATTGAAGTACATAAAGGTCCCACGGAGACGTAGAGGCCGACAAGCCAGGAATGTGGTCAAATATTACCGCCGAGATGTTAGGTTGGGTTAGGTTAGGTTATATTACGTTGTTGATGTATATAAAGGTCCCACGGAGACGGAGAAGCCAACTCGCCAGGAATGTTGTCAAATATTACCGCCGAGATGTTAGGTTGGGTTAGGTTAGGTTATATTACGTTATTGGTGTATATAACGGTCCCACGGAGACATAGAGGCCAACAAGACAGGAATGTGGTCAAATATTACCGCCGAGGTGTTAGATTGGGTTAGGTTAGGTTATATTACGTTATTGATGTATGTCAAGATCCCACGGAGACGTAGAGGCCAACTCGCCAGGAATGTTCTCAAATATTACCGCCGAGATGTTAGGTTGGGTTAGGTTAGGTTATATTACGTTATTGATGTATATAAAGGTCCCACGGTGATGTAGAGCTCAACTCGCCAGGAATGTTGTCAAATATTACCGCCGAGATGATAGGTTGGGTTAGGTTACGTTATATTACGTTATTGATGTACATAAAGGTCCCACGGAGACGTAGAGGCCAACTCGTCAGGAATGTTGTCAAATATTACCGCCGAGATGATAGGTTGGGTTAGGTTACGTTATATTACGTTATTGATGTATATGAAGGTCAACCGGAGACGTAGAGGCCAACTCGCTAGGAATGATGTCAAATATTACCGCCGAGATATTAGATTGGGTTAGGTTAGGTTATATTACGTTATTGAAGTATATAAAGGTCCCACGGAGACGTAGAGGCCAACAAGCCAGGAATGTGGTCAAATATTACCGCCGAGATGTTAGGTTGGGTTAGGTTAGGTCATATTACGCCATTGATGTATATAAAGGTCCCACGGAGACGTAGAGGCCAACTCGCCAGGAATGTTTTCAAATATTACCGCCGAGATGTTAGGTTGGGTTAGGTTAGGTTATATTACGTTATAGATGTATATAAAGGTCCCACGGAGACGGAGAAGCCAACTCGCCTGGAATGTTGTCAAATATTACCGCCGAGGTGTTAGGTTGGGGTAGGTTAGGTTATATTACGTTATTGATGTATATAAAGGTCCCACGGAGACGTAGAGGCCAACTCGACAGGAATGCTGCCAAATGTTACCGCCGAGATGTTAGGTTGGGTTAGGTTAAGTTATATTACGTTATTGATGTATATAAAGGTCCCACGGAGACGTGGAGGCCAACTCGCCAGGAATGTTGTCAAATATTACCGCCGAGATGATAGGTTGGGTTAGGTTAGGTTATATTACGTTATTGGTGTACATACAGGTCCCACGGAGACGTAGAGGCCAACTCGCCAGGAATGATGTCAAATATTACCGCCGAGATGTTAGCTTGGGTTAGGTTAGGTTATATTACGTTATTGAAGTATATAAAGGTGCCCACGGAGACGTAGAGGCCAACAAGCCAGGAATGTGGTCAAATATTACCGCCGAGATGTTAGGTTGGGTTAGGTTAGGTTATATTACGTCATTGATGTATATAAAGGTCCCACGGAGACGTAGAGGCCAACTCGCCAGGAATGTTGTCAAATATTACCGCCGAGATGATAGGTAGGGTTAGGTTACATTATATTACGTTATTGATGTATATGAAGGTCAAACGGAGACGTAGAGGCCAACAAGCCAGGAATGTGGTCAAATATTATCGCCGAGATGTTAGGTTGGGTTAGGTTAGGTTATATTACGCTATTGATGTATATGAAGGTCAAACGGAGACATAGAGGCCAACAAGACAGGAATGTGGTCAAATATTACCGCCGAGGTGTTAGATTGGGTTAGGTTAGGTTATATTACGTTATTGATGTATATCAAGATCCCACGGAGACGTAGAGGCCAACTCGCCAGGAATGTTCTCAAATATTACCGCCGAGATGTTAGGTTGGGTTAGGTTAGGTTATATTACGTTATTGATGTATATAAAGGTCCCACGGTGACGTAGAGCTCAACTCGCCAGGAATGTTGTCAAATACTACCGCCGAGATATTAGGTTGGATTAGGTTAGGTTAGATTACGTTATTGATGTATACAAAGGTCCCACGGAGACGTAGAGGCCCACTCGCCAGGTAAGCTTTCAAATATTACCGCCGAGATATTAGGTTGGATTAGGTTAGGTTAGATTACGTTATTGATGTATATAAAGGTCCCACGGAGGCGTAGAGGCCAACAAGCCAGGAATGTGGTCAAATATTACCGCCGAGATGTTAGATTGGGATAGACTAGCTTATATTACGTTATTGATGTATATAAAGGTCCCACGGAGACGTAGAGGCCAACTCGCCTGGAATGTTGTCAAATATTACCGCCGAGATGTTAGGTTGGGGTAGGTTATGTTATATTACGTTATTGATGTATATAAATTTCCCACGGAGACGTAGATGCCAACTCGCCAGGAATGTTTTCAAATATTACCGCCGAGATGTTAGGTTGGGTTAGGTTAGGTTATATTACGTTATAGATATATATAAAGGTCCCACGGAGACGGAGAAGCCAACTCGCCTGGAATGTTGTCAAATATTACCGCCGAGGTGTTAGGTTGGGGTAGGTTAGGTTATATTACGTTATTGATGTATATAAAGGTCCCACGGAGACGTAGAGGCCAACTCGACAGGAATGCTGTCAAATGTTACCGCCGAGATGTTAGGTTGGGTTAGGTTAAGTTATATTACGTTATTGATGTATATAAAGGTCCCACGGAGACGTGGAGGCCAACTCGCCAGGAATGTTGTAAAATATTACCGCCGAGATGATAGGTTGGGTTAGGTTAGGTTATATTACGTTATTGGTGTATATACAGGTCCCACGGAGACGTAGAGGCCAACTCGCCAGGAATGATGTCAAATATTACCGCCGAGATGTTAGCTTGGGTTAGGTTAGGTTATATTACGTTATTGATGTATATAATGGCCCCACGGAGACGTAGATGCCAACAAGCCAGGAATGTGGTCAAATATTACCGCCGAGATGTTAGATTGGGATAGACTAGCTTATATTATGTTATTGATGTATATAAAGGTCCCACGGAGACGTAGAGGCCAACTCGCCAGGAATGTTGTCAAATATTACCGCCAAGATGTTAGGTTGGGTTAGGTTAGGTTATATTACGTTATTGATGTATATAAAGTTCCCACGGAGACGTAGAGGCCAACTCGCCAGGTATGTTCTCAAATATTACCGCCGAGATGTTATGTTGGGTTAGGTTAGGTTATATTACGTTACTGATGTATATAAAGGTCCCACGGAGACGTAGAGGCCAACTCGCCAGGAATGTTGTCAAATATTACCGCCGAGATGATAGGTTGGGTTAGGTTACGTTATATTACGCTATTGATGTATATGAAGGTCAAACGGAGACATAGAGGCCAACAAGACAGGAATGTGGTCAAATATTACCGCCGAGGTGTTAGATTGGGTTAGGTTAGGTTATATTACGTTAGTGATGTATATCAAGATCCCACGGAGACGTAGAGGCCAACTCGCCAGGAATGTTCTCAAATATTACCGCCGAGATGTTAGGTTGGGTTAGGTTAGGTTATATTACGTTATTGATGTATATAAAGGTCCCACGGTGACGTAGAGCTCAACTCGCCAGGAATGTTGTCAAATATTACCGCCGAGATATTAGGTTGGATTAGGTTACGTTAGATTACGTTATTGATGTATACAAAGGTCCCACGGAGACGTAGAGGCCCACTCGCCAGGTAAGCTTTCAAATATTACCGCCGAGATATTAGGTTGGATTAGGTTAGGTTAGATTACGTTATTGATGTATATAAAGGTCCCACGGAGGCGTAGAGGCCAACAAGCCAGGAATGTGGTCAAATATTACCGCCGAGATGTTAGATTGGGATAGACTAGCTTATATTACGTTATTGATGTATATAAAGGTCCCACGGAGACGTAGAGGCCAACTCGCCAGGAATGTTGTCAAATATTACCGCCGAGATGATAGGTTGGGTTAGGTTAGGTTATAATACCTTATTGATGTATATGAAGGTCAAACGGAGACGTAGAGGCCAACTCGCCGGGAATGATGTCAAGTATTACTGCCGAGATGTTAGGTTGGGTTAGGTTAGGTTATATTACGTTATTGATGTATATAAAGGTCCCACGGAGACGTAGAGGCCAACAAGCCAGGGATGTGGTTAAATATTACCGCCGAGATGTTAGATTGGGTTAGGCTAGCTTATATTATGTTATTAATTTATATAAAGGCCCCACGGAGACGTAGAGGCCAACTCGCCGGGAATGATGTCAAGTATTACCGCCGAGATGTTAGGTTGGGTTAGGTTAGGTTATATTACGTTATTGATGTATATAAAGGTCCCACGGAGGCGGAGAAGCCAACTCGCCAGGAATGTTCTCAAATAGTACTGCCGACATGTTAGGTTGGGTTAGGTTATGTTATATTACGTAATTGATGTATACAAAGGTCGCACGGAGACGTAGAGTCCAACTAGCCAGGTATGTTGTCAAATATTACCGCCGAGATGTTAGGTTGGGTAAGGTTAGGTTATATTACGTTATTGAAGTACATAAAGGTCCCACGGAGACGTAGAGGCCGACAAGCCAGGAATGTGGTCAAATATTACCGCCGAGATGTTAGGTTGGGTTAGGTTAGGTTATATTACGTTGTTGATGTATATAAAGGTCCCACGGAGACGGAGAAGACAACTCGCCAGGAATGTTGTCAAATATTACCGCCGAGATGTTAGGTTGGGTTAGGTTAGGTTATATTACGTTATTGGTGTATATAACGGTCCCACGGAGACATAGAGGCCAACAAGACAGGAATGTGGTCAAATATTACCGCCGAGGTGTTAGATTGGGTTAGGTTAGGTTATATTACGTTATTGATGTATGTCAAGATCCCACGGAGACGTAGAGGCCAACTCGCCAGGAATGTTCTCAAATATTACCGCCGAGATGTTAGGTTGGGTTAGGTTAGGTTATATTACGTTATTGATGTATATAAAGGTCCCACGGTGATGTAGAGCTCAACTCGCCAGGAATGTTGTCAAATATTACCGCCGAGATGATAGGTTGGGTTAGGTTACGTTATATTACGTTATTGATGTACATAAAGGTCCCACGGAGACGTAGAGGCCAACTCGTCAGGAATGTTGTCAAATATTACCGCCGAGATGATAGGTTGGGTTAGGTTACGTTATATTACGTTATTGATGTATATGAAGGTCAACCGGAGACGTAGAGGCCAACTCGCTAGGAATGATGTCAAATATTACCGCCGAGATATTAGATTGGGTTAGGTTAGGTTATATTACGTTATTGAAGTATATAAAGGTCCCACGGAGACGTAGAGGCCAACAAGCCAGGAATGTGGTCAAATATTACCGCCGAGATGTTAGGTTGGGTTAGGTTAGGTCATATTACGCCATTGATGTATATAAAGGTCCCACGGAGACGTAGAGGCCAACTCGCCAGGAATGTTTTCAAATATTACCGCCGAGATGTTAGGTTGGGTTAGGTTAGGTTATATTACGTTATAGATGTATATAAAGGTCCCACGGAGACGGAGAAGCCAACTCGCCTGGAATGTTGTCAAATATTACCGCCGAGGTGTTAGGTTGGGGTAGGTTAGGTTATATTACGTTATTGATGTATATAAAGGTCCCACGGAGACGTAGAGGCCAACTCGACAGGAATGCTGCCAAATGTTACCGCCGAGATGTTAGGTTGGGTTAGGTTAAGTTATATTACGTTATTGATGTATATAAAGGTCCCACGGAGACGTGGAGGCCAACTCGCCAGGAATGTTGTCAAATATTACCGCCGAGATGATAGGTTGGGTTAGGTTAGGTTATATTACGTTATTGGTGTACATACAGGTCCCACGGAGACGTAGAGGCCAACTCGCCAGGAATGATGTCAAATATTACCGCCGAGATGTTAGCTTGGGTTAGGTTAGGTTATATTACGTTATTGAAGTATATAAAGGTGCCCACGGAGACGTAGAGGCCAACAAGCCAGGAATGTGGTCAAATATTACCGCCGAGATGTTAGGTTGGGTTAGGTTAGGTTATATTACGTCATTGATGTATATAAAGGTCCCACGGAGACGTAGAGGCCATCTCGCCAGGAATGTTGTCAAATATTACCGCCGAGATGATAGGTAGGGTTAGGTTACATTATATTACGTTATTGATGTATATGAAGGTCAAACGGAGACGTAGAGGCCAACAAGCCAGGAATGTGGTCAAATATTATCGCCGAGATGTTAGGTTGGGTTAGGTTAGGTTATATTACGCTATTGATGTATATGAAGGTCAAACGGAGACATAGAGGCCAACAAGACAGGAATGTGGTCAAATATTACCGCCGAGGTGTTAGATTGGGTTAGGTTAGGTTATATTACGTTATTGATGTATATCAAGATCCCACGGAGACGTAGAGGCCAACTCGCCAGGAATGTTCTCAAATATTACCGCCGAGATGTTAGGTTGGGTTAGGTTAGGTTATATTACGTTATTGATGTATATAAAGGTCCCACGGTGACGTAGAGCTCAACTCGCCAGGAATGTTGTCAAATACTACCGCCGAGATATTAGGTTGGATTAGGTTAGGTTAGATTACGTTATTGATGTATACAAAGGTCCCACGGAGACGTAGAGGCCCACTCGCCAGGTAAGCTTTCAAATATTACCGCCGAGATATTAGGTTGGATTAGGTTAGGTTAGATTACGTTATTGATGTATATAAAGGTCCCACGGAGGCGTAGAGGCCAACAAGCCAGGAATGTGGTCAAATATTACCGCCGAGATGTTAGATTGGGATAGACTAGCTTATATTACGTTATTGATGTATATAAAGGTCCCACGGAGACGTAGAGGCCAACTCGCCTGGAATGTTGTCAAATATTACCGCCGAGATGTTAGGTTGGGGTAGGTTATGTTATATTACGTTATTGATGTATATAAATTTCCCACGGAGACGTAGATGCCAACTCGCCAGGAATGTTTTCAAATATTACCGCCGAGATGTTAGGTTGGGTTAGGTTAGGTTATATTACGTTATAGATATATATAAAGGTCCCACGGAGACGGAGAAGCCAACTCGCCTGGAATGTTGTCAAATATTACCGCCGAGGTGTTAGGTTGGGGTAGGTTAGGTTATATTACGTTATTGATGTATATAAAGGTCCCACGGAGACGTAGAGGCCAACTCGACAGGAATGCTGTCAAATGTTACCGCCGAGATGTTAGGTTGGGTTAGGTTAAGTTATATTACGTTATTGATGTATATAAAGGTCCCACGGAGACGTGGAGGCCAACTCGCCAGGAATGTTGTAAAATATTACCGCCGAGATGATAGGTTGGGTTAGGTTAGGTTATATTACGTTATTGGTGTATATACAGGTCCCACGGAGACGTAGAGGCCAACTCGCCAGGAATGATGTCAAATATTACCGCCGAGATGTTAGCTTGGGTTAGGTTAGGTTATATTACGTTATTGATGTATATGAACGTCAAACGGATACGTAGAGGCCAACTCGCCAGGAATGTTGTCAAATATTACCGCCGAGATGATAGGTAGGGTTAGGTTACGTTATATTACGTTATTGATGTATATGAAGGTCAAACGGAGACGTAGAGGCCAACTCGCTAGGAATGATGTCAAATATTACCGCCGAGATGTTAGATTGGGTTAGGTTAGGTTATATTACGTTATTGATGTATATAAATTTCCCACGGAGACGTAGATGCCAACTCGCCAGGAATGTTTTCAAATATTACCGCCGAGATGTTAGGTTGGGTTAGGTTAGGTTATATTACGTTATAGATGTATATAAAGGTCCCACGGAGACGGAGAAGCCAACTCGCCTGGAATGTTGTCAAATATTACCGCCGAGGTGTTAGGTTGGGGTAGGTTAGGTTATATTACGTTATTGATGTATATAAAGGTCCTACGGAGACGTAGAGGCCAACTCGACAGGAATGCTGTCAAATGTTACCGCCGAGATGATAGGTTGGGTTAGGTTACGTTATATTACGCTATTGATGTATATGAAGGTCAAACGGAGACGTAGAGGCCAACTCGCCAGGAATGTTGTCAAATATTACCGCCGAGATGATAGGTTGGGTTAGGTTAGGTTATAATACGTGATTAATGTATATGAAGGTCAAACGGAGACGTAGAGGCCAACTCGCCGGGAATGATCTCAAGTATTACCGCCGAGATGTTAGGTTGGGTTAGGTTAGGTTATATTACGTTATTGATGTATATAAAGGACCCACGGATGCGGAGAAGCCAACTCGCCAGGAATGTTCTCAAATAGTACTGCCGACATGTTAGGTTGGGTTAGGTTATGTTATATTACGTTATTGATGTATACAAAGGTCGCACGGAGACGTAGAGGCCAACTCGCCAGGAATGTTCTCAAATATTACCGCCGAGATGTTAGGTTGGGTTAGGTTAGGTTATATTACGTTATTGATGTATATAAAGGTCCCACGGTGACGTAGAGCTCAACTCGCCAGGAATGTTGTCAAATATTACCGCCGAGATGATAGGTTGGGTTAGGTTACGTTATATTACGTTATTGATGTATATAAAGGTCCCACGGAGACGTAGAGGCCAACTCGTCAGGAATGTTGTCAAATATTACCGCCGAGATGATAGGTTGGGTTAGGTTACGTTATATTACGTTATTGATGTATATGAAGGTCAACCGGAGACGTAGAGGCCAACTCGCTAGGAATGATGTCAAATATTACCGCCGAGATATTGGATTGTGTTAGGTTAGGTTATATTACGTTATTGAAGTATATAAAGGTCCCACGGAGACGTAGAGGCCAACAAGCCAGGAATGTGGTCAAATATTACCGCCGAGATGTTAGGTTGGGTTAGGTTAGGTTATATTACGTCATTGATGTATATAAAGGTCCCACGGAGATGTAGAGGCCAACTCGCCAGGAATGTTGTCAAATATTACCGCCGAGATGATAGGTAGGGTTAGGTTAGGTTATATTACGTTATTGATGTATATGAAAGTCAAACGGATACGTAGAGGCCAACTCGCCAGGAATGTTGTCAAATATTACCGCCGAGATGATAGGTAGGGTTAGGTTACGTTATATTACGTTATTGATGTATATGAAGGTCAAACGGAGACGTAGAGGCCAACTCGCTAGGAATGATGTCAAATATTACCGCCGAGATGTTAGATTGGGTTAGGTTAGGTTATATTACGTTATTGATGTATATAAATTTCCCACGGAGACGTAGATGCCAACTCGCCAGGAATGTTTTCAAATATTACCGCCGAGGTGTTAGGTTGGGGTAGGTTAGGTTATATTACGTTATTGATGTATATAAAGGTCCTACGGAGACGTAGAGGCCAACTCGACAGGAATGCTGTCAAATGTTACCGCCGAGATGTTAGGTTGGGTTAGGTTAGGTTATATTACGTTATTGATGTATATAAAGTTCCCACGAAGACGTAGAGGCCAACTCGCCAGGTATGTTTTCAAATATTACCGCCTAGATGATAGGTTAGGTTAGGTTAGGTTATATTTCGTTATTGATGTATATGAAGGTCCCACGGAGACGTAGAGGCCAACTCGCCAGGTATGTTGTCAAATATTACCGCCGAGATGTTAGGTTGGGTTAGGTTAGGTTATATTACGTTATTGAAGTATATAAAGGTCCCACGGAGACGTAGAGGCCAACAAGCCAGGAATGTGGTCAAATATTACCGCCGAGATGTTATGTTGGGTTAGGTTAGGTTATATTACGTTATTGATGTATATAAAGGTCCCACGGAGACGTAGAGGCCAACTCGCCAGGAATGTTGTCAAATATTACCGCCGAGATGATAGGTTGGGTTAGGTTACGTTATATTACGCTATTGATGTATATGAAGGTCAAACGGAGACGTAGAGGCCAACTCGCCAGGTATGTTTTCAAATATTACCGCCGAGATGTTAGATTGGTTTAGGTTAGGTTATATTACGTTATTGAAGTATATAAAGGTCCCACGGAGACGTAGAGGCCAACAAGCCAGGAATGTCGTCAAATATTACCGCCGAGATGTTAGAGTGGGTTAGGCTAGCTTATATTATGTTATTGATTTATATAAAGGTCCCACGGAGACGTAGAGGCCAACTCGCCAGGAATGATGTCAAATATAACCGCCGAGATGATAGGTTGGGTTAGGTTAGGTTATAATACCTTATTGATGTATATGAAGGTCAAACGGAGACGTAGAGGCCAACTCGCCGGGAATGATGTCAAGTATTACCGCCGAGATGTTAGGTTGGGTTAGGTTAGGTTATATTACGTTATTGATGTATATAAAGGTCCCACGGAGACGTAGAGGCCAACAAGCCAGGGATGTGGTTAAATATTACCGCCGAGATGTTAGATTGGGTTAGGCTAGCTTATATTATGTTATTAATTTATATAAAGGTCCCACGGAGACGTAGAGGCCAACTCGTCAGGCATGATGTCAAATATTACCGCCGAGATGTTAGCTTGGGTTACGTTAGGTTAGATTACGTTATTGATGTATATAAAGGTCCCACGGAGACGTAGAGGCCAACAAGCCAGGAATGTGGTCAAATATTATCGCCAAGATGTTAGGTTGGGTTAGGTTAGGTTATATTACGTGATTGATGTATATGAAGGTCAAACGGAGACAGAGAAGCCAACTCGCCAGGAATGTTGTCAAATATTACCGCCGAGAAGTTAGGTTGGGTTAGGTTAGGTTATATTACGTTATTGATGTATATAAAGGTCCCACGGAGACGTAGAGGCCAACTCGCCAGGAATGTTGTCAAATATTACCGCCGAGATGTTAGGTTGGGTTAGGTTAGGTTATATTACGTTATTGATGTATATAAAGTTCCCACGGAGACGTAGAGGCCAACTCGCCAGGTATGTTTTCAAATATTACCGCCGAGATGTTAGATTGGGTTAGGCTAGCTTATATTATGTTATTGATGTATATAATGGCCCCACGGAGACGTAGATGCCAACAAGCCAGGAATGTGGTCAAATATTACCGCCGAGATGTTAGATTGGGATAGACTAGCTTATATTATGTTATTGATGTATATAAAGTTCCCACGGAGACGTAGAGGCCAACTCGCCAGGTATGTTCTCAAATATTACCGCCGAGATGTTAGGTTGGGTTAGGTTATGTTATATTACGTTATTGATGTATACAAAGGTCGCACGGAGACGTAGAGGCCAACTCGCCAGGAATGTTCTCAAATATTACCGCCGAGATGTTAGGTTGGGTTAGGTTAGGTTATATTACGTTATTGATGTATATAAAGGTCCCACGGTGACGTAGAGCTCAACTCGCCAGGAATGTTGTCAAATATTACCGCCGAGATGATAGGTTGGGTTAGGTTACGTTATATTACGTTATTGATGTATATAAAGGTCCCACGGAGACGTAGAGGCCAACTCGTCAGGAATGTTGTCAAATATTACCGCCGAGATGATAGGTTGGGTTAGGTTACGTTATATTACGTTATTGATGTATATGAAGGTCAACCGGAGACGTAGAGGCCAACTCGCTAGGAATGATGTCAAATATTACCGCCGAGATATTGGATTGGGTTAGGTTAGGTTATATTACGTTATTGAAGTATATAAAGGTCCCACGGAGACGTAGAGGCCAACAAGCCAGGAATGTGGTCAAATATTACCGCCGAGATGTTAGGTTGGGTTAGGTTAGGTTATATTACGTCATTGATGTATATAAAGGTCCCACGGAGACGTAGAGGCCAACTCGCCAGGAATGTTGTCAAATATTACCGCCGAGATGATAGGTAGGGTTAGGTTACGTTATATTACGTTATTGATGTATATGAAGGTCAAACGGAGACGTAGAGGCCAACTCGCTAGGAATGATGTCAAATATTACCGCCGAGATGTTAGATTGGGTTAGGTTAGGTTATATTACGTTATTGATGTATATAAATTTCCCACGGAGACGTAGATGCCAACTCGCCAGGAATGTTTTCAAATATTACCGCCGAGATGTTAGGTTGGGTTAGGTTAGGTTATATTACGTTATAGATGTATATAAAGGTCCCACGGAGACGGAGAAGCCAACTCGCCTGGAATGTTGTCAAATATTACCGCCGAGGTGTTAGGTTGGGGTAGGTTAGGTTATATTACGTTATTGATGTATATAAAGGTCCTACGGAGACGTAGAGGCCAACTCGACAGGAATGCTGTCAAATGTTACCGCCGAGATGATAGGTTGGGTTAGGTTACGTTATATTACGCTATTGATGTATATGAAGGTCAAACGGAGACGTAGAGGCCAACTCGCCAGGAATGTTGTCAAATATTACCGCCGAGATGATAGGTTGGGTTAGGTTAGGTTATAATACGTGATTGATGTATATGAAGGTCAAACGGAGACGTAGAGGCCAACTCGCCGGGAATGATGTCAAGTATTACCGCCGAGATGTTAGGTTGGGTTAGGTTAGGTTATATTACGTTATTGATGTATATAAAGGACCCACGGATGCGGAGAAGCCAACTCGCCAGGAATGTTCTCAAATAGTACTGCCGACATGTTAGGTTGGGTTAGGTTATGTTATATTACGTTATTGATGTATACAAAGGTCGCACGGAGACGTAGAGGCCAACTCGCCAGGAATGTTCTCAAATATTACCGCCGAGATGTTAGGTTGGGTTAGGTTAGGTTATATTACGTTATTGATGTATATAAAGGTCCCACGGTGACGTAGAGCTCAACTCGCCAGGAATGTTGTCAAATATTACCGCCGAGATGATAGGTTGGGTTAGGTTACGTTATATTACGTTATTGATGTATATAAAGGTCCCACGGAGACGTAGAGGCCAACTCGTCAGGAATGTTGTCAAATATTACCGCCGAGATGATAGGTTGGGTTAGGTTACGTTATATTACGTTATTGATGTATATGAAGGTCAACCGGAGACGTAGAGGCCAACTCGCTAGGAATGATGTCAAATATTACCGCCGAGATATTGGATTGTGTTAGGTTAGGTTATATTACGTTATTGAAGTATAAAAAGGTCCCACGGAGACGTAGAGGCCAACAAGCCAGGAATGTGGTCAAATATTACCGCCGAGATGTTAGGTTGGGTTAGGTTAGGTTATATTACGTCATTGATGTATATAAAGGTCCCACGGAGATGTAGAGGCCAACTCGCCAGGAATGTTGTCAAATATTACCGCCGAGATGATAGGTAGGGTTAGGTTAGGTTATATTACGTTATTGATGTATATGAAAGTCAAACGGATACGTAGAGGCCAACTCGCCAGGAATGTTGTCAAATATTACCGCCGAGATGATAGGTAGGGTTAGGTTACGTTATATTACGTTATTGATGTATATGAAGGTCAAACGGAGACGTAGAGGCCAACTCGCTAGGAATGATGTCAAATATTACCGCCGAGATGTTAGATTGGGTTAGGTTAGGTTATATTACGTTATTGATGTATATAAATTTCCCACGGAGACGTAGATGCCAACTCGCCAGGAATGTTTTCAAATATTACCGCCGAGGTGTTAGGTTGGGGTAGGTTAGGTTATATTACGTTATTGATGTATATAAAGGTCCTACGGAGACGTAGAGGCCAACTCGACAGGAATGCTGTCAAATGTTACCGCCGAGATGTTAGGTTGGGTTAGGTTAGGTTATATTACGTTATTGATGTATATAAAGTTCCCACGAAGACATAGAGGCCAACTCGCCAGGTATGTTTTCAAATATTACCGCCTAGATGATAGGTTAGGTTAGGTTAGGTTATATTTCGTTATTGATGTATATGAAGGTCCCACGGAGACGTAGAGGCCAACTCGCCAGGTATGTTGTCAAATATTACCGCCGAGATGTTAGGTTGGGTTAGGTTAGGTTATATTACGTTATTGAAGTATATAAAGGTCCCACGGAGACGTAGAGGCCAACAAGCCAGGAATGTGGTCAAATATTACCGCCGAGATGTTATGTTGGGTTAGGTTAGGTTATATTACGTTATTGATGTATATAAAGGTCCCACGGAGACGTAGAGGCCAACTCGCCAGGAATGTTGTCAAATATTACCGCCGAGATGATAGGTTGGGTTAGGTTACGTTATATTACGCTATTGATGTATATGAAGGTCAAACGGAGACGTAGAGGCCAACTCGCCAGGTATGTTTTCAAATATTACCGCCGAGATGTTAGATTGGTTTAGGTTAGGTTATATTACGTTATTGAAGTATATAAAGGTCCCACGGAGACGTAGAGGCCAACAAGCCAGGAATGTCGTCAAATATTACCGCCGAGATGTTAGAGTGGGTTAGGCTAGCTTATATTATGTTATTGATTTATATAAAGGTCCCACGGAGACGTAGAGGCCAACTCGCCAGGAATGATGTCAAATATAACCGCCGAGATGATAGGTTGGGTTAGGTTAGGTTATAATACCTTATTGATGTATATGAAGGTCAAACGGAGACGTAGAGGCCAACTCGCCGGGAATGATGTCAAGTATTACCGCCGAGATGTTAGGTTGGGTTAGGTTAGGTTATATTACGTTATTGATGTATATAAAGGTCCCACGGAGACGTAGAGGCCAACAAGCCAGGGATGTGGTTAAATATTACCGCCGAGATGTTAGATTGGGTTAGGCTAGCTTATATTATGTTATTAATTTATATAAAGGTCCCACGGAGACGTAGAGGCCAACTCGTCAGGCATGATGTCAAATATTACCGCCGAGATGTTAGCTTGGGTTACGTTAGGTTAGATTACGTTATTGATGTATATAAAGGTCCCACGGAGACGTAGAGGCCAACTCGCCAGGAATGATGTCAAATATAACCACCGAGATGATAGGTTGGGTTAGGTTAGGTTATAATACCTTATTGATGTATATGAAGGTCAAACGGAGACGTAGAGGCCAACTCGCCGGGAATGATGTCAAGTATTACCGCCGAGATGTTAGGTTGGGTTAGGTTAGGTTATATTACGTTATTGATGTATATAAAGGTCCCACGGAGACGTAGAGGCCAACAAGCCAGGAATGTGGTCAAATATTATCGCCAAGATGTTAGGTTGGGTTAGGTTAGGTTATATTACGTGATTGATGTATATGAAGGTCAAACGGAGACAGAGAAGCCAACTCGCCAGGAATGTTGTCAAATATTACCGCCGAGAAGTTAGGTTGGGTTAGGTTAGGTTATATTACGTTATTGATGTATATAAAGGTCCCACGGAGACGTAGAGGCCAACTCGCCAGGAATGTTGTCAAATATTACCGCCGAGATGTTAGGTTGGGTTAGGTTAGGTTATATTACGTTATTGATGTATATAAAGTTCCCACGGAGACGTAGAGGCCAACTCGCCAGGTATGTTTTCAAATATTACCGCCGAGATGTTAGATTGGGTTAGGCTAGCTTATATTATGTTATTGATGTATATAATGGCCCCACGGAGACGTAGATGCCAACAAGCCAGGAATGTGGTCAAATATTACCGCCGAGATGTTAGATTGGGATAGACTAGCTTATATTATGTTATTGATGTATATAAAGTTCCCACGGAGACGTAGAGGCCAACTCGCCAGGTATGTTCTCAAATATTACCGCCGAGATGTTAGGTTGGGTTAGGTTATGTTATATTACGTTATTGATGTATACAAAGGTCGCACGGAGACGTAGAGGCCAACTCGCCAGGAATGTTCTCAAATATTACCGCCGAGATGTTAGGTTGGGTTAGGTTAGGTTATATTACGTTATTGATGTATATAAAGGTCCCACGGTGACGTAGAGCTCAACTCGCCAGGAATGTTGTCAAATATTACCGCCGAGATGATAGGTTGGGTTAGGTTACGTTATATTACGTTATTGATGTATATAAAGGTCCCACGGAGACGTAGAGGCCAACTCGTCAGGAATGTTGTCAAATATTACCGCCGAGATGATAGGTTGGGTTAGGTTACGTTATATTACGTTATTGATGTATATGAAGGTCAACCGGAGACGTAGAGGCCAACTCGCTAGGAATGATGTCAAATATTACCGCCGAGATATTGGATTGGGTTAGGTTAGGTTATATTACGTTATTGAAGTATATAAAGGTCCCACGGAGACGTAGAGGCCAACAAGCCAGGAATGTGGTCAAATATTACCGCCGAGATGTTAGGTTGGGTTAGGTTAGGTTATATTACGTCATTGATGTATATAAAGGTCCCACGGAGACGTAGAGGCCAACTCGCCAGGAATGTTGTCAAATATTACCGCCGAGATGATAGGTAGGGTTAGGTTACGTTATATTACGTTATTGATGTATATGAAGGTCAAACGGAGACGTAGAGGCCAACTCGCCAGGAATGTTGTCAAATATTACCGCCGAGATGGTAGGTAGGGTTAGGTTACGTTATATTACGTTATTGATGTATATGAAGGTCAAACGGAGACGTAGAGGCCAACTCGCTAGGAATGATGTCAAATATTACCGCCGAGATGTTAGATTGGGTTAGGTTAGGTTATATTACGTTATTGATGTATATAAATTACCCACGGAGACGTAGATGCCAACTCGCCAGGAATGTTTTCAAATATTACCGCCGAGATGTTAGGTTGGGTTAGGTTAGGTTATATTACGTTATAGATGTATATAAAGGTCCCACGGAGACGGAGAAGCCAACTCGCCTGGAATGTTGTCAAATATTACCGCCGAGGTGTTAGGTTGGGGTAGGTTAGGTTATATTACGTTATTGATGTATATAAAGGTCCCACGGAGACGTAGAGGCCAACTCGACAGGAATGCTGTCAAATGTTACCGCCGAGATGTTAGGTTGGGTTAGGTTAAGTTATATTACGTTATTGATGTATATAAAGGTCCCACGGAGACGTGGAGGCCAACTCGCCAGGAATGTTGTCAAATATTACCGCCGAGATGATAGGTTGGGTTAGGTTAGGTTATATTACGTTATTGGTATATATACAGGTCCCACGGAGACGTAGAGGCCAACTCGCCAGGAATGTGGTCAAATATTACCGCCGAGATGTTAGGTTGGGTTAGGTTAGGTTATATTACGTTATTGATGTATATAAAGGTCCCACGGAGACGGAGAAGCCAACTCGCCAGGAATGTTCTCAAATATTCCTGCCGACATGTTAGGTTGGGTTAGGTTATGTTATAATACGTTATTGATGTATACAAAGGTCCCACGGAGACGTAGAGGCCAACTAGCCAGGTATGTTGTCAAATATTACCGCCGAGATGTTAGGTTGGGTTAGGTTAGGTTATATTACGTTATTAATGTATATGAAGGCCCCACGGAGACGGAGAACCCAACTCGCCAGGAATGTGGTCATATATTACCGCCGAGATGTTAGTTTGGGTTAGGTTAGGTTATATACGTTATTGATGTATACAAAGGTCCCACGGAGACGTAGAGGCCCACTCGCCAGGTAAGTTTTCAAATATTACCGCCGAGATATTAGGTTGCATTAGGTTAGGTTATATTACGTTATTGATGTATATAAAGGTCCCACGGAGACGGAGAAGCCAACTCGCCAGGAATGTTGTCAAATATTACCGCCGAGAAGTTAGGTTGGGTTAGGTTAGGTTATATTACGTTATTGATGTATATAAAGGTCCCACGGAGACGTAGAGGCCAACAAGCCAGGAATGTGGTCAACTATTACCGCCGAGAGGTTAGGTTGAGTTAGGTTAGGTTATATTACGTTATTGATGTATACAAAGGTCCCACGGAGACGTAGAGGCCAACAAGCCAGGAATGTGGTCAAATATTACCGCCGAGATGTTAGGTTGGGTTAGGTTAGGTTATATTACGTTATTGATGTATATAAAGGTCCCACGGAGACGGAGAAGCCAACTCGCCAGGAATGTTGTCAAATATTACCGCCGAGATATTAGGTTGGATTAGGTTAGGTTATATTACGTTATTGATGTATATAAAGGTCCCACGGAGACGGAGAAGCCAACTCGCCAGGAATGTTGTCAAATATTACCGCCGAGAAGTTAGGTTGGGTTAGGTTAGGTTATATTACGTTATTGATGTATATAAAGGTCCCACGGAGACGTAGAGGCCAACTCGCCAGGAATGTTGTCAGATATTACCGCCGAGATGATAGGTTGGGTTAGGTTACGTTATATTACGCTATTGATGTATATGAAGGTCAAACGGAGACGTAGAGGCCAACTCGCCAGTTATGTTTTCAAATATTACTGCGGAGATGTTAGATCGGTTTAGGTTAGGTTATATTACGTTATTGAAGTATATAAAGGTCCCACGGAGACGTAGAGGCCAACAAGCCGGGAATGTCGTCAAATATTACCGCCGAGATGTTAGGTTGGGTTAGGTTAGGTTATATTACGTTATTGATGTATATAAAGGTCCCACGGAGACGTAGAGGCCAACTCGCCAGGAATGTTGTCAAATATTACCGCCGAGATGTTAGGTTGGGTTAGGTTAGGTTATATTACGTTATTGATGTATATAAAGTTCCCACGGAGACGTAGAGGCCAACTCGCCAGGTATGTTTTCAAATATTACCGCCTACATGATAGGTTAGGTTAGGTTAGGTTATATTTCGTTATTGATGTATATGAAGGTCCCACGGAGACGTAGAGGCCAACTCGCCAGGTATGTTTTCAAATATTACCGCCGAGATGTTAGATTGGTTTAGGTTAGGTTATATTACGTTATTGAAGTATATAAAGGTCCCACGGAGACGTAGAGGCCAACAAGCCACGAATGTCGTCAAATATTACCGCCGAGATGTTAGAGTGGGTTAGGCTAGCTTATATTATGTTATTGATTTATATAAAGGTCCCACGGAGACGTAGAGGCCAACTCGCCAGGAATGATGTCAAATATTACCGCCGAGATGTTAGCTTGGGTTAGGTTAGGTTAGATTACGTTATTGATGTATACAAAGGTCCCACGGGGACGTAGAGGCCCACTCGCCAGGTAAGTTTTCAAATATTACCGCCGAGATGTTAGGTTGGGTTAGGTTAGGTTATATTACGTTATTGATGTATATAAAGGTCCCACGGAGACGTAGAGGCCAACAAGCCAGGGATGTGGTTAAATATTACCGCCGAGATGTTAGATTGGGTTAGGCTAGCTTATATTATGTTATTAATTTATATAAAGGTCCCACGGAGACGTAGAGGCCAACTCGTCAGGAATGATGTCAAATATTACCGCCGAGATGTTAGCTTGGGTTACGTTAGGTTAGATTACGTTATTGATGTATATAAAGGTCCCACGGAGACGTAGAGGCCAACAAGCCAGGAATGTGGTCAAATATTACCGCCGAGATATTAGGTTGGATTAGGTTAGGTTATATTACGTTATTGATGTATATAAAGGTCCCACGGAGACGGAGAAGCCAACTCGCCAGGAATGTTGTCAAATATTACCGCCGAGAAGTTAGGTTGGGTTAGGTTAGGTTATATTACGTTATTGATGTATATAAAGGTCCCACGGAGACGTAGAGGCCAACTCGCCAGGAATGTTGTCAAATATTACCGCCGAGATGTTAGGTTGGGTTAGGTTAGGTTATATTACGTTATTGATGTATATAAAGTTCCCACGTAGACGTAGAGGCCAACTCGCCAGGTAAGCTTTCAAATATTACCGCCGAGATATTAGGTTGGATTAGGTTAGGTTAGATTACGTTATTGATGTATACAAAGGTCCCACGAAGACGTAGAGGCCCACTCGCCAGGTAAGCTCTCAAATATTACCGCCGAGATATTAGGTTGGATTAGGTTAGGTTAGATTACGTTATTGATGTATATAAAGGTCCCACGGAGACGTAGAGGCCAACAAGCCAGGAATGTGGTCAAATATTACCGCCGAGATGTTAGATTGGGATAGACTAGCTTATATTACGTTATTGATGTATATAAAGGTCCCACGGAGACGTAGAGGCCAACTCGCCAGGAATGTTGTCAAATATTACCGCCGAGATGATAGGTTGGGTTAGGTTAGGTTATAATACCTTATTGATGTATATGAAGGTCAAACGGAGACGTAGAGGCCAACTCGCCGGGAATGATGTCAAGTATTACCGCCGAGATGTTAGGTTGGATTAGGTTAGGTTATATTACGTTATTGATGTATATAAAGGTCCCACGGAGACGGAGAAGCCAACTCGCCAGGAATGTTGTCAAATATTACCGCCGAGAAGTTAGGTTGGGTTAGGTTAGGTTATATTACGTTATTGATGTATATAAAGGTCCCACGGAGACGTAGAGGCCAACTCGCCAGGAATGTTGTCAGATATTACCGCCGAGATGATAGGTTGGGTTAGGTTACGTTATATTACGCTATTGATGTATATGAAGGTCAAACGGAGACGTAGAGGCCAACTCGCCAGTTATGTTTTCAAATATTACTGCGGAGATGTTAGATCGGTTTAGGTTAGGTTATATTACGTTATTGAAGTATATAAAGGTCCCACGGAGACGTAGAGGCCAACAAGCCGGGAATGTCGTCAAATATTACCGCCGAGATGTTAGGTTGGGTTAGGTTAGGTTATATTACGTTATTGATGTATATAAAGGTCCCACGGAGACGTAGAGGCCAACTCGCCAGGAATGTTGTCAAATATTACCGCCGAGATGTTAGGTTGGGTTAGGTTAGGTTATATTACGTTATTGATGTATATAAAGTTCCCACGGAGACGTAGAGGCCAACTCGCCAGGTATGTTTTCAAATATTACCGCCTACATGATAGGTTAGGTTAGGTTAGGTTATATTTCGTTATTGATGTATATGAAGGTCCCACGGAGACGTAGAGGCCAACTCGCCAGGTATGTTGTCAAATATTACCGCCGAGATGTTAGGTTGGGTTAGGTTAGGTTATATTACGTTATTGAAGTATATAAAGGTCCCACGGAGACGTAGAGGCCAACTCGCCAGGAATGTTCGCAAATAGTACTGCCGACATGTTAGGTTGGGTTAGGTTATGTTATATTACGTTATTGATGTATACAAAGGTCGCACGGAGACGTAGAGTCCAACTAGCCAGGTATGTTGTCAAATATTACCGCCGAGATGTTAGGTTGGGTAAGGTTAGGTTATATTACGTTATTGAAGTACATAAAGGTCCCACGGAGACGTAGAGGCCGACAAGCCAGGAATGTGGTCAAATATTACCGCCGAGATGTTAGGTTGGGTTAGGTTAGGTTATATTACGTTATTGATGTATATAAAGGTCCCACGGAGACGGAGAAGCCAACTCGCCAGGAATGTTGTCAAATATTACCGCCGAGATGTTAGGTTGGGTTAGGTTAGGTTATATTACGTTATTGGTGTATATAACGGTCCCACGGAGACATAGAGGCCAACAAGACAGGAATGTGGTCAAATATTACCGCCGAGGTGTTAGATTGGGTTAGGTTAGGTTATATTACGTTATTGATGTATATCAAGATCCCACGGAGACGTAGAGGCCAACTCGCCAGGAATGTTCTCAAATATTACCGCCGAGATGTTAGGTTGGGTTAGGTTAGGTTATATTACGTTATTGATGTATATAAAGGTCCCACGGTGACGTAGAGCTCAACTCGCCAGGAATGTTGTCAAATATTACCGCCGAGATGATAGGTTGGGTTAGGTTACGTTATATTACGTTATTGATGTATATAAAGGTCCCACGGAGACGTAGAGGCCAACTCGTCAGGAATGTTGTCAAATATTACCGCCGAGATGATAGGTTGGGTTAGGTTACGTTATATTACGTTATTGATGTATATGAAGGTCAACCGGAGACGTAGAGGCCAACTCGCTAGGAATGATGTCAAATATTACCGCCGAGATATTAGATTGGGTTAGGTTAGGTTATATTACGTTATTGAAGTATATAAAGGTCCCACGGAGACGTAGAGGCCAACAAGCCAGGAATGTGGTCAAATATTACCGCCGAGATGTTAGGTTGGGTTAGGTTAGGTTATATTACGTCATTGATGTATATAAAGGTCCCACGGAGACGTAGAGGCCAACTCGCCAGGAATGTTGTCAAATATTACCGCCGAGATGATAGGTAGGGTTAGGTTACGTTATATTACGTTATTGATGTATATGAAGGTCAAACGGAGACGTAGAGGCCAACTCGCCAGGAATGTTGTCAAATATTACCGCCGAGATGGTAGGTAGGATTAGGTTACGTTATATTACGTTATTGATGTATATGAAGGTCAAACGGAGACGTAGAGTCCAACTCGCTAGGAATGATGTCAAATATTACCGCCGAGATGTTAGATTGGGTTAGGTTAGGTTATATTACGTTGTTGATGTATATAAATTTCCCACGGAGACGTAGATGCCAACTCGCCAGGAATGTTTTCAAATATTACCGCCGAGATGTTAGGTTGGGTTAGGTTAGGTTATATTACGTTATAGATGTATATAAAGGTCCCACGGAGACGGAGAAGCCAACTCGCCTGGAATGTTGTCAAATATTACCGCCGAGGTGTTAGGTTGGGGTAGGTTAGGTTATATTACGTTATTGATGTATATAAAGGTCCCACGGAGACGTAGAGGCCAACTCGACAGGAATGCTGTCAAATGTTACCGCCGAGATGTTAGGTTGGGTTAGGTTAAGTTATATTACGTTATTGATGTATATAAAGGTCCCACGGAGACGTGGAGGCCAACTCGCCAGGAATGTTGTCAAATATTACCGCCGAGATGATAGGTTGGGTTGGGTTAGGTTATATTACGTTATTGGTGTATATACAGGTCCCACGGAGACGTAGAGGCCAACTCGCCAGGAATGATGTCAAATATTACCGCCGAGATGTTAGCTTGGGTTAGGTTAGGTTATATTACGTTATTGATGTATATAAAGGTCCCACGGAGTCGGAGAAGCCAACTCGCCAGGAATGTTCTCAAATAGTACTGCCGACACGTTAGGTTGGGTTAGGTTATGTTATATTACGTTATTGATGTATACAAAGGTCGCACGGGGACGTAGAGTCCAACTAGCCAGGTATGTTGTCAAATATTACCGCCGAGATGTTAGGTTGGGTAAGGTTAGGTTATATTACGTTATTGAAGTACATAAATGTCCCACGGAGACGTAGAGGCCGACAAGCCAGGAATGTGGTCAAATATTACCGCCGAGATGTTAGGTTGGGTTAGGTTAGGTTATATTACGTTATTGATGTATATAAAGGTCCCACGGAGACGGAGAAGCCAACTCGCCAGGAATGTTGTCAAATATTACCGCCGAGATGTTAGGTTGGGTTAGGTTAGGTTATATTACGTTATTGGTGTATATAACGGTCCCACGGAGACATAGAGGCCAACAAGACAGGAATGTGGTCAAATATTACCGCCGAGGTGTTAGATTGGGTTAGGTTAGGTTATATTACGTTATTGATGTATATCAAGATCCCACGGAGACGTAGAGGCCAACTCGCCAGGAATGTTCTCAAATATTACCGCCGAGATGTTAGGTTGGGTTAGGTTAGGTTATATTACGTTATTGATGTATATAAAGGTCCCACGGTGACGTAGAGCTCAACTCGCCAGGAATGTTGTCAAATATTACCGCCGAGATGATAGGTTGGGTTAGGTTACGTTATATTACGTTATTGATGTATATAAAGGTCCCACGGAGACGTAGAGGCCAACTCGCCAGGAATGTTGTCAAATATTACCGCCGAGATGATAGGTAGGGTTAGGTTACGTTATATTACGTTATTGATGTATATGAAGGTCAAACGGAGACGTAGAGGCCAACTCGCCAGGAATGTTGTCAAATATTACCGCCGAGATGATAGGTAGGGTTAGGTTACGTTATATTACGTTATTGATGTATATGAAGGTCAAACGGAGACGTAGAGGCCAACTCGCTAGGAATGATGTCAAATCTTACCGCCGAGATGTTAGATTGGGTTAGGTTAGGTTATATTACGTTATTGATGTATATAAATTTCCCACGGAGACGTAGATGCCAACTCGCCAGGAATGTTTTCAAATATTACCGCCGAGATGTTAGGTTGGGTTAGGTTAGGTTATATTACGTTATAGATGTATATAAAGGTCCCACGGAGACGGAGAAGCCAACTCGCCTGGAATGTTGTTAAATATTACCGCCGAGGTGTTAGGTTGGGGTAGGTTAGGTTATATTACGTTATTGATGTATATAAAGGTCCCACGGAGACGTAGAGGCCAACTCGACAGGAATGCTGTCAAATGTTACCGCCGAGATGTTAGGTTGGGTTAGGTTAAGTTATATTACGTTATTGATGTATATAAAGGTCCCACGGAGACGTAGAGGCCAACTCGCCAGGAATGATGTCAAATATTACCGCCGAGATGTTAGATTGGGTTAGGTTAGGTTATATTACGTTATAGATGTATATAAGGTCCCGCGGTGACGGAGAAGCCAACTCGCCAGGAATGTTGTCAAATATTAGCGCCGTGATGATAGGTTGGGTTAGGTTAGGTTATATTACGTTATTGATGTATATAAAGGTCCCACGGAGACGGAGAAGCCAACTCGCCTGGAATGTTGTCAAATATTACCGCCGAGGTGTTAGGTTGGGGTAGGTTAGGTTATATTACGTTATTGATGTATATAAAGGTCCTACGGAGACGTAGAGGCCAACTCGACAGGAATGCTGTCAAATGTTACCGCCGAGATGTTAGGTTGGGTTAGGTTAAGTTATATTACGTTATTGATGTATATAAAGGTCCCACGGAGACGTGGAGGCCAACTCGCCAGGAATGTTGTCAAATATTACCGCCGAGATGATAGGTTGGGTTAGGTTAGGTTATATTACATTATTGGTGTATATACAGGTCCCACGGAGACGTAGAGGCCAACTCGCCAGGAATGATGTCAAATATTACCGCCGAGATGTTAGCTTGGGTTAGGTTAGGTTATATTACGTTATTGATGTATATAAAGGTCCCAAGGAGACGTACGGCCAACTCGCCAGGAATGTTGTCAAATATTACCGCCGAGATGTTAGATTGGGTTAGGTTAGGTTATATTACGTTATTGATGTATATCAAGATCCCACGGAGACGTAGAGGCCAACTCGCCAGGAATGTTCTCAAATATTACCGCCGAGATGTTAGGTTGGGTTAGGTTAGGTTATATTACGTTATTGATGTATATAAAGGTCCCACGGTGACGTAGAGCTCAACTCGCCAGGAATGTTGTCAAATATTACCGCCGAGATGATAGGTTGGGTTAGGTTACGTTATATTACGTTATTGATGTATATAAAGGTCCCACGGAGACGTAGAGGCCAACTCGCCAGGAATGTTGTCAAATATTACCGCCGAGATGATAGGTAGGGTTAGGTTACGTTATATTACGTTATTGATGTATATGAAGGTCAAACGGAGACGTAGAGGCCAACTCGCCAGGAATGTTGTCAAATATTACCGCCGAGATGATAGGTAGGGTTAGGTTACGTTATATTACGTTATTGATGTATATGAAGGTCAAACGGAGACGTAGAGGCCAACTCGCTAGGAATGATGTCAAATCTTACCGCCGAGATGTTAGATTGGGTTAGGTTAGGTTATATTACGTTATTGATGTATATAAATTTCCCACGGAGACGTAGATGCCAACTCGCCAGGAATGTTTTCAAATATTACCGCCGAGATGTTAGGTTGGGTTAGGTTAGGTTATATTACGTTATAGATGTATATAAAGGTCCCACGGAGACGGAGAAGCCAACTCGCCTGGAATGTTGTTAAATATTACCGCCGAGGTGTTAGGTTGGGGTAGGTTAGGTTATATTACGTTATTGATGTATATAAAGGTCCCACGGAGACGTAGAGGCCAACTCGACAGGAATGCTGTCAAATGTTACCGCCGAGATGTTAGGTTGGGTTAGGTTAGGTTATATTACGTCATTGATGTATATAAAGGTCCCACGGAGACGTAGAGGCCAACTCGCCAGGAATGTTGTCAAATATTACCGCCGAGATGATAGGTTGGGTTAAGTTAGGTTATATTACGTTATTGGTGTATATGAAGGTCAACCGGAAACGTAGAGGCCAACTCGCTAGGAATGATGTCAAATATTACCGCCGAGATATTAGATTGGGTTAGGTTAGGTTATATTACAGTATTGAAGTATATAAAGGTCCCACGGAGACGAAGAGGCCAACTCGCCAGGCATGTTTTCAAATTTTACCGCCGAGATGTTAGATTGGTTTAGGTTAGGTTATATTACGTTATTGAAGTATATAACGGTCCCACGTAGACGTAGAGGCCAACAAGCCAGGAATGTCGTCAAATATTACCGCCGAGATGTTAGATTGTTTTAGGCTAGCTTATATTATGTTATTGATGTATATAAAGGTCCCACGGAGACGTAGAGGCCAACAAGCCAGGAATGTGGTCAAATATTACCGCCGAGATGTTAGATTGGGATAGACTAGCTTATGTTATGTTATTGATGTATATAAAGGTCCCACGTAGACGTAGAGGCCAACTCGCCAGGAATGTTGTCAAATATTACCGCCGAGATGATAGGTTGGGTTAGGTTAGGTTATAATACGTTATTGATGTATTTGAAGGTCAAACGGAGACGTAGAGGCCAACTCGCCAGGAATGATGTCAAATATTACCGCCGAGATGTTAGGTTGGGTTAGGTTAGGTTATATTACGTTATTGATGTATATAGAGGTCCCACGGAGACGTAGAGGCCAACTCGCCAGGAATGTTGTCAAATATTACCGCCGAGATGATAGGTTGGGTTAGGTTACGTTATATTACGTTATTGATGTATATGAAGGTCAAACGGAGACGTAGAGTCCAACTCGCTAGGAATGATGTCAAATATTACCGCCGAGATGTTAGATTGGGTTAGGTTAGGTTATATTACGTTATTGATGTATATAAAGGTCCCACGGAGACGAAGAGGCCAACTCGCCAGGCATGTTTTCAAATATTACCGCCGAGATGTTAGATTGGTTTAGGTTAGGTTATATTACGTTATTGAAGTATATAAAGGTCCCACGTAGACGTAGAGGCCAACAAGCCAGGAACGTCGTCAAATATTACCGCCGAGATGTTAGATTGGGTTAGGCTAGCTTATATTATGTTATTGATGTATATAAAGGTCCCACGGAGACGTAGAGGCCAACAAGCCAAGAATGTGGTCAAATATTACCGCCGAGATGTTAGATTAGGATAGACTAGCTTATATTATGTTATTGATGTATATAGAGGTCCCACGGAGACGCGGAGGCCAACAAGCCAGGAATGTGGTCAAATATTACCGCCGAGATGTTAGATTGGGATAGACTAGCTTATGTTATGTTATTGATGTATATAAAGGTCCCACGTAGACGTAGAGGCCAACTCGCCAGGAATGTTGTCAAATATTACCGCCGAGATGATAGGTTGGGTTAGGTTAGGTTATAATACGTTATTGATGTATTTGAAGGTCAAACGGAGACGTAGAGGCCAACTCGCCAGGAATGATGTCAAATATTACCGCCGAGATGTTAGGTTGGGTTAGGTTAGGTTATATTACGTTATTGATGTATATAGAGGTCCCACGGAGACGTAGAGGCCAACTCGCCAGGAATGTTGTCAAATATTACCGCCGAGATGATAGGTTGGGTTAGGTTACGTTATATTACGTTATTGATGTATATGAAGGTCAAACGGAGACGTAGAGTCCAACTCGCTAGGAATGATGTCAAATATTACCGCCGAGATGTTAGATTGGGTTAGGTTAGGTTATATTACGTTATTGATGTATATAAAGGTCCCACGGAGACGAAGAGGCCAACTCGCCAGGCATGTTTTCAAATATTACCGCCGAGATGTTAGATTGGTTTAGGTTAGGTTATATTACGTTATTGAAGTATATAAAGGTCCCACGTAGACGTAGAGGCCAACAAGCCAGGAACGTCGTCAAATATTACCGCCGAGATGTTAGATTGGGTTAGGCTAGCTTATATTATGTTATTGATGTATATAAAGGTCCCACGGAGACGTAGAGGCCAACAAGCCAAGAATGTGGTCAAATATTACCGCCGAGATGTTAGATTAGGATAGACTAGCTTATATTATGTTATTGATGTATATAGAGGTCCCACGGAGACGCGGAGGCCAACAAGCCAGGAATGTGGTTAAATATTACCGCCGAGATGTTAGGTTGGGTTAGGTTAGGTTATATTACGTGATTGATGTATATAAAGGTCCCACGGAGACGTAGAGGCCAACTCGCCAGGAATGTTGTCAAATATAACCGCCGAGATGATAGGTTGGCAAGGTTACGTTATATTACGTTATTGATGTATATGAAGGTCAAACGGAGACGTAGAGGCGAACTCGCTAGGAATGATGTCAAATATTACCGCCGAGATGTTTGGTTGGGTTAGGTTAGGTTATATTACGTTATTAATGTATATAAAGGTCCCACGGAGACGAAGAAACCAACTCGCCAGGAATGTTGTCAAATATTACCGCCGAGATGTTAGGTTGGGTTACGTTAGATTATATTATGTTATTGAAGTATATAAAGGTCCCACGGAGACGTAGAGGCCAACAAGCCAGGAATGTCGTCAAATATTACCGCCGAGATGTTAGATTGGGTTAGGCTAGCTTATATTATGTTATTGATGTATATAAAGGTCCCACGGAGACGTAGAGGCTAACTCGCCAGGAATGATGTCAGATATTACCGCCGAGATGTTAGCTTGGGTTAGGTTAGGTTAGATTACGTTATTGATGTATATGAAGGTCAAACGGAGACGTAGAGGCCAACTCGCTAGGAATGATGTCAAATATTACCGCCGAGATGTTTGGTTGGGTTAGGTTAGGTTATATTACGTTATTAATGTATATAAAGGTCCCACGGAGACGTAGAGTTCAACTCGCCAGGAATGTTGTCAAATATTAGCGCCGTGATGATAGGTTGGGTTAGGTTAGGTTATATTACGTTATTGATGTATATAAAGGTCCCACGGAGACGTAGAGGCCAACAAGCCAGGAATGTGGTCAAATATTATCGCCGAGATGTTAGGTTGGGTTAGGTTAGGTTATATTACGTCATTGATGTATATAAAGGTCCCACGGAGACGTAGAGGCCAACTCGCCAGGAATGTTGTCAAATATTACCGCCGAGATGATAGGTTGGGTTAAGTTAGGTTATATTACGTTATTGGTGTATATGAAGGTCAACCGGAAACGTAGAGGCCAACTCGCTAGGAATGATGTCAAATATTACCGCCGAGATATTAGATTCGGTTAGGTTAGGTTATATTACAGTATTGAAGTATATAAAGGTCCCACGGAGACGTAGAGGCCAACTCGCCAGGAATGTGGTCAAATATTACCGCCGAGATGTTAGGTTGGGTTAGGTTAGGTTATATTACGTCATTGATGTATATAAAGGTCCCACGGAGACGTAGAGGCCAATTCGCCAGGTATGTTGTCAAATATTACCGCCGAGATGTTAGGTTGGGTTAGGTTAGGTTATATTACGTTATTGATGTATATAAAGGTCCCACGGAGTCGGAGAAGCCAACTCGCCAGGAATGTTCTCAAATAGTGCTGCCGACATGTTAGGTTGGGTTAGGTTATGTTATATTACGTTATTGATGTATACAAAGGTCGCACGGGGACGTAGAGTCCAACTAGCCAGGTATGTTGTCAAATATTACCGCCGAGATGTTAGGTTGGGTAAGGTTAGGTTATATTACGTTATTGAAGTACATAAAGGTCCCACGGAGACGTAGAGGCCGACAAGCCAGGAATGTGGTCAAATATTACCGCCGAGATGTTAGGTTGGGTTAGGTTAGGTTATATTACGTTATTGATGTATATAAAGGTCCCACGGAGACGGAGAAGCCAACTCGCCAGGAATGTTGTCAAATATTACCGCCGAGATGTTAGGTTGGGTTAGGTTAGGTTATATTACGTTATTGGTGTATATAACGGTCCCACGGAGACATAGAGGCCAACAAGACAGGAATGTGGTCAAATATTACCGCCGAGGTGTTAGATTGGGTTAGGTTAGGTTATATTACGTTATTGATGTATATCAAGATCCCACGGAGACGTAGAGGCCAACTCGCCAGGAATGTTCTCAAATATTACCGCCGAGATGTTAGGTTGGGTTAGGTTAGGTAATATTACGTTATTGATGTATATAAAGGTCCCACGGTGACGTAGAGCTCAACTCGCCAGGAATGTTGTCAAATATTACCGCCGAGATGATAGGTTGGGTTAGGTTACGTTATATTACGTTATTGATGTATATAAAGGTCCCACGGAGACGTAGAGGCCAACTCGTCAGGAATGTTGTCAAATATTACCGCCGAGATGATAGGTTGGGTTAGGTTACGTTATATTACGTCATTGATGTATATAAAGGTCAACCGGAGACGTAGAGGCCAACTCGCTAGGAATGATGTCAAATATTACCGCCGAGATATTAGGTTGGGTTAGGTTAGGTTATATTACGTTATTAATGTATATAAAGGTCCCACGGAGACGTAGAGTTCAACTCGCCAGGAATGTTGTCAAATATTAGCGCCGTGATGATAGGTTGGGTTAGGTTAGGTTATATTACGTTATTGATGTATATAAAGGTCCCACGGAGACGTAGAGGCCAACAAGCCAGGAATGTGGTCAAATATTATCGCCGAGATGTTAGGTTGGGTTAGGTTAGGTTATATTACGCCATTGATGTATATAAAGGTCCCACGGAGACGTAGAGGCCAACTCGCCAGGAATGTTGTCAAATATTACCGCCGAGATGTTAGGTTGGGTTAGTTTAGGTTATATTACGTTATTGATGTATATAAAGGATCCACGGAGACGAAGAGGCCAACTCGCCATTCATGTTTTCAAATATTACCGCCGAGATGTTAGATTGGTTTAGGTTAGGTTATATTACGTTATTGAAGTATATAAAGGTCCCACGTAGACGTAGAGGCCAACAAGCCAGGAATGTCGTCAAATATTACCGCCGAGATGTTAGATTGGGTTAGGCTAGCTTATATTATGTTATTGATGTATATAAAGGTCCCACGGCGACGTAGAGGCCAACAAGCCAGGAATGTGGTCAAATATTACCGCCGAGATGTTAGATTAGGATAGACTAGCTTATATTATGTTATTGATGTATATAGAGGTCCCGCGGAGACGTAGAGGCCAACAAGCCAGGAATGTGGTTAAATATTACCGCCGAGATGTTAGGTTGGGTTAGGTTAGGTTATATTACGTGATTGATGTATATAAAGGTCCCACGGAGACGTAGAGGCCAACTCGCCAGGAATGTTGTCAAATATTACCGCCGAGATGATAGGTTGGCAAGGTTACGTTATATTACGTTATTGATGTATATGAAGGTCAAACGGAGACGTAGAGGCCAACTCGCTAGGAATGATGTCAAATATTACCGCCGAGATGTTAGGTTAGGTTAGGTTAGGTTATATTACGTTATTAATGTATATAAAGGTCCCACGGAGACGAAGAAGCCAACTCGCCAGGAATGTTGTCAAATATTACCGCCGAGATGTTAGGTTGGGTTAGGTTAGATTATATTACGTTATTGAAGTATCTAAAGGTCCCACGGAGACGTAGAGGCCAACAAGCCAGGAATGTCGTCAAATATTACCGCCGAGATGTTAGATTGGGTTAGGCTAGCTTATATTACGTTATTGATGTATATAAAGGTCCCACGGAGACGTAGAGGCTAACTCGCCAGGAATGATGTCAGATATTACCGCCGAGATGCTAGCTTGGGTTAGGTTAGGTTAGATTACGTTATTGATGTATATGAAGGTCAAACGGAGACGTAGAGGCCAACTCGCTAGGAATGATGTCAAATATTACCGCCGAGATGTTTGGTTGGGTTAGGTTAGGTTATATTACGTTATTAATGTATATAAAGGTCCCACGGAGACGTAGAGTTCAACTCACCAGGAATGTTGTCAAATATTAGCGCCGTGATGATAGGTTGGGTTGGGTTAGGTTATATTACGTTATTGATGTATATAAAGGTCCCACGGAGACGTAGAGGCCAACAAGCCAGGAATGTGGTCAAATATTATCGCCGAGATGTTAGGTTGGGTTAGGTTAGGTTATATTACGTCATTGATGTATATAAAGGTCCCACGGAGACGTAGAGGCCAACTCGCCAGGAATGTTGTCAAATATTACCGCCGAGATGATAGGTTGGGTTAAGTTAGGTTATATTACGTTATTGGTGTATATGAAGGTCAACCGGAAACGTAGAGGCCAACTCGCTAGGAATGATGTCAAATATTACCGCCGAGATATTAGATTGGGTTAGGTTAGGTTATATTACAGTATTGAAGTATCTAAAGGTCCCACGGAGACGTAGAGGCCAACAAGCCAGGAATGTGGTCAAATATTACCGCCGAGATGTTAGGTTGGGTTAGGTTAGGTTATATTACGTCATTGATGTATATAAAGGTCCCACGGAGACGTAGAGACCAATTCGCCAGGAATGTTGTCAAATATTACCGCCGAGATGATAGGTTGGCAAGGTTACGTTATATTACGTTATTGATGTATATGAAGGTCAAACGGAGACGTAGATGCCAACTCGCTAGGAATGATGTCAAATATTACCGCCGAGATGTTAGATTGGGTTAGGTTAGGTTATATTACGTTATTGATGTATATAAATGTCCCACGGAGACGTAGATGCCAATGCGCCAGGAATGTTTTCAAATATTACCGGCGAGATGTTAGGTTGGGGTAGGTTAGGTTATATTACGTCACTGATGTATATAAAGGTCACACGGAGACGTAGAGGCCAACTCGACAGGAATGTTGTCAAATGTTACCGCCGAGATGTTAGGTTGGGTTAGGTTAAGTTATATTACGTTATTGATGTATAAAAAGGTCCCACGGAGACGGAGAAGCCAACTCGCCAGGAATGTTGTCAAATATTACCGCCGAGATGATAGGTTGGGTTAGGTTAGGTTATAATACGTTATTGATGTATTTGAAGGTCAAACGGAGATGTAGAGGCCAACTCGCCAGGAATGATGTCAAATATTACCGCCGAGATGTTAGGTTGGGTTAGGTTAGGTTATATTACGTTATTGATGTATATAGAGGTCCCACGGAGACGTAGAGGCCAACTCGCCAGGAATGTTGTCAAATATTACCGCCGAGATGATAGGTTGGGTTAGGTTACGTTATATTACGTTATTGATGTATATGAAGGTCAAACGGAGACGTAGAGTCCAACTCGCTAGGAATGATGTCAAATATTACCGCCGAGATGTTAGATTGGGTTAGGTTAGGTTATATTACGTTATTGATGTATATAAAGGTCCCACGGAGACGAAGAGGCCAACTCGCCAGGCATGTTTTCAAATATTACCGCCGAGATGTTAGATTGGTTTAGGTTAGGTTATATTACGTTATTGAAGTATATAAAGGTCCCACGTAGACGTAGAGGCCAACAAGCCAGGAATGTCGTCAAATATTACCGCCGAGATGTTAGATTGGGTTAGGCTAGCTTATATTATGTTATTGATGTATATAAAGGTCCCACGGAGACGTAGAGGCCAACAAGCCAAGAATGTGGTTAAATATTACCGCCGAGATGTTAGGTTGGGTTAGGTTAGGTTATATTACGTGATTGATGTATATAAAGGACCCACGGAGACGTAGAGGCCAACTCGCCAGGAATGTTGTCAAATATTACCGCCGAGATGATAGGTTGGCAAGGTTACGTTATATTACGTTATTGATGTATATGAAGGTCAAACGGAGACGTAGAGGCCAACTCGCTAGGAATGATGTCAAATATTACCGCCGAGATGTTAGGTTGGGTTAGGTTAGGTTATATTACGTTATTAATGTATATAAAGGTCCCACGGAGACGAAGAAGCCAACTCGCCAGGAATGTTGTCAAATATTACCGCCGAGATGTTAGGTTGGGTTAGGTTAGATTATATTACGTTATTGAAGTATCTAAAGGTCCCACGGAGACGTAGAGGCCAACAAGCCAGGAATGTCGTCAAATATTACCGCCGAGATGTTAGATTGGGTTAGGCTAGCTTATATTACGTTATTGATGTATATAAAGGTCCCACGGAGACGTAGAGGCTAACTCGCCAGGAATGATGTCAGATATTACCGCCGAGATGCTAGCTTGGGTTAGGTTAGGTTAGATTACGTTATTGATGTATATGAAGGTCAAACGGAGACGTAGAGGCCAACTCGCTAGGAATGATGTCAAATATTACCGCCGAGATGTTTGGTTGGGTTAGGTTAGGTTATATTACGTTATTAATGTATATAAAGGTCCCACGGAGACGTAGAGTTCAACTCACCAGGAATGTTGTCAAATATTAGCGCCGTGATGATAGGTTGGGTTGGGTTAGGTTATATTACGTTATTGATGTATATAAAGGTCCCACGGAGACGTAGAGGCCAACAAGCCAGGAATGTGGTCAAATATTATCGCCGAGATGTTAGGTTGGGTTAGGTTAGGTTATATTACGTCATTGATGTATATAAAGGTCCCACGGAGACGTAGAGGCCAACTCGCCAGGAATGTTGTCAAATATTACCGCCGAGATGATAGGTTGGGTTAAGTTAGGTTATATTACGTTATTGGTGTATATGAAGGTCAACCGGAAACGTAGAGGCCAACTCGCTAGGAATGATGTCAAATATTACCGCCGAGATATTAGATTGGGTTAGGTTAGGTTATATTACAGTATTGAAGTATATAAAGGTCCCACGGAGACGTAGAGGCCAACAAGCCAGGAATGTGGTCAAATATTACCGCCGAGATGTTAGGTTGGGTTAGGTTAGGTTATATTACGTCATTGATGTATACAAAGGTCCCACGGAGACGTAGAGGCCAATTCGCCAGGAATGTTGTCAAATATTACCGCCGAGATGATAGGTTGGCAAGGTTACGTTATATTACGTTATTGATGTATATGAAGGTCAAACGGAGACGTAGATGCCAACTCGCTAGGAATGATGTCAAATATTACCGCCGAGATGTTAGATTGGGTTAGGTTAGGTTATATTACGTTATTGATGTATATAAATGTCCCACGGAGACGTAGATGCCAATGCGCCAGGAATGTTTTCAAATATTACCGCCGAGATGTTAGGTTGGGGTAGGTTAGGTTATATTACGTCACTGATGTATATAAAGGTCACACGGAGACGTAGAGGCCAACTCGACAGGAATGTTGTCAAATGTTACCGCCGAGATGTTAGGTTGGGTTAGGTTAAGTTATATTACGTTATTGATGTATAAAAAGGTCCCACGGAGACGGAGAAGCCAACTCGCCAAGAATGTTGTCAAATATTACCGCCGAGATGATAGGTTGGGTTAGGTTAGGTTATAATACGTTATTGATGTATTTGAAGGTCAAACGGAGATGTAGAGGCCAACTCGCCAGGAATGATGTCAAATATTACCGCCGAGATGTTAGGTTGGGTTAGGTTAGGTTATATTACGTTATTGATGTATATAGAGGTCCCACGGAGACGTAGAGGCCAACTCGCCAGGAATGTTGTCAAATATTACCGCCGAGATGATAGGTTGGGTTAGGTTACGTTATATTACGTTATTGATGTATATGAAGGTCAAACGGAGACGTAGAGTCCAACTCGCTAGGAATGATGTCAAATATTACCGCCGAGATGTTAGATTGGGTTAGGTTAGGTTATATTACGTTATTGATGTATATAAAGGTCCCACGGAGACGAAGAGGCCAACTCGCCAGGCATGTTTTCAAATATTACCGCCGAGATGTTAGATTGGTTTAGGTTAGGTTATATTACGTTATTGAAGTATATAAAGGTCCCACGTAGACGTAGAGGCCAACAAGCCAGGAATGTCGTCAAATATTACCGCCGAGATGTTAGATTGGGTTAGGCTAGCTTATATTATGTTATTGATGTATATAAAGGTCCCACGGAGACGTAGAGGCCAACAAGCCAAGAATGTGGTCAAATATTACCGCCGAGATGTTAGATTAGGATAGACTAGCTTATATTACGTGATTGATGTATATAAAGGTCCCACGGAGACGTAGAGGCCAACTCGCCAGGAATGTTGTCAAATATTACCGCCGAGATGATAGGTTGGCAAGGTTACGTTATATTACGTTATTGATGTATATGAAGGTCAAACGGAGACGTAGATGCCAACTCGCTAGGAATGATGTCAAATATTACCGCCGAGATATTAGATTGGGTTAGGTTAGGTTATATTACGTTATTGATGTATATAAATGTCCCACGGAGACGTAGATGCCAATGCGCCAGGAATGTTTTCAAATATTACCGCCGAGATGTTAGGTTGGGGTAGGTTAGGTTATATTACGTCACTGATGTATATAAAGGTCCCACGGAGACGTAGAGGCCAACAAGCCAGGAATGTGGTCAAATATTACCGCCGAGATGTTAGATTGGGATAGACTAGCTTATGTTATGTTATTGATGTATATAAAGGTCCCACGGAGACGTAGAGGCCAACTCGCCAGGAATGTTGTCAAATATTACCGCCGAGATGATAGGTTGGGTTAGTTTAGGTTATATTACGTTATTGATGTATATAAAGGTCCCACGGAGACGTAGAGGCCAACTCGCCAGGAATGTTGTCAAATATTACCGCCGAGATGATAGGTTGGGTTAGGTTACGTTATATTACGTTATTGATGTATATGAAGGTCAAACGGAGACGTAGAGTCCAACTCGCTAGGAATGATGTGAAATATTACCGCCGAGATGTTAGATTGGGTTAGGTTAGGTTATATTACGTTATTGATGTATATAAAGGTCCCACGGAGACGAAGAGGCCAACTCGCCAGGCATGTTTTCAAATATTACCGCCGAGATATTAGATTGGTTTAGGTTAGGTTATATTACGTTATTGAAGTATATAAAGGTCCCACGTAGACGTAGAGGCCAACAAGCCAGGAATGTCGTCAAATATTACCGCCGAGATGTTAGATTGGGTTTGGCTAGCTTATATTATGTTATTGATGTATATAAAGGTCCCACGGAGACGTAGAGGCCAACAAGCCAAGAATGTGGTCAAATATTACCGCCGAGATGTTAGATTAGGATAGACTAGCTTATATTACGTGATTGATGTATATAAAGGTCCCACGGAGACATAGAGGCCAACTCGCCAGGAATGTTGTCAAATATTACCGCCGAGATGATAGGTTGGCAAGGTTACGTTATATTACGTTATTGATGTATATGAAGGTCAAACGGAGACGTAGAGGCGAACTCGCTAGGAATGATGTCAAATATTACCGCCGAGATGTTTGGTTGGGTTAGGTTAGGTTATATTACGTTATTAATGTATATAAAGGTCCCACGGAGACGAAGAAGCCAACTCGCCAGGAATGTTGTCAAATATTACCGCCGAGATGTTAGGTTGGGTTAGGTTAGATTATATTATGTTATTGAAGTATATAAAGGTCCCACGGAGACGTAGAGGCCAACAAGCCAGGAATGTCGTCAAATATTACCGCCGAGATGATAGGTTGGGTTAAGTTAGGTTATATTGCGTTATTGGTGTATATGAAGGTCAACCGGAAACGTAGAGGCCAACTCGCTAGGAATGATGTGAAATATTACCGCCGAGATATTAGATTGGGTTAGGTTAGGTTATATTACAGTATTGAAGTATATAAAGGTCCCACGGAGACGTAGAGGCCAACAAGCCAGGAATGTGGTCAAATATTACCGCCGAGATGTTAGGTTGGGTTAGGTTAGGTTATATTACGTCATTGATGTATATAAAGGTCACACGGAGACGTAGAGGCCAATTCGCCAGGAATGTTGTCAAATATTACCGCCGAGATGATAGGTTGGCAAGGTTACGTTATATTACGTTATTGATGTATATGAAGGTCAAACGGAGACGTAGATGCCAACTCGCTAGGAATGATGTCAAATATTACCGCCGAGATATTAGATTGGGTTAGGTTAGGTTATATTACGTTATTGATGTATATAAATGTCCCACGGAGACGTAGATGCCAACGCGCCAGGAATGTTTTCAAATATTACCGTCGAGATGTTAGGTTGGGGTAGGTTAGGTTATATTACGTCACTGATGTATATAAAGGTCACACGGAGACGTAGAGGCCAACTCGACAGGAATGTTGTCAAATGTTACCGCCGAGATGTTAGGTTGGGTTAGGTTAAGTTATATTACGTTATTGATGTATATAAAGGTCCCACGGAGACGGAGAAGCCAACTCGCCAGGAATGTTGTCAAATATTACCGCCGAGATGTTAGGTTGGGTTAGTTTAGGTTATATTACGTTATTGATGTATATAAAGGTCCCACGGAGACGAAGAGGCCAACTCGCCAGGCATGTTTTCAAATATTACCGCCGAGATGTTAGATTGGTTTAGGTTAGGTTATATTACGTTATTGAAGTATATAACGGTCCCACGTAGACGTAGAGGCCAACAAGCCAGGAATGTCGTCAAATATTACCGCCGAGATGTTAGATTGTTTTAGGCTAGCTTATATTATGTTATTGATGTATATAAAGGTCCCACGGAGACGTAGAGGCCAACAAGCCAGGAATGTGGTCAAATATTACCGCCGAGATGTTAGATTGGGATAGACTAGCTTATGTTATGTTATTTATGTATATAAAGGTCCCACGGAGACGTAGAGGCCAACTCGCCAGGAATGTTGTCAAATATTACCGCCGAGATGATAGGTTGGGTTAGGTTAGGTTATAATACGTTATTGATGTATTTGAAGGTCAAACGGAGACGTAGAGGCCAACTCGCCAGGAATGATGTCAAATATTACCGCCGAGATGTTAGGTTGGGTTAGGTTAGGTTATATTACGTTATTGATGTATATAGAGGTCCCACGGAGACGTAGAGGCCAACTCGCCAGGAATGTTGTCAAATATTACCGCCGAGATGATAGGTTGGGTTAGGTTACGTTATATTACGTTATTGATGTATATGAAGGTCAAACGGAGACGTAGAGTCCAACTCGCTAGGAATGATGTCAAATATTACCGCCGAGATGTTAGATTGGGTTAGGTTAGGTTATATTACGTTATTGATGTATATAAAGGTCCCACGGAGACGAAGAGGCCAACTCGCCAGGCATGTTTTCAAATATTACCGCCGAGATGTTAGATTGGTTTAGGTTAGGTTATATTACGTTATTGAAGTATATAAAGGTCCCACGTAGACGTAGAGGCCAACAAGCCAGGAATGTCGTCAAATATTACCGCCGAGATGTTAGATTGGGTTAGGCTAGCTTATATTATGTTATTGATGTATATAAAGGTCCCACGGAGACGTAGAGGCCAACAAGCCAAGAATGTGGTCAAATATTACCGCCGAGATGTTAGATTAGGATAGACTAGCTTATATTACGTGATTGATGTATATAAAGGTCCCACGGAGACGTAGAGGCCAACTCGCCAGGAATGTTGTCAAATATTACCGCCGAGATGATAGGTTGGCAAGGTTACGTTATATTACGTTATTGATGTATATGAAGGTCAAACGGAGACGTAGAGGCGAACTCGCTAGGAATGATGTCAAATATTACCGCCGAGATGTTTGGTTGGGTTAGGTTAGGTTATATTACGTTATTAATGTATATAAAGGTCCCACGGAGACGAAGAAGCCAACTCGCCAGGAATGTTGTCAAATATTACCGCCGAGATGTTAGGTTGGGTTAGGTTAGATTATATTATGTTATTGAAGTATATAAAGGTCCCACGGAGACGTAGAGGCCAACAAGCCAGGAATGTCGTCAAATATTACCGCCGAGATGTTAGATTGGGTTAGGCTAGCTTATATTATGTTATTGATGTATATAAAGGTCCCACGGAGACGTAGAGGCTAACTCGCCAGGAATGATGTCAGATATTACCGCCGAGATGTTAGCTTGGGTTAGGTTAGGTTAGATTACGTTATTGATGTATATGAAGGTCAAACGGAGACGTAGAGGCCAACTCGCTAGGAATGATGTCAAATATTACCGCCGAGATGTTTGGTTGGGTTAGGTTAGGTTATATTACGTTATTAATGTATATAAAGGTCCCACGGAGACGTAGAGTTCAACTCGCCAGGAATGTTGTCAAATATTAGCGCCGTGATGATAGGTTGGGTTAGGTTAGGTTATATTACGTTATTGATGTATATAAAGGTCCCACGGAGACGTAGAGGCCAACAAGCCAGGAATGTGGTCAAATATTATCGCCGAGATGTTAGGTTGGGTTAGGTTAGGTTATATTACGTCATTGATGTATATAAAGGTCCCACGGAGACGTAGAGGCCAATTCGCCAGGAATGTTGTCAAATATTACCGCCGAGATGATAGGTTGGGTTAAGTTAGGTTATATTACGTTATTGGTGTATATGAAGGTCAACCGGCAACGTAGAGGCCAACTCGCTAGGAATGATGTCAAATATTACCGCCGAGATATTAGATTGGGTTAGGTTAGGTTATATTACAGTATTGAAGTATATAAAGGTCCCACGGAGACGTAGAGGCCAAGCCAGGAATGTGGTCAAATATTACCGCCGAGATGTTAGGTTGGGTTAGGTTAGGTTATATTACGTCATTGATGTATATAAAGGTCCCACGGAGACGTAGAGGCCAATTCGCCAGGAATGTTGTCAAATATTACCGCCGAGATGATAGGTTGGCAAGGTTACGTTATATTACGTTATTGATGTATATGAAGGTCAAACGGAGACGTAGATGCCAACTCGCTAGGAATGATGTCAAATATTACCGCCGAGATGTTAGATTGGGTTAGGTTAGGTTATATTACGTTATTGATGTATATAAATGTCCCACGGAGACGTAGATGCCAACGCGCCAGGAATGTTTTCAAATATTACCGCCGAGATGTTAGGTTGGGTTAGGTTAGGTTATATTACGTTATAGATGTATATAAAGGTCCCACGGAGACGGAGATGCCAACTCGCCTGGAATGTTGTCAAATATTACCGCCGAGATGTTAGGTTGGGGTAGGTTAGGCTATATTACGTCACTGATGTATATAAAGGTCACACGGAGACGTAGAGGCCAACTCGACAGGAATGTTGTCAAATGTTACCGCCGAGATGTTAGGTTGGGTTAGGTTAAGTTATATTACGTTATTGATGTATATAAAGGTCCCACGGAGACGGAGAAGCCAACTCGCCAGGAATGTTGTCAAATATTACCGCCGAGATGTTAGGTTGGGTTAGTTTAGGTTATATTACGTTATTGATGTATATAAAGGTCCCACGGAGACGAAGAGGCCAACTCGCCAGGCATGTTTTCAAATATTACCGCCGAGATGTTAGATTGGTTTAGGTTAGGTTATATTACGTTATTGAAGTATATAACGGTCCCACGTAGACGTAGAGGCCAACAAGCCAGGAATGTCGTCAAATATTACCGCCGAGATGTTAGATTGTTTTAGGCTAGCTTATATTATGTTATTGATGTATATAAAGGTCCCACGGAGACGTAGAGGCCAACAAGCCAGGAATGTGGTCAAATATTACCGCCGAGATGTTAGATTGGGATAGACTAGCTTATGTTATGTTATTGATGTATATAAAGGTCCCACGGAGACGTAGAGGCCAACTCGCCAGGAATGTTGTCAAATATTACCGCCGAGATGATAGGTTGGCAAGGTTACGTTATATTACGTTATTGATGTATATGAAGGTCAAACGGAGACGTAGAGGCGAACTCGCTAGGAATGATGTCAAATATTACCGCCGAGATGTTTGGTTGGGTTAGGTTAGGTTATATTACGTTATTAATGTATATAAAGGTCCCACGGAGACGAAGAAGCCAACTCGCCAGGAATGTTGTCAAATATTACCGCCGAGATGTTAGGTTGGGTTAGGTTAGATTATATTATGTTATTGAAGTATATAAAGGTCCCACGGAGACGTAGAGGCCAACAAGCCAGGAATGTCGTCAAATATTACCGCCGAGATGATAGGTTGGGTTAAGTTAGGTTATATTGCGTTATTGGTGTATATGAAGGTCAACCGGAAACGTAGAGGCCAACTCGCTAGGAATGATGTGAAATATTACCGCCGAGATATTAGATTGGGTTAGGTTAGGTTATATTACAGTATTGAAGTATATAAAGGTCCCACGGAGACGTAGAGGCCAACAAGCCAGGAATGTGGTCAAATATTACCGCCGAGATGTTAGGTTGGGTTAGGTTAGGTTATATTACGTCATTGATGTATATAAAGGTCCCACGGAGACGTAGAGGCCAATTCGCCAGGAATGTTGTCAAATATTACCGCCGAGATGATAGGTTGGCAAGGTTAAGTTATATTACGTTATTGATGTATATGAAGGTCAAACGGAGACGTAGATGCCAACTCGCTAGGAATGATGTCAAATATTACCGCCGAGATATTAGATTGGGTTAGGTTAGGTTATATTACGTTATTGATGTATATAAATGTCCCACGGAGACGTAGATGCCAACGCGCCAGGAATGTTTTCAAATATTACCGCCGAGATGTTAGGTTGGGGTAGGTTAGGTTATATTACGTCACTGATGTATATAAAGGTCACACAGAGACGTAGAGGCCAACTCGACAGGAATGTTGTCAAATGTTACCGCCGAGATGTTAGGTTGGCTTACGTTAAGTTATATTACGTTATTGATGTATATAAAGGTCCCACGGAGACGGAGAAGCCAACTCGCCAGGAATGTTGTCAAATATTACCGCCGAGATGTTAGGTTGGGTTAGTTTAGGTTATATTACGTTATTGATGTATATAAAGGTCCCACGGAGACGAAGAGGCCAACTCGCCAGGCATGTTTTCAAATATTACCGCCGAGATGTTAGATTGGTTTAGGTTAGGTTATATTACGTTATTGAAGTATATAACGGTCCCACGCAGACGTAGAGGCCAACAAGCCAGGAATGTCGTCAAATATTACCGCCGAGATGTTAGATTGTTTTAGGCTAGCTTATATTATGTTATTGATGTATATAAAGGTCCCACGGAGACGTAGAGGCCAACAAGCCAGGAATGTGGTCAAATATTACCGCCGAGATGTTAGATTGGGATAGACTAGCTTATGTTATGTTATTGATGTATATAAAGGTCCCACGGAGACGTAGAGGCCAACTCGCCAGGAATGTTGTCAAATATTACCGCCGAGATGATAGGTTGGGTTAGGTTAGGTTATAATACGTTATTGATGTATTTGAAGGTCAAACGGAGACGTAGAGGCCAACTCGCCAGGAATGATGTCAAATATTACCGCCGAGATGTTAGGTTGGGTTAGGTTAGGTTATATTACGTTATTGATGTATATAGAGGTCCCACGGAGACGTAGAGGCCAACTCGCCAGGAATGTTGTCAAATATTACCGCCGAGATGATAGGTTGGGTTAGGTTACGTTATATTACGTTATTGATGTATATGAAGGTCAAACGTAGACGTAGAGGCCAACAAGCCAGGAATGTCGTCAAATATTTCCGCCGAGATGTTAGATTGGGTTAGGCTAGCTTATATTATGTTATTGATGTATATAAAGGTCCCACGGAGACGTAGAGGCCAACAAGCCAAGAATGTGGTCAAATATTACCGCCGAGATGTTAGATTAGGATAGACTAGCTTATATTACGTGATTGATGTATATAAAGGTCCCACGGAGACGTAGAGGCCAACTCGCCAGGAATGTTGTCAAATATTACCGCCGAGATGATAGGTTGGCAAGGTTACGTTATATTACGTTATTGATGTATATGAAGGTCAAACGGAGACGTAGAGGCGAACTCGCTAGGAATGATGTCAAATATTACCGCCGAGATGATAGGTTGGCAAGGTTACGTTATATTACGTTATTGATGTATATGAAGGTCAAACGGAGACGTAGAGGCGAACTCGCTAGGAATGATGTCAAATATTACCGCCGAGATGTTTGGTTGGGTTAGGTTAGGTTATATTACGTTATTAATGTATATAAAGGTCCCACGGAGACGAAGAAGCCAACTCGCCAGGAATGTTGTCAAATATTACCGCCGAGATGTTAGGTTGGGTTAGGTTAGATTATATTATGTTATTGAAGTATATAAAGGTCCCACGGAGACGTAGAGGCCAACAAGCCAGGAATGTCGTCAAATATTACCGCCGAGATGATAGGTTGGGTTAAGTTAGGTTATATTACGTTATTGGTGTATATGAAGGTCAACCGGAAACGTAGAGGCCAACTCGCTAGGAATGATGTGAAATATTACCGCCGAGATATTAGATTGGGTTAGGTTAGGTTATATTACAGTATTGAAGTATATAAAGGACCCACGGAGACGTAGAGGCCAACAAGCCAGGAATGTGGTCAAATATTACCGCCGAGATGTTAGGTTGGGTTAGGTTAGGTTATATTACGTCATTGATGTATATAAAGGTCCCACGGAGACGTAGAGGCCAATTCGCCAGGAATGTTGTCAAATATTACCGCCGAGATGATAGGTTGGCAAGGTTACGTTATATTACGTTATTGATGTATATGAAGGTCAAACGGAGACGTAGATGCCAACTCGCTAGGAATGATGTCAAATATTACCGCCGAGATATTAGATTGGGTTAGGTTAGGTTATATTACGTTATTGATGTATATAAATGTCCCACGGAGACGTAGATGCCAATGCGCCAGGAATGTTTTCAAATATTACCGCCGAGATGTTAGGTTGGGGTAGGTTAGGTTATATTACGTCACTGATGTATATAAAGGTCACACGGAGACGTAGAGGCCAACTCGACAGGAATGTTGTCAAATGTTACCGCCGAGATGTTAGGTTGGGTTAGGTTAAGTTATATTACGTTATTGATGTATAAAAATGTCCCACGGAGACGGAGAAGCCAACTCGCCAGGAATGTTGTCAAATATTACCGCCGAGATGTTAGGTTGGGTTAGTTTAGGTTATATTACGTTATTGATGTATATAAAGGTCCCACGGAGACGAAGAGGCCAACTCGCCAGGCATGTTTTCAAATATTACCGCCGAGATGTTAGATTGGTTTAGGTTAGGTTATATTACGTTATTGAAGTATATAACGGTCCCACGTAGACGTAGAGGCCAACAAGCCAGGAATGTCGTCAAATATTACCGCCGAGATGTTAGATTGTTTTAGGCTAGCTTATATTATGTTATTGATGTATATAAAGGTCCCACGGAGACGTAGAGGCCAACAAGCCAGGAATGTGGTCAAATATTACCGCCGAGATGTTAGATTGGGATAGACTAGCTTATGTTATGTTATTGATGTATATAAAGGTCCCACCGAGACGTAGAGGCCAACTCGCCAGGAATGTTGTCAAATATTACCGCCGAGATGATAGGTTGGGTTAGGTTAGGTTATAATACGTTATTGATGTATTTGAAGGTCAAACGGAGATGTAGAGGCCAACTCGCCAGGAATGATGTCAAATATTACCGCCGAGATGTTAGGTTGGGTTAGGTTAGGTTATATTACGTTATTGATGTATATAGAGGTCCCACGGAGACGTAGAGGCCAACTCGCCAGGAATGTTGTCAAATATTACCGCCGAGATGATAGGTTGGGTTAGGTTACGTTATATTACGTTATTGATGTATATGAAGGTCAAACGGAGACGTAGAGTCCAACTCGCTAGGAATGATGTCAAATATTACCGCCGAGATGTTAGATTGGGTTAGGTTAGGTTATATTACGTTATTGATGTATATAAAGGTCCCACGGAGACGAAGAGGCCAACTCGCCAGGCATGTTTTCAAATAATACCGCCGAGATATTAGATTGGTTTAGGTTAGGTTATATTACGTTATTGAAGTATATAAAGGTCCCACGTAGACGTAGAGGCCAACAAGCCAGGAATGTCGTCAAATATTACCGCCGAGATGTTAGATTGGGTTAGGCTAGCTTATATTATGTTATTGATGTATATAAAGGTCCCACGGAGACGTAGAGGCCAACAAGCCAAGAATGTGGTCAAATATTACCGCCGAGATGTTAGATTAGGATAGACTAGCTTATATTACGTGATTGATGTATATAAAGGTCCCACGGAGACATAGAGGCCAACTCGCCAGGAATGTTGTCAAATATTACCGCCGAGATGATAGGTTGGCAAGGTTACGTTATATTACGTTATTGATGTATATGAAGGTCAAACGGAGACGTAGAGGCGAACTCGCTAGGAATGATGTCAAATATTACCGCCGAGATGTTTGGTTGGGTTAGGTTAGGTTATATTACGTCATTGATGTATATAAAGGTCCCACGGAGACGTAGAGGCCAATTCGCCAGGAATGTTGTCAAATATTACCGCCGAGATGATAGATTGTTTTAGGCTAGCTTATATTATGATATTGATGTATATAAAGGTCCCACGGAGACGTAGAGGCCAACAAGCCAGGAATGTGGTCAAATATTACCGCCGAGATGTTAGGTTGGGTTAGTTTAGGTTATATTACGTTATTGATGTATATAAAGGTCCCACGGAGACGAAGAGGCCAACTCGCCAGGCATGTTTTCAAATATTACCGCCGAGATGTTAGATTGGTTTAGGTTAGGTTATATTACGTTATTGAAGTATATAACGGTCCCACGTAGACGTAGAGGCCAACAAGCCAGGAATGTCGTCAAATATTACCGCCGAGATGTTAGATTGTTTTAGGCTAGCTTATATTATGTTATTGATGTATATAAAGGTCCCACGGAGACGTAGAGGCCAACAAGCCAGGAATGTGGTCAAATATTACCGCCGAGATATTAGATTGGGATAGACTAGCTTATGTTATGTTATTGATGTATATAAAGGTCCCACCGAGACGTAGAGGCCAACTCGGCAGGAATGTTGTCAAATATTACCGCCGAGATGATAGGTTGGGTTAGGTTAGGTTATAATACGTTATTGATGTATTTGAAGGTCAAACGGAGATGTAGAGGCCAACTCGCCAGGAATGATGTCAAATATTACCGCCGAGATGTTAGGTTGGGTTAGGTTAGGTTATATTACGTTATTGATGTATATAGAGGTCCCACGGAGACGTAGAGGCCAACTCGCCAGGAATGTTGTCAAATATTACCGCCGAGATGATAGGTTGGGTTAGGTTAGATTATATTATGTTATTGAAGTATATAAAGGTCCCACGGAGACGTAGAGGCCAACAAGCCAGGAATGTCGTCAAATATTACCGCCGAGATGATAGGTTGGGTTAAGTTAGGTTATATTGCGTTATTGGTGTATATGAAGGTCAACCGGAAACGTAGAGGCCAACTCGCTAGGAATGATGTGAAATATTACCGCCGAGATATTAGATTGGGTTAGGTTAGGTTATATTACAGTATTGAAGTATATAAAGGTCCCACGGAGACGTAGAGGCCAACAAGCCAGGAATGTGGTCAAATATTACCGCCGAGATGTTAGGTTGGGTTAGGTTAGGTTATATTACGTCATTGATGTATATAAAGGTCCCACGGAGACGTAGAGGCCAATTCGCCAGGAATGTTGTCAAATATTACCGCCGAGATGATAGGTTGGCAAGGTTACGTTATATTACGTTATTGATGTATATGAAGGTCAAACGGAGACGTAGATGCCAACTCGCTAGGAATGATGTCAAATATTACCGCCGAGATATTAGATTGGGTTAGGTTAGGTTATATTACGTTATTGATGTATATAAATGTCCCACGGAGACGTAGATGCCAACGCGCCAGGAATGTTTTCAAATATTACCGCCGAGATGTTAGGTTGGGGTAGGTTAGGTTATATTACGTCACTGATGTATATAAAGGTCACACGGAGACGTAGAGGCCAACTCGACAGGAATGTTGTCAAATGTTACCGCCGAGATGTTAGGTTGGGTTAGGTTAAGTTATATTACGTTATTGATGTATATAAAGGTCCCACGGAGACGGAGAAGCCAACTCGCCAGGAATGTTGTCAAATATTACCGCCGAGATGTTTGGTTGGGTTAGTTTAGGTTATATTACGTTATTGATGTATATAAAGGTCCCACGGAGACGAAGAGGCCAACTCGCCAGGCATGTTTTCAAATATTACCGCCGAGATGTTAGATTGGTTTAGGTTAGGTTATATTACGTTATTGAAGTATATAACGGTCCCACGTAGACGTAGAGGCCAACAAGCCAGGAATGTCGTCAAATATTACCGCCGAGATGTTAGATTGTTTTAGGCTAGCTTATATTATGTTATTGATGTATATAAAGGTCCCACGGAGACGTAGAGGCCAACAAGCCAGGAATGTGGTCAAATATTACCGCCGAGATGTTAGGTTGGGTTAGGTTAGATTATATTATGTTATTGAAGTATATAAAGGTCCCACGGAGACGTAGAGGCCAACAAGCCAGGAATGTCGTCAAATATTACCGCCGAGATGATAGGTTGGGTTAAGTTAGGTTATATTACGTTATTGGTGTATATGAAGGTCAACCGGAAACGTAGAGGCCAACTCGCTAGGAATGATGTCAAATATTACCGCCGAGATATTAGATTGGGTTAGGTTAGGTTATATTACAGTATTGAAGTATATAAAGGTCCCACGGAGACGTAGAGGCCAACAAGCCAGGAATGTGGTCAAATATTACCGCCGAGATGTTAGGTTGGGTTAGGTTAGGTTATATTACGTCATTGATGTATATAAAGGTCCCACGGAGACGTAGAGGCCAATTCGCCAGGAATGTTGTCAAATATTACCGCCGAGATGATAGGTTGGCAAGGTTACGTTATATTACGTTATTGATGTATATCAAGGTCAAACGGAGACGTAGATGCCAACTCGCTAGGAATGATGTCAAATATTACCGCCGAGATGTTAGATTGGGTTAGGTTAGGTTATATTACGTTATTGATGTATATAAATGTCCCACGGAGACGTAGATGCCAACGCGCCAGGAATGTTTTCAAATATTACCGCCGAGATGTTAGGTTGGGGTAGGTTAGGTTATATTACGTCACTGATGTATATAAAGGTCACACGGAGACGTAGAGGCCAACTCGACAGGAATGTTGTCAAATGTTACCGCCGAGATGTTAGGTTGGGTTAGGTTAAGTTATATCACGTTATTGATGTATATAAAGGTCCCACGGAGACGGAGAAGCCAACTCGCCAGGAATGTTGTCAAATATTACCGCCGAGATGTTAGGTTGGGTTAGTTTAGGTTATATTACGTTATTGATGTATATAAAGGTCCCACGGAGACGAAGAGGCCAACTCGCCAGGCATGTTTTCAAATATTACCGCCGAGATGTTAGATTGGTTTAGGTTAGGTTATATTACGTTATTGAAGTATATAACGGTCCCACGTAGACGTAGAGGCCAACAAGCCAGGAATGTCGTCAAATATTACCGCCGAGATGTTAGATTGTTTTAGGCTAGCTTATATTATGTTATTGATGTATATAAAGGTCCCACGGAGACGTAGAGGCCAACAAGCCAGGAATGTGGTCAAATATTACCGCCGAGATGTTAGATTGGGATAGACTAGCTTATGTTATGTTATTGATGTATATAAAGGTCCCACGGAGACGTAGAGGCCAACTCGCCAGGAATGTTGTCAAATATTACCGCCGAGATGATAGGTTGGGTTAGGTTAGGTTATAATACGTTATTGATGTATTTGAAGGTCAAACGGAGACGTAGAGGCCAACTCGCCAGGAATGATGTCAAATATTACCGCCGAGATGTTAGGTTGGGTTAGGTTAGGTTATATTACGTTATTGATGTATATAGAGGTCCCACGGAGACGTAGAGGCCAACTCGCCAGGAATGTTGTCAAATATTACCGCCGAGATGATAGGTTGGGTTAGGTTACGTTATATTACGTTATTGATGTATATGAAGGTCAAACGGAGACGTAGAGTCCAACTCGCTAGGAATGATGTCAAATATTACCGCCGAGATGTTAGATTGGGTTAGGTTAGGTTATATTACGTTATTGATGTATATAAAGGTCCCACGGAGACGAAGAGGCCAACTCGCCAGGCATGTTTTCAAATATTACCGCCGAGATGTTAGATTGGTTTAGGTTAGGTTATATTACGTTATTGAAGTATATAAAGGTCCCACGTAGACGTAGAGGCCAACAAGCCAGGAATGTCGTCAAATATTACCGCCGAGATGTTAGATTGGGTTAGGCTAGCTTATATTATGTTATTGATGTATATAAAGGTCCCAGGGAGACGTAGAGGCCAACAAGCCAAGAATGTGGTCAAATATTACCGCCGAGATGTTAGATTAGGATAGACTAGCTTATATTACGTGATTGATGTATATAAAGGTCCCACGGAGACGTAGAGGCCAACTCGCCAGGAATGTTGTCAAATATTACCGCCGAGATGATAGGTTGGCAAGGTTACGTTATATTACGTTATTGATGTATATGAAGGTCAAACGGAGACGTAGAGGCGAACTCGCTAGGAATGATGTCAAATATTACCGCCGAGATGTTTGGTTGGGTTAGGTTAGGTTATATTACGTTATTAATGTATATAAAGGTCCCACGGAGACGAAGAAGCCAACTCGCCAGGAATGTTGTCAAATATTACCGCCGAGATGTTAGGTTGGGTTAGGTTAGATTATATTATGTTATTGAAGTATATAAAGGTCCCACGGAGACGTAGAGGCCAACAAGCCAGGAATGTCGTCAAATATTACCGCCGAGATGTTAGATTGGGTTAGGCTAGCTTATATTATGTTATTGATGTATATAAAGGTCCCACGGAGACGTAGAGGCTAACTCGCCAGGAATGATGTCAGATATTACCGCCGAGATGTTAGCTTGGGTTAGGTTAGGTTAGATTACGTTATTGATGTATATGAAGGTCAAACGGAGACGTAGAGGCCAACTCGCTAGGAATGATGTCAAATATTACCGCCGAGATGTTTGGTTGGGTTAGGTTAGGTTATATTACGTTATTAATGTATATAAAGGTCCCACGGAGACGTAGAGTTCAACTCGCCAGGAATGTTGTCAAATATTAGCGCCGTGATGATAGGTTGGGTTAGGTTAGGTTATATTACGTTATTGATGTATATAAAGGTCCCACGGAGACGTAGAGGCCAACAAGCCAGGAATGTGGTCAAATATTATCGCCGAGATGTTAGGTTGGGTTAGGTTAGGTTATATTACGTTATAGATGTATATAAAGGTCCCACGGAGACGGAGATGCCAACTCGCCTGGAATGTTGTCAAATATTACCGCCGAGATGTTAGGTTGGGGTAGGTTAGGTTATATTACGTCACTGATGTATATAAAGGTCACACGGAGACGTAGAGGCCAACTCGACAGGAATGTTGTCAAATGTTACCGCCGAGATGTTAGGTTGGGTTAGGTTAAGTTATATTGCGTTATTGATGTATATAAAGGTCCCACGGAGACGGAGAAGCCAACTCGCCAGGAATGTTGTCAAATATTACCGCCGAGATGTTAGGTTGGGTTAGTTTAGGTTATATTACGTTATTGATGTATATAAAGGTCCCACGGAGACGAAGAGGCCAACTCGCCAGGCATGTTTTCAAATATTACCGCCGAGATGTTAGATTGGTTTAGGTTAGGTTATATTACGTTATTGAAGTATATAACGGTCCCACGTAGACGTAGAGGCCAACAAGCCAGGAATGTCGTCAAATATTACCGCCGAGATGTTAGATTGTTTTAGGCTAGCTTATATTATGTTATTGATGTATATAAAGGTCCCACGGAGACGTAGAGGCCAACAAGCCAGGAATGTGGTCAAATATTACCGCCGAGATGTTAGATTGGGATAGACTAGCTTATGTTATGTTATTGATGTATATAAAGGTCCCACGGAGACGTAGAGGCCAACTCGCCAGGAATGTTGTCAAATATTAGCGCCGAGATGATAGGTTGGGTTAGGTTAGGTTATAATACGTTATTGATGTATTTGAAGGTCAAACGGAGACGTAGAGGCCAACTCGCCAGGAATGATGTCAAATATTACCGCCGAGATGTTAGGTTGGGTTAGGTTAGGTTATATTACGTTATTGATGTATATAGAGGTCCCACGGAGACGTAGAGGCCAACTCGCCAGGAATGTTGTCAAATATTACCGCCGAGATGATAGGTTGGGTTAGGTTACGTTATATTACGTTATTGATGTATATGAAGGTCAAACGGAGACGTAGAGTCCAACTCGCTAGGAATGATGTCAAATATTACCGCCGAGATGTTAGATTGTGTTAGGTTAGGTTATATTACGTTATTGAATTATATAAAGGTCCCACGGAGACGAAGAGGCCAACTCGCCAGGCATGTTTTCAAATATTACCGCCGAGATGTTAGATTGGTTTAGGATAGGTTATATTACGTTATTGAAGTATATAACGGTCCCACGTAGACGTAGAGGCCAACAAGCCAGGAATGTCGTCAAATATTACCGCCGAGATGTTAGATTGTTTTAGGCTAGCTTATATTATGTTATTGATGTATATAAAGGTCCCACGGAGACGTAGAGGCCAACAAGCCAGGAATGTGGTCAAATATTACCGCCGAGATGTTAGATTGGGATAGACTAGCTTATGTTATGTTATTGATGTATATAAAGGTCTCACGGAGACGTAGAGGCCAACTCGCCAGGAATGTTGTCAAATATTACCGCCGAGATGATAGGTTGGGTTAGGTTAGGTTATAATACGTTATTGATGTATTTGAAGGTCAAACGGAGACGTAGAGGCCAACTCGCCAGGAATGATGTCAAATATTACCGCCGAGATGTAAGGTTGGGTTAGGTTAGGTTATATTACGTTATTGATGTATATAGAGGTCCCACGGAGACGTAGAGGCCAACTCGCCAGGAATGTTGTCAAATATTACCGCCGAGATGATAGGTTGGGTTAGGTTACGTTATATTACGTTATTGATGTATATGAAGGTCAAACGGAGACGTAGAGTCCAACTCGCTAGGAATGATGTCAAATATTACCGCCGAGATGTTAGATTGGGTTAGGTTAGGTTATATTACGTTATTGATGTATATAAAGGTCCCACGGAGACGAAGAGGCCAACTCGCCAGGCATGTTTTCAAATATTACCGCCGAGATGTTAGATTGGTTTAGGTTAGGTTATATTACGTTATTGAAGTATATAAAGGTCCCACGTAGACGTAGAGGCCAACAAGCCAGGAATGTGGTCAAATATTATCGCCGAGATGTTAGGTTGGGTTAGGTTAGGTTATATTACGTCATTGATGTATATAAAGGTCCCACGGAGACGTAGAGGCCAACTCGCCAGGAATGTTGTCAAATATTACCGCCGAGATGATAGGTTGGGTTAAGTTAGGTTATATTACGTTATTGGTGTATATGAAGGTCAACCGGAAACGTAGATGCCAACTCGCTAGGAATGATGTCAAATATTACCGCCGAGATGTTAGATTGGGTTAGGTTAGGTTATATTACGTTATTGATGTATATAAATGTCCCACGGAGACGTAGATGCCAACGCGCCAGGAATGTTTTCAAATATTACCGCCGAGATGTTAGGTTGGGTTAGGTTAGGTTATATTACGTTATAGATGTATATAAAGGTCCCACGGAGACGGAGATGCCAACTCGCCTGGAATGTTGTCAAATATTACCGCCGAGATGTTAGGTTGGGGTAGGTTAGGTTATATTACGTCACTGATGTATATAAAGGTCACACGGAGACGTAGAGGCCAACTCGACAGGAATGTTGTCAAATGTTACCGCCGAGATGTTAGGTTGGGTTAGGTTAGGTTATATTACGTTATTGATGTATATGAAGGTCAAACGGAGACGTAGATGCCAACACGCTAGGAATGATGTCAAATATTACCGCCGAGATGTTAGATTGGGTTAGGTTAGGTTATATTACGTTATTGATGTATATGAAGGTCAAACGGAGACGTAGAGGCCAACTCGCCAGGAATGTGGTCAAATATTGCCGCCGAGATGTTAGGTTGGGTTAGGTTAGGCTATATTACGTCATTGATGTATATAAAGGTCCCACGGAGACGTAGAGGCCAACTCGCCAGGAATGTTGTCAAATATTACCGCCGAGATGATAGGTTGGGTTAAGTTAGGTTATATTACGTTATTGGTGTATATGAAGGTCAACCGGAAACGTAGAGGCCAACTCGCTAGGAATGATGTCAAATATTACCGCCGAGATATTAGATTCGGTTAGGTTAGGTTATATTACAGTATTGAAGTATATAAAGGTCCCACGGAGACGTAGAGGCCAACTCGCCAGGAATGTGGTCAAATATTACCGCCGAGATGTTAGGTTGGGTTAGGTTAGGTTATATTACGTCATTGATGTATATAAAGGTCCCACGGAGACGTAGAGGCCAATTCGCCAGGAATGTTGTCAAATATTACCGCCGAGATGTTAGATTGGTTTAGGTTAGGTTATATTACGTTATTAATGTATATAAAGGTCCCACGGAGACGTAGAGTTCAACTCGCCAGGAATGTTGTCAAATATTAGCGCCGTGATGATAGGTTGGGTTAGGTTAGGTTATATTACGTTATTGATGTATATAAAGGTCCCACGGAGACGTAGAGGCCAACAAGCCAGGAATGTGGTCAAATATTATCGCCGAGATGTTAGGTTGGGTTAGGTTAGGTTATATTACGTCATTGATGTATATAAAGGTCCCACGGAGACGTAGAGGCCAACTCGCCAGGAATGTTGTCAAATATTACCGCCGAGATGATAGGTTGGGTTAAGTTAGGTTATATTACGTTATTGGTGTATATGTAGGTCAACCGGAAACGTAGAGGCCAACTCGCTAGGAATGATGTCAAATATTACCGCCGAGATATTAGATTCGGTTAGGTTAGGTTATATTACAGTATTGAAGTATATAAAGGTCCCACGGAGACGTAGAGGCCAACTCGCCAGGAATGTGGTCAAATATTACCGCCGAGATGTTAGGTTGGGTTAGGTTAGGTTATATTACGTCATTGATGTATATAAAGGTCCCACGGAGACGTAGAGGCCAATTCGCCAGGAATGATGTCAAATATTACCGCCGAGATGATAGGTTGGCAAGGTTACGTTATATTACGTTATTGATGTATATGAAGGTCAAACGGAGACGTAGAGGCCAATTCGCCAGGAATGTTGTCAAATATTACCGCCGAGATGATAGGATGGCAAGGTTACGTTATATTACGTTATTGATGTATATGAAGGTCAAACGGAGACGTAGAGGCGAACTCGCTAGGAATGATGTCAAATATTACCGCCGAGATGTTTGGTTGGGTTAGGTTAGGTTATATTACGTTATTAATGTATATAAAGGTCCCACGGAGACGAAGAAGCCAACTCGCCAGGAATGTTGTCAAATATTACCGCCGAGATGTTAGGTTGGGTTAGGTTAGATTATATTATGTTATTGAAGTATATAAAGGTCCCACGGAGACGTAGAGGCCAACAAGCCAGGAATGTCGTCAAATATTACCGCCGAGATGTTAGATTGGGTTAGGCTAGCTTATATTATGTTATTGATGTATATAAAGGTCCCACGGAGACGTAGAGGCTAACTCGCCAGGAATGATGTCAGATATTACCGCCGAGATGTTAGCTTGGGTTAGGTTAGGTTAGATTACGTTATTGATGTATATGAAGGTCAAACGGAGACGTAGAGGCCAACTCGCTAGGAATGATGTCAAATATTACCGCCGAGATGTTTGGTTGGGTTAGGTTAGGTCATATTACGTTATTGATGTATATGAAGGTCAAACGGAGACGTAGATGCCAACTCGCTAGGAATGATGTCAAATATTACCGCCGAGATGTTAGATTGGGTTAGGTTAGGTTATATTACGTTATTGATGTATATAAATGTCCCACGAAGACGTAGATGCCAACGCGCCAGGAATGTTTTCAAATATTACCGCCGAGATGTTAGGTTGGGTTAGGTTAGGTTATATTACGTCATTGATGTATATAAAGGTCCCACGGAGACGTAGAGGCCAATTCGCCAGGAATGTTGTCAAATATTACCGCCGAGATGTTAGGTTGGGTTAGGTTAGATTATATTATGTTATTGAAGTATATAAAGGTCCCACGGAGACGTAGAGGCTAACTCGCCAGGAATGATGTCAGATATTACCGCCGAGATGTTAGCTTGGGTTAGGTTAGGTTAGATTACGTTATTGATGTATATGAAGGTCAAACGGAGACGTAGAGGCCAACTCGCTAGGAATGATGTCAAATATTACCGCCGAGATGTTTGGTTGGGTTAGGTTAGGTTATATTACGTTATTAATGTATATAAAGGTCCCACGGAGACGTAGAGTTCAACTCGCCAGGAATGTTGTCAAATATTAGCGCCGTGATGATAGGTTGGGTTAGGTTAGGTTATATTACGTTATTGATGTATATAAAGGTCCCACGGAGACGTAGAGGCCAACAAGCCAGGAATGTGGTCAAATATTATCGCCGAGATGTTAGGTTGGGTTAGGTTAGGTTATATTACGTCATTGATGTATATAAAGGTCCCACGGAGACGTAGAGGCCAACTCGCCAGGAATGTTGTCAAATATTACCGCCGAGATGATAGGTTGGGTTAAGTTAGGTTATATTACGTTATTGGTGTATATGAAGGTCAACCGGAAACGTAGAGGCCAACTCGCTAGGAATGATGTCAAATATTACCGCCGAGATATTAGATTCGGTTAGGTTAGGTTATATTACAGTATTGAAGTATATAAAGGTCCCACGGAGACGTAGAGGCCAACTCGCCAGGAATGTGGTCAAATATTACCGCCGAGATGTTAGGTTGGGTTAGGTTAGGTTATATTACGTCATTGATGTATATAAAGGTCCCACGGAGACGTAGAGGCCAATTCGCCAGGAATGTTGTCAAATATTACCGCCGAGATGATAGGTTGGCAAGGTTACGTTATATTACGTTATTGATGTATATGAAGGTCAAACGGAGACGTAGATGCCAACACGCTAGGAATGATGTCAAATATTACCGCCGAGATGTTAGATTGGGTTAGGTTAGGTTATATTACGTTATTGATGTATATGAAGGTCAAACGGAGACGTAGAGGCCAACTCGCCAGGAATGTGGTCAAATATTACCGCCGAGATGTTAGGTTAGGTTAGGTTAGGTTATATTACGTCATTGATGTATGTAAAGGTCCCACGGAGACGTAGAGGCCAACTCGCCAGGAATGTTGTCAAATATTACCGCCGAGATGATAGGTTGGGTTAAGTTAGGTTATATTACGTTATTGGTGTATATGAAGGTCAACCGGAAACGTAGAGGCCAACTCGCTAGGAATGATGTCAAATATTACCGCCGAGATATTAGATTCGGTTAGGTTAGGTTATATTACAGTATTGAAGTATATAAAGGTCCCACGGAGACGTAGAGGTCAACTCGCCAGGAATGTGGTCAAATATTACCGCCGAGATGTTAGGTTGGGTTAGGTTAGGTTATATTACGTCATTGATGTATATAAAGGTCCCACGGAGACGTAGAGGCCAATTCGCCAGGAATGATGTCAAATATTACCGCCGAGATGATAGGTTGGCAAGGTTACGTTATATTACGTTATTGATGTATATGAAGGTCAAACGGAGACGTAGAGGCCAATTCGCCAGGAATGTTGTCAAATATTACCGCCGAGATGATAGGTTGGCAAGGTTACGTTATATTACGTTATTGATGTATATGAAGGTCAAACGGAGACGTAGAGGCGAACTCGCTAGGAATGATGTCAAATATTACCGCCGAGATGTTTGGTTGGGTTAGGTTAGGTTATATTACGTTATTAATGTATATAAAGGTCCCACGGAGACGAAGAAGCCAACTCGCCAGGAATGTTGTCAAATATTACCGCCGAGATGTTAGGTTGGGTTAGGTTAGATTATATTATGTTATTGAAGTATATAAAGGTCCCACGGAGACGTAGAGGCCAACAAGCCAGGAATGTCGTCAAATATTACCGCCGAGATGTTAGATTGGGTTAGGCTAGCTTATATTATGTTATTGATGTATATAAAGGTCCCACGGAGACGTAGAGGCTAACTCGCCAGGAATGATGTCAGATATTACCGCCGAGATGTTAGCTTGGGTTAGGTTAGGTTAGATTACGTTATTGATGTATATGAAGGTCAAACGGAGACGTAGAGGCCAACTCGCTAGGAATGATGTCAAATATTACCGCCGAGATGTTTGGTTGGGTTAGGTTAGGTTATATTACGTTATTGATGTATATAAAGGTCCCACGGAGACGAAGAGGCCAACTCGCCAGGCATGTTTTCAAATATTACCGCCGAGATGTTAGATTGGTTTAGGTTAGGTTATATTACGTTATTGAAGTATATAACGGTCCCACGTAGACGTAGAGGCCAACAAGCCAGGAATGTCGTCAAATATTACCGCCGAGATGTTAGATTGTTTTAGGCTAGCTTATATTATGTTATTGATGTATATAAAGGTCCCACGGAGACGTAGAGGCCAACAAGCCAGGAATGTGGTCAAATATTACCGCCGAGATGTTAGATTGGGATAGACTAGCTTATGTTATGTTATTGATGTATATAAAGGTCCCACGGAGACGTAGAGGCCAACTCGCCAGGAATGTTGTCAAATATTACCGCCGAGATGATAGGTTGGGTTAGGTTAGGTTATAATACGTTATTGATGTATTTGAAGGTCAAACGGAGACGTAGAGGCCAACTCGCCGGGAATGATGTCAAATATTACCGCCGAGATGTTAGGTTGGGTTAGGTTAGGTTATATTACGTTATTGATGTATATAGAGGTCCCACGGAGACGAAGAGGCCAACTCGCCAGGAATGTTGTCAAATATTACCGCCGAGATGTTAGGTTGGGGTAGGTTAGGTTATATTACGTCACTGATGTATATAAAGGTCACACGGAGACGTAGAGGCCAACTCGACAGGAATGTTGTCAAATGTTACCGCCGAGATGTTAGGTTGGGTTAGGTTAAGTTATATTACGTTATTGATGTATATAAAGGTCCCACGGAGACGGAGAAGCCAACTCGCCAGGAATGTTGTCAAATATTACCGCCGAGATGTTAGGTTGGGTTAGTTTAGGTTATATTACGTTATTGATGTATATAAAGGTCCCACGGAGACGAAGAGGCCAACTCGCCAGGCATGTTTTCAAATATTACCGCCGAGATGTTAGATTGGTTTAGGTTAGGTTATATTACGTTATTGAAGTATATAACGGTCCCACGTAGACGTAGACGCCAACAAGCCAGGAATGTCGTCAAATATTACCGCCGAGATGTTAGATTGTTTTAGGCTAGCTTATATTATGTTATTGATGTATATAAAGGTCCCACGGAGACGTAGAGGCCAACAAGCCAGGAATGTGGTCAAATATTACCGCCGAGATGTTAGATTGGGATAGACTAGCTTATGTTATGTTATTGATGTATATAAAGGTCCCACGGAGACGTAGAGGCCAACTCGCCAGGAATGTTGTCAAATATTAGCGCCGAGATGATAGGTTGGGTTAGGTTAGGTTATAATACGTTATTGGTGTATTTGAAGGTCAAACGGAGACGTAGAGGCCAACTCGCCAGGAATGATGTCAAATATTACCGCCGAGATGTTAGGTTGGGTTAGGTTAGGTTATATTACGTTATTGATGTATATAGAGGTCCCACGGAGACGTAGAGGCCAACTCGCCAGGAATGTTGTCAAATATTACCGCCGAGATGATAGGTTGGGTTAGGTTACGTTATATTACGTTATTGATGTATATGAAGGTCAAACGGAGACGTAGAGTCCAACTCGCTAGGAATGATGTCAAATATTACCGCCGAGATGTTAGATTGGGTTAGGTTAGGTTATATTACGTTATTGATGTATATAAAGGTCCCACGGAGACGAAGAGGCCAACTCGCCAGGCATGTTTTCAAATATTACCGCCGAGATGTTAGATTGGTTTAGGTTAGGTTATATTACGTTATTGAAGTATATAACGGTCCCACGTAGACGTAGAGGCCAACAAGCCAGGAATGTCGTCAAATATTACCGCCGAGATGTTAGATTGTTTTAGGCTAGCTTATATTATGTTATTGATGTATATAAAGGTCCCACGGAGACGTAGAGGCCAACAAGCCAGGAATGTGGTCAAATATTACCGCCGAGATGTTAGATTAGGATAGACTAGCTTATATTACGTGATTGATGTATATAAAGGTCCCACGGAGACGTAGAGGCCAACTCGCCAGGAATGTTGTCAAATATTACCGCCGAGATGATAGGTTGGCAAGGTTACGTTATATTACGTTATTGATGTATATGAAGGTCAAACGGAGACGTAGAGGCGAACTCGCTAGGAATGATGTCAAATATTACCGCCGAGATGTTTGGTTGGGTTAGGTTAGGTTATATTACGTTATTAATGTATATAAAGGTCCCACGGAGACGAAGAAGCCAACTCGCCAGGAATGTTGTCAAATATTACCGCCGAGATGTTAGGTTGGGTTAGGTTAGATTATATTATGTTATTGAAGTATATAAAGGTCCCACGGAGACGTAGAGGCCAACAAGCCAGGAACGTCGTCAAATATTACCGCCGAGATGTTAGATTGGGTTAGGCTAGCTTATATTATGTTATTGATGTATATAAAGGTCCCACGGAGACGTAGAGGCTAACTCGCCAGGAATGATGTCAGATATTACCGCCGAGATGTTAGCTTGGGTTAGGTTAGGTTAGATTACGTTATTGATGTATATGAAGGTCAAACGGAGACGTAGAGGCCAACTCGCTAGGAATGATGTCAAATATTACCGCCGAGATATTAGATTCGGTTAGGTTAGGTTATATTACAGTATTGAAGTATATAAAGGTCCCACGGAGACGTAGAGGCCAACTCGCCAGGAATGTAGTCAAATATTACCGCCGAGATGTTAGGTTGGGTTAGGTTAGGTTATATTACGTCATTGATGTATATAAAGGTCCCACGGAGACGTAGAGGCCAATTCGCCAGGAATGATGTCAAATATTACCGCCGAGATGATAGGTTGGCAAGGTTACGTTATATTACGTTATTGATGTATATGAAGGTCAAACGGAGACGTAGAGGCCAATTCGCCAGGAATGTTGTCAAATATTACCGCCGAGATGATAGGTTGGCAAGGTTACGTTATATTACGTTATTGATGTATATGAAGGTCAAACGGAGACGTAGATGCCAACTCGCTAGGAATGATGTCAAATATTACCGCCGAGATGTTAGATTGGGTTAGGTTAGGTTATATTACGTTATTGATGTATATAAATGTCCCACGGAGACGTAGATGCCAACGCGCCAGGAATGTTTTCAAATATTACCGCCGAGATGTTAGGTTGGGTTAGGTTAGGTTATATTACGTTATAGATGTATATAAAGGTCCCACGGAGACGGAGAAGCCAACTCGCCTGGAATGTTGTCAAATATTACCGCCGAGATGTTAGGTTGGGGTAGGTTAGGTTATATTACGTTACTGATGTATATAAAGGTCCCACGGAGACGTAGAGGCCAACTCGACAGGAATGTTGTCAAATGTTACCGCCGAGATGTTAGGTTGGGTTAGGTTAGGTTATAATACGTTATTGATGTATTTGAAGGTCAAACGGAGACGTAGAGGCCAACTCGCCAGGAATCTCGTCAAATATTACCGCCGAGATGTTAGGTTGGGTTAGGTTAGGTTATATTACGTTATTGATGTATATAGAGGTCCCACGGAGACGTAGAGGCCAACTCGCCAGGAATGTTGTCAAATATTACCGCCGAGATGATAGGTTGGCAAGGTTACGTTATATTACGTTATTGATGTATATGAAGGTCAAACGGAGACGTAGATGCCAACTCGCTAGGAATGATGTCAAATATTACCGCCGAGATGTTAGATTGGATTAGGTTAGGTTATATTACGTTATTGATGTATATAAATGTCCCACGAAGACGTAGATGCCAACGCGCCAGGAATGTTTTCAAATATTACCGCCGAGATGTTAGGTTGGGTTAGGTTAGGTTATATTACGTCATTGATGTATATAAAGGTCCCACGGAGACGTAGAGGCCAATTCGCCAGGAATGTTGTCAAATATTACCGCCGAGATGTTAGGTTGGGTTAGGTTAGATTATATTATGTCATTGAAGTATATAAAGGTCCCACGGAGACGTAGAGGCTAACTCGCCAGGAATGATGTCAGATATTACCGCCGAGATGTTAGCTTGGGTTAGGTTAGGTTAGATTACGTTATTGGTGTATATGAAGGTCAACCGGAAACGTAGAGGCCAACTCGCTAGGAATGATGTCAAATATTACCGCCGAGATATTAGATTCGGTTAGGTTAGGTTATATTACAGTATTGAAGTATATAAAGGTCCCACGGAGACGTAGAGGCCAACTCGCCAGGAATGTGGTCAAATATTACCGCCGAGATGTTAGGTTGGGTTAGGTTAGGTTATATTACGTCATTGATGTATATAAAGGCCCCACGGAGACGTAGAGGCCAATTCGCCAGGAATGTTGTCAAATATTACCGCCGAGATGATAGGTTGGCAAGGTTACGTTATATTACGTTATTGATGTATATGAAGGTCAAACGGAGACGTAGATGCCAACACGCTAGGAATGATGTCAAATATTACCGCCGAGATGTTAGATTGGGTTAGGTTAGGTTATATTACGTTATTGATGTATATGAAGGTCAAACGGAGACGTAGAAGCCAACAAGCCAGGAATGTCGTCAAATATTACCGCCGAGATGTTACATTGGGTTAGGCTAGCTTATATTATGTTATTCATGTATATAAAGGTCCCACGGAGACGTAGAGGCCAATTCGCCAGGAATGTTGTCAAATATTACCGCCGAGATGTTAGGTTGGGTTAGGTTAGATTATATTATGTCATTGAAGTATATAAAGGTCCCACGGAGACGTAGAGGCTAACTCGCCAGGAATGATGTCAGATATTACCGCCGAGATGTTAGCTTGGGTTAGGTTAGGTTAGATTACGTTATTGGTGTATATGAAGGTCAACCGGAAACGTAGAGGCCAACTCGCTAGGAATGATGTCAAATATTACCGCCGAGATATTAGATTCGGTTAGGTTAGGTTATATTACAGTATTGAAGTATATAAAGGTCCCACGGATACGTAGAGGCCAACTCGCCAGGAATGTGGTCAAATATTACCGCCGAGATGTTAGGTTGGGTTAGGTTAGGTTATATTACGTCATTGATGTATATAAAGGCCCCACGGAGACGTAGAGGCCAATTCGCCAGGAATGTTGTCAAATATTACCGCCGAGATGATAGGTTGGCAAGGTTACGTTATATTACGTTATTGATGTATATGAAGGTCAAACGGAGACGTAGATGCCAACACGCTAGGAATGATGTCAAATATTACCGCCGAGATGTTAGATTGGGTTAGGTTAGGTTATATTACGTTATTGATGTATATGAAGGTCAAACGGAGACGTAGAAGCCAACAAGCCAGGAATGTCGTCAAATATTACCGCCGAGATGTTACATTGGGTTAGGCTAGCTTATATTATGTTATTCATGTATATAAAGGTCCCACGGAGACGTAGAGCCCAACTCGCCAGGAATGATGTCAAATATTACCGCCGAGATGTTAGCTTGGGTTAGGTTAGGTTAGATTACGTTATTGATGTATATAAAGGTCCCACGGAGACGTAGAGGCCAACAAGCCAGGAATGAGGTCAAATATTATCGCCGAGATGTTTGGTTGGGTTAGGTTAGGTTATATTACGTTATTAATGTATATAAAGGTCCCACGGAGACGAAGAAGCCAACTCGCCAGGAATGTTGTCAAATATTACCGCCGAGATGTTAGGTTGGGTTAGGTTAGATTATATTACGTTATTGAAGTATATAAAGGTCCCACGGAGACGTAGAGGCCAACAAGCCAGGAATGTCGTCAAATATTACCGCCGAGATGTTAGATTGGGTTAGGCTAGCTTATATTATGTTATTGATGTATATAAAGGTCCCACGGAGACGTAGAGGCTAACTCGCCAGGAATGATGTCAAATATTACCGCCGAGATGTTAGCTTGGGTTAGGTTAGGTTAGATTACGTTATTGATGTATATAAAGGTCCCACGGAGACGTAGAGGCCAACAAGCCAGGAATGTGGTCAAATATTATCGCCGAGATGTTAGGTTGGGTTAGGTTAGGTTATATTACGTCATTGATGTATATAAAGGTCCCACGGAGACGTAGAGGCCAACTCGCCAGGAATGTTGTCAAATATTACCGCCGAGATGATAGGCTGGGTTAGGTTACGTTATATTACGTTATTGATGTATATGAAGGTCAAACGGAGACGTAGAGGCCAACTCGCTAGGAATGATGTCAAATATTACCGCCGAGATGTTAGATTGGGTTAGGTTAGGTTATATTACGTTATTGATGTATATAAATGTCCCACGGAGACGTAGATGCCAACTCGCCAGGAATGTTTTCAAATATTACCGCCGAGATGTTAGGTTGGGTTAGGAGAGTTTATATTACGTTATAGATGTATATAAAGGTCCCACGGAGACGGAGAAGCCAACTCGCCTGGAATGTTGTCAAATATTACCGCCGAGATGTTAGGTTGGGGTAGGTTAGGTTATATTACGTTATTGATTTATATAAAGGTCCCACGGAGACGTAGAGGCCAACTCGACAGGAATGTTGTCAAATGTTACCGCCGAGATGTTAGGTTAGGTTAGGTTAAGTTATATTACGTTATTGATGTATATAAAGGTCCCACGGAGACGGAGAAGCCAACTCGCCTGGAATGTTGTCAAATATTACCGCCGAGATGTTAGGTTGGGGTAGGTTCGGTTATATTACGTTATTGATGTATATAAAGGTCCCACGGAGACGTAGAGGCTAACTCGACAGGAATGTTGTCAAATGTTACCGCCGAGATGTTAGGTTGGGTTAGGTTAGGTTATAATACGTTATTGATGTATTTGAAGGTCAAACGGAGACGTAGAGGCCAACTCGCCAGGAATGATGTCAAATATTACCGCCGAGATGTTAGGTTGGGTTAGGTTAGGTTATATTACGTTATTGATGTATATAGAGGTCCCACGGAGACATAGAGGCCAACAAGCCAGGAATGTGGTTAAATATTACCGCCGAGATGTTAGGTTGGGTTAGGTTAGGTTATATTACGTGATTGATGTATATAAAGGTCCCACGGAGACGTAGAAGCCAACAAGCCAGGAATGTCGTCAAATATTACCGCCGAGATGTTACATTGGGTTAGGCTAGCTTATATTATGTTATTCATGTATATAAAGGTCCCACGGAGACGTAGAGGCCAACTCGCCAGGAATGATGTCAAATATTACCGCCGAGATGTTAGCTTGGTTTAGGTTAGGTTAGATTACGTTATTGATGTATATAAAGGTCCCACGGAGACGTAGAGGCCAACAAGCCAGGAATGAGGTCAAATATTATCGCCGAGATGTTTGGTTGGGTTAGGTTAGGTTATATTACGTTATTAATGTATATAAAGGTCCCACGGAGACGAAGAAGCCAACTCGCCAGGAATGTTGTCAAATATTACCGCCGAGATGTTAGGTTGGGTTAGGTTAGATTATATTACGTTATTGAAGTATATAAAGGTCCCACGGAGACGTAGAGGCCAACAAGCCAGGAATGTCGTCAAATATTACCGCCGAGATGTTAGATTGGGTTAGGCTAGCTTATATTATGTTATTGATGTATATAAAGGTCCCACGGAGACGTAGAGGCTAACTCGCCAGGAATGATGTCAAATATTACCGCCGAGATGTTAGCTTGGGTTAGGTTAGGTTAGATTACGTTATTGATGTATATAAAGGTCCCACGGAGACGTAGAGGCCAACAAGCCAGGAATGTGGTCAAATATTATCGCCGAGATGTTAGGTTGGGTTAGGTTAGGTTATATTACGTCATTGATGTATATAAAGGTCCCACGGAGACGTAGAGGCCAACTCGCCAGGAATGTTGTCAAATATTACCGCCGAGATGATAGGCTGGGTTAGGTTACGTTATATTACGTTATTGATGTATATGAAGGTCAAACGGAGACGTAGAGGCCAACTCGCTAGGAATGATGTCAAATATTACCGCCGAGATGTTAGATTGGGTTAGGTTAGGTTATATTACGTTATTGATGTATATAAATGTCCCACGGAGACGTAGATGCCAACTCGCCAGGAATGTTTTCAAATATTACCGCCGAGATGTTAGGTTGGGTTAGGAGAGTTTATATTACGTTATAGATGTATATAAAGGTCCCACGGAGACGGAGAAGCCAACTCGCCTGGAATGTTGTCAAATATTACCGCCGAGATGTTAGGTTGGGGTAGGTTAGGTTATATTACGTTATTGATTTATATAAAGGTCCCACGGAGACGTAGAGGCCAACTCGACAGGAATGTTGTCAAATGTTACCGCCGAGATGTTAGGTTAGGTTAGGTTAAGTTATATTACGTTATTGATGTATATAAAGGTCCCACGGAGACGGAGAAGCCAACTCGCCTGGAATGTTGTCAAATATTACCGCCGAGATGTTAGGTTGGGGTAGGTTAGGTTATATTACGTTATTGATGTATATAAAGGTCCCACGGAGACGTAGAGGCCAACTCGACAGGAATGTTGTCAAATGTTGCCGCCGAGATGTTAGGTTAGGTTAGGTTAAGTTATATTACGTTATTGATGTATATAAAGGTCCCACGGAGACGGAGAAGCCAACTCGCCAGGAATGTTTTCAAATATTATCGCCGAGATGTTAGGTTGGGTTAGGTTAGTTTATATTACGTTATAGATGTATATAAAGGTCCCACGGAGACGGAGAAGCCAACTCGCCTGGAATGTTGTCAAATATTACCGCCGAGATGTTAGGTTGGGGTAGGTTAGGTTATATTACGTTATTGATGTATATAAATGTCCCACGGAGACGTAGAGGCCAACTCGACAGAAATGGTGTCAAATGTTACCGCCGAGATGTTAGGTTAGGTTAGGTTAAGTTATATTACGTTATTGATGTATATAAAGGTCCCACGGAGACGGAGAAGCCAACTCGCCTGGAATGTTGTCAAATATTACCGCCGAGATGTTAGGTTGGGGTAGGTTAGGTTATATTACGTTATTGATGTATATAAAGGTCCCACGGAGACGTAGAGGCCAACTCGACAGGAATGTTGTCAAATGTTGCCGCCGAGATGTTAGGTTAGGTTAGGTTAAGTTATATTACGTTATTGATGTATATAAAGGTCCCACGGAGACGGAGAAGCCAACTCGCCAGGAATGTTTTCAAATATTATCGCCGAGATGTTAGGTTGGGTTAGGTTAGTTTATATTACGTTATAGATGTATATAAGGGTCCCACGGAGACGGAGAAGCCAACTCGCCTGGAATGTTGTCAAATATTACAGCCGAGATGTTAGGTTGGGGTAGGTTAGGTTATATTACGTTATTGATGTATATAAATGTCCCACGGAGACGTAGAGGCCAACTCGACAGGAATGGTGTCAAATGTTACCGCCGAGATGTTAGGTAGGGTTAGGTTAAGTTATATTACGTTATTGATGTATATAAAGGTCCCACGGAGACGGAGAAGCCAACTCGCCAGGAATGTTGTCAAATATTACCGCCGAGATGTTAGGTTGGGTTAGTTTAGGTTATATTAAGTTATTGATGTATATAAAGGTCCCACGGAGACGAAGAGGCCAACTCGCCAGGAATGTTGTCAAGTATTACCGCCGAGATGATAGGTTGGGTTAGGTTAGGTTATAATACGTTATTGATGTATATGAAGGTCAAACGGAGACGTAGAGGCCAACTGGCCAGGAATGATGTCAAATATTACCGCCGAGATGTTAGATTGGGTTAGGTAAGGTTATATTACGTTATTGATGTATATAAATTTCCCACGGAGACGTAGATGCCAACTCGCCAGGAATGTTTTCAAATATTACCGCCGAGATGTTAGGTTGGGTTAGGTTAGGTTATATTACGTTATAGATGTATATAAAGGTCCCACGGAGACGGCGAAGCCAACTCGCCTGGAATGTTGTTAAATATTACCGCCGAGGTGTTAGGTTGGGGTAGGTTAGGTTATATTACGTTATTGATGTATATAAAGGTCCCACGGAGACGTAGAGGCCAACTCGACAGGAATGCTGTCAAATGTTACCGCCGAGATGTTAGGTTGGGTTAGGTTAAGTTATATTACGTTATTGATGTATATAAAGGTCCCACGGAGACGTGGAGGCCAACTCGCCAGGAATGTTGTCAAATATTACCGCCGAGATGATAGGTTGGGTTAGGTTAGGTTATATTACGTCATTGATGTATATAAAGGTCCCACGGAGACGTAGAGGCCAACTCGCTAGGAATGATGTCAAATATTACCGCCCAGATGTTTGGTTGGGTTAGGTTAGGTTATATTACGTTATTAATGTATATAAAGGTCCCACGGATACGTAGAGTTCAACTCGCCAGGAATGTTGTCAAATATTAGCGCCGTGATGATAGGTTGGGTTAGGTTAGGTTATATTACGTTATTGATGTATATAAAGGTCCCACGGTGACGGAGAAGCCAACTCGCCAGGAATGTTGTCAAATATTACCGCCGAGATGTTAGGTTGGGTTAGTTTAGGTTATATTACGTTATTGATGTATATAAAGGTCCCACGGAGACGAAGAGGCCAACTCGCCATTCATGTTTTCAAATATTACCGCCGAGATGTTAGATTGGTTTAGGTTAGGTTATATTACGTTATTGAAGTATATAAAGGTCCCACGTAGACGTAGAGGCCAACAAGCCAGGAATGTCGTCAAATATTACCGCCGAGATGTTAGATTGGGTTAGGCTAGCTTATATTATGTTATTGATGTATATAAAGGTCCCACGGCGACGTAGAGGCCAACAAGCCAGGAATGTGGTCAAATATTACCGCCGAGATGTTAGATTAGGATAGACTAGCTTATATTATGTTATTGATGTATATAGAGGTCCCGCGGAGACGTAGAGGCCAACAAGCCAGGAATGTGGTTAAATATTACCGCCGAGATGTTAGGTTGGGTTAGGTTAGGTTATATTACGTGATTGATGTATATAAAGGTCCCACGGAGACGTAGAGGCCAACTCGCCAGGAATGTTGTCAAATATTACCGCCGAGATGATAGGTTGGCAAGGTTACGTTATATTACGTTATTGATGTATATGAAGGTCAAACGGAGACGTAGAGGCCAACTCGCTAGGAATGATGTCAAATATTACCGCCGAGATGTTTGGTTGGGTTAGGTTAGGTTATATTACGTTATTAATGTATATAAAGGTCCCACGGAGACGAAGAAGCCAACTCGCCAGGAATGTAGTCAAATATTACCGCCGAGATGTTAGGTTGGGTTAGGTTAGATTATATTACGTTATTGAAGTATCTAAAGGTCCCACGGAGACGTAGAGGCCAACAAGCCAGGAATGTCGTCAAATATTACCGCCGAGATGTTAGATTGGGTTAGGCTAGCTTATACTACGTTATTGATGTATATAAAGGTCCCACGGAGACGTAGAGGCTAACTCGCCAGGAATGATGTCAGATATTACCGCCGAGATGCTAGCTTGGGTTAGGTTAGGTTAGATTACGTTATTGATGTATATGAAGGTCAAACGGAGACGTAGAGGCCAACTCGCTAGGAATGATGTCAAATATTACCGCCGAGATGTTTGGTTGGGTTAGGTTAGGTTATATTACGTTATTAATGTATATAAAGGTCCCACGGAGACGTAGAGTTCAACTCGCCAGGAATGTTGTCAAATATTAGCGCCGTGATGATAGGTTGGGTTAAGTTAGGTTATATTACGTTATTGGTGTATATGAAGGTCAACCGGAAACGTAGAGGCCAACTCGCTAGGAATGATGTCAAATATTACCGCCGAGATATTAGATTGGGTTAGGTTAGGTTATATTACAGTATTGAAGTATATAAAGGTCCCACGGAGACGTAGAGGCCAACAAGCCAGGAATGTGGTCAAATATTACCGCCGAGATGTTAGGTTGGGTTAGGTTAGGTTATATTACGTCATTGATGTATTTAAAGGTCCCACGGAGACGAAGAGGCCAACTCGCCAGGAATGTTGTCAAGTATTACCGCCGAGATGATAGGTTGGGTTAGGTTAGGTTATAATACGTTATTGATGTATATGAAGGTCAAACGGAGACGTAGAGGCCAACTGGCCAGGAATGATGTCAAATATTACCGCCGAGATGTTAGCTTGGGTTAGGTTAGTCTAGATTACGTTATTGATGTATATAAAGGTCTCACGGAGACGTAGAGGCCAACAAGCCAGGAATGTGGTCAAATATTATCGCCGAGATGTTAGGTTGGGTTAGGTTAGGTTATATTACGTCATTGATGTATATAAAGGTCCCACGGAGACGTAGAGGCCAACTCGCCAGGAATGTTGTCAAATATTACCGCCGAGATGATAGGCTGGGTTAGGTTACGTTATATTACGTTATTGATGTATATGAAGGTCAAACGGAGACGTAGAGGCCAACTCGCTAGGAATGATGTCAAATATTACCGCCGAGATGTTAGATTGGGTTAGGTTAGGTTATATTACGTTATTGATGTATATAAATGTCCCACGGAGACGTAGATGCCAACTCGCCAGGAATGTTTTCAAATATTACCGCCGAGATGTTAGGTTGGGTTAGGATAGTTTATATTACGTTATAGATGTATATAAAGGTCCCACGGAGACGGAGAAGCCAACTCGCCTGGAATGTTGTCAAATATTACCGCCGAGATGTTAGGTTGGGGTAGGTTAGGTTATATTACGTTATTGATTTATATAAAGGTCCCACGGAGACGTAGAGGCCAACTCGACAGGAATGTTGTCAAATGTTACCGCCGAGATGTTAGGTTAGGTTAGGTTAAGTTATATTACGTTATTGATGTATATAAAGGTCCCACGGAGACGGAGAAGCCAACTCGCCTGGAATGTTGTCAAATATTACCGCCGAGATGTTAGATTGGGTTAGGCTAGCTTATACTACGTTATTGATGTATATAAAGGTCCCACGGAGACGTAGAGGCTAACTCGCCAGGAATGATGTCAGATATTACCGCCGAGATGCTAGCTTGGGTTAGGTTAGGTTAGATTACGTTATTGATGTATATGAAGGTCAAACGGAGACGTAGAGGCCAACTCGCTAGGAATGATGTCAAATATTACCGCCGAGATGTTTGGTTGGGTTAGGTTAGGTTATATTACGTTATTAATGTATATAAAGGTCCCACGGAGACGTAGAGTTCAACTCGCCAGGAATGTTGTCAAATATTAGCGCCGTGATGATAGGTTGGGTTAGGTTAGGTTATATTACGTTATTGATGTATATAAAGGTCCCACGGAGACGTAGAGGCCAAAAAGCCAGGAATGTGGTCAAATATTATCGCCGAGATGTTAGGTTGGGTTAGGTTAGGTTATATTACGTCATTGATGTATATAAAGGTCCCACGGAGACTTAGAGGCCAACTCGCCAGGAATGTTGTCAAATATTACCGCTGAGATGTTAGATTGGGTTAGGTTAGGTTATATTACGTTATAGATGTATATAAAGGTCCCACGGTGACGGAGAAGCCAACTCGCCAGGAATGTTGTCAAATATTACCGCCGAGATGTTAGATTGGGTTAGGTTAGGTTATATTACGTTATTGATGTATATAAATGTCCCACGGAGACGTAGATGCCAACTCGCCAGGAATGTTTTCAAATATTACCGCCGAGATGTTAGGTTGGGTTAGGATAGTTTATATTACGTTATAGATGTATATAAAGGTCCCACGGAGACGGAGAAGCCAACTCGCCTGGAATGTTGTCAAATATTACCGCCGAGATGTTAGGTTGGGGTAGGTTAGGTTATATTACGTTATTGATTTATATAAAGGTCCCACGGAGACGTAGAGGCCAACTCGACAGGAATGTTGTCAAATGTTACCGCCGAGATGTTAGGTTAGGTTAGGTTAAGTTATATTACGTTATTGATGTATATAAAGGTCCCACGGAGACGGAGAAGCCAACTCGCCTGGAATGTTGTCAAATATTACCGCCGAGATGTTAGGTTGGGGTAGGTTAGGTTATATTACGTTATTGATGTATATAAAGGTCCCACGGAGACGTAGAGGCCAACTCGACAGGAATGTTGTCAAATGTTGCCGCCGAGATGTTAGGTTAGGTTAGGTTAAGTTATATTACGTTATTGATGTATATAAAGGTCCCACGGAGACGGAGAAGCCAACTCGCCAGGAATGTTTTCAAATATTATCGCCGAGATGTTAGGTTGGGTTAGGTTAGTTTATATTACGTTATAGATGTATATAAAGGTCCCACGGAGACGGAGAAGCCAACTCGCCTGGAATGTTGTCAAATATTACCGCCGAGATGTTAGGTTGGGGTAGGTTAGGTTATATTACGTTATTGATGTATATAAATGTCCCACGGAGACGTAGAGGCCAACTCGACAGGAATGGTGTCAAATGTTACCGCCGAGATGTTAGGTAGGGTTAGGTTAAGTTATATTACGTTATTGATGTATATAAAGGTCCCACGGAGACGGAGAAGCCAACTCGCCAGGAATGTTGTCAAATATTACCGCCGAGATGTTAGGTTGGGTTAGTTTAGGTTATATTAAGTTATTGATGTATATAAAGGTCCCACGGAGACGAAGAGGCCAACTCGCCAGGAATGTTGTCAAGTATTACCGCCGAGATGATAGGTTGGGTTAGGTTAGGTTATAATACGTTATTGATGTATATGAAGGTCAAACGGAGACGTAGAGGCCAACTGGCCAGGAATGATGTCAAATATTACCGCCGAGATGTTAGATTGGGTTAGGTAAGGTTATATTACGTTATTGATGTATATAAATTTCCCACGGAGACGTAGATGCCAACTCGCCAGGAATGTTTTCAAATATTACCGCCGAGATGTTAGGTTGGGTTAGGTTAGGTTATATTACGTTATAGATGTATATAAAGGTCCCACGGAGACGGAGAAGCCAACTCGCCTGGAATGTTGTTAAATATTACCGCCGAGGTGTTAGGTTGGGGTAGGTTAGGTTATATTACGTTATTGATGTATATAAAGGTCCCACGGAGACGTAGAGGCCAACTCGACAGGAATGCTGTCAAATGTTACCGCCGAGATGTTAGGTTGGGTTAGGTTAAGTTATATTACGTTATTGATGTATATAAAGGTCCCACGGAGACGTGGAGGCCAACTCGCCAGGAATGTTGTCAAATATTACCGCCGAGATGATAGGTTGGGTTAGGTTAGGTTATATTACGTCATTGATGTATATAAAGGTCCCACGGAGACGACGAAGCCAACTGGCCACCAATGTTGTCAGATATTACCGCCGAGAAGTTAGGTTGGGTTAGGTTAGGTTATATTACGTTATTGATGTATATAAAGGTCCCACGGAGACGTAGAGGCCAACTCGCTAGGAATGATGTCAAATATTACCGCCGAGATGTTTGGTTGGGTTAGGTTAGGTTATATTACGTTATTAATGTATATAAAGGTCCCACGGATACGTAGAGTTCAACTCGACAGGAATGTAGTCAAATATTACCGCCGAGATGTTAGGTTGGGTTAGGTTAGATTATATTACGTTATTGAAGTATCTAAAGGTCCCACGGAGACGTAGAGGCCAACAAGCCAGGAATGTCGTCAAATATTACCGCCGAGATGTTAGATTGGGTTAGGCTAGCTTATACTACGTTATTGATGTATATAAAGGTCCCACGGAGACGTAGAGGCTAACTCGCCAGGAATGATGTCAGATATTACCGCCGAGATGCTAGCTTGGGTTAGGTTAGGTTAGATTACGTTATTGATGTATATGAAGGTCAAACGGAGACGTAGAGGCCAACTCGCTAGGAATGATGACAAATATTACCGCCGAGATGTTTGGTTGGGTTAGGTTAGGTTATATTACGTTATTAATGTATATAAAGGTCCCACGGAGACGTAGAGTTCAACTCGCCAGGAATGTTGTCAAATATTAGCGCCGTGATGATAGGTTGGGTTAGGTTAGGTTATATTACGTTATTGATGTATATAAAGGTCCCACGGAGACGTAGAGGCCAACAAGCCAGGAATGTGGTCAAATATTATCGCCGAGATGTTAGGTTGGGTTAGGTTAGGTTATATTACGTCATTGATGTATATAAAGGTCCCACGGAGACGTAGAGGCCAACTCGCCAGGAATGTTGTCAAATATTACCGCCGAGATGATAGGTTGGGTTAAGTTAGGTTATATTACGTTATTGGTGTATACGAAGGTCAACCGCAAACGTAGAGGCCAACTCGCTAGGAATGATGTCAAATATTACCGCCGAGATATTAGATTGGGTTAGGTTAGGTTATATTACAGTATTGAAGTATATAAAGGTCCCACGGAGACGTAGAGGCCAACAAGCCAGGAATGTGGTCAAATATTACCGCCGAGATGTTAGGTTGGGTTAGGTTAGGTTATATTACGTCATTGATGTATTTAAAGGTCCCACGGAGACGTAGAGGCCAATTCGCCAGGAATGTTGTCAAATATTACCGCCGAGATGATAGGTTGGCAAGGTTACGTTATATTACGTTATTGATGTATATGAAGGTCAAACGGAGACGTAGATGCCAACTCGCTAGGAATGATGTCAAATATTACCGCCGAGATGTTAGATTGGGTTAGGTTAGGTTATATTACGTTATTGATGTATATAAATGTCCCACGGAGACGTAGATGCCAACGCGCCAGGAATGTTTTCAAATATCACCGCCGAGATGTTAGGTTGGGTTAGGTTAGGTTATATTACGTTATAGATGTATATAAAGGTCCCACGGAGACGGAGATGCCAACTCGCCTGGAATGTTGTCAAATATTACCGCCGAGATGTTAGGTTGGGGTAGGTTAGGTTATATTACGTTACTGATGTATATAAAGGTTACACGGAGACGGAGAAGCCAACTCGCCTTGAATGTTGTCAAATATTACCGCCGAGATGTTAGGTTGGGGTAGGTTAGGTTATATTACGTTATTGATTTATATAAAGGTCCCACGGAGACGTAGAGGCCAACTCGACAGGAATGTTGTCAAATGTTACCGCCGAGATGTTAGGTTAGGTTAGGTTAAGTTATATTACGTTATTGATGTATATAAAGGTCCCACGGAGACGGAGAAGCCAACTCGCCTGGAATGTTGTCAAATATTACCGCCGAGATGTTAGGTTGGGGTAGGTTGGGTTATATTACGTTATTGATGTATATAAAGGTCCCACGGAGACGTAGAGGCCAACTCGACAGGAATGTTGTCAAATGTTGCCGCCGAGATGTCAGGTTAGGTTAGGTTAAGTTATATTACGTTATTGATGTATATAAAGGTCCCACGGAGACGGAGAAGCCAACTCGCCAGGAATGTTTTCAAATATTATCGCCGAGATGTTTGGTTGGGTTAGGTTAGTTTATATTACGTTATAGATGTATATAAAGGTCCCACGGAGACGGAGAAGCCAACTCGCCTGGAATGTTGTCAAATATTACCGCCGAGATGTTAGGTTGGGGTAGGTTAGGTTATATTACGTTATTGATGTATATAAATGTCCCACGGAGACGTAGAGGCCAACTCGACAGGAATGGTGTCAAATGTTACCGCCGAGATGTTAGGTAGGGTTAGGTTAAGTTATATTACGTTATTGATGTATATAAAGGTCCCACGGAGACGGAGAAGCCAACTCGCCAGGAATGTTGTCAAATATTACCGCCGAGATGTTAGGTTGGGTTAGTTTAGGTTATATTAAGTTATTGATGTATATAAAGGTCCCACGGAGACGAAGAGGCCAACTCGCCAGGAATGTTATCAAGTATTACCGCCGAGATGATAGGTTGGGTTAAGTTAGGTTATAATACGTTATTGATGTATATGAAGGTCAAACGGAGACGTAGAGGCCAACTGGCCAGGAATGATGTCAAATATTACCGCCGAGATGTTAGATTGGGTTAGGTAAGGTTATATTACGTTATTGATGTATATAAATTTCCCACGGAGACGTAGATGCCAACTCGCCAGGAATGTTTTCAAATATTACCGCCGAGATGTTAGGTTGGGTTAGGTTAGGTTATATTACGTTATAGATGTATATAAAGGTCCCACGGAGACGGAGAAGCCAACTCGCCTGGAATGTTGTTAAATATTACCGCCGAGGTGTTAGGTTGGGGTAGGTTAGGTTATATTACGTTATTGATGTATATAAAGGTCCCACGGAGACGTAGAGGCCAACTCGACAGGAATGCTGTCAAATGTTACCGCCGAGATGTTAGGTTGGGTTAGGTTAAGTTATATTACGTTATTGATGTATATAAAGGTCCCACGGAGACGTGGAGGCCAACTCGCCAGGAATGTTGTCAAATATTACCGCCGAGATGATAGGTTGGGTTAGGTTAGGTTATATTACGTCATTGATGTATATAAAGGTCCCACGGAGACGACGAAGCCAACTCGCCACCAATGTTGTCAGATATTACCGCCGAGAAGTTAGGTTGGGTTAGGTTAGGTTATATTACGTTATTGATGTATATAAAGGTCCCACGGAGACGTAGAGGCCAACTCGCTAGGAATGATGTCAAATATTACCGCCGAGATGTTTGGTTGGGCTAGGTTAGGTTATATTACGTTATTAATGTATATAAAGGTCCCACGGATACGTAGAGTTCAACTCGCCAGGAATGTTGTCAAATATTAGCGCCGTGATGATAGGTTGGGTTAGGTTAGGTTATATTACGTTATTGATGTATATAAAGGTCCCACGGAGACGTAGAGGCCAACAAGCCAGGAATGTGGTCAAATATTATCGCCGAGATGTTAGGTTGGGTTAGGTTAGGTTATATTACGCCATTGATGTATATAAAGGTCCCACGGAGACGTAGAGGCCAACTGGCCAGGAATGATGTCAAATATTACCGCCGAGATGTTAGGTTGGGTTAGGTTAGGTTATATTACGCTATTGATGTATATAGAGGTCCCACGGAGACATAGAGGCCAACAAGCCAGGAATGTGGTCAAATATTATCGCCGAGATGTTAGGTTGGGTTAGGTTAGGTTATATTACGTCATTGATGTATATAAAGGTCCCACGGAAAGGTAGCGGCCAACTCGACAGGAATGTTGTCAAATATTACCGCCGAGATGATAGGTTGGGTTAGGTTACGTTATATTACGTTATTGATGTATATGAAGGTCAAACGGAGACGTAGAGTCCAACTCGCTAGGAATGATGTCAAATATTACCGCCGAGATGTTAGATTGGGTTAGGTTAGGTTATATTACGTTATAGATGTATATAAAGGTCCCACGGTGACGGAGAAGCCAACTCGCCAGGAATGTTGTCAAATATTACCGCCGAGATGTTAGGTTGGGTTAGTTTAGGTTATATTACGTTATTGATGTATATAAAGGTCCCACGGAGACGAAGAGGCCAACTCGCCATTCATGTTTTCAAATATTACCGCCGAGATGTTAGATTGGTTTAGGTTAGGTTATATTACGTTATTGAAGTATATAAAGGTCCCACGTAGACGTAGAGGCCAACAAGCCAGGAATGTCGTCAAATATTACCGCCGAGATGTTAGATTGGGTTAGGTTAGATTATATTACGTTATTGAAGTATCTAAAGGTCCCACGGAGACGTAGAGGCCAACAAGCCAGGAATGTCGTCAAATATTACCGCCGAGATGATAGGTTGGCAAGGTTACGTTATATTACGTTATTGATGTATATGAAGGTCAAACGGAGACGTAGAGGCCAACTCGCTAGGAATGATGTCAAATATTACCGCCGAGATGTTTGGTTGGGTTAGGTTAGGTTATATTACGTTATTAATGTATATAAAGGTCCCACGGAGACGAAGAAGCCAACTCGCCAGGAATGTAGTCAAATATTACCGCCGAGATGTTAGGTTGGGTTAGGTTAGATTATATTACGTTATTGAAGTATCTAAAGGTCCCACGGAGACGTAGAGGCCAACAAGCCAGGAATGTCGTCAAATATTACCGCCGAGATGTTAGATTGGGTTAGGCTAGCTTATACTACGTTATTGATGTATATAAAGGTCCCACGGAGACGTAGAGGCTATCTCGCCAGGAATGATGTCAGATATTACCGCCGAGATGCTAGCTTGGGTTAGGTTAGGTTAGATTACGTTATTGATGTATATGAAGGTCAAACGGAGACGTAGAGGCCAACTCGCTAGGAATGATGTCAAATATTACCGCCGAGATGTTTGGTTGGGTTAGGTTAGGTTATATTACGTTATTAATGTATATAAAGGTCCCACGGAGACGTAGAGTTCAACTCGCCAGGAATGTTGTCAAATATTAGCGCCGTGATGATAGGTTGGGTTAGGTTAGGTTATATTACGTTATTGATGTATATAAAGGTCCCACGGAGACGTAGAGGCCAACAAGCCAGGAATGTGGTCAAATATTATCGCCGAGATGTTAGGTTGGGTTAGGTTAGGTTATATTACGTCATTGATGTATATAAAGGTCCCACGGAGACGTAGAGGCCAACTCGCCAGGAATGTTGTCAAATATTACCGCCGAGATGATAGGTTGGGTTAAGTTAGGTTATATTACGTTATTGGTGTATATGAAGGTCAACCGGAAACGTAGAGGCCAACTCGCTAGGAATGATGTCAAATATTACCGCCGAGATATTAGATTGGGTTAGGTTAGGTTATATTACAGTATTGAAGTATATAAAGGTCCCACGGAGACGTAGAGGCCAACAAGCCAGGAATGTGGTCAAATATTACCGCCGAGATGTTAGGTTGGGTTAGGTTAGGTTATATTACGTCATTGATGTATTTAAAGGTCCCACGGAGACGTAGAGGCCAATTCGCCAGGAATGTTGTCAAATATTACCGCCGAGATGATAGGTTGGCAAGGTTACGTTATATTACGTTATTGATGTATATGAAGGTCAAACGGAGACGTAGATGCCAACTCGCTAGGAATGATGTCAAATATTACCGCCGAGATGTTAGATTGGGTTAGGTTAGGTTATATTACGTTATTGATGTATATAAATGTCCCACGGAGACGTAGATGCCAACGCGCCAGGAATGTTTTCAAATATCACCGCCGAGATGTTAGGTTGGGTTAGGTTAGGTTATATTACGTTATAGATGTATATAAAGGTCCCACGGAGACGGAGATGCCAACTCGCCTGGAATGTTGTCAAATATTACCGCCGAGATGTTAGGTTGGGTAGGTTAGGTTATATTACGTTACTGATGTATATAAAGGTTACACGGAGACGGAGAAGCCAACTCGCCTGGAATGTTGTCAAATATTACCGCCGAGATGTTAGGTTGGGGTAGGTTAGGTTATATTACGTTATTGATTTATATAAAGGTCCCACGGAGACGTAGACGCCAACTCGACAGGAATGTTGTCAAATGTTACCGCCGAGATGTTAGGTTAGGTTAGGTTAAGTTATATTACGTTATTGATGTATATAAAGGTCCCACGGAGACGGAGAAGCCAACTCGCCTGGAATGTTGTCAAATATTACCGCCGAGATGTTAGGTTGGGGTAGGTTAGGTTATATTACGTTATTGATGTATATAAAGGTCCCACGGAGACGTAGAGGCCAACTCGACAGGAATGTTGTCAAATGTTGCCGCCGAGATGTCAGGTTAGGTTAGGTTAAGTTATATTACGTTATTGATGTATATAAAGGTCCCACGGAGACGGAGAAGCCAACTCGCCAGGAATGATTTCAAATATTATCGCCGAGATGTTAGGTTGGGTTAGGTTAGTTTATATTACGTTATAGATGTATATAAAGGTCCCACGGAGACGGAGAAGCCAACTCGCCTGGAATGTTGTCAAATATTACCGCCGAGATGTTAGGTTGGGGTAGGTTAGGTTATATTACGTTATTGATGTATATAAATGTCCCACGGAGACGTAGAGGCCAACTCGACAGGAATGGTGTCAAATGTTACCGCCGAGATGTTAGGTAGGGTTAGGTTAAGTTATATTACGTTATTGATGTATATAAAGGTCCCACGGAGACGGAGAAGCCAACTCGCCAGGAATGTTGTCAAATATTACCGCCGAGATGTTAGGTTGGGTTAGTTTAGGTTATATTAAGTTATTGATGTATATAAAGGTCCCACGGAGACGAAGAGGCCAACTCGCCAGGAATGTTGTCAAGTATTACCGCCGAGATGATAGGTTGGGTTAAGTTAGGTTATAATACGTTATTGATGTATATGAAGGTCAAACGGAGACGTAGAGGCCAACTGGCCAGGAATGATGTCTAATATTACCGCCGAGATGTTAGATTGGGTTAGGTAAGGTTATATTACGTTATTGATGTATATAAATTTCCCACGGAGACGTAGATGCCAACTCGCCAGGAATGTTTTCAAATATTACCGCCGAGATGTTAGGTTGGGTTAGGTTAGGTTATATTACGTTATAGATGTATATAAAGGTCCCACGGAGACGGAGAAGCCAACTCGCCTGGAATGTTGTTAAATATTACCGCCGAGGTGTTAGGTTGGGGTAGGTTAGGTTATATTACGTTATTGATGTATATAAAGGTCCCACGGAGACGTAGAGGCCAACTCGACAGGAATGCTGTCAAATGATACCGCCGAGATGTTAGGTTGGGTTAGGTTAAGTTATATTACGTTATTGATGTATATAAAGGTCCCACGGAGACGTGGAGGCCAACTCGCCAGGAATGTTGTCAAATATTACCGCCGAGATGATAGGTTGGGTTAGGTTAGGTTATATTACGTCATTGATGTATATAAAGGTCCCACGGAGACGACGAAGCCAACTCGCCACCAATGTTGTCAGATATTACCACCGAGAAGTTAGGTTGGGTTAGGTTAGGTTATATTACGTTATTGATGTATATAAAGGTCCCACGGAGACGTAGAGGCCAACTCGCTAGGAATGATGTCAAATATTACCGCCGAGATGTTTGGTTGGGTTAGGTTAGGTTATATTACGTTATTAATGTATATAAAGGTCCCACGGATACGTAGAGTTCAACTCGCCAGGAATGTTGTCAAATATTAGCGCCGTGATGTTAGATTGGTTTAGGTTAGGTTATATTACGTTATTGATGTATATAAAGGTCCCACGGAGACGTAGAGGCCAACAAGCCAGGAATGTGGTCAAATATTATCGCCGAGATGTTAGGTTGGGTTAGGTTAGGTTATATTACGCCATTGATGTATATAAAGGTCCCACGGAGACGTAGAGGCCAACTGGCCAGGAATGATGTCAAATATTACCGCCGAGATGTTAGGTTGGGTTAGGTTAGGTTATATTACGCTATTGATGTATATAGAGGTCCCACGGAGACATAGAGGCCAACAAGCCAGGAATGTGGTCAAATATTATCGCCGAGATGTTAGGTTGGGTTAGGTTAGGTTATATTACGTCATTGATGTATATAAAGGTCCCACGGAGAGGTAGCGGCCAACTCGACAGGAATGTTGTCAAATATTACCGCCGAGATGATAGGTTGGGTTAGGTTACGTTATATTACGTTATTGATGTATATGAAGGTCAAACGGAGACGTAGAGTCCAACTCGCTAGGAATGATGTCAAATATTACCGCCGAGATGTTAGATTGGGTTAGGTTAGGTTATATTACGTTATAGATGTATATAAAGGTCCCACGGTGACGGAGAAGCCAACTCGCCAGGAATGTTGTCAAATATTACCGCCGAGATGTTAGGTTGGGTTAGTTTAGGTTATATTACGTTATTGATGTATATAAAGGTCCCACGGAGACGAAGAGGCCAACTCGCCATTCATGTTTTCAAATATTACCGCCGAGATGTTAGATTGGTTTAGGTTACGTTATATTACGTTATTGAAGTATATAAAGGTCCCACGTAGACGTAGAGGCCAACAAGCCAGGAATGTCGTCAAATATTACCGCCGAGATGTTAGATTGGGTTAGGCTAGCTTATATTATGTTATTGATGTATATAAAGGTCCCACGGCGACGTAGAGTTCAACTCGCCAGGAATGTTGTCAAATATTAGCGCCGTGATGATAGGTTGGGTTAGGTTAGGTTATATTACGTGATTGATGTATATAAAGGTCCCACGGAGACGTAGAGTTCAACTCGCCAGGAATGTTGTCAAATATTAGCGCCGTGATGATAGGTTGGGTTAGGTTAGGTTATATTACGTTATTGATGTATATAAAGGTCCCACGGAGACGTAGAGGCCAACAAGCCAGGAATGTGGTCAAATATTATCGCCGAGATGTTAGGTTGGGTTAGGTTAGGTTATATTACGTCATTGATGTATATAAAGGTCCCACGGAGACGTAGAGGCCAACTCGCCAGGAATGTTGTCAAATATTACCGCCGAGATGATAGGTTGGGTTAAGTTAGGTTATATTACGTTATTGGTGTATATGAAGGTCAACCGGAAACGTAGAGGCCAACTCGCTAGGAATGATGTCAAATATTACCGCCGAGATATTAGATTGGGTTAGGTTAGGTTATATTACAGTATTGAAGTATATAAAGGTCCCACGGAGACGTAGAGGCCAACAAGCCAGGAATGTGGTCAAATATTACAGCCGAGATGTTAGGTTGGGTTAGGTTAGGTTATATTACGTCATTGATGTATTTAAAGGTCCCACGGAGACGTAGAGGCCAATTCGCCAGGAATGTTGTCAAATATTACCGCCGAGATGATAGGTTGGCAAGGTTACGTTATATTACGTTATTGATGTATATGAAGGTCAAACGGAGACGTAGATGCCAACTCGCTAGGAATGATGTCAAATATTACCGCCGAGATGTTAGATTGGGTTAGGTTAGGTTATATTACGTTATTGATGTATATAAAGGTCCCACGGAGACGGAGAAGCCAACTCGCCTGGAATGTTGTTAAATATTACCGCCGAGGTGTTAGGTTGGGGTAGGTTAGGTTATATTACGTTATTGATGTATATAAAGGTCCCACGGAGACGTAGAGGCCAACTCGCCTGGAATGTTGTCAAATGTTACCGCCGAGATGTTAGGTTGGGTTAGGTTAAGTTATATTACGTTATTGATGTATATAAAGGTCCCACGGAGACGTGGAGGCCAACTCGCCAGGAATGTTGTCAAATATTACCGCCGAGATGATAGGTTGGGTTAGGTTAGGTTATATTACGTCATTGATGTATATAAAGGTCCCACGGAGACGACGAAGCCAACTCGCCACCAATGTTGTCAGATATTACCGCCGAGAAGTTAGGTTGGGTTAGGTTAGGTTATATTACGTTATTGATGTATATAAAGGTCCCACGGAGACGTAGAGGCCAACTCGCTAGGAATGATGTCAAATATTACCGCCGAGATGTTTGGTTGGGTTAGGTTAGGTTATATTACGTTATTAATGTATATAAAGGTCCCACGGATACGTAGAGTTCAACTCGCCAGGAATGTTGTCAAATATTAGCGCCGTGATGATAGGTTGGGTTAGGTTAGGTTATATTACGTTATAGATGTATATAAAGGTCCCACGGAGACGTAGAGGCCAACAAGCCAGGAATGTGGTCAAATATTATCGCCGAGATGTTAGGTTGGGTTAGGTTAGGTTATATTACGCCATTGATGTATATAAAGGTCCCACGGAGACGTAGAGGCCAACTGGCCAGGAATGATGTCAAATATTACCGCCGAGATGTTAGGTTGGGTTAGGTTAGGTTATATTACGCTATTGATGTATATAGAGGTCCCACGGAGACATAGAGGCCAACAAGCCAGGAATGTGGTCAAATATTATCGCCGAGATGTTAGGTTGGGTTAGGTTAGGTTATATTACGTCATTGATGTATATAAAGGTCCCACGGAGAGGTAGCGGCCAACTCGACAGGAATGTTGTCAAATATTACCGCCGAGATGATAGGTTGGGTTAGGTTACGTTATATTACGTTATTGATGTATATGAAGGTCAAACGGAGACGTAGAGTCGAACTCGCTAGGAATGATGTCAAATATTACCGCTGAGATGTTAGATTGGGTTAGGTTAGGTTATATTACGTTATAGATGTATATAAAGGTCCCACGGTGACGGAGAAGCCAACTCGCCAGGAATGTTGTCAAATATTACCGCCGAGATGTTAGGTTGGGTTAGTTTAGGTTATATTACGTTATTGATGTATATAAAGGTCCCACGGAGACGAAGAGGCCAACTCGCCATTCATGTTTTCAAATATTACCGCCGAGATGTTAGATTGGTTTAGGTTAGGTTATATTACGTTATTGAAGTATATAAAGGTCCCACGTAGACGTAGAGGCCAACAAGCCAGGAATGTCGTCAAATATTACCGCCGAGATGTTAGATTGGGTTAGGCTAGCTTATATTATGTTATTGATGTATATAAAGGTCCCACGGCGACGTAGAGGCCAACAAGCCAGGAATGTGGTCAAATATTACCGCCGAGATGTTAGATTAGGATAGACTAGCTTATATTATGTTATTGATGTATATAGAGGTCCCGCGGAGACGTAGAGGCCAACAAGCCAGGAATGTGGTTAAATATTACCGCCGAGATGTTAGGTTGGGTTAGGTTAGGTTATATTACGTGATTGATGTATATAAAAGTCCCACGGAGACGTAGAGGCCAACTCGCCAGGAATGTTGTCAAATATTACCGCCGAGATGATAGGTTGGCAAGGTTACGTTATATTACGTTATTGATGTATATGAAGGTCAAACGGAGACGTAGAGGCCAACTCGCTAGGAATGATGTCAAATATTACCGCCGAGATGTTTGGTTGGGTTAGGTTAGGTTATATTACGTTATTAATGTATATAAAGGTCCCACGGAGACGAAGAAGCCAACTCGCCAGGAATGTAGTCAAATATTACCGCCGAGATGTTAGGTTGGGTTAGGTTAGATTATATTACGTTATTGAAGTATCTAAAGGTCCCACGGAGACGTAGAGGCCAACAAGCCAGGAATGTCGTCAAATATTACCGCCGAGATGTTAGATTGGGTTAGGCTAGCTTATACTACGTTATTGATGTATATAAAGGTCCCACGGAGACGTAGAGGCTAACTCGCCAGGAATGATGTCAGATATGACCGCCGAGATGCTAGCTTGGGTTAGGTTAGGTTAGATTACGTTATTGATGTATATGAAGGTCAAACGGAGACGTAGAGGCCAACTCGCTAGGAATGATGTCAAATATTACCGCCGAGATGTTTGGTTGGGTTAGGTTAGGTTATATTACGTTATTAATGTATATAAAGGTCCCACGGAGACGTAGAGTTCAACTCGCCAGGAATGTTGTCAAATATTAGCGCCGTGATGATAGGTTGGGTTAGGTTAGGTTATATTACGTTATTGATGTATATAAAGGTCCCACGGAGACGTAGAGGCCAACAAGCCAGGAATGTGGTCAAATATTACCGCCGAGATGATAGGTTGGGTTAAGTTAGGTTATATTACGTTATTGGTGTATATGAAGGTCAACCGGAAACGTAGAGGCCAACTCGCTAGGAATGATGTCAAATATTACCGCCGAGATATTAGATTGGGTTAGGTTAGGTTATATTACAGTATTGAAGTATATAAAGGTCCCACGGAGACGTAGAGGCCAACAAGCCAGGAATGTGGTCAAATATTACAGCCGAGATGTTAGGTTGGGTTAGGTTAGGTTATATTACGTCATTGATGTATTTAAAGGTCCCACGGAGACGTAGAGGCCAATTCGCCAGGAATGTTGTCAAATATTACCTCCGAGATGATAGGTTGGCAAGGTTACGTTATATTACGTTATTGATGTATATGAAGGTCAAACGGAGACGTAGATGCCAACTCGCTAGGAATGATGTCAAATATTACCGCCGAGATGTTAGATTGGGTTAGGTTAGGTTATATTACGTTATTGATGTATATAAATGTCCCACGGACGTCGTAGATGCCAACGCGCCAGGAATGTTTTCAAATATCACCGCCGAGATGTTAGGTTGGGTTAGGTTAGGTTATATTACGTTATAGATGTATATAAAGGTCCCACGGAGACGGAGATGCCAACTCGCCTGGAATGTTGTCAAATATTACCGCCGAGATGTTAGGTTGGGGTAGGTTAGGTTATATTACGTTACTGATGTATATAAAGGTTACACGGAGACGGAGAAGCCAACTCGCCTGGAATGTTGTCAAATATTACCGCCGAGATGTTAGGTTGGGGTAGGTTAGGTTATATTACGTTATTGATTTATATAAAGGTCCCACGGAGACGTAGAGGCCAACTCGACAGGAATGTTGTCAAATGTTACCGCCGAGATGTTAGGTTAGGTTAGGTTAAGTTATATTACGTTATTGATGTATATAAAGGTCCCACGGAGACGGAGAAGCCAACTCGCCTGGAATGTTGTCAAATATTACCGCCGAGATGTTAGGTTGGGGTAGGTTAGGTTATATTACGTTATTGATGTATATAAAGGTCCCACGGAGACGTAGAGGCCAACTCGACAGGAATGTTGTCAAATGTTGCCGCCGAGATGTCAGGTTAGGTTAGGTTAAGTTATATTACGTTATTGATGTATATAAAGGTCCCACGGAGACGGAGAAGCCAACTCGCCAGGAATGTTTTCAAATATTATCGCCGAGATGTTAGGTTGGGTTAGGTTAGTTTATATTACGTTATAGATGTATATAAAGGTCCCACGGAGACGGAGAAGCCAACTCGCCTGGAATGTTGTCAGATATTACCGCCGAGATGCTAGCTTGGGTTAGGTTAGGTTAGATTACGTTATTGATGTATATGAAGGTCAAACGGAGACGTAGAGGCCAACTCGCTAGGAATGATGTCAAATATTACCGCCGAGATGTTAGATTGGGTTAGGTTAGGTTATATTACGTTATTGATGTATATAAATGTCCCACGGAGACGTAGATGCCAACGCGCCAGGAATGTTTTCAAATATTACCGCCGAGATGTTAGGTTGGGTTAGGTTAGGTTATATTACGTTATTGAAGTATATAAAGGTCCCACGGAGACGTAGAGGCCAACAAGCCAGGAATGTCGTCAAATATTACCGCCGAGATGTTAGATTGGGTTAGGCTAGCTTATATTATGTTATTGATGTATATAAAGGTCCCACGGAGACGTAGAGGCTAACTCGCCAGGAATGATGTCATATATTACCGCCGAGATGTTAGCTTGGGTTAGGTTAGGTTAGATTACGTTATTGATGTATATAAAGGTCCCACGGAGACGTAGAGGCCAACAAGCCAGGAATGTGGTCAAATATTATCGCCGAGATGTTAGGTTGGGTTAGGTTAGGTTATATTACGTCATTGATGTATATGAAGGTCAAACGGAGACGTAGAGGCCAACTCGCTAGGAATGATGTCAAATATTACCGCCGAGATGTTAGATTGGGTTAGGTTAGGTTATATTACGTTATTGATGTATATAAATGTCCCACGGAGACGTAGATGCCAACTCGCCAGGAATGTTTTCAAATATAACCGCCGAGATGTTAGGTTGGGTTAGGTTAGTTTATATTACGTTATAGATGTATATAAAGTTCCCACGGAGACGGAGAAGCCAACTCGCCTGGAATGTTGTCAAATATTACCGCCGAGATGTTAGGTTGGGGTAGGTTAGGTTATATTACGTTATTGATGTATATAAATGTCCCACGGAGACGTAGAGGCCAACTCGACAGGAATGGTGTCAAATGTTACCGCCGAGATGTTAGGTAGGGTTAGGTTAAGGTATATTACGTTATTGATGTATATAAAGGTCCCACGGAGACGGAGAAGCCAACTCGCCAGGAATGTTGTCAAATATTACCGCCGAGATGTTAGGTTGGGTTAGTTTAGGTTATATTAAGTTATTGATGTATATAAAGGTCCCACGGAGACGAAGAGGCCAACTCGCCAGGAATGTTGTCAAGTATTACCGCCGAGATGATAGGTTGGGTTAGGTTAGGTTATAATACGTTATTGATGTATATGAAGGTCAAACGGAGACGTAGAGGCCAACTGGCCAGGAATGATGTCAAATATTACCGCCGAGATGTTAGGTTGGGTTAGGTTAGGTTATATTACGCGATTGATGTATATAGAGGTCCCACGGAGACGTAGAGGCCAACAAGCCAGGAATGTGGTCAAATATTATCGCCGAGATGTTAGCTTGGGTTAGGTTAGGTTAGATTACGTTATTGATGTATATAAAGGTCCCACGGAGACGTAGAGGCCAACAAGCCAGGAATGTGGTCAAATATTATCGCCGAGATGTTAGGTTGGGTTAGGTTAGGTTATATTACGTCATTGATGTATATAAAGGTCCCACGGAGACGTAGAGGCCAAATCGCCAGGAATGTTGTCAAATATTACCGCCGAGATGATAGGTTGGGTTAGGTTACGTTATATTACGTTATTGATGTATATGAAGGTCAAACGGAGACGTAGAGGCCAACTCGCTAGGAATGATGTCAAATATTACCGCCGAGATGTTAGATTGGGTTAGGTTAGGTTATATTACGTTATTGATGTATATAAATGTCCCACGGAGACGTAGATGCCAACGCGCCAGGAATGATGTCAAATATTACCGCCGAGATGTTAGATTGGGTTAGGTTAGGTTATATTACGTTATTGATGTATATAAATGTCCCACGGAGACGTAGATGCCAACGCGCCAGGAATGTTTTCAAATATTACCGCCGAGATGTTAGGTTGGGTTAGGTTAGGTTATATTACGTTATTGAAGTATATCAAGGTTCCACGGAGACGTAGAGGCCAACAAGCCAGGAATGTCGTCAAATATTACCGCCGAGATGTTAGATTGGGTTAGGCTAGCTTATATTATGTTATTGATGTATATAAAGGTCCCACGGAGACGTAGAGGCTAACTCGCCAGGAATGATGTCAAATATTACCGCCGAGATGTTAGCTTGGGTTAGGTTAGGTTAGATTACGTTATTGATGTATATAAAGGTCCCACGGAGACGTAGAGGCCAACAAGCCAGGAATGTGGTCAAATATTATCGCCGAGATGTTAGGTTGGGTTAGGTTAGGTTATATTACGTCATTGATGTATATAAAGGTCCCACGGAGACGTAGAGGCCAACTCGCCAGGAATGTTGTCAAATATTACCGCCGAGATGATAGGTTGGGTTAGGTTACGTTATATTACGTTATTGATGTATATGAAGGTCAAACGGAGACGTAGAGGCCAACTCGCTAGGAATGATGTCAAATATTACCGCCGAGATGTTAGATTGGGTTAGGTTAGGTTATATTACGTTATTGATGTATATAAATGTCCCACGGAGACGGAGAAGCCAACTCGCCAGGAATGTTGTCAAATATTACCGCCGAGATGTTAGGTTGGGTTAGTTTAGGTTATATTAAGTTATTGATGTATATAAAGGTCCCACGGAGACGAAGAGGCCAACTCGCCAGGAATGTTGTCAAGTATTACCGCCGAGATGATAGGTTGGGTTAGGTTAGGTTATAATACGTTATTGATGTATATGAAGGTCAAACGGAGACGTAGAGGCCAACTGGCCAGGAATGATGTCAAATATTACCGCCGAGATGTTAGGTTGGGTTAGGTTAGGTTATATTACGCGATTGATGTATATAGAGGTCCCACGGAGACGTAGAGGCCAACAAGCCAGGAATGTGGTCAAATATTATCGCCGAGATGTTAGGTTGGGTTAGGTTAGGTTATATTACGTCATTGATGTATATAAAGGTCCCACGGAGACGTAGAGGCCAACTCGACAGGAATGTTGTCAAATGTTGCCGCCGAGATGTTAGGTTAGGTTAGGTTAAGTTATATTACGTTATTGATGTATATAAAGGTCCCACGGAGACGGAGAAGCCAACTCGCCCGGAATGTTTTCAAATATTACCGCCGAGATGTTAGGTTGGGTTAGGTTAGTTTATATTACGTTATAGATGTATATAAAGGTCCCACGGAGACGGAGAAGCCAACTCGCCTGGAATGTTGTCAAATATTACCGCCGAGATGTTAGGTTGGGGTAGGTTAGGTTATATTACGTTATTGATGTATATAAATGTCCCACGGAGACGTAGAGGCCAACTCGACAGGAATGGTGTCAAATGTTACCGCCGAGATGTTAGGTAGGGTTAGGTTAAGGTATATTACGTTATTGATGTATATAAAGGTCCCACGGAGACGGAGAAGCCAACTCGCCAGGAATGTTGTCAAATATTACCGCCGAGATGTTAGGTTGGGTTAGTTTAGGTTATATTAAGTTATTGATGTATATAAAGGTCCCACGGAGACGAAGAGGCCAACTCGCCAGGAATGTTGTCAAGTATTACCGCCGAGATGATAGGTTGGGTTAGGTTAGGTTATAATACGTTATTGATGTATATGAAGGTCAAACGGAGACGTAGAGGCCAACTGGCCAGGAATGATGTCAAATATTACCGCCGAGATGTTAGGTTGGGTTAGGTTAGGTTATATTACGCGATTGATGTATATAGAGGTCCCACGGAGACGTAGAGGCCAACAAGCCAGGAATGTGGTCAAATATTATCGCCGAGATGTTAGGTTGGGTTAGTTTAGGTTATATTAAGTTATTGATGTATATAAAGGTCCCACGGAGACGAAGAGGCCAACTCGCCAGGAATGTTGTCAAGTATTACCGCCGAGATGATAGGTTGGGTTAGGTTAGGTTATAATACGTTATTGATGTATATGAAGGTCAAACGGAGACGTAGAGGCCAACTGGCCAGGAATGATGTCAAATATTACCGCCGAGATGTTAGGTTGGGTTAGGTTAGGTTATATTACGCGATTGATGTATATAGAGGTCCCACGGAGACGTAGAGGCCAACAAGCCAGGAATGTGGTCAAATATTATCGCCGAGATGTTAGGTTGGGTTAGGTTAGGTTATATTACGTTATTAATGTATATAAAGGTCCCACGGATACGTAGAGTTCAACTCGCCAGGAATGTTGTCAAATATTAGCGCCGTGATGATAGGTTGGGTTAGGTTAGGTTATATTACGTTATTGATGTATATAAAGGTCCCACGGAGACGTAGAGGCCAACAAGCCAGGAATGTGGTCAAATATTATCGCCGAGATGTTAGGTTGGGTTAGGTTAGGTTATATTACGCCATTGATGTATATAAAGGTCCCACGGAGACGTAGAGGCCAACTGGCCAGGAATGATGTCAAATATTACCGCCGAGATGTTAGGTTGGGTTAGGTTAGGTTATATTACGCTATTGATGTATATAGAGGTCCCACGGAGACATAGAGGCCAACAAGCCAGGAATGTGGTCAAATATTATCGCCGAGATGTTAGGTTGGGTTAGGTTAGGTTATATTACGTCATTGATGTATATAAAGGTCCCACGGAGAGGTAGAGGCCAACTCGACAGGAATGTTGTCAAATATTACCGCCGAGATGATAGGTTGGGTTAGGTTACGTTATATTACGTTATTGATGTATATGAAGGTCAAACGGAGACGTAGAGTCCAACTCGCTAGGAATGATGTCAAATATTACCGCCGAGATGTTAGATTGGGTTAGGTTAGGTTATATTACGTTATAGATGTATATAAAGGTCCCACGGTGACGGAGAAGCCAACTCGCCAGGAATGTTGTCAAATATTACCGCCGAGATGTTAGGTTGGGTTAGGTTAGGTTATATTACGTTATTAATGTATATAAAGGTCCCACGGATACGTAGAGTTCAACTCGCCAGGAATGTTGTCAAATATTAGCGCCGTGATGATAGGTTGGGTTAGGTTAGGTTATATTACGTTATTGATGTATATAAAGGTCCCACGGAGACGTAGAGGCCAACAAGCCAGGAATGTGGTCAAATATTATCGCCGAGATGTTAGGTTGGGTTAGGTTAGGTTATATTACGCCATTGATGTATATAAAGGTCCCACGGAGACGTAGAGGCCAACTGGCCAGGAATGATGTCAAATATTACCGCCGAGATGTTAGGTTGGGTTAGGTTAGGTTATATTACGCTATTGATGTATATAGAGGTCCCACGGAGACATAGAGGCCAACAAGCCAGGAATGTGGTCAAATATTATCGCCGAGATGTTAGGTTGGGTTAGTTTAGGTTATATTACGTTATTGATGTATATAAAGGTCCCACGGAGATGAAGAGGCCAACTCGCCATTCATGTTTTCAAATATTACCGCCGAGATGTTAGATTGGTTTAGGTTAGGTTATATTACGTTATTGAAGTATATAAAGGTCCCACGTAGACGTAGAGGCCAACAAGCCAGGAATGTCGTCAAATATTACCGCCGAGATGTTAGATTGGGTCAGGCTAGCTTATATTATGTTATTGATGTATATAAAGGTCCCACGGCGACGTAGAGGCCAACAAGCCAGGAATGTGGTCAAATATTACCGCCGAGATGTTAGATTAGGATAGACTAGCTTATATTTTGTTATTGATGTATATAGAGGTCCCGCGGAGACGTAGAGGCCAACAAGCCAGGAATGTGGTTAAATATTACCGCCGAGATGTTAGGTTGGGTTAGGTTAGGTTATATTACGTGATTGATGTATATAAAGGTCCCACGGAGACGTAGAGGCCAACTCGCCAGGAATGTTGTCAAATATTACCGCCGAGATGATAGGTTGGCAAGGTTACGTTATATTACGTTATTGATGTATATGAAGGTCAAACGGAGACGTAGAGGCCAACTCGCTAGGAATGATGTCAAATATTACCGCCGAGATGTTTGGTTGGGTTAGGTTAGGTTATATTACGTTATTAATGTATATAAAGGTCCCACGGAGACGAAGAAGCCAACTCGCCAGGAATGTAGTCAAATATTACCGCCGAGATGTTAGGTTGGGTTAGGTTAGATTATATTACGTTATTGAAGTATCTAAAGGTCCCACGGAGACGTAGAGGCCAACAAGCCAGGAATGTCGTCAAATATTACCGCCGAGATGTTAGATTGGGTTAGGCTAGCTTATACTACGTTATTGATGTATATAAAGGTCCCACGGAGACGTAGAGGCTAACTCGCCAGGAATGATGTCAGATATTACCGCCGAGATGCTAGCTTGGGTTAGGTTAGGTTAGATTACGTTATTGATGTATATGAAGGTCAAACGGAGACGTAGAGGCCAACTCGCTAGGAATGATGTCAAATATTACCGCCGAGATGTTAGATTGGGGTAGGTTAGGTTATATTACGTTATTGATGTATATAAAGGTCCCACGGAGACGTAGAGGCCAACAAGCCAGGAATGTCGTCAAATATTACCGCCGAGATGTTAGATTGGGTTAGGCTAGCTTATATTATGTTATTGATGTATATAAAGGTCCCACGGAGACGTAGAGGCTAACTCGCCAGGAATGATGTCAAATATTACCGCCGAGATGTTAGCTTGGGTTAGGTTAGGTTAGATTACGTTATTGATGTATATAAAGGTCCCACGGAGACGTAGAGGCCAACAAGCCAGGAATGTGGTCAAATATTATCGCCGAGATGTTAGGTTGGGTTAGGTTAGGTTATATTACGTCATTGATGTATATAAAGGTCCCACGGAGACGTAGAGGCCAACTCGCCAGGAATGTTGTCAAATATTACCGCCGAGATGATAGGTTGGGTTAGGTTACGTTATATTACGTTATTGATGTATATGAAGGTCAAACGGAGACGTAGAGGCCAACTCGCTAGGAATGATGTCAAATATTACCGCCGAGATGTTAGATTGGGTTAGGTTAGGTTATATTACGTTATTGATGTATATAAATGTCCCACGGAGACGTAGATGCCAACTCGCCAGGAATGTTTTCAAATATAACCGCCGAGATGTTAGGTTGGGTTAGGTTAGTTTATATTACGTTATAGATGTATATAAAGGTCCCACGGAGACGGAGAAGCCAACTCGCCTGGAATGTTGTCAAATATTACCGCCGAGATGTTAGGTTGGGGTAGGTTAGGTTATATTACGTTATTGATGTATATAAAGGTCCCACGGAGACGTAGAGGCCAACTCGACAGGAATGTTGTCAAATGTTACCGCCGAGATGTTAGGTTAGGTTAGGTTAAGTTATATTACGTTATTGATGTATATAAAGGTCCCACGGAGACGGAGAAGCCAACTCGCCTGGAATGTTGTCAAATATTACCGCCGAGATGTTAGGTTGGGGTAGGTTAGGTTATATTACGTTATTGATGTATATAAAGGTCCCACGGAGACGTAGAGGCCAACTCGACAGGAATGTTGTCAAATGTTGCCGCCGAGATGTTAGGTTAGGTTAGGTTAAGTTATATTACGTTATTGATGTATATAAAGGTCCCACGGAGACGGAGAAGCCAACTCGCCCGGAATGTTTTCAAATATTACCGCCGAGATGTTAGGTTGGGTTAGGTTAGTTTATATTACGTTATAGATGTATATAAAGGTCCCACGGAGACGGAGAAGCCAACTCGCCTGGAATGTTGTCAAATATTACCGCCGAGATGTTAGGTTGGGGTAGGTTAGGTTATATTACGTTATTGATGTATATAAATGTCCCACGGAGACGTAGAGGCCAACTCGACAGGAATGGTGTCAAATGTTACCGCCGAGATGTTAGGTAGGGTTAGGTTAAGGTATATTACGTTATTGATGTATATAAAGGTCCCACGGAGACGGAGAAGCCAACTCGCCAGGAATGTTGTCAAATATTACCGCCGAGATGTTAGGTTGGGTTAGTTTAGGTTATATTAAGTTATTGATGTATATAAAGGTCCCACGGAGACGAAGAGGCCAACTCGCCAGGAATGTTGTCAAGTATTACCGCCGAGATGATAGGTTGGGTTAGGTTAGGTTATAATACGTTATTGATGTATATGAAGGTCAAACGGAGACGTAGAGGCCAACTGGCCAGGAATGATGTCAAATATTACCGCCGAGATGTTAGGTTGGGTTAGGTTAGGTTATATTACGCGATTGATGTATATAGAGGTCCCACGGAGACGTAGAGGCCAACAAGCCAGGAATGTGGTCAAATATTATCGCCGAGATGTTAGGTTGGGTTAGGTTAGGTTATATTACGTCATTGATGTATATAAAGGTCCCACGGAGACGTAGAGGCCAACTGGCCAGGAATGATGTCAAATATTACCGCCGAGATGTTAGATTGGGTTAGGTAAGGTTATATTACGTTATTGATGTATATAAATTTCCCACGGAGACGTAGATGCCAACTCGCCAGGAATGTTTTCAAATATTACCGCCGAGGTGTTAGGTTGGGGTAGGTTAGGTTATATTACGTTATTGATGTATATAAAGGTCCCACGGAGACGTAGAGGCCAACTCGACAGGAATGCTGTCAAATGTTACCGCCGAGATGTTAGGTTGGGTTAGGTTAAGTTATATTACGTTATTGATGTATATAAAGGTCCCACGGAGACGTGGAGGCCAACTCGCCAGGAACGTTGTCAAATATTACCGCCGAGATGATAGGTTGGGTTAGGTTAGGTTATATTACGTCATTGATGTATATAAAGGTCCCACGGGGACGACGAAGCCAACTCGCCACCAATGTTGTCAGATATTACCGCCGAGAAGTTAGGTTGGGTTAGGTTAGGTTATATTACGTTATTGATGTATATAAAGGTCCCACGGAGACGTAGAGGCCAACTCGCTAGGAATGATGTCAAATATTACCGCCGAGATGTTTGGTTGGGTTAGGTTAGGTTATATTACGTTATTAATGTATATAAAGGTCCCACGGATACGTAGAGTTCAACTCGCCAGGAATGTTGTCAAATATTAGCGCCGTGATGATAGGTTGGGTTAGGTTAGGTTATATTACGTTATTGATGTATATAAAGGTCCCACGGAGACGTAGAGGCCAACAAGCCAGGAATGTGGTCAAATATTATCGCCAAGATGTTAGGTTGGGTTAGGTTAGGTTATATTACGCCATTGATGTATATAAAGGTCCCACGGAGACGTAGAGGCCAACTGGCCAGGAATGATGTCAAATATTACCGCCGAGATGTTAGGTTGGGTTAGGTTAGGTTATATTACGCTATTGATGTATATAGAGGTCCCACGGAGACATAGAGGCCAACAAGCCAGGAATGTGGTCAAATATTATCGCCGAGATGTTAGGTTGGGTTAGGTTAGGTTATATTACGTCATTGATGTATATAAAGGTCCCACGGAGAGGTAGAGGCCAACTCGACAGGAATGTTGTCAAATATTACCGCCGAGATGATAGGTTGGGTTAGGTTACGTTATATTACGTTATTGATGTATATGAAGGTCAAACGGAGACGTAGAGTCCAACTCGCTAGGAATGATGTCAAATATTACCGCCGAGATGTTAGATTGGGTTAGGTTAGGTTATATTACGTTATAGATGTATATAAAGGTCCCACGGTGACGTAGAAGCCAACTCGCCAGGAATGTTGTCAAATATTACCGCCGAGATGTTAGGTTGGGTTAGTTTAGGTTATATTACGTTATTGATGTATATAAAGGTCCCACGGAGATGAAGAGGCCAACTCGCCATTCATGTTTTCAAATATTACCGCCGAGATGTTAGATTGGTTTAGGTTAGGTTATATTACGTTATTGAAGTATATAAAGGTCCCACGTAGACGTAGAGGCCAACAAGCCAGGAATGTCGTCAAATATTACCGCCGAGATGTTAGATTGGGTTAGGCTAGCTTATATTATGTTATTGATGTATATAAAGGTCCCACGGCGACGTAGAGGCCAACAAGCCAGGAATGTGGTCAAATATTACCGCCGAGATGTTAGATTAGGATAGACTAGCTTATATTTTGTTATTGATGTATATAGAGGTCCCGCGGAGACGTAGAGGCCAACAAGCCAGGAATGTGGTTAAATATTACCGCCGAGATGTTAGGTTGGGTTAGGTTAGGTTATATTACGTGATTGATGTATATAAAGGTCCCACGGAGACGTAGAGGCCAACTCGCCAGGAATGTTGTCAAATATTACCGCCGAGATGATAGGTTGGCAAGGTTACGTTATATTACGTTATTGATGTATATGAAGGTCAAACGGAGACGTAGAGGCCAACTCGCTAGGAATGATGTCAAATATTACCGCCGAGATGTTTGGTTGGGTTAGGTTAGGTTATATTACGTTATTAATGTATATAAAGGTCCCACGGAGACGAAGAAGCCAACTCGCCAGGAATGTAGTCAAATATTACCGCCGAGATGTTAGATTGGGTTAGGCTAGCTTATACTACGTTATTGATGTATATAAAGGTCCCACGGAGACGTAGAGGCTAACTCGCCAGGAATGATGTCAGATATTACCGCCGAGATGCTAGCTTGGGTTAGGTTAGGTTAGATTACGTTATTGATGTATATGAAGGTCAAACGGAGACGTAGAGGCCAACTCGCTAGGAATGATGTCAAATATTACCGCCGAGATGTTAGATTGGGTTAGGTTAGGTTATATTACGTTATTGATGTATATAAATGTCCCACGGAGACGTAGATGCCAACGCGCCAGGAATGTTTTCAAATATTACCGCCGAGATGTTAGGTTGGGTTAGGTTAGGTTATATTACGTTATTGAAGTATATAAAGGTCCCACGGAGACGTAGAGGCCAACAAGCCAGGAATGTCGTCAAATATTACCGCCGAGATGTTAGATTGGGTTAGGCTAGCTTATATTATGTTATTGATGTATATAAAGGTCCCACGGAGACGTAGAGGCTAACTCGCCAGGAATGATGTCAAATATTACCGCCGAGATGTTAGCTTGGGTTAGGTTAGGTTAGATTACGTTATTGATGTATATAAAGGTCCCACGGAGACGTAGAGGCCAACAAGCCAGGAATGTGGTCAAATATTATCGCCGAGATGTTAGGTTGGGTTAGGTTAGGTTATATTACGTCATTGATGTATATAAAGGTCCCACGGAGACGTAGAGGCCAACTCGCCAGGAATGTTGTCAAATATTACCGCCGAGATGATAGGTTGGGTTAGGTTACGTTATATTACGTTATTGATGTATATGAAGGTCAAACGGAGACGTAGAAGCCAACTCGCTAGGAATGATGTCAAATATTACCGCCGAGATGTTAGATTGGGTTAGGTTAGGTTATATTACGTTATTGATGTATATAAATGTCCCACGGAGACGTAGATGCCAACTCGCCAGGAATGTTTTCAAATATAACCGCCGAGATGTTAGGTTGGGTTAGGTTAGTTTATATTACGTTATAGATGTATATAAAGGTCCCACGGAGACGGAGAAGCCAACTCGCCTGGAATGTTGTCAAATATTACCGCCGAGATGTTAGGTTGGGGTAGGTTAGGTTATATTACGTTATTGATGTATATAAAGGTCCCACGGAGACGTAGAGGCCAACTCGACAGGAATGTTGTCAAATGTTACCGCCGAGATGTTAGGTTAGGTTAGGTTAAGTTATATTACGTTATTGATGTATATAAAGGTCCCACGGAGACGGAGAAGCCAACTCGCCTGGAATGTTGTCAAATATTACCGCCGAGATGTTAGGTTGGGGTAGGTTAGGTTATATTACGTTATTGATGTATATAAAGGTCCCACGGAGACGTAGAGGCCAACTCGACAGGAATGTTGTCAAATGTTGCCGCCGAGATGTTAGGTTAGGTTAGGTTAAGTTATATTACGTTATTGATGTATATAAAGGTCCCACGGAGACGGAGAAGCCAACTCGCCCGGAATGTTTTCAAATATTACCGCCGAGATGTTAGGTTGGGTTAGGTTAGTTTATATTACGTTATAGATGTATATAAAGGTCCCACGGAGACGGAGAAGCCAACTCGCCTGGAATGTTGTCAAATATTACCGCCGAGATGTTAGGTTGGGGTAGGTTAGGTTATATTACGTTATTGATGTATATAAATGTCCCACGGAGACGTAGAGGCCAACTCGACAGGAATGGTGTCAAATGTTACCGCCGAGATGTTAGGTAGGGTTAGGTTAAGGTATATTACGTTATTGATGTATATAAAGGTCCCACGGAGACGGAGAAGCCAACTCGCCAGGAATGTTGTCAAATATTACCGCCGAGATGTTAGGTTGGGTTAGTTTAGGTTATATTAAGTTATTGATGTATATAAAGGTCCCACGGAGACGAAGAGGCCAACTCGCCAGGAATGTTGTCAAGTATTACCGCCGAGATGATAGGTTGGGTTAGGTTAGGTTATAATACGTTATTGATGTATATGAAGGTCAAACGGAGACGTAGAGGCCAACTGGCCAGGAATGATGTCAAATATTACCGCCGAGATGTTAGGTTGGGTTAGGTTAGGTTATATTACGCGATTGATGTATATAGAGGTCCCACGGAGACGTAGAGGCCAACAAGCCAGGAATGTGGTCAAATATTATCGCCGAGATGTTAGGTTGGGTTAGTTTAGGTTATATTAAGTTATTGATGTATATAAAGGTCCCACGGAGACGAAGAGGCCAACTCGCCAGGAATGTTGTCAAGTATTACCGCCGAGATGATAGGTTGGGTTAGGTTAGGTTATAATACGTTATTGATGTATATGAAGGTCAAACGGAGACGTAGAGGCCAACTGGCCAGGAATGATGTCAAATATTACCGCCGAGATGTTAGGTTGGGTTAGGTTAGGTTATATTACGCGATTGATGTATATAGAGGTCCCACGGAGACGTAGAGGCCAACAAGCCAGGAATGTGGTCAAATATTATCGCCGAGATGTTAGGTTGGGTTAGGTTAGGTTATATTACGTCATTGATGTATATAAAGGTCCCACGGAGACGTAGAGGCCAACTGGCCAGGAATGATGTCAAATATTACCGCCGAGATGTTAGGTTGGGTTAGGTTAGGTTATATTACGCTATTGATGTATATAGAGGTCCCACGGAGACATAGAGGCCAACAAGCCAGGAATGTGGTCAAATATTATCGCCGAGATGTTAGGTTGGGTTAGGTTAGGTTATATTACGTCATTGATGTATATAAAGGTCCCACGGAGAGGTAGAGGCCAATTCGACAGGAATGTTGTCAAATATTACCGCCGAGATGATAGGTTGGGTTAGGTTACGTTATATTACGTTATTGATGTATATGAAGGTCAAACGGAGACGTAGAGTCCAACTCGCTAGGAATGATGTCAAATATTACCGCCGAGATGTTAGATTGGGTTAGGTTAGGTTATATTACGTTATAGATGTATATAAAGGTCCCACGGTGACGGAGAAGCCAACTCGCCAGGAATGTTGTCAAATATTACCGCCGAGATGTTAGGTTGGGTTAGTTTAGGTTATATTACGTTATTGATGTATATAAAGGTCCCACGGAGACGAAGAGGCCAACTCGCCATTCATGTTTTCAAATATTACCGCCGAGATGTTAGATTGGTTTAGGTTAGGTTATATTACGTTATTGAAGTATATAAAGGTCCCACGTAGACGTAGAGGCCAACAAGCCAGGAATGTCGTCAAATATTACCGCCGAGATGTTAGATTGGGTTAGGCTAGCTTATATTATGTTATTGATGTATATAAAGGTCCCACGGCGACGTAGAGGCCAACAAGCCAGGAATGTGGTCAAATATTACCGCCGAGATGTTAGATTAGGATAGACTAGCTTATATTTTGTTATTGATGTATATAGAGGTCCCGCGGAGACGTAGAGGCCAACAAGCCAGGAATGTGGTTAAATATTACCGCCGAGATGTTAGGTTGGGTTAGGTTAGGTTATATTACGTGATTGATGTATATAAAGGTCCCACGGAGACGTAGAGGCCAACTCGCCAGGAATGTTGTCAAATATTACCGCCGAGATGATAGGTTGGCAAGGTTACGTTATATTACGTTATTGATGTATATGAAGGTCAAACGGAGACGTAGAGGCCAACTCGCTAGGAATGATGTCAAATATTACCGCCGAGATGTTTGGTTGGGTTAGGTTAGGTTATATTACGTTATTAATGTATATAAAGGTCCCACGGAGACGAAGAAGCCAACTCGCCAGGAATGTAGTCAAATATTACCGCCGAGATGTTAGGTTGGGTTAGGTTAGATTATATTACGTTATTGAAGTATCTAAAGGTCCCACGGAGACGTAGAGGCCAACAAGCCAGGAATGTCGTCAAATATTACCGCCGAGATGTTAGATTGGGTTAGGCTAGCTTATACTACGTTATTGATGTATATAAAGGTCCCACGGAGACGTAGAGGCTAACTCGCCAGGAATGATGTCAGATATTACCGCCGAGATGCTAGCTTGGGTTAGGTTAGGTTAGATTACGTTATTGATGTATATGAAGGTCAAACGGAGACGTAGAGGCCAACTCGCTAGGAATGATGTCAAATATTACCGCCGAGATGTTAGATTGGGTTAGGTTAGGTTATATTACGTTATTGATGTATATAAATGTCCCACGGAGACGTAGATGCCAACGCGCCAGGAATGTTTTCAAATATTACCGCCGAGATGTTAGATTGGGTTAGGCTAGCTTATATTATGTTATTGATGTATATAAAGGTCCCACGGAGACGTAGAGGCTAACTCGCCAGGAATGATGTCAAATATTACCGCCGAGATGTTAGCTTGGGTTAGGTTAGGTTAGATTACGTTATTGATGTATATAAAGGTCCCACGGAGACGTAGAGGCCAACAAGCCAGGAATGTGGTCAAATATTATCGCCGAGATGTTAGGTTGGGTTAGGTTGGGTTATATTACGTCATTGATGTATATAAAGGTCCCACGGAGACGTAGAGGCCAACTCGCCAGGAATGTTGTCAAATATTACCGCCGAGATGATAGGTTGGGTTAGGTTACGTTATATTACGTTATTGATGTATATGAAGGTCAAACGGAGACGTAGAGGCCAACTCGCTAGGAATGATGTCAAATATTACCGCCGAGATGTTAGATTGGGTTAGGTTAGGTTATATTACGTTATTGATGTATATAAATGTCCCACGGAGACGTAGATGCCAACTCGCCAGGAATGTTTTCAAATATAACCGCCGAGATGTTAGGTTGGGTTAGGTTAGTTTATATTACGTTATAGATGTATATAAAGGTCCCACGGAGACGGAGAAGCCAACTCGCCTGGAATGTTGTCAAATATTACCGCCGAGATGTTAGGTTGGGGTAGGTTAGGTTATATTACGTTATTGATGTATATAAAGGTCCCACGGAGACGTAGAGGCCAACTCGACAGGAATGTTGTCAAATGTTACCGCCGAGATGTTAGGTTAGGTTAGGTTAAGTTATATTACGTTATTGATGTATATAAAGGTCCCACGGAGACGGAGAAGCCAACTCGCCTGGAATGTTGTCAAATATTACCGCCGAGATGTTAGGTTGGGGTAGGTTAGGTTATATTACGTTATTGATGTATATAAAGGTCCCACGGAGACGTAGAGGCCAACTCGACAGGAATGTTGTCAAATGTTGCCGCCGAGATGTTAGGTTAGGTTAGGTTAAGTTATATTACGTTATTGATGTATATAAAGGTCCCACGGAGACGGAGAAGCCAACTCGCCCGGAATGTTTTCAAATATTACCGCCGAGATGTTAGGTTGGGTTAGGTTAGTTTATATTACGTTATAGATGTATATAAAGGTCCCACGGAGACGGAGAAGCCAACTCGCCTGGAATGTTGTCAAATATTACCGCCGAGATGTTAGGTTGGGGTAGGTTAGGTTATATTACGTTATTGATGTATATAAATGTCCCACGGAGACGTAGAGGCCAACTCGACAGGAATGGTGTCAAATGTTACCGCCGAGATGTTAGGTAGGGTTAGGTTAAGGTATATTACGTTATTGATGTATATAAAGGTCCCACGGAGACGGAGAAGCCAACTCGCCAGGAATGTTGTCAAATATTACCGCCGAGATGTTAGGTCGGGTTAGTTTAGGTTATATTAAGTTATTGATGTATATAAAGGTCCCACGGAGACGAAGAGGCCAACTCGCCAGGAATGTTGTCAAGTATTACCGCCGAGATGATAGGTTGGGTTAGGTTAGGTTATAATACGTTATTGATGTATATGAAGTTCAAACGGAGACGTAGAGGCCAACTGGCCAGGAATGATGTCAAATATTACCGCCGAGATGTTAGGTTGGGTTAGGTTATGTTATATTACGCGATTGATGTATATAGAGGTCCCACGGAGACGTAGAGGCCAACAAGCCAGGAATGTGGTCAAATATTATCGCCGAGATGTTAGGTTGGGTTAGTTTAGGTTATATTAAGTTATTGATGTATATAAAGGCCCCACGGAGACGAAGAGGCCAACTCGCCAGGAATGTTGTCAAGTATTACCGCCGAGATGATAGGTTGGGTTAGGTTAGGTTATAATACGTTATTGATGTATATGAAGGTCAAACGGAGACGTAGAGGCCAACTCGCTAGGAATGATGTCAAATATTACCGCCGAGATGTTAGATTGGGTTAGGTTAGGTTATATTACGTTATTGATGTATATAAATGTCCCACGGAGACGTAGATGCCAACGCGCCAGGAATGTTTTCAAATATTACCGCCGAGATGTTAGATTGGGTTAGGCTAGCTTATATTATGTTATTGATGTATATAAAGGTCCCACGGAGACGTAGAGGCTAACTCGCCAGGAATGATGTCAAATATTACCGCCGAGATGTTAGCTTGGGTTAGGTTAGGTTAGATTACGTTATTGATGTATATAAAGGTCCCACGGAGACGTAGAGGCCAACAAGCCAGGAATGTGGTCAAATATTATCGCCGAGATGTTAGGTTGGGTTAGGTTAGGTTATATTACGTCATTGATGTATATAAAGGTCCCACGGAGACGTAGAGGCCAACTCGTCAGGAATGTTGTCAAATATTACCGCCGAGATGATAGGTTGGGTTAGGTTACGTTATATTACGTTATTGATGTATATGAAGGTCAAACGGAGACGTAGAGGCCAACTCGCTAGGAATGATGTCAAATATTACCGCCGAGATGTTAGATTGGGTTAGGTTAGGTTATATTACGTTATTGATATATATAAATGTCCCACGGAGACGTAGATGCCAACTCGCCAGGAATGTTTTCAAATATAACCGCCGAGATGTTAGGTTGGGTTAGGTTAGTTTATATTACGTTATAGATGTATATAAAGGTCCCACGGAGACGGAGAAGCCAACTCGCCTGGAATGTTGTCAAATATTACCGCCGAGATGTTAGGTTGGGGTAGGTTAGGTTATATTACGTTATTGATGTATATAAAGGTCCCACGGAGACGTAGAGGCCAACTCGACAGGAATGTTGTCAAATGTTACCGCCGAGATGTTAGGTTAGGTTAGGTTAAGTTATATTACGTTATTGATGTATATAAAGGTCCCACGGAGACGGAGAAGCCAACTCGCCTGGAATGTTGTCAAATATTACCGCCGAGATGTTAGGTTGGGGTAGGTTAGGTTATATTACGTTATTGATGTATATAAAGGTCCCACGGAGACGTAGAGGCCAACTCGACAGGAATGTTGTCAAATGTTGCCGCCGAGATGTTAGGTTAGGTTAGGTTAAGTTATATTACGTTATTGATGTATATAAAGGTCCCACGGAGACGGAGAAGCCAACTCGCCCGGAATGTTTTCAAATATTACCGCCGAGATGTTAGGTTGGGTTAGGTTAGTTTATATTACGTTATAGATGTATATAAAGGTCCCACGGAGACGGAGAAGCCAACTCGCCTGGAATGTTGTCAAATATTACCGCCGAGATGTTAGGTTGGGGTAGGTTAGGTTATATTACGTTATTGATGTATATAAATGTCCCACGGAGACGTAGAGGCCAACTCGACAGGAATGGTGTCAAATGTTACCGCCGAGATGTTAGGTAGGGTTAGGTTAAGGTATATTACGTTATTGATGTATATAAAGGTCCCACGGAGACGGAGAAGCCAACTCGCCAGGAATGTTGTCAAATATTACCGCCGAGATGTTAGGTTGGGTTAGTTTAGGTTATATTAAGTTATTGATGTATATAAAGGTCCCACGGAGACGAAGAGGCCAACTCGCCAGGAATGTTGTCAAGTATTACCGCCGAGATGATAGGTTGGGTTAGGTTAGGTTATAATACGTTATTGATGTATATGAAGGTCAAACGGAGACGTAGAGGCCAACTGGCCAGGAATGATGTCAAATATTACCGCCGAGATGTTAGGTTGGGTTAGGTTATGTTATATTACGCGATTGATGTATATAGAGGTCCCACGGAGACGTAGAGGCCAAAAAGCCAGGAATGTGGTCAAATATTATCGCCGAGATGTTAGGTTGGGTTAGTTTAGGTTATATTAAGTTATTGATGTATATAAAGGCCCCACGGAGACGAAGAGGCCAACTCGCCAGGAATGTTGTCAAGTATTACCGCCGAGATGATAGGTTGGGTTAGGTTAGGTTATAATACGTTATTGATGTATATGAAGGTCAAACGGAGACGTAGAGGCCAACTCGCTAGGAATGATGTCAAATATTACCGCCGAGATGTTAGATTGGGTTAGGTTAGGTTATATTACGTTATTGATGTATATAAATGTCCCACGGAGACGTAGATGCCAACGCGCCAGGAATGTTTTCAAATATTACCGCCGAGATGTTAGATTGGGTTAGGCTAGCTTATATTATGTTATTGATGTATATAAAGGTCCCACGGAGACGTAGAGGCTAACTCGCCAGGAATGATGTCAAATATTACCGCCGAGATGTTAGCTTGGGTTAGGTTAGGTTAGATTACGTTATTGATGTATATAAAGGTCCCACGGAGACGTAGAGGCCAACAAGCCAGGAATGTGGTCAAATATTATCGCCGAGATGTTAGGTTGGGTTAGGTTAGGTTATATTACGTCATTGATGTATATAAAGGTCCCACGGAGACGTAGAGGCCAACTCGCCAGGAATGTTGTCAAATATTACCGCCGAGATGATAGGTTGGGTTAGGTTACGTTATATTACGTTATTGATGTATATGAAGGTCAAACGGAGACGTAGAGGCCAACTCGCTAGGAATGATGTCAAATATTACCGCCGAGATGTTAGATTGGGTTAGGTTAGGTTATATTACGTTATTGATGTATATAAATGTCCCACGGAGACGTAGATGCCAACTCGCCAGGAATGTTTTCAAATATAACCGCCGAGATGTTAGGTTGGGTTAGGTTAGTTTATATTACGTTATAGATGTATATAAAGGTCCCACGGAGACGGAGAAGCCAACTCGCCTGGAATGTTGTCAAATATTACCGCCGAGATGTTAGGTTGGGGTAGGTTAGGTTATATTACGTTATTGATGTATATAAAGGTCCCACGGAGACGTAGAGGCCAACTCGACAGGAATGTTGTCAAATGTTACCGCCGAGATGTTAGGTTAGGTTAGGTTAAGTTATATTACGTTATTGATGTATATAAAGGTCCCACGGAGACGGAGAAGCCAACTCGCCTGGAATGTTGTCAAATATTACCGCCGAGATGTTAGGTTGGGGTAGGTTAGGTTATATTACGTTATTGATGTATATAAAGGTCCCACGGAGACGTAGAGGCCAACTCGACAGGAATGTTGTCAAATGTTGCCGCCGAGATGTTAGGTTAGGTTAGGTTAAGTTATATTACGTTATTGATGTATATAAAGGTCCCACGGAGACGGAGAAGCCAACTCGCCCGGAATGTTTTCAAATATTACCGCCGAGATGTTAGGTTGGGTTAGGTTAGTTTATATTACGTTATAGATGTATATAAAGGTCCCACGGAGACGGAGAAGCCAACTCGCCTGGAATGTTGTCAAATATTACCGCCGAGATGTTAGGTTGGGGTAGGTTAGGTTATATTACGTTATTGATGTATATAAATGTCCCACGGAGACGTAGAGGCCAACTCGACAGGAATGGTGTCAAATGTTACCGCCGAGATGTTAGGTAGGGTTAGGTTAAGGTATATTACGTTATTGATGTATATAAAGGTCCCACGGAGACGGAGAAGCCAACTCGCCAGGAATGTTGTCAAATATTACCGCCGAGATGTTAGGTTGGGTTAGTTTAGGTTATATTAAGTTATTGATGTATATAAAGGTCCCACGGAGACGAAGAGGCCAACTCGCCAGGAATGTTGTCAAGTATTACCGCCGAGATGATAGGTTGGGTTAGGTTAGGTTATAATACGTTATTGATGTATATGAAGGTCAAACGGAGACGTAGAGGCCAACTGGCCAGGAATGATGTCAAATATTACCGCCGAGATGTTAGATTGGGTTAGGTTATGTTATATTACGCGATTGATGTATATAGAGGTCCCACGGAGACGTAGAGGCCAAAAAGCCAGGAATGTGGTCAAATATTATCGCCGAGATGTTAGGTTGGGTTAGTTTAGGTTATATTAAGTTATTGATGTATATAAAGGCCCCACGGAGACGAAGAGGCCAACTCGCCAGGAATGTTGTCAAGTATTACCGCCGAGATGATAGGTTGGGTTAGGTTAGGTTATAATACGTTATTGATGTATATGAAGGTCAAACGGAGACGTAGAGGCCAACTGGCCAGGAATGATGTCAAATATTACCGCCGAGATGTTAGGTTGGGTTAGGTTAGGTTATATTACGCGATTGATGTATATAGAGGTCCCACGGAGACGTAGAGGCCAACAAGCCAGGAATGTGGTCAAATATTATCGCCGAGATGTTAGGTTGGGTTAGGTTAGGTTATATTACGTCATTGATGTATATAAAGGTCCCACGGAGACGTAGAGGCCAACTCGCCAGGAATGTTGTCAAATATTACCGCCGAGATGATAGGTTGGCAAGGTTACGTTATATTACGTTATTGGTGTATATGAAGGTCAAACGGAGACGTAGAGTCCAACTCGCTAGGAATGATGTCAAATATTACCGCCGAGATGTTAGATTGGGTTAGGTTAGGTTATATTACGTTATAGATGTATATAAAGGTCCCACGGAGACGGAGAAGCCAACTCGCCAGGAATGTTGTCAAATATTACCGCCGAGATGTTAGGTTGGGTTAGTTTAGGTTATATTACGTTATTGATGTATATAAAGGTCCCACGGAGACGAAGAGGCCAACTCGCCATTCATGTTTTCAAATATTACCGCCGAGATGTTAGATTGGTTTAGGTTAGGTTATATTACGTTATTGAAGTATATAAAGGTCCCACGTAGACGTAGAGGCCAACAAGCCAGGAATGTCGTCAAATATTACCGCCGAGATGTTAGATTGGGTTAGGCTAGCTTATATTATGTTATTGATGTATATAAAGGTCCCACGGAGACGTAGAGGCCAACAAGCCAGGAATGTGGTTAAATATTACCGCCGAGATGTTAGGTTGGGTTAGGTTAGGTTATATTACGTGATTGATGTATATAAAGGTCCCACGGAGACGTAGAGGCCAACTCGCCAGGAATGTTGTCAAATATTACCGCCGAGATGTTAGCTTGGGTTAGGTTAGGTTAGATTACGTTATTGATGTATATGAAGGTCAAACGGAGACGTAGAGGCCAACTCGCTAGGAATGATGTCAAATACTACCCCCGAGATGTTTGGTTGGGTTAGGTTAGGTTATATTACGTTATTAATGTATATAAAGGTCCCACGGAGACGTAGAGGCCAACAAGCCAGGAATGTCGTCAAATATTACCGCCGAGATGTTAGATTGGGTTGGGCTAGCTTATATTATGTTATTGATGTATATAAAGGTCCCACGGAGACGTAGAGGCCAACTCGCTAGGAATGATGTCAAATATTACCGCCGAGATGTTAGATTGGGTTAGGTTAGGTTATATTACGTTATTGATGTATATAAATGTCCCACGAAGACGTAGATGCCAACTCGCCAGGAATGTTTTCAAATATTACCACCGAGATGTTAGGTTGGGTTAGGTTAGTTTATATTACGTTATAGATGTATATAAAGGTCCCACGGAGACGGAGAAGCCAACTCGCCTGGAATGTTGTCAAATATTACCGCCGAGATGTTAGGTTGGGGTAGGTTAGGTTATATTACGTTATTGATGTATATAAAGGTCCCACGGAGACGTAGAGGCCAACTCGACAGGAATGTTGTCAAATGTTACCGCCGAGATGTTAGGTTAGGTTAGGTTAAGTTATATTACGTTATTGATGTATATAAAGGTCCCACGGAGACGGAGAAGCCAACTCGCCTGGAATGTTGTCAAATATTACCGCCGAGATGTTAGGTTGGGGTAGGTTAGGTTATATTACGTTATTGATGTATATAAAGGTCCCACGGAGACGTAGAGGCCAACTCGACAGGAATGTTGCCAAATGTTGCCGCCGAGATGTTAGGTTAGGTTAGGTTAAGTTATATTACGTTATTGATGTATATAAAGGTCCCACGGAGACGGAGAAGCCAACTCGCCCGGAATGTTTTCAAATATTACCGCCGAGATGTTAGGTTGGGTTAGGTTAGTTTATATTACGTTATAGATGTATATAAAGGTCCCACGGAGACGGAGAAGCCAACTCGCCTGGAATGTTGTCAAATATTACCGCCGAGATGTTAGGTTGGGGTAGGTTAGGTTATATTACGTTATTGATGTATATAAATGTCCCACGGAGACGTAGAGGCCAACTCGACAGGAATGGTGTCAAATGTTACCGCCGAGATGTTAGGTAGGGTTAGGTTAAGGTATATTACGTTATTGATGTATATAAAGGTCCCACGGAGACGGAGAAGCCAACTCGCCAGGAATGTTGTCAAATATTACCGCCGAGATGTTAGGTTGGGTTAGTTTAGGTTATATTAAGTTATTGATGTATATAAAGTTCCCACGGAGACGAAGAGGCCAACTCGCCAGGAATGTTGTCAAGTATTACCGCCGAGATGATAGGTTGGGTTAGGTTAGGTTATAATACGTTATTGATGTATATGAAGGTCAAACGGAGACGTAGAGTCCAACTCGCTAGGAATGATGTCAAATATTACCGCCGAGATGTTAGATAGGGTTAGGTTAGGTTATATTACGTTATAGATGTATATAAAGGTCCCACGGAGACGGAGAAGCCAACTCGCCAGGAATGTTGTCAAATATTACCGCCGAGATGTTAGGTTGGGTTAGTTTAGGTTATATTACGTTATTGATGTATATAAAGGTCCCACGGAGACGAAGAGGCCAACTCGCCATTCATGTTTTCAAATATTACCGCCGAGATGTTAGATTGGTTTAGGTTAGGTTATATTACGTTATTGAAGTATATAAAGGTCCCACGTAGACGTAGAGGCCAACAAGCCAGGAATGTCGTCAAATATTACCGCCGAGATGTTAGATTGGGTTAGGCTAGCTTATATTATGTTATTGATGTATATAAAGGTCCCACGGAGACGTAGAGGCCAACAAGCCAGGAATGTGGTCAAATATTACCGCCGAGATGTTAGATTAGGATAGACTAGCTTATATTATGTTATTGATGTATATAGAGGTCCCACGGAGACGTAGAGGCCAACAAGCCAGGAATGTGGTTAAATATTACCGCCGAGATGTTAGGTTGGGTTAGGTTAGGTTATATTACGTGATTGATGTATATAAAGGTCCCACGGAGACGTAGAGGCCAACTCGCCAGGAATGTTGTCAAATATTACCGCCGAGATGTTAGGTTGGGGTAGGTTAGGTTATATTACGTTATTGATGTATATAAAGGTCCCACGGAGACGTAGAGGCCAACTCGACAGGAATGTTGTCAAATGTTACCGCCGAGATGTTAGGTTAGGTTAGGTTAAGTTATATTACGTTATTGATGTATATAAAGGTCCCACGGAGACGGAGAAGCCAACTCGCCTGGAATGTTGTCAAATATTACCGCCGAGATGTTAGGTTGGGGTAGGTTAGGTTATATTACGTTATTGATGTATATAAAGGTCCCACGGAGACGTAGAGGCCAACTCGACAGGAATGTTGTCAAATGTTGCCGCCGAGATGTTAGGTTAGGTTAGGTTAAGTTATATTACGTTATTGATGTATATAAAGGTCCCACGGAGACGGAGAAGCCAACTCGCCCGGAATGTTTTCAAATATTACCGCCGAGATGTTAGGTTGGGTTAGGTTAGTTTATATTACGTTATAGATGTATATAAAGGTCCCACGGAGACGGAGAAGCCAACTCGCCTGGAATGTTGTCAAATATTACCGCCGAGATGTTAGGTTGGGGTAGGTTAGGTTATATTACGTTATTGATGTATATAAATGTCCCACGGAGACGTAGAGGCCAACTCGACAGGAATGGTGTCAAATGTTACCGCCGAGATGTTAGGTTGGGTTAGGTTAGTTTATATTACGTTATAGATGTATATAAAGGTCCCACGGAGACGGAGAAGCCAACTCGCCTGGAATGTTGTCAAATATTACCGCCGAGATGTTAGGTTGGGGTAGGTTAGGTTATATTACGTTATTGATGTATATAAAGGTCCCACGGAGACGTAGAGGCCAACTCGACAGGAATGTTGTCAAATGTTACCGCCGAGATGTTAGGTTAGGTTAGGTTAAGTTATATTACGTTATTGATGTATATAAAGGTCCCACGGAGACGGAGAAGCCAACTCGCCTGGAATGTTGTCAAATATTACCGCCGAGATGTTAGGTTGGGGTAGGTTAGGTTATATTACGTTATTGATGTATATAAAGGTCCCACGGAGACGTAGAGGCCAACTCGACAGGAATGTTGTCAAATGTTGCCGCCGAGATGTTAGGTTAGGTTAGGTTAAGTTATATTACGTTATTGATGTATATAAAGGTCCCACGGAGACGGAGAAGCCAACTCGCCCGGAATGTTTTCAAATATTACCGCCGAGATGTTAGGTTGGGTTAGGTTAGTTTATATTACGTTATAGATGTATATAAAGGTCCCACGGAGACGGAGAAGCCAACTCGCCTGGAATGTTGTCAAATATTACCGCCGAGATGTTAGGTTGGGGTAGGTTAGGTTATATTACGTTATTGATGTATATAAATGTCCCACGGAGACGTAGAGGCCAACTCGACAGGAATGGTGTCAAATGTTACCGCCGAGATGTTAGGTAGGGTTAGGTTAAGGTATATTACGTTATTGATGTATATAAAGGTCCCACGGAGACGGAGAAGCCAACTCGCCAGGAATGTTGTCAAATATTACCGCCGAGATGTTAGGTTGGGTTAGTTTAGGTTATATTAAGTTATTGATGTATATAAAGGTCCCACGGAGACGAAGAGGCCAACTCGCCAGGAATGTTGTCAAGTATTACCGCCGAGATGATAGGTTGGGTTAGGTTAGGTTATAATACGTTATTGATGTATATGAAGGTCAAACGGAGACGTAGAGGCCAACTGGCCAGGAATGATGTCAAATATTACCGCCGAGATGTTAGGTTGGGTTAGGTTATGTTATATTACGCGATTGATGTATATAGAGGTCCCACGGAGACGTAGAGGCCAAAAAGCCAGGAATGTGGTCAAATATTATCGCCGAGATGTTAGGTTGGGTTAGTTTAGGTTATATTAAGTTATTGATGTATATAAAGGCCCCACGGAGACGAAGAGGCCAACTCGCCAGGAATGTTGTCAAGTATTACCGCCGAGATGATAGGTTGGGTTAGGTTAGGTTATAATACGTTATTGATGTATATGAAGGTCAAACGGAGACGTAGAGGCCAACTCGCTAGGAATGATGTCAAATATTACCGCCGAGATGTTAGATTGGGTTAGGTTAGGTTATATTACGTTATTGATGTATATAAATGTCCCACGGAGACGTAGATGCCAACGCGCCAGGAATGTTTTCAAATATTACCGCCGAGATGTTAGATTGGGTTAGGCTAGCTTATATTATGTTATTGATGTATATAAAGGTCCCACGGAGACGTAGAGGCTAACTCGCCAGGAATGATGTCAAATATTACCGCCGAGATGTTAGCTTGGGTTAGGTTAGGTTAGATTACGTTATTGATGTATATAAAGGTCCCACGGAGACGTAGAGGCCAACAAGCCAGGAATGTGGTCAAATATTATCGCCGAGATGTTAGGTTGGGTTAGGTTAGGTTATATTACGTCATTGATGTATATAAAGGTCCCACGGAGACGTAGAGGCCAACTCGCCAGGAATGTTGTCAAATATTACCGCCGAGATGATAGGTTGGGTTAGGTTACGTTATATTACGTTATTGATGTATATGAAGGTCAAACGGAGACGTAGAGGCCAACTCGCTAGGAATGATGTCAAATATTACCGCCGAGATGTTAGATTGGGTTAGGTTAGGTTATATTACGTTATTGATGTATATAAATGTCCCACGGAGACGTAGATGCCAACTCGCCAGGAATGTTTTCAAATATAACCGCCGAGATGTTAGGTTGGGTTAGGTTAGTTTATATTACGTTATAGATGTATATAAAGGTCCCACGGAGACGGAGAAGCCAACTCGCCTGGAATGTTGTCAAATATTACCGCCGAGATGTTAGGTTGGGGTAGGTTAGGTTATATTACGTTATTGATGTATATAAAGGTCCCACGGAGACGTAGAGGCCAACTCGACAGGAATGTTGTCAAATGTTACCGCCGAGATGTTAGGTTAGGTTAGGTTAAGTTATATTACGTTATTGATGTATATAAAGGTCCCACGGAGACGGAGAAGCCAACTCGCCTGGAATGTTGTCAAATATTACCGCCGAGATGTTAGGTTGGGGTAGGTTAGGTTATATTACGTTATTGATGTATATAAAGGTCCCACGGAGACGTAGAGGCCAACTCGACAGGAATGTTGTCAAATGTTGCCGCCGAGATGTTAGGTTAGGTTAGGTTAAGTTATATTACGTTATTGATGTATATAAAGGTCCCACGGAGACGGAGAAGCCAACTCGCCCGGAATGTTTTCAAATATTACCGCCGAGATGTTAGGTTGGGTTAGGTTAGTTTATATTACGTTATAGATGTATATAAAGGTCCCACGGAGACGGAGAAGCCAACTCGCCTGGAATGTTGTCAAATATTACCGCCGAGATGTTAGGTTGGGGTAGGTTAGGTTATATTACGTTATTGATGTATATAAATGTCCCACGGAGACGTAGAGGCCAACTCGACAGGAATGGTGTCAAATGTTACCGCCGAGATGTTAGGTAGGGTTAGGTTAAGGTATATTACGTTATTGATGTATATAAAGGTCCCACGGAGACGGAGAAGCCAACTCGCCAGGAATGTTGTCAAATATTACCGCCGAGATGTTAGGTTGGGTTAGTTTAGGTTATATTAAGTTATTGATGTATATAAAGGTCCCACGGAGACGAAGAGGCCAACTCGCCAGGAATGTTGTCAAGTATTACCGCCGAGATGATAGGTTGGGTTAGGTTAGGTTATAATACGTTATTGATGTATATGAAGGTCAAACGGAGACGTAGAGGCCAACTGGCCAGGAATGATGTCAAATATTACCGCCGAGATGTTAGATTGGGTTAGGTTATGTTATATTACGCGATTGATGTATATAGAGGTCCCACGGAGACGTAGAGGCCAAAAAGCCAGGAATGTGGTCAAATATTATCGCCGAGATGTTAGGTTGGGTTAGTTTAGGTTATATTAAGTTATTGATGTATATAAAGGCCCCACGGAGACGAAGAGGCCAACTCGCCAGGAATGTTGTCAAGTATTACCGCCGAGATGATAGGTTGGGTTAGGTTAGGTTATAATACGTTATTGATGTATATGAAGGTCAAACGGAGACGTAGAGGCCAACTGGCCAGGAATGATGTCAAATATTACCGCCGAGATGTTAGGTTGGGTTAGGTTAGGTTATATTACGCGATTGATGTATATAGAGGTCCCACGGAGACGTAGAGGCCAACAAGCCAGGAATGTGGTCAAATATTATCGCCGAGATGTTAGGTTGGGTTAGGTTAGGTTATATTACGTCATTGATGTATATAAAGGTCCCACGGAGACGTAGAGGCCAACTCGCCAGGAATGTTGTCAAATATTACCGCCGAGATGATAGGTTGGCAAGGTTACGTTATATTACGTTATTGGTGTATATGAAGGTCAAACGGAGACGTAGAGTCCAACTCGCTAGGAATGATGTCAAATATTACCGCCGAGATGTTAGATTGGGTTAGGTTAGGTTATATTACGTTATAGATGTATATAAAGGTCCCACGGAGACGGAGAAGCCAACTCGCCAGGAATGTTGTCAAATATTACCGCCGAGATGTTAGGTTGGGTTAGTTTAGGTTATATTACGTTATTGATGTATATAAAGGTCCCACGGAGACGAAGAGGCCAACTCGCCATTCATGTTTTCAAATATTACCGCCGAGATGTTAGATTGGTTTAGGTTAGGTTATATTACGTTATTGAAGTATATAAAGGTCCCACGTAGACGTAGAGGCCAACAAGCCAGGAATGTCGTCAAATATTACCGCCGAGATGTTAGATTGGGTTAGGCTAGCTTATATTATGTTATTGATGTATATAAAGGTCCCACGGAGACGTAGAGGCCAACAAGCCAGGAATGTGGTTAAATATTACCGCCGAGATGTTAGGTTGGGTTAGGTTAGGTTATATTACGTGATTGATGTATATAAAGGTCCCACGGAGACGTAGAGGCCAACTCGCCAGGAATGTTGTCAAATATTACCGCCGAGATGTTAGCTTGGGTTAGGTTAGGTTAGATTACGTTATTGATGTATATGAAGGTCAAACGGAGACGTAGAGGCCAACTCGCTAGGAATGATGTCAAATACTACCCCCGAGATGTTTGGTTGGGTTAGGTTAGGTTATATTACGTTATTAATGTATATAAAGGTCCCACGGAGACGTAGAGGCCAACAAGCCAGGAATGTCGTCAAATATTACCGCCGAGATGTTAGATTGGGTTGGGCTAGCTTATATTATGTTATTGATGTATATAAAGGTCCCACGGAGACGTAGAGGCCAACTCGCTAGGAATGATGTCAAATATTACCGCCGAGATGTTAGATTGGGTTAGGTTAGGTTATATTACGTTATTGATGTATATAAATGTCCCACGGAGACGTAGATGCCAACTCGCCAGGAATGTTTTCAAATATTACCACCGAGATGTTAGGTTGGGTTAGGTTAGTTTATATTACGTTATAGATGTATATAAAGGTCCCACGGAGACGGAGAAGCCAACTCGCCTGGAATGTTGTCAAATATTACCGCCGAGATGTTAGGTTGGGGTAGGTTAGGTTATATTACGTTATTGATGTATATAAAGGTCCCACGGAGACGTAGAGGCCAACTCGACAGGAATGTTGTCAAATGTTACCGCCGAGATGTTAGGTTAGGTTAGGTTAAGTTATATTACGTTATTGATGTATATAAAGGTCCCACGGAGACGGAGAAGCCAACTCGCCTGGAATGTTGTCAAATATTACCGCCGAGATGTTAGGTTGGGGTAGGTTAGGTTATATTACGTTATTGATGTATATAAAGGTCCCACGGAGACGTAGAGGCCAACTCGACAGGAATGTTGCCAAATGTTGCCGCCGAGATGTTAGGTTAGGTTAGGTTAAGTTATATTACGTTATTGATGTATATAAAGGTCCCACGGAGACGGAGAAGCCAACTCGCCCGGAATGTTTTCAAATATTACCGCCGAGATGTTAGGTTGGGTTAGGTTAGTTTATATTACGTTATAGATGTATATAAAGGTCCCACGGAGACGGAGAAGCCAACTCGCCTGGAATGTTGTCAAATATTACCGCCGAGATGTTAGGTTGGGGTAGGTTAGGTTATATTACGTTATTGATGTATATAAATGTCCCACGGAGACGTAGAGGCCAACTCGACAGGAATGGTGTCAAATGTTACCGCCGAGATGTTAGGTAGGGTTAGGTTAAGGTATATTACGTTATTGATGTATATAAAGGTCCCACGGAGACGGAGAAGCCAACTCGCCAGGAATGTTGTCAAATATTACCGCCGAGATGTTAGGTTGGGTTAGTTTAGGTTATATTAAGTTATTGATGTATATAAAGTTCCCACGGAGACGAAGAGGCCAACTCGCCAGGAATGTTGTCAAGTATTACCGCCGAGATGATAGGTTGGGTTAGGTTAGGTTATAATACGTTATTGATGTATATGAAGGTCAAACGGAGACGTAGAGTCCAACTCGCTAGGAATGATGTCAAATATTACCGCCGAGATGTTAGATAGGGTTAGGTTAGGTTATATTACGTTATAGATGTATATAAAGGTCCCACGGAGACGGAGAAGCCAACTCGCCAGGAATGTTGTCAAATATTACCGCCGAGATGTTAGGTTGGGTTAGTTTAGGTTATATTACGTTATTGATGTATATAAAGGTCCCACGGAGACGAAGAGGCCAACTCGCCATTCATGTTTTCAAATATTACCGCCGAGATGTTAGATTGGTTTAGGTTAGGTTATATTACGTTATTGAAGTATATAAAGGTCCCACGTAGACGTAGAGGCCAACAAGCCAGGAATGTCGTCAAATATTACCGCCGAGATGTTAGATTGGGTTAGGCTAGCTTATATTATGTTATTGATGTATATAAAGGTCCCACGGAGACGTAGAGGCCAACAAGCCAGGAATGTGGTCAAATATTACCGCCGAGATGTTAGATTAGGATAGACTAGCTTATATTATGTTATTGATGTATATAGAGGTCCCACGGAGACGTAGAGGCCAACAAGCCAGGAATGTGGTTAAATATTACCGCCGAGATGTTAGGTTGGGTTAGGTTAGGTTATATTACGTGATTGATGTATATAAAGGTCCCACGGAGACGTAGAGGCCAACTCGCCAGGAATGTTGTCAAATATTACCGCCGAGATGTTAGGTTGGGGTAGGTTAGGTTATATTACGTTATTGATGTATATAAAGGTCCCACGGAGACGTAGAGGCCAACTCGACAGGAATGTTGTCAAATGTTACCGCCGAGATGTTAGGTTAGGTTAGGTTAAGTTATATTACGTTATTGATGTATATAAAGGTCCCACGGAGACGGAGAAGCCAACTCGCCTGGAATGTTGTCAAATATTACCGCCGAGATGTTAGGTTGGGGTAGGTTAGGTTATATTACGTTATTGATGTATATAAAGGTCCCACGGAGACGTAGAGGCCAACTCGACAGGAATGTTGTCAAATGTTGCCGCCGAGATGTTAGGTTAGGTTAGGTTAAGTTATATTACGTTATTGATGTATATAAAGGTCCCACGGAGACGGAGAAGCCAACTCGCCCGGAATGTTTTCAAATATTACCGCCGAGATGTTAGGTTGGGTTAGGTTAGTTTATATTACGTTATAGATGTATATAAAGGTCCCACGGAGACGGAGAAGCCAACTCGCCTGGAATGTTGTCAAATATTACCGCCGAGATGTTAGGTTGGGGTAGGTTAGGTTATATTACGTTATTGATGTATATAAATGTCCCACGGAGACGTAGAGGCCAACTCGACAGGAATGGTGTCAAATGTTACCGCCGAGATGTTAGGTAGGGTTAGGTTAAGGTATATTACGTTATTGATGTATATAAAGGTCCCACGGAGACGGAGAAGCCAACTCGCCAGGAATGTTGTCAAATATTACCGCCGAGATGTTAGGTTGGGTTAGTTTAGGTTATATTAAGTTATTGATGTATATAAAGGTCCCACGGAGACGAAGAGGCCAACTCGCCAGGAATGTTGTCAAGTATTACCGCCGAGATGATAGGTTGGGTTAGGTTAGGTTATAATACGTTATTGATGTATATGAAGGTCAAACGGAGACGTAGAGTCCAACTCGCTAGGAATGATGTCAAATATTACCACCGAGATGTTAGATTGGGTTAGGTTAGGTTATATTACGTTATAGATGTATATAAAGGTCCCACGGAGACGGAGAAGCCAACTCGCCAGGAATGTTGTCAAATATTACCGCCGAGATGTTAGGTTGGGTTAGTTTAGGTTATATTACGTTATTGATGTATATAAAGGTCCCACGGAGACGAAGAGGCCAACTCGCCATTCATGTTTTCAAATATTACCGCCGAGATGTTAGATTGGTTTAGGTTAGGTTATATTACGTTATTGAAGTATATAAAGGTCCCACGTAGACGTAGAGGCCAACAAGCCAGGAATGTCGTCAAATATTACCGCCGAGATGTTAGATTGGGTTAGGCTAGCTTATATTATGTTATTGATGTATATAAAGGTCCCACGGAGACGTAGAGGCCAACAAGCCAGGAATGTGGTCAAATATTACCGCCGAGATGTTAGATTAGGATAGACTAGCTTATATTATGTTATTGATGTATATAGAGGTCCCACGGAGACGTAGAGGCCAACAAGCCAGGAATGTGGTTAAATATTACCGCCGAGATGTTAGGTTGGGTTAGGTTAGGTTATATTACGTGATTGATGTATATAAAGGTCCCACGGAGACGTAGAGGCCAACTCGCCAGGAATGTTGTCAAATATTACCGCCGAGATGATAGGTTGGCAAGGTTACGTTATATTACGTTATTGATGTATATGAAGGTCAAACGGAGACGTAGAGGCCAACTCGCTAGGAATGATGTCAAATATTACCGCCGAGATGTTTGGTTGGGTTAGGTTAGGTTATATTACGTTATTAATGTATATAAAGGTCCCACGGAGACGAAGAAGCCAACTCGCCAGGAATGTTGTCAAATATTACCGCCGAGATGTTAGGTTGGGTTAGGTTAGATTATATTACGTTATTGAAGTATATAATGATCCCACGGAGACGTAGAGGCCAACAAGCCAGGAATGTCGTCAAATGTTACCGCCGAGATGTTAGATTGGGTTAGGCTAGCTTATATTATGTTATTGATGTATATAAAGGTCCCACGGAGACGTAGAGGCTAACTCGCCAGGAATGATGTCAGATATTACCGCCGAGATGTTAGCTTGGGTTAGGTTAGGTTATATTACGTTATTGATGTATATAAAGGTCCCACGCAGACGTAGAGGCCAACTCGACAGGAATGTTGTCAAATGTTGCCGCCGAGATGTTAGGTTAGGTTAGGTTAAGTTATATTACGTTATTGATGTATATAAAGGTCCTACGGAGACGTAGAGGCCAACAAGCCAGGAATGTGGTCAAATATTATCGCCGAGATGTTAGGTTGGGTTAGGTTAGGTTATATTACGTTATTGATGTATATTAAGGTCCCACGGAGACGAAGAAGCCAACTCGCCATTCATGTTTTCAAATATTACCGCCGAGATGTTAGATTGGTTTAGGTTAGGTTATATTACGTTATTGAAGTATATAAAGGTCCCACGGAGACGAAGAAGCCAACTCGCCAGGAATGTTGTCAAATATTACCGCCGAGATGTTAGGTTGGGTTAGGTTAGATTATATTACGTTATTGAAGTATATAATGATCCCACGGAGACGTAGAGGCCAACAAGCCAGGAATGTCGTCAAATATTACCGCCGAGATGTTAGATTGGGTTAGGCTAGCTTATATTATGTTATTGATGTATATAGAGGTCCCACGGAGACGTAGAGGCCAACAAGCCAGGAATGTGGTTAAATATTACCGCCGAGATGTTAGGTTGGGTTAGGTTAGGTTATATTACGTTATTGATGTATATAAATGTCCCACGGAGACGTAGATGCCAACTCGCCAGGAATGTTTTCAAATATTACCGCCGAGATGTTAGGTTGAGTTAGGTTAGGTTATATTACGTTATTAATGTATATAAAGGTCCCACGGAGACGAAGAAGCCAACTCGCCAGGAATGTTGTCAAATATTACCGCCGAGATGTTAGGTTGGGTTAGGTTAGATTATATTACGTTATTGAAGTATATAAAGGTCCCACGGAGACGTAGAGGCCAACAAGCCAGGAATGTCGTCAAATATTACCGCCGAGATGTTAGGTTGGGTTAGGCTAGCTTATATTATGTTATTGATGTATATAAAGGTCCCACGGAGACGTAGAGGCTAACTCGCCAGGTATGATGTCAGATATTAACGCCGAGATGTTAGCTTGGGTTAGGTTAGGTTAGATTACGTTATTGATGTATATGAAGGTCAAACGGAGACGTAGAGGCCAACTCGCTAGGAATGATGTCAAATATTACCCCCGAGATGTTTGGTTGGGTTAGGTTAGGTTATATTACGTTATTAATGTATATAAAGGTCCCACGGAGACGTAGAGGCCAACAAGCCAGGAATGTCGTCAAATATTACCGCCGAGATGTTAGATTGGGTTGGGCTAGCTTATATTATGTTATTGATGTATATAAAGGTCCCACGGAGACGTAGAGGCCAACTCGCTAGGAATGATGTCAAATATTACCGCCGAGATGTTAGATTGGGTTAGGTTAGGTTATATTACGTTATTGATGTATATAAATGTCCCACGGAGACGTAGATGCCAACTCGCCAGGAATGTTTTCAAATATTACCGCCGAGATGTTAGGTTGGGTTAGGTTAGTTTATATTACGTTATAGATGTATATAAAGGTCCCACGGAGACGGAGAAGCCAACTCGCCTGGAATGTTGTCAAATATTACCGCCGAGATGTTAGGTTGGAGTAGGTTAGGTTATATTACGTTATTGATGTATATAAAGGTCCCACGGAGACGTAGAGGCCAACTCGACAGGAATGTTGTCAAATGTTACCGCCGAGATGTTAGGTTAGGTTAGGTTAAGTTATATTACGTTATTGATGTATATAAAGGTCCCACGGAGACGGAGAAGCCAACTCGCCTGGAATGTTGTCAAATATTACCGACGAGATGTTAGGTTGGGGTAGGTTAGGTTATATTACGTTATTGATGTATATAAAGGTCCCACGGAGACGTAGAGGCCAACTCGACAGGAATGTTGTCAAATGTTGCCGCCGAGATGTTAGGTTAGGTTAGGTTAAGTTATATTACGTTATTGATGTATATAAAGGTCCCACGGAGACGGAGAAGCCAACTCGCCAGGAATGTTTTCAAATATTACCGCCGAGATGTTAGGTTGGGTTAGGTTAGTTTATATTACGTTATAGATGTATATAAAGGTCCCACGGAGGCGGAGAAGCCAACTCGCCTGGAATGTTGTCAAATATTACCGCCGAGATGTTAGGTTGGGGTAGGTTAGGTTATATTACGTTATTGATGTATATAAATGTCCCACGGAGACGTAGAGGCCAACTCGACAGGAATGGTGTCAAATGTTACCTTCGAGATGTTAGGTAGGGTTAGGTTAAGTTATATTACGTTATTGATGTATATAAAGGTCCCACGGAGACGGAGAAGCCAACTCGCCAGGAATGTTGTCAAATATTACCGCCGAGATGTTAGGTTGGGTTAGTTTAGGTTATATTAAGTTATTGATGTATATAAAGGTCCCACGGAGACGAAGAGGCCAACTCGCCAGGAATGTTGCCAAGTATTACCGCCGAGATGATAGGTTGGGTTAGGTTAGGTTATAATACGTTATTGATGTATATGAAGGTCAAACGGAGACGTAGAGGCCAACTGGCCAGGAATGATGTCAAATATTACCGCCGAGATGTTAGGTTGGGTTAGGTTAGGTTATATTACGCGATTGATGTATATAGAGGTCCCACGGAGACGTAGAGGCCAACAAGCCAGGAATGTGGTCAAATATTATCGCCGAGATGTTAGGTTGGGTTAGGTTAGGTTATATTACGTCATTGATGTATATAAAGGTCCCACGGAGACGTAGAGGCCAACTCGCCAGGATTGTTGTCAAATATTACCGCCGAGATGATAGGTTGGGTTAGGTTACGTTATATTACGTTATTGATGTATATGAAGGTCAAACGGAGACGTAGAGTCCAACTCGCTAGGAATGATGTCAAATATTACCGCCGAGATGTTAGATTGGGTTAGGTTAGGTTATATTACGTTATAGATGTATATAAAGGTCCCACGGAGACGGAGAAGCCAACTCGCCAGGAATGTTGTCAAATATTACCGCCGAGATGTTAGATTAGGATAGACTAGCTTATAATATGTTATTGATGTATATAGAGGTCCCACGGAGACGTAGAGGCCAACTCGCCAGGAATGTTGTCAAATATTACCGCCGAGATGATAGGTTGGCAAGGTTACGTTATATTACGTTATTGATGTATATGAAGGTCAAACGGAGACGTTGAGGCCAACTCGCTAGGAATGATGTCAAATATTACCGCCGAGATGTTTGGTTGGGTTAGGTTAGGTTATATTACGTTATTAATGTATATAAAGGTCCCACGGAGACGAAGAAGCCAACTCGCCAGGAATGTTGTCAAATATTACCGCCGAGATGTTAGGTTGGGTTAGGTTAGATTATATTACGTTATTGAAGTATATAAAGGTCCCACGGAGACGTAGAGGCCAACAAGCCAGGAATGTCGTCAAATATTACCGCCGAGATGTTAGATTGGGTTAGGCTAGCTTATATTATGTTATTGATGTATATAAAGGTCCCACGGAGACGTAGAGGCCAACAAGCCAGGAATGTGGTCAAATATTACCGCCGAGATGTTAGATTAGGATAGACTAGCTTATATTATGTTATTGATGTATATAGAGGTCCCACGGAGACGTAGAGGCCAACAAGCCAGGAATGTGGTTAAATATTACCGCCGAGATGTTAGGTTGGGTTAGGTTAGGTTATATTACGTGATTGATATATATAAAGGTCCCACGGAGACGTAGAGGCCAACTCGCCAGGAATGTTGTCAAATATTACCGCCGAGATGATAGGTTGGCAAGGTTACGTTATATTACGTTATTGATGTATATGAAGGTCAAACGGAGACGTAGAGGCCAACTCGCTAGGAATGATGTCAAATATTACCGCCGAGATGTTTGGTTGGGTTAGGTTAGGTTATATTACGTTATTAATGTATATAAAGGTCCCACGGAGACGAAGAAGCCAACTCGCCAGGAATGTTGTCAAATATTACCGCCGAGAAGTTAGGTTGGGTTAGGTTAGATTATATTACGTTATTGAAGTATATATAGGTCCCACGGAGACGTAGAGGCCAACAAGCCAGGAATGTCGTCAAATATTACCGCCGAGATGTTAGATTGGGTTAGGCTAGCTTATATTATGTTATTGATGTATATAAAGGTCCCACGGAGACGTAGAGGCTAACTCGCCAGGTATGATGTCAGATATTAACGCCGAGATGTTAGCTTGGGTTAGGTTAGGTTAGATTACGTTATTGATGTATATGAAGGTCAAACGGAGACGTAGAGGCCAACTCGCTAGGAATGATGTCAAATATTACCCCCGAGATGTTTGGTTGGGTTAGGTTAGGTTATATTACGTTATTAATGTATATAAAGGTCCCACGGAGACGTAGAGGCCAACAAGCCAGGAATGTCGTCAAATATTACCGCCGAGATGTTAGATTGGGTTGGGCTAGCTTATATTATGTTATTGATGTATATAAAGGTCCCACGGAGACGTAGAGGCCAACTCGCTAGGAATGATGTCAAATATTACCGCCGAGATATTAGGTTGGGTTAGGTTAGGTTATATTACGTTATTGATGTATATAAAGGTCGCACGGAGACGTAGAGGCCAACTCGACAGGAATGTTGTCAAATGTTACCGCCGAGATGTTAGGTTAGGTTAGGTTAAGTTATATTACGTTATTGATGTATATAAAGGTCCCACGGAGACGGAGAAGCCAACTCGCCTGGAATGTTGTCAAATATTACCGCCGAGATGTTAGGTTGGGGTAGGTTAGGTTATATTACGTTATTGATGTATATAAAGGTCCCACGCAGACGTAGAGGCCAACTCGACAGGAATGTTGTCAAATGTTGCCGCCGAGATGTTAGGTTAGGTTAGGTTAAGTTATATTACGTTATTGATGTATATAAAGGTCCCACGGAGACGGAGAAGCCAACTCGCCAGGAATGTTTTCAAATATTACCGCCGAGATGTTAGGTTGGGTTAGGTTAGTTTATATTACGTTATAGATGTATATAAAGGTCCCACGGAGACGGAGAAGCCAACTCGCCTGGAATGTTGTCAAATATTACCGCCTAGATGTTAGGTTGGGGTAGGTTAGGTTATATTACGTTATTGATGTATATAAATGTCCCACGGAGACGTAGAGGCCAACTCGACAGGAATGGTGTCAAATGTTACCGCCGAGATGTTAGGTAGGGTTAGGTTAAGTTATATTACGTTATTGATGTATATAAAGGTCCCACGGAGACGGAGAAGCCAACTCGCCAGGAATGTTGTCAAATATTACCGCCGAGATGTTAGGTTGGGTTAGTTTAGGTTATATTAAGTTATTGATGTATATAAAGGTCCCACGGAGACGAAGAGGCCAACTCGCCAGGAATGTTGTCAAGTATTACCGCCGAGATGATAGGTTGGGTTAGGTTAGGTTATAATACGTTATTGATGTATATGAAGGTCAAACGGAGACGTAGAGGCCAACTGGCCAGGAATGATGTCAAATATTACCGCCGAGATGTTAGGTTGGGTTAGGTTAGGTTATATTACGCGATTGATGTATATAGAGGTCCCACGGAGACGTAGAGGCCAACAAGCCAGGAATGTGGTCAAATATTATCGCCGAGATGTTAGGTTGGTTTAGGTTAGGTTATATTACGTCATTGATGTATATAAAGGTCCCACGGAGACGTAGAGGCCAACTCGCCAGGATTGTTGTCAAATATTACCGCCGAGATGATAGGTTGGGTTAGGTTACGTTATATTACGTTATTGATGTATATGAAGGTCAAACGGAGACGTAGAGTCCAACTCGCTAGGAATGATGTCAAATATTACCGCTGAGATGTTAGATTGGGTTAGGTTAGGTTATATTACGTTATAGATGTATATAAAGGTCCCACGGAGACGGAGAAGCCAACTCGCCAGGAATGTTGTCAAATATTACCGCCGAGATGTTAGATTAGGATAGACTAGCTTATATTATGTTATTGATGTATATAGAGGTCCCACGGAGACGTAGAGGCCAACTCGCCAGGAATGTTGTCAAATATTACCGCCGACATGATAGGTTGGCAAGGTTACGTTATATTACGTTATTGATGTATATGAAGGTCAAACGGAGACGTAGAGGCCAACTCGCTAGGAATGATGTCAAATATTACCGCCGAGATGTTTGGTTGGGTTAGGTTAGGTTATATTACGTTATTAATGTATATAAAGGTCCCACGGAGACGAAGAAGCCAACTCGCCAGGAATGTTGTCAAATATTACCGCCGAGATGTTAGGTTGGGTTAGGTTAGATTATATTACGTTATTGAAGTATATAAAGGTCCCACGGAGACGTAGAGGCAAACAAGCCAGGAATGTCGTCAAATATTACCGCCGAGATGTTAGATTGGGTTAGGCTAGCTTATATTATGTTATTGATGTATATAAAGGTCCCACGGAGACGTAGAGGCCAACAAGCCAGGAATGTGGTCAAATATTACCGCCGAGATGTTAGATTAGGATAGACTAGCTTATATTATGTTATTGATGTATATAGAGGTCCCACGGAGACGTAGAGGCCAACAAGCCAGGAATGTGGTTAAATATTACCGCCGAGATGTTAGATTGGGTTAGGCTAGCTTATATTATGTTATTGATGTATATAAAGGTCCCACGGAGACGGAGAAGCCAACTCGCCTGGAATGTTGTCAAATATTACCGCCGAGATGTTAGGTTGGAGTAGGTTAGGTTATATTACGTTATTGATGTATATAAAGGTCCCACGGAGACGTAGAGGCCAACTCGACAGGAATGTTGTCAAATGTTACCGCCGAGATGTTAGGTTAGGTTAGGTTAAGTTATATTACGTTATTGATGTATATAAAGGTCCCACGGAGACGGAGAAGCCAACTCGCCTGGAATGTTGTCAAATATTACCGACGAGATGTTAGGTTGGGGTAGGTTAGGTTATATTACGTTATTGATGTATATAAAGGTCCCACGGAGACGTAGAGGCCAACTCGACAGGAATGTTGTCAAATGTTGCCGCCGAGATGTTAGGTTAGGTTAGGTTAAGTTATATTACGTTATTGATGTATATAAAGGTCCCACGGAGACGGAGAAGCCAACTCGCCAGGAATGTTTTCAAATATTACCGCCGAGATGTTAGGTTGGGTTAGGTTAGTTTATATTACGTTATAGATGTATATAAAGGTCCCACGGAGGCGGAGAAGCCAACTCGCCTGGAATGTTGTCAAATATTACCGCCGAGATGTTAGGTTGGGGTAGGTTAGGTTATATTACGTTATTGATGTATATAAATGTCCCACGGAGACGTAGAGGCCAACTCGACAGGAATGGTGTCAAATGTTACCTTCGAGATGTTAGGTAGGGTTAGGTTAAGTTATATTACGTTATTGATGTATATAAAGGTCCCACGGAGACGGAGAAGCCAACTCGCCAGGAATGTTGTCAAATATTACCGCCGAGATGTTAGGTTGGGTTAGTTTAGGTTATATTAAGTTATTGATGTATATAAAGGTCCCACGGAGACGAAGAGGCCAACTCGCCAGGAATGTTGCCAAGTATTACCGCCGAGATGATAGGTTGGGTTAGGTTAGGTTATAATACGTTATTGATGTATATGAAGGTCAAACGGAGACGTAGAGGCCAACTGGCCAGGAATGATGTCAAATATTACCGCCGAGATGTTAGGTTGGGTTAGGTTAGGTTATATTACGCGATTGATGTATATAGAGGTCCCACGGAGACGTAGAGGCCAACAAGCCAGGAATGTGGTCAAATATTATCGCCGAGATGTTAGGTTGGGTTAGGTTAGGTTATATTACGTCATTGATGTATATAAAGGTCCCACGGAGACGTAGAGGCCAACTCGCCAGGATTGTTGTCAAATATTACCGCCGAGATGATAGGTTGGGTTAGGTTACGTTATATTACGTTATTGATGTATATGAAGGTCAAACGGAGACGTAGAGTCCAACTCGCTAGGAATGATGTCAAATATTACCGCCGAGATGTTAGATTGGGTTAGGTTAGGTTATATTACGTTATAGATGTATATAAAGGTCCCACGGAGACGGAGAAGCCAACTCGCCAGGAATGTTGTCAAATATTACCGCCGAGATGTTAGATTAGGATAGACTAGCTTATATTATGTTATTGATGTATATAGAGGTCCCACGGAGACGTAGAGGCCAACTCGCCAGGAATGTTGTCAAATATTACCGCCGAGATGATAGGTTGGCAAGGTTACGTTATATTACGTTATTGATGTATATGAAGGTCAAACGGAGACGTTGAGGCCAACTCGCTAGGAATGATGTCAAATATTACCGCCGAGATGTTTGGTTGGGTTAGGTTAGGTTATATTACGTTATTAATGTATATAAAGGTCCCACGGAGACGAAGAAGCCAACTCGCCAGGAATGTTGTCAAATATTACCGCCGAGATGTTAGGTTGGGTTAGGTTAGATTATATTACGTTATTGAAGTATATAAAGGTCCCACGGAGACGTAGAGGCCAACAAGCCAGGAATGTCGTCAAATATTACCGCCGAGATGTTAGATTGGGTTAGGCTAGCTTATATTATGTTATTGATGTATATAAAGGTCCCACGGAGACGTAGAGGCCAACAAGCCAGGAATGTGGTCAAATATTACCGCCGAGATGTTAGATTAGGATAGACTAGCTTATATTATGTTATTGATGTATATAGAGGTCCCACGGAGACGTAGAGGCCAACAAGCCAGGAATGTGGTTAAATATTACCGCCGAGATGTTAGGTTGGGTTAGGTTAGGTTATATTACGTGATTGATATATATAAAGGTCCCACGGAGACGTAGAGGCCAACTCGCCAGGAATGTTGTCAAATATTACCGCCGAGATGATAGGTTGGCAAGGTTACGTTATATTACGTTATTGATGTATATGAAGGTCAAACGGAGACGTAGAGGCCAACTCGCTAGGAATGATGTCAAATATTACCGCCGAGATGTTTGGTTGGGTTAGGTTAGGTTATATTACGTTATTAATGTATATAAAGGTCCCACGGAGACGAAGAAGCCAACTCGCCAGGAATGTTGTCAAATATTACCGCCGAGAAGTTAGGTTGGGTTAGGTTAGATTATATTACGTTATTGAAGTATATATAGGTCCCACGGAGACGTAGAGGCCAACAAGCCAGGAATGTCGTCAAATATTACCGCCGAGATGTTAGATTGGGTTAGGCTAGCTTATATTATGTTATTGATGTATATAAAGGTCCCACGGAGACGTAGAGGCTAACTCGCCAGGTATGATGTCAGATATTAACGCCGAGATGTTAGCTTGGGTTAGGTTAGGTTAGATTACGTTATTGATGTATATGAAGGTCAAACGGAGACGTAGAGGCCAACTCGCTAGGAATGATGTCAAATATTACCCCCGAGATGTTTGGTTGGGTTAGGTTAGGTTATATTACGTTATTAATGTATATAAAGGTCCCACGGAGACGTAGAGGCCAACAAGCCAGGAATGTCGTCAAATATTACCGCCGAGATGTTAGATTGGGTTGGGCTAGCTTATATTATGTTATTGATGTATATAAAGGTCCCACGGAGACGTAGAGGCCAACTCGCTAGGAATGATGTCAAATATTACCGCCGAGATATTAGGTTGGGTTAGGTTAGGTTATATTACGTTATTGATGTATATAAAGGTCGCACGGAGACGTAGAGGCCAACTCGACAGGAATGTTGTCAAATGTTACCGCCGAGATGTTAGGTTAGGTTAGGTTAAGTTATATTACGTTATTGATGTATATAAAGGTCCCACGGAGACGGAGAAGCCAACTCGCCTGGAATGTTGTCAAATATTACCGCCGAGATGTTAGGTTGGGGTAGGTTAGGTTATATTACGTTATTGATGTATATAAAGGTCCCACGCAGACGTAGAGGCCAACTCGACAGGAATGTTGTCAAATGTTGCCGCCGAGATGTTAGGTTAGGTTAGGTTAAGTTATATTACGTTATTGATGTATATAAAGGTCCCACGGAGACGGAGAAGCCAACTCGCCAGGAATGTTTTCAAATATTACCGCCGAGATGTTAGGTTGGGTTAGGTTAGTTTATATTACGTTATAGATGTATATAAAGGTCCCACGGAGGCGGAGAAGCCAACTCGCCTGGAATGTTGTCAAATATTACCGCCGAGATGTTAGGTTGGGGTAGGTTAGGTTATATTACGTTATTGATGTATATAAATGTCCCACGGAGACGTAGAGGCCAACTCGACAGGAATGGTGTCAAATGTTACCTTCGAGATGTTAGGTAGGGTTAGGTTAAGTTATATTACGTTATTGATGTATATAAAGGTCCCACGGAGACGGAGAAGCCAACTCGCCAGGAATGTTGTCAAATATTACCGCCGAGATGTTAGGTTGGGTTAGTTTAGGTTATATTAAGTTATTGATGTATATAAAGGTCCCACGGAGACGAAGAGGCCAACTCGCCAGGAATGTTGCCAAGTATTACCGCCGAGATGATAGGTTGGGTTAGGTTAGGTTATAATACGTTATTGATGTATATGAAGGTCAAACGGAGACGTAGAGGCCAACTGGCCAGGAATGATGTCAAATATTACCGCCGAGATGTTAGGTTGGGTTAGGTTAGGTTATATTACGCGATTGATGTATATAGAGGTCCCACGGAGACGTAGAGGCCAACAAGCCAGGAATGTGGTCAAATATTATCGCCGAGATGTTAGGTTGGGTTAGGTTAGGTTATATTACGTCATTGATGTATATAAAGGTCCCACGGAGACGTAGAGGCCAACTCGCCAGGATTGTTGTCAAATATTACCGCCGAGATGATAGGTTGGGTTAGGTTACGTTATATTACGTTATTGATGTATATGAAGGTCAAACGGAGACGTAGAGTCCAACTCGCTAGGAATGATGTCAAATATTACCGCCGAGATGTTAGATTGGGTTAGGTTAGGTTATATTACGTTATAGATGTATATAAAGGTCCCACGGAGACGGAGAAGCCAACTCGCCAGGAATGTTGTCAAATATTACCGCCGAGATGTTAGATTAGGATAGACTAGCTTATATTATGTTATTGATGTATATAGAGGTCCCACGGAGACGTAGAGGCCAACTCGCCAGGAATGTTGTCAAATATTACCGCCGAGATGATAGGTTGGCAAGGTTACGTTATATTACGTTATTGATGTATATGAAGGTCAAACGGAGACGTTGAGGCCAACTCGCTAGGAATGATGTCAAATATTACCGCCGAGATGTTTGGTTGGGTTAGGTTAGGTTATATTACGTTATTAATGTATATAAAGGTCCCACGGAGACGAAGAAGCCAACTCGCCAGGAATGTTGTCAAATATTACCGCCGAGATGTTAGGTTGGGTTAGGTTAGATTATATTACGTTATTGAAGTATATAAAGGTCCCACGGAGACGTAGAGGCCAACAAGCCAGGAATGTCGTCAAATATTACCGCCGAGATGTTAGATTGGGTTAGGCTAGCTTATATTATGTTATTGATGTATATAAAGGTCCCACGGAGACGTAGAGGCCAACAAGCCAGGAATGTGGTCAAATATTACCGCCGAGATGTTAGATTAGGATAGACTAGCTTATATTATGTTATTGATGTATATAGAGGTCCCACGGAGACGTAGAGGCCAACAAGCCAGGAATGTGGTTAAATATTACCGCCGAGATGTTAGGTTGGGTTAGGTTAGGTTATATTACGTGATTGATATATATAAAGGTCCCACGGAGACGTAGAGGCCAACTCGCCAGGAATGTTGTCAAATATTACCGCCGAGATGATAGGTTGGCAAGGTTACGTTATATTACGTTATTGATGTATATGAAGGTCAAACGGAGACGTAGAGGCCAACTCGCTAGGAATGATGTCAAATATTACCGCCGAGATGTTTGGTTGGGTTAGGTTAGGTTATATTACGTTATTAATGTATATAAAGGTCCCACGGAGACGAAGAAGCCAACTCGCCAGGAATGTTGTCAAATATTACCGCCGAGAAGTTAGGTTGGGTTAGGTTAGATTATATTACGTTATTGAAGTATATATAGGTCCCACGGAGACGTAGAGGCCAACAAGCCAGGAATGTCGTCAAATATTACCGCCGAGATGTTAGATTGGGTTAGGCTAGCTTATATTATGTTATTGATGTATATAAAGGTCCCACGGAGACGTAGAGGCTAACTCGCCAGGTATGATGTCAGATATTAACGCCGAGATGTTAGCTTGGGTTAGGTTAGGTTAGATTACGTTATTGATGTATATGAAGGTCAAACGGAGACGTAGAGGCCAACTCGCTAGGAATGATGTCAAATATTACCCCCGAGATGTTTGGTTGGGTTAGGTTAGGTTATATTACGTTATTAATGTATATAAAGGTCCCACGGAGACGTAGAGGCCAACAAGCCAGGAATGTCGTCAAATATTACCGCCGAGATGTTAGATTGGGTTGGGCTAGCTTATATTATGTTATTGATGTATATAAAGGTCCCACGGAGACGTAGAGGCCAACTCGCTAGGAATGATGTCAAATATTACCGCCGAGATATTAGGTTGGGTTAGGTTAGGTTATATTACGTTATTGATGTATATAAAGGTCGCACGGAGACGTAGAGGCCAACTCGACAGGAATGTTGTCAAATGTTACCGCCGAGATGTTAGGTTAGGTTAGGTTAAGTTATATTACGTTATTGATGTATATAAAGGTCCCACGGAGACGGAGAAGCCAACTCGCCTGGAATGTTGTCAAATATTACCGCCGAGATGTTAGGTTGGGGTAGGTTAGGTTATATTACGTTATTGATGTATATAAAGGTCCCACGCAGACGTAGAGGCCAACTCGACAGGAATGTTGTCAAATGTTGCCGCCGAGATGTTAGGTTAGGTTAGGTTAAGTTATATTACGTTATTGATGTATATAAAGGTCCCACGGAGACGGAGAAGCCAACTCGCCAGGAATGTTTTCAAATATTACCGCCGAGATGTTAGGTTGGGTTAGGTTAGTTTATATTACGTTATAGATGTATATAAAGGTCCCACGGAGACGGAGAAGCCAACTCGCCTGGAATGTTGTCAAATATTACCGCCTAGATGTTAGGTTGGGGTAGGTTAGGTTATATTACGTTATTGATGTATATAAATGTCCCACGGAGACGTAGAGGCCAACTCGACAGGAATGGTGTCAAATGTTACCGCCGAGATGTTAGGTAGGGTTAGGTTAAGTTATATTACGTTATTGATGTATATAAAGGTCCCACGGAGACGGAGAAGCCAACTCGCCAGGAATGTTGTCAAATATTACCGCCGAGATGTTAGGTTGGGTTAGTTTAGGTTATATTAAGTTATTGATGTATATAAAGGTCCCACGGAGACGAAGAGGCCAACTCGCCAGGAATGTTGTCAAGTATTACCGCCGAGATGATAGGTTGGGTTAGGTTAGGTTATAATACGTTATTGATGTATATGAAGGTCAAACGGAGACGTAGAGGCCAACTGGCCAGGAATGATGTCAAATATTACCGCCGAGATGTTAGGTTGGGTTAGGTTAGGTTATATTACGCGATTGATGTATATAGAGGTCCCACGGAGACGTAGAGGCCAACAAGCCAGGAATGTGGTCAAATATTATCGCCGAGATGTTAGGTTGGTTTAGGTTAGGTTATATTACGTCATTGATGTATATAAAGGTCCCACGGAGACGTAGAGGCCAACTCGCCAGGATTGTTGTCAAATATTACCGCCGAGATGATAGGTTGGGTTAGGTTACGTTATATTACGTTATTGATGTATATGAAGGTCAAACGGAGACGTGGAGTCCAACTCGCTAGGAATGATGTCAAATATTACCGCTGAGATGTTAGATTGGGTTAGGTTAGGTTATATTACGTTATAGATGTATATAAAGGTCCCACGGAGACGGAGAAGCCAACTCGCCAGGAATGTTGTCAAATATTACCGCCGAGATGTTAGATTAGGATAGACTAGCTTATATTATGTTATTGATGTATATAGAGGTCCCACGGAGACGTAGAGGCCAACTCGCCAGGAATGTTGTCAAATATTACCGCCGACATGATAGGTTGGCAAGGTTACGTTATATTACGTTATTGATGTATATGAAGGTCAAACGGAGACGTAGAGGCCAACTCGCTAGGAATGATGTCAAATATTACCGCCGAGATGTTTGGTTGGGTTAGGTTAGGTTATATTACGTTATTAATGTATATAAAGGTCCCACGGAGACGAAGAAGCCAACTCGCCAGGAATGTTGTCAAATATTACCGCCGAGATGTTAGGTTGGGTTAGGTTAGATTATATTACGTTATTGAAGTATATAAAGGTCCCACGGAGACGTAGAGGCAAACAAGCCAGGAATGTCGTCAAATATTACCGCCGAGATGTTAGATTGGGTTAGGCTAGCTTATATTATGTTATTGATGTATATAAAGGTCCCACGGAGACGTAGAGGCCAACAAGCCAGGAATGTGGTCAAATATTACCGCCGAGATGTTAGATTAGGATAGACTAGCTTATATTATGTTATTGATGTATATAGAGGTCCCACGGAGACGTAGAGGCCAACAAGCCAGGAATGTGGTTAAATATTACCGCCGAGATGTTAGATTGGGTTAGGCTAGCTTATATTATGTTATTGATGTATATAAAGGTCCCACGGAGACGTAGAGGCTAACTCGCCAGGTATGATGTCAGATATTAACGCCGAGATGTTAGCTTGGGTTAGGTTAGGTTAGATTACGTTATTGATGTATATGAAGGTCAAACGGAGACGTAGAGGCCAACTCGCTAGGAATGATGTCAAATATTACCCCCGAGATGTTTGGTTGGGTTAGGTTAGGTTATATTACGTTATTAATGTATATAAAGGTCCCACGGAGACGTAGAGGCCAACAAGCCAGGAATGTCGTCAAATATTACCGCCGAGATGTTAGATTGGGTTGGGCTAGCTTATATTATGTTATTGATGTATATAAAGGTCCCACGGAGGCGTAGAGGCCAACTCGCTAGGAATGATGTCAAATATTACCGCCGAGATGTTAGGTTGGGTTAGGTTAGGTTATATTACGTTATTGATGTATATAAAGGTCGCACGGAGACGTAGAGGCCAACTCGCCAGGAATGTTGTCAAATGTTACCGCCGAGATGTTAGGTTAGGTTAGGTTAAGTTATATTACGTTATTGATGTATATAAAGGTCCCACGGAGACGGAGAAGCCAACTCGCCTGGAATGTTGTCAAATATTACCGCCGAGATGTTAGGTTGGGGTAGGTTAGGTTATATTACGTTATTGATGTATATAAAGGTCCCACGCAGACGTAGAGGCCAACTCGACAGGAATGTTGTCAAATGTTGCCGCCGAGATGTTAGGTTAGGTTAGGTTAAGTTATATTACGTTATTGATGTATATAAAGGTCCCACGGAGACGGAGAAGCCAACTCGCCAGGAATGTTTTCAAATATTACCGCCGAGATGTTAGGTTGGGTTAGGTTAGTTTATATTACGTTACAGATGTATATAAAGGTCCCACGGAGACGGAGAAGCCAACTCGCCTGGAATGTTGTCAAATATTACCGCCGAGATGTTAGGTTGGGGTAGGTTAGGTTATATTACGTTATTGATGTATATAAATGTCCCACGGAGACGTAGAGGCCAACTCGACAGGAATGGTGTCAAATGTTACCGCCGAGATGTTAGGTAGGGTTAGGTTAAGATATATTACGTTATTGATGTATATAAAGGTCCCACGGAGACGGAGAAGCCAACTCGCCAGGAATGTTGTCAAATATTACCGCCGAGATGTTAGGTTGGGTTAGTTTAGGTTATATTAAGTTATTGATGTATATAAAGGTCCCACGGAGACGAAGAGGCCAACTCGCCAGGAATGTTGTCAAGTATTACCGGCGAGATGATAGGTTGGGTTAGGTTAGGTTATAATACGTTATTGATGTATATGAAGGTCAAACGGAGACGTAGAGGCCAACTGGCCAGGAATGATGTCAAATATTACCGCCGAGATGTTAGGTTGGGTTAGGTTAGGTTATATTACGCGATTGATGTATATAGAGGTCCCACGGAGACGTAGAGGCCAACAAGACAGGAATGTGGTCAAATATTATCGCCGAGATGTTAGGTTGGGTTAGGTTAGGTTATATTACGTTATTGATGTATATAAAGGTCCCACGGAGACGAAGAAGCCAACTCGCTGGGAATGATGTCAACTATTACCGCCGAGATGTTAGATTGGGTTAGGTTAGGTTATATTACGTTATAGATGTATATAAAGGTCCCACGGAGACGGAGAAGCCAACTCGCCAGGAATGTTGTCAAATATTACCGCCGAGATGTTAGATTAGGATAGACTAGCTTATATTATGTTATTGATGTATATAGAGGTCCCACGGAGACGTAGAGGCCAACTCGCCAGGAATGTTGTCAAATATTACCGCCGAGATGATAGGTTGGCAAGGTTACGTTATATTACGTTATTGATGTATATGAAGGTCAAACGGAGACGTAGAGGCCAACTCGCTAGGAATGATCTCAAATATTACCGCCGAGATGTTTGGTTGGGTTAGGTTAGGTTATATTACGTTATTAATGTATATAAAGGTCCCACGGAGACGAAGAAGCCAACTCGCCAGGAATGTTGTCAAATATTACCGCCGAGATGTTAGGTTGGGTTAGGTTAGATTATATTACGTTATTGAAGTATATAAAGGTCCCACGGAGACGTAGAGGCCAACAAGCCAGGAATGTCGTCAAATATTACCGCCGAGATGTTAGATTGGGTTAGGCTAGCTTATATTATGTTATTGATGTATATAAAGGTCCCACGGAGACGTAGAGGCCAACAAGCCAGGAATGTGGTCAAATATTACCGCCGAGATGTTAGATTAGGATAGACTAGCTTATATTATGTTATTGATGTATATAGAGGTCCCACGGAGACGTAGAGGCCAACAAGCCAGGAATGTGGTTAAATATTACCGCCGAGATGTTAGGTTGGGTTAGGTTAGGTTATATTACGTGATTGATGTATATAAAGGTCCCACGGAGACGTAGAGGCCAACTCGCCAGGAATGTTGTCAAATATTACCGCCGAGATGATAGGTTGGCAAGGTTACGTTATATTACGTTATTGATATATATGAAGGTCAAACGGAGACGTAGAGGCCAACTCGCTAGGAATGATGTCAAATATTACCGCCGAGATGTTTGGTTGGGTTAGGTTAGGTTATATTACGTTATTGATGTATATGAAGGTCAAACGGAGACGTAGAGGCCAACTCGCTAGGAATGATGTCAAATATTACCCCCGAGATGTTTGGTTGGGTTAGGTTAGGTTATATTACGTTATTAATGTATATAAAGGTCCCACGGAGACGTAGAGACCAACAAGCCAGGAATGTCGTCAAATATTACCGCCGAGATGTTAGATTGGGTTGGGCTAGCTTATATTATGTTATTGATGTATATAAAGGTCCCACGGAGACGTAGAGGCCAACTCGCTAGGAATGATGTCAAATATTACCGCCGAGATGTTAGGTTGGGTTAGGTTAGGTTATATTACGTTATTGATGTATATAAAGGTCCCACGGAGACGTAGAGGCCAACTCGACAGGAATGTTGTCAAATGTTACCGCCGAGATGTTAGGTTAGGTTAGGTTAAGTTATATTACGTTATTGATGTATATAAAGGTCCCACGGAGACGGAGAAGCCAACTCGCCTGGAATGTTGTCAAATATTACCGCCGAGATGTTAGGTTGGGGTAGGTTAGGTTATATTACGTTATTGATGTATATAAAGGTCCCACGCAGACGTAGAGGCCAACTCGACAGGAATGTTGTCAAATGTTGCCGCCGAGATGTTAGGTTAGGTTAGGTTAAGTTATATTACGTTATTGATGTATATAAAGGTCCCACGGAGACGGAGAAGCCAACTCGCCAGGAATGTTTTCAAATATTACCGCCGAGATGTTAGGTTGGGTTAGGTTAGTTTATATTACGTTATAGATGTATATAAAGGTCCCACGGAGACGGAGAAGCCAACTCGCCTGGAATGTTGTCAAATATTACCGCCTAGATGTTAGGTTGGGGTAGGTTAGGTTATATTACGTTATTGATGTATATAAATGTCCCACGGAGACGTAGAGGCCAACTCGACAGGAATGGTGTCAAATGTTACCGCCGAGATGTTAGGTAGGGTTAGGTTAAGTTATATTACGTTATTGATGTATATAAAGGTCCCACGGAGACGGAGAAGCCAACTCGCCAGGAATGTTGTCAAATATTACCGCCGAGATGTTAGGTTGGGTTAGTTTAGGTTATATTAAGTTATTGATGTATATAAAGGTCCCACGGAGACGAAGAGGCCAACTCGCCAGGAATGTTGTCAAGTATTACCGCCGAGATGATAGGTTGGGTTAGGTTAGGTTATAATACGTTATTGATGTATATGAAGGTCAAACGGAGACGTAGAGGCCAACTGGCCAGGAATGATGTCAAATATTACCGCCGAGATGTTAGGTTGGGTTAGGTTAGGTTATATTACGCGATTGATGTATATAGAGGTCCCACGGAGACGTAGAGGCCAACAAGCCAGGAATGTGGTCAAATATTATCGCCGAGATGTTAGGTTGGTTTAGGTTAGGTCATATTACGTCATTGATGTATATAAAGGTCCCACGGAGACGTAGAGGCCAACTCGCCAGGATTGTTGTCAAATATTACCGCCGAGATGATAGGTTGGGTTAGGTTACGTTATATTACGTTATTGATGTATATGAAGGTCAAACGGAGACGTAGAGTCCAACTCGCTAGGAATGATGTCAAATATTACCGCCGAGATGTTAGATTGGGTTAGGTTAGGTTATATTACGTTATAGATGTATATAAAGGTCCCACGGAGACGGAGAAGCCAACTCGCCAGGAATGTTGTCAAATATTACCGCCGAGATGTTAGATTAGGATAGACTAGCTTATATTATGTTATTGATGTATATAGAGGTCCCACGGAGACGTAGAGGCCAACTCGCCAGGAATGTTGTCAAATATTACCGCCGACATGATAGGTTGGCAAGGTTACGTTATATTACGTTATTGATGTATATGAAGGTCAAACGGAGACGTAGAGGCCAACTCGCTAGGAATGATGTCAAATATTACCGCCGAGATGTTTGGTTGGGTTAGGTTAGGTTATATTACGTTATTAATGTATATAAAGGTCCCACGGAGACGAAGAAGCCAACTCGCCAGGAATGTTGTCAAATATTACCGCCGAGATGTTAGGTTGGGTTAGGTTAGATTATATTACGTTATTGAAGTATATAAAGGTCCCACGGAGACGTAGAGGCAAACAAGCCAGGAATGTCGTCAAATATTACCGCCGAGATGTTAGATTGGGTTAGGCTAGCTTATATTATGTTATTGATGTATATAAAGGTCCCACGGAGACGTAGAGGCCAACAAGCCAGGAATGTGGTCAAATATTACCGCCGAGATGTTAGATTAGGATAGACTAGCTTATATTATGTTATTGATGTATATAGAGGTCCCACGGAGACGTAGAGGCCAACAAGCCAGGAATGTGGTTAAATATTACCGCCGAGATGTTAGATTGGGTTAGGCTAGCTTATATTATGTTATTGATGTATATAAAGGTCCCACGGAGACGTAGAGGCTAACTCGCCAGGTATGATGTCAGATATTAACGCCGAGATGTTAGCTTGGGTTAGGTTAGGTTAGATTACGTTATTGATGTATATGAAGGTCAAACGGAGACGTAGAGGCCAACTCGCTAGGAATGATGTCAAATATTACCCCCGAGATGTTTGGTTGGGTTAGGTTAGGTTATATTACGTTATTAATGTATATAAAGGTCCCACGGAGACGTAGAGGCCAACAAGCCAGGAATGTCGTCAAATATTACCGCCGAGATGTTAGATTGGGTTGGGCTAGCTTATATTATGTTATTGATGTATATAAAGGTCCCACGGAGGCGTAGAGGCCAACTCGCTAGGAATGATGTCAAATATTACCGCCGAGATGTTAGGTTGGGTTAGGTTAGGTTATATTACGTTATTGATGTATATAAAGGTCGCACGGAGACGTAGAGGCCAACTCGCCAGGAATGTTGTCAAATGTTACCGCCGAGATGTTAGGTTAGGTTAGGTTAAGTTATATTACGTTATTGATGTATATAAAGGTCCCACGGAGACGGAGAAGCCAACTCGCCTGGAATGTTGTCAAATATTACCGCCGAGATGTTAGGTTGGGGTAGGTTAGGTTATATTACGTTATTGATGTATATAAAGGTCCCACGCAGACGTAGAGGCCAACTCGACAGGAATGTTGTCAAATGTTGCCGCCGAGATGTTAGGTTAGGTTAGGTTAAGTTATATTACGTTATTGATGTATATAAAGGTCCCACGGAGACGGAGAAGCCAACTCGCCAGGAATGTTTTCAAATATTACCGCCGAGATGTTAGGTTGGGTTAGGTTAGTTTATATTACGTTACAGATGTATATAAAGGTCCCACGGAGACGGAGAAGCCAACTCGCCTGGAATGTTGTCAAATATTACCGCCGAGATGTTAGGTTGGGGTAGGTTAGGTTATATTACGTTATTGATGTATATAAATGTCCCACGGAGACGTAGAGGCCAACTCGACAGGAATGGTGTCAAATGTTACCGCCGAGATGTTAGGTAGGGTTAGGTTAAGATATATTACGTTATTGATGTATATAAAGGTCCCACGGAGACGGAGAAGCCAACTCGCCAGGAATGTTGTCAAATATTACCGCCGAGATGTTAGGTTGGGTTAGTTTAGGTTATATTAAGTTATTGATGTATATAAAGGTCCCACGGAGACGAAGAGGCCAACTCGCCAGGAATGTTGTCAAGTATTACCGGCGAGATGATAGGTTGGGTTAGGTTAGGTTATAATACGTTATTGATGTATATGAAGGTCAAACGGAGACGTAGAGGCCAGCTGGCCAGGAATGATGTCAAATATTACCGCCGAGATGTTAGGTTGGGTTAGGTTAGGTTATATTACGCGATTGATGTGTATAGAGGTCCCACGGAGACGTAGAGGCCAACAAGACAGGAATGTGGTCAAATATTATCGCCGAGATGTTAGGTTGGGTTAGGTTAGGTTATATTACGTTATTGATGTATATAAAGGTCCCACGGAGACGAAGAAGCCAACTCGCTGGGAATGATGTCAACTATTACCGCCGAGATGTTAGATTGGGTTAGGTTAGGTTATATTACGTTATAGATGTATATAAAGGTCCCACGGAGACGGAGAAGCCAACTCGCCAGGAATGTTGTCAAATATTACCGCCGAGATGTTAGATTAGGATAGACTAGCTTATATTATGTTATTGATGTATATAGAGGTCCCACGGAGACGTAGAGGCCAACTCGCCAGGAATGTTGTCAAATATTACCGCCGAGATGATAGGTTGGCAAGGTTACGTTATATTACGTTATTGATGTATATGAAGGTCAAACGGAGACGTAGAGGCCAACTCGCTAGGAATGATCTCAAATATTACCGCCGAGATGTTTGGTTGGGTTAGGTTAGGTTATATTACGTTATTAATGTATATAAAGGTCCCACGGAGACGAAGAAGCCAACTCGCCAGGAATGTTGTCAAATATTACCGCCGAGATGTTAGGTTGGGTTAGGTTAGATTATATTACGTTATTGAAGTATATAAAGGTCCCACGGAGACGTAGAGGCCAACAAGCCAGGAATGTCGTCAAATATTACCGCCGAGATGTTAGATTGGGTTAGGCTAGCTTATATTATGTTATTGATGTATATAAAGGTCCCACGGAGACGTAGAGGCCAACAAGCCAGGAATGTGGTCAAATATTACCGCCGAGATGTTAGATTAGGATAGACTAGCTTATATTATGTTATTGATGTATATAGAGGTCCCACGGAGACGTAGAGGCCAACAAGCCAGGAATGTGGTTAAATATTACCGCCGAGATGTTAGGTTGGGTTAGGTTAGGTTATATTACGTGATTGATGTATATAAAGGTCCCACGGAGACGTAGAGGCCAACTCGCCAGGAATGTTGTCAAATATTACCGCCGAGATGATAGGTTGGCAAGGTTACGTTATATTACGTTATTGATATATATGAAGGTCAAACGGAGACGTAGAGGCCAACTCGCTAGGAATGATGTCAAATATTACCGCCGAGATGTTTGGTTGGGTTAGGTTAGGTTATATTACGTTATTGATGTATATGAAGGTCAAACGGAGACGTAGAGGCCAACTCGCTAGGAATGATGTCAAATATTACCCCCGAGATGTTTGGTTGGGTTAGGTTAGGTTATATTACGTTATTAATGTATATAAAGGTCCCACGGAGACGTAGAGACCAACAAGCCAGGAATGTCGTCAAATATTACCGCCGAGATGTTAGATTGGGTTGGGCTAGCTTATATTATGTTATTGATGTATATAAAGGTCCCACGGAGACGTAGAGGCCAACTCGCTAGGAATGATGTCAAATATTACCGCCGAGATGTTAGGTTGGGTTAGGTTAGGTTATATTACGTTATTGATGTATATAAAGGTCCCACGGAGACGTAGAGGCCAACTCGACAGGAATGTTGTCAAATGTTACCGCCGAGATGTTAGGTTAGGTTAGGTTAAGTTATATTACGTTATTGATGTATATAAAGGTCCCACGGAGACGGAGAAGCCAACTCGCCTGGAATGTTGTCAAATATTACCGCCGAGATGTTAGGTTGGGGTAGGTTAGGTTATATTACGTTATTGATGTATATAAAGGTCCCACGCAGACGTAGAGGCCAACTCGACAGGAATGTTGTCAAATGTTGCCGCCGAGATGTTAGGTTAGGTTAGGTTAAGTTATATTACGTTATTGATGTATATAAAGGTCCCACGGAGACGGAGAAGCCAACTCGCCAGGAATGTTTTCAAATATTACCGCCGAGATGTTAGGTTGGGTTAGGTTAGTTTATATTACGTTATAGATGTATATAAAGGTCCCACGGAGACGGAGAAGCCAACTCGCCTGGAATGTTGTCAAATATTACCGCCGAGATGTTAGGTTGGGGTAGGTTAGGTTATATTACGTTATTGATGTATATAAATGTCCCACGGAGACGTAGAGGCCAACTCGACAGGAATGGTGTCAAATGTTACCGCCGAGATGTTAGGTAGGGTTAGGTTAAGTTATATTACGTTATTGATGTATATAAAGGTCCCACGGAGACGGAGAAGCCAACTCGCCAGGAATGTTGTCAAATATTACCGCCGAGATGTTAGGTTGGGTTAGTTTAGGTTATATTAAGTTATTGATGTATATAAAGGTCCCACGGAGACGAAGAGGCCAACTCGCCAGGAATGTTTTCAAATATTACCGCCGAGATGTTAGGTTGGGTTAGGTTAGTTTATATTACGCTATAGATGTATATAAAGGTCCCACGGAGACGGAGAAGCCAACTCGCCAGGAATGTTGTCAAGTATTACAGCCGAGGTGATAGGTTGGGTTAGGTTAGGTTATAATACGTTATTGATGTATTTGAAGGTCAAACGGAGACGTAGAGGCCAACTGGCCAGGAATGATGTCAAATATTACCGCCGAGATGTTAGGTTGGATTAGGTTAGGTTATATTACGCGATTGATGTATATAGAGGTCCCACGTAGACGTAGAGGCCAACAAGCCAGGAATGTGGTCAAATATTATCGCCGAGATGTTAGGTTGGGTTAGGTTAGGTTATATTACGTCATTGATGTATATAAAGGTCCCACGGAGACGTAGAGGCCAACTCGCCAGGATTGTTGTCAAATGTTGCCGCCGAGATGTTAGGTTAGGTTAGGTTAAGTTATATTACGTTATTGATGTATATAAAGGTCCCACGGAGACGGAGAAGCCAACTCGCCAGGAATGTTTTCAAATATTACCGCCGAGATGTTAGGTTGGGTTAGGTTAGTTTATATTACGTTATAGATGTATATAAAGGTCCCACGGAGACGGAGAAGCCAACTCGCCAGGAATGTTTTCAAATATTACCGCCGAGATGTTAGGTTGGGTTAGGTTAGTTTATATTACGTTATTGAAGTATATAAAGGTCCCACGGAGACGTAGAGGCCAACAAGCCAGGAATGTCGTCAAATATTACCGCCGAGATGTTAGATTGGGTTAGGCTAGCTTATATTATGTTATTGATGTATATAAAGGTCCCACGGAGACGTAGAGGCCAACAAGCCAGGAATGTGGTCAAATATTACCGCCGAGATGTTAGATTAGGATAGACTAGCTTATATTATGTTATTGATGTATATAGAGGTCCCACGGAGACGTAGAGGCCAACAAGCCAGGAATGTGGTTAAATATTACCGCCGAGATGTTAGGTTGGGTTAGGTTAGGTTATATTACGTGATTGATGTATATAAAGGTCCCACGGAGACGTAGAGGCCAACTCGCCAGGAATGTTGTCAAATATTACCGCCGAGATGATAGGTTGGCAAGGTTACGTTATATTACGTTATTGATGTATATGAAGGTCAAACGGAGACGTAGAGGCCAACTCGCTAGGAATGATGTCAAATATTACCGCCGAGATGTTTGGTTGGGTTAGGTTAGGTTATATTACGTTATTAATGTATATAAAGGTCCCACGGAGACGAAGAAGCCAACTCGCCAGGAATGTTGTCAAATATTACCGCCGAGAAGTTAGGTTGGGTTGGGTTAGATTATATTACGTTATTGAAGTATATAAAGGTCCCACGGAGACGTAGAGGCCAACAAGCCAGGAATGTCGTCAAATATTACCGCCGAGATGTTAGATTGGGTTAGGCTAGCTTATATTATGTTATTGATGTATATAAAGGTCCCACGGAGACGTAGAGGCTAGCTCGCCAGGTATGATGTCAGATATTAACGCCGAGATGTTAGCTTGGGTTAGGTTAGGTTAGATTACGTTATTGATGTATATGAAGGTCAAACGGAGACGTAGAGGCCAACTCGCTAGGAATGATGTCAAATATTACCCCCGAGATGTTTGGTTGGGTTAGGTTAGGTTATATTACGTTATTAATGTATATAAAGGTCCCACGGAGACGTAGAGACCAACAAGCCAGGAGTGTCGTCAAATATTACCGCCGAGATGTTAGATTGGGTTGGGCTAGCTTATATTATGTTATTGATGTATATAAAGGTCCCACGGAGACGTAGAGGCCAACTCGCTAGGAATGATGTCAAATATTACCGCCGAGATGTTAGGTTGGGTTAGGTTAGGTTATATTACGTTATTGATGTATATAAAGGTCCCACGGAGACGTAGAGGCCAACTCGACAGGAATGTTGTCAAATGTTACCGCCGAGATGTTAGGTTAGGTTAGGTTAAGTTATATTACGTTATTGATGTATATAAAGGTCCCACGGAGACGGAGAAGCCAACTCGCCTGGAATGTTGTCAAATATTACCGCCGAGATGTTAGGTTGGGTTAGGTTAGGTTATATTACGTTATTGATGTATATAAAGGTCCCACGCAGACGTAGAGGCCAACTCGACAGGAATGTTGTCAAATGTTGCCGCCGAGATGTTAGGTTAGGTTAGGTTAAGTTATATTACGTTATTGATGTATATAAAGGTCCCACGGAGACGGAGAAGCCAACTCGCCAGGAATGTTTTCAAATATTACCGCCGAGATGTTAGGTTGGGTTAGGTTAGTTTATATTACGTTATAGATGTATATAAAGGTCCCACGGAGACGGAGAAGCCAACTCGCCTGGAATGTTGTCAAATATTACCGCCGAGATGTTAGGTTGGGGTAGGTTAGGTTATATTACGTTATTGATGTATATAAATGTCCCACGGAGACGTAGAGGCCATCTCGACAGGAATGGTGTCAAATGTTACCGCCGAGATGTTAGGTAGGGTTAGGTTAAGTTATATTACGTTATTGATGTATATAAAGGTCCCACGGAGACGGAGAAGCCAACTCGCCAGGAATGTTGTCAAATATTACCGCCGAGATGTTAGGTTGGGTTAGTTTAGGTTATATTAAGTTATTGATGTATATAAAGGTCCCACGGAGACGAAGAGGCCAACTCGCCAGGAATGTTGTCAAGTATTACCGGCGAGATGATAGGTTGGGTTAGGTTAGGTTATAATACGTTATTGATGTATATGAAGGTCAAACGGAGACGTAGAGGCCAACTGGCCAGGAATGATGTCAAATATTACCACCGAGATGTTAGGTTGGGTTAGGTTAGGTTATATTACGCGATTGATGTATATAGAGGTCCCACGGAGACGTAGAGGCCAACAAGACAGGAATGTGGTCAAATATTATCGCCGAGATGTTAGGTTGGGTTAGGTTAGGTTATATTACGTTATTGATGTATATAAAGGTCCCACGGAGACGAAGAAGCCAACTCGCTAGGAATGATGTCAAATATTACCGCCGAGATGTTAGATTGGGTTAGGTTAGGTTATATTACGTTATAGATGTATATAAAGGTCCCACGGAGACGGAGAAGCCAACTCGCCAGGAATGTTGTCAAATATTACCGCCGAGATGTTAGATTAGGATAGACTAGCTTATATTATGTTATTGATGTATATAGAGGTCCCACGGAGACGTAGAGGCCAACTCGCCAGGAATGTTGTCAAATATTACCGCCGAGATGATAGGTTGGCAAGGTTACGTTATATTACGTTATTGATGTATATGAAGGTCAAACGGAGACGTAGAGGCCAACTCGCTAGGAATGATCTCAAATATTACCGCCGAGATGTTTGGTTGGGTTAGGTTAGGTTATATTACGTTATTAATGTATATAAAGGTCCCACGGAGACGAAGAAGCCAACTCGCCAGGAATGTTGTCAAATATTACCGCCGAGATGTTAGGTTGGGTTAGGTTAGATTATATTACGTTATTGAAGTATATAAAGGTCCCACGGAGACGTAGAGGCCAACAAGCCAGGAATGTCGTCAAATATTACCGCCGAGATGTTAGATTGGGTTAGGCTAGCTTATATTATGTTATTGATGTATATAAAGGTCCCACGGAGACGTAGAGGCCAACAAGCCAGGAATGTGGTCAAATATTACCGCCGAGATGTTAGATTAGGATAGACTAGCTTATATTATGTTATTGATGTATATAGAGGTCCCACGGAGACGTAGAGGCCAACAAGCCAGGAATGTTGTCAAATATTACCGCCGAGATGATAGGTTGGCAAGGTTACGTTATATTACGTTATTGATATATATGAAGGTCAAACGGAGACGTAGAGGCCAACTCGCTAGGAATGATGTCAAATATTACCGCCGAGATGTTTGGTTGGGTTAGGTTAGGTTATATTACGTTATTGATGTATATGAAGGTCAAACGGAGACGTAGAGGCCAACTCGCTAGGAATGATGTCAAATATTACCCCCGAGATGTTTGGTTGGGTTAGGTTAGGTTATATTACGTTATTAATGTATATAAAGGTCCCACGGAGACGTAGAGACCAACAAGCCAGGAATGTCGTCAAATATTACCGCCGAGATGTTAGATTGGGTTGGGCTAGCTTATATTATGTTATTGATGTATATAAAGGTCCCACGGAGACGTAGAGGCCAACTCGCTAGGAATGATGTCAAATATTACCGCCGAGATGTTAGGTTGGGTTAGGTTAGGTTATATTACGTTATTGATGTATATAAAGGTCCCACGGAGACGTAGAGGCCAACTCGACAGGAATGTTGTCAAATGTTACCGCCGAGATGTTAGGTTAGGTTAGGTTAAGTTATATTACGTTATTGATGTATATAAAGGTCCCACGGAGACGGAGAAGCCAACTCGCCTGGAATGTTGTCAAATATTACCGCCGAGATGTTAGGTTGGGGTAGGTTAGGTTATATTACGTTATTGATGTATATAAAGGTCCCACGCAGACGTAGAGGCCAACTCGACAGGAATGTTGTCAAATGTTGCCGCCGAGATGTTAGGTTAGGTTAGGTTAAGTTATATTACGTTATTGATGTATATAAAGGTCCCACGGAGACGGAGAAGCCAACTCGCCAGGAATGTTTTCAAATATTACCGCCGAGATGTTAGGTTGGGTTAGGTTAGTTTATATTACGTTATAGATGTATATAAAGGTCCCACGGAGACGGAGAAGCCAACTCGCCTGGAATGTTGTCAAATATTACCGCCGAGATGTTAGGTTGGGGTAGGTTAGGTTATATTACGTTATTGATGTATATAAATGTCCCACGGAGACGTAGAGGCCAACTCGACAGGAATGGTGTCAAATGTTACCGCCGAGATGTTAGGTAGGGTTAGGTTAAGTTATATTACGTTATTGATGTATATAAAGGTCCCACGGAGACGGAGAAGCCAACTCGCCAGGAATGTTGTCAAATATTACCGCCGAGATGTTAGGTTGGGTTAGTTTAGGTTATATTAAGTTATTGATGTATATAAAGGTCCCACGGAGACGAAGAGGCCAACTCGCCAGGAATGTTGTCAAGTATTACCGCCGAGATGATAGGTTGGGTTAGGTTAGGTTATAATACGTTATTGATGTATATGAAGGTCAAACGGAGACGTAGAGGCCAACTGGCCAGGAATGATGTCAAATATTACCGCCGAGATGTTAGGTTGGGTTAGGTTAGGTTATATTACGCGATTGATGTATATAGAGGTCCCACGGAGACGTAGAGGCCAACAAGCCAGGAATGTGGTCAAATATTATCGCCGAGATGTTAGGTTGGGTTAGGTTAGGTTATATTACGTTATTGATGTATATAAAGGTCCCACGGAGACGAAGAAGCCAACTCGCCATTCGTGTTTTCAAATATTACCGCCGAGATGTTAGATTGGTTTAGGTTAGGTTATATTACATTATTGAAGTATATAAAGGTCCCACGTAGACGTAGAGGCCAACAAGCCAGGAATGTCGTCAAATATTACCGCCGAGATGTTAGATTGGGTTAGGCTAGCTTATATTATGTTATTGATGTATATAATGGTCCCATGGAGACGTAGAGGCCAACAAGCCAGGAATGTGGTCAAATATTACCGCCGAGATGTTAGATTAGGATAGACTAGCTTATATTATGTTATTGATGTATATAGAGGTCCCACGGAGACGTAGAGGCCAACAAGCCAGGAATGTGGTTAAATATTACCGCCGAGATGTTAGGTTGGGTTAGGTTAGGTTATATTACGTGATTGATGTATATAAAGGTCCCACGGAGACGTAGAGGCCAACTCGCCAGGAATGTTGTCAAATATTACCGCCGAGATGATAGGTTGGCAAGGTTACGTTATATTACGTTATTGATGTATATGAAGGTCAAACGGAGACGTAGAGGCCAACTCGCTAGGAATGATGTCAAATATTACCGCCGAGATGTTTGGTTGGGTTAGGTTAGGTTATATTACGTTATTAATGTATATAAAGGTCCCACGGAGACGAAGAAGCCAACTCGCCAGGAATGTTGTCAAATATTACCGCCGAGATGTTAGGTTGGGTTAGGTTAGATTATATTACGTTATTGAAGTATATAAAGGTCCCACGGAGACGTAGAGGCCAACAAGCCAGGAATGTCGTCAAATATTACCGCCGAGATGTTAGATTGGATTAGGCTAGCTTATATTATGTTATTGATGTATATAAAGGTCCCACGGAGACGTAGAGGCTAACTCGCCAGGTATGATGTCAGATATTAACGCCGAGATGTTAGCTTGGGTTAGGTTAGGTTAGATTACGTTATTGATGTATATGAAGGTCAAACGGAGACGTAGAGGCCAACTCGCTAGGAATGATGTCAAATATTACCCCCGAGATGTTTGGTTGGGTTAGGTTAGGTTATATTACGTTATTAATGTATATAAAGGTCCCACGGAGACGTAGAGGCCAACAAGCCAGGAATGTCGTCAAATATTACCGCCGAGATGTTAGATTGGGTTGGGCTAGCTTATATTATGTTATTGATATATAGAAAGGTCCCACGGAGACGTAGAGACCAACTCGCTAGGAATGATGTCAAATATTACCGCTGAGATGTTAGATTGGGTTAGGTTAGGTTATATTACGTTATTGATGTATATAAATGTCCCACGGAGACGTAGATGCCAACTCGCCAGGAATGTTTTCAAATATTACCGCCGAGATGTTAGGTTGGGTTAGGTTAGTTTATATTACGTTATAGATGTATATAAAGGTCCCACGGAGACGGAGAAGCCAACTCGCCTGGAATGTTGTCAAATATTACCGCCGAGATGTTAGGTTGGGGTAGGTTAGGTTATATTACGTTATTGATGTATATAAAGGTCCCACGGAGACGTAGAGGCCAACTCGACAGGAATGTTGTCAAATGTTGCCGCCGAGATGTTAGGTTAGGTTAGGTTAAGTTATATTACGTTATTGATGTATATAAAGGTCCCACGGAGACGGAGAAGCCAACTCGCCAGGAATGTTTTCAAATATTACCGCCGAGATGTTAGGTTGGGTTAGGTTAGTTTATATTACGCTATAGATGTATATAAAGGTCCCACGGAGACGGAGAAGCCAACTCGCCAGGAATGTTGTCAAGTATTACCGCCGAGGTGATAGGTTGGGTTAGGTTAGGTTATAATACGTTATTGATGTATTTGAAGGTCAAACGGAGACGTAGAGGCCAACTGGCCAGGAATGATGTCAAATATTACCGCCGAGATGTTAGGTTGGATTAGGTTAGGTTATATTACGCGATTGATGTATATAGAGGTCCCACGTAGACGTAGAGGCCAACAAGCCAGGAATGTGGTCAAATATTATCGCCGAGATGTTAGGTTGGGTTAGGTTAGGTTATATTACGTCATTGATGTATATAAAGGTCCCACGGAGACGTAGAGGCCAACTCGCCAGGATTGTTGTCAAATATTACCGCCGAGATGATAGGTTGGGTTAGGTTACGTTATATTACGTTATTGATGTATATGAAGGTCAAACGGAGACGTAGAGTCCAACTCGCTAGGAATGATGTCAAATATTACCGCCGAGATGTTAGATTGGGTTAGGTTAGGTTATATTACGTTATAGATGTATATAAAGGTCCCACGGAGACGGAGAAGCCAACTCGCCAGGAATGTTGTCAAATATTACCGCCGAGATGTTAGATTAGGATAGACTAGCTTATATTATGTTATTGATGTATATAGAGGTCCCACGGAGACGTAGAGGCCAACTCGCCAGGAATGTTGTCAAATATTACCGCCGAGATGATAGGTTGGCAAGGTTACGTTATATTACGTTATTGATGTATATGAAGGTCAAACGGAGACGTAGAGGCCAACTCGCTAGGAATGATGTCAAATATTACCGCCGAGATGTTAGGTTGGGTTAGGTTAGTTTATATTACGTTATAGATGTATATAAAGGTCCCACGGAGACGGAGAAGCCAACTCGCCAGGAATGTTTTCAAATATTACCGCCGAGATGTTAGGTTGGGTTAGGTTAGTTTATATTACGTTATTGAAGTATATAAAGGTCCCACGGAGACGTAGAGGCCAACAAGCCAGGAATGTCGTCAAATATTACCGCCGAGATGTTAGATTGGGTTAGGCTAGCTTATATTATGTTATTGATGTATATAAAGGTCCCACGGAGACGTAGAGGCCAACAAGCCAGGAATGTGGTCAAATATTACCGCCGAGATGTTAGATTAGGATAGACTAGCTTATATTATGTTATTGATGTATATAGAGGTCCCACGGAGACGTAGAGGCCAACAAGCCAGGAATGTGGTTAAATATTACCGCCGAGATGTTAGGTTGGGTTAGGTTAGGTTATATTACGTGATTGATGTATATAAAGGTCCCACGGAGACGTAGAGGCCAACTCGCCAGGAATGTTGTCAAATATTACCGCCGAGATGATAGGTTGGCAAGGTTACGTTATATTACGTTATTGATGTATATGAAGGTCAAACGGAGACGTAGAGGCCAACTCGCTAGGAATGATGTCAAATATTACCGCCGAGATGTTTGGTTGGGTTAGGTTAGGTTATATTACGTTATTAATGTATATAAAGGTCCCACGGAGACGAAGAAGCCAACTCGCCAGGAATGTTGTCAAATATTACCGCCGAGAAGTTAGGTTGGGTTAGGTTAGATTATATTACGTTATTGAAGTATATAAAGGTCCCACGGAGACGTAGAGGCCAACAAGCCAGGAATGTCGTCAAATATTACCGCCGAGATGTTAGATTGGGTTAGGCTAGCTTATATTATGTTATTGATGTATATAAAGGTCCCACGGAGACGTAGAGGCTAGCTCGCCAGGTATGATGTCAGATATTAACGCCGAGATGTTAGCTTGGGTTAGGTTAGGTTAGATTACGTTATTGATGTATATGAAGGTCAAACGGAGACGTAGAGGCCAACTCGCTAGGAATGATGTCAAATATTACCCCCGAGATGTTTGGTTGGGTTAGGTTAGGTTATATTACGTTATTAATGTATATAAAGGTCCCACGGAGACGTAGAGACCAACAAGCCAGGAGTGTCGTCAAATATTACCGCCGAGATGTTAGATTGGGTTGGGCTAGCTTATATTATGTTATTGATGTATATAAAGGTCCCACGGAGACGTAGAGGCCAACTCGCTAGGAATGATGTCAAATATTACCGCCGAGATGTTAGGTTGGGTTAGGTTAGGTTATATTACGTTATTGATGTATATAAAGGTCCCACGGAGACGTAGAGGCCAACTCGACAGGAATGTTGTCAAATGTTACCGCCGAGATGTTAGGTTAGGTTAGGTTAAGTTATATTACGTTATTGATGTATATAAAGGTCCCACGGAGACGGAGAAGCCAACTCGCCTGGAATGTTGTCAAATATTACCGCCGAGATGTTAGGTTGGGTTAGGTTAGGTTATATTACGTTATTGATGTATATAAAGGTCCCACGCAGACGTAGAGGCCAACTCGACAGGAATGTTGTCAAATGTTGCCGCCGAGATGTTAGGTTAGGTTAGGTTAAGTTATATTACGTTATTGATGTATATAAAGGTCCCACGGAGACGGAGAAGCCAACTCGCCAGGAATGTTTTCAAATATTACCGCCGAGATGTTAGGTTGGGTTAGGTTAGTTTATATTACGTTATAGATGTATATAAAGGTCCCACGGAGACGGAGAAGCCAACTCGCCTGGAATGTTGTCAAATATTACCGCCGAGATGTTAGGTTGGGGTAGGTTAGGTTATATTACGTTATTGATGTATATAAATGTCCCACGGAGACATAGAGGCCAACTCGACAGGAATGGTGTCAAATGTTACCGCCGAGATGTTAGGTAGGGTTAGGTTAAGTTATATTACGTTATTGATGTATATAAAGGTCCCACGGAGACGGAGAAGCCAACTCGCCAGGAATGTTGTCAAATATTACCGCCGAGATGTTAGGTTGGGTTAGTTTAGGTTATATTGAGTTATTGATGTATATAAAGGTCCCACGGAGACGAAGAGGCCAACTCGCCAGGAATGTTGTCAAGTATTACCGGCGAGATGATAGGTTGGGTTAGGTTAGGTTATAATACGTTATTGATGTATATGAAGGTCAAACGGAGACGTAGAGGCCAACTGGCCAGGAATGATGTCAAATATTACCGCCGAGATGTTAGGTTGGGTTAGGTTAGGTTATATTACGCGATTGATGTATATAGAGGTCCCACGGAGACGTAGAGGCCAACAAGACAGGAATGTGGTCAAATATTATCGCCGAGATGTTAGGTTGGTTTAGGTTAGGTTATATTACGTTATTGATGTATATAAAGGTCCCACGGAGACGAAGAAGCCAACTCGCTAGGAATGATGTCAAATATTACCGCCGAGATGTTAGATTGGGTTAGGTTAGGTTATATTACGTTATAGATGTATATAAAGGTCCCACGGAGACGGAGAAGCCAACTCGCCAGGAATGTTGTCAAATATTACCGCCGAGATGTTAGATTAGGATAGACTAGCTTATATTATGTTATTGATGTATATAGAGGTCCCACGGAGACGTAGAGGCCAACTCGCCAGGAATGTTGTCAAATATTACCGCCGAGATGATAGGTTGGCAAGGTTACGTGATATTACGTTATTGATGTATATGAAGGTCAAACGGAGACGTAGAGGCCAACTCGCTAGGAATGATCTCAAATATTACCGCCGAGATGTTTGGTTGGGTTAGGTTAGGTTATATTACGTTATTAATGTATATAAAGGTCCCACGGAGACGAAGAAGCCAACTCGCCAGGAATGTTGTCAAATATTACCGCCGAGATGTTAGGTTGGGTTAGGTTAGATTATATTACGTTATTGAAGTATATAAAGGTCCCACGGAGACGTAGAGGCCAACAAGCCAGGAATGTCGTCAAATATTACCGCCGAGATGTTAGATTGGGTTAGGCTAGCTTATATTATGTTATTGATGTATATAAAGGTCCCACGGAGACGTAGAGGCCAACAAGCCAGGAATGTGGTCAAATATTACCGCCGAGATGTTAGATTAGGATAGACTAGCTTATATTATGTTATTGATGTATATAGAGGTCCCACGGAGACGTAGAGGCCAACAAGCCAGGAATGTTGTCAAATATTACCGCCGAGATGATAGGTTGGCAAGGTTACGTTATATTACGTTATTGATATATATGAAGGTCAAACGGAGACGTAGAGGCCAACTCGCTAGGAATGATGTCAAATATTACCGCCGAGATGTTTGGTTGGGTTAGGTTAGGTTATATTACGTTATTGATGTATATGAAGGTCAAACGGAGACGTAGAGGCCAACTCGCTAGGAATGATGTCAAATATTACCCCCGAGATGTTTGGTTGGGTTAGGTTAGGTTATATTACGTTATTAATGTATATAAAGGTCCCACGGAGACGTAGAGACCAACAAGCCAGGAATGTCGTCAAATATTACCGCCGAGATGTTAGATTGGGTTGGGCTAGCTTATATTATGTTATTGATGTATATAAAGGTCCCACGGAGACGTAGAGGCCAACTCGCTAGGAATGATGTCAAATATTACCGCCGAGATGTTAGGTTGGGTTAGGTTAGGTTATATTACGTTATTGATGTATATAAAGGTCCCACGGAGACGTAGAGGCCAACTCGACAGGAATGTTGTCAAATGTTACCGCCGAGATGTTAGGTTAGGTTAGGTTAAGTTATATTACGTTATTGATGTATATAAAGGTCCCACGGAGACGGAGAAGCCAACTCGCCTGGAATGTTGTCAAATATTACCGCCGAGATGTTAGGTTGGGGTAGGTTAGGTTATATTACGTTATTGATGTATATAAAGGTCCCACGCAGACGTAGAGGCCAACTCGACAGGAATGTTGTCAAATGTTGCCGCCGAGATGTTAGGTTAGGTTAGGTTAAGTTATATTACGTTATTGATGTATATAAAGGTCCCACGGAGACGGAGAAGCCAACTCGCCAGGAATGTTTTCAAATATTACCGCCGAGATGTTAGGTTGGGTTAGGTTAGTTTATATTACGTTATAGATGTATATAAAGGTCCCACGGAGACGGAGAAGCCAACTCGCCTGGAATGTTGTCAAATATTACCGCCGAGATGTTAGGTTGGGGTAGGTTAGGTTATATTACGTTATTGATGTATATAAATGTCCCACGGAGACGTAGAGGCCAACTCGACAGGAATGGTGTCAAATGTTACCGCCGAGATGTTAGGTAGGGTTAGGTTAAGTTATATTACGTTATTGATGTATATAAAGGTCCCACGGAGACGGAGAAGCCAACTCGCCAGGAATGTTGTCAAATATTACCGCCGAGATGTTAGGTTGGGTTAGTTTAGGTTATATTAAGTTATTGATGTATATAAAGGTCCCACGGAGACGAAGAGGCCAACTCGCCAGGAATGTTGTCAAGTATTACCGCCGAGATGATAGGTTGGGTTAGGTTAGGTTATAATACGTTATTGATGTATATGAAGGTCAAACGGAGACGTAGAGGCCAACTGGCCAGGAATGATGTCAAATATTACCGCCGAGATGTTAGGTTGGGTTAGGTTAGGTTATATTACGCGATTGATGTATATAGAGGTCCCACGGAGACGTAGAGGCCAACAAGCCAGGAATGTGGTCAAATATTATCGCCGAGATGTTAGGTTGGGTTAGGTTAGGTTATATTACGTTATTGATGTATATAAAGGTCCCACGGAGACGAAGAAGCCAACTCGCCATTCGTGTTTTCAAATATTACCGCCGAGATGTTAGATTGGTTTAGGTTAGGTTATATTACATTATTGAAGTATATAAAGGTCCCACGTAGACGTAGAGGCCAACAAGCCAGGAATGTCGTCAAATATTACCGCCGAGATGTTAGATTGGGTTAGGCTAGCTTATATTATGTTATTGATGTATATAATGGTCCCATGGAGACGTAGAGGCCAACAAGCCAGGAATGTGGTCAAATATTACCGCCGAGATGTTAGATTAGGATAGACTAGCTTATATTATGTTATTGATGTATATAGAGGTCCCACGGAGACGTAGAGGCCAACAAGCCAGGAATGTGGTTAAATATTACCGCCGAGATGTTAGGTTGGGTTAGGTTAGGTTATATTACGTGATTGATGTATATAAAGGTCCCACGGAGACGTAGAGGCCAACTCGCCAGGAATGTTGTCAAATATTACCGCCGAGATGATAGGTTGGCAAGGTTACGTTATATTACGTTATTGATGTATATGAAGGTCAAACGGAGACGTAGAGGCCAACTCGCTAGGAATGATGTCAAATATTACCGCCGAGATGTTTGGTTGGGTTAGGTTAGGTTATATTACGTTATTAATGTATATAAAGGTCCCACGGAGACGAAGAAGCCAACTCGCCAGGAATGTTGTCAAATATTACCGCCGAGATGTTAGGTTGGGTTAGGTTAGATTATATTACGTTATTGAAGTATATAAAGGTCCCACGGAGACGTAGAGGCCAACAAGCCAGGAATGTCGTCAAATATTACCGCCGAGATGTTAGATTGGATTAGGCTAGCTTATATTATGTTATTGATGTATATAAAGGTCCCACGGAGACGTAGAGGCTAACTCGCCAGGTATGATGTCAGATATTAACGCCGAGATGTTAGCTTGGGTTAGGTTAGGTTAGATTACGTTATTGATGTATATGAAGGTCAAACGGAGACGTAGAGGCCAACTCGCTAGGAATGATGTCAAATATTACCCCCGAGATGTTTGGTTGGGTTAGGTTAGGTTATATTACGTTATTAATGTATATAAAGGTCCCACGGAGACGTAGAGGCCAACAAGCCAGGAATGTCGTCAAATATTACCGCCGAGATGTTAGATTGGGTTGGGCTAGCTTATATTATGTTATTGATATATAGAAAGGTCCCACGGAGACGTAGAGACCAACTCGCTAGGAATGATGTCAAATATTACCGCTGAGATGTTAGATTGGGTTAGGTTAGGTTATATTACGTTATTGATGTATATAAATGTCCCACGGAGACGTAGATGCCAACTCGCCAGGAATGTTTTCAAATATTACCGCCGAGATGTTAGGTTGGGTTAGGTTAGTTTATATTACGTTATAGATGTATATAAAGGTCCCACGGAGACGGAGAAGCCAACTCGCCTGGAATGTTGTCAAATATTACCGCCGAGATGTTAGGTTGGGGTAGGTTAGGTTATATTACGTTATTGATGTATATAAAGGTCCCACGGAGACGTAGAGGCCAACTCGACAGGAATGTTGTCAAATGTTGCCGCCGAGATGTTAGGTTAGGTTAGGTTAAGTTATATTACGTTATTGATGTATATAAAGGTCCCACGGAGACGGAGAAGCCAACTCGCCAGGAATGTTTTCAAATATTACCGCCGAGATGTTAGGTTGGGTTAGGTTAGTTTATATTACGCTATAGATGTATATAAAGGTCCCACGGAGACGGAGAAGCCAACTCGCCAGGAATGTTGTCAAGTATTACCGCCGAGGTGATAGGTTGGGTTAGGTTAGGTTATAATACGTTATTGATGTATTTGAAGGTCAAACGGAGACGTAGAGGCCAACTGGCCAGGAATGATGTCAAATATTACCGCCGAGATGTTAGGTTGGATTAGGTTAGGTTATATTACGCGATTGATGTATATAGAGGTCCCACGTAGACGTAGAGGCCAACAAGCCAGGAATGTGGTCAAATATTATCGCCGAGATGTTAGGTTGGGTTAGGTTAGGTTATATTACGTCATTGATGTATATAAAGGTCCCACGGAGACGTAGAGGCCAACTCGCCAGGATTGTTGTCAAATATTACCGCCGAGATGATAGGTTGGGTTAGGTTACGTTATATTACGTTATTGATGTATATGAAGGTCAAACGGAGACGTAGAGTCCAACTCGCTAGGAATGATGTCAAATATTACCGCCGAGATGTTAGATTGGGTTAGGTTAGGTTATATTACGTTATAGATGTATATAAAGGTCCCACGGAGACGGAGAAGCCAACTCGCCAGGAATGTTGTCAAATATTACCGCCGAGATGTTAGATTAGGATAGACTAGCTTATATTATGTTATTGATGTATATAGAGGTCCCACGGAGACGTAGAGGCCAACTCGCCAGGAATGTTGTCAAATATTACCGCCGAGATGATAGGTTGGCAAGGTTACGTTATATTACGTTATTGATGTATATGAAGGTCAAACGGAGACGTAGAGGCCAACTCGCTAGGAATGATGTCAAATATTACCGCCGAGATGTTTGGTTGGGTTAGGTTAGGTTATATTACGTTATTAATGTATATAAAGGTCCCACGGAGACGAAGAAGCCAACTCGCCAGGAATGTTGTCAAATATTACCGCCGAGATGTTAGGTTGGGTTAGGTTAGATTATATTACGTTATTGAAGTATATAAAGGTCCCACGGAGACGTAGAGGCCAACAAGCCAGGAATGTCGTCAAATATTACCGCCGAGATGTTAGATTGGGTTAGGCTAGCTTATATTATGTTATTGATGTATATAAAGGTCCCACGGAGACGTAGAGGCCAACAAGCCAGGAATGTGGTCAAATATTACCGCCGAGATGTTAGATTAGGATAGACTAGCTTATATTATGTTATTGATGTATATAGAGGTCCCACGGAGACGTAGAGGCCAACAAGCCAGGAATGTGGTTAAATATTACCGCCGAGATGTTAGGTTGGGTTAGGTTAGGTTATATTACGTGATTGATGTATATAAAGGTCCCACGGAGACGTAGAGGCCAACTCGCCAGGAATGTTGTCAAACATTACCGCCGAGATGATAGGTTGGCAAGGTTACGTTATATTACGTTATTGATGTATATGAAGGTCAAACGGAGACGTAGAGGCCAACTCGCTAGGAATGATGTCAAATATTACCGCCGAGATGTTTGGTTGGGTTAGGTTAGATTATATTACGTTATTGAAGTATATAAAGGTCCCACGGAGACGTAGAGGCCAACAAGCCAGGAATGTCGTCAAATATTACCGCCGAGATGTTAGATTGGGTTAGGCTAGCTTATATTATGTTATTGATGTATATAAAGGTCCCACGGAGACGTAGAGGCTAACTCGCCAGGTATGATGTCAGATATTAACGCCGAGATGTGAGCTTGGGTTAGGTTAGGTTAGATTACGTTATTGATGTATATGAAGGTCAAACGGAGACGTAGAGGCCAACTCGCTAGGAATGATGTCAAATATTACCCCCGAGATGTTTGGTTGGGTTAGGTTAGGTTATATTACGTTATTAATGTATATAAAGGTCCCACGGAGACGTAGAGGCCAACAAGCCAGGAATGTCGTCAAATATTACCGCCGAGATGTTAGATTGGGTTGGGCTAGCTTATATTATGTTATTGATGTATATAAAGGTCCCACGGAGACGTAGAGGCCAACTCGCTAGGAATGATGTCAAATATTACCGCCGAGATGTTAGATTGGGTTAGGTTAGGTTATATTACGTTATTGATGTATATAAATGTCCCACGGAGACGTAGATGCCAACTCGCCAGGAATGTTTTCAAATATTACCGCCGAGATGTTAGGTTGGGTTAGGTTAGTTTATATTACGTTATAGATGTATATAAAGGTCCCACGGAGACGGAGAAGCCAACTCGCCTGGAATGTTGTCAAATATTACCGCCGAGATGTTAGGTTGGGGTAGGTTAGGTTATATTACGTTATTGATGTATATAAATGTCCCACGGAGACGTAGATGCCAACTCGCCAGGAATGTTTTCAAATATTACCGCCGAGAGGTTAGGTTGGGTTAGGTTAGTTTATATTACGTTATAGATGTATATAAAGGTCCCACGGAGACGGAGAAGCCAACTCGCCTGGAATGTTGTCAAATATTACCGCCGAGATGTTAGGTTGGGGTAGGTTAGGTTATATTACGTTATTGATGTATATAAAGGTCCCACGGAGACGTAGAGGCCAACTCGACAGGAATGTTGTCAAATGTTGCCGCCGAGATGTTAGGTTAGGTTAGGTTAAGTTATATTACGTTATTGATGTATATAAAGGTCAAACGGAGACGTAGAGGCCAACTCGCTAGGAATGATGTCAAATATTACCGCCGAGATGTTTGGTTGGGTTAGGTTAGGTTATATTACGTTATTAATGTATATAAAGGTCCCACGGAGACGAAGAAGCCAACTCGCCAGGAATGTTGTCAAATATTACCGCCGAGAAGTTAGGTTGGGTTAGGTTAGATTATATTACGTTATTGAAGTATATAAAGGTCCCACGGAGACGTAGAGGCCAACAAGCCAGGAATGTCGTCAAATATTACCGCCGAGATGTTAGATTGGGTTAGGCTAGCTTATATTATGTTATTGATGTATATAAAGGTCCCACGGAGACGTAGAGGCTAGCTCGCCAGGTATGATGTCAGATATTAACGCCGAGATGTTAGCTTGGGTTAGGTTAGGTTAGATTACGTTATTGATGTATATGAAGGTCAAACGGAGACGTAGAGGCCAACTCGCTAGGAATGATGTCAAATATTACCCCCGAGATGTTTGGTTGGGTTAGGTTAGGTTATATTACGTTATTAATGTATATAAAGGTCCCACGGAGACGTAGAGACCAACAAGCCAGGAATGTCGTCAAATATTACCGCCGAGATGTTAGATTGGGTTGGGCTAGCTTATATTATGTTATTGATGTATATAAAGGTCCCACGGAGACGTAGAGGCCAACTCGCTAGGAATGATGTCAAATATTACCGCCGAGATGTTAGGTTGGGTTAGGTTAGGTTATATTACGTTACTGATGTATATAAAGGTCCCACGGAGACGTAGAGGCCAACTCGACAGGAATGTTGTCAAATGTTACCGCCGAGATGTTAGGTTAGGTTAGGTTAAGTTATATTACGTTATTGATGTATATAAAGGTCCCACGGAGACGGAGAAGCCAACTCGCCTGGAATGTTGTCAAATATTACCGCCGAGATGTTAGGTTGGGTTAGGTTAGGTTATATTACGTTATTGATGTATATAAAGGTCCCACGCAGACGTAGAGGCCAACTCGACAGGAATGTTGTCAAATGTTGCCGCCGAGATGTTAGGTTAGGTTAGGTTAAGTTATATTACGTTATTGATGTATATAAAGGTCCCACGGAGACGGAGAAGCCAACTCGCCAGGAATGTTTTCAAATATTACCGCCGAGATGTTAGGTTGGGTTAGGTTAGTTTATATTACGTTATAGATGTATATAAAGGTCCCACGGAGACGGAGAAGCCAACTCGCCTGGAATGTTGTCAAATATTACCGCCGAGATGTTAGGTTGGGGTAGGTTAGGTTATATTACGTTATTGATGTATATAAATGTCCCACGGAGACGTAGAGGCCAACTCGACAGGAATGGTGTCAAATGTTACCGCCGAGATGTTAGGTAGGGTTAGGTTAAGTTATATTACGTTATTGATGTATATAAAGGTCCCACGGAGACGGAGAAGCCAACTCGCCAGGAATGTTTTCAAATATTACCGCCGAGATGTTAGGTTGGGTTAGGTTAGTTTATATTACGCTATAGATGTATATAAAGGTCCCACGGAGACGGAGAAGCCAACTCGCCAGGAATGTTGTCAAGTATTACCGCCGAGGTGATAGGTTGGGTTAGGTTAGGTTATAATACGTTATTGATGTATATGAAGGTCAAACGGAGACGTAGAGGCCAACTGGCCAGGAATGATGTCAAATATTACCGCCGAGATGTTAGGTTGGATTAGGTTAGGTTATATTACGCGATTGATGTATATAGAGGTCCCACGGAGACGTAGAGGCCAACAAGCTAGGAATGTGGTCAAATATTATCGCCGAGATGTTAGGTTGGGTTAGGTTAGGTTATATTACGTCATTGATGTATATAAAGGTCCCACGGAGACGTAGAGGCCAACTCGCCAGGATTGTTGTCAAATATTACCGCCGAGATGATAGGTTGGGTTAGGTTACGTTATATTACGTTATTGATGTATATGAAGGTCAAACGGAGACGTAGAGTCCAACTCGCTAGGAATGATGTCAAATATTACCGCCGAGATGTTAGATTGGGTTAGGTTAGGTTATATTACGTTATAGATGTATATAAAGGTCCCACGGAGACGGAGAAGCCAACTCGCCAGGAATGTTGTCAAATATTACCGCCGAGATGTTAGATTAGGATAGACTAGCTTATATTATGTTATTGATGTATATAGAGGTCCCACGGAGACGTAGAGGCCAACTCGCCAGGAATGTTGTCAAATATTACCGCCGAGATGATAGGTTGGCAAGGTTACGTTATATTACGTTATTGATGTATATGAAGGTCAAACGGAGACGTAGAGGCCAACTCGCTAGGAATGATGTCAAATATTACCGCCGAGATGTTTGGTTGGGTTAGGTTAGGTTATATTACGTTATTAACGTATATAAAGGTCCCACGGAGACGAAGAAGCCAACTCGCCAGGAATGTTGTCAAATATTACCGCCGAGATGTTAGGTTGGGTTAGGTTAGATTATATTACGTTATTGAAGTATATAAAGGTCCCACGGAGACGTAGAGGCCAACAAGCCAGGAATGTCGTCAAATATTACCGCCGAGATGTTAGATTGGGTTAGGCTAGCTTATATTATGTTATTGATGTATATAAAGGTCCCACGGAGACGTAGAGGCTAACTCGCCAGGTATGATGTCAGATATTAACGCCGAGATGTTAGCTTGGGTTAGGTTAGGTTAGATTACGTTATTGATGTATATGAAGGTCAAACGGAGACGTAGAGGCCAACTCGCTAGGAATGATGTCAAATATTACCCCCGAGATGTTTGGTTGGGTTAGGTTAGGTTATATTACGTTATTAATGTATATAAAGGTCCCACGGAGACGTAGAGGCCAACAAGCCAGGAATGTCGTCAAATATTACCGCCGAGATGTTAGATTGGGTTGGGCTAGCTTATATTATGTTATTGATATATAGAAAGGTCCCACGGAGACGTAGAGGCCAACTCGCTAGGAATGATGTCAAATATTACCGCCGAGATGTTAGATTGGGTTAGGTTAGGTTATATTACGTTATTGATGTATATAAATGTCCCACGGAGACACAGATGCCAACTCGCCAGGAATGTTTTCAAATATTACCGCCGAGATGTTAGGTTGGGTTAGGTTAGTTTATATTACGTTATAGATGTATATAAAGGTCCCACGGAGACGGAGAAGCCAACTCGCCTGGAATGTTGTCAAATATTACCGCCGAGATGTTAGGTTGGGGTAGGTTAGGTTATATTACGTTATTGATGTATATAAAGGTCCCACGGAGACGTAGAGGCCAACTCGACAGGAATGTTGTCAAATGTTACCGCCGAGATGTTAGGTTAGGTTAGGTTAAGTTATATTACGTTATTGATGTATATAAAGGTCCCACGGAGACGTAGAGGCTAACTCGCCAGGTATGATGTCAGATATTAACGCCGAGATGTTAGCTTGGCTTAGGTTAGGTTAGATTACGTTATTGATGTATATGAAGGTCAAACGGAGACGTAGAGGCCAACTCGCTAGGAATGATGTCAAATATTACCCCCGAGATGTTTGGTTGGGTTAGGTTAGGTTATATTACGTTATTAATGTATATAAAGGTCCCACGGAGACGTAGAGGCCAACAAGCCAGGAATGTCGTCAAATATTACCGCCGAGATGTTAGATTGGGTTGGGCTAGCTTATATTATGTTATTGATATATAGAGAGGTCCCACGGAGACGTAGAGGCAAAATCGCTAGGAATGATGTCAAATATTACCGCCGAGATGTTAGATTGGGTTAGGTTAGGTTATATTACGTTATTGATGTATATAAATGTCCCACGGAGACGTAGATGCCAACTCGCCAGGAATGTTTTCAAATATTACCGCCGAGATGTTAGGTTGGGTTAGGTTAGTTTATATTACGTTATAGATGTATATAAAGGTCCCACGGAGACGGAGAAGCCAACTCGCCTGGAATGTTGTCAAATATTACCGCCGAGATGTTAGGTTGGGGTAGGTTAGGTTATATTACGTTATTGATGTATATAAAGGTCCCACGGAGACGTAGAGGCCAACTCGACAGGAATGTTGTCAAATGTTGCCGCCGAGATGTTAGGTTAGGTTAGGTTAAGTTATATTACGTTATTGATGTATATAAAGGTCCCACGGAGACGGAGAAGCCAACTCGCCAGGAATGTTTTCAAATATTACCGCCGAGATGTTAGGTTGGGTTAGGTTAGTTTATATTACGCTATAGATGTATATAAAGGTCCCACGGAGACGGAGAAGCCAACTCGCCAGGAATGTTGTCAAGTATTACCGCCGAGGTGATAGGTTGGGTTAGGTTAGGTTATAATACGTTATTGATGTATATGAAGGTCAAACGGAGACGTAGAGGCCAACTGGCCAGGAATGATGTCAAATATTACCGCCGAGATGTTAGGTTGGATTAGGTTAGGTTATATTACGCGATTGATGTATATAGAGGTCCCACGGAGACGTAGAGGCCAACAAGCTAGGAATGTGGTCAAATATTATCGCCGAGATGTTAGGTTGGGTTAGGTTAGGTTATATTACGTCATTGATGTATATAAAGGTCCCACGGAGACGTAGAGGCCAACTCGCCAGGATTGTTGTCAAATATTACCGCCGAGATGATAGGTTGGGTTAGGTTACGTTATATTACGTTATTGATGTATATGAAGGTCAAACGGAGACGTAGAGTCCAACTCGCTAGGAATGATGTCAAATATTACCGCCGAGATGTTAGATTGGGTTAGGTTAGGTTATATTACGTTATAGATGTATATAAAGGTCCCACGGAGACGGAGAAGCCAACTCGCCAGGAATGTTGTCAAATATTACCGCCGAGATGTTAGATTAGGATAGACTAGCTTATATTATGTTATTGATGTATATAGAGGTCCCACGGAGACGTAGAGGCCAACTCGCCAGGAATGTTGTCAAATATTACCGCCGAGATGATAGGTTGGCAAGGTTACGTTATATTACGTTATTGATGTATATGAAGGTCAAACGGAGACGTAGAGGCCAACTCGCTAGGAATGATGTCAAATATTACCGCCGAGATGTTTGGTTGGGTTAGGTTAGGTTATATTACGTTATTAATGTATATAAAGGTCCCACGGAGACGAAGAAGCCAACTCGCCAGGAATGTTGTCAAATATTACCGCCGAGATGTTAGGTTGGGTTAGGTTAGTTTATATTACGTTATAGATGTATATAAAGGTCCCACGGAGACGGAGAAGCCAACTCGCCTGGAATGTTGTCAAATATTACCGCCGAGATGTTAGGTTGGGGTAGGTTAGGTTATATTACGTTATTGATGTATATAAAGGTCCCACGGAGACGTAGAGGCCAACTCGACAGGAATGTTGTCAAATGTTGCCGCCGAGATGTTAGGTTAGGTTAGGTTAAGTTATATTACGTTATTGATGTATATAAAGGTCCCACGGAGACGGAGAAGCCAACTCGCCAGGAATGTTTTCAAATATTACCGCCGAGATGTTAGGTTGGGTTAGGTTAGTTTATATTACGCTATAGATGTATATAAAGGACCCACGGAGACGGAGAAGCCAACTCGCCAGGAATGTTGTCAAGTATTACCGCCGAGGTGATAGGTTGGGTTAGGTTAGGTTATAATACGTTATTGATGTATATGAAGGTCAAACGGAGACGTAGAGGCCAACTGGCCAGGAATGATGTCAAATATTACCGCCGAGATGTTAGGTTGGATTAGGTTAGGTTATATTACGCGATTGATGTATATAGAGGTCCCACGGAGACGTAGAGGCCAACAAGCCAGGAATGTGGTCAAATATTATCGCCGAGATGTTAGGTTGGGTTAGGTTAGGTTATATTACGTCATTGATGTATATAAAGGTCCCACGGAGACGTAGAGGCCAACTCGCCAGGATTGTTGTCAAATATTACCGCCGAGATGATAGGTTGGGTTAGGTTACGTTATATTACGTTATTGATGTATATGAAGGTCAAACGGAGACGTAGAGTCCAACTCGCTAGGAATGATGTCAAATATTACCGCCGAGATGTTAGATTGGGTTAGGTTAGGTTATATTACGTTATAGATGTATATAAAGGTCCCACGGAGACGGAGAAGCCAACTCGCCAGGAATGTTGTCAAATATTACCGCCGAGATGTTAGATTAGGATAGACTAGCTTATATTATGTTATTGATGTATATAGAGGTCCCACGGAGACGTAGAGGCCAACTCGCCAGGAATGTTGTCAAATATTACCGCCGAGATGATAGGTTGGCAAGGTTACGTTATATTACGTTATTGATGTATATGAAGGTCAAACGGAGACGTAGAGGCCAACTCGCTAGGAATGATGTCAAATATTACCGCCGAGATGTTTGGTTGGGTTAGGTTAGGTTATATTACGTTATTAATGTATATAAAGGTCCCACGGAGACGAAGAAGCCAACTCGCCAGGAATGTTGTCAAATACTACCGCCGAGATGTTAGGTTGGGTTAGGTTAGATTATATTACGTTATTGAAGTATATAAAGGTCCCACGGAGACGTAGAGGCCAACAAGCCAGGAATGTCGTCAAATATTACCGCCGAGATGTTAGATTGGGTTAGGCTAGCTTATATTATGTTATTGATGTATATAAAGGTCCCACGGAGACGTAGAGGCCAACAAGCCAGGAATGTGGTCAAATATTACCGCCGAGATGTTAGGTTAGGATAGACTAGCTTATATTATGTTATTGATGTATATAGAGGTCCCACGGAGACGTAGAGGCCAACAAGCCAGGAATGTGGTTAAATATTACCGCCGAGATGTTAGGTTGGGTTAGGTTAGGTTATATTACGTGATTGATGTATATAAAGGTCCCACGGAGACGTAGAGGCCAACTCGCCAGGAATGTTGTCAAACATTACCGCCGAGATGATAGGTTGGCAAGGTTACGTTATATTACGTTATTGATGTATATGAAGGTCAAACGGAGACGTAGAGGCCAACTCGCTAGGAATGATGTCAAATATTACCGCCGAGATGTTTGGTTGGGTTAGGTTAGATTATATTACGTTATTGAAGTATATAAAGGTCCCACGGAGACGTAGAGGCCAACAAGCCAGGAATGTCGTCAAATATTACCGCCGAGATGTTAGATTGGGTTAGGCTAGCTTATATTATGTTATTGATGTATATAAAGGTCCCACGGAGACGTAGAGGCTAACTCGCCAGGTATGATGTCAGATATTAACGCCGAGATGTGAGTTTGGGTTAGGTTAGGTTAGATTACGTTATTGATGTATATGAAGGTCAAACGGAGACGTAGAGGCCAACTCGCTAGGAATGATGTCAAATATTACCCCCGAGATATTTGGTTGGGTTAGGTTAGGTTATATTACGTTATTAATGTATATAAAGGTCCCACGGAGACGTAGAGGCCAACAAGCCAGGAATGTCGTCAAATATTACCGCCGAGATGTTAGATTGGGTTGGGCTAGCTTATATTATGTTATTGATATATAGAAAGGTCCCACGGAGACGTAGAGGCCAACTCGCTAGGAATGATGTCAAATATTACCGCCGAGATGTTTGGTTGGGTTAGGTTAGGTTATATTACGTTATTAATGTATATAAAGGTCCCACGGAGACGAAGAAGCCAACTCGCCAGGAATGTTGTCAAATATTACCGCCGAGATGTTAGGTTGGGTTAGGTTAGTTTATATTACGTTATAGATGTATATAAAGGTCCCACGGAGACGGAGAAGCCAACTCGCCTGGAATGTTGTCAAATATTACCGCCGAGATGTTAGGTTGGGGTAGGTTAGGTTATATTACGTTATTGATGTATATAAAGGTCCCACGGAGACGTAGAGGCCAACTCGACAGGAATGTTGTCAAATGTTGCCGCCGAGATGTTAGGTTAGGTTAGGTTAAGTTATATTACGTTATTGATGTATATAAAGGTCCCACGGAGACGGAGAAGCCAACTCGCCAGGAATGTTTTCAAATATTACCGCCGAGATGTTAGGTTGGGTTAGGTTAGTTTATATTACGCTATAGATGTATATAAAGGTCCCACGGAGACGGAGAAGCCAACTCGCCAGGAATGTTGTCAAGTATTACCGCCGAGGTGATAGGTTGGGTTAGGTTAGGTTATAATACGTTATTGATGTATATGAAGGTCAAACGGAGACGTAGAGGCCAACTGGCCAGGAATGATGTCAAATATTACCGCCGAGATGTTAGGTTGGATTAGGTTAGGTTATATTACGCGATTGATGTATATAGAGGTCCCACGGAGACGTAGAGGCCAACAAGCCAGGAATGTGGTCAAATATTATCGCCGAGATGTTAGGTTGGGTTAGGTTAGGTTATATTACGTCATTGATGTATATAAAGGTCCCACGGAGACGTAGAGGCCAACTCGCCAGGATTGTTGTCAAATATTACCGCCGAGATGATAGGTTGGGTTAGGTTACGTTATATTACGTTATTGATGTATATGAAGGTCAAACGGAGACGTAGAGTCCAACTCGCTAGGAATGATGTCAAATATTACCGCCGAGATGTTAGATTGGGTTAGGTTAGGTTATATTACGTTATAGATGTATATAAAGGTCCCACGGAGACGGAGAAGCCAACTCGCCAGGAATGTTGTCAAATATTACCGCCGAGATGTTAGATTAGGATAGACTAGCTTATATTATGTTATTGATGTATATAGAGGTCCCACGGAGACGTAGAGGCCAACTCGCCAGGAATGTTGTCAAATATTACCGCCGAGATGATAGGTTGGCAAGGTTACGTTATATTACGTTATTGATGTATATGAAGGTCAAACGGAGACGTAGAGGCCAACTCGCTAGGAATGATGTCAAATATTACCGCCGAGATGTTTGGTTGGGTTAGGTTAGGTTATATTACGTTATTAATGTATATAAAGGTCCCACGGAGACGAAGAAGCCAACTCGCCAGGAATGTTGTCAAATACTACCGCCGAGATGTTAGGTTGGGTTAGGTTAGATTATATTACGTTATTGAAGTATATAAAGGTCCCACGGAGACGTAGAGGCCAACAAGCCAGGAATGTCGTCAAATATTACCGCCGAGATGTTAGATTGGGTTAGGCTAGCTTATATTATGTTATTGATGTATATAAAGGTCCCACGGAGACGTAGAGGCCAACAAGCCAGGAATGTGGTCAAATATTACCGCCGAGATGTTAGGTTAGGATAGACTAGCTTATATTATGTTATTGATGTATATAGAGGTCCCACGGAGACGTAGAGGCCAACAAGCCAGGAATGTGGTTAAATATTACCGCCGAGATGTTAGGTTGGGTTAGGTTAGGTTATATTACGTGATTGATGTATATAAAGGTCCCACGGAGACGTAGAGGCCAACTCGCCAGGAATGTTGTCAAACATTACCGCCGAGATGATAGGTTGGCAAGGTTACGTTATATTACGTTATTGATGTATATGAAGGTCAAACGGAGACGTAGAGGCCAACTCGCTAGGAATGATGTCAAATATTACCGCCGAGATGTTTGGTTGGGTTAGGTTAGATTATATTACGTTATTGAAGTATATAAAGGTCCCACGGAGACGTAGAGGCCAACAAGCCAGGAATGTCGTCAAATATTACCGCCGAGATGTTAGATTGGGTTAGGCTAGCTTATATTATGTTATTGATGTATATAAAGGTCCCACGGAGACGTAGAGGCTAACTCGCCAGGTATGATGTCAGATATTAACGCCGAGATGTGAGTTTGGGTTAGGTTAGGTTAGATTACGTTATTGATGTATATGAAGGTCAAACGGAGACGTAGAGGCCAACTCGCTAGGAATGATGTCAAATATTACCCCCGAGATGTTTGGTTGGGTTAGGTTAGGTTATATTACGTTATTAATGTATATAAAGGTCCCACGGAGACGTAGAGGCCAACAAGCCAGGAATGTCGTCAAATATTACCGCCGAGATGTTAGATTGGGTTGGGCTAGCTTATATTATGTTATTGATGTATATAAAGGTCCCACGGAGACGTAGAGGCCAACTCGCTAGGAATGATGTCAAATATTACCGCCGAGATGTTAGATTGGGTTAGGTTAGGTTATATTACGTTATTGATGTATATAAATGTCCCACGGAGACGTAGATGCCAACTCGCCAGGAATGTTTTCAAATATTACCGCCGAGATGTTAGGTTGGGTTAGGTTAGTTTATATTACGTTATAGATGTATATAAAGGTCCCACGGAGACGGAGAAGCCAACTCGCCTGGAATGTTGTCAAATATTACCGCCGAGATGTTAGGTTGGGGTAGGTTAGGTTATATTACGTTATTGATGTATATAAATGTCCCACGGAGACGTAGATGCCAACTCGCCAGGAATGTTTTCAAATGTTACCGCCGAGATGTTAGGTTGGGTTAGTTTAGGTTATATTAAGTTATTGATGTATATAAAGGTCCCACGGAGACGAAGAGGCCAACTCGCCAGGAATGTTGTCAAGTATTACCGCCGAGATGATAGGTTGGATTAGGTTAGGTTATAATACGTTATTGATGTATATGAAGGTCAAACGGAGACGTAGAGGCCAACTGGCCAGGAATGATGTCAAGTATTACCGCCGAGATGTTAGGTTGGGTTAGGTTAGGTTATATTACGTTATTGAAGTATATAAAGGTCCCACGGAGACGTAGAGGCCAACAAGCCAGGAATGTCGTCAAATATTACCGCCGAGATGTTAGATTGGGTTGGGCTAGCTTATATTATGTTATTGATATATAGAAAGGTCCCACGGAGACGTAGAGGCCAACTCGCTAGGAATGATGTCAAATATTACCGCCGAGATGTTAGATTGGGTTAGGTTAGGTTATATTACGTTATTGATGTATATAAATGTCCCACGGAGACGTAGATGCCAACTCGCCAGGAATGTTTTCAAATATTACCGCCGAGATGTTAGGTTGGGTTAGGTTAGTTTATATTACGTTATAGATGTATATAAAGGTCCCACGGAGACGGAGAAGCCAACTCGCCTGGAATGTTGTCAAATATTACCGCCGAGATGTTAGGTTGGGGTAGGTTAGGTTATATTACGTTATTGATGTATATAAAGGTCCCACGGAGACGTAGAGGCCAACTCGACAGGAATGTTGTCAAATGTTGCCGCCGAGATGTTAGGTTAGGTTAGGTTAAGTTATATTACGTTATTGATGTATATAAAGGTCCCACGGAGACGGAGAAGCCAACTCGCCAGGAATGTTTTCAAATATTACCGCCGAGATGTTAGGTTGGGTTAGGTTAGTTTATATTACGCTATAGATGTATATAAAGGTCCCACGGAGACGGAGAAGCCAACTCGCCAGGAATGTTGTCAAGTATTACCGCCGAGGTGATAGGTTGGGTTAGGTTAGGTTATAATACGTTATTGATGTATATGAAGGTCAAACGGAGACGTAGAGGCCAACTGGCCAGGAATGATGTCAAATATTACCGCCGAGATGTTAGGTTGGATTAGGTTAGGTTATATTACGCGATTGATGTATATAGAGGTCCCACGGAGACGTAGAGGCCAACAAGCTAGGAATGTGGTCAAATATTATCGCCGAGATGTTAGGTTGGGTTAGGTTAGGTTATATTACGTCATTGATGTATATAAAGGTCCCACGGAGACGTAGAGGCCAACTCGCCAGGATTGTTGTCAAATATTACCGCCGAGATGATAGGTTGGGTTAGGTTACGTTATATTACGTTATTGATGTATATGAAGGTCAAACGGAGACGTAGAGTCCAACTCGCTAGGAATGATGTCAAATATTACCGCCGAGATGTTAGATTGGGTTAGGTTAGGTTATATTACGTTATAGATGTATATAAAGGTCCCACGGAGACGGAGAAGCCAACTCGCCAGGAATGTTGTCAAATATTACCGCCGAGATGTTAGATTAGGATAGACTAGCTTATATTATGTTATTGATGTATATAGAGGTCCCACGGAGACGTAGAGGCCAACTCGCCAGGAATGTTGTCAAATATTACCGCCGAGATGATAGGTTGGCAAGGTTACGTTATATTACGTTATTGATGTATATGAAGGTCAAACGGAGACGTAGAGGCCAACTCGCTAGGAATGATGTCAAATATTACCGCCGAGATGTTTGGTTGGGTTAGGTTAGGTTATATTACGTTATTAATGTATATAAAGGTCCCACGGAGACGAAGAAGCCAACTCGCCAGGAATGTTGTCAAACATTACCGCCGAGATGATAGGTTGGCAAGGTTACGTTATATTACGTTATTGATGTATATGAAGGTCAAACGGAGACGTAGAGGCCAACTCGCTAGGAATGATGTCAAATATTACCGCCGAGATGTTTGGTTGGGTTAGGTTAGATTATATTACGTTATTGAAGTATATAAAGGTCCCACGGAGACGTAGAGGCCAACAAGCCAGGAATGTCGTCAAATATTAACGCCGAGATGTTAGATTGGGTTAGGCTAGCTTATATTATGTTATTGATGTATATAAAGGTCCCACGGAGACGTAGAGGCTAACTCGCCAGGTATGATGTCAGATATTAACGCCGAGATGTGAGTTTGGGTTAGGTTAGGTTAGATTACGTTATTGATGTATATGAAGGTCAAACGGAGACGTAGAGGCCAACTCGCTAGGAATGATGTCAAATATTACCCCCGAGATGTTTGGTTGGGTTAGGTTAGGTTATATTACGTTATTAATGTATATAAAGGTCCCACGGAGACGTAGAGGCCAACAAGCCAGGAATGTCGTCAAATATTACCGCCGAGATGTTAGATTGGGTTGGGCTAGCTTATATTATGTTATTGATGTATATAAAGGTCCCACGGAGACGTAGAGGCCAACTCGCTAGGAATGATGTCAAATATTACCGCCGAGATGTTAGATTGGGTTAGGTTAGGTTATATTACGTTATTGATGTATATAAATGTCCCACGGAGACGTAGATGCCAACTCGCCAGGAATGTTTTCAAATATTACCGCCGAGATGTTAGGTTGGGTTAGGTTAGTTTATATTACGTTATAGATGTATATAAAGGTCCCACGGAGACGGAGAAGCCAACTCGCCTGGAATGTTGTCAAATATTACCGCCGAGATGTTAGGTTGGGGTAGGTTAGGTTATATTACGTTATTGATGTATATAAATGTCCCACGGAGACGTAGATGCCAACTCGCCAGGAATGTTTTCAAATATTACCGCCGAGAGGTTAGGTTGGGTTAGGTTAGTTTATATTACGTTATAGATGTATATAAAGGTCCCACGGAGACGGAGAAGCCAACTCGCCTGGAATGTTGTCAAATATTACCGCCGAGATGTTAGGTTGGGGTAGGTTAGGTTATATTACGTTATTGATGTATATAAAGGTCCCACGGAGACGTAGAGGCCAACTCGACAGGAATGTTGTCAAATGTTACCGCCGAGATGTTAGGTTGGGTTAGTTTAGGTTATATTAAGTTATTGATGTATATAAAGGTCCCACGGAGACGAAGAGGCCAACTCGCCAGGAATGTTGTCAAGTATTACCGCCGAGATGATAGGTTGGATTAGGTTAGGTTATAATACGTTATTGATGTATATGAAGGTCAAACGGAGACGTAGAGGCCAACTGGCCAGGAATGATGTCAAGTATTACCGCCGAGATGTTAGGTTGGGTTAGGTTAGGTTATATTACGCGATTGATGTATATAGAGGTCCCACGGAGACGTAGAGGCCAACAAGCCAGGAATGTGGTCAAATATTATCGCCGAGATGTTAGGTTGGGTTAGGTTAGGTTATATTACGTTATTGATGTATATAAAGGTCCCACGGAGACGAAGAAGCCAACTCGCCATTCGTGTTTTCAAATATTACCGCCGAGATGTTAGATTGGTTTAGGTTAGGTTATATTACGTTATTGAAGTATATAAAGGTCCCACGTAGACGTAGAGGCCAACAAGCCAGGAATGTCGTCAAATATTACCGCCGAGATGTTAGATTGGGTTAGGCTAGCTTATATTATGTTATTGATGTATATAATGGTCCCACGGAGACGTAGAGGCCAACAAGCCAGGAATGTGGTCAAATATTACCGCCGAGATGTTAGATTAGGATAGACTAGCTTATATTATGTTATTGATGTATATAGAGGTCCCACGGAGACGTAGAGGCCAACAAGCCAGGAATGTGGTTAAATATTACCGCCGAGATGTTAGGTTGGGTTAGGTTAGGTTATATTACGTGATTGATGTATATAAAGGTCCCACGGAGACGTAGAGGCCAACTCGCCAGGAATGTTGTCAAATATTACCGCCGAGATGATAGGTTGGCAAGGTTACGTTATATTACGTTATTGATGTATATGAAGGTCAAACGGAGACGTAGAGGCCAACTCGCTAGGAATGATGTCAAATATTACCGCCGAGATGTTTGGTTGGGTTAGGTTAGGTTATATTACGTTATTAATGTATATAAAGGTCCCACGGAGACGAAGAAGCCAACTCGCCTGGAATGTTGTCAAATATTACCGCCGAGATGTTAGGTTGGGGTAGGTTAGGTTATATTACGTTATTGATGTATATAAATGTCCCACGGAGACGTAGATGCCAACTCGCCAGGAATGTTTTCAAATATTACCGCCGAGAGGTTAGGTTGGGTTAGGTTAGTTTATATTACGTTATAGATGTATATAAAGGTCCCACGGAGACGGAGAAGCCAACTCGCCTGGAATGTTGTCAAATATTACCGCCGAGATGTTAGGTTGGGGTAGGTTAGGTTATATTACGTTATTGATGTATATAAAGGTCCCACGGAGACGTAGAGGCCAACTCGACAGGAATGTTGTCAAATGTTACCGCCGAGATGTTAGGTTGGGTTAGTTTAGGTTATATTAAGTTATTGATGTATATAAAGGTCCCACGGAGACGAAGAGGCCAACTCGCCAGGAATGTTGTCAAGTATTACCGCCGAGATGATAGGTTGGATTAGGTTAGGTTATAATACGTTATTGATGTATATGAAGGTCAAACGGAGACGTAGAGGCCAACTGGCCAGGAATGATGTCAAGTATTACCGCCGAGATGTTAGGTTGGGTTAGGTTAGGTTATATTACGCGATTGATGTATATAGAGGTCCCACGGAGACGTAGAGGCCAACAAGCCAGGAATGTGGTCAAATATTATCGCCGAGATGTTAGGTTGGGTTAGGTTAGGTTATATTACGTTATTGATGTATATAAAGGTCCCACGGAGACGAAGAAGCCAACTCGCCATTCGTGTTTTCAAATATTACCGCCGAGATGTTAGATTGGTTTAGGTTAGGTTATATTACGTTATTGAAGTATATAAAGGTCCCACGTAGACGTAGAGGCCAACAAGCCAGGAATGTCGTCAAATATTACCGCCGAGATGTTAGATTGGGTTAGGCTAGCTTATATTATGTTATTGATGTATATAATGGTCCCACGGAGACGTAGAGGCCAACAAGCCAGGAATGTGGTCAAATATTACCGCCGAGATGTTAGATTAGGATAGACTAGCTTATATTATGTTATTGATGTATATAGAGGTCCCACGGAGACGTAGAGGCCAACAAGCCAGGAATGTGGTTAAATATTACCGCCGAGATGTTAGGTTGGGTTAGGTTAGGTTATATTACGTGATTGATGTATATAAAGGTCCCACGGAGACGTAGAGGCCAACTCGCCAGGAATGTTGTCAAATATTACCGCCGAGATGATAGGTTGGCAAGGTTACGTTATATTACGTTATTGATGTATATGAAGGTCAAACGGAGACGTAGAGGCCAACTCGCTAGGAATGATGTCAAATATTACCGCCGAGATGTTTGGTTGGGTTAGGTTAGGTTATATTACGTTATTAATGTATATAAAGGTCCCACGGAGACGAAGAAGCCAACTCGCCAGGAATGTTGTCAAATATTACCGCCGAGATGTTAGGTTGGGTTAGGTTAGATTATATTACGTTATTGAAGTATATAAAGGTCCCACGGAGACGTAGAGGCCAACAAGCCAGGAATGTCGTCAAATATTACCGCCGAGATGTTAGATTGGGTTAGGCTAGCTTATATTATGTTATTGATGTATATAAAGGTCCCACGGAGACGTAGAGGCTAACTCGCCAGGTATGATGTCAGATATTAACGCCGAGATGTTAGCTTGGCTTAGGTTAGGTTAGATTACGTTATTGATGTATATGAAGGTCAAACGGAGACGTAGAGGCCAACTCGCTAGGAATGATGTCAAATATTACCCCCGAGATGTTTGGTTGGGTTAGGTTAGGTTATATTACGTTATTAATGTATATAAAGGTCCCACGGAGACGTAGAGGCCAACAAGCCAGGAATGTCGTCAAATATTACCGCCGAGATGTTAGATTGGGTTGGGCTAGCTTATATTATGTTATTGATATATAGAAAGGTCCCACGGAGACGTAGAGGCCAACTCGCTAGGAATGATGTCAAATATTACCGCCGAGATGTTAGATTGGGTTAGGTTAGGTTATATTACGTTATTGATGTATATAAATGTCCCACGTAGACGTAGATGCCAACTCGCCAGGAATGTTTTCAAATATTACCGCCGAGATGTTAGGTTGGGTTAGGTTAGTTTATATTACGTTATAGATGTATATAAAGGTCCCACGGAGACGGAGAAGCCAACTCGCCTGGAATGTTGTCAAATATTACCGCCGAGATGTTAGGTTGGGGTAGGTTAGGTTATATTACGTTATTGATGTATATAAAGGTCCCACGGAGACGTAGAGGCCAACTCGACAGGAATGTTGTCAAATGTTACCGCCGAGATGTTAGGTTAGGTTAGGTTAAGTTATATTACGTTATTGATGTATATAAAGGTCCCACGGAGACGTAGAGGCTAACTCGCCAGGTATGATGTCAGATATTAACGCCGAGATGTTAGCTTGGCTTAGGTTAGGTTAGATTACGTTATTGATGTATATGAAGGTCAAACGGAGACGTAGAGGCCAACTCGCTAGGAATGTTGTCAAATATTACCGCCGAGATGTTAGGTTGGGGTAGGTTAGGTTATATTACGTTATTGATGTATATAAAGGTCCCACGGAGACGTAGAGGCCAACTCGACAGGAATGTTGTCAAATGTTGCCGCCGAGATGTTAGGTTAGGTTAGGTTAAGTTATATTACGTTATTGATGTATATAAAGGTCCCACGGAGACGGAGAAGCCAACTCGCCAGGAATGTTTTCAAATATTACCGCCGAGATGTTAGGTTGGGTTAGGTTAGTTTATATTACGCTATAGATGTATATAAAGGTCCCACGGAGACGGAGAAGCCAACTCGCCAGGAATGTTGTCAAGTATTACCGCCGAGGTGATAGGTTGGGTTAGGTTAGGTTATAATACGTTATTGATGTATATGAAGGTCAAACGGAGACGTAGAGGCCAACTGGCCAGGAATGATGTCAAATATTACCGCCGAGATGTTAGGTTGGATTAGGTTAGGTTATATTACGCGATTGATGTATATAGAGGTCCCACGGAGACGTAGAGGCCAACAAGCCAGGAATGTGGTTAAATATTACCGCCGAGATGTTAGGTTGGGTTAGGTTAGGTTATATTACGTGATTGATGTATATAAAGGTCCCACGGAGACGTAGAGGCCAACTCGCCAGGAATGTTGTCAAACATTACCGCCGAGATGATAGGTTGGCAAGGTTACGTTATATTACGTTATTGATGTATATGAAGGTCAAACGGAGACGTAGAGGCCAACTCGCTAGGAATGATGTCAAATATTACCGCCGAGATGTTTGGTTGGGTTAGGTTAGATTATATTACGTTATTGAAGTATATAAAGGTCCCACGGAGACGTAGAGGCCAACAAGCCAGGAATGTCGTCAAATATTACCGCCGAGATGTTAGATTGGGTTAGGCTAGCTTATATTATGTTATTGATGTATATAGAGGTCCCACGGAGACGTAGAGGCCAACTCGCCAGGAATGTTGTCAAATATTACCGCCGAGATGATAGGTTGGCAAGGTTACGTTATATTACGTTATTGATGTATATGAAGGTCAAACGGAGACGTAGAGGCCAACTCGCTAGGAATGATGTCAAATATTACCGCCGAGATGTTTGGTTGGGTTAGGTTAGGTTATATTACGTTATTAATGTATATAAAGGTCCCACGGAGACGAAGAAGCCAACTCGCCAGGAATGTTGTCAAATATTACCGCCGAGATGTTAGGTTGGGTTAGGTTAGATTATATTACGTTATTGAAGTATATAAAGGTCCCACGGAGACGTAGAGGCCAACAAGCCAGGAATGTCGTCAAATATTACCGCCGAGATGTTAGATTGGGTTAGGCTAGCTTATATTATGTTATTGATGTATATAAAGGTCCCACGGAGACGGAGAGGCCAACAAGCCAGGAATGTGGTCAAATATTACCGCCGAGATGTTAGATTAGGATAGACTAGCTTATATTATGTTATTGATGTATATAGAGGTCCCACGGAGACGTAGAGGCCAACAAGCCAGGAATGTGGTTAAATATTACCGCCGAGATGTTAGGTTGGGTTAGGTTAGGTTATATTACGTGATTGATGTATATAAAGGTCCCACGGAGACGTAGAGGCCAACTCGCCAGGAATGTTGTCAAACATTACCGCCGAGATGATAGGTTGGCAAGGTTACGTTATATTACGTTATTGATGTATATGAAGGTCAAACGGAGACGTAGAGGCCAACTCGCTAGGAATGATGTCAAATATTACCGCTGAGATGTTTGGTTGGGTTAGGTTAGATTATATTACGTTATTGAAGTATATAAAGGTCCCACGGAGACGTAGAGGCCAACAAGCCAGGAATGTCGTCAAATATTACCGCCGAGATGTTAGATTGGGTTAGGCTAGCTTATATTATGTTATTGATGTATATAAAGGTCCCACGGAGACGTAGAGGCTAACTCGCCAGGTATGATGTCAGATATTAACGCCGAGATGTGAGCTTGGGTTAGGTTAGGTTAGATTACGTTATTGATGTATATGAAGGTCAAACGGAGACGTAGAGGCCAACTCGCTAGGAATGATGTCAAATATTACCCCCGAGATGTTTGGTTGGGTTAGGTTAGGTTATATTACGTTATTAATGTATATAAATGTCCCACGGAGACGTAGAGGCCAACAAGCCAGGAATGTCGTCAAATATTACCGCCGAGATGTTAGATTGGGTTGGGCTAGCTTATATTATGTTATTGATGTATATAAAGGTCCCACGGAGACGTAGAGGCCAACTCGCTAGGAATGATGTCAAATATTACCGCCGAGATGTTAGATTGGGTTAGGTTAGGTTATATTATGTTATTGATATATAGAAAGGTCCCACGGAGACGTAGAGGCCAACTCGCTAGGAATGATGTCAAATATTACCGCCGAGATGTTAGATTGGGTTAGGTTAGGTTATATTACGTTATTGATGTATATAAATGTCCCACGGAGACGGAGAAGCCAACTCGCCTGGAATGTTGTCAAATATTACCGCCGAGATGTTAGGTTGGGGTAGGTTAGGTTATATTACGTTATTGATGTATATAAATGTCCCACGGAGACGTAGATGCCAACTCGCCAGGAATGTTTTCAAATATTACCGCCGAGAGGTTAGGTTGGGTTAGGTTAGTTTATATTACGTTATAGATGTATATAAAGGTCCCACGGAGACGGAGAAGCCAACTCGCCTGGAATGTTGTCAAATATTACCGCCGAGATGTTAGGTTGGGGTAGGTTAGGTTATATTACGTTATTGATGTATATAAAGGTCCCACGGAGACGTAGAGGCCAACTCGACAGGAATGTTGTCAAATGTTACCGCCGAGATGTTAGGTTAGGTTAGGTTAAGTTATATTACGTTATTGATGTATATAAAGGTCCCACGGAGACGGAGAAGCCAACTCGCCTGGAATGTTGTCAAATATTACCGACGAGATGTTAGGTTGGGGTAGGTTAGGTTATATTACGTTATTGATGTATATAAAGGTCCCACGGAGACGTAGAGGCCAACTCGACAGGAATGTTGTCAAATGTTGCCGCCGAGATGTTAGGTTAGGTTAGGTTAAGTTATATTACGTTATTGATGTATATAAAGGTCCCACGGAGACGTAGAGGCTAACTCGCCAGGTATGATGTCAGATATTAACGCCGAGATGTTAGCTTGGCTTAGGTTAGGTTAGATTACGTTATTGATGTATATGAAGGTCAAACGGAGACGTAGAGGCCAACTCGCTAGGAATGTTGTCAAATATTACCGCCGAGATGTTAGGTTGGGGTAGGTTAGGTTATATTACGTTATTGATGTATATAAAGGTCCCACGGAGACGTAGAGGCCAACTCGACAGGAATGTTGTCAAATGTTGCCGCCGAGATGTTAGGTTAGGTTAGGTTAAGTTATATTACGTTATTGATGTATATAAAGGTCCCACGGAGACGGAGAAGCCAACTCGCCAGGAATGTTTTCAAATATTACCGCCGAGATGTTAGGTTGGGTTAGGTTAGTTTATATTACGCTATAGATGTATATAAAGGTCCCACGGAGACGGAGAAGCCAACTCGCCAGGAATGTTGTCAAGTATTACCGCCGAGGTGATAGGTTGGGTTAGGTTAGGTTATAATACGTTATTGATGTATATGAAGGTCAAACGGAGACGTAGAGGCCAACTGGCCAGGAATGATGTCAAATATTACCGCCGAGATGTTAGGTTGGATTAGGTTAGGTTATATTACGCGATTGATGTATATAGAGGTCCCACGGAGACGTAGAGGCCAACAAGCCAGGAATGTGGTTAAATATTACCGCCGAGATGTTAGGTTGGGTTAGGTTAGGTTATATTACGTGATTGATGTATATAAAGGTCCCACGGAGACGTAGAGGCCAACTCGCCAGGAATGTTGTCAAACATTACCGCCGAGATGATAGGTTGGCAAGGTTACGTTATATTACGTTATTGATGTATATGAAGGTCAAACGGAGACGTAGAGGCCAACTCGCTAGGAATGATGTCAAATATTACCGCCGAGATGTTTGGTTGGGTTAGGTTAGATTATATTACGTTATTGAAGTATATAAAGGTCCCACGGAGACGTAGAGGCCAACAAGCCAGGAATGTCGTCAAATATTACCGCCGAGATGTTAGATTGGGTTAGGCTAGCTTATATTATGTTATTGATGTATATAGAGGTCCCACGGAGACGTAGAGGCCAACTCGCCAGGAATGTTGTCAAATATTACCGCCGAGATGATAGGTTGGCAAGGTTACGTTATATTACGTTATTGATGTATATGAAGGTCAAACGGAGACGTAGAGGCCAACTCGCTAGGAATGATGTCAAATATTACCGCCGAGATGTTTGGTTGGGTTAGGTTAGGTTATATTACGTTATTAATGTATATAAAGGTCCCACGGAGACGAAGAAGCCAACTCGCCAGGAATGTTGTCAAATATTACCGCCGAGATGTTAGGTTGGGTTAGGTTAGATTATATTACGTTATTGAAGTATATAAAGGTCCCACGGAGACGTAGAGGCCAACAAGCCAGGAATGTCGTCAAATATTACCGCCGAGATGTTAGATTGGGTTAGGCTAGCTTATATTATGTTATTGATGTATATAAAGGTCCCACGGAGACGGAGAGGCCAACAAGCCAGGAATGTGGTCAAATATTACCGCCGAGATGTTAGATTAGGATAGACTAGCTTATATTATGTTATTGATGTATATAGAGGTCCCACGGAGACGTAGAGGCCAACAAGCCAGGAATGTGGTTAAATATTACCGCCGAGATGTTAGGTTGGGTTAGGTTAGGTTATATTACGTGATTGATGTATATAAAGGTCCCACGGAGACGTAGAGGCCAACTCGCCAGGAATGTTGTCAAACATTACCGCCGAGATGATAGGTTGGCAAGGTTACGTTATATTACGTTATTGATGTATATGAAGGTCAAACGGAGACGTAGAGGCCAACTCGCTAGGAATGATGTCAAATATTACCGCTGAGATGTTTGGTTGGGTTAGGTTAGATTATATTACGTTATTGAAGTATATAAAGGTCCCACGGAGACGTAGAGGCCAACAAGCCAGGAATGTCGTCAAATATTACCGCCGAGATGTTAGATTGGGTTAGGCTAGCTTATATTATGTTATTGATGTATATAAAGGTCCCACGGAGACGTAGAGGCTAACTCGCCAGGTATGATGTCAGATATTAACGCCGAGATGTGAGCTTGGGTTAGGTTAGGTTAGATTACGTTATTGATGTATATGAAGGTCAAACGGAGACGTAGAGGCCAACTCGCTAGGAATGATGTCAAATATTACCCCCGAGATGTTTGGTTGGGTTAGGTTAGGTTATATTACGTTATTAATGTATATAAATGTCCCACGGAGACGTAGAGGCCAACAAGCCAGGAATGTCGTCAAATATTACCGCCGAGATGTTAGATTGGGTTGGGCTAGCTTATATTATGTTATTGATGTATATAAAGGTCCCACGGAGACGTAGAGGCCAACTCGCTAGGAATGATGTCAAATATTACCGCCGAGATGTTAGATTGGGTTAGGTTAGGTTATATTATGTTATTGATATATAGAAAGGTCCCACGGAGACGTAGAGGCCAACTCGCTAGGAATGATGTCAAATATTACCGCCGAGATGTTAGATTGGGTTAGGTTAGGTTATATTACGTTATTGATGTATATAAATGTCCCACGGAGACGGAGAAGCCAACTCGCCTGGAATGTTGTCAAATATTACCGCCGAGATGTTAGGTTGGGGTAGGTTAGGTTATATTACGTTATTGATGTATATAAATGTCCCACGGAGACGTAGATGCCAACTCGCCAGGAATGTTTTCAAATATTACCGCCGAGAGGTTAGGTTGGGTTAGGTTAGTTTATATTACGTTATAGATGTATATAAAGGTCCCACGGAGACGGAGAAGCCAACTCGCCTGGAATGTTGTCAAATATTACCGCCGAGATGTTAGGTTGGGGTAGGTTAGGTTATATTACGTTATTGATGTATATAAAGGTCCCACGGAGACGTAGAGGCCAACTCGACAGGAATGTTGTCAAATGTTACCGCCGAGATGTTAGGTTAGGTTAGGTTAAGTTATATTACGTTATTGATGTATATAAAGGTCCCACGGAGACGGAGAAGCCAACTCGCCTGGAATGTTGTCAAATATTACCGACGAGATGTTAGGTTGGGGTAGGTTAGGTTATATTACGTTATTGATGTATATAAAGGTCCCACGGAGACGTAGAGGCCAACTCGACAGGAATGTTGTCAAATGTTGCCGCCGAGATGTTAGGTTAGGTTAGGTTAAGTTATATTACGTTATTGATGTATATAAAGGTCCCACGGAGACGGAGAAGCCAACTCGCCAGGAATGTTTTCAAATATTACCGCCGAGATGTTAGGTTGGGTTAGGTTAGTTTATATTACGTTATAGATGTATATAAAGGTCCCACGGCGACGGAGAAGCCAACTCGCCTGGAATGTTGTCAAATATTACCGCCGAGATGTTAGGTTGGGGTAGGTTAGGTTATATTACGTTATTGATGTATATTTAATGTCCCACGGAGACGTAGAGGCCAACTCGACAGGAATGGTGTCAAATGTTACCGCCGAGATGATAGGTTGGGTTAGCTTAGGTTATAATACGTTATTGATGCATATGAAGGTCAAACGGAGACGTAGAGGCCAACTGGCCAGGAATGATGTCAAATATTACCGCCGAGATGTTAGGTTGGGTTAGGTTAGGTTATATTACGTTATAGATGTATATAAAGGTCCCACGGAGACGGAGAAGCCAACTCGCCAGGAATGTTGTCAAATATTACCGCCGAGATGTTAGGTTGGGTTAGTTTAGGTTATATTACGTTATTGATGTATATAAAGGTCCCACGGAGACGAAGAGGCCAACTCGCTAGGAATGATGTCAAATATTACCGCCGAGATGTTAGATTGGGTTAGGTTAGGTTATATTACGTTATTGATGTATATAAATGTCCCACGGAGACGTAGATGCCAACTCGCCAGGAATGTTTTCAAATATTACCGCCGAGATGTTAGGTTGGGTTAGGTTAGTTTATATTACGTTATAGATGTATATAAAGGTCCCACGGAGACGGAGAAGCCAACTCGCCTGGAATGTTGTCAAATATTACCGCCGAGATGTTAGGTTGGGGTAGGTTAGGTTATATTACGTTATTGATGTATATAAATGTCCCACGGAGACGTAGATGCCAACTCGCCAGGAATGTTTTCAAATATTACCGCCGAGAGGTTAGGTTGGGTTAGGTTAGTTTATATTACGTTATAGATGTATATAAAGGTCCCACGGAGACGGAGAAGCCAACTCGCCTGGAATGTTGTCAAATATTACCGCCGAGATGTTAGGTTGGGGTAGGTTAGGTTATATTACGTTATTGATGTATATAAAGGTCCCACGGAGACGTAGAGGCCAACTCGACAGGAATGTTGTCAAATGTTACCGCCGAGATGTTAGGTTAGGTTAGGTTAAGTTATATTACGTTATTGATGTATATAAAGGTCCCACGGAGACGGAGAAGCCAACTCGCCTGGAATGTTGTCAAATATTACCGACGAGATGTTAGGTTGGGGTAGGTTAGGTTATATTACGTTATTGATGTATATAAAGGTCCCACGGAGACGTAGAGGCCAACTCGACAGGAATGTTGTCAAATGTTGCCGCCGAGATGTTAGGTTAGGTTAGGTTAAGTTATATTACGTTATTGATGTATATAAAGGTCCCACGGAGACGGAGAAGCCAACTCGCCAGGAATGTTTTCAAATATTACCGCCGAGATGTTAGGTTGGGTTAGGTTAGTTTATATTACATTATAGATGTATATAAAGGTCCCACGGAGACGTAGAGCCCAACTCGCCAGGAATGTTGTCAAATATTACCGCCGAGATGTTAGGTTGGGGTAGGTTAGGTTATATTACGTTATTGATGTATATAAAGGTCCCACGGAGACGTAGAGGCCAACTCGACAGGAATGTTGTCAAATGTTACCGCCGAGATGTTAGGTTAGGTTAGGTTAAGTTATATTACGTTATTGATGTATATAAAGGTCCCACGGAGACGGAGAAGCCAACTCGCCTGGAATGTTGTCAAATATTACCGACGAGATGTTAGGTTGGGGTAGGTTAGGTTATATTACGTTATTGATGTATATAAAGGTCCCACGGAGACGTAGAGGCCAACTCGACAGGAATGTTGTCAAATGTTGCCGCCGAGATGTTAGGTTAGGTTAGGTTAAGTTGTATTACGTTATTGATGTATATAAAGGTCCCACGGAGACGGAGAAGCCAACTCGCCAGGAATGTTTTCAAATATTACCGCCGAGATGTTAGGTTGGGTTAGGTTAGTTTATATTACGTTATAGATGTATATAAAGGTCCCACGGCGACGGAGAAGCCAACTCGCCTGGAATGTTGTCAAATATTACCGCCGAGATGTTAGGCTGGGGTAGGTTAGGTTATATTACGTTATTGATGTATATTTAATGTCCCACGGAGACGTAGAGGCCAACTCGACAGGAATGGTGTCAAATGTTACCGCCGAGATGATAGGTTGGGTTAGCTTAGGTTATAATACGTTATTGATGCATATGAAGGTCAAACGGAGACGTAGAGGCCAACTGGCCAGGAATGATGTCAAATATTACCGCCGAGATGTTAGGTTGGGTTAGGTTAGGTTATATTACGTTATAGATGTATATAAAGGTCCCACGGAGACGGAGAAGCCAACTCGCCAGGAATGTTGTCAAATATTACCGCCGAGATGTTAGGTTGGGTTAGTTTAGGTTATATTACGTTATTGATGTATATAAAGGTCCCACGGAGACGAAGAGGCCAACTCGCTAGGAATGATGTCAAATATTACCGCCGAGATGTTAGATTGGGTTAGGTTAGGTTATATTACGTTATTGATGTATATAAATGTCCCACGGAGACGTAGATGCCAACTCGCCAGGAATGTTTTCAAATATTACCGCCGAGATGTTAGGTTGGGTTAGGTTAGTTTATATTACGTTATAGATGTATATAAAGGTCCCACGGAGACGGAGAAGCCAACTCGCCTGGAATGTTGTCAAATATTACCGCCGAGATGTTAGGTTGGGGTAGGTTAGGTTATATTACGTTATTGATGTATATAAATGTCCCACGGAGACGTAGATGCCAACTCGCCAGGAATGTTTTCAAATATTACCGCCGAGAGGTTAGGTTGGGTTAGGTTAGTTTATATTACGTTATAGATGTATATAAAGGTCCCACGGAGACGGAGAAGCCAACTCGCCTGGAATGTTGTCAAATATTACCGCCGAGATGTTAGGTTGGGGTAGGTTAGGTTATATTACGTTATTGATGTATATAAAGGTCCCACGGAGACGTAGAGGCCAACTCGACAGGAATGTTGTCAAATGTTACCGCCGAGATGTTAGGTTAGGTTAGGTTAAGTTATATTACGTTATTGATGTATATAAAGGTCCCACGGAGACGGAGAAGCCAACTCGCCTGGAATGTTGTCAAATATTACCGACGAGATGTTAGGTTGGGGTAGGTTAGGTTATATTACGTTATTGATGTATATAAAGGTCCCACGGAGACGTAGAGGCCAACTCGACAGGAATGTTGTCAAATGTTGCCGCCGAGATGTTAGGTTAGGTTAGGTTAAGTTATATTACGTTATTGATGTATATAAAGGTCCCACGGAGACGGAGAAGCCAACTCGCCAGGAATGTTTTCAAATATTACCGCCGAGATGTTAGGTTGGGTTAGGTTAGTTTATATTACATTATAGATGTATATAAAGGTCCCACGGAGACGTAGAGCCCAACTCGCCAGGAATGTTGTCAAATATTACCGCCGAGATGTTAGGTTGGGGTAGGTTAGGTTATATTACGTTATTGATGTATATAAAGGTCCCACGGAGACGTAGAGGCCAACTCGACAGGAATGTTGTCAAATGTTACCGCCGAGATGTTAGGTTAGGTTAGGTTAAGTTATATTACGTTATTGATGTATATAAAGGTCCCACGGAGACGGAGAAGCCAACTCGCCTGGAATGTTGTCAAATATTACCGACGAGATGTTAGGTTGGGGTAGGTTAGGTTATATTACGTTATTGATGTATATAAAGGTCCCACGGAGACGTAGAGGCCAACTCGACAGGAATGTTGTCAAATGTTGCCGCCGAGATGTTAGGTTAGGTTAGGTTAAGTTGTATTACGTTATTGATGTATATAAAGGTCCCACGGAGACGGAGAAGCCAACTCGCCAGGAATGTTTTCAAATATTACCGCCGAGATGTTAGGTTGGGTTAGGTTAGTTTATATTACGTTATAGATGTATATAAAGGTCCCACGGCGACGGAGAAGCCAACTCGCCTGGAATGTTGTCAAATATTACCGCCGAGATGTTAGGCTGGGGTAGGTTAGGTTATATTACGTTATTGATGTATATTTAATGTCCCACGGAGACGTAGAGGCCAACTCGACAGGAATGGTGTCAAATGTTACCGCCGAGATGATAGGTTGGGTTAGCTTAGGTTATAATACGTTATTGATGCATATGAAGGTCAAACGGAGACGTAGAGGCCAACTGGCCAGGAATGATGTCAAATATTACCGCCGAGATGTTAGGTTGGGTTAGGTTAGGTTATATTACGTTATAGATGTATATAAAGGTCCCACGGAGACGGAGAAGCCAACTCGCCAGGAATGTTGTCAAATATTACCGCCGAGATGTTAGGTTGGGTTAGTTTAGGTTATATTACGTTATTGATGTATATAAAGGTCCCACGGAGACGAAGAGGCCAACTCGCTAGGAATGATGTCAAATATTACCGCCGAGATGTTAGATTGGGTTAGGTTAGGTTATATTACGTTATTGATGTATATAAATGTCCCACGGAGACGTAGATGCCAACTCGCCAGGAATGTTTTCAAATATTACCGCCGAGATGTTAGGTTGGGTTAGGTTAGTTTATATTACGTTATAGATGTATATAAAGGTCCCACGGAGACGGAGAAGCCAACTCGCCTGGAATGTTGTCAAATATTACCGCCGAGATGTTAGGTTGGGGTAGGTTAGGTTATATTACGTTATTGATGTATATAAATGTCCCACGGAGACGTAGATGCCAACTCGCCAGGAATGTTTTCAAATATTACCGCCGAGAGGTTAGGTTGGGTTAGGTTAGTTTATATTACGTTATAGATGTATATAAAGGTCCCACGGAGACGGAGAAGCCAACTCGCCTGGAATGTTGTCAAATATTACCGCCGAGATGTTAGGTTGGGGTAGGTTAGGTTATATTACGTTATTGATGTATATAAAGGTCCCACGGAGACGTAGAGGCCAACTCGACAGGAATGTTGTCAAATGTTACCGCCGAGATGTTAGGTTAGGTTAGGTTAAGTTATATTACGTTATTGATGTATATAAAGGTCCCACGGAGACGGAGAAGCCAACTCGCCTGGAATGTTGTCAAATATTACCGACGAGATGTTAGGTTGGGGTAGGTTAGGTTATATTACGTTATTGATGTATATAAAGGTCCCACGGAGACGTAGAGGCCAACTCGACAGGAATGTTGTCAAATGTTGCCGCCGAGATGTTAGGTTAGGTTAGGTTAAGTTATATTACGTTATTGATGTATATAAAGGTCCCACGGAGACGGAGAAGCCAACTCGCCAGGAATGTTTTCAAATATTACCGCCGAGATGTTAGGTTGGGTTAGGTTAGTTTATATTACATTATAGATGTATATAAAGGTCCCACGGAGACGTAGAGCCCAACTCGCCAGGAATGTTGTCAAACATTACCGCCGAGATGATAGGTTGGCAAGGTTACGTTATATTACGTTATTGATGTATATGAAGGTCAAACGGAGACGTAGAGGCCAACTCGCTAGGAATGATGTCAAATATTACCGCCGAGATGTTTGGTTGGGTTAGGTTAGATTATATTACGTTATTGAAGTATATAAAGGTCCCACGGAGACGTAGAGGCCAACAAGCCAGGAATGTCGTCAAATATTACCGCCGAGATGTTAGATTGGGTTAGGCTAGCTTATATTATGTTATTGATGTATATAAAGGTCCCACGGAGACGTAGAGGCTAACTCGCCAGGTATGATGTCAGATATTAACGCCGAGATGTGAGCTTGGGTTAGGTTAGGTTAGATTACGTTATTGATGTATATGAAGGTCAAACGGAGACGTAGAGGCCAACTCGCTAGGAATGATGTCAAATGTTACCCCCGAGATGTTTGGTTGGGTTAGGTTAGGTTATATTACGTTATTAATGTATATAAAGGTCCCACGGAGACGTAGAGGCCAACAAGCCAGGAATGTCGTCAAATATTACCGCCGAGATGTTAGATTGGGTTGGGCTAGCTTATATTATGTTATTGATGTATATAAAGGTCCCACGGAGACGTAGAGGCCAACTCGCTAGGAATGATGTCAAATATTACCGCCGAGATGTTAGATTGGGTTAGGTTAGGTTATATTACGTTATTGATGTATATAAATGTCCCACGGAGACGTAGATGCCAACTCGCCAGGAATGTTTTCAAATATTACCGCCGAGATGTTAGGTTGGGTTAGGTTAGTTTATATTACGTTATAGATGTATATAAAGGTCCCACGGAGACGGAGAACCCAACTCGCCTGGAATGTTGTCAAATATTACCGCCGAGATGTTAGGTTGGGGTAGGTTAGGTTATATTACGTTATTGATGTATATAAAGGTCCCACGGAGACGTAGAGGCCAACTCGACAGGAATGTTGTCAAATGTTACCGCCGAGATGTTAGGTTAGGTTAGGTTAAGTTATATTACGTTATTGATGTATATAAAGCTCCCACGGAGACGGAGAAGCCAACTCGCCTGGAATGTTGTCAAATATTACCGACGAGATGTTAGGTTGGGGTAGGTTAGGTTATATTACGTTATTGATGTATATAAAGGTCCCACGGAGACGTAGAGGCCAACTCGACAGGAATGTTGTCAAATGTTGCCGCCGAGATGTTAGGTTAGGTTAGGTTAAGTTATATTACGTTATTGATGTATATAAAGGTCCCACGGAGACGGAGAAGCCAACTCGCCAGGAATGTTTTCAAATATTACCGCCGAGATGTTAGGTTGGGTTAGGTTAGTTTATATTACGTTATAGATGTATATAAAGGTCCCACGGCGACGGAGAAGCCAACTCGCCTGGAATGTTGTCAAATATTACCGCCGAGATGTTAGGTTGGGGTAGGTTAGGTTATATTACGTTATTGATGTATATTTAATGTCCCACGGAGACGTAGAGGCCAACTCGACAGGAATGGTGTCAAATGTTACCGCCGAGATGATAGGTTGGGTTAGCTTAGGTTATAATACGTTATTGATGTATATGAAGGTCAAACGGAGACGTAGAGGCCAACTGGCCAGGAATGATGTCAAATATTACCGCCGAGATGTTAGGTTGGGTTAGGTTAGGTTATATTACGTTATAGATGTATATAAAGGTCCCACGGAGACGGAGAAGCCAACTCGCCAGGAATGTTGTCAAATATTACCGCCGAGATGTTAGGTTGGGTTAGTTTAGGTTATATTACGTTATTGATGTATATAAAGGTCCCACGGAGACGAAGAGGCCAACTCGCCATTCATGTTTCCAAATATTACCGCCGAGATGTTAGATTGGTTTAGGTTAGGTTATATTACGTTATTGAAGTATATAAAGGTCCCACGTAGACGTAGAGGCCAACAAGCCAGGAATGTCGTCAAATATTACCGCCGAGATGTTAGATTGGGTTAGGCTAGCTTATATTATGTTATTGATGTATATAAAGGTCCCACGGAGACGTAGAGGCCAACAAGCCAGGAATGTGGTCAAATATTACCGCCGAGATGTTAGATTAGGATAGACTAGCTTATATTATGTTATTGATGTATATAGAGGTCCCACGGAGACGTAGAGGCCAACAAGCCAGGAATGTTGTCAAATATTACCGCCGAGATGATAGGTTGGCAAGGTTACGTTATATTACGTTATTGATGTATATGAAGGTCAAACGGAGACGTAGAGGCCAACTCGCTAGGAATGATGTCAAATATTACCGCCGAGATGTTTGGTTGGGTGAGGTTAGGTTATATTACGTTATTAATGTATATAAAGGTCCCACGGAGACGAAGAAGCCAACTCGCCAGTAATGTTGTCAAATATTACCGCCGAGATGTTAGGTTGGGTTAGGTTAGATTATATTACGTTATTGAAGTATATAAAGATCCCACGGAGACGTAGAGGCCAACAAGCCAGGAATGTCGTCAAATATTACCGCCGAGATGTTAGATTGGGTTAGGCTAGCTTATATTATGTTATTGATGTATATAACGGTCCCACGGAGACGTAGAGGCTAACTCGCCAGGAATGATGTCAGATATTACCGCCGAGATGTTAGCTTGGGTTAGGTTAGGTTAGATTACGTTATTGATGTATATGAAGGTCAAACGGAGACGTAGAGGCCAACTCGCTAGGAATGATGTCAAATATTACCCCCGAGATGTTTGGTTGGGTTAGGTTAGGTTATATTACGTTATTAATGTATATAAAGGTCCCACGGAGACGTAGAGGCCAACAAGCCAGGAATGTGGTCAAATATTATCGCCGAGATGTTAGGTTGGGTTAGGTTAGGTTATATTACGTCATTGATGTATATAAAGGTCCCACGGAGACGTAGAGGCCAACTCGCCAGGAATGTTGTCAAATATTACCGCCGAGATGATAGGTTGGGTTAGGTTACGTTATATTACGTTATTGATGTATATGAAGGTCAAACGGAGACGTAGAGGCCAACTCGCTAGGAATGATGTCAAATATTACCGCCGAGATGTTAGATTGGGTTAGGTTAGGTTATATTACGTTATTGATGTATATAAATGTCCCACGGAAACGTAGATGCCAACTCGCCAGGAATGTTTTCAAATATTACCGCCGAGATGTTAGGTTGGGTTAGGTTAGTTTATATTACGTTATAGATGTATATAAAGGTCCCACGGAGACGGAGAAGCCAACTCGCCTGGAATGTTGTCAAATATTACCGCCGAGATGTTAGGTTGGGGTAGGTTAGGTTATATTACGTTATTGATGTATATAAAGGTCCCACGGAGACGTAGAGGCCAACTCGACAGGAATGTTGTCAAATGTTACCGCCGAGATGTTAGGTTAGGTTAGCTTAGGTTATAATACGTTATTGATGTATATGAAGGTCAAACGGAGACGTAGAGGCCAACTGGCCAGGAATGATGTCAAATATTACCGCCGAGATGTTAGGTTGGGTTAGGTTAGGTTATATTACGTTATAGATGTATATAAAGGTCCCACGGAGACGGAGAAGCCAACTCGCCAGGAATGTTGTCAAATATTACCGCCGAGATGTTAGGTTGGGTTAGTTTAGGTTATATTACGTTATTGATGTATATAAAGGTCCCACGGAGACGAAGAGGCCAACTCGCCATTCATGTTTCCAAATATTACCGCCGAGATGTTAGATTGGTTTAGGTTAGGTTATATTACGTTATTGATGTATATAAAGGTCCCACGGAGACGTAGAGGCCAACTCGACAGGAATGTTGTCAAATGTTACCGCCGAGATGTTAGGTTAGGTTAGGTTAAGTTATATTACGTTATTGATGTATATAAAGGTCCCACGGAGACGGAGAAGCCAACTCGCCTGGAATGTTGTCAAATATTACCGACGAGATGTTAGGTTGGGGTAGGTTAGGTTATATTACGTTATTGATGTATATAAAGGTCCCACGGAGACGTAGAGGCCAACTCGACAGGAATGTTGTCAAATGTTGCCGCCGAGATGTTAGGTTAGGTTAGGTTAAGTTATATTACGTTATTGATGTATATAAAGGTCCCACGGAGACGGAGAAGCCAACTCGCCAGGAATGTTTTCAAATATTACCACCGAGATGTTAGGTTGTGTTAGGTTAGTTTATATTACGTTATAGATGTATATAAAGGTCCCACGGAGACGGAGAAGCCAACTCGCCTGGAATGTTGTCAAATATTACCGCCGAGATGTTAGGTTGGGGTAGGTTAGGTTATATTACGTTATTGATGTATATAAATGTCCCACGGAGACGTAGAGGCCAACTCGACAGGAATGGTGTCAAATGTTACCGCCGAGATGATAGGTTGGGTTAGCTTAGGTTATAATACGTTATTGATGTATATGAAGGTCAAACGGAGACGTAGAGGCCAACTGGCCAGGAATGATGTCAAATATTACCGCCGAGATGTTAGGTTGGGTTAGGTTAGGTTATATTACGTTATAGATGTATATAAAGGTCCCACGGAGACGGAGAAGCCAACTCGCCAGGAATGTTGTCAAATATTACCGCCGAGATGTTAGGTTGGGTTAGTTTAGGTTATATTACGTTATTGATGTATATAAAGGTCCCACGGAGACGAAGAGGCCAACTCGCCATTCATGTTTCCAAATATTACCGCCGAGATGTTAGATTGGTTTAGGTTAGGTTATATTACGTTATTGAAGTATATAAAGGTCCCACGTAGACGTAGAGGCCAACAAGCCAGGAATGTCGTCAAATATTACCGCCGAAATGTTAGATTGGGTTAGGCTAGCTTATATTATGTTATTGATGTATATAAAGGTCCCACGGAGACGTAGAGGCCAACAAGCCAGGAATGTGGTCAAATATTACCGCCGAGATGTTAGATTAGGATAGACTAGCTTATATTATGTTATTGATGTATATAGAGGTCCCACGGAGACGTAGAGGCCAACAAGCCAGGAATGTTGTCAAATATTACCGCCGAGATGATAGGTTGGCAAGGTTACGTTATATTACGTTATTGATGTATATGAAGGTCAAACGGAGACGTAGAGGCTAACTCGCCAGTAATGTTGTCAAATATTACCGCCGAGATGTTAGGTTGGGTTACGTTAGATTATATTACGTTATTGAAGTATATAAAGGTCCCACGGAGACGTAGAGGCCAACAAGCCAGGAATGTCGTCAAATATTACCGCCGAGATGTTAGATTGGGTTAGGCTAGCTTATATTATTTTATTGATGTATATAAAGGTCCCACGGAGACGTAGAGGCTAACTCGCCAGGAATGATGTCAGATATTACCGCCGAGATGTTAGCTTGGGTTAGGTTAGGTTAGATTACGTTATTGATGTATATGAAGGTCAAACGGAGACGTAGAGGCCAACTCGCTAGGAATGATGTCAAATATTACCCCCGAGATGTTTGGTTGGGTTAGGTTAGGTTATATTACGTTATTAATGTATATAAAGGTCCCACGGAGACGTAGAGGCCAACAAGCCAGGAATGTGGTCAAATATTATCGCCGAGATGTTAGGTTGGCAAGGTTACGTTATATTACGTTATTGATGTATATGAAGGTCAAACGGAGACGTAGAGGCTAACTCGCCAGCAATGATGTCAAATATTACCGCCAAGATGTTAGCTTGGGTTAGGTTAGGTTAGATTACGTTATTGATGTATATAAAGGTCCCACGGAGACGTAGAGGCCAACAAGCCAGGAATGTGGTCAAATATTATCGCCGAGATGTTAGGTTGGGTTAGGTTAGGTTATATTACGTCATTGATGTATATAAAGGTCCCACGGAGACGTAGAGGCCAACTCGCCAGGAATGTTGTCAAATATTACCGCCGAGATGATAGGTTGGGTTAGGTTACGTTATATTACGTTATTGATGTATATGAAGGTCAAACGGAGACGTAGAGGCCAACTCGCTAGGAATGATGTCAAATATTACCGCCGAGATGTTAGATTGGGTTAGGTTAGGTTATATTACGTTATAGATGTATATAAAGGTCCCACGGTGACGGAGAATCCAACTCGCCAGGAATGTTGTCAAATATTACCGCCGAAATGTTAGATTGGGTTAGGCTAGCTTATATTATGTTATTGATGTATATAAAGGTCCCACGGAGACGTAGAGGCCAACAAGCCAGGAATGTGGTCAAATATTACCGCCGAGATGTTAGATTAGGATAGACTAGCTTATATTATGTTATTGATGTATATAGAGGTCCCACGGAGACGTAGAGGCCAACAAGCCAGGAATGTGGTTAAATATTACCGCCGAGATGTTAGGTTGGGTTAGGGTAGGTTATATTACGTGATTGATGTATATAAAGGTCCCACGGAGACGTAGAGGCCAACTCGCCAGGAATGTTGTCAAATATTACCGCCGAGATGATAGGTTGGGTTAGGTTAGGTTATAATACGTTATTGATGTATATGAAGGTCAAACGGAGACGTAGAGGCCAACTGGCCAGGAATGATGTCAAATATTACCGCCGAGATATTAGGTTGGGTTAGGTTAGGTTATATTACGCTATTGATGTATATAGAGGTCCCACGGAGACGTAGAGGCCAACAAGCCAGGAATGTGGTCAAATATTATCGCCGAGATGTTAGGTTGGGTTAGGTTAGGTTATATTACGTCATTGATGTATATAAAGGTCCCACGGAGACGTAGAGGCCAACTCGCCAGGAATGTTGTCAAATATTACCGCCGAGATGATAGGTTGGGTTAGGTTACGTTATATTACGTTATTGATGTATATAAAGGTCAAACGGAGACGTAGAGTCCAACTCGCTAGGAATGATGTCAAATATTACCGCCGAGATGTTAGATTGGGTTAGGTTAGGTTATATTACGTTATAGATGTATATAAAGGTCCCACGGTGACGGAGAATCCAACTCGCCAGGAATGTTGTCAAATATTACCGCCGAGATGTTAGATTTTGTTAGGCTAGCTTATATTATGTTATTGATGTATATGAATGTCCCACGGAGACGTAGATGCCAACTCGCCAGGAATGTTTTCAAATATTACCGCCGAGATGTTAGGTTGGGTTAGGTTAGTTTATATTACGTTATAGATGTATATAAAGGTCCCACGGAGACGGAGAAGCCAACTCGCCTGGAATGTTGTCAAATATTACCGCCGAGATGTTAGGTTGGGGTAGGTTAGGTTATATTACGTTATTGATGTATATAAATGTCCCACGGAGACGTAGAGGCCAACTCGACAGGAATGTTGTCAAATGTTACCGCCGAGATGTTAGGTTAGGTTAGGTTAAGTTATATTACGTTATTGATGTATATAAAGGTCCCACGGAGACGGAGAAGCCAACTCGCCAGGAATGTTTTCAAATATTACCGCCGAGATGTTAGGTTGGATTAGGTTCGTTTATATTACGTTATAGATGTATATAAAGGTCCCACGGAGACGGAGAAGCCAACTCGCCTGGAATGTTGTCAAATATTACCGCCGAGATGTTAGGTTGGGGTAGGTTAGGTTATATTATGTTATTGATGTATATAAAGGTCCCACGGAGACGTAGAGGCTAACTCGCCAGGAATGATGTCAGATATTACCGCCGAGATGTTAGCTTGGGTTAGGTTAGGTTAGATTACGTTATTGATGTATATGAAGGTCAAACGGAGACGTAGAGGCCAACTCGCTAGGAATGATGTCAAATATTACCCCCGAGATGTTTGGTTGGGTTAGGTTAGGTTATATTACGTTATTAGTGTATATAAAGGTCCCACGGAGACGTAGAGGCCAACAAGCCCGGAATGTGGTCAAATATTATCGCCGAGATGTTAGGTTGGGTTAGGTTAGGTTATATTACGTCATTGATGTATATAAAGGTCCCACGGAGACGTAGAGGCCAACTCGCCAGGAATGTTGTCAAATATTACCGCCGAGATGATAGGTTGGGTTAGGTTACGTTATATTACGTGATTGATGTATATAAAGGTCCCACGGAGACGTAGAGGCCAACTCGCCAGGAATGTTGTCAAATATTACCGCCGAGATGATAGGTTGGGTTAGGTTAGGTTATAATACGTTATTGATGTATATGAAGGTCAAACGGAGACGTAGAGGCCAACTGGCCAGGAATGATGTCAAATATTACCGCCGAGATATTAGGTTGGGTTAGGTTAGGTTATATTACGCTATTGATGTATATAGAGGTCCCACGGAGACGTAGAGGCCAACAAGCCAGGAATGTGGTCAAATATTATCGCCGAGATGTTAGGTTGGGTTAGGTTAGGTTATATTACGTCATTGATGTATATAAAGGTCCCACGGAGACGTAGAGGCCAACTCGCCAGGAATGTTGTCAAATATTACCGCCGAGATGATAGGTTGGGTTAGGTTACGTTATATTACGTTATTGATGTATATGAAGGTCAAACGGAGACGTAGAGTCCAACTCGCTAGGAATGATGTCAAATATTACCGCCGAGATGTTAGATTGGGTTAGGTTAGGTTATATTACGTTATAGATGTATATAAAGGTCCCACGGTGACGGAGAATCCAACTCGCCAGGAATGTTGTCAAATATTACCGCCGAGATGTTAGATTTTGTTAGGCTAGCTTATATTATGTTATTGATGTATATGAATGTCCCACGGAGACGTAGATGCCAACTCGCCAGGAATGTTTTCAAATATTACCGCCGAGATGTTAGGTTGGGTTAGGTTAGTTTATATTACGTTATAGATGTATATAAAGGTCCCACGGAGACGGAGAAGCCAACTCGCCTGGAATGTTGTCAAATATTACCGCCGAGATGTTAGGTTGGGGTAGGTTAGGTTATATTACGTTATTGATGTATATAAATGTCCCACGGAGACGTAGAGGCCAACTCGACAGGAATGTTGTCAAATGTTACCGCCGAGATGTTAGGTTAGGTTAGGTTAAGTTATATTACGTTATTGATGTATATAAAGGTCCCACGGAGACGGAGAAGCCAACTCGCCAGGAATGTTTTCAAATATTACCGCCGAGATGTTAGGTTGGATTAGGTTCGTTTATATTACGTTATAGATGTATATAAAGGTCCCACGGAGACGGAGAAGCCAACTCGCCTGGAATGTTGTCAAATATTACCGCCGAGATGTTAGGTTGGGGTAGGTTAGGTTATATTATGTTATTGATGTATATAAAGGTCCCACGGAGACGTAGAGGCTAACTCGCCAGGAATGATGTCAGATATTACCGCCGAGATGTTAGCTTGGGTTAGGTTAGGTTAGATTACGTTATTGATGTATATGAAGGTCAAACGGAGACGTAGAGGCCAACTCGCTAGGAATGATGTCAAATATTACCCCCGAGATGTTTGGTTGGGTTAGGTTAGGTTATATTACGTTATTAGTGTATATAAAGGTCCCACGGAGACGTAGAGGCCAACAAGCCCGGAATGTGGTCAAATATTATCGCCGAGATGTTAGGTTGGGTTAGGTTAGGTTATATTACGTCATTGATGTATATAAAGGTCCCACGGAGACGTAGAGGCCAACTCGCCAGGAATGTTGTCAAATATTACCGCCGAGATGATAGGTTGGGTTAGGTTACGTTATATTACGTTATTGATGTATATGAAGTTCAAACGGAGACGTAGAGGCCAACTCGCTAGGAATGATGTCAAATATTACCGCCAAGATGTTAGATTGGGTTAGGTTAGGTTATATTACGTTATTGATGTATATAAATGTCCCACGGAGACGTAGATGCCAACTCGCCAGGAATGTTTTCAAATATTACCGCCGAGATGTTAGGTTGGGTTAGGTTAGTTTATATTACGTTATAGATGTATATAAAGGTCCCACGGAGACGGAGAAGCCAACTCGCCTGGAATGTTGTCAAATATTACCGCCGAGATGTTAGGTTGGGTTAGGTTCGTTTATATTACGTTATAGATGTATATAAAGGTCCCACGGAGACGGAGAAGCCAACTCGCCTGCAATGTTGTCAAATATTACCGCCGAGATGTTAGGTTGGGGTAGGTTAGGTTATATTATGTTATTGATGTATATAAAGGTCCCACGGAGACGTAGAGGCTAACTCGCCAGGAATGATGTCAGATATTACCGCCGAGATGTTAGGTTGGGTTAGGTTAGTTTATATTACGTTATTGATGTGTATAGAGGTCCCACGGAGACATAGAGGCCAACAAAGCCAGGAATGTGGTTAAATATTACTGCCGAGATGTTAGGTTGGGTTAGGTTAGGTTATATTACGTGATTGATGTATATAAAGGTCCCACGGAGACGTAGAAGCCAACAAGCCAGGAATGTCGTCAAATATTACCGCCGAGATGTTAGATTGGGTTAGGCTAGCTTATATTATGTTATTCATGTATATAAAGGTCCCACGGAGACGTAGAGGCCAACTCGCCAGGAATGATGTGAAATATTACCGCCGAGATGTTAGCTTGGGTTAGGTTAGGTTAGATTACGTTATTGATGTATATAAAGGTCCCACGGAGACGTAGAGTCTAACTCGCCAGCAATGATGTCAAATATTACCGCCAAGATGTTAGCTTGGGTTAGGTTAGGTTAGATTACGTTATTGATGTATATAAAGGTCCCACGGAGACGTAGAGGCCAACAAGCCAGGAATGTGGTCAAATATTATCGCCGAGATGTTAGGTTGGGTTAGGTTAGGTTATATTACGTCATTGATGTATATAAAGGTCCCACGGAGACGTAGAGGCCAACTCACCAGGAATGTTGTCAAATATTACCGCCGAGATGATAGGTTGGGTTAGGTTACGTTATATTACGTTATTGATGTATATGAAGGTCAAACGGAGACGTAGAGGCCAACTCGCTAGGAATGATGTCAAATATTACCGCCGAGATGTTAGATTGGGTTAGGTTAGGTTATATTACGTTATAGATGTATATAAAGGTCCCACGGTGACGGAGAATCCAACTCGCCAGGAATGTTGTCAAATATTACCGCCGAGATGTTAGATTGGGTTAGGCTAGCTTATATTATGTTATTGATGTATATAAAGGTCCCACGGAGACGTAGAGGCCAACAAGCCAGGAATGTGGTCAAATATTACCGCCGAGATGTTAGATTAGGATAGACTAGCTTATATTATGTTATTGATGTATATAGAGGTCCCACGGAGACGTAGAGGCCAACTCGCCAGGAATGTTGTCAAATATTACCGCCGAGATGATAGGTTGGGTTAGGTTACGTTATATTACGTTATTGATGTATATGAAGGTCAAACGGAGACGTAGAGTCCAACTCGCTAGGAATGATGTCAAATATTACCGCCGAGATGTTAGATTGGGTTAGGTTAGGTTATATTACGTTATAGATGTATATAAAGGTCCCACGGTGACGGAGAATCCAACTCGCCAGGAATGTTGTCAAATATTACCGCCGAGATGTTAGATTTTGTTAGGCTAGCTTATATTATGTTATTGATGTATATAAAGGTCCCACGGAGACGTAGAGGCCAACAAGCCAGGAATGTGGTCAAATATTACCGCCGAGATGTTAGATTAGGATAGACTAGCTTATATTATGTTATTCATGTATATAGAGGTCCCACGGAGACGTAGAGGCCAACAAGCCAGGAATGTGGTTAAATATTACCGCCGAGATGTTAGGTTGGGTTAGGTTAGGTTATATTACGTGATTGATGTATATAAAGGTCCCACGGAGACGTAGAGGCCAACTCGCCAGGAATGTTGTCAAATATTACCGCCGAGATGATAGGTTGGCAAGGATACGTTATATTACGTTATTGATGTGTATGAAGGTCAAACGGAGACGTAGAGGCCAACTCGCTAGGAATGATGTCAAATATTACGGCCGAGATGTTTGGTTGGGTTAGGTTAGGTTATATTACGTTATTGATGTATATAAAGGTCCCACGGAGACGTAGAGGCCAACTCGCCAGGAATGTTGTCAAATATTACCGCCGAGATGATAGGTTGGGTTAGGTTACGTTATATTACGTTATTGATGTATATGAAGGTCAAACGGAGACGTAGAGGCCAACTCGCTAGGAATGATGTCAAATATTACCGCCAAGATGTTAGATTGGGTTAGGTTAGGTTATATTACGTTATTGATGTATATGAATGTCCCACGGAGACGTAGATGCCAACTCGCCAGGAATGTTTTCAAATATTACCGCCGAGATGTTAGGTTGGGTTAGGTTAGTTTATATTACGTTATAGATGTATATAAAGGTCCCACGGAGACGGAGAAGCCAACTCGCCTGGAATGTTGTCAAATATTACCGCCGAGATGTTAGGTTGGGTTAGGTTCGTTTATATTACGTTATAGATGTATATAAAGGTCCCACGGAGACGGAGAAGCCAACTCGCCTGCAATGTTGTCAAATATTACCGCCGAGATGTTAGGTTGGGGTAGGTTAGGTTATATTATGTTATTGATGTATATAAAGGTCCCACGGAGACGTAGAGGCTAACTCGCCAGGAATGATGTCAGATATTACCGCCGAGATGTTAGGTTGGGTTAGGTTAGTTTATATTACGTTATTGATGTGTATAGAGGTCCCACGGAGACATAGAGGCCAACAAAGCCAGGAATGTGGTTAAATATTACCGCCGAGATGTTAGGTTGGGTTAGGTTAGGTTATATTACGTGATTGATGTATATAAAGGTCCCACGGAGACGTAGAAGCCAACAAGCCAGGAATGTCGTCAAATATTACCGCCGAGATGTTAGATTGGGTTAGGCTAGCTTATATTATGTTATTCATGTATATAAAGGTCCCACGGAGACGTAGAGGCCAACTCGCCAGGAATGATGTGAAATATTACCGCCGAGATGTTAGCTTGGGTTAGGTTAGGTTAGATTACGTTATTGATGTATATAAAGGTCCCACGGAGACGTAGAGTCTAACTCGCCAGCAATGATGTCAAATATTACCGCCAAGATGTTAGCTTGGGTTAGGTTAGGTTAGATTACGTTATTGATGTATATAAAGGTCCCACGGAGACGTAGAGGCCAACAAGCCAGGAATGTGGTCAAATATTATCGCCGAGATGTTAGGTTGGGTTAGGTTAGGTTATATTACGTCATTGATGTATATAAAGGTCCCACGGAGACGTAGAGGCCAACTCGCCAGGAATGTTGTCAAATATTACCGCCGAGATGATAGGTTGGGTTAGGTTACGTTATATTACGTTATTGATGTATATGAAGGTCAAACGGAGACGTAGAGGCCAACTCGCTAGGAATGATGTCAAATATTACCGCCGAGATGTTAGATTGGGTTAGGTTAGGTTATATTACGTTATAGATGTATATAAAGGTCCCACGGTGACGGAGAATCCAACTCGCCAGGAATGTTGTCAAATATTACCGCCGAGATGTTAGATTGGGTTAGGCTAGCTTATATTATGTTATTGATGTATATAAAGGTCCCACGGAGACGTAGAGGCCAACAAGCCAGGAATGTGGTCAAATATTACCGCCGAGATGTTAGATTAGGATAGACTAGCTTATATTATGTTATTGATGTATATAGAGGTCCCACGGAGACGTAGAGGCCAACTCGCCAGGAATGTTGTCAAATATTACCGCCGAGATGATAGGTTGGGTTAGGTTACGTTATATTACGTTATTGATGTATATGAAGGTCAAACGGAGACGTAGAGTCCAACTCGCTAGGAATGATGTCAAATATTACCGCCGAGATGTTAGATTTTGTTAGGCTAGCTTATATTATGTTATTGATGTATATAAAGGTCCCACGGAGACGTAGAGGCCAACAAGCCAGGAATGTGGTCAAATATTACCGCCGAGATGTTAGATTAGGATAGACTAGCTTATATTATGTTATTCATGTATATAGAGGTCCCACGGAGACGTAGAGGCCAACAAGCCAGGAATGTGGTTAAATATTACCGCCGAGATGTTAGATTGGGTTAGGCTAGCTTATATTATGTTATTGATGTATATAAAGGTCCCACGGAGACGTAGACGCTAACTCGCCAGGAATGATGTCAGATATTACCGCCGAGATGTTAGCTTGGGTTAGGTTAGGTTAGATTACGTTATTGATGTATATGAAGGTCAAACGGAGACGTAGAGGCCAACTCGCTAGGAATGATGTCAAATATTACCGCCGAGATGTTTGGTTGGGTTAGGTTAAGTTATATTACGTTATTAATGTATATAAAGGTCCCACGGAGACGAAGAAGCCAACTCGCCAGGAATGTTGTCAAATATTACCGCCGAGATGTTAGGTTGGGTTAGGTTAGATTATATTACGTTATTGAAGTATATAAAGGTCCCACGGAGACGTAGAGGCCAACAAGCCAGGAATGTCGTCAAATATTACCGCCGAGATGTTAGATTGGGTTAGGCTAGCTTATATTATGTTATTGATGTATATAAAGGTCCCACGGAGACGTAGAGGCTAACTCGCCAGGAATGATGTCAGATATTACCGCCGAGATGTTAGCTTGGGTTAGGTTAGGTTAGATTACGTTATTGATGTATATAAAGGTCCCACGGAGACGTAGAGGCCAACAAGCCAGGAATGTGGTCAAATATTATCGCCGAGATGTTAGGTTGGATTAGGTTAGGTTATATTACGTCATTGATGTATATAAAGGTCCCACGGAGACGTAGAGGCCAACTCGCCAGGAATGTTGTCAAATATTACCGCCGAGATGATAGGTTGGGTTAGGTTACGTTATATTACGTTATTGATGTATATGAAGGTCAAACGGAGACGTAGAGGCCAACTCGCTATGAATGATGTCAAATATTACCGCCGAGATGTTTGGTTAGGTTAGGTTAAGTTATATTGCGTTATTGATGTATATAAAGGTCCCACGGAGACGGAGAAGCCAACTCGCCAGGAATGTTTTCAAATATTACCGCCGAGATGTTAGGTTGGGTTAGGTTAGTTTATATTACGTTATAGATGTATATAAAGGTCCCACGGAGACGGAGAAGCCAACTCGCCTGGAATGTTGTCAAATATTACCGCCGAGATGTTAGGTTGGGGTAGGTTAGGTTATATTACGTTATTGATGTATATAAATGTCCCACGGAGATGTAGAGGCCAACTCGACAGGAATGTTGTCAAATGTTACCGCCGAGATGTTAGGTTGGGTTAGGTTAAGTTATATTACGTTATTGATGTATATAAAGGTCCCACGGAGACGTAGAGGCCAACTGGCCAGGAATGATGTCAAATATTCCCGCCGAGATGTTAGGTTGGGTTAGGTTAGGTTATATTACGCTATTGATGTATATAGAGGTCCCACGGAGACGTAGAGGCCAACAAGCCAGGAATGTGGTTAAATATTACCGCCGAGATGTTAGGTTGGGTTAGGTTAGGTTATATTACGTCATTGATGTATATAAAGGTCCCACGGAGACGTAGAGGCCAACTCGCCAGGAATGTTGTCAAATATTACCGCCGAGATGATAGGTTGGCAAGGATACGTTATATTACGTTATTGATGTGTATGAAGGTCAAACGGAGACGTAGAGGCCAACTCGCTAGGAATGATGTCAAATATTACGGCCGAGATGTTTGGTTGGGTTAGGTTAGGTTATATTACGTTATTGATGTATATAAAGGTCCCACGGAGACGTAGAGGCCAACTCGCCAGGAATGTTGTCAAATATTACCGCCGAGATGTTAGGTTGGGTTAGGTTAGATTATATTACGTTATTGAAGTATATAAAGGTCCCACGGAGACGTAGAGGCCAACAAGCCAGGAATGTCGTCAAATATTACCGCCGAGATGTTAGATTGGGTTAGGCTAGCTTATATTATGTTATTGATGTATATAAAGGTCCCACGGAGACGTAGACGCTAACTCGCCAGGAATGATGTCAGATATTACCGCCGAGATGTTAGCTTGGGTTAGGTTAGGTTAGATTACGTTATTGATGTATATGAAGGTCAAACGGAGACGTAGAGGCCAACTCGCTAGGAATGATGTCAAATATTACCGCCGAGATGTTTGGTTGAGTTAGGTTAAGTTATATTACGTTATTAATGTATATAAAGGTCCCACGGAGACGAAGAAGCCAACTCGCCAGGAATGTTGTCAAATATTACCGCCGAGATGTTAGGTTGGGTTAGGTTAGATTATATTACGTTATTGAAGTATATAAAGGTCCCACGGAGACGTAGAGGCCAACAAGCCAGGAATGTCGTCAAATATTACCGCCGAGATGTTAGATTGGGTTAGGCTAGCTTATATTATGTTATTGATGTATATAAAGGTCCCACGGAGACGTAGAGGCTAACTCGCCAGGAATGATGTCAGATATTACCGCCGAGATGTTAGCTTGGGTTAGGTTAGGTTAGATTACGTTATTGATGTATATAAAGGTCCCACGGAGACGTAGAGGCCAACAAGCCAGGAATGTGGTCAAATATTATCGCCGAGATGTTAGGTTGGATTAGGTTAGGTTATATTACGTCATTGATGTATATAAAGGTCCCACGGAGACGTAGAGGCCAACTCGCCAGGAATGTTGTCAAATATTACCGCCGAGATGATAGGTTGGGTTAGGTTACGTTATATTACGTTATTGATGTATATGAAGGTCAAACGGAGACGTAGAGGCCAACTCGCTATGAATGATGTCAAATATTACCGCCGAGATGTTTGGTTAGGTTAGGTTAAGTTATATTGCGTTATTGATGTATATAAAGGTCCCACGGAGACGGAGAAGCCAACTCGCCAGGAATGTTTTCAAATATTACCGCCGAGATGTTAGGTTGGGTTAGGTTAGTTTATATTACGTTATAGATGTATATAAAGGTCCCACGGAGACGGAGAGGCCAACAAGCCAGGAATGTGGTCAAATATTATCGCCGAGATGTTAGGTTGGGTTAGGTTAGGTCATATTACGTCATTGATGTATATAAAGGTCCCACGGAGACGTAGAGGCTAACTCGCCAGGAATGATGTCAGATATTACCGCCGAGATGTTAGCTTGGGTTAGGTTAGGTTAGATTACGTTATTGATGTATATGAAGGTCAAACGGAGACGTAGAGGCCAACTCGCTAGGAATGATGTCAAATATTACCGCCGAGATGTTTGGTTGGGTTAGGTTAGGTTACATTACGTTATTAATGTATATAAAGGTCCCACGGAGACGTAGAGGCCAACAAGCCAGGAATGTGGTCAAATATTATCGCCGAGATGTTAGGTTGGGTTAGGTTAGGTTATATTACGTCATTGATGTATATAAAGGTCCCACGGAGACGTAGAGGCTAACTCGCCAGGAATGATGTCAGATATTACCGCCGAGATGTTAGCTTGGGTTAGGTTAGGTTAGATTACGTTATTGATGTATATGAAGGTCAAACGGAGACGTAGAGGCCAACTCGCTAGGAATGATGTCAAATATTACCGCCGAGATGTTTGGTTGGGTTAGGTTAGGTTACATTACGTTATTAATGTATATAAAGGTCCCACGGAGACGTAGAGGCCAACAAGCCAGGAATGTGGTCAAATATTATCGCCGAGATGTTAGGTTGGGTTAGGTTAGGTTATATTACGTCATTGATGTATATAAAGGTCCCACGGAGACGTAGAGGCCAACTCGCCAGGAATGTTGTCAAATATTACCGCCGAGATGATAGGTTGGGTTAGGTTACGTTATATTACGTTATTGATGTATATGAAGGTCAAACGGAGACGTAGAGGCCAACTCGCTAGGAATGATGTCAAATATTACCGCCGAGATGTTAGATTGGGTTAGGTTAGGTTATATTACGTTATTGATGTATATAAATGTCCCACGGAGACGTAGATGCCAACTCGCCCGGAATGTTTTCAAATATTACCGCCGAGATGTTAGGTTGGGTTAGGTTAGTTTATATTACGTTATAGATGTATATAAAGGTCCCACGGAGACGGAGAAGCCAACTCGCCTGGAATGTTGTCAAATATTACCGCCGAGATGATAGGTTGGGTTAGGTTACGTTATATTACGTTATTGATGTATATGAAGGTCAAACGGAGACGTAGAGTCCAACTCGCTAGGAATGATGTCAAATATTACCGCCGAGATGTTAGATTAGGATAGACTAGCTTATATTATGTTATTGATGTATATAGAGGTCCCACGGAGACGTAGAGGCCAACAAGCCAGGAATGTGGTTAAATATTACCGCCGAGATGTTAGGTTGGGTTAGGTTAGGTTATATTACGTGATTGATGTATATAAAGGTCCCACGGAGACGTAGAGGCCAACTCGCCAGGAATGTTGTCAAATATTACCGCCGAGATGATAGGTTGGCAAGGTTACGTTATATTACGTTATTGATGTGTATGAAGGTCAAACGGAGACGTAGAGGCCAACTCGCTAGGAATGATGTCAAATATTACCGCCGAGATGTTTGGTTGGGTTAGGTTAGGTTATATTACGTTATTAATGTATATAAAGGTCCCACGGAGACGAAGAAGCCAACTCGCCAGGAATGTTGTCAAATATTACCGCCGAGATGTTAGGTTGGGTTAGGTTAGATTATATTACGTTATTGAAGTATATAAAGGTCCCACGGAGACGTAGAGGCCAACAAGCCAGGAATGTCGTCAAATATTACCGCCGAGATGTTAGATTGGGTTAGGCTAGCTTATATTATGTTATTGATGTATATAAAGGTCCCACGGAGACGTAGAGGCTAACTCGCCAGGAATGATGTCAGATATTACCGCCGAGATTTTAGCTTGGGTTAGGTTAGATTATATTACGCTATTGAAGTATATAAAGGTCCCACGGAGACGTAGAGGCCAACAAGCCAGGAATGTCGTCAAATATTACCGCCGAGATGTTAGATTGGGTTAGGCTAGCTTATATTATTTTATTGATGTATAAAAAGGTCCCACGGAGACGTAGAGGCTAACTCGCCAGGAATGATGTCAGATATTACCGCCGAGATGTTAGCTTGGGTTAGGTTAGGTTAGATTACGTTATTGATGTATATAAAGGTCCCACGGAGACGTAGAGGCCAACTCGCCAGGAATGTTGTCAAATATTACCGCCGAGATGATAGGTTGGGTTAGGTTACGTTATATTACGTTATTGATGTATATGAAGGTCAAACGGAGTCGTAGAGGCCAACTCGCTAGGAATGATGTCAAATATTACCGCCGAGATGTTTGGTTAGGTTAGGTTAAGTTATATTACGTTACTGATGTATATAAAGGTCCCACGGAGACGGAGAAGCCAACTCGCCAGGAATGTTTTCAAATATTACCGCCGAGATGTTAGGTTGGGTTAGGTTAGTTTATATTACGTTATAGATGCATATAAAGGTCCCACGGAGACGGAGAAGCCAACTCGCCTGGAATGTTGTCAAATATTACCGCCGAGATGTTAGGTTGGGGTAGGTTAGGTTATATTACGTTATTGTTGTATATAAATGTCCCACGGAGATGTAGAGGCCAACTCGACAGGAATGTTGTCAAATGTTACCGCCGAGATGTTAGGTTGGGTTAGGTTAAGTTATATTACGTTGTCGATGTATATAAAGGTGCCACGGAGACGGAGAAGCCAACACGCCAGGAATGTTGTCAAATATTACCGCCGAGATGTTAGGTTGGGTTAGTTTAGGTTATATTAAGTTATTGATGTATATTAAGGTCCCACGGAGACGAAGAGGCCAACTCGCCAGGAATGTTGTCAAGTATTACCGCCGAGATGATAGGTTGGGTTAGGTTAGGTTATAATACGTTATTGATGTATATGAAGGTCAAACGGAGACGTAGAGGCCAACTGGCCAGGAATGATGTCAAATATTACCGCCGAGATGTTAGGTTGGGTTAGGTTAGGTTAGATTACGCTATTGATGTATATAGAGGTCCCACGGAGACGTAGAGGCCAACAAGCCAGGAATGTGGTCAAATATTATCGCCGAGATGTTAGGTTGGGTTAGGTTAGGTTATATTACGTCATTGATGTATATAAAGGTCCCACGGAGACGTAGAGGCCAACTCGCCAGGAATGTTGTCAAATATTACCGCCGAGATGATAGGTTGGGTTAGGTTAAGTTATATTACGTTATTGATGTATATAAAGGTCCCACGGAGACGGAGAAGCCAACACGCCAGGAATGTTGTCAAATATTACCGCCGAGATGTTAGGTTGGGTTAGTTTAGGTTATATTAAGTTATTGATGTATATTAAGGTCCCACGGAGACGAAGAGGCCAACAAGCCAGGAATGTGGTTAAATATTACCGCCGAGATGTTAGGTTGGGTTAGGTTAGGTTATATTACGTGATTGATGTATATAAAGGTCCCACGGAGACGTAGAGGCCAACTGGCCAGGAATGTTGTCAAATATTACCGCCGAGATGATAGGTTGGCAAGGTTACGTTATATTACGTTATTGATGTGTATGAAGGTCAAACGGAGACGTAGAGGCCAACTCGCTAGGAATGATGTCAAATATTACCGCCGAGATGTTAGGTTGGGTTAGGTTAGGTTATATTACGCTATTGATGTATATAGAGGTCCCACGGAGACGTAGAGGCCAACAAGCCAGGAATGTGGTCAAATATTATCGCCGAGATGTTAGGTTGGGTTAGGTTAGGTTATATTACGTCATTGATGTATATAAAGGTCCCACGGAGACGTAGAGGCTAACTCGCCAGGAATGATGTCAGATATTACCGCCGAGATGTTTGCTTGGGTTAGGTTAGGTTAGATTACGTTATTGATGTATATGAAGGTCAAACGGAGACGTAGAGGCCAACTCGCTAGGAATGATGTCAAATATTACCGCCGAGATGTTTGGTTGGGTTAGGTTAGGTTACATTACGTTATTAATGTATATAAAGGTCCCACGGAGACGTAGAGGCCAACAAGCCAGGAATGTGGTCAAATATTATCGCCGAGATGTTAGGTTGGGTTAGGTTAAGTTATATTACGTTATTGATGTATATAAAGGTCCCACGGAGACGGAGAAGCCAACTCGCCAGGAATGTTTTCAAATATTACCGCCGAGAGGTTAGGTTGGGTTAGGTTAGTTTATATTACGTTATAGATGTATATAAAGGTCCCATGGAGACGGACAAGCCAACTCGCCTGGAATGTTGTCAAATATTACCGCCGAGATGTTAGGTTGGGGTAGGTTAGGTTATATTACGTTATTGATGTATATAAATGTCCCACGGAGACGTAGAGGCCAACTCGACAGGAATGTTGTCAAATGTTACCGCCTAGATGTTAGGTTGGGTTAGGTTAAGTTATATTACGTTATTGATGTATATAAAGGTCCCACGGAGACGGAGAAGCCAACTCGCCAGGAATGTTGTCAAATATTACCGCCGAGATGTTAGGTTGGGTTAGTTTAGGTTATATTAAGTTATTGATGTATATAAAGGTCCCACGGAGACGAAGAGGTCAACTCGCCAGGAATGTTGTCAAGTATTACCGCCGAGATGATAAGTTGGGTTAGGTTAGGTTATAATACGTTATTGATGTATATGAAGGTCAAACGGAGACGTAGAGGCCAACTGGCCAGGAATGACGTCAAATATTACCGCCGAGATGTTAGGTTGGGTTAGGTTAGGTTATATTACGCTATTGTTGTATATAGAGGTCCCACGGAGACGTAGAGACCAACAAGCCAGGAATGTGGTCAAATATTATCGCCGAGATGTTAGGTTGGGTTAGGTTAGGTTATATTACGTCATTGATGTATATAAAGGTCCCACGGAGACGTAGAGGCCAACTCGCCAGGAATGTTGTCAAATATTACCGCCGAGATGATAGGTTGGGTTAGGTTACGTTATATTACGTTATTGATGTATATGAAGGTCAAACGGAGACGTAGAGTCCAACTCGCTAGGAATGATGTCAAATATTACCGCCGAGATGTTAGATTGGGTTAGGTAAGGTTATATTACGTTATAGATGTATATAAAGGTCCCACGGTGACGGAGAAGCCAACTCGCCAGGAATGTTGTCAAATATTACCGCCGAGATGTTAGGTTGGGTTAGGTTAGGTTATATTACGTGATTGATGTATATAAAGGTCCCACGGAGACGTAGAGGCCAACTCGCCAGGAATGTTGTCAAATATTACCGCCGAGATGATAGGTTGGGTTAGGTTACGTTATATTACGTTATTGATGTATATGAAGGTCAAACGGAGACGTAGAGGCCAACTCGCTAGGAATGATGTCAAATATTACCGCCGAGATGTTAGATTGGGTTAGGATAGGTTATATTACGTTATTGATGTATATAAATGTCCCACGGAGACGTAGAGGCCAACAAGCCAGGAATGTGGTCAAATATTACCGCCGAGATGTTAGATTAGGATAGACTAGCTTATATTATGTTATTGATGTATATAGAGGTCCCACGGAGACGTAGAGGCCAACAAGCCAGGAATGTGGTTAAATATTACCGCCGAGATGTTAGGTTGGGTTAGGTTAGGTTATATTACGTCATTGATGTATATAAAGGTCCCACGGAGACGTAGAGGCCAACTCGCCAGGAATGTTGTCAAATATTACCGCCGAGATGATAGGTTGGCAAGGTTACGTTATATTACGTTATTGATGTGTATGAAGGTCAAACGGAGACGTAGAGGCCAACTCGCTAGGAATGATGTCAAATATTACCGCCGAGATGTTTGGTTGGGTTAGGTTAGGTTATATTACGTTATTAATGTATATAAAGGTCCCACGGAGACGAAGAAGCCAACTCGCCAGGAATGTTGTCAAATATTACCGCCGAGATGTTAGGTTGGGTTAGGTTAGATTATATTACGTTATTGAAGTATATAAAGGTCCCACGGAGACGTAGAGGCCAACAAGCCAGGAATGTCGTCAAATATTACCGCCGAGATGTTAGATTGGGTTAGGCTAGCTTATATTATGTTATTGATGTATATAAAGGTCCCACGGAGACGTAGAGGCTAACTCGCCAGGAATGATGTCAGACATTACCGCCGAGATGTTAGCTTGGGTTAGGTTAGGTTAGATTACGTTATAGATGCATATAAAGGTCCCACGGAGATGTAGAGGCCAACTCGACAGGAATGTTGTCAAATGTTACCGCCGAGATGTTAGGTTGGGTTAGGTTAAGTTATATTACGTTATTGATGTATATAAAGGTCCCACGGAGACGGAGAAGCCAACACGCCAGGAATGTTGTCAAATATTACCGCCGAGATGTTAGGTTGGGTTAGTTTAGGTTATATTAAGTTATTGATGTATATTAAGGTCCCACGGAGACGAAGAGGCCAACAAGCCAGGAATGTGGTTAAATATTACCGCCGAGATGTTAGGTTGGGTTAGGTTAGGTTATATTACGTGATTGATGTATATAAAGGTCCCACGGAGACGTAGAGGCCAACTGGCCAGGAATGTTGTCAAATATTACCGCCGAGATGATAGGTTGGCAAGGTTACGTTATATTACGTTATTGATGTGTATGAAGGTCAAACGGAGACGTAGAGGCCAACTCGCTAGGAATGATGTCAAATATTACCGCCGAGATGTTAGGTTGGGTTAGGTTAGGTTATATTACGCTATTGATGTATATAGAGGTCCCACGGAGACGTAGAGGCCAACAAGCCAGGAATGTGGTCAAATATTATCGCCGAGATGTTAGGTTGGGTTAGGTTAGGTTATATTACGTCATTGATGTATATAAAGGTCCCACGGAGACGTAGAGGCTAACTCGCCAGGAATGATGTCAGATATTACCGCCGAGATGTTTGCTTGGGTTAGGTTAGGTTAGATTACGTTATTGATGTATATGAAGGTCAAACGGAGACGTAGAGGCCAACTCGCTAGGAATGATATCAAATATTACCGCCGAGATGTTTGGTTGGGTTAGGTTAGGTTACATTACGTTATTAATGTATATAAAGGTCCCACGGAGACGTAGAGGCCAACAAGCCAGGAATGTGGTCAAATATTATCGCCGAGATGTTAGGTTGGGTTAGGTTAAGTTATATTACGTTATTGATGTATATAAAGGTCCCACGGAGACGGAGAAGCCAACTCGCCAGGAATGTTTTCAAATATTACCGCCGAGAGGTTAGGTTGGGTTAGGTTAGTTTATATTACGTTATAGATGTATATAAAGGTCCCATGGAGACGGACAAGCCAACTCGCCTGGAATGTTGTCAAATATTACCGCCGAGATGTTAGGTTGGGGTAGGTTAGGTTATATTACGTTATTGATGTATATAAATGTCCCACGGAGACGTAGAGGCCAACTCGACAGGAATGTTGTCAAATGTTACCGCCTAGATGTTAGGTTGGGTTAGGTTAAGTTATATTACGTTATTGATGTATATAAAGGTCCCACGGAGACGGAGAAGCCAACTCGCCAGGAATGTTGTCAAATATTACCGCCGAGATGTTAGGTTGGGTTAGTTTAGGTTATATTAAGTTATTGATGTATATAAAGGTCCCACGGAGACGAAGAGGTCAACTCGCCAGGAATGTTGTCAAGTATTACCGCCGAGATGATAAGTTGGGTTAGGTTAGGTTATAATACGTTATTGATGTATATGAAGGTCAAACGGAGACGTAGAGGCCAACTGGCCAGGAATGACGTCAAATATTACCGCCGAGATGTTAGGTTGGGTTAGGTTAGGTTATATTACGCTATTGTTGTATATAGAGGTCCCACGGAGACGTAGAGACCAACAAGCCAGGAATGTGGTCAAATATTATCGCCGAGATGTTAGGTTGGGTTAGGTTAGGTTATATTACGTCATTGATGTATATAAAGGTCCCACGGAGACGTAGAGGCCAACTCGCCAGGAATGTTGTCAAATATTACCGCCGAGATGATAGGTTGGCAAGGTTACGTTATATTACGTTATTGATGTGTATGAAGGTCAAACGGAGACGTAGAGGCCAACTCGCTAGGAATGATGTCAAATATTACCGCCGAGATGTTTGGTTGGGTTAGGTTAGGTTATATTACGTTATTAATGTATATAAAGGTCCCACGGAGACGAAGAAGCCAACTCGCCAGGAATGTTGTCAAATATTACCGCCGAGATGTTAGGTTGGGTTAGGTTAGATTATATTACGTTATTGAAGTATATAAAGGTCCCACGGAGACGTAGAGGCCAACAAGCCAGGAATGTCGTCAAATATTACCGCCGAGATGTTAGATTGGGTTAGGCTAGCTTATATTATGTTATTGATGTATATAAAGGTCCCACGGAGACGTAGAGGCTAACTCGCCAGGAATGATGTCAGACATTACCGCCGAGATGTTAGCTTGGGTTAGGTTAGGTTAGATTACGTTATTGATGTATATAAAGGTCCCACGGAGACGTAGAGGCCAACAAGCCAGGAATGTGGTCAAATATTATCGCCGAGATGTTAGGTTGGGTTAGGTTAGGTTATATTACGTCATTGATGTATATAAAGGTCCCACGGAGACGTAGAGGCTAACTCGCCAGGAATGATGTCAGATATTACCGCCGAGATGTTTGCTTGGGTTAGGTTAGGTTAGATTACGTTATTGATGTATATGAAGGTCCCACGGAGACGTAGAGGCTAACTCGCCAGGAATGATGTCAGATATTACCGCCGAGATGTTTGCTTGGGTTAGGTTAGGTTAGATTACGTTATTGATGTATATGAAGGTCAAACGGAGACGTAGAGGCCAACTCGCTAGGAATGATGTCAAATATTACCGCCGAGATGTTTGGTTGGGTTAGGTTAGGTTACATTACGTTATTAATGTATATAAAGGTCCCACGGAGACGTAGAGGCCAACAAGCCAGGAATGTGGTCAAATATTATCGCCGAGATGTTAGGTTGGGTTAGGTTAAGTTATATTACGTTATTGATGTATATAAAGGTCCCACGGAGACGGAGAAGCCAACTCGCCAGGAATGTTTTCAAATATTACCGCCGAGAGGTTAGGTTGGGTTAGGTTAGTTTATATTACGTTATAGATGTATATAAAGGTCCCATGGAGACGGACAAGCCAACTCGCCTGGAATGTTGTCAAATATTACCGCCGAGATGTTAGGTTGGGGTAGGTTAGGTTATATTACGTTATTGATGTATATAAATGTCCCACGGAGACGTAGAGGCCAACTCGACAGGAATGTTGTCAAATGTTACCGCCTAGATGTTAGGTTGGGTTAGGTTAAGTTATATTACGTTATTGATGTATATAAAGGTCCCACGGAGACGGAGAAGCCAACTCGCCAGGAATGTTGTCAAATATTACCGCCGAGATGTTAGGTTGGGTTAGTTTAGGTTATATTAAGTTATTGATGTATATAAAGGTCCCACGGAGACGAAGAGGTCAACTCGCCAGGAATGTTGTCAAGTATTACCGCCGAGATGATAAGTTGGGTTAGGTTAGGTTATAATACGTTATTGATGTATATGAAGGTCAAACGGAGACGTAGAGGCCAACTGGCCAGGAATGACGTCAAATATTACCGCCGAGATGTTAGGTTGGGTTAGGTTAGGTTATATTACGCTATTGTTGTATATAGAGGTCCCACGGAGACGTAGAGACCAACAAGCCAGGAATGTGGTCAAATATTATCGCCGAGATGTTAGGTTGGGTTAGGTTAGGTTATATTACGTCATTGATGTATATAAAGGTCCCACGGAGACGTAGAGGCCAACTCGCCAGGAATGTTGTCAAATATTACCGCCGAGATGATAGGTTGGCAAGGTTACGTTATATTACGTTATTGATGTGTATGAAGGTCAAACGGAGACGTAGAGGCCAACTCGCTAGGAATGATGTCAAATATTACCGCCGAGATGTTTGGTTGGGTTAGGTTAGGTTATATTACGTTATTAATGTATATAAAGGTCCCACGGAGACGAAGAAGCCAACTCGCCAGGAATGTTGTCAAATATTACCGCCGAGATGTTAGGTTGGGTTAGGTTAGATTATATTACGTTATTGAAGTATATAAAGGTCCCACGGAGACGTAGAGGCCAACAAGCCAGGAATGTCGTCAAATATTACCGCCGAGATGTTAGATTGGGTTAGGCTAGCTTATATTATGTTATTGATGTATATAAAGGTCCCACGGAGACGTAGAGGCTAACTCGCCAGGAATGATGTCAGACATTACCGCCGAGATGTTAGCTTGGGTTAGGTTAGGTTAGATTACGTTATTGATGTATATAAAGGTCCCACGGAGACGTAGAGGCCAACAAGCCAGGAATGTGGTCAAATATTATCGCCGAGATGTTAGGTTGGGTTAGGTTAGGTTATATTACGTCATTGATGTATATAAAGGTCCCACGGAGACGTAGAGGCTAACTCGCCAGGAATGATGTCAGATATTACCGCCGAGATGTTTGCTTGGGTTAGGTTAGGTTAGATTACGTTATTGATGTATATGAAGGTCCCACGGAGACGTAGAGGCTAACTCGCCAGGAATGATGTCAGATATTACCGCCGAGATGTTTGCTTGGGTTAGGTTAGGTTAGATTACGTTATTGATGTATATGAAGGTCAAACGGAGACGTAGAGGCCAACTCGCTAGGAATGATGTCAAATATTACCGCCGAGATGTTTGGTTGGGTTAGGTTAGGTTACATTACGTTATTAATGTATATAAAGGTCCCACGGAGACGTAGAGGCCAACAAGCCAGGAATGTGGTCAAATATTATCGCCGAGATGTTAGGTTGGGTTAGGTTAAGTTATATTACGTTATTGATGTATATAAAGGTCCCACGGAGACGGAGAAGCCAACTCGCCAGGAATGTTTTCAAATATTACCGCCGAGAGGTTAGGTTGGGTTAGGTTAGTTTATATTACGTTATAGATGTATATAAAGGTCCCATGGAGACGGACAAGCCAACTCGCCTGGAATGTTGTCAAATATTACCGCCGAGATGTTAGGTTGGGGTAGGTTAGGTTATATTACGTTATTGATGTATATAAATGTCCCACGGAGACGTAGAGGCCAACTCGACAGGAATGTTGTCAAATGTTACCGCCTAGATGTTAGGTTGGGTTAGGTTAAGTTATATTACGTTATTGATGTATATAAAGGTCCCACGGAGACGGAGAAGCCAACTCGCCAGGAATGTTGTCAAATATTACCGCCGAGATGTTAGGTTGGGTTAGTTTAGGTTATATTAAGTTATTGATGTATATAAAGGTCCCACGGAGACGAAGAGGTCAACTCGCCAGGAATGTTGTCAAGTATTACCGCCGAGATGATAAGTTGGGTTAGGTTAGGTTATAATACGTTATTGATGTATATGAAGGTCAAACGGAGACGTAGAGGCCAACTGGCCAGGAATGACGTCAAATATTACCGCCGAGATGTTAGGTTGGGTTAGGTTAGGTTATATTACGCTATTGTTGTATATAGAGGTCCCACGGAGACGTAGAGACCAACAAGCCAGGAATGTGGTCAAATATTATCGCCGAGATGTTAGGTTGGGTTAGGTTAGGTTATATTACGTCATTGATGTATATAAAGGTCCCACGGAGACGTAGAGGCCAACTCGCCAGGAATGTTGTCAAATATTACCGCCGAGATGATAGGTTGGGTTAGGTTACGTTATATTACGTTATTGATGTATATGAAGGTCAAACGGAGACGTAGAGGCCAACAAGCCAGGAATGTCGTCAAATATTACCGCCGAGATGTTAGATTGGGTTAGGCTAGCTTATATTATGTTATTGATGTATATAAAGGTCCCACGGAGACGTAGAGGCTAACTCGCCAGGAATGATGTCAGACATTACCGCCGAGATGTTAGCTTGGGTTAGGTTAGGTTAGATTACGTTATTGATGTATATAAAGGTCCCACGGAGACGTAGAGGCCAACAAGCCAGGAATGTGGTCAAATATTATCGCCGAGATGTTAGGTTGGGTTAGGTTAGGTTATATTACGTCATTGATGTATATAAAGGTCCCACGGAGACGTAGAGGCTAACTCGCCAGGAATGATGTCAGATATTACCGCCGAGATGTTTGCTTGGGTTAGGTTAGGTTAGATTACGTTATTGATGTATATGAAGGTCCCACGGAGACGTAGAGGCTAACTCGCCAGGAATGATGTCAGATATTACCGCCGAGATGTTTGCTTGGGTTAGGTTAGGTTAGATTACGTTATTGATGTATATGAAGGTCAAACGGAGACGTAGAGGCCAACTCGCTAGGAATGATGTCAAATATTACCGCCGAGATGTTTGGTTGGGTTAGGTTAGGTTACATTACGTTATTAATGTATATAAAGGTCCCACGGAGACGTAGAGGCCAACAAGCCAGGAATGTGGTCAAATATTATCGCCGAGATGTTAGGTTGGGTTAGGTTAAGTTATATTACGTTATTGATGTATATAAAGGTCCCACGGAGACGGAGAAGCCAACTCGCCAGGAATGTTTTCAAATATTACCGCCGAGAGGTTAGGTTGGGTTAGGTTAGTTTATATTACGTTATAGATGTATATAAAGGTCCCATGGAGACGGACAAGCCAACTCGCCTGGAATGTTGTCAAATATTACCGCCGAGATGTTAGGTTGGGGTAGGTTAGGTTATATTACGTTATTGATGTATATAAATGTCCCACGGAGACGTAGAGGCCAACTCGACAGGAATGTTGTCAAATGTTACCGCCTAGATGTTAGGTTGGGTTAGGTTAAGTTATATTACGTTATTGATGTATATAAAGGTCCCACGGAGACGGAGAAGCCAACTCGCCAGGAATGTTGTCAAATATTACCGCCGAGATGTTAGGTTGGGTTAGTTTAGGTTATATTAAGTTATTGATGTATATAAAGGTCCCACGGAGACGAAGAGGTCAACTCGCCAGGAATGTTGTCAAGTATTACCGCCGAGATGATAAGTTGGGTTAGGTTAGGTTATAATACGTTATTGATGTATATGAAGGTCAAACGGAGACGTAGAGGCCAACTGGCCAGGAATGACGTCAAATATTACCGCCGAGATGTTAGGTTGGGTTAGGTTAGGTTATATTACGCTATTGTTGTATATAGAGGTCCCACGGAGACGTAGAGACCAACAAGCCAGGAATGTGGTCAAATATTATCGCCGAGATGTTAGGTTGGGTTAGGTTAGGTTATATTACGTCATTGATGTATATAAAGGTCCCACGGAGACGTAGAGGCCAACTCGCCAGGAATGTTGTCAAATATTACCGCCGAGATGATAGGTTGGCAAGGTTACGTTATATTACGTTATTGATGTGTATGAAGGTCAAACGGAGACGTAGAGGCCAACTCGCTAGGAATGATGTCAAATATTACCGCCGAGATGTTTGGTTGGGTTAGGTTAGGTTATATTACGTTATTAATGTATATAAAGGTCCCACGGTGACGAAGAAGCCAACTCGCCAGGAATGTTGTCAAATATTACCGCCGAGATGTTAGGTTGGGTTAGGTTAGATTATATTACGTTATTGAAGTATATAAAGGTCCCACGGAGACGTAGAGGCCAACAAGCCAGGAATGTCGTCAAATATTACCGCCGAGATGTTAGATTGGGTTAGGCTAGCTTATATTATGTTATTGATGTATATAAAGGTCCCACGGAGACGTAGAGGCTAACTCGCCAGGAATGATGTCAGACATTACCGCCGAGATGTTAGCTTGGGTTAGGTTAGGTTAGATTACGTTATTGATGTATATAAAGGTCCCACGGAGACGTAGAGGCCAACAAGCCAGGAATGTGGTCAAATATTATCGCCGAGATGTTAGGTTGGGTTAGGTTAGGTTATATTACGTCATTGATGTATATAAAGGTCCCACGGAGACGTAGAGGCTAACTCGCCAGGAATGATGTCAGATATTACCGCCGAGATGTTTGCTTGGGTTAGGTTAGGTTAGATTACGTTATTGATGTATATGAAGGTCCCACGGAGACGTAGAGGCTAACTCGCCAGGAATGATGTCAGATATTACCGCCGAGATGTTTGCTTGGGTTAGGTTAGGTTAGATTACGTTATTGATGTATATGAAGGTCAAACGGAGACGTAGAGGCCAACTCGCTAGGAATGATGTCAAATATTACCGCCGAGATGTTTGGTTGGGTTAGGTTAGGTTACATTACGTTATTAATGTATATAAAGGTCCCACGGAGACGTAGAGGCCAACAAGCCAGGAATGTGGTCAAATATTATCGCCGAGATGTTAGGTTGGGTTAGGTTAAGTTATATTACGTTATTGATGTATATAAAGGTCCCACGGAGACGGAGAAGCCAACTCGCCAGGAATGTTTTCAAATATTACCGCCGAGAGGTTAGGTTGGGTTAGGTTAGTTTATATTACGTTATAGATGTATATAAAGGTCCCATGGAGACGGACAAGCCAACTCGCCTGGAATGTTGTCAAATATTACCGCCGAGATGTTAGGTTGGGGTAGGTTAGGTTATATTACGTTATTGATGTATATAAATGTCCCACGGAGACGTAGAGGCCAACTCGACAGGAATGTTGTCAAATGTTACCGCCTAGATGTTAGGTTGGGTTAGGTTAAGTTATATTACGTTATTGATGTATATAAAGGTCCCACGGAGACGGAGAAGCCAACTCGCCAGGAATGTTGTCAAATATTACCGCCGAGATGTTAGGTTGGGTTAGTTTAGGTTATATTAAGTTATTGATGTATATAAAGGTCCCACGGAGACGAAGAGGTCAACTCGCCAGGAATGTTGTCAAGTATTACCGCCGAGATGATAAGTTGGGTTAGGTTAGGTTATAATACGTTATTGATGTATATGAAGGTCAAACGGAGACGTAGAGGCCAACTGGCCAGGAATGACGTCAAATATTACCGCCGAGATGTTAGGTTGGGTTAGGTTAGGTTATATTACGCTATTGTTGTATATAGAGGTCCCACGGAGACGTAGAGACCAACAAGCCAGGAATGTGGTCAAATATTATCGCCGAGATGTTAGGTTGGGTTAGGTTAGGTTATATTACGTCATTGATGTATATAAAGGTCCCACGGAGACGTAGAGGCCAACTCGCCAGGAATGTTGTCAAATATTACCGCCGAGATGATAGGTTGGGTTAGGTTACGTTATATTACGTTATTGATGTATATGAAGGTCAAACGGAGACGTAGAGTCCAACTCGCTAGGAATGATGTCAAATATTACCGCCGAGATGTTAGATTGGGTTAGGTAAGGTTATATTACGTGATTGATGTATATAAAGGTCCCACGGAGACGTAGAGGCCAACTCGCCAGGAATGTTGTCAAATATTACCGCCGAGATGATAGGTTGGGTTAGGTTACGTTATATTACGTTATTGATGTATATGAAGGTCAAACGGAGACGTAGAGGCCAACTCGCTAGGAATGATGTCAAATATTACCGCCGAGATGTTAGATTGGGTTAGGTTAGGTTATATTACGTTATTGATGTATATAAATGTCCCACGGAGACGTAGAGGCCAACAAGCCAGGAATGTGGTCAAATATTACCGCCGAGATGTTAGATTAGGATAGACTAGCTTATATTATGTTATTGATGTATATAGAGGTCCCACGGAGACGTAGAGGCCAACAAGCCAGGAATGTGGTTAAATATTACCGCCGAGATGTTAGGTTGGGTTAGGTTAGGTTATATTACGTGATTGATGTATATAAAGGTCCCACGGAGACGTAGAGGCCAACTCGCCAGGAATGTTGTCAAATATTACCGCCGAGATGATAGGTTGGCAAGGTTACGTTATATTACGTTATTGATGTGTATGAAGGTCAAACGGAGACGTAGAGGCCAACTCGCTAGGAATGATGTCAAATATTACCGCCGAGATGTTTGGTTGGGTTAGGTTAGGTTATATTACGTTATTAATGTATATAAAGGTCCCACGGAGACGAAGAAGCCAACTCGCCAGGAATGTTGTCAAATATTACCGCCGAGATGTTAGGTTGGGTTAGGTTAGATTATATTACGTTATTGAAGTATATAAAGCTCCCACGGAGACGTAGAGGCCAACAAGCCAGGAATGTCGTCAAATATTACCGCCGAGATGTTAGATTGGGTTAGGCTAGCTTATATTATGTTATTGATGTATATAAAGGTCCCACGGAGACGTAGAGGCTAACTCGCCAGGAATGATGTCAGACATTACCGCCGAGATGTTAGCTTGGGTTAGGTTAGGTTAGATTACGTTATTGATGTATATAAAGGTCCCACGGAGACGTAGAGGCCAACAAGCCAGGAATGTGGTCAAATATTATCGCCGAGATGTTAGGTTGGGTTAGGTTAGGTTATATTACGTCATTGATGTATATAAAGGTCCCACGGAGACGTAGAGGCCAACTCGCCAGGAATGTTGTCAAATATTACCGCCGAGATGTTAGGTTGGGTTAGTTTAGGTTATATTAAGTTATTGATGTATATGAAGGTCAAACGGAGTCGTAGAGGCCAACTCGCTAGGAATGATGTCAAATATTACCGCCGAGATGTTTGGTTAGGTTAGGTTAAGTTATATTACGTTATTGATGTATATAAAGGTCCCACGGAGACGGAGAAGCCAACTCGCCAGGAATGTTTTCAAATATTACCGCCGAGATGTTAGGTTGGGTTAGGTTAGTTTATATTACGTTATAGATGCATATAAAGGTCCCACGGAGATGTAGAGGCCAACTCGACAGGAATGTTGTCAAATGTTACCGCCGAGATGTTAGGTTGGGTTAGGTTAAGTTATATTACGTTATTGATGTATATAAAGGTCCCACGGAGACGGAGAAGCCAACACGCCAGGAATGTTGTCAAATATTACCGCCGAGATGTTAGGTTGGGTTAGTTTAGGTTATATTAAGTTATTGATGTATATTAAGGTCCCACGGAGCCGAAGAGGCCAACAAGCCAGGAATGTGGTTAAATATTACCGCCGAGATGTTAGGTTGGGTTAGGTTAGGTTGTATTACGTGATTGATGTATATAAAGGTCCCACGGAGACGTAGAGGCCAACTGGCCAGGAATGTTGTCAAATATTACCGCCGAGATGATAGGTTGGCAAGGTTACGTTATATTACGTTATTGATGTGTATGAAGGTCAAACGGAGACGTAGAGGCCAACTCGCTAGGAATGATGTCAAATATTACCGCCGAGATGTTAGGTTGGGTTAGGTTAGGTTATATTACGCTATTGATGTATATAGAGGTCCCACGGAGACGTAGAGGCCAACAAGCCAGGAATGTGGTCAAATATTATCGCCGAGATGTTAGGTTGGGTTAGGTTAGGTTATATTACGTCATTGATGTATATAAAGGTCCCACGGAGACGTAGAGGCTAACTCGCCAGGAATGATGTCAGATATTACCGCCGAGATCTTAGCTTGGGTTAGGTTAGGTTAGATTACGTTATTGATGTATATGAAGGTCAAACGGAGACGTAGAGGCCAACTCGCTAGGAATGATGTCAAATATTACCGCCGAGATGTTTGGTTGGGTTAGGTTAGGTTACATTACGTTATTAATGTATATAAAGGTCCCACGGAGACGTAGAGGCCAACAAGCCAGGAATGTGGTCAAATATTATCGCCGAGATGATAGGTTGGGTTAGGTTAAGTTATATTACGTTATTGATGTATATAAAGGTCCCACGGAGACGGAGAAGCCAACTCGCCAGGAATGTTTTCAAATATTACCGCCGAGAGGTTAGGTTGGGTTAGGTTAGTTTATATTACGTTATAGATGTATATAAAGGTCCCATGGAGACGGACAAGCCAACTCGCCTGGAATGTTGTCAAATATTACCGCCGAGATGTTAGGTTGGGGTAGGTTAGGTTATATTACGTTATTAATGTATATAAATGTCCCACGGAGACGTAGAGGCCAACTCGACAGGAATGTTGTCAAATGTTACCGCCTAGATGTTAGGTTGGGTTAGGTTAAGTTATATTAAGTTATTGATGTATATGAAGGTCAAACGGAGTCGTAGAGGCCAACTCGCTAGGAATGATGTCAAATATTACCGCCGAGATGTTTGGTTAGGTTAGGTTAAGTTATATTACGTTATTGATGTATATAAAGGTCCCACGGAGACGGAGAAGCCAACTCGCCAGGAATGTTTTCAAATATTACCGCCGAGATGTTAGGTTGGGTTAGGTTAGTTTATATTACGTTATAGATGCATATAAAGGTCCCACGGAGATGTAGAGGCCAACTCGACAGGAATGTTGTCACATGTTACCGCCGAGATGTTAGGTTGGGTTAGGTTAAGTTATATTACGTTATTGATGTATATAAAGGTCCCACGGAGACGGAGAAGCCAACACGCCAGGAATGTTGTCAAATATTACCGCCGAGATGTTAGGTTGGGTTAGTTTAGGTTATATTAAGTTATTGATGTATATTAAGGTCCCACGGAGACGAAGAGGCCAACAAGCCAGGAATGTGGTTAAATATTACCGCCGAGATGTTAGGTTGGGTTAGGTTAGGTTATATTACGTGATTGATGTATATAAAGGTCCCACGGAGACGTAGAGGCCAACTGGCCAGGAATGTTGTCAAATATTACCGCCGAGATGTTAGGTTGGGTTAGGTTAGGTTATATTACGCTATTGATGTATATAGAGGTCCCACGGAGACGTAGAGGCCAACAAGCCAGGAATGTGGTCAAATATTATCGCCGAGATGTTAGGTTGGGTTAGGTTAGGTTATATTACGTCATTGATGTATATAAAGGTCCCACGGAGACGTAGAGGCTAACTCGCCAGGAATGATGTCAGATATTACCGCCGAGATGTTAGCTTGGGTTAGGTTAGGTTAGATTACGTTATTGATGTATATGAAGGTCAAACGGAGACGTAGAGGCCAACTCGCTAGGAATGATGTCAAATATTACCGCCGAGATGTTTGGTTGGGTTAGGTTAGGTTACATTACGTTATTAATGTATATAAAGGTCCCACGGAGACGTAGAGGCCAACAAGCCAGGAATGTGGTCAAATATTATCGCCGAGATGTTAGGTTGGGTTAGGTTAAGTTATATTACGTTAGTGATGTATATAAAGGTCCCACGGAGACGGAGAAGCCAACTCGCCAGGAATGTTTTCAAATATTACCGCCGAGAGGTTAGGTTGGGTTAGGTTAGTTTATATTACGTTATAGATGTATATAAAGGTCCCATGGAGACGGACAAGCCAACTCGCCTGGAATGTTGTCAAATATTACCGCCGAGATGTTAGGTTGGGGTAGGTTAGGTTATATTACGTTATTGATGTATATAAATGTCCCACGGAGACGTAGAGGCCAACTCGACAGGAATGTTGTCAAATGTTACCGCCTAGATGTTAGGTTGGGTTAGGTTAAGTTATATTACGTTATTGATGTATATAAAGGTCCCACGGAGACGGAGAAGCCAACTCGCCAGGAATGTTGTCAAATATTACCGCCGAGATGTTAGGTTGGGTTAGTTTAGGTTATATTAAGTTATTGATGTATATAAAGGTCCCACGGAGACGAAGAGGTCAACTCGCCAGGAATGTTGTCAAGTATTACCGCCGAGATGATAAGTTGGGTTAGGTTAGGTTATAATACGTTATTGATGTATATGAAGGTCAAACGGAGACGTAGAGGCCAACTGGCCAGGAATGACGTCAAATATTACCGCCGAGATGTTAGCTTGGGTTAGGTTAGGTTATATTACGCTATTGTTGTATATAGAGGTCCCACGGAGACGTAGAGACCAACAAGCCAGGAATGTGGTCAAATATTATCGCCGAGATGTTAGGTTGGGTTAGGTTAGGTTATATTACGTCATTGATGTATATAAAGGTCCCACGGAGACGTAGAGGCCAACTCGCCAGGAATGTTGTCAAATATTACCGCCGAGATGATAGGTTGGGTTAGGTTACGTTATATTACGTTATTGATGTATATGAAGGTCAAACGGAGACGTAGAGTCCAACTCGCTAGGAATGATGTCAAATATTACCGCCGAGATGTTAGATTGGGTTAGGTAAGGTTATATTACGTTATAGATGTATATAAAGGTCCCACGGTGACGGAGAAGCCAACTCGCCAGGAATGTTGTCAAATATTACCGCCGAGATGTTAGGTTGGGTTAGGTTAGGTTATATTACGTGATTGATGTATATAAAGGTCCCACGGAGACGTAGAGGCCAACTCGCCAGGAATGTTGTCAAATATTACCGCCGAGATGATAGGTTGGGTTAGGTTACGTTATATTACGTTATTGATGTATATGAAGGTCAAACGGAGACGTAGAGGCCAACTCGCTAGGAATGATGTCAAATATTACCGCCGAGATGTTAGATTGGGTTAGTTTAGGTTATATTACGTTATTGATGTATATAAATGTCCCACGGAGACGTAGAGGCCAACAAGCCAGGAATGTGGTCAAATATTACCGCCGAGATGTTAGATTAGGATAGACTAGCTTATATTATGTTATTGATGTATATAGAGGTCCCACGGAGACGTAGAGGCCAACAAGCCAGGAATGTGGTTAAATATTACCGCCGAGATGTTAGGTTGGGTTAGGTTAGGTTATATTACGTGATTGATGTATATAAAGGTCCCACGGAGACGTAGAGGCCAACTCGCCAGGAATGTTGTCAAATATTACCGCCGAGATGATAGGTTGGCAAGGTTACGTTATATTACGTTATTGATGTGTATGAAGGTCAAACGGAGACGTAGAGGCCAACTCGCTAGGAATGATGTCAAATATTACCGCCGAGATGTTTGGTTGGGTTAGGTTAGGTTATATTACGTTATTAATGTATATAAAGGTCCCACGGAGACGAAGAAGCCAACTCGCCAGGAATGTTGTCAAATATTACCGCCGAGATGTTAGGTTGGGTTAGGTTAGATTATATTACGTTATTGAAGTATATAAAGGTCCCACGGAGACGTAGAGGCCAACAAGCCAGGAATGTCGTCAAATATTACCGCCGAGATGTTAGATTGGGTTAGGCTAGCTTATATTATGTTATTGATGTATATAAAGGTCCCACGGAGACGTAGAGGCTAACTCGCCAGGAATGATGTCAGACATTACCGCCGAGATGTTAGCTTGGGTTAGGTTAGGTTAGATTACGTTATTGATGTATATAAAGGTCCCACGGAGACGTAGAGGTCAACAAGCCAGGAATGTGGTCAAATATTATCGCCGAGATGTTAGGTTGGGTTAGGTTAGGTCATATTACGTCATTGATGTATATAAAGGTCCCACGGAGACGTAGAGGCTAACTCGCCAGGAATGATGTCAGATATTACCGCCGAGATGTTAGCTTGGGTTAGGTTAGGTTAGATTACGTTATTGATGTATATGAAGGTCAAACGGAGACGTAGAGGCCAACTCGCTAGGAATGATGTCAAATATTACCGCCGAGGTGTTTGGTTGGGTTAGGTTAGGTTACATTACGTTATTAATGTATATAAAGGTCCCACGGAGACGTAGAGGCCAACAAGCCAGGAATGTGGTCAAATATTATCGCCGAGATGTTAGGTTGGGTTAGGTTAGGTTATATTACGTCATTGATGTATATAAAGGTCCCACGGAGACGTAGAGGCCAACTCGCCAGGAATGTTGTCAAATATTACCGCCGAGATGATAGGTTGGGTTAGGTTACGTTATATTACGTTATTGATGTATATGAAGGTCAAACGGAGACGTAGAGGCCAACTCGCTAGGAATGATGTCAAATATTACCGCCGAGATGTTAGATTGGGTTAGGTTAGGTTATATTACGTTATTGATGTATATAAATGTCCCACGGAGACGTAGATGCCACCTCGCCCGGAATGTTTTCAAATATTACCGCCGAGATGTTAGGTTGGGTTAGGTTAGTTTATATTACGTTATAGATGTATATAAAGGTCCCACGGAGACGGAGAAGCCAACTCGCCTGGAATGTTGTCAAATATTACCGCCGAGATGATAGGTTGAGTTAGGTTACGTTATATTACGTTATTGATGTATATGAAGGTCAAACGGAGACGTAGAGTCCAACTCGCTAGGAATGATGTCAAATATTACCGCCGAGATGTTAGATTAGGATAGACTAGCTTATATTATGTTATTGATGTATATAGAGGTCCCACGGAGACGTAGAGGCCAACAAGCCAGGAATGTGGTTAAATATTACCGCCGAGATGTTAGGTTGGGTTAGGTTAGGTTATATTACGTGATTGATGTATATAAAGGTCCCACGGAGACGTAGAGGCCAACTCGCCAGGAATGTTGTCAAATATTACCGCCGAGATGATAGGTTGGCAAGGTTACGTTATATTACGTTATTGATGTGTATGAAGGTCAAACGGAGACGTAGAGGCCAACTCGCTAGGAATGATGTCAAATATTACCGCCGAGATGTTTGGTTGGGTTAGGTTAGGTTATATTACGTTATTAATGTATATAAAGGTCCCACGGAGACGAAGAAGCCAACTCGCCAGGAATGTTGTCAAATATTACCGCCGAGATGTTAGGTTGGGTTAGGTTAGATTATATTACGTTATTGAAGTATATAAAGGTCCCGCGGAGACGTAGAGGCCAACAAGCCAGGAATGTCGTCAAATATTACCGCCGAGATGTTAGATTGGGTTAGGCTAGCTTATATTATGTTATTGATGTATATAAAGGTCCCACGGAGACGTAGAGGCTAACTCGCCAGGAATGATGTCAGATATTACCGCCGAGATTTTAGCTTGGGTTAGGTTAGATTATATTACGTTATTGAAGTATATAAAGGTCCCACGGAGACGTAGAGGCCAACAAGCCAGGAATGTCGTCAAATATTACCGCCGAGATGTTAGATTGGGTTAGGCTAGCTTATATTGTTTTATTGATGTATATAAAGGTCCCACGGAGACGTAGAGGCTAACTCGCCAGGAATGATGTCAGATATTACCGCCGAGATGTTAGCTTGGGTTAGGTTAGGTTAGATTACGTTATTGATGTATATAAAGGTCCCACGGAGACGTAGAGGCCAACAAGCCAGGAATGTGGTAAAATATTATCGCCGAGATGTTAGGTTGGGTTAGGTTAGGTTATATTATGTCATTGATGTATATAAAGGTCCCACGGAGACGTAGAGGCCAACTCGCCAGGAATGTTGTCAAATATTACCGCCGAGATGATAGGTTGGGTTAGGTTACGTTATATTACGTTATTGATGTATATGAAGGTCAAACGGAGTCGTAGAGGCCAACTCGCTAGGAATGATGTCAAATATTACCGCCGAGATGTTTGGTTAGGTTAGGTTAAGTTATATTACGTTATTGATGTATATAAAGGTCCCACGGAGACGGAGAAGCCAACTCGCCAGGAATGTTTTCAAATATTACCGCCGAGATGTTAGGTTGGGTTAGGTTAGTTTATATTACGTTATAGATGCATATAAAGGTCCCACGGAGACGGAGAAGCCAACTCGCCTGGAATGTTGTCAAATATTACCGCCGAGATGTTAGGTTGGGGTAGGTTAGGTTATATTACGTTATTGTTGTATATAAATGTCCCACGGAGATGTAGAGGCCAACTCGACAGGAATGTTGTCAAATGTTACCGCCGAGATGTTAGGTTGGGTTAGGTTAAGTTATATTACGTTATTGATGTATATAAAGGTCCCACGGAGACGGAGAAGCCAACACGCCAGGAATGTTGTCAAATATTACCGCCGAGATGTTAGGTTGGGTTAGTTTAGGTTATATTAAGTTATTGATGTATATTAAGGTCCCACGGAGACGAAGAGGCCAACTCGCCAGGAATGTTGTCAAGTATTACCGCCGAGATGATAGGTTGGGTTAGGTTAGGTTATAATACGTTATTGATGTATATGAAGGTCAAACGGAGACGTAGAGGCCAACTGGCCAGGAATGATGTCAAATATTACCGCCGAGATGTTAGGTTGGGTTAGGTTAGGTTATATTACGCTATTGATGTATATAGAGGTCCCACGGAGACGTAGAGGCCAACAAGCCAGGAATGTGGTCAAATATTATCGCCGAGATGTTAGGTTGGGTTAGGTTAGGTTATATTACGTCATTGATGTATATAAAGGTCCCACGGAGACGTAGAGGCTAACTCGCCAGGAATGATGTCAGATATTACCGCCGAGATGTTAGCTTGGGTTAGGTTAGGTTAGATTACGTTATTGATGTATATGAAGGTCAAACGGAGACGTAGAGGCCAACTCGCTAGGAATGATGTCAAATATTACCGCCGAGATGTTTGGTTGAGTTAGTTTAGGTTATATTAAGTTATTGATGTATATTAAGGTCCCACGGAGACGAAGAGGCCAACTCGCCAGGAATGTTGTCAAGTATTACCGCCGAGATGATAGGTTGGGTTAGGTTAGGTTATAATACGTTATTGATGTATATGAAGGTCAAACGGAGACGTAGAGGCCAACTGGCCAGGAATGATGTCAAATATTACCGCCGAGATGTTAGGTTGGGTTAGGTTAGGTTATATTACGCTATTGATGTATATAGAGGTCCCACGGAGACGTAGAGGCCAACAAGCCAGGAATGTGGTCAAATATTATCGCCGAGATGTTAGGTTGGGTTAGGTTAGGTTATATTACGTCATTGATGTATATAAAGGTCCCACGGAGACGTAGAGGCTAACTCGCCAGGAATGATGTCAGATATTACCGCCGAGATGTTAGCTTGGGTTAGGTTAGGTTAGATTACGTTATTGATGTATATGAAGGTCAAACGGAGACGTAGAGGCCAACTCGCTAGGAATGATGTCAAATATTACCGCCGAGATGTTTGGTTGAGTTAGGTTAGGTTACATTACGTTATTAATGTATATAAAGGTCCCACGGAGACGTAGATTCCAACAAGCCAGGAATGTGGTCAAATATTATCGCCGAGATGTTAGGTTGGGTTAGGTTAGGTTATATTACGTCATTGATGTATATAAAGGTCCCACGGAGACGTAGAGGCCAACTCGCCAGGAATGTTGTCAAATATTACCGCCGAGATGATAGGTTGGGTTAGGTTACGTTATATTACGTTATTGATGTATATGAAGGTCAAACGGAGACGTAGAGGCCAACTCGCTAGGAATGATGTCAAATATTACCGCCGAGATGTTAGATTGGGTTAGGTGAGGTTATATTACGTTATTGATGTATATAAATGTCCCACGGAGACGTAGATGCCAACTCGCCCGGAATGTTTTCAAATATTACCGCCGAGATGTTAGGTTGGGTTAGGTTAGTTTATATTACGTTATAGATGTATATAAAGGTCCCACGGAGACGGAGAAGCCAACTCGCCTGGAATGTTGTCAAATATTACCGCCGAGATGATAGGTTGGGTTAGGTTACGTTATATTACGTTATTGATGTATATGAAGGTCAAACGGAGACGTAGAGGCCAACTCGCTAGGAATGATGTCAAATATTACCGCCGAGATGTTAGATTGGGTTAGGTTAGGTTATATTACGTTATTGATGTATATAAATGTCCCACGGAGACGTAGATGCCACCTCGCCCGGAATGTTTTCAAATATTACCGCCGAGATGTTAGGTTGGGTTAGGTTAGTTTATATTACGTTATAGATGTATATAAAGGTCCCACGGAGACGGAGAAGCCAACTCGCCTGGAATGTTGTCAAATATTACCGCCGAGATGATAGGTTGAGTTAGGTTACGTTATATTACGTTATTGATGTATATGAAGGTCAAACGGAGACGTAGAGTCCAACTCGCTAGGAATGATGTCAAATATTACCGCCGAGATGTTAGATTAGGATAGACTAGCTTATATTATGTTATTGATGTATATAGAGGTCCCACGGAGACGTAGAGGCCAACAAGCCAGGAATGTGGTTAAATATTACCGCCGAGATGTTAGGTTGGGTTAGGTTAGGTTATATTACGTGATTGATGTATATAAAGGTCCCACGGAGACGTAGAGGCCAACTCGCCAGGAATGTTGTCAAATATTACCGCCGAGATGATAGGTTGGCAAGGTTACGTTATATTACGTTATTGATGTGTATGAAGGTCAAACGGAGACGTAGAGGCCAACTCGCTAGGAATGATGTCAAATATTACCGCCGAGATGTTTGGTTGGGTTAGGTTAGGTTATATTACGTTATTAATGTATATAAAGGTCCCACGGAGACGAAGAAGCCAACTCGCCAGGAATGTTGTCAAATATTACCGCCGAGATGTTAGGTTGGGTTAGGTTAGATTATATTACGTTATTGAAGTATATAAAGGTCCCGCGGAGACGTAGAGGCCAACAAGCCAGGAATGTCGTCAAATATTACCGCCGAGATGTTAGATTGGGTTAGGCTAGCTTATATTATGTTATTGATGTATATAAAGGTCCCACGGAGACGTAGAGGCTAACTCGCCAGGAATGATGTCAGATATTACCGCCGAGATTTTAGCTTGGGTTAGGTTAGATTATATTACGTTATTGAAGTATATAAAGGTCCCACGGAGACGTAGAGGCCAACAAGCCAGGAATGTCGTCAAATATTACCGCCGAGATGTTAGATTGGGTTAGGCTAGCTTATATTATTTTATTGATGTATATAAAGGTCCCACGGAGACGTAGAGGCTAACTCGCCAGGAATGATGTCAGATATTACCGCCGAGATGTTAGCTTGGGTTAGGTTAGGTTAGATTACGTTATTGATGTATATAAAGGTCCCACGGAGACGTAGAGGCCAACAAGCCAGGAATGTGGTAAAATATTATCGCCGAGATGTTAGGTTGGGTTAGGTTAGGTTATATTATGTCATTGATGTATATAAAGGTCCCACGGAGACGTAGAGGCCAACTCGCCAGGAATGTTGTCAAATATTACCGCCGAGATGATAGGTTGGGTTAGGTTACGTTATATTACGTTATTGATGTATATGAAGGTCAAACGGAGTCGTAGAGGCCAACTCGCTAGGAATGATGTCAAATATTACCGCCGAGATGTTTGGTTAGGTTAGGTTAAGTTATATTACGTTATTGATGTATATAAAGGTCCCACGGAGACGGAGAAGCCAACTCGCCAGGAATGTTTTCAAATATTACCGCCGAGATGTTAGGTTGGGTTAGGTTAGTTTATATTACGTTATAGATGCATATAAAGGTCCCACGGAGACGGAGAAGCCAACTCGCCTGGAATGTTGTCAAATATTACCGCCGAGATGTTAGGTTGGGGTAGGTTAGGTTATATTACGTTATTGTTGTATATAAATGTCCCACGGAGATGTAGAGGCCAACTCGACAGGAATGTTGTCAAATGTTACCGCCGAGATGTTAGGTTGGGTTAGGTTAAGTTATATTACGTTATTGATGTATATAAAGGTCCCACGGAGACGGAGAAGCCAACACGCCAGGAATGTTGTCAAATATTACCGCCGAGATGTTAGGTTGGGTTAGTTTAGGTTATATTAAGTTATTGATGTATATTAAGGTCCCACGGAGACGAAGAGGCCAACTCGCCAGGAATGTTGTCAAGTATTACCGCCGAGATGATAGGTTGGGTTAGGTTAGGTTATAATACGTTATTGATGTATATGAAGGTCAAACGGAGACGTAGAGGCCAACTGGCCAGGAATGATGTCAAATATTACCGCCGAGATGTTAGGTTGGGTTAGGTTAGGTTATATTACGCTATTGATGTATATAGAGGTCCCACGGAGACGTAGAGGCCAACAAGCCAGGAATGTGGTCAAATATTATCGCCGAGATGTTAGGTTGGGTTAGGTTAGGTTATATTACGTCATTGATGTATATAAAGGTCCCACGGAGACGTAGAGGCTAACTCGCCAGGAATGATGTCAGATATTACCGCCGAGATGTTAGCTTGGGTTAGGTTAGGTTAGATTACGTTATTGATGTATATGAAGGTCAAACGGAGACGTAGAGGCCAACTCGCTAGGAATGATGTCAAATATTACCGCCGAGATGTTTGGTTGGGTTAGGTTAGGTTACATTACGTTATTAATGTATATAAAGGTCCCACGGAGACGTAGATTCCAACAAGCCAGGAATGTGGTCAAATATTATCGCCGAGATGTTAGGTTGGGTTAGGTTAGGTTATATTACGTCATTGATGTATATAAAGGTCCCACGGAGACGTAGAGGCCAACTCGCCAGGAATGTTGTCAAATATTACCGCCGAGATGATAGGTTGGGTTAGGTTACGTTATATTACGTTATTGATGTATATGAAGGTCAAACGGAGACGTAGAGGCCAACTCGCTAGGAATGATGTCAAATATTACCGCCGAGATGTTAGATTGGGTTAGGTGAGGTTATATTACGTTATTGATGTATATAAATGTCCCACGGAGACGTAGATGCCAACTCGCCCGGAATGTTTTCAAATATTACCGCCGAGATGTTAGGTTGGGTTAGGTTAGTTTATATTACGTTATAGATGTATATAAAGGTCCCACGGAGACGGAGAAGCCAACTCGCCTGGAATGTTGTCAAATATTACCGCCGAGATGATAGGTTGGGTTAGGTTACGTTATATTACGTTATTGATGTATATGAAGGTCAAACGGAGACGTAGAGACCAACTCGCTAGGAATGATGTCAAATATTACCGCCGAGATGTTAGATTAGGATAGACAAGCTTATATTATGTTATTGATGTATATAGAGGTCCCACGGAGACGTAGAGGCCAACAAGCCAGGAATGTGGTTAAATATTACCGCCGAGATGTTAGGTTGGGTTAGGTTAGGTTATATTACGTGATTGATGTATATAAAGGTCCCACGGAGACGTAGAGGCCAACTCGCCAGGAATGTTGTCAAATATTACCGCCGAGATGATAGGTTGGCAAGGTTACGTTATATTACGTTATTGATGTGTATGAAGGTCAAACGGAGACGTAGAGGCCAACTCGCTAGGAATGATGTCAAATATTACCGCCGAGATGTTTGGTTGGGTTAGGTTAGGTTATATTACGTTATTAATGTATATAAAGGTCCCACGGAGACGAAGAAGCCAACTCGCCAGGAATGTTGTCAAATATTACCGCCGAGATGTTAGGTTGGGTTAGGTTAGATTATATTACGTTATTGAAGTATATAAAGGTCCCACGGAGACGTAGAGGCCAACAAGCCAGGAATGTCGTCAAATATTACCGCCGAGATGTTAGATTGGGTTAGGCTAGCTTATATTATGTTATTGATGTATATAAAGGTCCCACGGAGACGTAGAGGCTAACTCGCCAGGAATGATGTCAGATATTACCGCCGAGATTTTAGCTTGGGTTAGGTTAGATTATATTACGTTATTGAAGTATATAAAGCTCCCACGGAGACGTAGAGGCCAACAAGCCAGGAATGTCGTCAAATATTACCGCCGAGATGTTAGATTGGGTTAGGCTAGCTTATATTATTTTATTGATGTATATAAAGGTCCCACGGAGACGTAGAGGCTAACTCGCCAGGAATGATGTCAGATATTACCGCCGAGATGTTAGCTTGGGTTAGGTTAGGTTAGATTACGTTATTGATGTATATAAAGGTCCCACGGAGACGTAGAGGCCAACAAGCCAGGAATGTGGTAAAATATTATCGCCGAGATGTTAGGTTGGGTTAGGTTAGGTTATATTACGTCATTGATGTATATAAAGGTCCCACGGAGACGTAGAGGCCAACTCGCCAGGAATGTTGTCAAATATTACCGCCGAGATGATAGGTTGGGTTAGGTTACGTTATATTACGTTATTGATGTATATGAAGGTCAAACGGAGTCGTAGAGGCCAACTCGCTAGGAATGATGTCAAATATTACCGCCGAGATGTTTGGTTAGGTTAGGTTAAGTTATATTACGTTATTGATGTATATAAAGGTCCCACGGAGACGGAGAAGCCAACTCGCCAGGAATGTTTTCAAATATTACCGCCGAGATGTTAGGTTGGGTTAGGTTAGTTTATATTACGTTATAGATGCATATAAAGGTCCCACGGAGACGGAGAAGCCAACTCGCCTGGAATGTTGTCAAATATTACCGCCGAGATGTTAGGTTGGGGTAGGTTAGGTTATGTTACGTTATTGTTGTATATAAATGTCCCACGGAGATGTAGAGGCCAACTCGACAGGAATGTTGTCAAATGTTACCGCCGAGATGTTAGGTTGGGTTAGGTTAAGTTATATTACGTTATTGATGTATATAAAGGTCCCACGGAGACGGAGAAGCCAACACGCCAGGAATGTTGTCAAATATTACCGCCGAGATGTTAGGTTGGGTTAGTTTAGGTTATATTAAGTTATTGATGTATATTAAGGTCCCACGGAGACGAAGAGGCCAACTCGCCAGGAATGTTGTCAAGTATTACCGCCGAGATGATAGGTTGGGTTAGGTTAGGTTATAATACGTTATTGATGTATATGAAGGTCAAACGGAGACGTAGAGGCCAACTGGCCAGGAATGATGTCAAATATTACCGCCGAGATGTTAGGTTGGGTTAGGTTAGGTTATATTACGCTATTGATGTATATAGAGGTCCCACGGAGACGTAGAGGCCAACAAGCCAGGAATGTGGTCAAATATTATCGCCGAGATGTTAGGTTGGGTTAGGTTAGGTTATATTACGTCATTGATGTATATAAAGGTCCCACGGAGACGTAGAGGCTAACTCGCCAGGAATGATGTCAGATATTTCCGCCGAGATGTTAGCTTGGGTTAGGTTAGGTTAGATTACGTTATTGATGTATATGAAGGTCAAACGGAGACGTAGAGGCCAACTCGCTAGGAATGATGTCAAATATTACCGCCGAGATGTTTGGTTGGGTTAGGTTAGGTTACATTACGTTATTAATGTATATAAAGGTCCCACGGAGACATAGAGGCCAACAAGCCAGGAATGTGGTCAAATATTATCGCCGAGATGTTAGGTTGGGTTAGGTTAGGTTATATTACGTCATTGATGTATATAAAGTTCCCACGGAGACGTAGAGGCCAACTCGCCAGGAATGTTGTCAAATATTACCGCCGAGATGATAGGTTGGGTTAGGTTACGTTATATTACGTTATTGATGTATATGAAGGTCAAACGGAGACGTAGAGGCCAACTCGCCAGGAATGTTTTCAAATATTACCGCCGAGAAGTTAGGTTGGGTTAGGTTAGTTTATATTACGTTATAGATGTATATAAAGGTCCCACAGAGACGGAGAAGCCAACTCGCCTGGAATGATGTCAGATATTACCGCCGAGATGTTAGCTTGGGTTAGGTTAGGTTAGATTACGTTATTGATGTATATGAAGGTCAAACGGAGACGTAGAGGCCAACTCGCTAGGAATGATGTCAAATATTACCGCCGAGATGTTTGGTTGGGTTAGGTTAGGTTATATTACGTTATTAATGTATATAGAGGTCCCACGGAGACGTAGAGGCCAACAAGCCAGGAATGTGGTCAAATATTATCGCCGAGATGTTAGGTTGGGTTAGGTTAAGTTATATTACGTTATTGATGTATATAAAGGTCCCACGGAGACGGAGAAGCCAACTCGCCAGGAATGTTTTCAAATATTACCGCCGAGAGGTTAGGTTGGGTTAGGTTAGTTTATATTACGTTATAGATGTATATAAAGGTCCCATGGAGACGGACAAGCCAACTCGCCTGGAATGTTGTCAAATATTACCGCCGAGATGATAGGTTGGGGTAGGTTAGGTTATATTACGTTATTGATGTATATAAATGTCCCACGGAGACGTAGAGGCCAACTCGACAGGAATGTTGTCAAATGTTACCGCCTAGATGTTAGGTTGGGTTAGGTTAAGTTATATTACGTTATTGATGTATATAAAGGTCCCACGGAGACGGAGAAGCCAACTCGCCAGGAATGTTGTCAAATATTACCGCCGAGATGTTAGGTTGGGTTAGTTTAGGTTATATTAAGTTATTGATGTATATAAAGGTCCCACGGAGACGAGGAGGTCAACTCGCCAGGAATGTTGTCAAGTATTACCGCCGAGATGATAAGTTGGGTTAGGTTAGGTTATAATACGTTATTGATGTATATGAAGGTCAAACGGAGACGTAGAGGCCAACTGGCCAGGAATGACGTCAAATATTACCGCCGAGATGTTAGGTTGGGTTAGGTTAGGTTATATTACGCTATTGTTGTATATAGAGGTCCCACGGAGACGTAGAGACCAACAAGCCAGGAATGTGGTCAAATATTATCGCCGAGATGTTAGGTTGGGTTAGGTTAGGTTATATTACGTCATTGATGTATATAAAGGTCCCACGGAGACGTAGAGGCCAACTCGCCAGGAATGTTGTCAAATATTACCGCCGAGATGATAGGTTGGGTTAGGTTACGTTATATTACGTTATTGATGTATATGAAGGTCAAACGGAGACGTAGAGTCCAACTCGCTAGGAATGATGTCAAATATTACCGCCGAGATGTTAGATTGGGTTAGGTAAGGTTATATTACGTTATAGATGTATATAAAAGTCCCACGGTGACGGAGAAGCCAACTCGCCAGGAATGTTGTCAAATATTACCGCCGAGATGTTAGGTTGGGTTAGGTTAGGTTATATTACGTGATTGATGTATATAAAGGTCCCACGGAGACGTAGAGGCCAACTCGCCAGGAATGTCAAATATTACCGCCGAGATGATAGGTTGGGTTAGGTTACGTTATATTACGTTATTGATGTATATGAAGGTCAAACGGAGACGTAGAGGCCAACTCGCTAGGAATGATGTCAAATATTACCGCCGAGATGTTAGATTGGGTTAGGTTAGGTTATATTACGTTATTGATGTATATAAATGTCCCACGGAGACGTAGAGGCCAACAAGCCAGGAATGTGGTCAAATATTACCGCCGAGATGTTAGATTAGGATAGACTAGCTTATATTATGTTATTGATGTATATAGAGGTCCCACGGAGACGTAGAGGCCAATAAGCCAGGAATGTGGTTAAATATTACCGCCGAGATGTTAGGTTGGGTAAAGGTCCCACGGAGACGTAGAGGCCAACTCGCCAGGAATGTTGTCAAATATTACCGCCGAGATGATAGGTTGGCAAGGTTACGTTATATTACGTTATTGATGTGTATGAAGGTCAAACGGAGACGTAGAGGCCAACTCGCTAGGAATGATGTCAAATATTACCGCCGAGATGTTTGGTTGGGTTAGGTTAGGTTATATTACGTTATTAGTGTATATAAAGGTCCCACGGAGACGAAGAAGTCAACTCGCCAGGAATGTTGTCAAATATTACCGCCGAGATGTTAGGTTGGGTTAGGTTAGATTATATTACGTTATTGAAGTATATAAAGGTCCCACGGAGACGTAGAGGCCAACAAGCCAGGAATGTCGTCAAATATTACCGCCGAGATGTTAGATTGGGTTAGGCTAGCTTATATTATGTTATTGATGTATATAAAGGTCCCACGGAGACGTAGAGGCTAACTCGCCAGGAATGATATCAGATATTACCGCCGAGATGTTAGCTTGGGTTAGGTTAGGTTAGATTACGTTATTGATGTATATGAAGGTCAAACGGAGACGTAGAGGCCAACTCGCTAGGAATGATGTCAAATATTACCGCCGAGATGTTTGGTTGGGTTAGGTTAAGTTATATTACGTTATTAATGTATATAAAGGTCCCACGGAGACGAAGAAGCCAACTCGCCAGGAATGTTGTCAAATATTACCGCCGAGATGTTAGGTTGGGTTAGGTTAGATTATATTACGTTATTGAAGTATATAAAGGTCCCACGGAGACGTAGAGGCCAACAAGCCAGGAATGTCGTCAAATATTACCGCCGAGATGTTAGATTGGGTTAGGCTAGCTTATATTATGTTATTGATGTATATAAAGGTCCCACGGAGACGTAGAGGCTAACTCGCCAGGAATGATGTCAGATATTACCGCCGAGATGTTAGCTTGGGTTAGGTTAGGTTAGATTACGTTATTGATGTATATAAAGGTCCCACGGAGACGGAGAAGCCAACTCGCCAGGAATGTTTTCAAATATTACCGCCGAGAAGTTAGGTTGGGTTAGGTTAGTTTATATTACGTTATAGATGTATATAAAGGTCCCACGGAGACGAAGAGGCCAACTCGCCAGGAATGTTGTCAAGTATTACCGCCGAGATGATAGGTTGGGTTAGGTTAGGTTATAATACGTTATTGATGTATATGAAGGTCAAACGGAGACGTAGAGGCCAACTGGCCAGGAATGATGTCAAATATTACCGCCGAGATGTTAGGTTGGGTTAGGTTAGGTTATATTACGCTATTGATGTATATAGAGGTCCCACGGAGACGTAGAGGCCAACAAGCCAGGAATGTGGTCAAATATTATCGCCGAGATGTTAGGTTGGGTTAGGTTAGGTTATATTACGTTATTGATGTATATGAAGGTCAAACGGAGACGTAGAGTCCAACTCGCTAGGAATGATGTCAAATATTACCGCCGAGATGTTAGATTGGGTTAGGTTAGGTTATATTACGTTATAGATGTATATAAAGGTCCCACGGTGACGGAGAAGCCAACTCGCCAGGAATGTTGTCAAATATTACCGCCGAGATGTTACGTTGGGTTAGGTTAGATTATATTACGTTATTGAAGTATATAAAGGTCCCACGGAGACGTAGAGGCCAACAAGCCAGGAATGTCGTCAAATATTACCGCCGAGATGTTAGATTGGGTTAGGCTAGCTTATATTATGTTATTGATGTATATAAAGGTCCCACGGAGACGTAGAGGCTAACTCGCCAGGAATGATGTCAGATATTACCGCCGAGATGTTAGCTTGGGTTAGGTTAGGTTAGATTACGTTATTGATGTATATAAAGGTCCCACGGAGACGTAGAGGCCAACTCTACAGGAATGTTGTCAAATGTTACCGCCGAGATGTTAGGTTAGGTTAGGTTAAGTTATATTACGTTATTGATGTATATAAAGGTCCCACGGAGACGGAGAAGCCAACTCGCCAGGAATGTTTTCAAATATTACCGCCGAGAAGTTAGGTTGGGTTAGGTTAGTTTATATTACGTTATAGATGTATATAAAGGTCCCACGGAGACGAAGAGGCCAACTCGCCAGGAATGTTGTCAAGTATTACCGCCGAGATGATAGGTTGGGTTAGGTTAGGTTATAATACGTTATTGATGTATATGAAGGTCAAACGGAGACGTAGAGGCCAACTGGCCAGGAATGATGTCAAATATTACCGCCGAGATGTTAGGTTGGGTTAGGTTAGGTTATATTACGCTATTGATGTATATAGAGGTCCCACGGAGACGTAGAGGCCAACAAGCCAGGAATGTGGTCAAATATTATCGCCGAGATGTTAGGTTGGGTTAGGTTAGGTTATATTACGTCATTGATGTATATAAAGGTCCCACGCAGACGTAGAGGCCAACTCGCCAGGAATGTTGTCAAATATTACCGCCGAGATGATAGGTTGGGTTAGGTTACGTTATATTACGTTATTGATGTATATGAAGGTCAAACGGAGACGTAGAGTCCAACTCGCTAGGAATGATGTCAAATATTACCGCCGAGATGTTAGATTGGGTTAGGTTAGGTTATATTACGTTATAGATGTATATAAATGTCCCACGGTGACGGAGAAGCCAACTCGCCAGGAATGTTGTCAAATATTACCGCCGAGATGTTAGGTTGAGTTAGTTTAGGTTATATTACGTTATTGATGTATATAAAGGTCCCACGGAGACGAAGAGGCCAACTCGCCATTCATGTTTTCAAATATTACCGCCGAGATGTTAGATTGGTTTAGGTTAGGTTATATTACGTTATTGAAGTATATAAAGGTCCCACGTAGACGTAGAGGCCAACAAGCCAGGAATGTCGTCAAATATTACGGCCGAGATGTTAGATTGGGTTAGGCTAGGTTATATTACGTCATTGATGTATATAAAGGTCCCACGCAGACGTAGAGGCCAACTCGCCATTCATGTTTTCAAATATTACCGCCGAGATGTTAGATTGGTTTAGGTTAGGTTATATTACGTTATTGAAGTATATAAAGGTCCCACGTAGACGTAGAGGCCAACAAGCCAGGAATGTCGTCAAATATTACCGCCGAGATGTTAGATTGGGTTAGGCTAGCTTATATTATGTTATTGGTGTATATAAAGGTCCCACGGAGACGTAGAGGCCAACAAGCCAGGAATGTGGTCAAATATTACCGCCGAGATGTTAGATTAGGATAGACTAGCTTATATTATGTTATTGATGTATATAGAGGTCCCACGGAGACGTAGGGGCTAACTCGCCAGGAATGATGTCAGATATTACCGCCGAGATGTTAGCTTGGGTTAGGTTAGGTTAGATTACGTTATTGATGTATATAAAGGTCCCACGGAGACGTAGAGGCCAACAAGCCAGGAATGTGGTCAAATATTATCGCCGAGATGTTAGGTTGGGGTAGGTTAGGTTATATTACGTTATTGATGTATATAAATGTCCCACGGAGATGTAGAGGCCAACTCGACAGGAATGTTGTCAAATGTTACCGCCGAGATGTTAGGTTGGGTTAGGTTAAGTTATATTACGTTATTGATGTATATAAAGGTCCCACGGAGACGGAGAAGCCAACACGCCAGGAATGTTGTCAAATATTACCGCCGAGATGTTAGGTTGGGTTAGTTTAGGTTATATTAAGTTATTGATGTATATTAAGGTCCCACGGAGACGAAGAGGCCAACTCGCCAGGAATGTTGTCAAGTATTACCGCCGAGATGATAGGTTGGGTTAGGTTAGGTTATAATACGTTATTGATGTATATGAAGGTCAAACGGAGACGTAGAGGCCAACTGGCCAGGAATGATGTCAAATATTACCGCCGAGATGTTAGGTTGGGTTAGGTTAGGTTATATTACGCTATTGATGTATATAGAGGTCCCACGGAGACGTAGAGGCCAACAAGCCAGGAATGTGGTCAAATATTATCGCCGAGATGTTAGGTTGGGTTAGGTTAGGTTATATTACGTCATTGATGTATATAAAGGTCCCACGGAGACGTAGAGGCTAACTCGCCAGGAATGATGTCAGATATTTCCGCCGAGATGTTAGCTTGGGTTAGGTTAGGTTAGATTACGTTATTGATGTATATGAAGGTCAAACGGAGATGTAGAGGCCAACTCGCTAGGAATGATGTCAAATATTACCGCCGAGATGTTTGGTTGGGTTAGGTTAGGTTACATTACGTTATTAATGTATATAAAGGTCCCACGGAGACGTAGAGGCCAACAAGCCAGGAATGTGGTCAAATATTATCGCCGAGATGTTAGGTTGGGTTAGGTTAGGTTATATTACGTCATTGATGTATATAAAGGTCCCACGGAGACGTAGAGGCCAACTCGCCAGGAATGTTGTCAAATATTACCGCCGAGATGATAGGTTGGGTTAGGTTACGTTATATTACGTTATTGATGTATATGAAGGTCAAACGGAGACGTAGAGGCCAACTCGCTAGGAATGATGTCAAATATTACCGCCGAGATGTTAGATTGGGTTAGGTTAGGTTATATTACGTTATTGATGTATATAAATGTCCCACGGAGACGTAGAGGCCAACAAGCCAGGAATGTGGTCAAATATTACCGCCGAGATGTTAGATTAGGATAGACTAGCTTATATTATGTTATTGATGTATATAGAGGTCCCACGGAGACGTAGAGGCCAATAAGCCAGGAATGTGGTTAAATATTACCGCCGAGATGTTAGGTTGGGTAAAGGTCCCACGGAGACGTAGAGGCCAACTCGCCAGGAATGTTGTCAAATATTACCGCCGAGATGATAGGTTGGCAAGGTTACGTTATATTACGTTATTGATGTGTATGAAGGTCAAACGGAGACGTAGAGGCCAACTCGCTAGGAATGATGTCAAATATTACCGCCGAGATGTTTGGTTGGGTTAGGTTAGGTTATATTACGTTATTAGTGTATATAAAGGTCCCACGGAGACGAAGAAGTCAACTCGCCAGGAATGTTGTCAAATATTACCGCCGAGATGTTAGGTTGGGTTAGGTTAGATTATATTACGTTATTGAAGTATATAAAGGTCCCACGGAGACGTAGAGGCCAACAAGCCAGGAATGTCGTCAAATATTACCGCCGAGATGTTAGATTGGGTTAGGCTAGCTTATATTATGTTATTGATGTATATAAAGGTCCCACGGAGACGTAGAGGCTAACTCGCCAGGAATGATATCAGATATTACCGCCGAGATGTTAGCTTGGGTTAGGTTAGGTTAGATTACGTTATTGATGTATATGAAGGTCAAACGGAGACGTAGAGGCCAACTCGCTAGGAATGATGTCAAATATTACCGCCGAGATGTTTGGTTGGGTTAGGTTAAGTTATATTACGTTATTAATGTATATAAAGGTCCCACGGAGACGAAGAAGCCAACTCGCCAGGAATGTTGTCAAATATTACCGCCGAGATGTTAGGTTGGGTTAGGTTAGATTATATTACGTTATTGAAGTATATAAAGGTCCCACGGAGACGTAGAGGCCAACAAGCCAGGAATGTCGTCAAATATTACCGCCGAGATGTTAGATTGGGTTAGGCTAGCTTATATTATGTTATTGATGTATATAAAGGTCCCACGGAGACGTAGAGGCTAACTCGCCAGGAATGATGTCAGATATTACCGCCGAGATGTTAGCTTGGGTTAGGTTAGGTTAGATTACGTTATTGATGTATATAAAGGTCCCACGGAGACGGAGAAGCCAACTCGCCAGGAATGTTTTCAAATATTACCGCCGAGAAGTTAGGTTGGGTTAGGTTAGTTTATATTACGTTATAGATGTATATAAAGGTCCCACGGAGACGAAGAGGCCAACTCGCCAGGAATGTTGTCAAGTATTACCGCCGAGATGATAGGTTGGGTTAGGTTAGGTTATAATACGTTATTGATGTATATGAAGGTCAAACGGAGACGTAGAGGCCAACTGGCCAGGAATGATGTCAAATATTACCGCCGAGATGTTAGGTTGGGTTAGGTTAGGTTATATTACGCTATTGATGTATATAGAGGTCCCACGGAGACGTAGAGGCCAACAAGCCAGGAATGTGGTCAAATATTATCGCCGAGATGTTAGGTTGGGTTAGGTTAGGTTATATTACGTTATTGATGTATATGAAGGTCAAACGGAGACGTAGAGTCCAACTCGCTAGGAATGATGTCAAATATTACCGCCGAGATGTTAGATTGGGTTAGGTTAGGTTATATTACGTTATAGATGTATATAAAGGTCCCACGGTGACGGAGAAGCCAACTCGCCAGGAATGTTGTCAAATATTACCGCCGAGATGTTACGTTGGGTTAGGTTAGATTATATTACGTTATTGAAGTATATAAAGGTCCCACGGAGACGTAGAGGCCAACAAGCCAGGAATGTCGTCAAATATTACCGCCGAGATGTTAGATTGGGTTAGGCTAGCTTATATTATGTTATTGATGTATATAAAGGTCCCACGGAGACGTAGAGGCTAACTCGCCAGGAATGATGTCAGATATTACCGCCGAGATGTTAGCTTGGGTTAGGTTAGGTTAGATTACGTTATTGATGTATATAAAGGTCCCACGGAGACGTAGAGGCCAACTCTACAGGAATGTTGTCAAATGTTACCGCCGAGATGTTAGGTTAGGTTAGGTTAAGTTATATTACGTTATTGATGTATATAAAGGTCCCACGGAGACGGAGAAGCCAACTCGCCAGGAATGTTTTCAAATATTACCGCCGAGAAGTTAGGTTGGGTTAGGTTAGTTTATATTACGTTATAGATGTATATAAAGGTCCCACGGAGACGAAGAGGCCAACTCGCCAGGAATGTTGTCAAGTATTACCGCCGAGATGATAGGTTGGGTTAGGTTAGGTTATAATACGTTATTGATGTATATGAAGGTCAAACGGAGACGTAGAGGCCAACTGGCCAGGAATGATGTCAAATATTACCGCCGAGATGTTAGGTTGGGTTAGGTTAGGTTATATTACGCTATTGATGTATATAGAGGTCCCACGGAGACGTAGAGGCCAACAAGCCAGGAATGTGGTCAAATATTATCGCCGAGATGTTAGGTTGGGTTAGGTTAGGTTATATTACGTCATTGATGTATATAAAGGTCCCACGCAGACGTAGAGGCCAACTCGCCAGGAATGTTGTCAAATATTACCGCCGAGATGATAGGTTGGGTTAGGTTACGTTATATTACGTTATTGATGTATATGAAGGTCAAACGGAGACGTAGAGTCCAACTCGCTAGGAATGATGTCAAATATTACCGCCGAGATGTTAGATTGGGTTAGGTTAGGTTATATTACGTTATAGATGTATATAAATGTCCCACGGTGACGGAGAAGCCAACTCGCCAGGAATGTTGTCAAATATTACCGCCGAGATGTTAGGTTGAGTTAGTTTAGGTTATATTACGTTATTGATGTATATAAAGGTCCCACGGAGACGAAGAGGCCAACTCGCCATTCATGTTTTCAAATATTACCGCCGAGATGTTAGATTGGTTTAGGTTAGGTTATATTACGTTATTGAAGTATATAAAGGTCCCACGAAGACGTAGAGGCCAACAAGCCAGGAATGTCGTCAAATATTACGGCCGAGATGTTAGATTGGGTTAGGCTAGGTTATATTACGTCATTGATGTATATAAAGGTCCCACGCAGACGTAGAGGCCAACTCGCCATTCATGTTTTCAAATATTACCGCCGAGATGTTAGATTGGTTTAGGTTAGGTTATATTACGTTATTGAAGTATATAAAGGTCCCACGTAGACGTAGAGGCCAACAAGCCAGGAATGTCGTCAAATATTACCGCCGAGATGTTAGATTGGGTTAGGCTAGCTTATATTATGTTATTGGTGTATATAAAGGTCCCACGGAGACGTAGAGGCCAACAAGCCAGGAATGTGGTCAAATATTACCGCCGAGATGTTAGATTAGGATAGACTAGCTTATATTATGTTATTGATGTATATAGAGGTCCCACGGAGACGTAGGGGCTAACTCGCCAGGAATGATGTCAGATATTACCGCCGAGATGTTAGCTTGGGTTAGGTTAGGTTAGATTACGTTATTGATGTATATAAAGGTCCCACGGAGACGTAGAGGCCAACAAGCCAGGAATGTGGTCAAATATTATCGCCGAGATGTTAGGTTGGGGTAGGTTAGGTTATATTACGTTATTGATGTATATAAATGTCCCACGGAGATGTAGAGGCCAACTCGACAGGAATGTTGTCAAATGTTACCGCCGAGATGTTAGGTTGGGTTAGGTTAAGTTATATTACGTTATTGATGTATATAAAGGTCCCACGGAGACGGAGAAGCCAACACGCCAGGAATGTTGTCAAATATTACCGCCGAGATGTTAGGTTGGGTTAGTTTAGGTTATATTAAGTTATTGATGTATATTAAGGTCCCACGGAGACGAAGAGGCCAACTCGCCAGGAATGTTGTCAAGTATTACCGCCGAGATGATAGGTTGGGTTAGGTTAGGTTATAATACGTTATTGATGTATATGAAGGTCAAACGGAGACGTAGAGGCCAACTGGCCAGGAATGATGTCAAATATTACCGCCGAGATGTTAGGTTGGGTTAGGTTAGGTTATATTACGCTATTGATGTATATAGAGGTCCCACGGAGACGTAGAGGCCAACAAGCCAGGAATGTGGTCAAATATTATCGCCGAGATGTTAGGTTGGGTTAGGTTAGGTTATATTACGTCATTGATGTATATAAAGGTCCCACGGAGACGTAGAGGCTAACTCGCCAGGAATGATGTCAGATATTTCCGCCGAGATGTTAGCTTGGGTTAGGTTAGGTTAGATTACGTTATTGATGTATATGAAGGTCAAACGGAGATGTAGAGGCCAACTCGCTAGGAATGATGTCAAATATTACCGCCGAGATGTTTGGTTGGGTTAGGTTAGGTTACATTACGTTATTAATGTATATAAAGGTCCCACGGAGACGTAGAGGCCAACAAGCCAGGAATGTGGTCAAATATTATCGCCGAGATGTTAGGTTGGGTTAGGTTAGGTTATATTACGTCATTGATGTATATAAAGGTCCCACGGAGACGTAGAGGCCAACTCGCCAGGAATGTTGTCAAATATTACCGCCGAGATGATAGGTTGGGTTAGGTTACGTTATATTACGTTATTGATGTATATGAAGGTCAAACGGAGACGTAGAGGCCAACTCGCTAGGAATGATGTCAAATATTACCGCCGAGATGTTAGATTGGGTTAGGTTAGGTTATATTACGTTATTGATGTATATAAATGTCCCACGGAGACGTAGATGCCAACTCGCCAGGAATGTTTTCAAATATTACCGCCGAGATGTTAGGTTGGGTTAGGTTAGTTTATATTACGTTATAGATGTATATAAAGGTCCCACGGAGACGGAGAATCCAACTCGCCTGGAATGTTGTCAAATATTACCGCCGAGATGTTAGGTTGGGGTAGGTTAGGTTATATTACGTTATTGATGTATATAAAGGTCCCACGGAGACGTAGAGGCCAACTCGACAGGAATGTTGTCAAATGTTACCGCCGAGATGTTAGGTTAGGTTAGGTTAAGTTATATTACGTTATTGATGTATATAAAGGTCCCACGGAGACGGAGAAGCCAACTCGCCAGGAATGTTTTCAAATATTACCGCCGAGAAGTTAGGTTGGGTTAGGTTAGTTTATATTACGTTATAGATGTATATAAAGGTCCCACGGAGACGGAGAAGCCAACTCGCCTGGAATGATGTCAGATATTACCGCCGAGATGTTAGCTTGGGTTAGGTTAGGTTAGATTACGTTATTGACGTATATGAAGGTCAAACGGAGACGTAGAGGCCAACTCGCTAGGAATGATGTCAAATATTACCGCCGAGATGTTTGGTTGGGTTAGGTTAGGTTATATTACGTTATTAATGTATATAGAGGTCCCACGGAGACGTAGAGGCCAACAAGCCAGGAATGTGGTCAAATATTATCGCCGAGATGTTAGGTTGGGTTAGGTTAAGTTATATTACGTTATTGATGTATATAAAGGTCCCACGGAGACGGAGAAGCCAACTCGCCAGGAATGTTTTCAAATATTACCGCCGAGAGGTTAGGTTGGGTTAGGTTAGTTTATATTACGTTATAGATGTATATAAAGGTCCCATGGAGACGGACAAGCCAACTCGCCTGGAATGTTGTCAAATATTACCGCCGAGATGTTAGGTTGGGGTAGGTTAGGTTATATTACGTTATTGATGTATATAAATGTCCCACGGAGACGTAGAGGCCAACTCGACAGGAATGTTGTCAAATGTTACCGCCTAGATGTTAGGTTGGGTTAGGTTAAGTTATATTACGTTATTGATGTATATAAAGGTCCCACGGAGACGGAGAAGCCAACTCGCCAGGAATGTTGTCAAATATTACCGCCGAGATGTTAGGTTGGGTTAGTTTAGGTTATATTAAGTTATTGATGTATATAAAGGTCCCACGGAGACGAAGAGGTCATCTCGCCAGGAATGTTGTCAAGTATTACCGCCGAGATGATAAGTTGGGTTAGGTTAGGTTATAATACGTTATTGATGTATATGAAGGTCAAACGGAGACGTAGAGGCCAACTGGCCAGGAATGACGTCAAATATTACCGCCGAGATGTTAGGTTGGGTTAGGTTAGGTTATATTACGCTATTGTTGTATATAGAGGTCCCACGGAGACGTAGAGACCAACAAGCCAGGAATGTGGTCAAATATTATCGCCGAGATGTTAGGTTGGGTTAGGTTAGGTTATATTACGTCATTGATGTATATAAAGGTCCCACGGAGACGTAGAGGCCAACTCGCCAGGAATGTTGTCAAATATTACCGCCGAGATGATAGGTTGGGTTAGGTTACGTTATATTACGTTATTGATGTATATGAAGGTCAAACGGAGACGTAGAGTCCAACTCGCTAGGAATGATGTCAAATATTACCGCCGAGATGTTAGATTGGGTTAGGTAAGGTTATATTACGTTATAGATGTATATAAAGGTCCCACGGTGACGGAGAAGCCAACTCGCCAGGAATGTTGTCAAATATTACCGCCGAGATGTTAGGTTGGGTTAGGTTAGGTTATATTACGTTATTGATGTATATAAATTTCCCACGGAGATGTAGAGGCCAACTCGACAGGAATGTTGTCAAATGTTACCGCCGAGATGTTAGGTTGGGTTAGGTTAAGTTATATTACGTTATTGATGTATATAAAGGTCCCACGGAGACGGAGAAGCCAACACGCCAGGAATGTTGTCAAATATTACCGCCGAGATGTTAGGTTGGGTTAGTTTAGGTTATATTAAGTTATTGATGTATATTAAGGTCCCACGGAGACGAAGAGGCCAACTCGCCAGGAATGTTGTCAAGTATTACCGCCGAGATGATAGGTTGGGTTAGGTTAGGTTATAATACGTTATTGATGTATATGAAGGTCAAACGGAGACGTAGAGGCCAACTGGCCAGGAATGATGTCAAATATTACCGCCGAGATGTTAGGTTGGGTTAGGTTAGGTTATATTACGCTATTGATGTATATAGAGGTCCCACGGAGACGTAGAGGCCAACAAGCCAGGAATGTGGTCAAATATTATCGCCGAGATGTTAGGTTGGGTTAGGTTAGGTTATATTACGTCATTGATGTATATAAAGGTCCCACGGAGACGTAGAGGCTAACTCGCCAGGAATGATGTCAGATATTTCCGCCGAGATGTTAGCTTGGGTTAGGTTAGGTTAGATTACGTTATTGATGTATATGAAGGTCCCACGGAGACGTAGAGGCCAACTCGACAGGAATGTTGTCAAATGTTACCGCCGAGATGTTAGGTTAGGTTAGGTTAAGTTATATTACGTTATTGATGTATATAAAGGTCCCACGGAGACGGAGAAGCCAACTCGCCAGGAATGTTTTCAAATATTACCGCCGAGAAGTTAGGTTGGGTTAGGTTAGTTTATATTACGTTATAGATGTATATAAAGGTCCCACGGAGACGGAGAAGCCAACTCGCCTGGAATGATGTCAGATATTACCACCGAGATGTTAGCTTGGGTTAGGTTAGGTTAGATTACGTTATTGATGTATATGAAGGTCAAACGGAGACGTAGAGGCCAACTCGCTAGGAATGATGTCAAATATTACCGCCGAGATGTTTGGTTGGGTTAGGTTAGGTTATATTACGTTATTAATGTATATAGAGGTCCCACGGAGACGTAGAGGCCAACAAGCCAGGAATGTGGTCAAATATTATCGCCGAGATGTTAGGTTGGGTTAGGTTAAGTTATATTACGTTATTGATGTATATAAAGGTCCCACGGAGACGGAGAAGCCAACTCGCCAGGAATGTTTTCAAATATTACCGCCGAGAGGTTAGGTTGGGTTAGGTTAGTTTATATTACGTTATAGATGTATATAAAGGTCCCATGGAGACGGACAAGCCAACTCGCCTGGAATGTTGTCAAATATTACCGCCGAGATGTTAGGTTGGGGTAGGTTAGGTTATATTACGTTATTGATGTATATAAATGTCCCACGGAGACGTAGAGGCCAACTCGACAGGAATGTTGTCAAATGTTACCGCCTAGATGTTAGGTTGGGTTAGGTTAAGTTATATTACGTTATTGATGTATATAAAGGTCCCACGGAGACGGAGAAGCCAACTCGCCAGGAATGTTGTCAAATATTACCGCCGAGATGTTAGGTTGGGTTAGTTTAGGTTATATTAAGTTATTGATGTATATAAAGGTCCCACGGAGACGAAGAGGTCAACTCGCCAGGAATGTTGTCAAGTATTACCGCCGAGATGATAAGTTGGGTTAGGTTAGGTTATAATACGTTATTGATGTATATGAAGGTCAAACGGAGACGTAGAGGCCAACTGGCCAGGAATGACGTCAAATATTACCGCCGAGATGTTAGGTTGGGTTAGGTTAGGTTATATTACGCTATTGTTGTATATAGAGGTCCCACGGAGACGTAGAGACCAACAAGCCAGGAATGTGGTCAAATATTATCGCCGAGATGTTAGGTTGGGTTAGGTTAGGTTATATTACGTCATTGATGTATATAAAGGTCCCACGGAGACGTAGAGGCCAACTCGCCAGGAATGTTGTCAAATATTACCGCCGAGATGATAGGTTGGGTTAGGTTACGTTATATTACGTTATTGATGTATATGAAGGTCAAACGGAGACGTAGAGTCCAACTCGCTAGGAATGATGTCAAATATTACCGCCGAGATGTTAGATTGGGTTAGGTAAGGTTATATTACGTTATAGATGTATATAAAGGTCCCACGGTGACGGAGAAGCCAACTCGCCAGGAATGTTGTCAAATATTACCGCCGAGATGTTAGGTTGGGTTAGGTTAGGTTATATTACGTGATTGATGTATATAAAGGTCCCACGGAGACGTAGAGGCCAACTCGCCAGGAATGTTGTCAAATATTACCGCCGAGATGATAGGTTGGGTTAGGTTACGTTATATTACGTTATTGATGTATATGAAGGTCAAACGGAGACGTAGAGGCCAACTCGCTAGGAATGATGTCAAATATTACCGCCGAGATGTTAGATTGGGTTAGGTTAGGTTATATTACGTTATTGATGTATATAAATGTCCCACGGAGACGTAGAGGCCAACAAGCCAGGAATGTGGTCAAATATTACCGCCGAGATGTTAGATTAGGATAGACTAGCTTATATTATGTTATTGATGTATATAGAGGTCCCACGGAGACGTAGAGGCCAATAAGCCAGGAATGTGGTTAAATATGACCGACGAGATGTTAGGTTGGGTTAGGTTAGGTTATATTACGTGATTGATGTATATAAAGGTCCCACGGAGACGTAGAGGCCAACTCGCCAGGAATGTTGTCAAATATTACCGCCGAGATGATAGGTTGGCAAGGTTACGTTATATTACGTTATTGATGTGTATGAAGGTCAAACGGAGACGTAGAGGCCAACTCGCTAGGAATGATGTCAAATATTACCGCCGAGATGTTTGGTTGGGTTAGGTTAGGTTATATTACGTTCTTAATGTATATAAAGGTCCCACGGAGACGAAGAAGTCAACTCGCCAGGAATGTTGTCAAATATTACCGCCGAGATGTTAGGTTGGGTTAGGTTAGATTATATTACGTTATTGAAGTATATAAAGGTCCCACGGAGACGTAGAGGCCAACAAGCCAGGAATGTCGTCAAATATTACCGCCGAGATGTTAGATTGGGTTAGGCTAGCTTATATTATGTTATTGATGTATATAAAGGTCCCACGGAGACGTAGAGGCTAACTCGCCAGGAATGATGTCAGATATTACCGCCGAGATGTTAGCTTGGGTTAGGTTAGGTTAGATTACGTTATTGATGTATATGAAGGTCAAACGGAGACGTAGAGGCCAACTCGCTAGGAATGATGTCAAATATTACCGCCGAGATGTTTGGTTGGGTTAGGTTAAGTTATATTACGTTATTAATGTATATAAAGGTCCCACGGAGACGAAGAAGCCAACTCGCCAGGAATGTTGTCAAATATTACCGCCGAGATGTTAGGTTGGGTTAGGTTAGATTATATTACGTTATTGAAGTATATAAAGGTCCCACGGAGACGTAGAGGCCAACAAGCCAGGAATGTCGTCAAATATTACCGCCGAGATGTTAGATTGGGTTAGGCTAGCTTATATTATGTTATTGATGTATATAAAGGTCCCACGGAGACGTAGAGGCTAACTCGCCAGGAATGATGTCAGATATTACCGCCGAGATGTTAGCTTGGGTTAGGTTAGGTTAGATTACGTTATTGATGTATATAAAGGTCCCACGGAGACGTAGAGGCCAACTCTACAGGAATGTTGTCAAATGTTACCGCCGAGATGTTAGGTTAGGTTAGGTTAAGTTATATTACGTTATTGATGTATATAAAGGTCCCACGGAGACGGAGAAGCCAACTCGCCAGGAATGTTTTCAAATATTACCGCCGAGAAGTTAGGTTGGGTTAGGTTAGTTTATATTACGTTATAGATGTATATAAAGGTCCCACGGAGACGAAGAGGCCAACTCGCCAGGAATGTTGTCAAGTATTACCGCCGAGATGATAGGTTGGGTTAGGTTAGGTTATAATACGTTATTGATGTATATGAAGGTCAAACGGAGACGTAGAGGCCAACTGGCCAGGAATGATGTCAAATATTACCGCCGAGATGTTAGGTTGGGTTAGGTTAGATTATATTACGTTATTGAAGTATATAAAGGTCCCACGGAGACGTAGAGGCCAACAAGCCAGGAATGTCGTCAAATATTACCGCCGAGATGTTAGATTGGGTTAGGCTAGCTTATATTATGTTATTGATGTATATAAAGGTCCCACGGAGACGTAGAGGCTAACTCGCCAGGAATGATGTCAGATATTACCGCCGAGATGTTAGCTTGGGTTAGGTTAGGTTAGATTACGTTATTGATGTATATGAAGGTCAAACGGAGACGTAGAGGCCAACTCGCTAGGAATGATGTCAAATATTACCGCCGAGATGTTTGGTTGGGTTAGGTTAGGTTATATTACGTTATTAATGTATATAGAGGTCCCACGGAGACGTAGAGGCCAACAAGCCAGGAATGTGGTCAAATATTATCGCCGAGATGTTAGGTTGGGTTAGGTTAAGTTATATTACGTTATTGATGTATATAAAGGTCCCACGGAGACGGAGAAGCCAACTCGCCAGGAATGTTTTCAAATATTACCGCCGAGAGGTTAGGTTGGGTTAGGTTAGTTTATATTACGTTATAGATGTATATAAAGGTCCCATGGAGACGGACAAGCCAACTCGCCTGGAATGTTGTCAAATATTACCGCCGAGATGTTAGGTTGGGGTAGGTTAGGTTATATTACGTTATTGATGTATATAAATGTCCCACGGAGACGTAGAGGCCAACTCGACAGGAATGTTGTCAAATGTTACCGCCTAGATGTTAGGTTGGGTTAGGTTAAGTTATATTACGTTATTGATGTATATAAAGGTCCCACGGAGACGGAGAAGCCAACTCGCCAGGAATGTTGTCAAATATTACCGCCGAGATGTTAGGTTGGGTTAGTTTAGGTTATATTAAGTTATTGATGTATATAAAGGTCCCACGGAGACGAAGAGGTCAACTCGCCAGGAATGTTGTCAAGTATTACCGCCGAGATGATAAGTTGGGTTAGGTTAGGTTATAATACGTTATTGATGTATATGAAGGTCAAACGGAGACGTAGAGGCCAACTGGCCAGGAATGACGTCAAATATTACCGCCGAGATGTTAGGTTGGGTTAGGTTAGGTTATATTACGCTATTGTTGTATATAGAGGTCCCACGGAGACGTAGAGACCAACAAGCCAGGAATGTGGTCAAATATTATCGCCGAGATGTTAGGTTGGGTTAGGTTAGGTTATATTACGTCATTGATGTATATAAAGGTCCCACGGAGACGTAGAGGCCAACTCGCCAGGAATGTTGTCAAATATTACCGCCGAGATGATAGGTTGGGTTAGGTTACGTTATATTACGTTATTGATGTATATGAAGGTCAAACGGAGACGTAGAGTCCAACTCGCTAGGAATGATGTCAAATATTACCGCCGAGATGTTAGATTGGGTTAGGTAAGGTTATATTACGTTATAGATGTATATAAAGGTCCCACGGTGACGGAGAAGCCAACTCGCCAGGAATGTTGTCAAATATTACCGCCGAGATGTTAGGTTGGGTTAGGTCAGGTTATATTACGTTATTGATGTATATAAATGTCCCACGGAGATGTAGAGGCCAACTCGACAGGAATGTTGTCAAATGTTACCGCCGAGATGTTAGGTTGGGTTAGGTTAAGTTATATTACGTTATTGATGTATATAAAGGTCCCACGGAGACGGAGAAGCCAACACGCCAGGAATGTTGTCAAATATTACCGCCGAGATGTTAGGTTGGGTTAGTTTAGGTTATATTAAGTTATTGATGTATATTAAGGTCCCACGGAGACGAAGAGGCCAACTCGCCAGGAATGTTGTCAAGTATTACCGCCGAGATGATAGGTTGGGTTAGGTTAGGTTATAATACGTTATTGATGTATATGAAGGTCAAACGGAGACGTAGAGGCCAACTGGCCAGGAATGATGTCAAATATTACCGCCGAGATGTTAGGTTGGGTTAGGTTAGGTTATATTACGCTATTGATGTATATAGAGGTCCCACGGAGACGTAGAGGCCAACAAGCCAGGAATGTGGTCAAATATTATCGCCGAGATGTTAGGTTGGGTTAGGTTAGGTTATATTACGTCATTGATGTATATAAAGGTCCCACGGAGACGTAGAGGCTAACTCGCCAGGAATGATGTCAGATATTTCCGCCGAGATGTTAGCTTGGGTTAGGTTAGGTTAGATTACGTTATTGATGTATATGAAGGTCCCACGGAGACGTAGAGGCCAACTCGACAGGAATGTTGTCAAATGTTACCGCCGAGATGTTAGGTTAGGTTAGGTTAAGTTATATTACGTTATTGATGTATATAAAGGTCCCACGGAGACGGAGAAGCCAACTCGCCAGGAATGTTTTCAAATATTACCGCCGAGAAGTTAGGTTGGGTTAGGTTAGTTTATATTACGTTATAGATGTATATAAAGGTCCCACGGAGACGGAGAAGCCAACTCGCCTGGAATGATGTCAGATATTACCGCCGAGATGTTAGCTTGGGTTAGGTTAGGTTAGATTACGTTATTGATGTATATGAAGGTCAAACGGAGACGTAGAGGCCAACTCGCTAGGAATGATGTCAAATATTACCGCCGAGATGTTTGGTTGGGTTAGGTTAGGTTATATTACGTTATTAATGTATATAGAGGTCCCACGGAGACGTAGAGGCCAACAAGCCAGGAATGTGGTCAAATATTATCGCCGAGATGTTAGGTTGGGTTAGGTTAAGTTATATTACGTTATTGATGTATATAAAGGTCCCACGGAGACGGAGAAGCCAACTCGCCAGGAATGTTTTCAAATATTACCGCCGAGAGGTTAGGTTGGGTTAGGTTAGTTTATATTACGTTATAGATGTATATAAAGGTCCCATGGAGACGGACAAGCCAACTCGCCTGGAATGTTGTCAAATATTACCGCCGAGATGTTAGGTTGGGGTAGGTTAGGTTATATTACGTTATTGATGTATATAAATGTCCCACGGAGACGTAGAGGCCAACTCGACAGGAATGTTGTCAAATGTTACCGCCTAGATGTTAGGTTGGGTTAGGTTAAGTTATATTACGTTATTGATGTATATAAAGGTCCCACGGAGACGGAGAAGCCAACTCGCCAGGAATGTTGTCAAATATTACCGCCGAGATGTTAGGTTGGGTTAGTTTAGGTTATATTAAGTTATTGATGTATATAAAGGTCCCACGGAGACGAAGAGGTCAACTCGCCAGGAATGTTGTCAAGTATTACCGCCGAGATGATAAGTTGGGTTAGGTTAGGTTATAATACGTTATTGATGTATATGAAGGTCAAACGGAGACGTAGAGGCCAACTGGCCAGGAATGACGTCAAATATTACCGCCGAGATGTTAGGTTGGGGTAGGTTAGGTTATATTACGCTATTGTTGTATATAGAGGTCCCACGGAGACGTAGAGACCAACAAGCCAGGAATGTGGTCAAATATTATCGCCGAGATGTTAGGTTGGGTTAGGTTAGGTTATATTACGTCATTGATGTATATAAAGGTCCCACGGAGACGTAGAGGCCAACTCGCCAGGAATGTTGTCAAATATTACCGCCGAGATGATAGGTTGGGTTAGGTTACGTTATATTACGTTATTGATGTATATGAAGGTCAAACGTAGACGTAGAGTCCAACTCGCTAGGAATGATGTCAAATATTACCGCCGAGATGTTAGATTGGGTTAGGTAAGGTTATATTACGTTATTGATGTATATGAAGGTCAAACGTAGACGTAGAGTCCAACTCGCTAGGAATGATGTCAAATATTACCGCCGAGATGTTAGATTGGGTTAGGTAAGGTTATATTACGTTATAGATGTATATAAAGGTCCCACGGTGACGGAGAAGCCAACTCGCCAGGAATGTTGTCAAATATTACCGCCGAGATGTTAGGTTGGGTTAGGTTAGGTTATATTACGTGATTGATGTATATAAAGGTCCCACGGAGACGTAGAGGCCAACTCGCCAGGAATGTTGTCAAATATTACCGCCGAGATGATAGGTTGGGTTAGGTTACGTTATATTACGTTATTGATGTATATGAAGGTCAAACGGAGACGTAGAGGCCAACTCGCTAGGAATGATGTCAAATATTACCGCCGAGATGTTAGATTGGGTTAGGTTAGGTTATATTATGTTATTGATGTATATAAATGTCCCACGGAGACGTAGAGGCCAACAAGCCAGGAATGTGGTCAAATATTACCGCCGAGATGTTAGATTAGGATAGACTAGCTTATATTATGTTATTGATGTATATAGAGGTCCCACGGAGACGTAGAGGCCAATAAGCCAGGAATGTGGTTAAATATTACCGCCGAGATGTTAGGTTGGGTTAGGTTAGGTTATATTACGTGATTGATGTATATAAAGGTCCCACGGAGACGTAGAGGCCAACTCGCCAGGAATGTTGTCAAATATTACCCCCGAGATGTTAGGTTGGGTTAGGTTAGATTATATTACGTTATTGAAGTATATAAAGGTCCCACGGAGACGTAGAGGCCAACAAGCCAGGAATGTCGTCAAATATTACCGCCGAGATGTTAGATTGGGTTAGGCTAGCTTATATTATGTTATTGATGTATATAAAGGTCCCACGGAGACGTAGAGGCTAACTCGCCAGGAATGATGTCAGATATTACCGCCGAGATGTTAGCTTGGGTTAGGTTAGGTTAGATTACGTTATTGATGTATATGAAGGTCAAACGGAGACGTAGAGGCCAACTCGCTAGGAATGATGTCAAATATTACCGCCGAGATGTTTGGTTGGGTTAGGTTAAGTTATATTACGTTATTAATGTATATAAAGGTCCCACGGAGACGAAGAAGCCAACTCGCCAGGAATGTTGTCAAATATTACCGCCGAGATGTTAGGTTGGGTTAGGTTAGATTATATTACGTTATTGAAGTATATAAAGGTCCCACGGAGACGTAGAGGCCAACAAGCCAGGAATGTCGTCAAATATTACCGCCGAGATGTTAGATTGGGTTAGGCTAGCTTATATTATGTTATTGATGTATATAAAGGTCCCACGGAGACGTAGAGGCTAACTCGCCAGGAATGATGTCAGATATTACCGCCGAGATGTTAGCTTGGGTTAGGTTAGGTTAGATTACGTTATTGATGTATATAAAGGTCCCACGGAGACGTAGAGGCCAACTCTACAGGAATGTTGTCAAATGTTACCGCCGAGATGTTAGGTTAGGTTAGGTTAAGTTATATTACGTTATTGATGTATATAAAGGTCCCACGGAGACGGAGAAGCCAACTCGCCAGGAATGTTTTCAAATATTACCGCCGAGAGGTTAGGTTGGGTTAGGTTAGTTTATATTACGTTATAGATGTATATAAAGGTCCCATGGAGACGGACAAGCCAACTCGCCTGGAATGTTGTCAAATATTACCGCCGAGATGTTAGGTTGGGGTAGGTTAGGTTATATTACGTTATTGATGTATATAAATGTCCCACGGAGACGTAGAGGCCAACTCGACAGGAATGTTGTCAAATGTTACCGCCTAGATGTTAGGTTGGGTTAGGTTAAGTTATATTACGTTATTGATGTATATAAAGGTCCCACGGAGACGGAGAAGCCAACTCGCCAGGAATGTTGTCAAATATTACCGCCGAGATGTTAGGTTGGGTTAGTTTAGGTTATATTAAGTTATTGATGTATATAAAGGTCCCACGGAGACGAAGAGGTCAACTCGCCAGGAATGTTGTCAAGTATTACCGCCGAGATGATAAGTTGGGTTAGGTTAGGTTATAATACGTTATTGATGTATATGAAGGTCAAACGGAGACGTAGAGGCCAACTGGCCAGGAATGACGTCAAATATTACCGCCGAGATGTTAGGTTGGGGTAGGTTAGGTTATATTACGCTATTGTTGTATATAGAGGTCCCACGGAGACGTAGAGACCAACAAGCCAGGAATGTGGTCAAATATTATCGCCGAGATGTTAGGTTGGGTTAGGTTAGGTTATATTACGTCATTGATGTATATAAAGGTCCCACGGAGACGTAGAGGCCAACTCGCCAGGAATGTTGTCAAATATTACCGCCGAGATGATAGGTTGGGTTAGGTTACGTTATATTACGTTATTGATGTATATGAAGGTCAAACGGAGACGTAGAGTCCAACTCGCTAGGAATGATGTCAAATATTACCGCCGAGATGTTAGATTGGGTTAGGTAAGGTTATATTACGTTATAGATGTATATAAAGGTCCCACGGTGACGGAGAAGCCAACTCGCCAGGAATGTTGTCAAATATTACCGCCGAGATGTTAGGTTGGGTTAGGTTAGGTTATATTACGTGATTGATGTATATAAAGGTCCCACGGAGACGTAGAGGCCAACTCGCCAGGAATGTTGTCAAATATTACCGCCGAGATGATAGGTTGGGTTAGGTTACGTTATATTACGTTATTGATGTATATGAAGGTCAAACGGAGACGTAGAGGCCAACTCGCTAGGAATGATGTCAAATATTACCGCCGAGATGTTAGATTGGGTTAGGTTAGGTTATATTATGTTATTGATGTATATAAATGTCCCACGGAGACGTAGAGGCCAACAAGCCAGGAATGTGGTCAAATATTACCGCCGAGATGTTAGATTAGGATAGACTAGCTTATATTATGTTATTGATGTATATAGAGGTCCCACGGAGACGTAGAGGCCAATAAGCCAGGAATGTGGTTAAATATTACCGCCGAGATGTTAGGTTGGGTTAGGTTAGGTTATATTACGTGATTGATGTATATAAAGGTCCCACGGAGACGTAGAGGCCAACTCGCCAGGAATGTTGTCAAATATTACCGCCGAGATGATAGGTTGGCAAGGTTACGTTATATTACGTTATTGATGTGTATGAAGGTCAAACGGAGACGTAGAGGCCAACTCGCTAGGAATGATGTCAAATATTACCGCCGAGATGTTTGGTTGGGTTAGGTTAGGTTATATTACGTTATTAATGTATATAAAGGTCCCACGGAGACGAAGAAGTCAACTCGCCAGGAATGTTGTCAAATATTACCCCCGAGATGTTAGGTTGGGTTAGGTTAGATTATATTACGTTATTGAAGTATATAAAGGTCCCACGGAGACGTAGAGGCCAACAAGCCAGGAATGTCGTCAAATATTACCGCCGAGATGTTAGATTGGGTTAGGCTAGCTTATATTATGTTATTGATGTATATAAAGGTCCCACGGAGACGTAGAGGCTAACTCGCCAGGAATGATGTCAGATATTACCGCCGAGATGTTAGCTTGGGTTAGGTTAGGTTAGATTACGTTATTGATGTATATGAAGGTCAAACGGAGACGTAGAGGCCAACTCGCTAGGAATGATGTCAAATATTACCGCCGAGATGTTTGGTTGGGTTAGGTTAAGTTATATTACGTTATTAATGTATATAAAGGTCCCACGGAGACGAAGAAGCCAACTCGCCAGGAATGTTGTCAAATATTACCGCCGAGATGTTAGGTTGGGTTAGGTTAGATTATATTACGTTATTGAAGTATATAAAGGTCCCACGGAGACGTAGAGGCCAACAAGCCAGGAATGTCGTCAAATATTACCGCCGAGATGTTAGATTGGGTTAGGCTAGCTTATATTATGTTATTGATGTATATAAAGGTCCCACGGAGACGTAGAGGCTAACTCGCCAGGAATGATGTCAGATATTACCGCCGAGATGTTAGCTTGGGTTAGGTTAGGTTAGATTACGTTATTGATGTATATAAAGGTCCCACGGAGACGTAGAGGCCAACTCTACAGGAATGTTGTCAAATGTTACCGCCGAGATGTTAGGTTAGGTTAGGTTAAGTTATATTACGTTATTGATGTATATAAAGGTCCCACGGAGACGGAGAAGCCAACTCGCCAGGAATGTTTTCAAATATTACCGCCGAGAAGTTAGGTTGGGTTAGGTTAGTTTATATTACGTTATAGATGTATATAAAGGTACCACGGAGACGAAGAGGCCAACTCGCCAGGAATGTTGTCAAGTATTACCGCCGAGATGATAGGTTGGGTTAGGTTAGGTTATAATACGTTATTGATGTATATGAAGGTCAAACGGAGACGTAGAGGCCAACTGGCCAGGAATGATGTCAAATATTACCGCCGAGATGTTAGGTTGGGTTAGGTTAGATTATATTACGTTATTGAAGTATATAAAGGTCCCACGGAGACGTAGAGGCCAACAAGCCAGGAATGTCGTCAAATATTACCGCCGAGATGTTAGATTGGGTTAGGCTAGCTTATATTATGTTATTGATGTATATAAAGGTCCCACGGAGACGTAGAGGCTAACTCGCCAGGAATGATGTCAGATATTACCGCCGAGATGTTAGCTTGGGTTAGGTTAGGTTAGATTACGTTATTGATGTATATGAAGGTCAAACGGAGACGTAGAGGCCAACTCGCTAGGAATGATGTCAAATATTACCGCCGAGATGTTTGGTTGGGTTAGGTTAGGTTATATTACGTTATTAATGTATATAGAGGTCCCACGGAGACGTAGAGGCCAACAAGCCAGGAATGTGGTCAAATATTATCGCCGAGATGTTAGGTTGGGTTAGGTTAAGTTATATTACGTTATTGATGTATATAAAGGTCCCACGGAGACGGAGAAGCCAACTCGCCAGGAATGTTTTCAAATATTACCGCCGAGAGGTTAGGTTGGGTTAGGTTAGTTTATATTACGTTATAGATGTATATAAAGGTCCCATGGAGACGGACAAGCCAACTCGCCTGGAATGTTGTCAAATATTACCGCCGAGATGTTAGGTTGGGGTAGGTTAGGTTATATTACGTTATTGATGTATATAAATGTCCCACGGAGACGTAGAGGCCAACTCGACAGGAATGTTGTCAAATGTTACCGCCTAGATGTTAGGTTGGGTTAGGTTAAGTTATATTACGTTATTGATGTATATAAAGGTCCCACGGAGACGGAGAAGCCAACTCGCCAGGAATGTTGTCAAATATTACCGCCGAGATGTTAGGTTGGGTTAGTTTAGGTTATATTAAGTTATTGATGTATATAAAGGTCCCACGGAGACGAAGAGGTCAACTCGCCAGGAATGTTGTCATGTATTACCGCCGAGATGATAAGTTGGGTTAGGTTAGGTTATAATACGTTATTGATGTATATGAAGGTCAAACGGAGACGTAGAGGCCAACTGGCCAGGAATGACGTCAAATATTACCGCCGAGATGTTAGGTTGGGTTAGGTTAGGTTATATTACGCTATTGTTGTATATAGAGGTCCCACGGAGACGTAGAGACCAACAAGCCAGGAATGTGGTCAAATATTATCGCCGATATGTTAGGTTGGGTTAGGTTAGGTTATATTACGTCATTAATGTATATAAAGGTCCCACGGAGACGTAGAGGCCAACTCGCCAGGAATGTTGTCAAATATTACCGCCGAGATGATAGGTTGGGTTAGGTTACGTTATATTACGTTATTGATGTATATGAAGGTCAAACGGAGACGTAGAGTCCAACTCGCTAGGAATGATGTCAAATATTACCGCCGAGATGTTAGATTGGGTTAGGTAAGGTTATATTACGTTATAGATGTATATAAAGGTCCCACGGTGACGGAGAAGCCAACTCGCCAGGAATGTTGTCAAATATTACCGCCGAGATGTTAGGTTGGGTTAGGTTAGGTTATATTACGTGATTGATGTATATAAAGGTCCCACGGAGACGTAGAGGCCAATTCGCCAGGAATGTTGTCAAATATTACCGCCGAGATGATAGGTTGGGTTAGGTTACGTTATATTACGTTATTGATGTATATGAAGGTCAAACGGAGACGTAGAGGCCAACTCGCTAGGAATGATGTCAAATATTACCGCCGAGATGTTAGATTGGGTTAGGTTAGGTTATATTACGTTATTGATGTATATAAATGTCCCACGGAGACGTAGAGGCCAACAAGCCAGGAATGTGGTCAAATATTACCGCCGAGATGTTAGATTAGGATAGACTAGCTTATATTATGTTATTGATGTATATAGAGGTCCCACGGAGACGTAGAGGCCAATAAGCCAGGAATGTGGTTAAATATTACCGCCGAGATGTTAGGTTGGGTTAGGTTAGGTTATATTACGTGATTGATGTATATAAAGGTCCCACGGAGACGTAGAGGCCAACTCGCCAGGAATGTTGTCAAATATTACCGCCGAGATGATAGGTTGGCAAGGTTACGTTATATTACGTTATTGATGTGTATGAAGGTCAAACGGAGACGTAGAGGCCAACTCGCTAGGAATGATGTCAAATATTACCGCCGAGATGTTTGGTTGGGTTAGGTTAGGTTATATTACGTTATTAATGTATATAAAGGTCCCACGGAGACGAAGAAGTCAACTCGCCAGGAATGTTGTCAAATATTACCGCCGAGATGTTAGGTTGGGTTAGGTTAGATTATATTACGTTATTGAAGTATATAAAGGTCCCACGGAGACGTAGAGGCCAACAAGCCAGGAATGTCGTCAAATATTACCGCCGAGATGTTAGATTGGGTTAGGCTAGCTTATATTATGTTATTGATGTATATAAAGGTCCCACGGAGACGTAGAGGCTAACTCGCCAGGAATGATGTCAGATATTACCGCCGAGATGTTAGCTTGGGTTAGGTTAGGTTAGATTACGTTATTGATGTATATAAAGGTCCCACGGAGACGTAGAGGCCAACTCTACAGGAATGTTGTCAAATGTTACCGCCGAGATGTTAGGTTAGGTTAGGTTAAGTTATATTACGTTATTGATGTATATAAAGGTCCCACGGAGACGGAGAAGCCAACTCGCCAGGAATGTTTTCAAATATTACCGCCGAGAAGTTAGGTTGGGTTAGGTTAGTTTATATTACGTTATAGATGTATATAAAGGTCCCACGGAGACGAAGAGGCCAACTCGCCAGGAATGTTGTCAAGTATTACCGCCGAGATGATAGGTTGGGTTAGGTTAGGTTATAATACGTTATTGATGTATATGAAGGTCAAACGGAGACGTAGAGGCCAACTGGCCAGGAATGATGTCAAATATTACCGCCGAGATGTTAGGTTGGGTTAGGATAGGTTATATTACGCTATTGATGTATATAGAGGTCCCACGGAGACGTAGAGGCCAACAAGCCAGGAATGTGGTCAAATATTATCGCCGAGATGTTAGGTTGGGTTAGGTTAGGTTATATTACGTCATTGATGTATATAAAGGTCCCACGCAGACGTAGAGGCCAACTCGCCAGGAATGTTGTCAAATATTACCGCCGAGATGATAGGTTATGTTAGGTTACGTTATATTACGTTATTGATGTATATGAAGGTCAAACGGAGACGTAGAGTCCAACTCGCTAGGAATGATGTCAAATATTACCGCCGAGATGTTAGATTGGGTTAGGTTAGGTTATATTACGTTATAGATGTATATAAAGGTCCCACGGTGACGGAGAAGCCAACTCGCCAGGAATGTTGTCAAATATTACCGCCGAGATGTTAGGTTGGGTTAGGTTAGATTATATTACGTTATTGAAGTATATAAAGGTCCCACGGAGACGTAGAGGCCAACAAGCCAGGAATGTCGTCAAATATTACCGCCGAGATGTTAGATTGGGTTAGGCTAGCTTATATTATGTTATTGATGTATATAAAGGTCCCACGGAGACGTAGAGGCTAACTCGCCAGGAATGATGTCAGATATTACCGCCGAGATGTTAGCTTGGGTTAGGTTAGGTTAGATTACGTTATTGATGTATATAAAGGTCCCACGGAGACGTAGAGGCCAACTCTACAGGAATGTTGTCAAATGTTACCGCCGAGATGTTAGGTTAGGTTAGGTTAAGTTATATTACGTTATTGATGTATATAAAGGTCCCACGGAGACGGAGAAGCCAACTCGCCAGGAATGTTTTCAAATATTACCGCCGAGAAGTTAGGTTGGGTTAGGTTAGTTTATATTACGTTATAGATGTATATAAAGGTCCCACGGAGACGAAGAGGCCAACTCGCCAGGAATGTTGTCAAGTATTACCGCCGAGATGATAGGTTGGGTTAGGTTAGGTTATAATACGTTATTGATGTATATGAAGGTCAAACGGAGACGTAGAGGCCAACTGGCCAGGAATGATGTCAAATATTACCGCCGAGATGTTAGGTTGGGTTAGGTTAGGTTATATTACGCTATTGATGTATATAGAGGTCCCACGGAGACGTAGAGGCCAACAAGCCAGGAATGTGGTCAAATATTATCGCCGAGATGTTAGGTTGGGTTAGGTTAGGTTATATTACGTCATTGATGTATATAAAGGTCCCACGCAGACGTAGAGGCCAACTCGCCAGGAATGTTGTCAAATATTACCGCCGAGATGATAGGTTGGGTTAGGTTACGTTATATTACGTTATTGATGTATATGAAGGTCAAACGGAGACGTAGAGTCCAACTCGCTAGGAATGATGTCAAATATTACCGCCGAGATGTTAGATTGGGTTAGGTTAGGTTATATTACGTTATAGATGTATATAAAGGTCCCACGGTGACGGAGAAGCCAACTCGCCAGGAATGTTGTCAAATATTACCGCCGAGATGTTAGGTTGGGTTAGTTTAGGTTATATTACGTTATTGATGTATATAAAGGTCCCACGGAGACGAAGAGGCCAACTCGCCATTCATGTTTTCAAATATTACCGCCGAGATGTTAGATTGGTTTAGGTTAGGTTATATTACGTTATTGAAGTATATAAAGGTCCCACGTAGACGTAGAGGCCAACAAGCCAGGAATGTCGTCAAATATTACCGCCGAGATGTTAGATTGGGTTAGGCTAGGTTATATTACGTCATTGATGTATATAAAGGTCCCACGCAGACGTAGAGGCCAACTCGCCAGGAATGTTGTCAAATATTACCGCCGAGATGATAGGTTTGGTTAGGTTACGTTATATTACGTTATTGAAGTATATAAAGGTCCCACGTAGACGTAGAGGCCAACAAGCCAGGAATGTCGTCAAATATTACCGCCGAGATGTTAGATTGGGTTAGGCTAGCTTATATTATGTTATTGGTGTATATAAAGGTCCCACGGAGACGTAGAGGCCAACAAGCCAGGAATGTGGTCAAATATTACCGCCGAGATGTTAGATTAGGATAGACTAGCTTATATTATGTTATTGATGTATATAGAGGTCCCACGGAGACGTAGAGGCCAACAAGCCAGGAATGTGGTTAAATATTACCGCCGAGATTTTAGCTTGGGTTAGGTTAGATTATATTACGTTATTGAAGTATATAAAGGTCCCACGGAGACGTAGAGGCCAACAAGCCAGGAATGTCGTCAAATATTACCGCCGAGATGTTAGATTGGGTTAGGCTAGCTTATATTATTTTATTGATGTATATAAAGGTCCCACGGAGACGTAGAGGCTAACTCGCCAGGAATGATGTCAGATATTACCGCCGAGATGTTAGCTTGGGTTAGGTTAGGTTAGATTACGTTATTGATGTATATAAAGGTCCCACGGAGACGTAGAGGCCAACAAGCCAGGAATGTGGTCAAATATTATCGCCGAGATGTTAGGTTGGGGTAGGTTTGGTTATATTACGTTATTGATGTATATAAATGTCCCACGGAGATGTAGAGGCCAACTCGACAGGAATGTTGTCAAATGTTACCGCCGAGATGTTAGGTTGGGTTAGGTTAAGTTATATTACGTTATTGATGTATATAAAGGTCCCACGGAGACGGAGAAGCCAACACGCCAGGAATGTTGTCAAATATTACCGCCGAGATGTTAGGTTGGGTTAGTTTAGGTTATATTAAGTTATTGATGTATATTAAGGTCCCACGGAGACGAAGAGGCCAACTCGCCAGGAATGTTGTCAAGTATTACCGCCGAGATGTTAGATTGGGTTAGGCTAGCTTATATTATGTTATTGATGTATATAAAGGTCCCACGGAGACGTAGAGGCCAACAAGCCAGGAATGTGGTCAAATATTACCGCCGAGATGTTAGATTAGGATAGACTAGCTTATATTATGTTATTGATGTATATAGAGGTCCCACGGAGACGTAGAGGCCAACAAGCCAGGAATGTGGTTAAATATTACCGCCGAGATGTTAGGTTGGGTTAGGTTAGGTTATATTACGTGATTGATGTATATAAAGGTCCCACGGAGACGTAGAGGCCAACTCGCCAGGAATGTTGTCAAATATTACCGCCGAGATGATAGGTTGGCAAGGTTACGTTATATTACGTTATTGATGTGTATGAAGGTCAAACGGAGACGTAGAGGCCAACTCGCTAGGAATGATGTCAAATATTACCGCCGAGATGTTTGGTTGGGTTAGGTTAGGTTATATTACGTTATTAATGTATATAAAGGTCCCACGGAGACGAAGAAGCCAACTCGCCAGGAATGTTGTCAAATATTACCGCCGAGATGTTAGGTTGGGTTAGGTTAGATTATATTACGTTATTGAAGTATATAAAGGTCCCACGGAGACGTAGAGGCCAACAAGCCAGGAATGTCGTCAAATATTACCGCCGAGATGTTAGATTGGGTTAGGCTAGCTTATATTATGTTATTGATGTATATAAAGGTCCCACGGAGACGTAGAGGCTAACTCGCCAGGAATGATGTCAGATATTACCGCCGAGATTTTAGCTTGGGTTAGGTTAGATTATATTACGTTATTGAAGTATATAAAGGTCCCACGGAGACGTAGAGGCCAACAAGCCAGGAATGTCGTCAAATATTACCGCCGAGATGTTAGATTGGGTTAGGCTAGCTTATATTATTTTATTGATGTATATAAAGGTCCCACGGAGACGTAGAGGCTAACTCGCCAGGAATGATGTCAGATATTACCGCCGAGATGTTAGCTTGGGTTAGGTTAGGTTAGATTACGTTATTGATGTATATAAAGGTCCCACGGAGACGTAGAGGCCAACAAGCCAGGAATGTGGTCAAATATTATCGCCGAGATGTTAGGTTGGGTTAGGTTAGGTTATATTACGTCATTGATGTATATAAAGGTCCCACGGAGACGTAGAGGCCAACTCGCCAGGAATGTTGTCAAATATTACCGCCGAGATGATAGGTTGGGTTAGGTTACGTTATATTACGTTATTGATGTATATGAAGGTCAAACGGAGTCGTAGAGGCCAACTCGCTAGGAATGATGTCAAATATTACCGCCGAGATGTTTGGTTAGGTTAGGTTAAGTTATATTACGTTATTGATGTATATAAAGGTCCCACTGAGACGGAGAAGCCAACTCGCCAGGAATGTTTTCAAATATTACCGCCGAGATGTTAGGTTGGGTTAGGTTAGTTTATATTACGTTATAGATGCATATAAAGGTCCCACGGAGACGGAGAAGCCAACTCGCCTGGAATGTTGTCAAATATTACCGCCGAGATGTTAGGTTGGGGTAGGTTAGGTTATATTACGTTATTGATGTATATAAAGGTCCCACGGAGACGTAGAGGCCAACTCGACAGGAATGTTGTCAAATGTTCCCGCCGAGATGTTAGGTTAGGTTAGGTTAAGTTATATTACGTTATTGATGTATATAAAGGTCCCACGGAGACGGAGAAGCCAACTCGCCAGGAATGTTTTCAAATATTACCGCCGAGAAGTTAGGTTGGGTTAGGTTAGTTTATATTACGTTATTGATGTATATAAAGGTCCCACGGAGACGGATAAGCCAACTCGCCAGGAATGTTGTCAAATATTACCGCCGAGATGTTAGGTTGGGTTAGGTTAGGTTATATTACGTTATTGATGTATACAAAGGTCCCACGGAGGCGGAAAAGCCAACTCGCCAGGCATGTTGTCAAATATTACCGCCGAGATGTTAGATTGGGTTAGGCTAGCTTATATTATGTTATTGATGTATATAAAGGTCCCACGGAGACGTAGAGGCCAACAAGCCAGGAATGTGGTCAAATATTACCGCCGAGATGTTAGATTAGGATAGACTAGCTTATATTATGTTATTGATGTATATAGAGGTCCCACGGAGACGTAGAGGCCAACAAGCCAGGAATGTGGTTAAATATTACCGCCGAGATGATAGGTTGGGTTAGGTTACGTTATATTACGTTATTGATGTATATGAAGGTCAAACGGAGACGTAGAGGCCAACTCGCTAGGAATGATGTCAAATATTACCGCCGAGATGTTAGATTGGGTTAGGTTAGGTTATATTACGTTATTGATGTACATAAATGTCCCACGGAGACGTAGATGCCAACTCGCCAGGAATGTTTTCAAATATTACCGCCGAGATGTTAGGTTGGGTTAGGTTAGTTTATATTACGTTATAGATGTATATAAAGGTCCCACGGAGACGGAGAAGCCAACTCGCCTGGAATGTTGTCAAATATTACCGCCGAGATGTTAGGTTGGGGTAGGTTACGTTATATTTCGTTATTGATGTATATGAAGGTCAAACGGAGACGTAGAGTCCAACTCGCTAGGAATGATGTCAAATATTACCGCCGAGATGTTAGATTGGGTTAGGTTAGGTTATATTACGTTATAGATGTATATAAAGGTCCCACGGTGACGGAGAAGCCAACTCGCCAGGAATGTTGTCAAATATTACCGCCGAGATGTTAGGTTGGGTTAGTTTAGGTTATATTACGTTATTGATGTATATAAAGGTCCCACGGAGACGAAGAGGCCAACTCGCCATTCATGTTTTCAAATATTACCGCCGAGATGTTAGATTGGTTTAGGTTAGGTTATATTACGTTATTGAAGTATATAAAGGTCCCACGTAGACGTAGAGGCCAACAAGCCAGGAATGTCGTCAAATATTACCGCCGAGATGTTAGATTGGGTTAGGCTAGCTTATATTATGTTATTGATGTATATAAAGGTCCCACGGAGACGTAGAGGCCAACAAGCCAGGAATGTGGTCAAATATTACCGCCGAGATGTTAGATTAGGATAGACTAGCTTATATTATGTTATTGATGTATATAGAGGTCCCACGGAGACGTAGAGGCCAACAAGCCAGGAATGCGGTTAAATATTACCGCCGAGATGTTAGGTTGGGTTAGGTTAGGCTATATTACGTGATTGATGTATATAAAGGTCCCACGGAGACGTAGAGGCCAACTCGCCAGGAATGTTGTCAAATATTACCGCCGAGATGATAGGTTGGCAAGGTTACGTTATATTACGTTATTGATGTGTATGAAGGTCAAACGGAGACGTAGAGGCCAACTCGCTAGGAATGATGTCAAATATTACCGCCGAGATGTTTGGTTGGGTTAGGTTAGGTTATATTACGTTATTAATGTATATAAAGGTCCCACGGAGACGTAGAGGCCAACTCGCCAGGAATGTTGTCAAATATTACCGCCGAGATGATAGGTTGGGTTAGGTTACGTTATATTACGTTATTGATGTATATGAAGGTCAAACGGAGGCGTAGAGGCCAACTCGCTAGGAATGATGTCAAATATTACCGCCGAGATGTTAGATTGGGTTAGGTAAGGTTATATTACGTTATAGATGTATATAAAGGTCCCACGGTGACGGAGAAGCCAACTCGCCAGGAATGTTGTCAAATATTACCGCCGAGATGTTAGGTTGGGTTAGGTTAGGTTATATTACGTGATTGATGTATATAAAGGTCCCACGGAGACGTAGAGGCCAACAAGCCAGGAATGTCGTCAAATATTACCGCCGAGATGTTAGATTGGGTTAGGTTAGGCTATATTACGTGATTGATGTATATAAAGGTCCCACGGAGACGTAGAGGCCAACTCGCCAGGAATGTTGTCAAATATTACCGCCGAGATGATAGGTTGGCAAGGTTACGTTATATTACGTTATTGATGTATATAAATGTCCCACGGAGACGTAGAGGCCAACTCGCTAGGAATGATGTCAAATATTACCGCCGAGATGTTAGATTGGGTTAGGTTAGGTTATATTACGTTATTGATGTATATAAATGTCCCACGGAGACGTAGATGCCAACTCGCCAGGAATGTTTTCAAATATTACCGCCGAGATGATAGGTTGGGTTAGGTTAGTTTATATTACGTTATAGATGTATATAAAGGTCCCACGGAGACGGAGAAGCCAACTCGCCTGGAATGTTGTCAAATATTACCGCCGAGATGTTAGGTTGGGGTAGGTTAGGTTATATTACGTTATTGATGTATATAAAGGTCCCACGGAGACGTAGAGGCCAACTCGACAGGAATGTTGTCAAATGTTACCGCCGAGATGTTAGGTTAGGTTAGGTTAGGTTAAGTTATATTACGTTATTGATGTATATAAAGGTCCCACGGAGACGGAGAAGCCAACTCGCCAGGAATGTTTTCAAATATTACCGCCGAGATGTTAGCTTGGGTTAGGTTAGGTTAGATTACGTTATTGATGTATATGAAGGTCAAACGGCGACGTAGAGGCCAACTCGCTAGGAATGATGTCAAATATTACCGCCGAGATGTTTGGTTGGGTTAGGTTAGGTTATATTACGTTATTAATGTATATAAAGGTCCCACGGAGACGTAGAGGCCAACAAGCCAGGAATGTGGTCAAATATTATCGCCGAGATGTTAGGTTGGGTTAGGTAAGGTTATATTACGTCATTGATGTATATAAAGGTCCCACGGAGACGTAGAGGCCAACTCGCCAGGAATGTTGTCAAATATTACCGCCGAGATGATAGGTTGGGTTAGGTTACGTTATATTACGTTATTGATGTATATGAAGGTCAAACGGAGACGTAGAGGCCAACTCGCTAGGAATGATGTCAAATATTACCGCCGAGATGTTAGATTGGGTTAGGTTAGGTTATATTACGTTATTGATGTATATAAATGTCCCACGGAGACGTAGATGCCAACTCGCCCGGAATGTTTTCAAATATTACCGCCGAGATGTTAGGTTGGGTTAGGTTAGTTTATATTACGTTATAGATGTATATAAAGGTCCCACGGAGACGGAGAAGCCAACTCGCCTGGAATGTTGTCAAATATTACCGCCGAGATGATAGGTTGGGTTAGGTTACGTTATATTACGTTATTGATGTATATGAAGGTCAAACGGAGACGTAGAGTCCAACTCGCTAGGAATGATGTCAAATATTACCGCCGAGATGTTAGGTTGGGTTAGGTTAGGTTATATTACGCTATTGATGTATATAGAGGTCCCACGGAGACGTAGAGGCCAACAAGCCAGGAATGTGGTCAAATATTATCGCCGAGATGTTAGGTTGGGTTAGGTTAGGTTATATTACGTCATTGATGTATATAAAGGTCCCACGGAGACGTAGAGCCCAACTCGCCAGGAATGTTGTCAAATATTACCGCCGAGATGTTAGATTGGGTTAGGTTAGGTTATATTACGTTATAGATGTATATAAAGGTCCCACGGTGACGGAGAAGCCAACTCGCCAGGATTGTTGTCAAATATTACCGCCGAGATGTTAGGTTGGGTTAGGTTAGGTTATATTACGTGATTGATGTATATAAAGGTCCCACGGAGACGTAGAGGCCAACTCGCCAGGAATGTTGTCAAATATTACCGCCGAGATGATAGGTTGGGTTAGGTTACGTTATATTACGTTATTGATGTATATGAAGGTCAAACGGAGACGTAGAGGCCAACTCGCTAGGAATGATGTCAAATATTACCGCCGAGATGTTAGATTGGGTTAGGTTAGGTTATATTACGTGATTGATGTATATAAAGGTCCCACGGAGACGTAGAGGCCAACTCGCCAGGAATGTTGTCAAATATTACCGCCGAGATGATAGGTTGGGTTAGGTTAGGTTATATTACGTGATTGATGTATATAAAGGTCCCACGGAGACGTAGAGGCCAACTCGCTAGGAATGATGTCAGATATTACCGCCGAGATGTTAGCTTGGGTTAGGTTAGGTTATATTACGTTATTGATGTATATAAATGTCCCACGGAGACGTAGATGCCAACTCGCCAGGAATGTTTTCAAATATTACCGCCGAGATGTTAGGTTGGGTTAGGTTAGTTTATATTACGTTATAGATGTATATAAAGGTCCCACGGAGACGGAGAAGCCAACTCGCCTGGAATGTTGTCAAATATTACCGCCGAGATGTTAGGTTGGGGTAGGTTAGGTTATATTACGTTATTAATGTATATAAAGGTCCCACGGAGACGTAGAGGCCAACAAGCCAGGAATGTGGTCAAATATTATCGCCGAGATGTTAGGTTGGGTTAGGTTAGGTTATATTACGTCATTGATGTATATAAAGGTCCCACGGAGACGTAGAGGCCAACTCGCTAGGAATGATGTCAAATATTACCGCCGAGATGTTAGATTGGGTTAGGTTAGGTTATATTACGTTATTGATGTATATAAATGTCCCACAGAGACGTGGATGCCAACTCGCCAGGAATGTTTTCAAATATTACCGCCGAGATGTTAGGTTGGGTTAGGTTAGTTTATATTACGTTATAGATGTATATAAAGGTCCCACGGAGACGAAGAAGCCAACTCGCCTGGAATGTTGTCAAATATTACCGCCGAGATGTTAGGTTGGGGTAGGTTAGGTTATATTACGTTATTGATGTATATAAAGGTCCCACGGAGACGTAGAGGCCAACTCGACAGGAATGTTGTCAAATGTTACCGCCGAGATGTTAGGTTGGGGTAGGTTAGGTTATATTACGTTATTGATGTATATAAATGTCCCACGGAGACGTAGAGTCCAACTCGACAGGAATGTTGTCAAATGTTACCGCCTAGATGTTAGGTTGGGTTAGGTTAAGTTATATTACGTTATTGATGTATATAAAGGTCCCACGGAGACGGAGAAGCCAACTCGCCAGGAATGTTGTCAAATAATACCGCCGAGATGTTAGGTTGGGTTAGTTTAGGTTATATTAAGTTATTGATGTATATAAAGGTCCCACGGAGACGAAGAGGCCAACTCGCCAGGAATGTTGTCAAGTATTACCGCCGAGATGATAGGTTGGGTTAGGTTAGGTTATAATACGTTATTGATGTATATGAAGGTCAAACGGAGACGTAGAGGCCAACTGGCCAGGAATGATGTCAAATATTACCGCCGAGATGATAGGTTCGGTTAGGTTACGTTATATTACGTTATTGATGTATATGAAGGTCAAACGGAGACGTAGAGGCCAACTCGCTAGGAATGATGTCAAATATTACCGCCGAGATGTTAGATTGGGTTAGGTTAGGTTATATTACGTTATTGATGTATATAAATGTCCCACGGAGACGTAGATGCCAACTCGCCAGGAATGTTTTCAAATATTACCGCCTAGATGATAGGTTGGGTTAGGTTAGTTTATATTACGTTATTGATGTATATAAAGGTCCCACGGAGACGGAGAAGCCAACTCGCCTGGAATGTTGTCAAATATTACCGCCGAGATGTTAGGTTGGGGTAGGTTAGGTTATATTACGTTATTGATGTATATAAAGGTCCCACGGAGACGTAGAGGCCAACTCGACAGGAATGTTGTCAAATGTTACCGCCGAGATGTTAGGTTAGGTTAGGTTAGGTTAAGTTATATTACGTTATTGATGTATATAAAGGTCCCACGGAGACGGAGAAGCAAACTCGCCAGGAATGTTTTCAAATATTACCGCCGAGATGTTACCTTGGGTTAGGTTAGGTTAGATTACGTTCTTGATGTATATGAAGGTCAAACGGCGACGTAGAGGCCAACTCGCTAGGAATGATGTCAAATATTACCGCCGAGATGTTTGGTTGGGTTAGGTTAGGTTATATTACGTTATTAATGTATATAAAGGTCCCACGGAGACATAGAGGCCAACGAGCCAGGAATGTGGTCAAATATTATCGCCGAGATGTTAGGTTGGGTTAGGTTAGGTTATATTACGTCATTGATGTATATAAAGGTCCCACGGAGACGTAGAGGCCAACTCGCCAGGAATGTTGTCAAATATTACCGCCGAGATGATAGGTTGGGTTAGGTTACGTTATATTACGTTATTGATGTATATGAAGGTCCCACGGAGACGGAGAAGCCAACTCGCCTGGAATGTTGTCAAATATTACCGCCGAGATGATAGGTTGGGTTAGGTTACGTTATATTACGTTATTGATGTATATGAAGGTCAAACGGAGACGTAGAGTCCAACTCGCTAGGAATGATGTCAAATATTACCGCCGAGATGTTAGGTTGGGTTAGGTTAGGTTATATTACGCTATTGATGTATATAGAGGTCCCACGGAGACGTAGAGGCCAACAAGCCAGGAATGTGGTCAAATATTATCGCCGAGATGTTAGGTTGGGTTAGGTTAGGTTATATTACGTCATTGATGTATATAAAGGTCCCACGGAGACGTAGAGCCCAACTCGCCAGGAATGTTGTCAAATATTACCGCCGAGATGTTAGATTGGGTTAGGTTAGGTTATATTACGTTATAGATGTATATAAAGGTCCCACGGTGACGGAGAAGCCAACTCGCCAGGATTGTTGTCAAATATTACCGCCGAGATGTTAGGTTGGGTTAGGTTACGTTATATTACGTTATTGATGTATATGAAGGTCAAACGGAGACGTAGAGGCCAACTCGCTAGGAATGATGTCAAATATTACCGCCGAGATGTTAGATTGGGTTAGGTAAGGTTATATTACGTTATAGATGTATATAAAGGTCCCACGGTGACGGAGAAGCCAACTCGCCAGGAATGTTGTCAAATATTACCGCCGAGATGTTAGGTTGGGTTAGGTTAGGTTATATTACGTGATTGATGTATATAAAGGTCCCACGGAGACGTAGAGGCCAACTCGCCAGGAATGTTGTCAAATATTACCGCCGAGATGATAGGTTGGGTTAGGTTACGTTATATTACGTTATTGATGTATATGAAGGTCAAACGGAGACGTAGAGGCCAACTCGCTAGGAATGATGTCAAGTATTACCGCCGAGATGATAGGTTGGGTTAGGTTAGGTTATAATACGTTATTGATGTATATGAAGGTCAAACGGAGACGTAGAGGCCAACTGGCCAGGAATGATGTCAAATATTACCGCCGAGATGTTAGGTTGGGTTAGGTTAGGTTATATTACGCTATTGATGTATATAGAGGTCCCACGGAGACGTAGAGGCCAACAAGCCAGGAATGTGGCCAAATATTATCGCCGAGATGTTAGGTTGGGTTAGGTTAGGTTATATTACGTCATTGATGTATATAAAGGTCCCACGGAGACGTAGAGGCCAACTCGCCAGGAACGTTGTCAAATATTACCGCCGAGATGATAGGTTGGGTTAGGTTACGTTATATTACGTTATTGATGTATATGAAGATCGAACGGAGACGTAGAGTCCAACTCGCTAGGAATGATGTCAAATATTACCGCCGAGATGTTAGATTGGGTTAGGTTAGGTTATATTACGTTATAGATGTATATAAAGGTACCACGGTGACGGAGAAGCCAACTCGCCAGGAATGTTGTCAAATATTACCGCCGAGATGTTAGGTTGGGTTAGGTTAGGTTATATTACGTGATTGATGTATATAAAGGTCCCACGGAGACGTAGAGGCCAACTCGCCAGGAATGATGTCAGATATTACCGCCGAGATGTTAGCTTGGGTTAGGTTAGGTTAGATTACGTTATTGATGTATATAAAGGTCCCACGGAGACGTAGAGGCCAACAAGCCAGGAATGTGGTCAAATATTATCGCCGAGATGTTAGGTTGGGTTAGGTTAGGTTATATTACGTCATTGATGTATATAAAGGTCCCACGGAGACGTAGAGGCCAACTCGCCAGGAATGTTGTCAAATATTACCGCCGAGATGATAGGTTGGGTTAGGTTACGTTATATTACGTTATTGATGTATATGAAGGTCAAACGGAGACGTAGAGGCCAACTCGCTAGGAATGATGTCAAATATTATCGCCGAGATGTTAGGTTGGGTTAGGTTAAGTTATATTACGTTATTGATGTATATAAAGGTCCCACGGAGGCGGAGAAGCCAACTCGCCAGGAATGTTTTCAAATATTACCGCCGAGAGGTTAGGTTGGGTTAGGTTAGTTTATATTACGTTATAGATGTATATAAAGGTCCCACGGAGACGGAGAAGCCAACTCGCCTGGAATGTTGTCAAATATTACCGCCGAGATGTTAGGTTGGGGTAGGTTAGGTTATATTACGTTATTGATGTATATAAATGTCCCACGGAGACGTAGAGGCCAACTCGACAGGAATGTTGTCAAATGTTACCGCCTAGATGTTAGGTTGGGTTAGGTTAAGTTATATTACGTTATTGATGTATATAAAGGTCCCACGGAGACGGAGAAGCCAACTCGCCAGGAATGTTGTCAAATATTACCGCCGAGATGTTAGGTTGGGTTAGTTTAGGTTATATTAAGTTATTAATGTATATAAAGGTCCCACGGAGACGAAGAGGCCAACTCGCCAGGAATGTTGTCAAATATTACCGCCGAGATGTTAGATTGGGTTAGGTTAGGTTATATTACGTTATAGATGTATATAAAGGTCCCACGGTGACGGAGAAGCCAACTCGCCAGGATTGTTGTCAAATATTACCGCCGAGATGTTAGGTTGGGTTAGGTTAGGTTATATTACGTGATTGATGTATATAAAGGTCCCACGGAGACGTAGAGGCCAACTCGCCAGGAATGTTGTCAAATATTACCGCCGAGATGATAGGTTGGGTTAGGTTACGTTATATTACGTTATTGATGTATATGAAGGTCAAACGGAGACGTAGAGGCCAACTCGCTAGGAATGATGTCAAATATTACCGCCGAGATGTTAGATTGGGTTAGGTAAGGTTATATTACGTTATAGATGTATATAAAGGTCCCACGGTGACGGAGAAGCCAACTCGCCAGGAATGTTGTCAAATATTACCGCCGAGATGTTAGGTTGGGTTAGGTTAGGTTATATTACGTGATTGATGTATATAAAGGTCCCACGGAGACGTAGAGGCCAACTCGCCAGGAATGTTGTCAAATATTACCGCCGAGATGATAGGTTGGGTTAGGTTACGTTATATTACGTTATTGATGTATATGAAGGTCAAACGGAGACGTAGAGGCCAACTCGCTAGGAATGATGTCAAGTATTACCGCCGAGATGATAGGTTGGGTTAGGTTAGGTTATAATACGTTATTGATGTATATGAAGGTCAAACGGAGACGTAGAGGCCAACTGGCCAGGAATGATGTCAAATATTACCGCCGAGATGTTAGGTTGGGTTAGGTTAGGTTATATTACGCTATTGATGTATATAGAGGTCCCACGGAGACGTAGAGGCCAACAAGCCAGGAATGTGGTCAAATATTATCGCCGAGATGTTAGGTTGGGTTAGGTTAGGTTATATTACGTCATTGATGTATATAAAGGTCCCACGGAGACGTAGAGGCCAACTCGCCAGGAATGTTGTCAAATATTACCGCCGAGATGATAGGTTGGGTTAGGTTACGTTATATTACGTTATTGATGTATATGAAGATCGAACGGAGACGTAGAGGCCAACAAGCCAGGAATGTGGTCAAATATTACCGCCGAGAGGTTAGGTTGGGTTAGGTTAGCTTATATTACGTTATAGATGTATATAAAGGTCCCATGGAGACGGACAAGCCAACTCGCCTGGAATGTTGTCAAATATTACCGCCGAGATGTTAGGTTGGGGTAGGTTAGGTTATATTACGTTATTGATGTATATAAATGTCCCACGGAGACGTAGAGGCCAACTCGACAGGAATGTTGTCAAATGTTACCGCCTAGATGTTAGGTTGGGTTAGGTTAAGTTATATTACGTTATTGATGTATATAAAGGTCCCACGGAGACGGAGAAGCCAACTCGCCAGGAATGTTGTCAAATATTACCGCCGAGATGTTAGGTTGGGTTAGTTTAGGTTATATTAAGTTATTGATGTATATAAAGGTCCCACGGAGACGAAGAGGTCAACTCGCCAGGAATGTTGTCAAGTATTACCGCCGAGATGATAAGTTGGGTTAGGTTAGGTTATATTACGTGATTGATGTATATAAAGGTCCCACGGAGACGTAGAGGCCAACTCGCCAGGAATGTTGTCAAATATTACCGCCGAGATGATAGGTTCGGTTAGGTTACGTTATATTACGTTATTGATGTATATGAAGGTCAAACGGAGACGTAGAGGCCAACTCGCTAGGAATGATGTCAAATATTACCGCCGAGATGTTAGATTGGGTTAGGTTAGGTTATATTACGTTATTGATGTATATAAATGTCCCACGGAGACGTAGATGCCAACTCGCCAGGAATGTTTTCAAATATTACCGCCTAGATGATAGGTTGGGTTAGGTTAGTTTATATTACGTTATAGATGTATATAAAGGTCCCACGGAGACGGAGAAGCCAACTCGCCTGGAATGTTGTCAAATATTACCGCCGAGATGTTAGGTTGGGGTAGGTTAGGTTATATTACGTTATTGATGTATATAAAGGTCCCACGGAGACGTAGAGGCCAACTCGACAGGAATGTTGTCAAATGTTACCGCCGAGATGTTAGGTTAGGTTAGGTTAGGTTAAGTTATATTACGTTATTGATGTATATAAAGGTCCCACGGAGACGGAGAAGCAAACTCGCCAGGAATGTTTTCAAATATTACCGCCGAGATGTTACCTTGGGTTAGGTTAGGTTAGATTACGTTATTGATGTATATGAAGGTCAAACGGCGACGTAGAGGCCAACTCGCTAGGAATGATGTCAAATATTACCGCCGAGATGTTTGGTTGGGTTAGGTTAGGTTATATTACGTTATTAATGTATATAAAGGTCCCACGGAGACATAGAGGCCAACGAGCCAGGAATGTGGTCAAATATTATCGCCGAGATGTTAGGTTGGGTTAGGTTAGGTTATATTACGTCATTGATGTATATAAAGGTCCCACGGAGACGTAGAGGCCAACTCGCCAGGAATGTTGTCAAATATTACCGCCGAGATGATAGGTTGGGTTAGGTTACGTTATATTACGTTATTGATGTATATGAAGGTCCCACGGAGACGGAGAAGCCAACTCGCCTGGAATGTTGACAAATATTACCGCCGAGATGATAGGTTGGGTTAGGTTACGTTATATTACGTTATTGATGTATATGAAGGTCAAACGGAGACGTAGAGTCCAACTCGCTAGGAATGATGTCAAATATTACCGCCGAGATGTTAGGTTGGGTTAGGTTAGGTTATATTACGCTATTGATGTATATAGAGGTCCCACGGAGACGTAGAGGCCAACAAGCCAGGAATGTGGTCAAATATTATCGCCGAGATGTTAGGTTGGGTTAGGTTAGGTTATATTACGTCATTGATGTATATAAAGGTCCCACGGAGACGTAGAGCCCAACTCGCCAGGAATGTTGTCAAATATTACCGCCGAGATGTTAGATTGGGTTAGGTTAGGTTATATTACGTTATAGATGTATATAAAGGTCCCACGGTGACGGAGAAGCCAACTCGCCAGGATTGTTGTCAAATATTACCGCCGAGATGTTAGGTTGGGTTAGGTTAGGTTATATTACGTGATTGATGTATATAAAGGTCCCACGGAGACGTAGAGGCCAACTCGCCAGGAATGTTGTCAAATATTACCGCCGAGATGATAGGTTGGGTTAGGTTACGTTATATTACGTTATTGATGTATATGAAGGTCAAACGGAGACGTAGAGGCCAACTCGCTAGGAATGATGTCAAATATTACCGCCGAGATGTTAGATTGGGTTAGGTAAGGTTATATTACGTTATAGATGTATATAAAGGTCCCACGGTGACGGAGAAGCCAACTCGCCAGGAATGTTGTCAAATATTACCGCCGAGATGTTAGGTTGTGTTAGGTTAGGTTATATTACGTGATTGATGTATATAAAGGTCCCACGGAGACGTAGAGGCCAACTCGCCAGGAATGTTGTCAAATATTACCGCCGAGATGATAGGTTGGGTTAGGTTACGTTATATTACGTTATTGATGTATATGAAGGTCAAACGGAGACGTAGAGGCCAACTCGCTAGGAATGATGTCAAGTATTACCGCCGAGATGATAGGTTGGGTTAGGTTAGGTTATAATACGTTATTGATGTATATGAAGGTCAAACGGAGACGTAGAGGCCAACTGGCCAGGAATGATGTCAAATATTACCGCCGAGATGTTAGGTTGGGTTAGGTTAGGTTATATTACGCTATTGATGTATATAGAGGTCCCACGGAGACGTAGAGGCCAACAAGCCAGGAATGTGGTCAAATATTATCGCCGAGATGTTAGGTTGGGTTAGGTTAGGTTATATTACGTCATTGATGTATATAAAGGTCCCACGGAGACGTAGAGGCCAACTCGCCAGGAATGTTGTCAAATATTACCGCCGAGATGATAGGTTGGGTTAGGTTACGTTATATTACGTTATTGATGTATATGAAGATCGAACGGAGACGTAGAGTCCAACTCGCTAGGAATGATGTCAAATATTACCGCCGAGATGTTAGATTGGGTTAGGTTAGGTTATATTACGTTATAGATGTATATAAAGGTACCACGGTGACGGAGAAGCCAACTCGCCAGGAATGTTGTCAAATATTACCGCCGAGATGTTAGGTTGGGTTAGGTTAGGTTATATTACGTGATTGATGTATATAAAGGTCCCACGGAGACGTAGAGGCCAACTCGCCAGGAATGATGTCAGATATTACCGCCGAGATGTTAGCTTGGGTTAGGTTAGGTTAGATTACGTTATTGATGTATATAAAGGTCCCACGGAGACGTAGAGGCCAACAAGCCAGGAATGTGGTCAAATATTATCGCCGAGATGTTAGGTTGGGTTAGGTTAGGTTATATTACGTCATTGATGTATATAAAGGTCCCACGGAGACGTAGAGGCCAACTCGCCAGGAATGTTGTCAAATATTACCGCCGAGATGATAGGTTGGGTTAGGTTACGTTATATTACGTTATTGATGTATATGAAGGTCTAACGGAGACGTAGAGGCCAACTCGCTAGGAATGATGTCAAATATTATCGCCGAGATGTTAGGTTGGGTTAGGTTAAGTTATATTACGTTATTGATGTATATAAAGGTCCCGCGGAGGCGGAGAAGCCAACTCGCCAGGAATGTTTTCAAATATTACCGCCGAGAGGTTAGGTTGGGTTAGGTTAGTTTATATTACGTTATAGATGTATATAAAGGTCCCACGGAGACGGAGAAGCCAACTCGCCTGGAATGTTGTCAAATATTACCGCCGAGATGTTAGGTTGGGGTAGGTTAGGTTATATTACGTTATTGATGTATATAAATGTCCCACGGAGACGTAGAGGCCAACTCGACAGGAATGTTGTCAAATGTTACCGCCTAGATGTTAGGTTGGGTTAGGTTAAGTTATATTACGTTATTGATGTATATAAAGGTCCCACGGAGACGGAGAAGCCAACTCGCCAGGAATGTTGTCAAATATTACCGCCGAGATGTTAGGTTGGGTTAGTTTAGGTTATATTAAGTTATTAATGTATATAAAGGTCCCACGGAGACGAAGAGGCCAACTCGCCAGGAATGTTGTCAAATATTACCGCCGAGATGTTAGATTGGGTTAGGTTAGGTTATATTACGTTATAGATGTATATAAAGGTCCCACGGTGACGGAGAAGCCAACTCGCCAGGATTGTTGTCAAATATTACCGCCGAGATGTTAGGTTGGGTTAGGTTAGGTTATATTACGTGATTGATGTATATAAAGGTCCCACGGAGACGTAGAGGCCAACTCGCCAGGAATGTTGTCAAATATTACCGCCGAGATGATAGGTTGGGTTAGGTTACGTTATATTACGTTATTGATGTATATGAAGGTCAAACGGAGACGTAGAGGCCAACTCGCTAGGAATGATGTCAAATATTACCGCCGAGATGTTAGATTGGGTTAGGTAAGGTTATATTACGTTATAGATGTATATAAAGGTCCCACGGTGACGGAGAAGCCAACTCGCCAGGAATGTTGTCAAATATTACCGCCGAGATGTTAGGTTGGGTTAGGTTAGGTTATATTACGTGATTGATGTATATAAAGGTCCCACGGAGACGTAGAGGCCAACTCGCCAGGAATGTTGTCAAATATTACCGCCGAGATGATAGGTTGGGTTAGGTTACGTTATATTACGTTATTGATGTATATGAAGGTCAAACGGAGACGTAGAGGCCAACTCGCTAGGAATGATGTCAAGTATTACCGCCGAGATGATAGGTTGGGTTAGGTTAGGTTATAATACGTTATTGATGTATATGAAGGTCAAGCGGAGACGTAGAGGCCAACTGGCCAGGAATGATGTCAAATATTACCGCCGAGATGTTAGGTTGGGTTAGGTTAGGTTATATTACGCTATTGATGTATATAGAGGTCCCACGGAGACGTAGAGGCCAACAAGCCAGGAATGTGGTCAAATATTATCGCCGAGATGTTAGGTTGGGTTAGGTTAGGTTATATTACGTCATTGATGTATATAAAGGTCCCACGGAGACGTAGAGGCCAACTCGCCAGGAATGTTGTCAAATATTACCGCCGAGATGATAGGTTGGGTTAGGTTACGTTATATTACGTTATTGATGTATATGAAGATCGAACGGAGACGTAGAGTCCAACTCGCTAGGAATGATGTCAAATATTACCGCCGAGATGTTAGATTGGGTTAGGTTAGGTTATATTACGTTATTGATGTATATAAAGGTCCCACGGAGGCGGAGAAGCCAACTCGCCAGGAATGTTTTCAAATATTACCGCCGAGAGGTTAGGTTGGGTTAGGTTAGTTTATATTACGTTATAGATGTATATAAAGGTCCCACGGAGACGGAGAAGCCAACTCGCCTGGAATGTTGTCAAATATTACCGCCGAGATGTTAGGTTGGGGTAGGTTAGGTTATATTACGTTATTGATGTATATAAATGTCCCACGGAGACGTAGAGGCCAACTCGACAGGAATGTTGTCAAATGTTACCGCCTAGATGTTAGGTTGGGTTAGGTTAAGTTATATTACGTTATTGATGTATATAAAGGTCCCACGGAGACGGAGAAGCCAACTCGCCAGGAATGTTGTCAAATATTACCGCCGAGATGTTAGGTTGGGTTAGTTTAGGTTATATTAAGTTATTAATGTATATAAAGGTCCCACGGAGACGAAGAGGCCAACTCGCCAGGAATGTTGTCAAGTATTACCGCCGAGATGATAGGTTGGGTTAGGTTAGGTTATAATACGTTATTGATGTATATGAAGGTCAAACGGAGACGTAGAGGCCAACTGGCCAGGAATGATGTCAAATATTACCGCCGAGATGTTAGGTTGGGTTAGGTTAGGTTATATTACGCTATTGATGTATATAGAGGTCCCACGGAGACGTAGAGGCCAACTCGCTAGGAATGATGTCAAATATTACCGCCGAGATGTTAGATTGGGTTAGGTTAGGTTATATTACGTTATTGATGTATATAAATGTCCCACGGAGACGTAGATGCCAACTCGCCAGGAATGTTTTCAAATATTACCGCCGAGATGTTAGGTTGGGTTAGGTTAGTTTATATTACGTTATAGATGTATATAAAGGTCCCACGGAGACGGAGAAGCCAACTCGCCTGGAATGTTGTCAAATATTACCGCCGAGATGTTAGGTTGGGGTAGGTTAGGTTATATTACGTTATTGATGTATATAAAGGTCCCACGGAGACGTAGAGGCCAACTCGACAGGAATGTTGTCAAATGTTACCGCCGAGATGTTAGGTTAGGTTAGGTTAAGTTATATTACGTTATTGATGTATATAAAGGTCCCACGGAGACGGAGAAGCCAACTCGCCAGGAATGTTTTCAAATATTACCGCCGAGAGGTTAGGTTGGGTTAGGTTAGTTTATATTACGTTATAGATGTATATAAAGGTCCCACGGAGACGGAGAAGCCAACTCGCCTGGAATGTTGTCAAATATTACCGCCGAGATGTTAGGTTGGGGTAGGTTAGGTTATATTACGTTATTGATGTATATAAATGTCCCACGGAGATGTAGAGGCCAACTCGACAGGAATGTTGTCAAATGTTACCGCCTAGATGTTAGGTTGGGTTAGGTTAAGTTATATTACGTTATTGATGTATATGAAGATCGAACGGAGACGTAGAGTCCAACTCGCTAGGAATGATGTCAAATATTACCGCCGAGATGTTAGATTGGGTTAGGTTAGGTTATATTACGTTATAGATGTATATAAAGGTACCACGGTGACGGAGAAGCCAACTCGCCAGGAATGTTGTCAAATATTACCGCCGAGATGTTAGGTTGGGTTAGGTTAGGTTATATTACGTGATTGATGTATATAAAGGTCCCACGGAGACGTAGAGGCCAACTCGCCAGGAATGATGTCAGATATTACCGCCGAGATGTTAGCTTGGGTTAGGTTAGGTTAGATTACGTTATTGATGTATATAAAGGTCCCACGGAGACGTAGAGGCCAACAAGCCAGGAATGTGGTCAAATATTATCGCCGAGATGTTAGGTTCGGTTAGGTTAGGTTATATTACGTCATTGATGTATATAAAGGTCCCACGGAGACGTAGAGGCCAACTCGCCAGGAATGTTGTCAAATATTACCGCCGAGATGATAGGTTGGGTTAGGTTACGTTATATTACGTTATTGATGTATATGAAGGTCAAACGGAGACGTAGAGGCCAACTCGCTAGGAATGATGTCAAATATTATCGCCGAGATGTTAGGTTGGGTTAGGTTAAGTTATATTACGTTATTGATGTATATAAAGGTCCCACGGAGACGGAGAAGCCAACTCGCCAGGAATGTTTTCAAATATTACCGCCGAGAGGTTAGGTTGGGTTAGGTTAGTTTATATCACGTTATAGATGTATATAAAGGTCCCACGGAGACGGAGAAGCCAACTCGCCTGGAATGTTTTCAAATATTACCGCCGAGATGTTAGGTTGGGGTAGGTTAGGTTATATTACGTTATTGATGTATATAAATGTCCCACGGAGACGTAGAGGCCAACTCGACAGGAATGTTGTCAAATGTTACCGCCTAGATGTTAGGTTGGGTTAGGTTAAGTTATATTACGTTATTGATGTATATAAAGGTCCCACGGAGACGGAGAAGCCAACTCGCCAGGAATGTTGTCAAATATTACCGCCGAGATGTTAGGTTGGGTTAGTTTAGGTTATATTAAGTTATTAATGTATATAAAGGTCCCACGGAGACGAAGAGGCCAACTCGCCAGGAATGTTGTCAAGTATTACCGCCGAGATGATAGGTTGGGTTAGGTTAGGTTATAATACGTTATTGATGTATATGAAGGTAAAACGGAGACGTAGAGGCCAACTGGCCAGGAATGATGTCAAATATTACCGCCGAGATGTTAGGTTGGGTTAGGTTAGGTTATATTACGCTATTGATGTATATAGAGGTCCCACGGAGACGTAGAGGCCAACAAGCCAGGAATGTGGTCAAATATTATCGCCGAGATGTTAGGTTGGGTTAGGTTAGGTTATATTACGTCATTGATGTATATAAAGGTCCCACGGAGACGTAGAGCCCAACTCGCCAGGAATGTTGTCAAATATTACCGCCGAGATGTTAGATTGGGTTAGGTTAAGTTATATTACGTTATTGATGTATATAAAGGTCCCACGGAGACGGAGATGCCAACTCGCCAGGAATGTTTTCAAATATTACCGCCGAGAGGTTAGGTTGGGTTAGGTTAGTTTATATTACGTTATAGATGTATATAAAGGTCCCACGGAGACGGAGAAGCCAACTCGCCTGGAATGTTGTCAAATATTACCGCCGAGATGATAGGTTGGGTTAGGTTAGGTTATAATACGTTATTGATGTATATGAAGGTCAAACGGAGACGTAGAGGCCAACTGGCCAGGAATGATGTCAAATATTACCGCCGAGATGTTAGGTTGGGTTAGGTTAGGTTATATTACGCTATTGATGTATATAGAGGTCCCACGGAGACGTAGAGGCCAACAAGCCAGGAATGTGGTCAAATATTATCGCCGAGATGTTAGGTTGGGTTAGGTTAGGTTATATTACGTCATTGATGTATATAAAGGTCCCACGGAGACGTAGAGCCCAACTCGCCAGGAATGTTGTCAAATATTACCGCCGAGATGTTAGATTGGGTTAGGTAAGGTTATATTACGTTATTGATGTATATAAATTTCCCACGGAGACGTAGATGCCAACTCGCCAGGAATGTTTTCAAATATTACCGCCGAGATGTTAGGTTGGGTTAGGTTAGGTTATATTACGTCATTGATGTATATAAAGGTCCCACGGAGACGTAGAGGCCAACTCGCCAGGAATGTTGTCAAATATTACCGCCGAGATGATAGGTTGGGTTAGGTTACGTTATATTACGTTATTGATGTATATGAAGGTCAAACGGAGACGTAGAGGCCAACTCGCTAGGAATGATGTCAAATATTATCGCCGAGATGTTAGGTTGGGTTAGGTTAAGTTATATTACGTTATTGATGTATATAAAGGTCCCACGGAGACGGAGAAGCCAACTCGCCAGGAATGTTTTCAAATATTACCGCCCAGAGGTTAGGTTGGGTTAGGTTAGTTTATATTACGTTATAGATGTATATAAAGGTCCCACGGAGACGGAGAAGCCAACTCGCCTGGAATGTTGTCAAATATTACCGCCGAGATGTTAGGTTGGGGTAGGTTAGGTTATATTACGTTATTGATGTATATAAATGTCCCACGGAGACGTAGAGGCCAACTCGACAGGAATGTTGTCAAATGTTACCGCCTAGATGTTAGGTTGGGTTAGGTTAAGTTATATTACGTTATTGATGTATATAAAGGTCCCACGGAGACGGAGAAGCCAACTCGCCAGGAATGTTGTCAAATATTACCGCCGAGATGTTAGGTTGGGTTAGTTTAGGTTATATTAAGTTATTAATGTATATAAAGGTCCCACGGAGACGAAGAGGCCAACTCGACAGGAATGTTGTCAAATGTTACCGCCGAGATGTTAGGTTAGGTTAGGTTAAGTTATATTACGTTATTGATGTATATAAAGGTCCCACGGAGACGGAGAAGCCAACTCGCCAGGAATGTTTTCAAATATTACCGCCGAGAGGTTAGGTTGGGTTAGGTTAGTTTATATTACGTTATAGATGTATATAAAGGTCCCACGGAGACGGAGAAGCCAACTCGCCTGGAATGTTGTCAAATATTACCGCCGAGATGTTAGGTTGGGGTAGGTTAGGTTATATTACGTTATTGATGTATATAAATGTCCCACGGAGATGTAGAGGCCAACTCGACAGGAATGTTGTCAAATGTTACCGCCTAGATGTTAGGTTGGGTTAGGTTAAGTTATATTACGTTATTGATGTATATGAAGATCGAACGGAGACGTAGAGTCCAACTCGCTAGGAATGATGTCAAATATTACCGCCGAGATGTTAGATTGGGTTAGGTTAGGTTATATTACGTTATAGATGTATATAAAGGTACCACGGTGACGGAGAAGCCAACTCGCCAGGAATGTTGTCAAATATTACCGCCGAGATGTTAGGTTGGGTTAGGTTAGGTTATATTACGTGATTGATGTATATAAAGGTCCCACGGAGACGTAGAGGCCAACTCGCCAGGAATGATGTCAGATATTACCGCCGAGATGTTAGCTTGGGTTAGGTTAGGTTAGATTACGTTATTGATGTATATAAAGGTCCCACGGAGACGTAGAGGCCAACAAGCCAGGAATGTGGTCAAATATTATCGCCGAGATGTTAGGTTCGGTTAGGTTAGGTTATATTACGTCATTGATGTATATAAAGGTCCCACGGAGACGTAGAGGCCAACTCGCCAGGAATGTTGTCAAATATTACCGCCGAGATGATAGGTTGGGTTAGGTTACGTTATATTACGTTATTGATGTATATGAAGGTCAAACGGAGACGTAGAGGCCAACTCGCTAGGAATGATGTCAAATATTATCGCCGAGATGTTAGGTTGGGTTAGGTTAAGTTATATTACGTTATTGATGTATATAAAGGTCCCACGGAGACGGAGAAACCAACTCGCCAGGAATGTTTTCAAATATTACCGCCGAGAGGTTAGGTTGGGTTAGGTTAGTTTATATCACGTTATAGATGTATATAAAGGTCCCACGGAGACGGAGAAGCCAACTCGCCTGGAATGTTTTCAAATATTACCGCCGAGATGTTAGGTTGGGGTAGGTTAGGTTATATTACGTTATTGATGTATATAAATGTCCCACGGAGACGTAGAGGCCAACTCGACAGGAATGTTGTCAAATGTTACCGCCTAGATGTTAGGTTGGGTTAGGTTAAGTTATATTACGTTATTGATGTATATAAAGGTCCCACGGAGACGGAGAAGCCAACTCGCCAGGAATGTTGTCAAATATTACCGCCGAGATGTTAGGTTGGGTTAGTTTAGGTTATATTAAGTTATTAATGTATATAAAGGTCCCACGGAGACGAAGAGGCCAACTCGCCAGGAATGTTGTCAAGTATTACCGCCGAGATGATAGGTTGGGTTAGGTTAGGTTATAATACGTTATTGATGTATATGAAGGTCAAACGGAGACGTAGAGGCCAACTGGCCAGGAATGATGTCAAATATTACCGCCGAGATGTTAGGTTGGGTTAGGTTAGGTTATATTACGCTATTGATGTATATAGAGGTCCCACGGAGACGTAGAGGCCAACAAGCCAGGAATGTGGTCAAATATTATCGCCGAGATGTTAGGTTGGGTTAGGTTAGGTTATATTACGTCATTGATGTATATAAAGGTCCCACGGAGACGTAGAGCCCAACTCGCCAGGAATGTTTTCAAATATTACCGCCCAGATGTTAGGTTGGGTTAGGTTAGTTTATATTACGTTATAGATGTATATAAAGGTCCCACGGAGACGGAGAAGCCAACTCGCCTGGAATGTTGTCAAATATTACCGCCGAGATGTTAGGTTGGGGTAGGTTAGGTTATATTACGTTATTGATGTATATAAATGTCCCACGGAGACGTAGAGGCCAACTCGACAGGAATGTTGTCAAATGTTACCGCCTAGATGTTAGGTTGGTTTAGGTTAAGTTATATTACGTTATTGATGTATATAAAGGTCCCACGGAGACGGAGAAGCCAACTCGCCAGGAATGTTGTCAAATATTACCGCCGAGATGTTAGGTTGGGTTAGTTTAGGTTATATTAAGTTATTAATGTATATAAAGGTCCCACGGAGACGAAGAGGCCAACTCGCCAGTAATGTTGTCAAGTATTACCGCCGAGATGACAGGTTGGGTTAGGTTAGGTTATAATACGTTATTGATGTATATGAAGGTCAAACGGAGACGTGGAGGCCAACTGGCCAGGAATGATGTCAAATATTACCGCCGAGATGTTAGGTTGGGTTAGGTTAGGTTATATTACGCTATTGATGTATATAGAGGTCCCACGGAGACGTAGAGGCCAACAAGCCAGGAATGTGGTCAAATATTATCGCCGAGATGTTAGGTTGGGTTAGGTTAGGTTATATTACGTCATTGATGTATATAAAGGTCCCACGGAGACGTAGAGCCCAACTCGCCAGGAATGTTGTCAAATATTACCGCCGAGATGATAGGTTGGGTTAGGTTACGTTATATTACGTTATTGATGTATATGAAGATCGAACGGAGACGTAGAGTCCAACTCGCTAGGAATGATGTCAAATATTACCGCCGAGATGTTAGATTGGGTTAGGTTAGGTTATATTACGTTATAGATGTATATAAAGGTACCACGGTGACGGAGAAGCCAACTCGCCAGGAATGTTGTCAAATATTACCGCCGAGATGTTAGGTTGGGTTAGGTTAGGTTATATTACGTGATTGATGTATATAAAGGTCCCACGGAGACGTAGAGGCCAACTCGCCAGGAATGATGTCAGATATTACCGCCGAGATGTTAGCTTGGGTTAGGTTAGGTAAGATTACGTTATTGATGTATATAAAGGTCCCACGGAGACGTAGAGGCCAACAAGCCAGGAATGTGGTCAAATATTATCGCCGAGATGTTAGGTTGGGTTAGGTTAGGTTATATTACGTCATTGATGTATATAAAGGTCCCACGGAGACGTAGAGGCCAACTCGCCAGGAATGTTGTCAAATATTACCGCCGAGATGATAGGTTGGGTTAGGTTACGTTATATTACGTTATTGATGTATATGAAGGTCAAACGGAGACGTAGAGGCCAACTCGCCTGGAATGTTGTCAAATATTACCGCCGAGATGTTAGGTTGGGGTAGGTTAGGTTATATTACGTTATTGATGTATATAAATGTCCCACGGAGACGTAGAGGCCAACTCGACAGGAATGTTGTCAAATGTTACCGCCTAGATGTTAGGTTGGGTTAGGTTAAGTTATATTACGTTATTGATGTATATAAAGGTCCCACGGAGACGGAGAAGCCAACTCGCCAGGAATGTTGTCAAATATTACCGCCGAGATGTTAGGTTGGGTTAGTTTAGGTTATATTAAGTTATTAATGTATATAAAGGTCCCACGGAGACGAAGAGGCCAACTCGCCAGGAATGTTGTCAAGTATTACCGCCGAGATGATAGGTTGGGTTAGGTTAGGTTATAATACGTTATTGATGTATATGAAGGTCAAACGGAGACGTAGAAGCCAACTGGCCAGGAATGATGTCAAATATTACCGCCGAGATGTTAGGTTGGGTTAGGTTAGGTTATATTACGCTATTGATGTATATAGAGGTGCCACGGTGACGGAGAAGCCAACTCGCCAGGAATGTTGTCAAATATTACCGCCGAGATGTTAGGTTGGGTTAGGTTAGGTTATATTACGTGATTGATGTATATAAAGGTCCCACGGAGACGTAGAGGCCAACTCGCCAGGAATGATGTCAGATATTACCGCCGAGATGTTAGCTTGGGTTAGGTTAGGTTAGATTACGTTATTGATGTATATAAAGGTCCCACGGAGACGTAGAGGCCAACAAGCCAGGAATGTGGTCAAATATTATCGCCGAGATGTTAGGTTGGGTTAGGTTAGGTTATATTACGTCATTGATGTATATAAAGGTCCCACGGAGACGTAGAGGCCAACTCGCCAGGAATGTTGTCAAATATTACCGCCGAGATGATAGGTTGGGTTAGGTTACGTTATATTACGTTATTGATGTATATGAAGGTCAAACGGAGACGTAGAGGCCAACTCGCTAGGAATGATGTCAAATATTATCGCCGAGATGTTAGGTTGGGTTAGGTTAAGTTATATTACGTTATTGATGTATATAAAGGTCCCACGGAGGCGGAGAAGCCAACTCGCCAGGAATGTTTTCAAATATTACCGCCGAGAGGTTAGGTTGGGTTAGGTTAGTTTATATTACGTTATAGATGTATATAAAGGTCCCACGGAGACGGAGAAGCCAACTCGCCTGGAATGTTGTCAAATATTACCGCCGAGATGTTAGGTTGGGGTAGGTTAGGTTATATTACGTTATTGATGTATATAAATGTCCCACGGAGACGTAGAGGCCAACTCGACAGGAATGTTGTCAAATGTTACCGCCTAGATGTTAGGTTGGGTTAGGTTAAGTTATATTACGTTATTGATGTATATAAAGGTCCCACGGAGACGGAGAATCCAACTCGCCAGGAATGTTGTCAAATATTACCGCCGAGATGTTAGGTTGGGTTAGTTTAGGTTATATTAAGTTATTAATGTATATAAAGGTCCCACGGAGACGAAGAGGCCAACTCGCCAGGAATGTTGTCAAGTATTACCGCCGAGATGATAGGTTGGGTTAGGTTAGGTTATAATACGTTATTGATGTATATGAAGGTCAAACGGAGACGTAGAGGCCAACTGGCCAGGAATGATGTCAAATATTACCGCCGAGATGTTAGGTTGGGTTAGGTTAGGTTATATTACGCTATTGATGTATATAGAGGTCCCACGGAGACGTAGAGGCCAACTCGCTAGGAATGATGTCAAATATTACCGCCGAGATGTTAGATTGGGTTAGGTTAGGTTATATTACGTTATTGATGTATATAAATGTCCCACGGAGACGTAGATGCCAACTCGCCAGGAATGTTTTCAAATATTACCGCCGAGATGTTAGGTTGGGTTAGGTTAGTTTATATTACGTTATAGATGTATATAAAGGTCCCACGGAGACGGAGAAGCCAACTCGCCTGGAATGTTGTCAAATATTACCGCCGAGATGTTAGGTTGGGGTAGGTTAGGTTATATTACGTTATTGATGTATATAAAGGTCCCACGGAGACGTAGAGGCCAACTCGACAGGAATGTTGTCAAATGTTACCGCCGAGATGTTAGGTTGGGTTAGGTTAAGTTATATTACGTTATTGATGTATATAAAGGTCCCACGGAGACGGAGAAGCCAACTCGCCAGGAATGTTGTCAAATATTACCGCCGAGATGTTAGGTTGGGTTAGTTTAGGTTATATTAAGTTATTAATGTATATAAAGGTCCCACGGAGACGAAGAGGCCAACTCGCCAGGAATGTTGTCAAGTATTACCGCCGAGATGATAGGTTGGGTTAGGTTAGGTTATAATACGTTATTGATGTATATGAAGGTCAAACGGAGACGTAGAGGCCAACTGGCCAGGAATGATGTCAAATATTACCGCCGAGATGTTAGGTTGGGTTAGGTTAGGTTATATAACGCTATTGATGTATATAGAAGTCCCACGGAGACGTAGAGGCCAACAAGCCAGGAATGTTGTCAAATATTACCGCCGAGATGATAGGTTGGGTTAGGTTACGTTATATTACGTTATTGATGTATATGAAGGTCAAACGGAGACGTAGAGGCCAACTCGCTAGGAATGATGTCAAATATTATCGCCGAGATGTTAGGTTGGGTTAGGTTAAGTTATATTACGTTATTGATGTATATAAAGGTCCCACGGAGACGGAGAAGCCAACTCGCCTGGAATGTTTTCAAATATTACCGCCGAGATGTTAGGTTGGGGTAGGTTAGGTTATATTACGTTATTGATGTATATAAATGTCCCACGGAGACGTAGAGGCCAACTCGACAGGAATGTTGTCAAATGTTACCGCCTAGATGTTAGGTTGGGTTAGGTTAAGTTATATTACGTTATTGATGTATATAAAGGTCCCACGGAGACGGAGAAGCCAACTCGCCAGGAATGTTGTCAAATATTACCGCCGAGATGTTAGGTTGGGTTAGTTTAGGTTATATTAAGTTATTAATGTATATAAAGGTCCCACGGAGACGAAGAGGCCAACTCGCCAGGAATGTTGTCAAGTATTACCGCCGAGATGATAGGTTGGGTTAGGTTAGGTTATAATACGTTATTGATGTATATGAAGGTCAAACGGAGACGTAGAGGCCAACTGGCCAGGAATGATGTCAAATATTACCGCCGAGATGTTAGGTTGGGTTAGGTTAGGTTATATTACGCTATTGATGTATATAGAGGTCCCACGGAGACGTAGAGGCCAACAAGCCAGGAATGTGGTCAAATATTATCGCCGAGATGTTAGGTTGGGTTAGGTTAGGTTATATTACGTCATTGATGTATATAAAGGTCCCACGGAGACGTAGAGCCCAACTCGCCAGGAATGTTGTCAAATATTACCGCCGAGATGTTAGATTGGGTTAGGTAAGGTTATATTACGTTATTGATGTATATAAATTTCCCACGGAGACGTAGATGCCAACTCGCCAGGAATGTTTTCAAATATTACCGCCGAGATGTTAGGTTGGGTTAGGTTAGGTTATATTACGTCATTGATGTATATAAAGGTCCCACGGAGACGTAGAGGCCAACTCGCCAGGAATGTTGTCAAATATTACCGCCGAGATGATAGGTTGGGTTAGGTTACGTTATATTACGTTATTGATGTATATGAAGGTCAAACGGAGACGTAGAGGCCAACTCGCTAGGAATGATGTCAAATATTATCGCCGAGATGTTAGGTTGGGTTAGGTTAAGTTATATTACGTTATTGATGTATATAAAGGTCCCACGGAGACGGAGAAGCCAACTCGCCAGGAATGTTTTCAAATATTACCGCCGAGAGGTTAGGTTGGGTTAGGTTAGTTTATATTACGTTATAGATGTATATAAAGGTCCCACGGAGACGGAGAAGCCAACTCGCCTGGAATGTTGTCAAATATTACCGCCGAGATGTTAGGTTGGGGTAGGTTAGGTTATATTACGTTATTGATGTATATAAATGTCCCACGGAGACGTAGAGGCCAACTCGACAGGAATGTTGTCAAATGTTACCGCCTAGATGTTAGGTTGGGTTAGGTTAAGTTATATTACGTTATTGATGTATATAAAGGTCCCACGGAGACGGAGAAGCCAACTCGCCAGGAATGTTGTCAAATATTTCCGCCGAGATGTTAGGTTGGGTTAGTTTAGGTTATATTAAGTTATTAATGTATATAAAGGTCCCACGGAGACGAAGAGGCCAACTCGCCAGTAATGTTGTCAAGTATTACCGCCGAGATGATAGGTTGGGTTAGGTTAGGTTATAATACGTTATTGATGTATATGAAGGTCAAACAGAGACGTAGAGGCCAACTGGCCAGGAATGATGTCAAATATTACCGCCGAGATGTTAGGTTGGGTTAGGTTAGGTTATATTACGCTATTGATGTATATAGAGGTCCCACGGAGACGTAGAGGCCAACAAGCCAGGAATGTGGTCAAATATTATCGCCGAGATGTTAGGTTGGGTTAGGTTAGGTTATATTACGTCATTGATGTATATAAAGGTCCCACGGAGACGTAGAGCCCAACTCGCCAGGAATGTTGTCAAATATTACCGCCGAGATGATAGGTTGGGTTAGGTTACGTTATATTACGTTATTGATGTATATGAAGATCGAACGGAGACGTAGAGTCCAACTCGCTAGGAATGATGTCAAATATTACCGCCGAGATGTTAGATTGGGTTAGGTTAGGTTATATTACGTTATAGATGTATATAAAGGTACCACGGTGACGGAGAAGCCAACTCGCCAGGAATGTTGTCAAATATTACCGCCGAGATGTTAGGTTGGGTTAGGTTAGGTTATATTACGTGATTGATGTATATAAAGGTCCCACGGAGACGTAGAGGCCAACTCGCCAGGAATGATGTCAGATATTACCGCCGAGATGTTAGCTTGGGTTAGGTTAGGTTAGATTACGTTATTGATGTATATAAAGGTCCCACGGAGACGTAGAGGCCAACAAGCCAGGAATGTGGTCAAATATTATCGCCGAGATGTTAGGTTCGGTTAGGTTAGGTTATATTACGTCATTGATGTATATAAAGGTCCAACGGAGACGTAGAGGCCAACTCGCCAGGAATGTTGTCAAATATTACCGCCGAGATGATAGGTTGGGTTAGGTTACGTTATATTACGTTATTGATGTATATGAAGGTCAAACGGAGACGTAGAGGCCAACTCGCTAGGAATGATGTCAAATATTATCGCCGAGATGTTAGGTTGGGTTAGGTTAAGTTATATTACGTTATTGATGTATATAAAGGTCCCACGGAGACGGAGAAGCCAACTCGCCAGGAATGTTTTCAAATATTACCGCCGAGAGGTTAGGTTGGGTTAGGTTAGTTTATATTACGTTATAGATGTATATAAAGGTCCCACGGAGACGGAGAAGCCAACTCGCCTGGAATGTTTTCAAATATTACCGCCGAGATGTTAGGTTGGGGTAGGTTAGGTTATATTACGTTATTGATGTATATAAATGTCCCACGGAGACGTAGAGGCCAACTCGACAGGAATGTTGTCAAATGTTACCGCCTAGATGTTAGGTTGGGTTAGGTTAAGTTATATTACGTTATTGATGTATATAAAGGTCCCACGGAGACGGAGAAGCCAACTCGCCAGGAATGTTGTCAAATATTACCGCCGAGATGTTAGGTTGGGTTAGTTTAGGTTATATTAAGTTATTAATGTATATAAAGGTCCCACGGAGACGAAGAGGCCAACTCGCCAGGAATGTTGTCAAGTATTACCGCCGAGATGATAGGTTGGGTTAGGTTAGGTTATAATACGTTATTGATGTATATGAAGGTCAAACGGAGACGTAGAGGCCAACTGGCCAGGAATGATGTCAAATATTACCGCCGAGATGTTAGGTTGGGTTAGGTTAGGTTATATAACGCTATTGATGTATATAGAAGTCCCACGGAGACGTAGAGGCCAACAAGCCAGGAATGTTGTCAAATATTACCGCCGAGATGATAGGTTGGGTTAGGTTACGTTATATTACGTTATTGATGTATATGAAGGTCAAACGGAGACGTAGAGGCCAACTCGCTAGGAATGATGTCAAATATTATCGCCGAGATGTTAGGTTGGGTTAGGTTAAGTTATATTACGTTATTGATGTATATAAAGGTCCCACGGAGACGGAGAAGCCAACTCGCCTGGAATGTTTTCAAATATTACCGCCGAGATGTTAGGTTGGGGTAGGTTAGGTTATATTACGTTATTGATGTATATAAATGTCCCACGGAGACGTAGAGGCCAACTCGACAGGAATGTTGTCAAATGTTACCGCCTAGATGTTAGGTTGGGTTAGGTTAAGTTATATTACGTTATTGATGTATATAAAGGTCCCACGGAGACGGAGAAGCCAACTCGCCAGGAATGTTGTCAAATATTACCGCCGAGATGTTAGGTTGGGTTAGTTTAGGTTATATTAAGTTATTAATGTATATAAAGGTCCCACGGAGACGAAGAGGCCAACTCGCCAGGAATGTCGTCAAGTATTACCGCCGAGATGATAGGTTGGGTTAGGTTAGGTTATAATACGTTATTGATGTATATGAAGGTCAAACGGAGACGTAGAGGCCAACTGGCCAGGAATGATGTCAAATATTACCGCCGAGATGTTAGGTTGGGTTAGGTTAGGTTATATTACGCTATTGATGTATATAGAGGTCCCACGGAGACGTAGAGGCCAACAAGCCAGGAATGTGGTCAAATATTATCGCCGAGATGTTAGGTTGGGTTAGGTTAGGTTATATTACGTCATTGATGTATATAAAGGTCCCACGGAGACGTAGAGCCCAACTCGCCAGGAATGTTGTCAAATATTACCGCCGAGATGTTAGATTGGGTTAGGTAAGGTTATATTACGTTATTGATGTATATAAATTTCCCACGGAGACGTAGATGCCAACTCGCCAGGAATGTTTTCAAATATTACCGCCGAGATGTTAGGTTGGGTTAGGTTAGGTTATATTACGTCATTGATGTATATAAAGGTCCCACGGAGACGTAGAGGCCAACTCGCCAGGAATGTTGTCAAATATTACCGCCGAGATGATAGGTTGGGTTAGGTTACGTTATATTACGTTATTGATGTATATGAAGGTCAAACGGAGACGTAGAGGCCAACTCGCTAGGAATGATGTCAAATATTATCGCCGAGATGTTAGGTTGGGTTAGGTTAAGTTATATTACGTTATTGATGTATATAAAGGTCCCACGGAGACGGAGAAGCCAACTCGCCAGGAATGTTTTCAAATATTACCGCCGAGAGGTTAGGTTGGGTTAGGTTAGTTTATATTACGTTATAGATGTATATAAAGGTCCCACGGAGACGGAGAAGCCAACTCGCCTGGAATGTTGTCAAATATTACCGCCGAGATGTTAGGTTGGGGTAGGTTAGGTTATATTACGTTATTGATGTATATAAATGTCCCACGGAGACGTAGAGGCCAACTCGACAGGAATGTTGTCAAATGTTACCGCCTAGATGTTAGGTTGGGTTAGGTTAAGTTATATTACGTTATTGATGTATATAAAGGTCCCACGGAGACGGAGAAGCCAACTCGCCAGGAATGTTGTCAAATATTTCCGCCGAGATGTTAGGTTGGGTTAGTTTAGGTTATATTAAGTTATTAATGTATATAAAGGTCCCACGGAGACGAAGAGGCCAACTCGCCAGTAATGTTGTCAAGTATTACCGCCGAGATGATAGGTTGGGTTAGGTTAGGTTATAATACGTTATTGATGTATATGAAGGTCAAACGGAGACGTAGAGGCCAACTGGCCAGGAATGATGTCAAATATTACCGCCGAGATGTTAGGTTGGGTTAGGTTAGGTTATATTACGCTATTGATGTATATAGAGGTCCCACGGAGACGTAGAGGCCAACAAGCCAGGAATGAGGTCAAATATTATCGCCGAGATGTTAGGTTGGGTTAGGTTAGGTTATATTACGTCATTGATGTATATAAAGGTCCCACGGAGACGTAGAGCCCAACTCGCCAGGAATGTTGTCAAATATTACCGCCGAGATGATAGGTTGGGTTAGGTTACGTTATATTACGTTATTGATGTATATGAAGATCGAACGGAGACGTAGAGTCCAACTCGCTAGGAATGATGTCAAATATTACCGCCGAGATGTTAGATTGGGTTAGGTTAGGTTATATTACGTTATAGATGTATATAAAGGTACCACGGTGACGGAGAAGCCAACTCGCCAGGAATGTTGTCAAATATTACCGCCGAGATGTTAGGTTGGGTTAGGTTAGGTTATATTACGTGATTGATGTATATAAAGGTCCCACGGAGACGTAGAGGCCAACTCGCCAGGAATGATGTCAGATATTACCGCCGAGATGTTAGCTTGGGTTAGGTTAGGTTAGATTACGTTATTGATGTATATAAAGGTCCCACGGAGACGTAGAGGCCAACAAGCCAGGAATGTGGTCAAATATTATCGCCGAGATGTTAGGTTGGGTTAGGTTAGGTTATATTACGTCATTGATGTATATAAAGGTCCCACGGAGACGTAGAGGCCAACTCGCCAGGAATGTTGTCAAATATTACCGCCGAGATGATAGGTTGGGTTAGGTTACGTTATATTACGTTATTGATGTATATGAAGGTCAAACGGAGACGTAGAGGCCAACTCGCTAGGAATGATGTCAAATATTATCGCCGAGATGTTAGGTTGGGTTAGGTTAAGTTATATTACGTTATTGATGTATATAAAGGTCCCACGGAGACGGAGAAGCCAACTCGCCAGGAATGTTTTCAAATATTACCGCCGAGAGGTTAGGTTGGGTTAGGTTAGTTTATATTACGTTATAGATGTATATAAAGGTCCCACGGAGACGGAGAAGCCAACTGGCCTGGAATGTTGTCAAATATTACCGCCGAGATGTTAGGTTGGGGTAGGTTAGGTTATATTACGTTATTGATGTATATAAATGTCCCACGGAGACGTAGAGGCCAACTCGACAGGAATGTTGTCAAATGTTACCGCCTAGATGTTAGGTTGGGTTAGGTTAAGTTATATTACGTTATTGATGTATATAAAGGTCCCACGGAGACGGAGAAGCCAACTCGCCAGGAATGTTGTCAAATATTACCGCCGAGATGTTAGGTTGGGTTAGTTTAGGTTATATTAAGTTATTAATGTATATAAAGGTCCCACGGAGACGAAGAGGCCAACTCGCCAGGAATGTTGTCAAGTATTACCGCCGAGATGATAGGTTGGGTTAGGTTAGGTTATAATACGTTATTGATGTATATGAAGGTCAAACGGAGACGTAGAGGCCAACTGGCCAGGAATGATGTCAAATATTACCGCCGAGATGTTAGGTTGGGTTAGGTTAGGTTATATTACGCTATTGATGTATATAGAGGTCCCACGGAGACGTAGAGGCCAACAAGCCAGGAATGTGGTCAAATATTATCGCCGAGATGTTAGGTTGGGTTAGGTTAGGTTATATTACGTCATTGATGTATATAAAGGTCCCACGGAGACGTAGAGCCCAACTCGCCAGGAATGTTGTCAAATATTACCGCCGAGATGTTAGATTGGGTTAGGTAAGGTTATATTACGTTATTGATGTATATAAATTTCCCACGGAGACGTAGATGCCAACTCGCCAGGAATGTTTTCAAATATTACCGCCGAGATGTTAGGTTGGGTTAGGTTAGGTTATATTACGTCATTGATGTATATAAAGGTCCCACGGAGACGTAGAGGCCAACTCGCCAGGAATGTTGTCAAATATTACCGCCGAGATGATAGGTTGGGTTAGGTTACGTTATATTACGTTATTGATGTATATGAAGGTCAAACGGAGACGTAGAGGCCAACTCGCTAGGAATGATGTCAAATATTACCGCCGAGATGTTAGATTGGGTTAGGTTAGGTTATATTACGTTATAGATGTATATAAAGGTACCACGGTGACGGAGAAGCCAACTCGCCAGGAATGTTGTCAAATATTACCGCCGAGATGTTAGGTTGGGTTAGGTTAGGTTATATTACGTGATTGATGTATATAAAGGTCCCACGGAGACGTAGAGGCCAACTCGCCAGGAATGATGTCAGATATTACCGCCGAGATGTTAGCTTGGGTTAGGTTAGGTTAGATTACGTTATTGATGTATATAAAGGTCCCACGGAGACGTAGAGGCCAACAAGCCAGGAATGTGGTCAAATATTATCGCCGAGATGTTAGGTTGGGTTAGGTTAGGTTATATTACGTCATTGATGTATATAAAGGTCCCACGGAGACGTAGAGGCCAACTCGCCAGGAATGTTGTCAAATATTACCGCCGAGATGATAGGTTGGGTTAGGTTACGTTATATTACGTTATTGATGTATATGAAGGTCAAACGGAGACGTAGAGGCCAACTCGCTAGGAATGATGTCAAATATTACCGCCGAGATGTTTGGTTAGGTTAGGTTAAGTTATATTACGTTATTGATGTATATAAAGGTCCCACGGAGACGGAGAAGCCAACTCGCCAGGAATGTTTTCAAATATTACCGCCGAGATGTTAGGTTGGGTTAGGTTAGTTTATATTACGTTATAGATGTATATAAAGGTCCCACGGAGACGGAGAAGCCAACTCGCCTGGAATGTTGTCAAATATTACCGCCGAGATGTTAGGTTGGGGTAGGTTAGGTTATATTACGTTATTGATGTATATAAATGTCCCACGGAGACGTAGAGGCCAACTCGACAGGAATGTTGTCAAATGTTACCGCCGAGATGTTAGGTTAGGTTAGGTTAAGTTATATTACGTTATTGATGTATATAAAGGTCCCACGGAGACGGAGAAGCCAACTCGCCAGGAATGTTTTCAAATATTACCGCCGAGAAGTTAGGTTGGGTTAGGTTAGTTTATATTACGTTATAGATGTGTATAAAGGTCCCACGGAGACGGAGAAGCCAACTCGCCTGGAATGATGTCAGATATTACCGCCGAGATGTTAGCTTGGGTTAGGTTAGGTTAGATTACGTTATTGATGTATATGAAGGTCAAACGGAGACGTAGAGGCCAACTCGCTAGGAATGATGTCAAATATTACCGCCGAGATGTTTGGTTGGGTTAGGTTAGGTTATATTACGTTATTAATGTATATAAAGGTCCCACGGAGACGTAGAGGCCAACAAGCCAGGAATGTGGTCAAATATTATCGCCGAGATGTTAGGTTGGGTTAGGTTAAGTTATATTACGTTATTGATGTATATAAAGGTCCCACGGAGACGGAGAAGCCAACTCGCCAGGAATGTTTTCAAATATTACCGCCGAGAGGTTAGGTTGGGTTAGGTTAGTTTATATTACGTTATAGATGTATATAAAGGTCCCATGGAGACGGACAAGCCAACTCGCCTGGAATGTTGTCAAATATTACCGCCGAGATGTTAGGTTGGGGTAGGTTAGGTTATATTACGTTATTGATGTATATAAATGTCCCACGGAGACGTAGAGGCCAACTCGACAGGAATGTTGTCAAATGTTACCGCCTAGATGTTAGGTTGGGTTAGGTTAAGTTATATTACGTTATTGATGTATATAAAGGTCCCACGGAGACGGAGAAGCCAACTCGCCAGGAATGTTGTCAAATATTACCGCCGAGATGTTAGGTTGGGTTAGTTTAGGTTATATTAAGTTATTGATGTATATAAAGGTCCCACGGAGACGAAGAGGTCAACTCGCCAGGAATGTTGTCAAGTATTACCGCCGAGATGATAAGTTGGGTTAGGTTAGGTTATAATACGTTATTGATGTATATGAAGGCCAAACGGAGACGTAGAGGCCAACTGGCCAGGAATGATGTCAAATATTACCGCCGAGATGTTAGGTTGGGTTAGGTTAGGTTATATTACGCTATTGTTGTATATAGAGGTCCCACGGAGACGTAGAGGCCAACAAGCCAGGAATGTGGTCAAATATTATCGCCGAGATGTTAGGTTGGGTTAGGTTAGGTTATATTACGTCATTGATGTATATAAAGGTCCCACGGAGACGTAGAGGCCAACTCGCCAGGAATGTTGTCAAATATTACCGCCGAGATGATAGGTTGGGTTAGGTTACGTTATATTACGTTATTGATGTATATGAAGGTCAAACGGAGACGTAGAGTCCAACTCGCTAGGAATGATGTCAAATATTACCGCCGAGATGTTAGATTGGGTTAGGTAAGGTTATATTACGTTATAGATGTATATAAAGGTCCCACGGTGACGGAGAAGCCAACTCGCCAGGAATGTTGTCAAATATTACCGCCGAGATGTTAGGTTGGGTTCGGTTAGGTTATATTACGTGATTGATGTATATAAAGGTCCCACGGAGACGTAGAGGCCAACTCGCCAGGAATGTTGTCAAATATTACCGCCGAGATGATAGGTTGGGTTAGGTTACGTTATATTACGTTATTGATGTATATGAAGGTCAAACGGAGACGTAGAGGCCAACTCGCTAGGAATGATGTCAAATATTACCGCCGAGATGTTAGATTGGGTTAGGTTAGGTTATATTACGTTATTGATGTATATAAATGTCCCACGGAGACGTAGATGCCAACTCGCCAGGAATGTTTTCAAATATTACCGCCGAGATGTTAGGTTGGGTTAGGTTAGTTTATATTACGTTATAGATGTATATAAAGGTCCCACGGAGACGGAGAAGCCAACTCGCCTGGAATGTTGTCAAATATTACCGCCGAGATGTTAGGTTGGGTTAGGTTAGGTTATATTACGTTATTGATGTATATAAAGGTCCCACGGAGACGTAGAGGCCAACTCGACAGGAATGTTGTCAAATGTTACCGCCGAGATGTTAGGTTAGGTTAGGTTAAGTTATATTACGTTATTGATGTATATAAAGGTCCCACGGAGACGGAGAAGCCAACTCGCCAGGAATGTTTTCAAATATTACCGCCGAGAAGTTAGGTTGGGTTAGGTTAGTTTATATTACGTTATAGATGTATATAAAGGTCCCACGGAGACGGAGAAGCCAACTCGCCTGGAATGATGTCAGATATTACCGCCGAGATGTTAGCTTGGGTTAGGTTAGGTTAGATTACGTTATTGATGTATATGAAGGTCAAACGGAGACGTAGAGGCCAACTCGCTAGGAATGATGTCAAATATTACCGCCGAGATGTTTGGTTGGGTTAGGATAGGTTATATTACCTTATTAATGTATATAAAGGTCCCACGGAGACGTAGAGGCCAACAAGCCAGGAATGTGGTCAAATATTATCGCCGAGATGTTAGGTTGGGTTAGGTTAAGTTATATTACGTTATTGATGTATATGAAGGTCCCACGGAGACGGAGAAGCCAACTCGCCAGGAATGTTTTCAAATATTACCGCCGAGAGGTTAGGTTGGGTTAGGTTAGTTTATATTACGTTATAGATGTATATAAAGGTCCCATGGAGACGGACAAGCCAACTCGCCTGGAATGTTGTCAAATATTACCGCCGAGATGTTAGGTTGGGGTAGGTTAGGTTATATTACGTTATTGATGTATATAAATGTCCCACGGAGACGTAGAGGCCAACTCGACAGGAATGTTGTCAAATGTTACCGCCTAGATGTTAGGTTGGGTTAGGTTAAGTTATATTACGTTATTGATGTATATAAAGGTCCCACGGAGACGGAGAAGCCAACTCGCCAGGAATGTTGTCAAATATTACCGCCGAGATGTTAGGTTGGGTTAGTTTAGGTTATATTAAGTTATTGATGTATATAAAGGTCCCACGGAGACGAAGAGGTCAACTCGCCAGGAATGTTGTCAAGTATTACCGCCGAGATGATAAGTTGGGTTAGGTTAGGTTATAATACGTTATTGATGTATATGAAGGTCAAACGGAGACGTAGAGGCCAACTGGCCAGGAATGATGTCAAATATTACCGCCGAGATGTTAGGTTGGGTTAGGTTAGGTTATATTACGCTATTGTTGTATATAGAGGTCCCACGGAGACGTAGAGGCCAACAAGCCAGGAATGTGGTCAAATATTATCGCCGAGATGTTAGGTTGGGTTAGGTTAGGTTATATTACGTCATTGATGTATATAAAGGTCCCACGGAGACGTAGAGGCCAACTCGCCAGGAATGTTGTCAAATATTACCGCCGAGATGATAGGTTGGGTTAGGTTACGTTATATTATGTTATTGATGTATATGAAGGTCAAACGGAGACGTAGAGTCCAACTCGCTAGGAATAATGTCAAATATTACCGCCGAGATGTTAGATTGGGTTAGGTAAGGTTATATTACGTTATAGATGTATATAAAGGTCCCACGGTGACGGAGAAGCCAACTCGCCAGGAATGTTGTCAAATATTACCGCCGAGATGTTAGGTTGGGTTAGGTTAGGTTATATTACGTGATTGATGTATATAAAGGTCCCACGGAGACGTAGAGGCCAACTCGCCAGGAATGTTGTCAAATATTACCGCCGAGATGATAGGTTGGGTTAGGTTACGTTATATTACGTTATTGATGTATATGAAGGTCAAACGGAGACGTAGAGGCCAACTCGCTAGGAATGATGTCAAATATTACCGCCGAGATGTTAGATTGGGTTAGGATAGGTTATATTACGTTATTGATGTATATAAATGTCCCACGGAGACGTAGATGCCAACTCGCCAGGAATGTTTTCAAATATTACCGCCGAGATGTTAGGTTGGGTTAGGTTAGTTTATATTACGTTATAGATGTATATAAAGGTCCCACGGAGACGGAGAAGCCAACTCGCCTGGAATGTTGTCAAATATTACCGCCGAGATGTTAGGTTGGGGTAGGTTAGGTTATATTACGTTATTGATGTATATAGAGGTCCCACGGAGACGTAGAGGCCAACAAGCCAGGAATGTGGTCAAATATTATCGCCGAGATGTTAGGTTGGGTTAGGTTAGGTTATATTACGTCATTGATGTATATAAAGGTCCCACGGAGACGTAGAGGCCAACTCGCCAGGAATGTTGTCAAATATTACCGCCGAGATGATAGGTTGGGTTAGGTTACGTTATATTATGTTATTGATGTATATGAAGGTCAAACGGAGACGTAGAGTCCAACTCGCTAGGAATGATGTCAAATATTACCGCCGAGATGTTAGATTGGGTTAGGTAAGGTTATATTACGTTATAGATGTATATAAAGGTCCCACGGTGACGGAGAAGCCAACTCGCCAGGAATGTTGTCAAATATTACCGCCGAGATGTTAGGTTGGGTTAGGTTAGGTTATATTACGTGATTGATGTATATAAAGGTCCCACGGAGACGGAGAAGCCAACTCGCCTGGAATGTTGTCAAATATTACCGCCGAGATGTTAGGTTGGGGTAGGTTAGGTTATATTACGTTATTGATGTATATAAAGGTCCCACGGAGACGTAGAGGCCAACTCGACAGGAATGTTGTCAAATGTTACCGCCGAGATGTTAGGTTAGGTTAGGTTAAGTTATATTACGTTATTGATGTATATAAAGGTCCCACGGAGACGGAGAAGCCAACTCGCCAGGAATGTTTTCAAATATTACCGCCGAGATGTTAGGTTGGGTTAGGTTAGTTTATATTACGTTATAGATGTATATAAAGGTCTCACGGAGACGGAGAAGCCAACTCGCCTGGAATGATGTCAGATATTACCGCCGAGATGTTAGCTTGGGTTAGGTTAGGTTAGATTACGTTATTGATGTATATGAAGGTCAAACGGAGACGTAGAGGCCAACTCGCTAGGAATGATGTCAAATATTACCGCCGAGATGTTTGGTTAGGTTAGGTTAAGTTATATTACGTTATTGATGTATATAAAGGTCCCACGGAGACGGAGAAGCCAACTCGCCAGGAATGTTTTCAAATATTACCGCCGAGATGTTAGGTTGGGTTAGGTTAGTTTATATTACGTTATAGATGTATATAAAGGTCCCACGGAGACGGAGAAGCCAACTCGCCTGGAATGTTGTCAAATATTACCGCCGAGATGTTAGGTTGGGGTAGGTTAGGTTATATTACGTTATTGATGTATATAAATGTCCCACGGAGACGTAGAGGCCAACTCGACAGGAATGTTGTCAAATGTTACCGCCGAGATGTTAGGTTAGGTTAGGTTAAGTTATATTACGTTATTGATGTATATAAAGGTCCCACGGAGACGGAGAAGCCAACTCGCCAGGAATGTTTTCAAATATTACCGCCGAGAAGTTAGGTTGGGTTAGGTTAGTTTATATTACGTTATAGATGTATATAAAGGTCCCACGGAGACGGAGAAGCCAACTCGCCTGGAATGATGTCAGATATTACCGCCGAGATGTTAGCTTGGGTTAGGTTAGGTTAGATTACGTTATTGATGTATATGAAGGTCAAACGGAGACGTAGAGGCCAACTCGCTAGGAATGATGTCAAATATTACCGCCGAGATGTTAGGTTGGGGTAGGTTAAGTTATATTACGTTATTGATGTATATAAAGGTCCCACGGAGACGGAGAAGCCAACTCGCCAGGAATGTTGTCAAATATTACCGCCGAGATGTTAGGTTGGGTTAGTTTAGGTTATATTAAGTTATTGATGTATATAAAGGTCCCACGGAGACGAAGAGGTCAACTCGCCAGGAATGTTGTCAAGTATTACCGCCGAGATGATATGTTGGGTTAGGTTAGGTTATAATACGTTATTGATGTATATGAAGGTCAAACGGAGACGTAGAGGCCAACTGGCCAGGAATGATGCCAAATATTACCGCCGAGATGTTAGGTTGGGTTAGGTTAGGTTATATTACGCTATTGTTGTATATAGAGGTCCCACGGAGACGTAGAGTCCAACAAGCCAGGAATGTGGTCAAATATTATCGCCGAGATGTTAGGTTGGGTTAGGTTAGGTTATATTACGTCATTGATGTATATAAAGGTCCCACGGAGACGTAGAGGCCAACTCGCCAGGAATGTTGTCAAATATTACCGCCGAGATGATAGGTTGGGTTAGGTTACGTTATATTACGTTATTGATGTATATGAAGGTCAAACGGAGACGTAGAGTCCAACTCGCTAGGAATGATGTCAAATATTACCGCCGAGATGTTAGATTGGGTTAGGTAAGGTTATATTACGTTATAGATGTATATAAAGGTCCCACGGTGACGGAGAAGCCAACTCGCCAGGAATGTTGTCAAATATTACCGCCGAGATGTTAGGTTGGGTTAGGTTAGGTTATATTACGTGATTGATGTATATAAAGGTCCCACGGAGACGTAGAGGCCAACTCGCTAGGAATGATGTCAAATATTACCGCCGAGATGTTAGATTGGGTTAGGTTAGGTTATATTACGTTATTGATGTATATAAATGTCCCACGGAGACGTAGATGCCAACTCGCCAGGAATGTTTTCAAATATTACCGCCGAGATGTTAGGTTGGGTTAGGTTAGTTTATATTACGTTATAGATGTATATAAAGGTCCCACGGAGACGGAGAAGCCAACTCGCCTGGAATGTTGTCAAATATTACCGCCGAGATGTTAGGTTGGGGTAGGTTAGGTTATATTACGTTATTGATGTATATAAAGGTCCCACGGAGACGTAGAGGCCAACTCGACAGGAATGTTGTCAAATGTTACCGCCGAGATGTTAGGTTAGGTTAGGTTAAGTTATATTACGTTATTGATGTATATAAAGGTCCCACGGAGACGGAGAAGCCAACTCGCCAGGAATGTTTTCAAATATTACCGCCGAGATGTTAGGTTGGGTTAGGTTAGTTTATATTACGTTATAGATGTATATAAAGGTCTCACGGAGACGGAGAAGCCAACTCGCTAGGAATGATGTCAAATATTATCGCCGAGATGTTAGGTTGGGTTAGGTTAAGTTATATTACGTTATTGATGTATATAAAGGTCCCACGGAGACGGAGAAGCCAACTCGCCAGGAATGTTTTCAAGTATTACCGCCGAGAGGTTAGGTTGGGTTAGGTTAGTTTATATTACGTTATAGATGTATATAAAGGTCCCACGGAGACGGAGAAGCCAACTCGCCTGGAATGTTGTCAAATATTACCGCCGAGATGTTAGGTTGGGGTAGGTTAGGTTATATTACGTTATTGATGTATATAAATGTCCCACGGAGACGTAGAGGCCAACTCGACAGGAATGTTGTCAAATGTTACCGCCTAGATGTTAGGTTGGGTTAGGTTAAGTTATATTACGTCATTGATGTATATAAAGGTCCCACGGAGACGTAGAGCCCAACTCGCCAGGAATGTTGTCAAATATTACCGCCGAGATGTTAGATTGGGTTAGGTTAGGTTATATTACGTTATAGATGTATATAAAGGTCCCACGGTGACGGAGAAGCCAACTCGCCAGGAATGTTGTCAAATATTACCGCCGAGATGATAGGTTGGGTTAGGTTACGTTATATTACGTTATTGATGTATATGAAGGTCAAACGGAGACGTAGAGGCCAACTAGCTAGGAATGATGTCAAATATTACCGCCGAGATGTTAGATTGGGTTAGGTTAGGTTATATTACGTTATTGATGTATATAAATGTCCCACGGAGACGTAGATGCCAACTCGCCAGGAATGTTTTCAAATATTACCGCCGAGATGTTAGGTTGGGTTAGGTTAGTTTATATTACGTTATAGATGTATATAAAGGTCCCACGGAGACGGGGAAGCCAACTCGCCTGGAATGTTGTCAAATATTACCGCCGAGATGTTAGGTTGGGGTAGGTTAGGTTATATTACGTTATTAATGTATATAAAGGTCCCACGGAGACGTAGAGGCCAACAAGCCAGGAATGTGGTCAAATATTATCGCCGAGATGTTAGTTTGGGTTAGGTTAGTTTATATTACGTTATAGATGTATATAAAGGTCCCACGGAGACGTAGAGGCCAACTCGCTAGGAATGATGTCAAATATTACCGCCGAGATGTTAGGTTGGGTTAGGTTAAGTTATATTACGTCATTGATGTATATAAAGGTCCCACGGAGACGTAGAGCCCAACTCGCCAGGAATGTTGTCAAATATTACCGCCGAGATGTTAGATTGGGTTAGGTTAGGTTATATTACGTTATAGATGTATATAAAGGTCCCACGGTGACGGAGAAGCCAACTCGCCAGGAATGTTGTCAAATATTACCGCCGAGATGTTAGGTTGGGTTAGGTTAGGTTATATTACGTGATTGATGTATATAAAGGTCCCACGGAGACGTAGAGGCCAACTCGCCAGGAATGTTGTCAAATATTACCGCCGAGATGATAGGTTGGGTTAGGTTACGTTATATTACGTCATTGATGTATATAAAGGTCCCACGGAGACGTAGAGGCCAACTCGCTAGGAATGATGTCAAATATTACCGCCGAGATGTTAGATTGGGTTAGGTTAGGTTATATTACGTTATTGATGTATATAAATGTCCCACGGAGACGTAGATGCCAACTCGCCAGGAATGTTTTCAAATATTACCGCCGAGATGTTAGGTTGGGTTAGGTTAGTTTATATTACGTTATAGATGTATATAAAGGTCCCACGGAGACGGAGAAGCCAACTCGCCTGGAATGTTGTCAAATATTACCGCCGAGATGTTAGGTTGGGGTAGGTTAGGTTATATTACGTTATTGATGTATATAAAGGTCCCACGGAGACGTAGAGGCCAACTCGACAGGAATGTTGTCAAATGTTACCGCCGAGATGTTAGGTTAGGTTAGGTTAAGTTATATTACGTTATTGATGTATATAAAGGTCCCACGGAGACGGAGAAGCCAACTCGCCAGGAATGTTTTCAAATATTACCGCCGAGAGGTTAGGTTGGGTTAGGTTAGTTTATATTACGTTATAGATGTATATAAAGGTCCCACGGAGACGGAGAAGCCAACTCGCCTGGAATGTTGTCAAATATTACCGCCGAGATGTTAGGTTGGGGTAGGTTAGGTTATATTACGTTATTGATGTATATAAATGTCCCACGGAGACGTAGAGGCCAACTCGACAGGAATGTTGTCAAATGTTACCGCCTAGATGTTAGGTTGGGTTAGGTTAAGTTATATTACGTTATTGATGTATATAAAGGTCCCACGGAGACGGAGAAGCCAACTCGCCAGGAATGTTGTCAAATATTACCGCCGAGATGTTAGGTTGGGTTAGTTTAGGTTATATTAAGTTATTGATGTATATAAAGGTCCCACGGAGACGAAGAGGCCAACTCGCCAGGAATGTTGTCAAGTATTACCGCCGAGATGATAGGTTGGGTTAGGTTAGGTTATAATACGTTATTGATGTATATGAAGGTCAAACGGAGACGTAGAGGCCAACTGGCCAGGAATGATGTCAAATATTACCGCCGAGATGTTAGGTTGGGTTAGGTTAGGTTATATTACGCTATTGATGTATATAGAGGTCCCACGGAGACGTAGAGGCCAACAAGCCAGGAATGTGGTCAAATATTATCGCCGAGATGTTAGGTTGGGTTAGGTTAGGTTATATTACGTCATTGATGTATATAAAGGTCCCACGGAGACGTAGAGGCCAACTCGCCAGGAATGTTGTCAAATATTACCGCCGAGATGATAGGTTGGGTTAGGTTACGTTATATTATGTTATTGATGTATATGAAGGTCAAACGGAGACGTAGAGTCCAACTCGCTAGGAATGATGTCAAATATTACCGCCGAGATGTTAGATTGGGTTAGGTAAGGTTATATTACGTTATAGATGTATATAAAGGTCCCACGGTGACGGAGAAGCCAACTCGCCAGGAATGTTGTCAAATATTACCGCCGAGATGTTAGGTTGGGTTAGGTTAGGTTATATTACGTGATTGATGTATATAAAGGTCCCACGGAGACGTAGAGGCCAACTCGCCAGGAATGTTGTCAAATATTACCGCCGAGATGATAGGTTGGGTTAGGTTACGTTATATTACGTTATTGATGTATATGAAGGTCAAACGGAGACGTAGAGGCCAACTCGCTAGGAATGATGTCAAATATTACCGCCGAGATGTTAGATTGGGTTAGGTTAGGTTATATTACGTTATTGATGTATATAAATGTCCCACGGAGACGTAGATGCCAACTCGCCAGGAATGTTTTCAAATATTACCGCCGAGATGTTAGGTTGGGTTAGGTTAGTTTATATTACGTTATAGATGTATATAAAGGTCCCACGGAGACGGAGAAGCCAACTCGCCTGGAATGTTGTCAAATATTACCGCCGAGATGTTAGGTTGGGGTAGGTTAGGTTATATTACGTTATTGATGTATATAAAGGTCCCACGGAGACGTAGAGGCCAACTCGACAGGAATGTTGTCAAATGTTACCGCCGAGATGTTAGGTTAGGTTAGGTTAAGTTATATTACGTTATTGATGTATATAAAGGTCCCACGGAGACGGAGAAGCCAACTCGCCAGGAATGTTTTCAAATATTACCGCCGAGATGTTAGGTTGGGTTAGGTTAGTTTATATTACGTTATAGATGTATATAAAGGTCTCACGGAGACGGAGAAGCCAACTCGCCTGGAATGATGTCAGATATTACCGCCGAGATGTTAGCTTGGGTTAGGTTAGGTTAGATTACGTTATTGATGTATATGAAGGTCAAACGGAGACGTAGAGGCCAACTCGCTAGGAATGATGTCAAATATTACCGCCGAGATGTTTGGTTAGGTTAGGTTAAGTTATATTACGTTATTGATGTATATAAAGGTCCCACGGAGACGGAGAAGCCAACTCGCCAGGAATGTTTTCAAATATTACCGCCGAGATGTTAGGTTGGGTTAGGTTAGTTTATATTACGTTATAGATGTATATAAAGGTCCCACGGAGACGGAGAAGCCAACTCGCCTGGAATGTTGTCAAATATTACCGCCGAGATGTTAGGTTGGGGTAGGTTAGGTTATATTACGTTATTGATGTATATAAATGTCCCACGGAGACGTAGAGGCCAACTCGACAGGAATGTTGTCAAATCTTACCGCCGAGATGTTAGGTTAGGTTAGGTTAAGTTATATTACGTTATTGATGTATATAAAGGTCCCACGGAGACGGAGAAGCCAACTCGCCAGGAATGTTTTCAAATATTACCGCCGAGAAGTTAGGTTGGGTTAGGTTAGTTTATATTACGTTATAGATGTATATAAAGGTCCCACGGAGACGGAGAAGCCAACTCGCCTGGAATGATGTCAGATATTACCGCCGAGATGTTAGCTTGGGTTAGGTTAGGTTAGATTACGTTATTGATGTATATGAAGGTCAAACGGAGACGTAGAGGCCAACTCGCTAGGAATGATGTCAAATATTACCGCCGAGATGTTAGGTTGGGGTAGGTTAAGTTATATTACGTTATTGATGTATATAAAGGTCCCACGGAGACGGAGAAGCCAACTCGCCAGGAATGTTGTCAAATATTACCGCCGAGATGTTAGGTTGGGTTAGTTTAGGTTATATTAAGTTATTGATGTATATAAAGGTCCCACGGAGACGAAGAGGTCAACTCGCCAGGAATGTTGTCAAGTATTACCGCCGAGATGATATGTTGGGTTAGGTTAGGTTATAATACGTTATTGATGTATATGAAGGTCAAACGGAGACGTAGAGGCCAACTGGCCAGGAATGATGTCAAATATTACCGCCGAGATGTTAGGTTGGGGTAGGTTAGGTTATATTACGTTATTGATGTATATAAAGGTCCCACGGAGACGTAGAGGCCAACTCGACAGGAATGTTGTCAAATGTTACCGCCGAGATGTTAGGTTAGGTTAGGTTAAGTTATATTACGTTATTGATGTATATAAAGGTCCCACGGAGACGGAGAAGCCAACTCGCCAGGAATGTTTTCAAATATTACCGCCGAGATGTTAGGTTGGGTTAGGTTAGTTTATATTACGTTATAGATGTATATAAAGGTCTCACGGAGACGGAGAAGCCAACTCGCTAGGAATGATGTCAAATATTATCGCCGAGATGTTAGGTTGGGTTAGGTTAAGTTATATTACGTTATTGATGTATATAAAGGTCCCACGGAGACGGAGAAGCCAACTCGCCAGGAATGTTTTCAAGTATTACCGCCGAGAGGTTAGGTTGGGTTAGGTTAGTTTATATTACGTTATAGATGTATATAAAGGTCCCACGGAGACGGAGAAGCCAACTCGCCTGGAATGTTGTCAAATATTACCGCCGAGATGTTAGGTTGGGGTAGGTTAGGTTATATTACGTTATTGATGTATATAAATGTCCCACGGAGACGTAGAGGCCAACTCGACAGGAATGTTGTCAAATGTTACCGCCTAGATGTTAGGTTGGGTTAGGTTAAGTTATATTACGTCATTGATGTATATAAAGGTCCCACGGAGACGTAGAGCCCAACTCGCCAGGAATGTTGTCAAATATTACCGCCGAGATGTTAGATTGGGTTAGGTTAGGTTATATTACGTTATAGATGTATATAAAGGTCCCACGGTGACGGAGAAGCCAACTCGCCAGGAATGTTGTCAAATATTACCGCCGAGATGTTAGGTTGGGTTAGGTTAGGTTATATTAAGTGATTGATGTATATAAAGGTCCCACGGAGACGTAGAGGCCAACTCGCCAGGAATGTTGTCAAATATTACCGCCGAGATGATAGGTTGGGTTAGGTTACGTTATATTACGTTATTGATGTATATGAAGGTCAAACGGAGACGTAGAGGCCAACTAGCTAGGAATGATGTCAAATATTACCGCCGAGATGTTAGATTGGGTTAGGTTAAGTTATATTACGTTATTGATGTATATAAATGTCCCACGGAGACGTAGATGCCAACTCGCCAGGAATGTTTTCAAATATTACCGCCGAGATGTTAGGTTGGGTTAGGTTAGTTTATATTACGTTATAGATGTATATAAAGGTCCCACGGAGACGGGGAAGCCAACTCGCCTGGAATGTTGTCAAATATTACCGCCGAGATGTTAGGTTGGGGTAGGTTAGGTTATATTACGTTATTAATGTATATAAAGGTCCCACGGAGACGTAGAGGCCAACAAGCCAGGAATGTGGTCAAATATTATCGCCGAGATGTTAGTTTGGGTTAGGTTAGTTTATATTACGTTATAGATGTATATAAAGGTCCCACGGAGACGGAGAAGCCAACTCGCCTGGAATGTTGTCAAATATTACCGCCGAGATGTTAGGTTGGGGTAGGTTAGGTTATATTACGTTATTGATGTATATAAAGGTCCCACGGAGACGTAGAGGCCAACTCGACAGGAATGTTGTCAAATGTTACCGCCGAGATGTTAGGTTAGGTTAGGTTAAGTTATATTACGTTATTGATGTATATAAAGGTCCCACGGAGACGGAGAAGCCAACTCGCCAGGAATGTTTTCAAATATTACCGCCGAGATGTTAGGTTGGGTTAGGTTAGTTTATATTACGTTATAGATGTATATAAAGGTCCCACGGAGACGGAGAAGCCAACTCGCCTGGAATGATGTCAGATATTACCGCCGAGATGTTAGCTTGGGTTAGGTTAGGTTAGATTACGTTATTGATGTATATGAAGGTCAAACGGAGACGTAGAGGCCAACTCGCTAGGAATGATGTCAAATATTACCGCCGAGATGTTAGGTTGGGTTAGGTTAAGTTATATTACGTCATTGATGTATATAAAGGTCCCACGGAGACGTAGAGCCCAACTCGCCAGGAATGTTGTCAAATATTACCGCCGAGATGTTAGATTGGGTTAGGTTAGGTTATATTACGTTATAGATGTATATAAAGGTCCCACGGTGACGGAGAAGCCAACTCGCCAGGAATGTTGTCAAATATTACCGCCGAGATGTTAGGTTGGGTTAGGTTAGGTTATATTACGTGATTGATGTATATAAAGGTCCCACGGAGACGTAGAGGCCAACTCGCCAGGAATGTTGTCAAATATTACCGCCGAGATGATAGGTTGGGTTAGGTTACGTTATATTACGTCATTGATGTATATAAAGGTCCCACGGAGACGTAGAGGCCAACTCGCTAGGAATGATGTCAAATATTACCGCCGAGATGTTAGATTGGGTTAGGTTAGGTTATATTACGTTATTGATGTATATAAATGTCCCACGGAGACGTAGATGCCAACTCGCCAGGAATGTTTTCAAATATTACCGCCGAGATGTTAGGTTGGGTTAGGTTAGTTTATATTACGTTATAGATGTATATAAAGGTCCCACGGAGACGGAGAAGCCAACTCGCCTGGAATGTTGTCAAATATTACCGCCGAGATGTTAGGTTGGGGTAGGTTAGGTTATATTACGTTATTGATGTATATAAAGGTCCCACGGAGACGTAGAGGCCAACTCGACAGGAATGTTGTCAAATGTTACCGCCGAGATGTTAGGTTAGGTTAGGTTAAGTTATATTACGTTATTGATGTATATAAAGGTCCCACGGAGACGGAGAAGCCAACTCGCCAGGAATGTTTTCAAATATTACCGCCGAGAGGTTAGGTTGGGTTAGGTTAGTTTATATTACGTTATAGATGTATATAAAGGTCCCACGGAGACGGAGAAGCCAACTCGCCTGGAATGTTGTCAAATATTACCGCCGAGATGTTAGGTTGGGGTAGGTTAGGTTATATTACGTTATTGATGTATATAAATGTCCCACGGAGACGTAGAGGCCAACTCGACAGGAATGTTGTCAAATGTTACCGCCTAGATGTTAGGTTGGGTTAGGTTAAGTTATATTACGTTATTGATGTATATAAAGGTCCCACGGAGACGGAGAAGCCAACTCGCCAGGAATGTTGTCAAATATTACCGCCGAGATGTTAGGTTGGGTTAGTTTAGGTTATATTAAGTTATTGATGTATATAAAGGTCCCACGGAGACGAAGAGGCCAACTCGCCAGGAATGTTGTCAAGTATTACCGCCGAGATGATAGGTTGGGTTAGGTTAGGTTATAATACGTTATTGATGTATATGAAGGTCAAACGGAGACGTAGAGGCCAACTGGCCAGGAATGATGTCAAATATTACCGCCGAGATGTTAGGTTGGGTTAGGTTAGGTTATATTACGCTATTGATGTATATAGAGGTCCCACGGAGACGTAGAGGCCAACAAGCCAGGAATGTGGTCAAATATTATCGCCGAGATGTTAGGTTGGGTTAGGTTAGGTTATATTACGTCATTGATGTATATAAAGGTCCCACGGCGACGTAGAGCCCAACTCGCCAGGAATGTTGTCAAATATTACCGCCGAGTTGTTAGATTGGGTTAGGTTAAGTTATATTACGTTATTGATGTATATAAAGGTCCCACGGAGACGGAGAAGCCAACTCGCCAGGAATGTTTTCAAATATTACCGCCGAGAGGTTAGGTTGGGTTAGGTTAGCTTATATTACGTTATAGATGTATATAAAGGTCCCACGGAGACGGAGAAGCCAACTCGCCTGGAATGTTGTCAAATATTACCGCCGAGATGTTAGGTTGGGGTAGGTTAGGTTATATTACGTTATTGATGTATATAAATGTCCCACGGAGACGTAGAGGCCAACTCGACAGGAATGTTGTCAAATGTTACCGCCTAGATGTTAGGTTGGGTTAGGTTAAGTTATATTACGTTATTGATGTATATAAAGGTCCCACGGAGACGGAGAAGCCAACTCGCCAGGAATGTTGTCAAATATTACCGCCGAGATGTTAGGTTGGGTTAGGTTAGGTTATATTACGTGATTGATGTATATAAAGGTCCCACGGAGACGTAGAGGCCAACTCGCCAGGAATGCTGTCAAATATTACCGCCGAGATGATAGGTTGGGTTAGGTTAAGTTATATTACGTTATTGATGTATATAAAGGTCCCACGGAGACGGAGAAGCCAACTCGCCAGGAATGTTGTCAAATATTACCGCCGAGATGTTAGGTTGGGTTAGTTTAGGTTATATTAAGTTATTGATGTATATAAAGGTCCCACGGAGACGAAGAGGCCAACTCGCCAGGAATGTTGTCAAGTATTACCGCCGAGATGATAGGTTGGGTTAGGTTAGGTTATAATACGTTATTGATGTATATGAAGGTAAAACGGAGACGTAGAGGCCAACTGGCCAGGAATGATGTCAAATATTACCGCCGAGATGTTAGGTTGGGTTAGGTTAGGTTATATTACGCTATTGATGTATATAGAGGTCCCACGGAGACGTAGAGGCCAACAAGCCAGGAATGTGGTCAAATATTATCGCCGAGATGTTAGGTTGGGTTAGGTTAGGTTATATTACGTCATTGATGTATATAAAGGTCCCACGGAGACGTAGAGCCCAACTCGCCAGGAATGTTGTCAAATATTACCGCCGAGATGTTAGATTGGGTTAGGTTAAGTTATATTACGTTATTGATGTATATAAAGGTCCCACGGAGACGGAGATGCCAACTCGCCAGGAATGTTTTCAAATATTACCGCCGAGAGGTTAGGTTGGGTTAGGTTAGTTTATATTACGTTATAGATGTATATAAAGGTCCCACGGAGACGGAGAAGCCAACTCGCCTGGAATGTTGTCAAATATTACCGCCGAGATGTTAGGTTGGGGTAGGTTAGGTTATATTACGTTATTGATGTATATAAATGTCCCACGGAGACGTAGAGGCCAACTCGACAGGAATGTTGTCAAATGTTACCGCCTAGATGTTAGGTTGGGTTAGGTTAAGTTATATTACGTTATTGATGTATATAAAGGTCCCACGGAGACGTAGAGGCCAACAAGCCAGGAATGTGGTCAAATATTATCGCCGAGATGTTAGGTTGGGTTAGGTTAGGTTATATTACGTCATTGATGTATATAAAGGTCCCACGGAGACGTAGAGCCCAACTCGCCAGGAATGTTGTCAAATATTACCGCCGAGATGTTAGATTGGGTTAGGTTAGGTTATATTACGTTATAGATGTATATAAAGGTCCCACGGTGACGGAGAAGCCAACTCGCCAGGAATGTTGTCAAATATTACCGCCGAGATGTTAGGTTGGGGTAGGTTAGGTTATATTACGTTATTGATGTCTATAAAGGTCCCACGGAGACGTAGAGGCCAACTCGACAGGAATGTTGTCAAATGTTACCGCCGAGATGTTAGGTTAGGTTAGGTTAAGTTATATTACGTTATTGATGTATATAAAGGTCCCACGGAGACGGAGAAGCCAACTCGCCAGGAATGTTTTCAAATATTACCGCCGAGATGTTAGGTTGGGTTAGGTTAGTTTATATTACGTTATAGATGTATATAAAGGTCCCACGGAGACGGAGAAGCCAACTCGCCTGGAATGTTGTCAAATATTACCGCCGAGATGTTAGGTTGGGGTAGGTTAGGTTATATTACGTTATTGATGTATATAAATGTCCCACGGAGACGTAGAGTCCAACTCGACAGGAATGTTGTCAAATGTTACCGCCTAGATGTTAGGTTGGGTTAGGTTAAGTTATATTACGTTATTGATGTATATAAAGGTCCCACGGAGACGGAGAAGCCAACTCGCCAGGAATGTTGTCAAATAATACCGCCGAGATGTTAGGTTGGGTTAGGTTAGGTTATATTACGTGATTGATGTATATAAAGGTCCCACGGAGACGTAGAGGCCAACTCGCCAGGAATGATGTCAGATATTACCGCCGAGATGTTAGCTTGGGTTAGGTTAGTTTATATTACGTTATAGATGTATATAAAGGTCCCACGGAGACGGAGAAGCCAACTCGCCTGGAATGTTGTCAAATATTACCGCCGAGATGTTAGGTTGGGGTAGGTTAGGTTATATTACGTTATTGATGTATATAAATGTCCCACGGAGACGTAGAGGCCAACTCGACAGGAATGTTGTCAAATGTTACCGCCGAGATGTTAGGTTGGGTTAGGTTAGGTTATATTACGTGATTGATGTATATGAAGGTCAAACGGAGACGTAGAGGCCAACTCGCCGGGAATGTTGTCAAATATTACCGCCGAGATGATAGGTTGGGTTAGGTTACGTTATATTACGTGATTGATGTATATAAAGGTCCCACGGAGACGGAGAAGCCAACTCGCCTGGAATGTTGTCAAATATTACCGCCGAGATGTTAGGTTGGGGTAGGTTAGGTTATATTACGTTATTGATGTATATAAATGTCCCACGGAGACGTAGAGGCCAACTCGACAGGAATGTTGTCAAATGTTACCGCCTAGATGTTAGGTTGGGTTAGGTTAAGTTATATTACGTTATTGATGTATATAAAGGTCCCACGGAGACGGAGAAGCCAACTCGCCAGGAATGTTGTCAAATATTACCGCCGAGATGTTAGGTTGGGTTAGTTTAGGTTATATTAAGTTATTGATGTATATAAAGGTCCCACGGAGACGAAGAGGCCAACTCGCCAGGAATGTTGTCAAGTATTACCGCCGAGATGATAGGTTGGGTTAGGTTAGGTTATAATACGTTATTGATGTATATGAAGGTCAAACGGAGACGTAGAGGCCAACTGGCCAGGAATGATGTCAAATATTACCGCCGAGATGTTAGGTTGGGTTAGGTTAGGTTATATTACGCTATTGATGTATATAGAGGTCCCACGGAGACGTAGAGGCCAACAAGCCAGGAATGTGGTCAAATATTATCGCCGAGATGTTAGGTTGGGTTAGGTTAGGTTATATTACGTCATTGATGTATATAAAGGTCCCACGGCGACGTAGAGCCCAACTCGCCAGGAATGTTGTCAAATATTACCGCCGAGTTGTTAGATTGGGTTAGGTTAAGTTATATTACGTTATTGATGTATATAAAGGTCCCACGGAGACGGAGAAGCCAACTCGCCAGGAATGTTTTCAAATATTACCGCCGAGAGGTTAGGTTGGGTTAGGTTAGTTTATATTACGTTATAGATGTATATAAAGGTCCCACGGAGACGGAGAAGCCAACTCGCCTGGAATGTTGTCAAATATTACCGCCGAGATGTTAGGTTGGGGTAGGTTAGGTTATATTACGTTATTGATGTATATAAATGTCCCACGGAGACGTAGAGGCCAACTCGACAGGAATGTTGTCAAATGTTACCGCCTAGATGTTAGGTTGGGTTAGGTTAAGTTATATTACGTTATTGATGTATATAAAGGTCCCACGGAGACGGAGAAGCCAACTCGCCAGGAATGTTGTCAAATATTACCGCCGAGATGTTAGGTTGGGTTAGGTTAGGTTATATTACGTGATTGATGTATATAAAGGTCCCACGGAGACGTAGAGGCCAACTCGCCAGGAATGCTGTCAAATATTACCGCCGAGATGATAGGTTGGGTTAGGTTAAGTTATATTACGTTATTGATGTATATAAAGGTCCCACGGAGACGGAGAAGCCAACTCGCCAGGAATGTTGTCAAATATTACCGCCGAGATGTTAGGTTGGGTTAGTTTAGGTTATATTAAGTTATTGATGTATATAAAGGTCCCACGGAGACGAAGAGGCCAACTCGCCAGGAATGTTGTCAAATGTTACCGCCTAGATGTTAGGTTGGGTTAGGTTAAGTTATATTACGTTATTGATGTATATAAAGGTCCCACGGAGACGGAGAAGCCAACTCGCCAGGAATGTTGTCAAATATTACCGCCGAGATGTTAGGTTGGGTTAGGTTAGGTTATATTACGTGATTGATGTATATAAAGGTCCCACGGAGACGTAGAGGCCAACTCGCCAGGAATGCTGTCAAATATTACCGCCGAGATGATAGGTTGGGTTAGGTTAAGTTATATTACGTTATTGATGTATATAAAGGTCCCACGGAGACGGAGAAGCCAACTCGCCAGGAATGTTGTCAAATATTACCGCCGAGATGTTAGGTTGGGTTAGTTTAGGTTATATTAAGTTATTGATGTATATAAAGGTCCCACGGAGACGAAGAGGCCAACTCGCCAGGAATGTTGTCAAGTATTACCGCCGAGATGATAGGTTGGGTTAGGTTAGGTTATAATACGTTATTGATGTATATGAAGGTAAAACGGAGACGTAGAGGCCAACTGGCCAGGAATGATGTCAAATATTACCGCCGAGATGTTAGGTTGGGTTAGGTTAGGTTATATTACGCTATTGATGTATATAGAGGTCCCACGGAGACGTAGAGGCCAACAAGCCAGGAATGTGGTCAAATATTATCGCCGAGATGTTAGGTTGGGTTAGGTTAGGTTATATTACGTCATTGATGTATATAAAGGTCCCACGGAGACGTAGAGCCCAACTCGCCAGGAATGTTGTCAAATATTACCGCCGAGATGTTAGATTGGGTTAGGTTAAGTTATATTACGTTATTGATGTATATAAAGGTCCCACGGAGACGGAGATGCCAACTCGCCAGGAATGTTTTCAAATATTACCGCCGAGAGGTTAGGTTGGGTTAGGTTAGTTTATATTACGTTATAGATGTATATAAAGGTCCCACGGAGACGGAGAAGCCAACTCGCCTGGAATGTTGTCAAATATTACCGCCGAGATGTTAGGTTGGGGTAGGTTAGGTTATATTACGTTATTGATGTATATAAATGTCCCACGGAGACGTAGAGGCCAACTCGACAGGAATGTTGTCAAATGTTACCGCCTAGATGTTAGGTTGGGTTAGGTTAAGTTATATTACGTTATTGATGTATATAAAGGTCCCACGGAGACGTAGAGGCCAACAAGCCAGGAATGTGGTCAAATATTATCGCCGAGATGTTAGGTTGGGTTAGGTTAGGTTATATTACGTCATTGATGTATATAAAGGTCCCACGGAGACGTAGAGCCCAACTCGCCAGGAATGTTGTCAAATATTACCGCCGAGATGTTAGATTGGGTTAGGTTAGGTTATATTACGTTATAGATGTATATAAAGGTCCCACGGTGACGGAGAAGCCAACTCGCCAGGAATGTTGTCAAATATTACCGCCGAGATGTTAGGTTGGGGTAGGTTAGGTTATATTACGTTATTGATGTCTATAAAGGTCCCACGGAGACGTAGAGGCCAACTCGACAGGAATGTTGTCAAATGTTACCGCCGAGATGTTAGGTTAGGTTAGGTTAAGTTATATTACGTTATTGATGTATATAAAGGTCCCACGGAGACGGAGAAGCCAACTCGCCAGGAATGTTTTCAAATATTACCGCCGAGATGTTAGGTTGGGTTAGGTTAGTTTATATTACGTTATAGATGTATATAAAGGTCCCACGGAGACGGAGAAGCCAACTCGCCTGGAATGTTGTCAAATATTACCGCCGAGATGTTAGGTTGGGGTAGGTTAGGTTATATTACGTTATTGATGTATATAAATGTCCCACGGAGACGTAGAGTCCAACTCGACAGGAATGTTGTCAAATGTTACCGCCTAGATGTTAGGTTGGGTTAGGTTAAGTTATATTACGTTATTGATGTATATAAAGGTCCCACGGAGACGGAGAAGCCAACTCGCCAGGAATGTTGTCAAATAATACCGCCGAGATGTTAGGTTGGGTTAGGTTAGGTTATATTACGTGATTGATGTATATAAAGGTCCCACGGAGACGTAGAGGCCAACTCGCCAGGAATGATGTCAGATATTACCGCCGAGATGTTAGCTTGGGTTAGGTTAGTTTATATTACGTTATAGATGTATATAAAGGTCCCACGGAGACGGAGAAGCCAACTCGCCTGGAATGTTGTCAAATATTACCGCCGAGATGTTAGGTTGGGGTAGGTTAGGTTATATTACGTTATTGATGTATATAAATGTCCCACGGAGACGTAGAGGCCAACTCGACAGGAATGTTGTCAAATGTTACCGCCGAGATGTTAGGTTGGGTTAGGTTAGGTTATATTACGTGATTGATGTATATGAAGGTCAAACGGAGACGTAGAGGCCAACTCGCCGGGAATGTTGTCAAATATTACCGCCGAGATGATAGGTTGGGTTAGGTTACGTTATATTACGTGATTGATGTATATAAAGGTCCCACGGAGACGTAGAGGCCAACTCGCCAGGAATGTTGTCAAATATTACCGCCGAGATGATAGGTTGGGTTAGGTTACGTTATATTACGTTATTGATGTATATGAAGGTCAAACGGAGACGTAGAGGCCAACTCGCTAGGAATGATGTCAAATATTACCGCCGAAATGTTAGATTGGGTTAGGTTAGGTTATATTACGTTATTGATGTATATAAATGTCCCACGGAGACGTAGATGCCAACTCGCCAGGAATGTTTTCAAATATTACCGCCGAGATGTTAGGTTGGGGTAGGTTAGGTTATATTACGTTATTAATGTATATAAAGGTCCCACGGAGACGTAGAGGCCAACAAGCCAGGAATGTGGTCAAATATTATCGCCGAGATGTTAGGTTGGGTTAGGTTAGGTTATATTACGTCATTGATGTATATAAAGGTCCCACGGAGACGTAGAGGCCAACTCGCTAGGAATGATGTCAAGTATTACCGCCGAGATGTTAGATTGGGTTGGGTTAGGTTATATTACGTTATTGATGTATATAAATGTCCCACGGAGACGTAGATGCCAACTCGCCAGGAATGTTTTCAAATATTACCGCCGAGATGTTAAGTTGGGTTAGGTTAGTTTATATTACGTTATAGATGTATATAAAGGTCCCACGGAGACGGAGAAGCCAACTCGCCTGGAATGTTGTCAAATATTACCGCCGAGATGTTAGGTTGGGGTAGGTTAGGTTATATTACGTTATTGATGTCTATAAAGGTCCCACGGAGACGTAGAGGCCAACTCGACAGGAATGTTGTCAAATGTTACCGCCGAGATGTTAGGTTAGGTTAGGTTAAGTTATATTACGTTATTGATGTATATAAAGGTCCCACGGAGACGGAGAAGCCAACTCGCCAGGAATGTTTTCAAATATTACCGCCGAGATGTTAGGTTGGGTTAGGTTAGTTTATATTACGTTATAGATGTATATAAAGGTCCCACGGAGACGTAGAGTCCAACTCGACAGGAATGTTGTCAAATGTTACCGCCTAGATGTTAGGTTGGGTTAGGTTAAGTTATATTACGTTATTGATGTATATAAAGGTCCCACGGAGACGGAGAAGCCAACTCGCCAGGAATGTTGTCAAATAATACCGCCGAGATGTTAGGTTGGGTTAGTTTAGGTTATATTAAGTTATTGATGTATATAAAGGTCCCACGGAGACGAAGAGGCCAACTCGCCAGGAATGTTGTCAAGTATTACCGCCGAGATGATAGGTTGGGTTAGGTTAGGTTATAATACGTTATTGATGTATATGAAGGTCAAACGGAGACGTAGAGGCCAACTGGCCAGGAATGATGTCAAATATTACCGCCGAGATGTTAGGTTGGGTTAGGTTAGGTTATATTACGCTATTGATGTATATAGAGGTCCCACGGAGACGTAGAGGCCAACAAGCCAGGAATGTGGTCAAATATTATCGCCGAGATGTTAGGTTGGGTTAGGTTAGGTTATATTACGTCATTGATGTATATAAAGGTCCCACGGAGACGTAGAGGCCAACTCGCCAGGAATGTTGTCAAATATTACCGCCGAGATGATAGGTTGGGTTAGGTTACGTTATATTACGTTATTGATGTATATGAAGATCAAACGGAGACGTAGAGTCCAACTCGCTAGGAATGATGTCAAATATTACCGCCGAGATGTTAGGTTGGGTTAGGTTAGGTTATATTACGTGATTGATGTATATAAAGGTCCCACGGAGACGTAGAGGCCAACTCGCCAGGAATGATGTCAGATATTACCGCCGAGATGTTAGCTTGGGTTAGGTTAGGTTAGATTACGTTATTGATGTATATAAAGGTCCCACGGAGACGTAGAGGCCAACAAGCCAGGAATGTGGTCAAATATTATCGCCGAGATGTTAGGTTGGGTTAGGTTAGGTTATATTACGTCATTGATGTATATAAAGGTCCCACGGAGACGTAGAGGCCAACTCGCCAGGAATATTGTCAAATATTACCGCCGAGATGATAGGTTGGGTTAGGTTACGCTATATTACGTTATTGATGTATATGAAGGTCAAACGGAGACGTAGAGGCCAACTCGCTAGGAATGATGTCAAATATTACCGCCGAGATGTTTCGTTAGGTTAGGTTAAGTTATATTACGTGATTGATGTATATGAAGGTCAAACGGGGACGTAGAGGCCAACTCGCCGGGAATGTTGTCAAATATTACCGCCGAGATGATAGGTTGGGTTAGGTTACGTTATATTACGTTATTGATGTATATGAAGGTCAAACGGAGACGTAGAGGCCAACTCGCTAGGAATGATGTCAAATATTACCGCCGAGATGTTAGATTGGGTTAGGTTAGGTTATATTACGTTATTGATGTATATAAATGTCCCACGGAGACGTAGATGCCAACTCGCCAGGAATGTTTTCAAATATTACCGCCGAGATGTTAAGTTGGGTTAGGTTAGTTTATATTACGTTATAGATGTATATAAAGGTCCCACGGAGACGGAGAAGCCAACTCGCCTGGAATGTTGTCAAATATTACCGCCGAGATGTTAGGTTGGGTTAGGTTAGTTTATATTACGTTATAGATGTATATAAAGGTCCCACGGAGACGGAGAAGCCAACTCGCCTGGAATGTTGTCAAATATTACCGCCGAGATGTTAGGTTGGGGTAGGTTAGGTTATATTACGTTATTGATGTATATAAATGTCCCACGGAGACGTAGAGTCCAACTCGACAGGAATGTTGTCAAATGTTACCGCCTAGATGTTAGGTTGGGTTAGGTTAAGTTATATTACTTTATTGATGTATATAAAGGTCCCACGGAGACGGAGAAGCCAAGTCGCCAGGAATGTTGTCAAATAATACCGCCGAGATGTTAGGTTGGGTTAGTTTAGGTTATATTAAGTTATTGATGTATATAAAGGTCCCACGGAGACGAAGAGGCCAACTCGCCAGGAATGTTGTCAAGTATTACCGCCGAGATGATAGGTTGGGTTAGGTTAGGTTATAATACGTTATTGATGTATATGAAGGTCAAACGGAGACGTAGAGGCCAACTGGCCAGGAATGATGTCAAATATTACCGCCGAGATGTTAGCTTGGGTTAGGTTAGGTTATATTACGCTATTGATGTATATAGAGGTCCCACGGAGACGTAGAGGCCAACAAGCCAGGAATGTGGTCAAATATTATCGCCGAGATGTTAGGTTGGGTTAGGTTAGGTTATATTACGTCATTGATGTATATAAAGGTCCCACGGAGACGTAGAGGCCAACTCGCCAGGAATGTTGTCAAATATTACCGCCGAGATGATAGGTTGGGTTAGGTTACGTTATATTACGTTATTGATGTATATGAAGATCAAACGGAAACGTAGAGTCCAACTCGCTAGGAATGATGTCAAATATTACCGCCGAGATGTTAGATTGGGTTAGGTTAGGTTATATTACGTTATAGATGTATATAAAGGTACCAGGGTGACGGAGAAGCCAACTCGCCAGGAATGTTGTCAAATATTACCGCCGAGATGTTAGGTTGGGTTAGGTTAGGTTATATTACGTGATCGATGTATATAAAGGTCCCACGGAGACGTAGAGGCCAACTCGCCAGGAATGATGTCAGATATTACCGCCGAGATGTTAGCTTGGGTTAGGTTAGGTTAGATTACGTTATTGATGTATATAAAGGTCCCACGGAGACGTAGAGGCCAACAAGCCAGGAATGTGGTCAAATATTATCGCCGAGATGTTAGGTTGGGTTAGGTTAGGTTATATTACGTCATTGATGTATATAAAGGTCCCACGGAGACGTAGAGGCCAACTCGCCAGGAATGTTGTCAAATATTACCGCCGAGATGATAGGTTGGGTTAGGTTACGTTATATTACGTTATTGATGTATATGAAGGTCAAACGGAGACGTAGAGGCCAACTCGCTAGGAATGTTGTCAAATATTACCGCCGAGATGTTAGGTTGGGGTAGGTTAGGTTATATTACGTTATTGATGTATATAAATGTCCCACGGAGACGTAGAGGCCAACTCGACAGGAATGTTGTCAAATATTACCGCCGAGATGTTAGATTGGGTTAGGTTAGGTTATATTACGTTATTGATGTATATAAATGTCCCACGGAGACGTAGATGCCAACTCGCCAGGAATGTTTTCAAATATTACCGCCGAGATGTTAAGTTGGGTTAGGTTAGTTTATATTACGTTATAGATGTATATAAAGGTCCCACGGAGACGGAGAAGCCGACTCGCCTGGAATGTTGTCAAATATTACCGCCGAGATGTTAGGTTGGGGTAGGTTAGATTATATTACATTATTGATGTATATAAAGGTCCCACGGAGACGTAGAGGCCAACTCGACAGGAATGTTGTCAAATGTTACCGCCGAGATGTTAGGTTAGGTTAGGTTAAGTTATATTACGTTATTGATGTATATAAAGGTCCCACGGAGACGGAGAAGCCAACTCGCCAGGAATGTTTTCAAATATTACCGCCGAGATGTTAGGTTGGGTTAGGTTAGTTTATATTACGTTATAGATGTATATAAAGGTCCCACGGAGACGGAGAAGCCAACTCGCCTGGAATGTCGTCAAATATTACCGCCGAGATGTTAGGTTGGGCTAGGTTAGGTTATATTACGTTATTGATGTATATAAAGGTCCCACGGAGACGTAGAGGCCAACTCGACAGGAATGTTGTCAAATGTTACCGCCGAGATGTTAGGTTGGGTTAGATTAAGATATATTACGTTATTGATGTATATGAAGGTCAAACGGAGACGTAGAGGCCAACTCGCCAGGAATGATGTCAAATATTACCGCCGAGATGTTAGGTTGGGTTAGGTTAGGTTATATTACGTTATTGATGTATATAGAGGTCCCACGGAGACGTAGAGGCCAACAAGCCAGGAATGTGGTCAAATATTACCGCCGAGATGTTAGATTGGGATAGACTAGCTTATATTATGTTATTGATGTATATGAAGGTCAAACGGAGACGTAGAGGCCAACTCGCCAGGAATGATGTCAAATATTACCGCCGAGATGTTAGGTTGGGTTAGGTTAGGTTATATTACGTTATTGATGTATATAGAGGTCCCACGGAGACGTAGAGGCCAACAAGCCAGGAATGTGGTCAAATATTACCGCCGAGATGTTAGATTGGGATAGACTAGCTTATATTATGTTATTGATGTATATAAAGGTCCCACGGAGACGTAGAGGCCAACTCGCCAGGAATGTTGTCAAATATTACCGCCGAGATGATAGGTTGGGTTACGTTAGGTTATAATACGTTATTGATGTATATGAAGGTCAAACGGAGACGTAGAGGCCAACTCGCCAGGAATGATGTCAAATATTACCGCCGAGATGTTAGGTTGGGTTAGGTTAGATTATATTACGTTATTGAAGTATATAAAGGTCCCACGGAGACGTAGAGGCCAACAAGCCAAGAATGTCGTCAAATATTACCGCCGAGATGTTAGATTGGGTTAGGCTAGCTTATATTATGTTATTGATGTATATAAAGGTCCCACGGAGACGTAGAGGCTAACTCGCCAGGAATGATGTCAGATATTACGGCCGAGATGTTAGCTTGGGTTAGGTTAGGTTAGATTACGTTATTGATGTATATAAAGGTCCCACGGAAACGTAGAGGCCAACAAGCCAGGAATGTGGTCAAATATTATCGCCGAGATGTTAGGTTGGGTTAGGTTAGGTTATATTACGTCATTGACGTATATAAAGGTCCCACGGAGACGTAGAGGCCAACTCGCCAGGAATGTTGTCAAATATTACCGCCGAGATGATAGGTTGGGTTAGGTTACGTTATATTACGTTATTGATGTATATGAAGGTCAAACGGAGACGTAGAGGCCAACTCGCTAGGAATGATGTCAAATATCACCGCCGAGATGTTAGATTGGGTTAGGTTAGGTTATATTACGTTATTGATGTATATAAATGTCCCACGGAGACGTAGATGCCAACTCGCCAGGAATGTTTTCAAATATTACCGCCGAGATGTTAGGTTGGGTTAGGTTAGGTTATATTACGTTATAGATGTATATAAAGGTCCCACGGAGACGGAGAAGCCAACTCGCCTAGAATGTTGTCAAATATTACCGCCGAGATGTTAGGTTGGGGTAGGTTAGGTTGTATTACGTTATTGATGTATATAAAGGTCCCACGGAGACGTAGAGGCCAACAAGCCAGGAATGTGGTTAAATATTACCGCCGAGATGTTAGGTTGGGTTAGGTTAGGTTATATTGCGTGATTGATGTATATAAAGGTCCCACGGAGACGAAGAGTCCAACTCGCCACGTATGTTTTCAAATATTACCGCCGAGATGTTAGATTGGTTTAGGTTAGGTTATATTACGTTATTGAAGTATATAAAGGTCCCACGGAGACGTAGAAGCCAACAAGCCAGGAATGTCGTCAAATATTAACGCCGAGATGTTATATTGGGTGAGGCTAGCTTATATTATGTTATTCATGTATATAAATGTCCCACGGAGACGTAGAGGCCAACTCGCCAGGAATGATGTCAAATATTACCGCCGAGATGTTAGCTTGGGTTAGGTTAGGTTAGATTACGTTATTGATGTATATAAAGGTCCCACGGAGACGTAGAGGCCAACAAGCCAGGAATGAGGTCAAATATTATCGCCGAGATGTTAGGTTGGGTTAGGTTAGGTTATATTACGTGATTGATGTATATAAAGGTCCCACGGAGACGTAGAGGCCAACTCGCCAGGAATGTTGTCAAATATTACCGCCGAGATGATAGGTTGGCAAGGTTACGTTATATTACGTTATTGATGTATATGAAGGTCAAACGGAGACGTAGAGGCCAACTCGCTAGGAATGATGTCAAATATTACCGCCGAGATGTTTGGTTGGGTTAGGTTAGGTTATATTACGTTATTAATGTATATAAAGGTCCCACGGAGACGAAGAAGCCAACTCGCCACGAATGTTGTCAAATATTACCGCCGAGATGTTAGGTTGGGTTAGGTTAGATTATATTACGTTATTGAAGTATATAAAGGTCCCACGGAGACGTAGAGGCCAACAAGCCAGGAATGTCGTCAAATATTACCGCCGAGATGTTAGATTGGGTTAGGCTAGCTTATATTATGTTATTGATGTATATAAAGGTCCCACGGAGACGTAGAGGCTAACTCGCCAGGAATGATGTCAGATATTACCGCCGAAATGTTAGCTTGGGTTAGGTTAGGTTAGATTACGTTATTGATGTATATGAAGGTCAAACGGAGACGTAGAGGCCAACTCGCTAGGAATGATGTCAAATATTACCGCCGAGATGTTTGGTTGGGTTAGGTTAGGTTATATTACGTTATTAATGTATATAAAGGTCCCACGGAGACGAAGAAGCCAACTCGCCACTAATGTTGTCAAATATTACCGCCGAGATGTTAGGTTGGGTTAGGTTAGATTATATTACTTTATTGAAGTATATAAAGGTCCCACGGAGACGTAGAGGACAACAAGCCAGGAATGTCGTCAAATATTACCGCCGAGATGTTAGATTGGGTTAGGCTAGCTTATATTATGTTATTGATGTATATAAAAGTCCCACGGAGACGTAGAGGCTAACTCGCCAGGAATGATGTCAGATATTACCGCCGAGATGTTAGCTTGGGTTAGGTTAGGTTAGATTACGTTATTGATGTATATAAAGGTCCCACGGAGACGTAGAGGCCAACAAGCCAGGAATGTGGTCAAATATTATCGCCGAGACGTTAGGTTGGGTTATGTTCGGTTATATTACGTCATTGATGTATATAAAGGTCCCACGGAGACGGAGAAGCCAACTCGCCTAGAATGTTGTCAAATATTACCGCCGAGATGTTAGGTTGGGGTAGGTTAGGTTATATTACGTTATTGATCTATATAAACGTCCCACGGAGACGTAGAGGCCAACTCGACAGGAATGTTGTCAACTGTTACCGCCGAGATGTTAGGTTGTGTTACGTTAAGTTATATTACGTTATTGATGTATATAAAGGTCCCACGGAGACGGAGAAGCCAACTCGCCAGGAATGTTGTCAAATATTACCGCCGAGATGTTAGGTTGGGTTAGTTTATGTTATATTACGTTATTGAAGTATATAAAGGTCCCACGGAGACGTAGAGACCAACAAGCCAGGAATGTCGTCAAATATTACCGCCGAGATGTTAGATTGGGTTAGGCTAGCTTATATTATGTTATTGATGTATATAAAGGTCCCACGGAGACGTAGAGGCTAACTCGCCAGGAATGATGTCAGATATTACCGCCGAGATGTTAGCTTGGGTTAGGTTAGGTTAGATTACGTTATTGATGTATATAAAGGTCCCACGGAGACGTAGAGGCCAACAAGCCAGGAATGAGGTCAAATATTATCGCCGAGATGTTAGGTTGGGTTAGGTTAGGTTATATTACGTGATTGATGTATATAAAGGTCCCACGGAGACGTAGAGGCCAACTCGCCAGGAATGTTGTCAAATATTACCGCCGAGATGATAGGTTGGCAAGGTTACGTTATATTACGTTATTGATGTATATGAAGGTCAAACGGAGACGTAGAGGCCAACTCGCTAGGAATGATGTCAAATATTACCGCCGAGATGTTAGGTTGGGTTAGGTTAGTTTATATTACGTTATAGATGTATATAAAGGTCCCACGGAGACGGAGAAGCCAACTCGCCTGGAATGTTGTCAAATATTACCGCCGAGATGTTAGGTTGGTGTAGGTTAGGTTATATTACGTTATTGATGTATATAAATGTCCCACGGAGACGTAGAGGCCAACTCGACAGGAATGTTGTCAAATGTTACCGTCGAGATGTTAGGTTGGGTTAGGTTAAGTTATATTACGTTATTGATGTATATAAAGGTCCCACGGAGACGGAGAGGCCAACAAGCCAGGAATGTCGTCAAATATTACCGCCGAGATGTTAGATTGGGTTAGGCTAGCTTATATTATGTTATTGATGTATATAAAGGTCCCACGGAGACGTAGAGGCTAACTCGCCAGGAATGATGTCAGATATTACCGCCGAGATGTTAGCTTGGGTTAGGTTAGGTTAGATTACGTTATTGATGTATATGAAGGTCAAACGGAGACGTAGAGGCCAACTCGCTAGGAATGATGTCAAATATTACCGCCGAGATGTTTGGTTGGGTTAGGTTAGGTTATATTACGTTATTAATGTATATAATGGTCCCACGGAGACGAAGAAGCCAACTCGCCAGCAATGTTGTCAAATATTACCGCCGAGATGTTAGGTTGGGTTAGGTTAGATTATATTACGTTATTGATGTATATGAAGGTCAAACGGAGACGTAGAGGCCAACTCGCCAGGAATGATGTCAAATATTACGGCCGAGATGTTAGGTTGGGTTAGGTTAGGTTATATTACGTTTTTGATGTATATAGAGGTCCCACGGAGACGTAGAGGCCAACAAGCCAGGAATGTGGTTAAATATTACCGCCGAGATGTCAGGTTGGGTTAGGTTAGGTTATATTACGTGATTGATATATATACAGGTCCCACGGAGACGAAGAGGCCAACTCGCCACGTATGTTTTCAAATATTACCGCCGAGATGTTAGATTGGTTTAGGTTAGGTTATATTACGTTATTGAAGTATATAAAGGTCCCACGGAGACGTAGAAGCCAACAAGCCAGGAATGTCGTCAAATATTACCGCCGAGATGTTAGGTTGGGTTAGGTTAGGATATATTACGTTATAAATGTATATAAAGGTCCCACGGAGACGGAGAAGCCAACTCGCCTGGAATGTTGTCAAATATTACCGCCGAGATGTTAGGTTGGGCTAGGTTAGGTTATATTACGTTATTGATGTATATAAAGGTCCCACGGAGACGTAGAGGCCAACTCGACAGGAATGTTGTCAAATGTTACCGCCGAGATGTTAGGTTGGGTTAGATTAAGATATATTACGTTATTGATGTATATGAAGGTCAAACGGAGACGTAGAGGCCAACTCGCCAGGAATGATGTCAAATATTACCGCCGAGATGTTAGGTTGGGTTAGGTTAGGTTATATTACGTTATTGATGTATATAGAGGTCCCACGGAGACGTAGAGGCCAACAAGCCAGGAATGTGGTCAAATATTACCGCCGAGATGTTAGATTGGGATAGACTAGCTTATATTATGTTATTGATGTATATGAAGGTCAAACGGAGACGTAGAGGCCAACTCGCCAGGAATGATGTCAAATATTACCGCCGAGATGTTAGGTTGGGTTAGGTTAGGTTATATTACGTTATTGATGTATATAGAGGTCCCACGGAGACGTAGAGGCCAACAAGCCAGGAATGTGGTCAAATATTACCGCCGAGATGTTAGATTGGGATAGACTAGCTTATATTATGTTATTGATGTATATAAAGGTCCCACGGAGACGTAGAGGCCAACTCGCCAGGAATGATGTCAGATATTACCGCCGAGATGTTAGCTTGGGTTAGGTTAGGTTAGATTACGTTATTGATGTATATAAAGGTCCCACGGAGACGTAGAGGCCAACAAGCCAGGAATGTGGTCAAATATTATCGCCGAGATGTTAGGTTGGGTTAGGTTAGGTTATATTACGTCATTGATGTATATAAAGGTCCCACGGAGACGTAGAGGCCAACTCGCCAGGAATGTTGTCAAATATTACCGCCGAGATGATAGGTTGGGTTAGGTTACGTTATATTACGTTATTGATGTATATGAAGGTCAAACGGAGACGTAGAGGCCAACTCGCTAGGAATGTTGTCAAATATTACCGCCGAGATGTTAGGTTGGGGTAGGTTAGGTTATATTACGTTATTGATGTATATAAATGTCCCACGGAGACGTAGAGGCCAACTCGACAGGAATGTTGTCAAATATTACCGCCGAGATGTTAGATTGGGTTAGGTTAGGTTATATTACGTTATTGATGTATATAAATGTCCCACGGAGACGTAGATGCCAACTCGCCAGGAATGTTTTCAAATATTACCGCCGAGATGTTAAGTTGGGTTAGGTTAGTTTATATTACGTTATAGATGTATATAAAGGTCCCACGGAGACGGAGAAGCCGACTCGCCTGGAATGTTGTCAAATATTACCGCCGAGATGGTAGGTTGGGGTAGGTTAGATTATATTACATTATTGATGTATATAAAGGTCCCACGGAGACGTAGAGGCCAACTCGACAGGAATGTTGTCAAATGTTACCGCCGAGATGTTAGGTTAGGTTAGGTTAAGTTATATTACGTTATTGATGTATATAAAGGTCCCACGGAGACGGAGAAGCCAACTCGCCAGGAATGTTTTCAAATATTACCGCCGAGATGTTAGGTTGGGTTAGGTTAGTTTATATTACGTTATAGATGTATATAAAGGTCCCACGGAGACGGAGAAGCCAACTCGCCTGGAATGTTGTCAAATATTACCGCCGAGATGTTAGGTTGGGTTAGGTTAGGTTATATTACGTTATTGATGTATATAGAGGTCCCACGGAGACGTAGAGGCCAACAAGCCAGGAATGTGGTTAAATATTACCGCCGAGATGTTAGGTTGGGTTAGGTTAGGTTATATTACGTGATTGATGTATATACAGGTCCCACGGAGACGAAGAGGCCAACTCGCCACGTATGTTTTCAAATATTACCGCCGAGATGTTAGATTGGTTTAGGTTAGGTTATATTACGTTATTGAAGTATATAAAGGTCCCACGGAGACGTAGAAGCCAACAAGCCAGGAATGTCGTCAAATATTACCGCCGAGATGTTAGGTTGGGTTAGGTTAGGATATATTACGTTATAAATGTATATAAAGGTCCCACGGAGACGGAGAAGCCAACTCGCCTGGAATGTTGTCAAATATTACCGCCGAGATGTTAGGTTGGTGTAGGTTAGGTTATATTACGTTATTGATGTATATGAAGGTCAAACGGAGACGTAGAGGCCAACTCGCTAGGAATGATGTCAAATATTACCGCCGAGATGTTAGATTGGGTTAGGTTAGGTTATATTACGTTATTGATGTATATAAATGTCCCACGGAGACGTAGATGCCAACTCGCCAGGAATGTTTTCAAATATCACCGCCGAGATGTTAGGTTGGGTTAGGTTAGTTTATATTACGTTATAGATGTATATAAAGGTCCCACGGAGACGGAGAAGCCAACTCGCCTGGAATGTTGTCAAATATTACCGCCGAGATGTTAGGTTGGGGTAGGTTAGGTTATATTACGTTATTGATGTATATAAAGGTCCCACGGAGACGTAGAGGCCAACTCGACAGGAATGTTGTCAAATGTTACCGCCGAGATGTTAGGTTAGGTTAGGTTAAGTTATATTACGTTATTGATGTATATAAAGGTCCCACGGAGACGGAGAAGCCAACTCGCCAGGAATGTTTTCAAATATTACCGCCGAGATGTTAGGTTGGGTTAGGTTAGTTTATATTACGTTATAGATGTATATAAAGGTCCCACGGAGACGGAGAAGCCAACTCGCCTGGAATGTTGTCAAATATTACCGCCGAGATGTTAGATTGGGTTAGGCTAGCTTATATTATGTTATTGATGTATATAAAGGTCCCACGGAGACGTAGAGGCTAACTCGCCAGGAATGATGTCAGATATTACCGCCGAGATGTTAGCTTGGGTTAGGTTAGGTTAGATTACGTTATTGATGTATATGAAGGTCAAACGGAGACGTAGAGGCCAACTCGCTAGGAATGATGTCAAATATTACCGCCGAGATGTTTGGTTGGGTTAGGTTAGGTTATATTACGTTATTAATGTATATAATGGTCCCACGGAGACGAAGAAGCCAACTCGCCAGCAATGTTGTCAAATATTACCGCCGAGATGTTAGGTTGGGTTAGGTTAGATTATATTACGTTATTGATGTATATGAAGGTCAAACGGAGACGTAGAGGCCAACTCGCCAGGAATGATGTCAAATATTACGGCCGAGATGTTAGGTTGGGTTAGGTTAGGTTATATTACGTTATTGATGTATATAGAGGTCCCACGGAGACGTAGAGGCCAACAAGCCAGGAATGTGGTTAAATATTACCGCCGAGATGTCAGGTTGGGTTAGGTTAGGTTATATTACGTGATTGATATATATACAGGTCCCACGGAGACGTAGAGGCCAACTCGCCAGGAATGTTGTCAAATATTACCGCCGAGATGATAGGTTGGGTTAGGTTAGGTTATAATACGTTATTGATGTATATGAAGGTCAAACGGAGACGTAGAGGCCAACTCGCCAGGAATGATGTCAAATATTACCGCCGAGATGTTAGGTTGGGTTAGGTTAGATTATATTACGTTATTGAAGTATATAAAGGTCCCACGGAGACGTAGAGGCCAAGAAGCCAAGAATGTCGTCAAATATTACCGCCGAGATGTTAGATTGGGTTAGGCTAGCTTATATTATGTTATTGATGTATATAAAGGTCCCACGGAGACGTAGAGGCTAACTCGCCAGGAATGATGTCAGATATTACGGCCGAGATGTTAGCTTGGGTTAGGTTAGGTTAGATTACGTTATTGATGTATATAAAGGTCCCACGGAAACGTAGAGGCCAACAAGCCAGGAATGTGGTCAAATATTATCGCCGAGATGTTAGGTTGGGTTAGGTTAGGTTATATTACGTCATTGACGTATATAAAGGTCCCACGGAGACGTAGAGGCCAACTCGCCAGGAATGTTGTCAAATATTACCGCCGAGATGATAGGTTGGGTTAGGTTACGTTATATTACGTTATTGATGTATATGAAGGTCAAACGGAGACGTAGAGGCCAACTCGCTAGGAATGATGTCAAATATCACCGCCGAGATGTTAGATTGGGTTAGGTTAGGTTATATTACGTTATTGATGTATATAAATGTCCCACGGAGACGTAGATGCCAACTCGCCAGGAATGTTTTCAAATATTACCGCCGAGATGTTAGGTTGGGTTAGGTTAGGTTATATTACGTTATAGATGTATATAAAGGTCCCACGGAGACGGAGAAGCCAACTCGCCTAGAATGTTGTCAAATATTACCGCCGAGATGTTAGGTTGGGGTAGGTTAGGTTATATTACGTTATTGATGTATATAAAGGTCCCACGGAGACGTAGAGGCCAACAAGCCAGGAATGTGGTTAAATATTACCGCCGAGATGTTAGATTGGGTTAGGTTAGGTTATATTGCGTGATTGATGTATATAAAGGTCCCACGGAGACGAAGAGTCCAACTCGCCACGTATGTTTTCAAATATTACCGCCGAGATGTTAGATTGGTTTAGGTTAGGTTATATTACGTTATTGAAGTATATAAAGGTCCCACGGAGACGTAGAAGCCAACAAGCCAGGAATGTCGTCAAATATTACCGCCGAGATGTTATATTGGGTGAGGCTAGCTTATATTATGTTATTCATGTATATAAATGTCCCACGGAGACGTAGAGGCCAACTCGCCAGGAATGATGTCAAATATTACCGCCGAGATGTTAGCTTGGGTTAGGTTAGGTTAGATTACGTTATTGATGTATATAAAGGTCCCACGGAGACGTAGAGGCCAACAAGCCAGGAATGAGGTCAAATATTATCGCCGAGATGTTAGGTTGGGTTAGGTTAGGTTATATTACGTGATTGATGTATATAAAGGTCCCACGGAGACGTAGAGGCCAACTCGCCAGGAATGTTGTCAAATATTACCGCCGAGATGATAGGTTGGCAAGGTTACGTTATATTACGTTATTGATGTATATGAAGGTCAAACGGAGACGTAGAGGCCAACTCGCTAGGAATGATGTCAAATATTACCGCCGAGATGTTTGGTTGGGTTAGGTTAGGTTATATTACGTTATTAATGTATATAAAGGTCCCACGGAGACGAAGAAGCCAACTCGCCACGAATGTTGTCAAATATTACCGCCGAGATGTTAGGTTGGGTTAGGTTAGATTATATTACGTTATTGAAGTATATAAAGGTCCCACGGAGACGTAGAGGCCAACAAGCCAGGAATGTCGTCAAAGATTACCGCCGAGATGTTAGATTGGGTTAGGCTAGCTTATATTATGTTATTGATGTATATAAAGGTCCCACGGAGACGTAGAGGCTAACTCGCCAGGAATGATGTCAGATATTACCGCCGAAATGTTAGCTTGGGTTAGGTTAGGTTAGATTACGTTATTGATGTATATGAAGGTCAAACGGAGACGTAGAGGCCAACTCGCTAGGAATGATGTCAAATATTACCGCCGAGATGTTTGGTTGGGTTAGGTTAGGTTATATTACGTTATTAATGTATATAAAGGTCCCACGGAGACGAAGAAGCCAACTCGCCACTAATGTTGTCAAATATTACCGCCGAGATGTTAGGTTGGGTTAGGTTAGATTATATTACTTTATTGAAGTATATAAAGGTCCCACGGAGACGTAGAGGACAACAAGCCAGGAATGTCGTCAAATATTACCGCCGAGATGTTAGATTGGGTTAGGCTAGCTTATATTATGTTATTGATGTATATAAAAGTCCCACGGAGACGTAGAGGCTAACTCGCCAGGAATGATGTCAGATATTACCGCCGAGATGTTAGCTTGGGTTAGGTTAGGTTAGATTACGTTATTGATGTATATAAAGGTCCCACGGAGACGTAGAGGCCAACAAGCCAGGAATGTGGTCAAATATTATCGCCGAGACGTTAGGTTGGGTTATGTTCGGTTATATTACGTCATTGATGTATATAAAGGTCCCACGGAGACGGAGAAGCCAACTCGCCTAGAATGTTGTCAAATATTACCGCCGAGATGTTAGGTTGGGGTAGGTTAGGTTATATTACGTTATTGATGTATATAAACGTCCCACGGAGACGTAGAGGCCAACTCGACAGGAATGTTGTCAACTGTTACCGCCGAGATGTTAGGTTGTGTTACGTTAAGTTATATTACGTTATTGATGTATATAAAGGTCCCACGGAGACGGAGAAGCCAACTCGCCAGGAATGTTGTCAAATATTACCGCCGAGATGTTAGGTTGGGTTAGTTTATGTTATATTACGTTATTGAAGTATATAAAGGTCCCACGGAGACGTAGAGACCAACAAGCCAGGAATGTCGTCAAATATTACCGCCGAGATGTTAGATTGGGTTAGGCTAGCTTATATTATGTTATTGATGTATATAAAGGTCCCACGGAGACGTAGAGGCTAACTCGCCAGGAATGATGTCAGATATTACCGCCGAGATGTTAGCTTGGGTTAGGTTAGGTTAGATTACGTTATTGATGTATATAAAGGTCCCACGGAGACGTAGAGGCCAACAAGCCAGGAATGAGGTCAAATATTATCGCCGAGATGTTAGGTTGGGTTAGGTTAGGTTATATTACGTGATTGATGTATATAAAGGTCCCACGGAGACGTAGAGGCCAACTCGCCAGGAATGTTGTCAAATATTACCGCCGAGATGATAGGTTGGCAAGGTTACGTTATATTACGTTATTGATGTATATGAAGGTCAAACGGAGACGTAGAGGCCAACTCGCTAGGAATGATGTCAAATATTACCGCCGAGATGTTAGGTTGGGTTAGGTTAGTTTATATTACGTTATAGATGTATATAAAGGTCCCACGGAGACGGAGAAGCCAACTCGCCTGGAATGTTGTCAAATATTACCGCCGAGATGTTAGGTTGGTGTAGGTTAGGTTATATTACGTTATTGATGTATATAAATGTCCCACGGAGACGTAGAGGCCAACTCGACAGGAATGTTGTCAAATGTTACCGTCGAGATGTTAGGTTGGGTTAGGTTAAGTTATATTACGTTATTGATGTATATAAAGGTCCCACGGAGACGGAGAGGCCAACAAGCCAGGAATGTCGTCAAATATTACCGCCGAGATGTTAGATTGGGTTAGGCTAGCTTATATTATGTTATTGATGTATATAAAGGTCCCACGGAGACGTAGAGGCTAACTCGCCAGGAATGATGTCAGATATTACCGCCGAGATGTTAGCTTGGGTTAGGTTAGGTTAGATTACGTTATTGATGTATATGAAGGTCAAACGGAGACGTAGAGGCCAACTCGCTAGGAATGATGTCAAATATTACCGCCGAGATGTTTGGTTGGGTTAGGTTAGGTTATATTACGTTATTAATGTATATAATGGTCCCACGGAGACGAAGAAGCCAACTCGCCAGCAATGTTGTCAAATATTACCGCCGAGATGTTAGGTTGGGTTAGGTTAGATTATATTACGTTATTGATGTATATGAAGGTCAAACGGAGACGTAGAGGCCAACTCGCCAGGAATGATGTCAAATATTACGGCCGAGATGTTAGGTTGGGTTAGGTTAGGTTATATTACGTTATTGATGTATATAGAGGTCCCACGGAGACGTAGAGGCCAACAAGCCAGGAATGTGGTTAAATATTACCGCCGAGATGTCAGGTTGGGTTAGGTTAGGTTATATTACGTGATTGATATATATACAGGTCCCACGGAGACGAAGAGGCCAACTCGCCACGTATGTTTTCAAATATTACCGCCGAGATGTTAGATTGGTTTAGGTTAGGTTATATTACGTTATTGAAGTATATAAAGGTCCCACGGAGACGTAGAAGCCAACAAGCCAGGAATGTCGTCAAATATTACCGCCGAGATGTTAGGTTGGGTTAGGTTAGGATATATTACGTTATAAATGTATATAAAGGTCCCACGGAGACGGAGAAGCCAACTCGCCTGGAATGTTGTCAAATATTACCGCCGAGATGTTAGGTTGGGCTAGGTTAGGTTATATTACGTTATTGATGTATATAAAGGTCCCACGGAGACGTAGAGGCCAACTCGACAGGAATGTTGTCAAATGTTACCGCCGAGATGTTAGGTTGGGTTAGATTAAGATATATTACGTTATTGATGTATATGAAGGTCAAACGGAGACGTAGAGGCCAACTCGCCAGGAATGATGTCAAATATTACCGCCGAGATGTTAGGTTGGGTTAGGTTAGGTTATATTACGTTATTGATGTATATAGAGGTCCCACGGAGACGTAGAGGCCAACAAGCCAGGAATGTGGTCAAATATTACCGCCGAGATGTTAGATTGGGATAGACTAGCTTATATTATGTTATTGATGTATATGAAGGTCAAACGGAGACGTAGAGGCCAACTCGCCAGGAATGATGTCAAATATTACCGCCGAGATGTTAGGTTGGGTTAGGTTAGGTTATATTACGTTATTGATGTATATAGAGGTCCCACGGAGACGTAGAGGCCAACAAGCCAGGAATGTGGTCAAATATTACCGCCGAGATGTTAGATTGGGATAGACTAGCTTATATTATGTTATTGATGTATATAAAGGTCCCACGGAGACGTAGAGGCCAACTCGCCAGGAATGTTGTCAAATATTACCGCCGAGATGATAGGTTGGGTTAGGTTAGGTTATAATACGTTATTGATGTATATGAAGGTCAAACGGAGACGTAGAGGCCAACTCGCCAGGAATGATGTCAAATATTACCGCCGAGATGTTAGGTTGGGTTAGGTTAGATTATATTACGTTATTGAAGTATATAAAGGTCCCACGGAGACGTAGAGGCCAACAAGTCAAGAATGTCGTCAAATATTACCGCCGAGATGTTAGATTGGGTTAGGCTAGCTTATATTATGTTATTGATGTATATAAAGGTCCCACGGAGACGTAGAGGCTAACTCGCCAGGAATGATGTCAGATATTAACGCCGAGATGTTAGCTTGGGTTAGGTTAGGTTAGATTACGTTATTGATGTATATGAATGTCAAACGGAGACGTAGAGGCCAACTCGCTAGGAATGATGTCAAATATTACCGCCGAGATGTTTGGTTGTGTTAGGTTAGGTTATATTACGTTATTAATGTATATAAAGGTCCCACGGAGACGAAGAAGCCAACTCGCCAGGAATGTTGTCAAATATTACCGCCGAGATGTTAGGTTGGGTTAGGTTAGATTATATTACGTTATTGAAGTATATAAAGGTCCCACGGAGACGTAGAGGCCAACAAGCCAGGAATGTCGTCAAATATTACCGCCGAGATGTTAGATTGGGTTAGGCTAGCTTATATTATGTTATTGATGTATATAAAGGTCCCACGGAGACGTAGAGGCTAACTCGCCAGGAATGATGTCAGATATTACGGCCGAGATGTTAGCTTGGGTTAGGTTAGGTTAGATTACGTTATTGATGTATATAAAGGTCCCACGGGAACGTAGAGGCCAACAAGCCAGGAATGTGGTCAAATATTATCGCCGAGATGTTAGGTTGGGTTAGGTTAGGTTATATTACGTCATTGACGTATATAAAGGTCCCACGGAGACGTAGAGGCCAACTCGCCAGGAATGTTGTCAAATATTACCGCCGAGATGATAGGTTGGGTTAGGTTACGTTATATTACGTTATTGATGTATATGAGGGTCAAACGGAGACGTAGAGGCCAACTCGCTAGGAATGATGTCAAATATCACCGCCGAGATGTTAGATTGGGTTAGGTTAGGTTATATTACGTTAGTGATGTATATAAATGTCCCACGGAGACGTAGATGCCAACTCGCCAGGAATGTTTTCAAATACTACCGCCGAGATGTTAGGTTGGGTTAGGTTAGGTTATATTACGTTATAGATGTATATAAAGGTCCCACGGAGACGGAGAAGCCAACTCGCCTAGAATGTTGTCAAATATTACCGCCGAGATGTTAGGTTGGGGTAGGTTAGGTTATATTACGTTATTGATGTATATAAAGGTCCCACGGAGACGTAGAGGCCAACAAGCCAGGAATGTGGTTAAATATTACCGCCGAGATGTTAGGTTGGGTTAGGTTAGGTTATATTGCGTGATTGATGTATATAAAGGTCCCACGGAGACGAAGAGTCCAACTCGCCACGTATGTTTTCAAATATTACCGCCGAGATGTTAGATTGGTTTAGGTTAGGTTATATTACGTTATTGAAGTATATAAAGGTCCCACGGAGACGTAGAAGCCAACAAGCCAGGAATGTCGTCAAATATTACCGCCGAGATGTTATATTGGGTTAGGCTAGCTTATATTATGTTATTCATGTATATAAATGTCCCACGGAGAAGTAGAGGCCAACTCGCCAGGAATGATGTCAAATATTACCGCCGAGATGTTAGCTTGGGTTAGGTTAGGTTAGATTACGTTATTGATGTATATAAAGGTCCCACGGAGACGTAGAGGCCAACAAGCCAGGAATGAGGTCAAATATTATCGCCGAGATGTTAGGTTGGGTTAGGTTAGGTTATATTACGTGATTGATGTATATAAAGGTCCCACGGAGACGTAGAGGCCAACTCGCCAGGAATGTTGTCAAATATTACCGCCGAGATGATAGGTTGGCAAGGTTACGTTATATTACGTTATTGATGTATATGAAGGTCAAACGGAGACGTAGAGGCCAACTCGCTAGGAATGATGTCAAATATTACCGCCGAGATGTTTGGTTGGGTTAGGTTAGGTTATATTACGTTATTAATGTATATAAAGGTCCCACGGAGACGAAGAAGCCAACTCGCCACGAATGTTGTCAAATATTACCGCCGAGATGTTAGGTTGGGTTAGGTTAGATTATATTACGTTATTGAAGTATATAAAGGTCCCACGGAGACGTAGAGGCCAACAAGCCAGGAATGTCGTCAAATATTACCGCCGAGATGTTAGATTGGGTTAGGCTAGCTTATATTATGTTATTGATGTATATAAAGGTCCCACGGAGACGTAGAGGCTAACTCGCCAGGAATGATGTCAGATATTACCGCCGAAATGTTAGCTTGGGTTAGGTTAGGTTAGATTACGTTATTGATGTATATGAAGGTCAAACGGAGACGTAGAGGCCAACTCGCTAGGAATGATGTCAAATATTACCGCCGAGATGTTTGGTTGGGTTAGGTTAGGTTATATTACGTTATTAATGTATATAAAGGTCCCACGGAGACGTAGAGGCTAACTCGCCAGGAATGATGTCAGATATTACCGCCGAGATGTTAGATTGGGTTAGGCTAGCTTATATTATGTTATTGATGTATATAAAGGTCCCACGGAGACGTAGAGGCTAACTCGCCAGGAATGATGTCAGATATTACCGCCGAGATGTTAGCTTGGGTTAGGTTAGGTTAGATTACGTTATTGATGTATATAAAGGTCCCACGGAGACGTAGAGGCCAACAAGCCAGGAATGAGGTCAAATATTATCGCCGAGATGTTAGGTTGGGTTAGGTTAGGTTATATTACGTGATTGATGTATATAAAGGTCCCACGGAGACGTAGAGGCCAACTCGCCAGGAATGTTGTCAAATATTACCGCCGAGATGATAGGTTGGCAAGGTTACGTTATATTACGTTATTGATGTATATGAAAGTCAAACGGAGACGTAGAGGCCAACTCGCTAGGAATGATGTCAAATATTACCGCCGAGATGTTTGGTTGGGTTAGGTTAGGTTATATTACGTTATTAATGTATATAAAGGTCCCACGGAGACGAAGAAGCCAACTCGCCACGAATGTTGTCAAATATTACCGCCGAGATGTTAGGTTGGGTTAGGTTAGATTATATTACGTTATTGAAGTATATAAAGGTCCCACGGAGACGTAGAGGCCTACAAGCCAGGAATGTCGTCAAATATTACCGCCGAGATGTTAGATTGGGTTAGGCTAGCTTATATTATGTTATTGATGTATATAAAGGTCCCACGGAGACGTAGAGGCTAACTCGCCAGGAATGATGTCAGATATTACCGCCGAGATGTTAGCTTGGGTTAGGTTAGGTTAGATTACGTTATTGATGTATATAAAGGTCCCACGGAGACGTAGAGGCCAACAAGCCAGGAATGTGGTCAAATATTATCGCCGAGACGTTAGGTTGGGTTAGGCTAGCTTATATTATGTTATTGATGTATATAAAGGTCCCACGGAGACGTAGAGGCTAACTCGCCAGGAATGATGTCAGATATTACCGCCGAAATGTTAGCTTGGGTTAGGTTAGGTTAGATTACGTTATTGATGTATATGAAGGTCAAACGGAGACGTAGAGGCCAACTCGCTAGGAATGATGTCAAATATTACCGCCGAGATGTTTGGTTGGGTTAGGTTAGGTTATATTACGTTATTAATGTATATAAAGGTCCCACGGAGACGAAGAAGCCAACTCGCCACGAATGTTGTCAAATATTACCGCCGAGATGTTAGGTTGGGTTAGGTTAGATTATATTACTTTATTGAAGTATATAAAGGTCCCACGGAGACGTAGAGGACAACAAGCCAGGAATGTCGTCAAATATTACCGCCGAGATGTTAGATTGGGTTAGGCTAGCTTATATTATGTTATTGATGTATATAAAAGTCCCACGGAGACGTAGAGGCTAACTCGCCAGGAATGATGTCAGATATTACCGCCGAGATGTTAGCTTGGGTTAGGTTAGGTTACATTACGTTATTGATGTATATAAAGGTCCCACGGAGACGTAGAGGCCTACAAGCCAGGAATGTGGTCAAATATTATCGCCGAGACGTTAGGTTGGGTTAGGTTAGGTTATATTACGTCATTGATGTATATAAAGGTCCCACGGAGACGGAGAAGCCAACTCGCCTAGAATGTTGTCAAATATTACCGCCGAGATGTTAGGTTGGGGTAGGTTAGGTTATATTACGTTATTGATGTATATAAACGTCCCACGGAGACGTAGAGGCCAACTCGCCAGGAATGTTGTCAAATATTACCGCCGAGATGATAGGTTGGCAAGGTTACGTTATATTACGTTATTGATGTATATGAAGGTCAAACGGAGACGTAGAGGCCAACTCGCTAGGAATGATGTCAAATATTACCGCCGAGATGTTTGGTTGGGTTAGGTTAGGTTATATTACGTTATTAATGTATATAAAGGTCCCACGGAGACGGAGAAGCCAACTCGCCAGGAATGTTGTCAAATATTACCGCCGAGATGTTAGGTTGGGTTAGTTTATGTTATATTACGTTATTGAAGTATATAAAGGTCCCACGGAGACGTAGAGACCAACAAGCCAGGAATGTCGTCAAATATTACCGCCGAGATGTTAGATTGGGTTAGGCTAGCTTATATTATGTTATTGATGTATATAAAGGTCCCACGGAGACGTAGAGGCTAACTCGCCAGGAATGATGTCAGATATTACCGCCGAGATGTTAGCTTGGGTTAGGTTAGGTTAGATTACGTTATTGATGTATATAAAGGTCCCACGGAGACGTAGAGGCCAACAAGCCAGGAATGTGGTCAAATATTATCGCCGAGATGTTAGGTTGGGTTAGGTTAGGTTATATTACGTCATTGATGTATATAAAGGTCCCACGGAGACGTAGAGGCCAACTTGCCAGGAATGTTGTCAAATATTACCGCCGAGATGATAGGTTGGGTTAGGTTACGTTATATTACGTTATTGATGTATATGAAGGTCAAACGGAGACGTAGAGGCCAACTCGCTAGGAATGATGTCAAATATCACCGCCGAGATGTTAGATTGGGTTAGGTTAGGTTATATTACGTTATTGATGTATATAAATGTCCCACGGAGACGTAGATGCCAACTCGCCAGGAATGTTTTCAAATATTACCGCCGAGATGTTAGGTTGGGTTAGGTTAGGTTATATTACGTTATAAATGTATATAAAGGTCCCACGGAGACGGAGAAGCCAACTCGCCTGGAATGTTGTCAAATATTACCGCCGAGATGTTAGGTTGGGGTAGGTTAGGTTATATTACGTTATTGATGTATATAAAGGTCCCACGGAGACGTAGAGGCCAACTCGACAGGAATGTTGTCAAATGTTACCGCCGAGATGTTAGGTTGGGTTAGATTAAGATATATTACGTTATTGATGTATATGAAGGTCAAACGGAGACGTAGAGGCCAACTCGCCAGGAATGATGTCAAATATTACCGCCGAGATGTTAGGTTGGGTTAGGTTAGGTTATATTACGTTATTGATGTATATAGAGGTCCCACGGTGTCGTAGAGGCCAACAAGCCAGGAATGTGGTTAAATATTACCGCCGAGATGTTAGATTGGGATAGACTAGCTTATATTATGTTATTGATGTATATAAAGGTCCCACGGAGACGTAGAGGAAAACTCGCCAGGAATGTTGTCAAATATTACCGCCGAGATGATAGGTTGGGTTAGGTTAGGTTATAATACGTTAATGATGTATATGAAGGTCAAACGGAGACGTAGAGGCCAACTCGCCAGGAATGATGTCAAATATTACCGCCGAGATGTTAGGTTGGGTTAGGTTAGGTTATATTACGTTATTGATGTATATAGAGGTCCCACGGAGACGTAGAGGCCAACAAGCCAGGAATGTGGATAAATATTACCGCCGAGATGTTAGGTTGGGTTAGGTTTGGTTATATTACGTGATTGATGTATATAAAGGTCCCACGGAGACGAAGAGGCCAACTCGCCACGTATGTTTTCAAATATTACCGCCGAGATGTTAGATTGGTTTAGGTTAGGTTATATTACGTTATTGAAGTATATAAAGGTCCCACGGAGACGTAGAAGCCAACAAGCCAGGATTGTCGTCAAATATTACCGCCGAGATGTTCGATTGGGTTAGGCTAGCTTATATTATGTTATTCATGTATATAAATGTCCCACGGAGACGTAGAGGCCAACTCGCCAGGAATGATGTCAAATATTACCGCCGAGATGTTAGCTTGGGTTAGGTTAGGTTAGATTACGTTATTGATGTGTATAAAGGTCCCACGGAGACGTAGAGTTCAACTCGCCAGGAATGTTGTCAAATATTTGCGCCGAGATGATAGGTTGGGTTAGGTTAGGTTAGATTACGTTATTGATGTATATGAAGGTCAAACGGAGACGTAGAGGCCAACTCGCTAGGAATGCTGTCAAATATTACCGCCGAGATGTTTGGTTGGGTTAGGTTAGGTTATATTACGTTATTAATGTATATAAAGGTCCCACGGAGACGAAGACGCCAACTCGCCAGGAATGTTGTCAAATATTACCGCCGAGATGTTAGGTTGGGTTAGGTTAGATTATATTACGTTATTGAAGTATATAAAGGTCCCACGGAGACGTAGAGGCCAACAAGCCAGGAATGTGGTCAAATATTATCGCCGAGATGTTAGGTTGGGTTAGGTTAAGTTATATTACGTTATTGATGTATATAAAGGTCCCACGGAGACGGAGAGGCCAACAAGCCAGGAATGTCGTCAAATATTACCGCCGAGATGTTAGATTGGGTTAGGCTAGCTTATATTATGTTATTGATGTATATAAAGGTCCCACGGAGACGTAGAGGCTAACTCGCCAGGAATGATGTCAGATATTACCGCCGAGATGTTAGCTTGGGTTAGGTTAGGTTAGATTACGTTATTGATGTATATGAAGGTCAAACGGAGACGTAGAGGCCAACTCGCTAGGAATGATGTCAAATATTACCGCCGAGATGTTTGGTTGGGTTAGGTTAGGTTATATTACGTTATTAATGTATATAATGGTCCCACGGAGACGAAGAAGCCAACTCGCCAGCAATGTTGTCAAATATTACCGCCGAGATGTTAGGTTGGGTTAGGTTAGATTATATTACGTTATTGATGTATATGAAGGTCAAACGGAGACGTAGAGGCCAACTCGCCAGGAATGATGTCAAATATTACGGCCGAGATGTTAGGTTGGGTTAGGTTAGGTTATATTACGTTATTGATGTATATAGAGGTCCCACGGAGACGTAGAGGCCAACAAGCCAGGAATGTGGTTAAATATTACCGCCGAGATGTCAGGTTGGGTTAGGTTAGGTTATATTACGTGATTGATATATATACAGGTCCCACGGAGACGAAGAGGCCAACTCGCCACGTATGTTTTCAAATATTACCGCCGAGATGTTAGATTGGTTTAGGTTAGGTTATATTACGTTATTGAAGTATATAAAGGTCCCACGGAGACGTAGAAGCCAACAAGCCAGGAATGTCGTCAAATATTACCGCCGAGATGTTAGGTTGGGTTAGGTTAGGTTAGATTACGTTATTGATGTGTATAAAGGTCCCACGGAGACGTAGAGTTCAACTCGCCAGGAATGTTGTCAAATATTTGCGCCGAGATGATAGGTTGGGTTAGGTTAGGTTAGATTACGTTATTGATGTATATGAAGGTCAAACGGAGACGTAGAGGCCAACTCGCTAGGAATGCTGTCAAATATTACCGCCGAGATGTTTGGTTGGGTTAGGTTAGGTTATATTACGTTATTAATGTATATAAAGGTCCCACGGAGACGAAGACGCCAACTCGCCAGGAATGTTGTCAAATATTACCGCCGAGATGTTAGGTTGGGTTAGGTTAGATTATATTACGTTATTGAAGTATATAAAGGTCCCACGGAGACGTAGAGGCCAACAAGCCAGGAATGTGGTCAAATATTATCGCCGAGATGTTAGGTTGGGTTAGGTTAAGTTATATTACGTTATTGATGTATATAAAGGTCCCACGGAGACGGAGAGGCCAACAAGCCAGGAATGTCGTCAAATATTACCGCCGAGATGTTAGATTGGGTTAGGCTAGCTTATATTATGTTATTGATGTATATAAAGGTCCCACGGAGACGTAGAGGCTAACTCGCCAGGAATGATGTCAGATATTACCGCCGAGATGTTAGCTTGGGTTAGGTTAGGTTAGATTACGTTATTGATGTATATGAAGGTCAAACGGAGACGTAGAGGCCAACTCGCTAGGAATGATGTCAAATATTACCGCCGAGATGTTTGGTTGGGTTAGGTTAGGTTATATTACGTTATTAATGTATATAATGGTCCCACGGAGACGAAGAAGCCAACTCGCCAGCAATGTTGTCAAATATTACCGCCGAGATGTTAGGTTGGGTTAGGTTAGATTATATTACGTTATTGATGTATATGAAGGTCAAACGGAGACGTAGAGGCCAACTCGCCAGGAATGATGTCAAATATTACGGCCGAGATGTTAGGTTGGGTTAGGTTAGGTTATATTACGTTATTGATGTATATAGAGGTCCCACGGAGACGTAGAGGCCAACAAGCCAGGAATGTGGTTAAATATTACCGCCGAGATGTCAGGTTGGGTTAGGTTAGGTTATATTACGTGATTGATATATATACAGGTCCCACGGAGACGAAGAGGCCAACTCGCCACGTATGTTTTCAAATATTACCGCCGAGATGTTAGATTGGTTTAGGTTAGGTTATATTACGTTATTGAAGTATATAAAGGTCCCACGGAGACGTAGAAGCCAACAAGCCAGGAATGTCGTCAAATATTACCGCCGAGATGTTAGGTTGGGTTAGGTTAGGATATATTACGTTATAAATGTATATAAAGGTCCCACGGAGACGTAGAGGCCAACTCGCCCGGAATGTCGTCAAATATTACCGCCGAGATGTTAGATTGGGTTAGGCTAGCTTATATTATGTTATTGATGTATATAAAAGTCCCACGGAGACGTAGAGGCTAACTCGCCAGGAATGATGTCAGATATTACCGCCGAGATGTTAGCTTGGGTTAGGTTAGGTTACATTACGTTATTGATGTATATAAAGGTCCCACGGAGACGTAGAGGCCTACAAGCCAGGAATGTGGTCAAATATTATCGCCGAGACGTTAGGTTGGGTTAGGTTAGGTTATATTACGTCATTGATGTATATAAAGGTCCCACGGAGACGGAGAAGCCAACTCGCCTAGAATGTTGTCAAATATTACCGCCGAGATGTTAGGTTGGGGTAGGTTAGGTTATATTACGTTATTGATGTATATAAACGTCCCACGGAGACGTAGAGGCCAACTCGCCAGGAATGTTGTCAAATATTACCGCCGAGATGATAGGTTGGCAAGGTTACGTTATATTACGTTATTGATGTATATGAAGGTCAAACGGAGACGTAGAGGCCAACTCGCTAGGAATGATGTCAAATATTACCGCCGAGATGTTTGGTTGGGTTAGGTTAGGTTATATTACGTTATTAATGTATATAAAGGTCCCACGGAGACGGAGAAGCCAACTCGCCAGGAATGTTGTCAAATATTACCGCCGAGATGTTAGGTTGGGTTAGTTTATGTTATATTACGTTATTGAAGTATATAAAGGTCCCACGGAGACGTAGAGACCAACAAGCCAGGAATGTCGTCAAATATTACCGCCGAGATGTTAGATTGGGTTAGGCTAGCTTATATTATGTTATTGATGTATATAAAGGTCCCACGGAGACGTAGAGGCTAACTCGCCAGGAATGATGTCAGATATTACCGCCGAGATGTTAGCTTGGGTTAGGTTAGGTTAGATTACGTTATTGATGTATATAAAGGTCCCACGGAGACGTAGAGGCCAACAAGCCAGGAATGTGGTCAAATATTATCGCCGAGATGTTAGGTTGGGTTAGGTTAGGTTATATTACGTCATTGATGTATATAAAGGTCCCACGGAGACGTAGAGGCCAACTTGCCAGGAATGTTGTCAAATATTACCGCCGAGATGATAGGTTGGGTTAGGTTACGTTATATTACGTTATTGATGTATATGAAGGTCAAACGGAGACGTAGAGGCCAACTCGCTAGGAATGATGTCAAATATCACCGCCGAGATGTTAGATTGGGTTAGGTTAGGTTATATTACGTTATTGATGTATATAAATGTCCCACGGAGACGTAGATGCCAACTCGCCAGGAATGTTTTCAAATATTACCGCCGAGATGTTAGGTTGGGTTAGGTTAGGTTATATTACGTTATAAATGTATATAAAGGTCCCACGGAGACGGAGAAGCCAACTCGCCTGGAATGTTGTCAAATATTACCGCCGAGATGTTAGGTTGGGGTAGGTTAGGTTATATTACGTTATTGATGTATATAAAGGTCCCACGGAGACGTAGAGGCCAACTCGACAGGAATGTTGTCAAATGTTACCGCCGAGATGTTAGGTTGGGTTAGATTAAGATATATTACGTTATTGATGTATATGAAGGTCAAACGGAGACGTAGAGGCCAACTCGCCAGGAATGATGTCAAATATTACCGCCGAGATGTTAGGTTGGGTTAGGTTAGGTTATATTACGTTATTGATGTATATAGAGGTCCCACGGTGTCGTAGAGGCCAACAAGCCAGGAATGTGGTTAAATATTACCGCCGAGATGTTAGATTGGGATAGACTAGCTTATATTATGTTATTGATGTATATAAAGGTCCCACGGAGACGTAGAGGAAAACTCGCCAGGAATGTTGTCAAATATTACCGCCGAGATGATAGGTTGGGTTAGGTTAGGTTATAATACGTTAATGATGTATATGAAGGTCAAACGGAGACGTAGAGGCCAACTCGCCAGGAATGATGTCAAATATTACCGCCGAGATGTTAGGTTGGGTTAGGTTAGGTTATATTACGTTATTGATGTATATAGAGGTCCCACGGAGACGTAGAGGCCAACAAGCCAGGAATGTGGATAAATATTACCGCCGAGATGTTAGGTTGGGTTAGGTTTGGTTATATTACGTGATTGATGTATATAAAGGTCCCACGGAGACGAAGAGGCCAACTCGCCACGTATGTTTTCAAATATTACCGCCGAGATGTTAGATTGGTTTAGGTTAGGTTATATTACGTTATTGAAGTATATAAAGGTCCCACGGAGACGTAGAAGCCAACAAGCCAGGATTGTCGTCAAATATTACCGCCGAGATGTTCGATTGGGTTAGGCTAGCTTATATTATGTTATTCATGTATATAAATGTCCCACGGAGACGTAGAGGCCAACTCGCCAGGAATGATGTCAAATATTACCGCCGAGATGTTAGCTTGGGTTAGGTTAGGTTAGATTACGTTATTGATGTGTATAAAGGTCCCACGGAGACGTAGAGTTCAACTCGCCAGGAATGTTGTCAAATATTTGCGCCGAGATGATAGGTTGGGTTAGGTTAGGTTAGATTACGTTATTGATGTATATGAAGGTCAAACGGAGACGTAGAGGCCAACTCGCTAGGAATGCTGTCAAATATTACCGCCGAGATGTTTGGTTGGGTTAGGTTAGGTTATATTACGTTATTAATGTATATAAAGGTCCCACGGAGACGAAGACGCCAACTCGCCAGGAATGTTGTCAAATATTACCGCCGAGATGTTAGGTTGGGTTAGGTTAGATTATATTACGTTATTGAAGTATATAAAGGTCCCACGGAGACGTAGAGGCCAACAAGCCAGGAATGTGGTCAAATATTATCGCCGAGATGTTAGGTTGGGTTAGGTTAAGTTATATTACGTTATTGATGTATATAAAGGTCCCACGGAGACGGAGAGGCCAACAAGCCAGGAATGTCGTCAAATATTACCGCCGAGATGTTAGATTGGGTTAGGCTAGCTTATATTATGTTATTGATGTATATAAAGGTCCCACGGAGACGTAGAGGCTAAATCGCCAGGAATGATGTCAGATATTACCGCCGAGATGTTAGCTTGGGTTAGGTTAGGTTAGATTACGTTATTGATGTATATGAAGGTCAAACGGAGACGTAGAGGCCAACTCGCTAGGAATGATGTCAAATATTACCGCCGAGATGTTTGGTTGGGTTAGGTTAGGTTATATTACGTTATTAATGTATATAATGGTCCCACGGAGACGAAGAAGCCAACTCGCCAGCAATGTTGTCAAATATTACCGCCGAGATGTTAGGTTGGGTTAGGTTAGATTATATTACGTTATTGATGTATATGAAGGTCAAACGGAGACGTAGAGGCCAACTCGCCAGGAATGATGTCAAATATTACGGCCGAGATGTTAGGTTGGGTTAGGTTAGATTATATTACTTTATTGAAGTATATAAAGGTCCCACGGAGACGTAGAGGACAACAAGCCAGGAATGTCGTCAAATATTACCGCCGAGATGTTAGATTGGGTTAGGCTAGCTTATATTATGTTATTGATGTATATAAAAGTCCCACGGAGACGTAGAGGCTAACTCGCCAGGAATGATGTCAGATATTACCGCCGAGATGTTAGCTTGGGTTAGGTTAGGTTACATTACGTTATTGATGTATATAAAGGTCCCACGGAGACGTAGAGGCCTACAAGCCAGGAATGTGGTCAAATATTATCGCCGAGACGTTAGGTTGGGTTAGGTTAGGTTATATTACGTCATTGATGTATATAAAGGTCCCACGGAGACGGAGAAGCCAACTCGCCTAGAATGTTGTCAAATATTACCGCCGAGATGTTAGGTTGGGGTAGGTTAGGTTATATTACGTTATTGATGTATATAAACGTCCCACGGAGACGTAGAGGCCAACTCGCCAGGAATGTTGTCAAATATTACCGCCGAGATGATAGGTTGGCAAGGTTACGTTATATTACGTTATTGATGTATATGAAGGTCAAACGGAGACGTAGAGGCCAACTCGCTAGGAATGATGTCAAATATTACCGCCGAGATGTTTGGTTGGGTTAGGTTAGGTTATATTACGTTATTAATGTATATAAAGGTCCCACGGAGACGGAGAAGCCAACTCGCCAGGAATGTTGTCAAATATTACCGCCGAGATGTTAGGTTGGGTTAGTTTATGTTATATTACGTTATTGAAGTATATAAAGGTCCCACGGAGACGTAGAGACCAACAAGCCAGGAATGTCGTCAAATATTACCGCCGAGATGTTAGATTGGGTTAGGCTAGCTTATATTATGTTATTGATGTATATAAAGGTCCCACGGAGACGTAGAGGCTAACTCGCCAGGAATGATGTCAGATATTACCGCCGAGATGTTAGCTTGGGTTAGGTTAGGTTAGATTACGTTATTGATGTATATAAAGGTCCCACGGAGACGTAGAGGCCAACAAGCCAGGAATGTGGTCAAATATTATCGCCGAGATGTTAGGTTGGGTTAGGTTAGGTTATATTACGTCATTGATGTATATAAAGGTCCCACGGAGACGTAGAGGCCAACTTGCCAGGAATGTTGTCAAATATTACCGCCGAGATGATAGGTTGGGTTAGGTTACGTTATATTACGTTATTGATGTATATGAAGGTCAAACGGAGACGTAGAGGCCAACTCGCTAGGAATGATGTCAAATATCACCGCCGAGATGTTAGATTGGGTTAGGTTAGGTTATATTACGTTATTGATGTATATAAATGTCCCACGGAGACGTAGATGCCAACTCGCCAGGAATGTTTTCAAATATTACCGCCGAGATGTTAGGTTGGGTTAGGTTAGGTTATATTACGTTATAAATGTATATAAAGGTCCCACGGAGACGGAGAAGCCAACTCGCCTGGAATGTTGTCAAATATTACCGCCGAGATGTTAGGTTGGGGTAGGTTAGGTTATATTACGTTATTGATGTATATAAAGGTCCCACGGAGACGTAGAGGCCAACTCGACAGGAATGTTGTCAAATGTTACCGCCGAGATGTTAGGTTGGGTTAGATTAAGATATATTACGTTATTGATGTATATGAAGGTCAAACGGAGACGTAGAGGCCAACTCGCCAGGAATGATGTCAAATATTACCGCCGAGATGTTAGGTTGGGTTAGGTTAGGTTATATTACGTTATTGATGTATATAGAGGTCCCACGGTGTCGTAGAGGCCAACAAGCCAGGAATGTGGTTAAATATTACCGCCGAGATGTTAGATTGGGATAGACTAGCTTATATTATGTTATTGATGTATATAAAGGTCCCACGGAGACGTAGAGGAAAACTCGCCAGGAATGTTGTCAAATATTACCGCCGAGATGATAGGTTGGGTTAGGTTAGGTTATAATACGTTAATGATGTATATGAAGGTCAAACGGAGACGTAGAGGCCAACTCGCCAGGAATGATGTCAAATATTACCGCCGAGATGTTAGGTTGGGTTAGGTTAGGTTATATTACGTTATTGATGTATATAGAGGTCCCACGGAGACGTAGAGGCCAACAAGCCAGGAATGTGGATAAATATTACCGCCGAGATGTTAGGTTGGGTTAGGTTTGGTTATATTACGTGATTGATGTATATAAAGGTCCCACGGAGACGAAGAGGCCAACTCGCCACGTATGTTTTCAAATATTACCGCCGAGATGTTAGATTGGTTTAGGTTAGGTTATATTACGTTATTGAAGTATATAAAGGTCCCACGGAGACGTAGAAGCCAACAAGCCAGGATTGTCGTCAAATATTACCGCCGAGATGTTCGATTGGGTTAGGCTAGCTTATATTATGTTATTCATGTATATAAATGTCCCACGGAGACGTAGAGGCCAACTCGCCAGGAATGATGTCAAATATTACCGCCGAGATGTTAGCTTGGGTTAGGTTAGGTTAGATTACGTTATTGATGTGTATAAAGGTCCCACGGAGACGTAGAGTTCAACTCGCCAGGAATGTTGTCAAATATTTGCGCCGAGATGATAGGTTGGGTTAGGTTAGGTTAGATTACGTTATTGATGTATATGAAGGTCAAACGGAGACGTAGAGGCCAACTCGCTAGGAATGCTGTCAAATATTACCGCCGAGATGTTTGGTTGGGTTAGGTTAGGTTATATTACGTTATTAATGTATATAAAGGTCCCACGGAGACGAAGACGCCAACTCGCCAGGAATGTTGTCAAATATTACCGCCGAGATGTTAGGTTGGGTTAGGTTAGATTATATTACGTTATTGAAGTATATAAAGGTCCCACGGAGACGTAGAGGCCAACAAGCCAGGAATGTGGTCAAATATTATCGCCGAGATGTTAGGTTGGGTTAGGTTAAGTTATATTACGTTATTGATGTATATAAAGGTCCCACGGAGACGGAGAGGCCAACAAGCCAGGAATGTCGTCAAATATTACCGCCGAGATGTTAGATTGGGTTAGGCTAGCTTATATTATGTTATTGATGTATATAAAGGTCCCACGGAGACGTAGAGGCTAACTCGCCAGGAATGATGTCAGATATTACCGCCGAGATGTTAGCTTGGGTTAGGTTAGGTTAGATTACGTTATTGATGTATATGAAGGTCAAACGGAGACGTAGAGGCCAACTCGCTAGGAATGATGTCAAATATTACCGCCGAGATGTTTGGTTGGGTTAGGTTAGGTTATATTACGTTATTAATGTATATAATGGTCCCACGGAGACGAAGAAGCCAACTCGCCAGCAATGTTGTCAAATATTACCGCCGAGATGTTAGGTTGGGTTAGGTTAGATTATATTACGTTATTGATGTATATGAAGGTCAAACGGAGACGTAGAGGCCAACTCGCCAGGAATGATGTCAAATATTACGGCCGAGATGTTAGGTTGGGTTAGGTTAGGTTATATTACGTTATTGATGTATATAGAGGTCCCACGGAGACGTAGAGGCCAACAAGCCAGGAATGTGGTTAAATATTACCGCCGAGATGTCAGGTTGGGTTAGGTTAGGTTATATTACGTGATTGATATATATACAGGTCCCACGGAGACGAAGAGGCCAACTCGCCACGTATGTTTTCAAATATTACCGCCGAGATGTTAGATTGGTTTAGGTTAGGTTATATTACGTTATTGAAGTATATAAAGGTCCCACGGAGACGTAGAAGCCAACAAGCCAGGAATGTCGTCAAATATTACCGCCGAGATGTTAGGTTGGGTTAGGTTAGGTTAGATTACGTTATTGATGTGTATAAAGGTCCCACGGAGACGTAGAGTTCAACTCGCCAGGAATGTTGTCAAATATTTGCGCCGAGATGATAGGTTGGGTTAGGTTAGGTTAGATTACGTTATTGATGTATATGAAGGTCAAACGGAGACGTAGAGGCCAACTCGCTAGGAATGCTGTCAAATATTACCGCCGAGATGTTTGGTTGGGTTAGGTTAGGTTATATTACGTTATTAATGTATATAAAGGTCCCACGGAGACGAAGACGCCAACTCGCCAGGAATGTTGTCAAATATTACCGCCGAGATGTTAGGTTGGGTTAGGTTAGATTATATTACGTTATTGAAGTATATAAAGGTCCCACGGAGACGTAGAGGCCAACAAGCCAGGAATGTGGTCAAATATTATCGCCGAGATGTTAGGTTGGGTTAGGTTAAGTTATATTACGTTATTGATGTATATAAAGGTCCCACGGAGACGGAGAGGCCAACAAGCCAGGAATGTCGTCAAATATTACCGCCGAGATGTTAGATTGGGTTAGGCTAGCTTATATTATGTTATTGATGTATATAAAGGTCCCACGGAGACGTAGAGGCTAACTCGCCAGGAATGATGTCAGATATTACCGCCGAGATGTTAGCTTGGGTTAGGTTAGGTTAGATTACGTTATTGATGTATATGAAGGTCAAACGGAGACGTAGAGGCCAACTCGCTAGGAATGATGTCAAATATTACCGCCGAGATGTTTGGTTGGGTTAGGTTAGGTTATATTACGTTATTAATGTATATAATGGTCCCACGGAGACGAAGAAGCCAACTCGCCAGCAATGTTGTCAAATATTACCGCCGAGATGTTAGGTTGGGTTAGGTTAGATTATATTACGTTATTGAAGTATATAAAGGTCCCACGGAGACGTAGAGGCCAACAAGCCAGGAATGTGGTCAAATATTATCGCCGAGATGTTAGGTTGGGTTAGGTTAAGTTATATTACGTTATTGATGTATATAAAGGTCCCACGGAGACGGAGAGGCCAACAAGCCAGGAATGTCGTCAAATATTACCGCCGAGATGTTAGATTGGGATAGACTAGCTTATATTATGTTATTGATGTATATAAAGGTCCCACGGAGACGTAGAGGCCAACTCGCCAGGAATGTTGTCAAATATTACCGCCGAGATGATAGGTTGGGTTAGGTTAGGTTATAATACGTTATTGATGTATATGAAGGTCAAACGGAGACGTAGAGGCCAACTCGCCAGGAATGATGTCAAATATTACCGCCGAGATGTTAGGTTGGGTTAGGTTAGATTATATTACGTTATTGAAGTATATAAAGGTCCCACGGAGACGTAGAGGCCAACAAGCCAAGAATGTCGTCAAATATTACCGCCGAGATGTTAGATTGGGTTAGGCTAGCTTATATTATGTTATTGATGTATATAAAGGTCCCACGGAGACGTAGAGGCTAACTCGCCAGGAATGATGTCAGATATTAACGCCGAGATGTTAGCTTGGGTTAGGTTAGGTTAGATTACGTTATTGATGTATATGAAGGTCAAACGGAGACGTAGAGGCCAACTCGCTAGGAATGATGTCAAATATTACCGCCGAGATGTTTGGTTGTGTTAGGTTAGGTTATATTACGTTATTAATGTATATAAAGGTCCCACGGAGACGAAGAAGCCAACTCGCCAGGAATGTTGTCAAATATTACCGCCGAGATGTTAGGTTGGGTTAGGTTAGATTATATTACGTTATTGAAGTATATAAAGGTCCCACGGAGACGTAGAGGCCAACAAGCCAGGAATGTCGTCAAATATTACCGCCGAGGTGTTAGATTGGGTTAGGCTAGCTTATATTATGTTATTGATGTATATAAAGGTCCCACGGAGACGTAGAGGCTAACTCGCCAGGAATGATGTCAGATATTACGGCCGAGATGTTAGCTTGGGTTAGGTTAGGTTAGATTACGTTATTGATGTATATAAAGGTCCCACGGAAACGTAGAGGCCAACAAGCCAGGAATGTGGTCAAATATTATCGCCGAGATGTTAGGTTGGGTTAGGTTAGGTTATATTACGTCATTGACGTATATAAAGGTCCCACGGAGACGTAGAGGCCAACTCGCCAGGAATGTTGTCAAATATTACCGCCGAGATGATAGGTTGGGTTAGGTTACGTTATATTACGTTATTGATGTATATGAAGGTCAAACGGAGACGTAGAGGCCAACTCGCTAGGAATGATGTCAAATATCACCGCCGAGATGTTAGATTGGGTTAGGTTAGGTTATATTACGTTATTGATGTATATAAATGTCCCACGGAGACGTAGATGCCAACTCGCCAGGAATGTTTTCAAATATTACCGCCGAGATGTTAGGTTGGGTTAGGTTAGGTTATATTACGTTATAGATGTATATAAAGGTCCCACGGAGACGGAGAAGCCAACTCGCCTAGAATGTTGTCAAATATTACCGCCGAGATGTTAGGTTGGGGTAGGTTAGGTTATATTACGTTATTGATGTATATAAAGGTCCCACGGAGACGTAGAGGCCAACAAGCCAGGAATGTGGTTAAATATTACCGCCGAGATGTTAGGTTGGGTTAGGTTAGGTTATATTGCGTGATTGATGTATATAAAGGTCCCACGGAGACGAAGAGTCCAACTCGCCACGTATGTTTTCAAATATTACCGCCGAGATGTTAGATTGGTTTAGGTTAGGTTATATTACGTTATTGAAGTATATAAAGGTCCCACGGAGACGTAGAAGCCAACAAGCCAGGAATGTCGTCAAATATTACCGCCGAGATGTTATATTGGGTTAGGCTAGCTTATATTATGTTATTCATGTATATAAATGTCCCGCGGAGACGTAGAGGCCAACTCGCCAGGAATGCTGTCAAATATTACCGCCGAGATGTTAGCTTGGGTTAGGTTAGGTTAGATTACGTTATTGATGTATATAAATGTCCCACGGAGACGTAGAGGCCAACAAGCCAGGAATGAGGTCAAATATTATCGCCGAGATGTTAGGTTGGGTTAGGTTAGGTTATATTACGTGATTGATGTATATAAAGGTCCCACGGAGACGTAGAGGCCAACTCGCCAGGAATGTTGTCAAATATTACCGCCGAGATGATAGGTTGGCAAGGTTACGTTATATTACGTTATTGATGTATATGAAGGTCAAACGGAGACGTAGAGGCCAACTCGCTAGGAATGATGTCAAATATTACCGCCGAGATGTTCGGTTGGGTTAGGTTAGGTTATATTACGTTATTAATGTATATAAAGGTCCCACGGAGACGAAGAAGCCAACTCGCCACGAATGTTGTCAAATATTACCGCCGAGATGTTAGGTTGGGTTAGGTTAGATTATATTACGTTATTGAAGTATATAAAGGTCCCACGGAGACGTAGAGGCCAACAAGCCAGGAATGTCGTCAAATATTACCGCCGAGATGTTAGATTGGGTTAGGCTAGCTTATATTATGTTATTGATGTATATAAAGGTCCCACGGAGACGTAGAGGCTAACTCGCCAGGAATGGTGTCAGATATTACCGCCGAAATGTTAGCTTGGGTTAGGTTAGGTTAGATTACGTTATTGATGTATATGAAGGTCAAACGGAGACGTAGAGGCCAACTCGCTAGGAATGATGTCAAATATTACCGCCGAGATGTTTGGTTGGGTTAGGTTAGGTTATATTACGTTATTAATGTATATAATGGTCCCACGGAGACGAAGAAGCCAACTCGCCAGCAATGTTGTCAAATATTACCGCCGAGATGTTAGGTTGGGTTAGGTTAGATTATATTACGTTATTGATGTATATGAAGGTCAAACGGAGACGTAGAGGCCAACTCGCCAGGAATGATGTCAAATATTACGGCCGAGATGTTAGGTTGGGTTAGGTTAGATTATATTACTTTATTGAAGTATATAAAGGTCCCACGGAGACGTAGAGGACAACAAGCCAGGAATGTCGTCAAATATTACCGCCGAGATGTTAGATTGGGTTAGGCTAGCTTATATTATGTTATTGATGTATATAAAAGTCCCACGGAGACGTAGAGGCTAACTCGCCAGGAATGATGTCAGATATTACCGCCGAGATGTTAGCTTGGGTTAGGTTAGGTTACATTACGTTATTGATGTATATAAAGGTCCCACGGAGACGTAGAGGCCTACAAGCCAGGAATGTGGTCAAATATTATCGCCGAGACGTTAGGTTGGGTTAGGTTAGGTTATATTACGTCATTGATGTATATAAAGGTCCCACGGAGACGGAGAAGCCAACTCGCCTAGAATGTTGTCAAATATTACCGCCGAGATGTTAGGTTGGGGTAGGTTAGGTTATATTACGTTATTGATGTATATAAACGTCCCACGGAGACGTAGAGGCCAACTCGCCAGGAATGTTGTCAAATATTACCGCCGAGATGATAGGTTGGCAAGGTTACGTTATATTACGTTATTGATGTATATGAAGGTCAAACGGAGACGTAGAGGCCAACTCGCTAGGAATGATGTCAAATATTACCGCCGAGATGTTTGGTTGGGTTAGGTTAGGTTATATTACGTTATTAATGTATATAAAGGTCCCACGGAGACGGAGAAGCCAACTCGCCAGGAATGTTGTCAAATATTACCGCCGAGATGTTAGGTTGGGTTAGTTTATGTTATATTACGTTATTGAAGTATATAAAGGTCCCACGGAGACGTAGAGACCAACAAGCCAGGAATGTCGTCAAATATTACCGCCGAGATGTTAGATTGGGTTAGGCTAGCTTATATTATGTTATTGATGTATATAAATGTCCCACGGAGACGTAGAGGCCAACTCGCCAGGAATGATGTCAAATATTACCGCCGAGATGTTAGCTTGGGTTAGGTTAGGTTAGATTACGTTATTGATGTGTATAAAGGTCCCACGGAGACGTAGAGTTCAACTCGCCAGGAATGTTGTCAAATATTTGCGCCGAGATGATAGGTTGGGTTAGGTTAGGTTAGATTACGTTATTGATGTATATGAAGGTCAAACGGAGACGTAGAGGCCAACTCGCTAGGAATGCTGTCAAATATTACCGCCGAGATGTTTGGTTGGGTTAGGTTAGGTTATATTACGTTATTAATGTATATAAAGGTCCCACGGAGACGAAGACGCCAACTCGCCAGGAATGTTGTCAAATATTACCGCCGAGATGTTAGGTTGGGTTAGGTTAGATTATATTACGTTATTGAAGTATATAAAGGTCCCACGGAGACGTAGAGGCCAACAAGCCAGGAATGTGGTCAAATATTATCGCCGAGATGTTAGGTTGGGTTAGGTTAAGTTATATTACGTTATTGATGTATATAAAGGTCCCACGGAGACGGAGAGGCCAACAAGCCAGGAATGTCGTCAAATATTACCGCCGAGATGTTAGATTGGGTTAGGCTAGCTTATATTATGTTATTGATGTATATAAAGGTCCCACGGAGACGTAGAGGCTAACTCGCCAGGAATGATGTCAGATATTACCGCCGAGATGTTAGCTTGGGTTAGGTTAGGTTAGATTACGTTATTGATGTATATGAAGGTCAAACGGAGACGTAGAGGCCAACTCGCTAGGAATGATGTCAAATATTACCGCCGAGATGTTTGGTTGGGTTAGGTTAGGTTATATTACGTTATTAATGTATATAATGGTCCCACGGAGACGAAGAAGCCAACTCGCCAGCAATGTTGTCAAATATTACCGCCGAGATGTTAGGTTGGGTTAGGTTAGATTATATTACGTTATTGATGTATATGAAGGTCAAACGGAGACGTAGAGGCCAACTCGCCAGGAATGATGTCAAATATTACGGCCGAGATGTTAGGTTGGGTTAGGTTAGGTTATATTACGTTATTGATGTATATAGAGGTCCCACGGAGACGTAGAGGCCAACAAGCCAGGAATGTGGTTAAATATTACCGCCGAGATGTCAGGTTGGGTTAGGTTAGGTTATATTACGTGATTGATATATATACAGGTCCCACGGAGACGAAGAGGCCAACTCGCCACGTATGTTTTCAAATATTACCGCCGAGATGTTAGATTGGTTTAGGTTAGGTTATATTACGTTATTGAAGTATATAAAGGTCCCACGGAGACGTAGAAGCCAACAAGCCAGGAATGTCGTCAAATATTACCGCCGAGATGTTAGGTTGGGTTAGGTTAGGTTAGATTACGTTATTGATGTGTATAAAGGTCCCACGGAGACGTAGAGTTCAACTCGCCAGGAATGTTGTCAAATATTTGCGCCGAGATGATAGGTTGGGTTAGGTTAGGTTAGATTACGTTATTGATGTATATGAAGGTCAAACGGAGACGTAGAGGCCAACTCGCTAGGAATGCTGTCAAATATTACCGCCGAGATGTTTGGTTGGGTTAGGTTAGGTTATATTACGTTATTAATGTATATAAAGGTCCCACGGAGACGAAGACGCCAACTCGCCAGGAATGTTGTCAAATATTACCGCCGAGATGTTAGGTTGGGTTAGGTTAGATTATATTACGTTATTGAAGTATATAAAGGTCCCACGGAGACGTAGAGGCCAACAAGCCAGGAATGTCGTCAAATATTACCGCCGAGGTGTTAGATTGGGTTAGGCTAGCTTATATTATGTTATTGATGTATATAAAGGTCCCACGGAGACGTAGAGGCTAACTCGCCAGGAATGATGTCAGATATTACGGCCGAGATGTTAGCTTGGGTTAGGTTAGGTTAGATTACGTTATTGATGTATATAAAGGTCCCACGGAAACGTAGAGGCCAACAAGCCAGGAATGTGGTCAAATATTATCGCCGAGATGTTAGGTTGGGTTAGGTTAGGTTATATTACGTCATTGACGTATATAAAGGTCCCACGGAGACGTAGAGGCCAACTCGCCAGGAATGTTGTCAAATATTACCGCCGAGATGATAGGTTGGGTTAGGTTAGGTTATATTACGTTATTAATGTATATAATGGTCCCACGGAGACGAAGAAGCCAACTCGCCAGCAATGTTGTCAAATATTACCGCCGAGATGTTAGGTTGGGTTAGGTTAGATTATATTACGTTATTGATGTATATGAAGGTCAAACGGAGACGTAGAGGCCAACTCGCCAGGAATGATGTCAAATATTACGGCCGAGATGTTAGGTTGGGTTAGGTTAGGTTATATTACGTTATTGATGTATATAGAGGTCCCACGGAGACGTAGAGGCCAACAAGCCAGGAATGTGGTTAAATATTACCGCCGAGATGTCAGGTTGGGTTAGGTTAGGTTATATTACGTGATTGATATATATACAGGTCCCACGGAGACGAAGAGGCCAACTCGCCACGTATGTTTTCAAATATTACCGCCGAGATGTTAGATTGGTTTAGGTTAGGTTATATTACGTTATTGAAGTATATAAAGGTCCCACGGAGACGTAGAAGCCAACAAGCCAGGAATGTCGTCAAATATTACCGCCGAGATGTTAGGTTGGGTTAGGTTAGGATATATTACGTTATAAATGTATATAAAGGTCCCACGGAGACGGAGAAGCCAACTCGCCTGGAATGTTGTCAAATATTACCGCCGAGATGTTAGGTTGGGCTAGGTTAGGTTATATTACGTTATTGATGTATATAAAGGTCCCACGGAGACGTAGAGGCCAACTCGACAGGAATGTTGTCAAATGTTACCGCCGAGATGTTAGGTTGTGTTAGGTTAGGTTATATTACGTTATTGATGTATATAGAGGTCCCACGGAGACGTAGAGGCCAACAAGCCAGGAATGTGGTCAAATATTACCGCCGAGATGTTAGATTGGGATAGACTAGCTTATATTATGTTATTGATGTATATAAAGGTCCCACGGAGACGTAGAGGCCAACTCGCCAGGAATGTTGTCAAATATTACCGCCGAGATGATAGGTTGGGTTAGGTTAGGTTATAATACGTTATTGATGTATATGAAGGTCAAACGGAGACGTAGAGGCCAACTCGCCAGGAATGATGTCAAATATTACCGCCGAGATGTTAGGTTGGGTTAGGTTAGATTATATTACGTTATTGAAGTATATAAAGGTCCCACGGAGACGTAGAGGCCAACAAGCCAAGAATGTCGTCAAATATTACCGCCGAGATGTTAGATTGGGTTAGGCTAGCTTATATTATGTTATTGATGTATATAAAGGTCCCACGGAGACGTAGAGGCTAACTCGCCAGGAATGATGTCAGATATTAACGCCGAGATGTTAGCTTGGGTTAGGTTAGGTTAGATTACGTTATTGATGTATATGAAGGTCAAACGGAGACGTAGAGGCCAACTCGCTAGGAATGATGTCAAATATTACCGCCGAGATGTTTGGTTGTGTTAGGTTAGGTTATATTACGTTATTAATGTATATAAAGGTCCCACGGAGACGAAGAAGCCAACTCGCCAGGAATGTTGTCAAATATTACCGCCGAGATGTTAGGTTGGGTTAGGTTAGATTATATTACGTTATTGAAGTATATAAAGGTCCCACGGAGACGTAGAGGCCAACAAGCCAGGAATGTCGTCAAATATTACCGCCGAGGTGTTAGATTGGGTTAGGCTAGCTTATATTATGTTATTGATGTATATAAAGGTCCCACGGAGACGTAGAGGCTAACTCGCCAGGAATGATGTCAGATATTACGGCCGAGATGTTAGCTTGGGTTAGGTTAGGTTAGATTACGTTATTGATGTATATAAAGGTCCCACGGAAACGTAGAGGCCAACAAGCCAGGAATGTGGTCAAATATTATCGCCGAGATGTTAGGTTGGGTTAGGTTAGGTTATATTACGTCATTGACGTATATAAAGGTCCCACGGAGACGTAGAGGCCAACTCGCCAGGAATGTTGTCAAATATTACCGCCGAGATGATAGGTTGGGTTAGGTTACGTTATATTACGTTATTGATGTATATGAAGGTCAAACGGAGACGTAGAGGCCAACTCGCTAGGAATGATGTCAAATATCACCGCCGAGATGTTAGATTGGGTTAGGTTAGGTTATATTACGTTATTGATGTATATAAATGTCCCACGGAGACGTAGATGCCAACTCGCCAGGAATGTTTTCAAATATTACCGCCGAGATGTTAGGTTGGGTTAGGTTAGGTTATATTACGTTATAGATGTATATAAAGGTCCCACGGAGACGGAGAAGCCAACTCGCCTAGAATGTTGTCAAATATTACCGCCGAGATGTTAGGTTGGGGTAGGTTAGGTTATATTACGTTATTGATGTATATAAAGGTCCCACGGAGACGTAGAGGCCAACAAGCCAGGAATGTGGTTAAATATTACCGCCGAGATGTTAGGTTGGGTTAGGTTAGGTTATATTGCGTGATTGATGTATATAAAGGTCCCACGGAGACGAAGAGTCCAACTCGCCACGTATGTTTTCAAATATTACCGCCGAGATGTTAGATTGGTTTAGGTTAGGTTATATTACGTTATTGAAGTATATAAAGGTCCCACGGAGACGTAGAAGCCAACAAGCCAGGAATGTCGTCAAATATTACCGCCGAGATGTTATATTGGGTTAGGCTAGCTTATATTATGTTATTCATGTATATAAATGTCCCGCGGAGACGTAGAGGCCAACTCGCCAGGAATGCTGTCAAATATTACCGCCGAGATGTTAGCTTGGGTTAGGTTAGGTTAGATTACGTTATTGATGTATATAAATGTCCCACGGAGACGTAGAGGCCAACAAGCCAGGAATGAGGTCAAATATTATCGCCGAGATGTTAGGTTGGGTTAGGTTAGGTTATATTACGTGATTGATGTATATAAAGGTCCCACGGAGACGTAGAGGCCAACTCGCCAGGAATGTTGTCAAATATTACCGCCGAGATGATAGGTTGGCAAGGTTACGTTATATTACGTTATTGATGTATATGAAGGTCAAACGGAGACGTAGAGGCCAACTCGCTAGGAATGATGTCAAATATTACCGCCGAGATGTTCGGTTGGGTTAGGTTAGGTTATATTACGTTATTAATGTATATAAAGGTCCCACGGAGACGAAGAAGCCAACTCGCCACGAATGTTGTCAAATATTACCGCCGAGATGTTAGGTTGGGTTAGGTTAGATTATATTACGTTATTGAAGTATATAAAGGTCCCACGGAGACGTAGAGGCCAACAAGCCAGGAATGTCGTCAAATATTACCGCCGAGATGTTAGATTGGGTTAGGCTAGCTTATATTATGTTATTGATGTATATAAAGGTCCCACGGAGACGTAGAGGCTAACTCGCCAGGAATGGTGTCAGATATTACCGCCGAAATGTTAGCTTGGGTTAGGTTAGGTTAGATTACGTTATTGATGTATATGAAGGTCAAACGGAGACGTAGAGGCCAACTCGCTAGGAATGATGTCAAATATTACCGCCGAGATGTTTGGTTGGGTTAGGTTAAGTTATATTACGTTATTGATGTATATAAAGGTCCCACGGAGACGGAGAAGCCAACTCGCCAGGAATGTTGTCAAATATTACCGCCGAGATGTTAGGTTGGGTTAGTTTATGTTATATTACGTTATTGAAGTATATAAAGGTCCCACGGAGACGTAGAGACCAACAAGCCAGGAATGTCGTCAAATATTACCGCCGAGATGTTAGATTGGGTTAGGCTAGCTTATATTATGTTATTGATGTATATAAAGGTCCCACGGAGACGTAGAGGCTAACTCGCCAGGAATGATGTCAGATATTACCGCCGAGATGTTAGCTTGGGTTAGGTTAGGTTAGATTACGTTATTGATGTATATAAAGGTCCCACGGAGACGTAGAGGCCAACAAGCCAGGAATGTGGTCAAATATTATCGCCGAGATGTTAGGTTGGGTTAGGTTAGGTTATATTACGTCATTGATGTATATAAAGGTCCCACGGAGACGTAGAGGCCAACTTGCCAGGAATGTTGTCAAATATTACCGCCGAGATGATAGGTTGGGTTAGGTTACGTTATATTACGTTATTGATGTATATGAAGGTCAAACGGAGACGTAGAGGCCAACTCGCTAGGAATGATGTCAAATATCACCGCCGAGATGTTAGATTGGGTTAGGTTAGGTTATATTACGTTATTGATGTATATAAATGTCCCACGGAGACGTAGATGCCAACTCGCCAGGAATGTTTTCAAATATTACCGCCGAGATGTTAGGTTGGGTTAGGTTAGGTTATATTATGTTATAAATGTATATAAAGGTCCCACGGAGACGGAGAAGCCAACTCGCCTGGAATGTTGTCAAATATTACCGCCGAGATGTTAGGTTGGGGTAGGTTAGGTTATATTACGTTATTGATGTATATAAAGGTCCCACGGAGACGTAGAGGCCAACTCGACAGGAATGTTGTCAAATGTTACCGCCGAGATGTTAGGTTGGGTTAGATTAAGATATATTACGTTATTGATGTATATGAAGGTCAAACGGAGACGTAGAGGCCAACTCGCCAGGAATGATGTCAAATATTACCGCCGAGATGTTAGGTTGGGTTAGGTTAGGTTATATTACGTTATTGATGTATATAGAGGTCCCACGGTGTCGTAGAGGCCAACAAGCCAGGAATGTGGTTAAATATTACCGCCGAGATGTTAGATTGGGATAGACTAGCTTATATTATGTTATTGATGTATATAAAGGTCCCACGGAGACGTAGAGGAAAACTCGCCAGGAATGTTGTCAAATATTACCGCCGAGATGATAGGTTGGGTTAGGTTAGGTTATAATACGTTAATGATGTATATGAAGGTCAAACGGAGACGTAGAGGCCAACTCGCCAGGAATGATGTCAAATATTACCGCCGAGATGTTAGGTTGGGTTAGGTTAGGTTATATTACGTTATTGATGTATATAGAGGTCCCACGGAGACGTAGAGGCCAACAAGCCAGGAATGTGGATAAATATTACCGCCGAGATGTTAGGTTGGGTTAGGTTTGGTTATATTACGTGATTGATGTATATAAAGGTCCCACGGAGACGAAGAGGCCAACTCGCCACGTATGTTTTCAAATATTACCGCCGAGATGTTAGATTGGTTTAGGTTAGGTTATATTACGTTATTGAAGTATATAAAGGTCCCACGGAGACGTAGAAGCCAACAAGCCAGGATTGTCGTCAAATATTACCGACGAGATGTTCGATTGGGTTAGGCTAGCTTATATTATGTTATTCATGTATATAAATGTCCCACGGAGACGGAGAAGCCAACTCGCCTGGAATGTTGTCAAATATTACCGCCGAGATGTTAGGTTGGGCTAGGTTAGGTTATATTACGTTATTGATGTATATAAAGGTCCCACGGAGACGTAGAGGCCAACTCGACAGGAATGTTGTCAAATGTTACCGCCGAGATGTTAGGTTGGGTTAGATTAAGATATATTACGTTATTGATGTATATGAAGGTCAAACGGAGACGTAGAGGCCAACTCGCCAGGAATGATGTCAAATATTACCGCCGAGATGTTAGGTTGGGTTAGGTTAGGTTATATTACGTTATTGATGTATATAGAGGTCCCACGGAGACGTAGAGGCCAACAAGCCAGGAATGTGGTCAAATATTACCGCCGAGATGTTAGATTGGGATAGACTAGCTTATATTATGTTATTGATGTATATGAAGGTCAAACGGAGACGTAGAGGCCAACTCGCCAGGAATGATGTCAAATATTACCGCCGAGATGTTAGGTTGGGTTAGGTTAGGTTATATTACGTTATTGATGTATATAGAGGTCCCGCGGAGACGTAGAGGCCAACAAGCCAGGAATGTGGTCAAATATTACCGCCGAGATGTTAGATTGGGATAGACTAGCTTATATTATGTTATTGATGTATATAAAGGTCCCACGGAGACGTAGAGGCCAACTCGCCAGGAATGTTGTCAAATATTACCGCCGAGATGATAGGTTGGGTTAGGTTAGGTTATAATACGTTATTGATGTATATGAAGGTCAAACGGAGACGTAGAGGCCAACTCGCCAGGAATGATGTCAAATATTACCGCCGAGATGTTAGGTTGGGTTAGGTTAGATTATATTACGTTATTGAAGTATATAAAGGTCCCACGGAGACGTAGAGGCCAACAAGCCAAGAATGTCGTCAAATATTACCGCCGAGATGTTAGATTGGGTTAGGCTAGCTTATATTATGTTATTGATGTATATAAAGGTCCCACGGAGACGTAGAGGCTAACTCGCCAGGAATGATGTCAGATATTAACGCCGAGATGTTAGCTTGCGTTAGGTTAGGTTAGATTACGTTATTGATGTATATGAAGGTCAAACGGAGACGTAGAGGCCAACTCGCTAGGAATGATGCCAAATATTACCGCCGAGATGTTAGGTTGGGTTAGGTTAGGTTATATTACGTCATTGATGTATATAAAGGTCCCACGGAGACGTAGAGGCCCACTCGCCAGGAATGTTGTCAAATATTACCGCCGAGATGATAGGTTGGGTTAGGTTACTTTATATTACGTTATTGATGTATATGAAGGTCAAACGGAGACGTAGAGGCCAACTCGCTAGGAATGATGTCAAATATTACCGCCGAGATGTTAGATTGGGTTAGGTTAGGTTATATTACGTTATTGATGTATATAGAGGTCCCACGGAGACGTAGAGGCCAACAAGCCAGGAATGTGGTCAAATATTACCGCCGAGATGTTAGATTGGGATAGACTAGCTTATATTATGTTATTGATGTATATGAAGGTCAAACGGAGACGTAGAGGCCAACTCGCCAGGAATGATGTCAAATATTACCGCCGTGATGTTAGGTTGGGTTAGGTTAGGTTATATTACGTTATTGATGTATATAGAGGTCCCGCGGAGACGTAGAGGCCAACAAGCCAGGAATGTGGTCAAATATTACCCCCGAGATGTTAGATTGGGATAGACTAGCTTATATTATGTTATTGATGTATATAAAGGTCCCACGGAGACGTAGAGTCCAACTCGCCAGGAATGTTGTCAAATATTACCGCCGAGATGATAGGTTGGGTTAGGTTAGGTTATAATACGTTATTGATGTATATGAAGGTCAAACGGAGACGTAGAGGCCAACTCGCCAGGAATGATGTCAAATATTACCGCCGAGATGTTAGGTTGGGTTAGGTTAGATTATATTACGTTATTGAAGTATATAAAGGTCCCACGGAGACGTAGAGGCCAACAAGCCAAGAATGTCGTCAAATATTACCGCCGAGATGTTAGATTGGGTTAGGCTAGCTTATATTATGTTATTGATGTATATAAAGGTCCCACGGAGACGTAGAGGCTAACTCGCCAGGAATGATGTCAGATATTAACGCCGAGATGTTAGCTTGGGTTAGGTTAGGTTAGATTACGTTATTGATGTATATGAAGGTCAAACGGAGACGTAGAGGCCAACTCGCTAGGAATGATGTCAAATATTACCGCCGAGATGTTTGGTTGTGTTAGGTTAGGTTATATTACGTTATTAATGTATATAAAGGTCCCACGGAGACGAAGAAGCCAACTCGCCAGGAATGTTGTCAAATATTACCGCCGAGATGTTAGGTTGGGTTAGGTTAGATTATATTACGTTATTGAAGTATATAAAGGTCCCACGGAGACGTAGAGGCCAACAAGCCAGGAATGTCGTCAAATATTACCGCCGAGATGTTAGATTGGGTTAGGCTAGCTTATATTATGTTATTGATGTATATAAAGGTCCCACGGAGACGGAGAAGCCAACTCGCCAGGAATGTTGTCAAATATTACCGCCGAGATGTTAGGTTGGGTTAGTTTAGGTTATATTAAGTTATTGATGTATATAAAGGTCCCACGGAGACGAAGAGGCCAACTCGCCAGGAATGTTGTCAAGTATTACCGCCGAGATGATAGGTTGGGTTAGGTTAGGTTATAATACGTTATTGATGTATATGAAGGTCAAACGGAGACGTAGAGGCCAACTCGCCAGGAATGATGTCAAATATTACCGCCGAGATGTTAGGTTGGGTTAGGTTAGATTATATTACGTTATTGAAGTATATAAAGGTCCCACGGAGACGTAGAGGCCAACAAGCCAAGAATGTCGTCAAATATTACCGCCGAGATGTTAGATTGGGTTAGGCTAGCTTATATTATGTTATTGATGTATATAAAGGTCCCACGGAAACGTAGAGGCTAACTCGCCAGGAATGATGTCAGATATTAACGCCGAGATGTTAGCTTGGGTTAGGTTAGGTTAGATTACGTTATTGATGTATATGAAGGTCAAACGGAGACGTAGAGGCCAACTCGCTAGGAATGATGTCAAATATTACCGCCGAGATGTTTGGTTGTGTTAGGTTAGGTTATATTACGTTATTAATGTATATAAAGGTCCCACGGAGACGAAGAAGCCAACTCGCCAGGAATGTTGTCAAATATTACCGCCGAGATGTTAGGTTGGGTTAGGTTAGATTATATTACGTTATTGAAGTATATAAAGGTCCCACGGAGACGTAGAGGCCAACAAGCCAGGAATGTCGTCAAATATTACCGCCGAGATGTTAGATTGGGTTAGGCTAGCTTATATTATGTTATTGATGTATATAAAGGTCCCACGGAGACGGAGAAGCCAACTCGCCAGGAATGTTGTCAAATATTACCGCCGAGATGTTAGGTTGGGTTAGTTTAGGTTATATTAAGTTATTGATGTATATAAAGGTCCCACGGAGACGAAGAGGCCAACTCGCCAGGAATGTTGTCAAGTATTACCGCCGAGATGATAGGTTGGGTTAGGTTAGGTTATAATACGTTATTGATGTATATGAAGGTCAAACGGAGACGTAGAGGCCAACTGGCCAGGAATGATGTCAAATATTACCGCCGAGATGTTAGGTTGGATTAGGTAAGTTATATTACGCTATTGATGTATATAGAGGTCCCACGGAGACGTAGAGGCCAACAAGCCAGGAATGTGGTCAAATATTATCGCCGAGATGTTAGGTTGGGTTAGGTTAGGTTATATTACGTCATTGATGTATATAAAGGTCCCACGGAGACGTAGAGGCTAACTCGCCAGGAATGATGTCAGATATTACCGCCGAGATGTTAGCTTGGGTTAGGTTAGGTTAGATTACGTTATTGATGTATATGAAGGTCAAACGGAGACGTAGAGGCCAACTCGCTAGGTATGATGCCAAATATTACCGCCGAGATGTTAGGTTGGGTTAGGTTAGGTTATATTACGTCATTGATGTATATAAAGGTCCCACGGAGACGTAGAGGCCCACTCGCCAGGAATGTTGTCAAATATTACCGCCGAGATGATAGGTTGGGTTAGGTTACTTTATATTACGTTATTGATGTATATGAAGGTCAAACGGAGACGTGGAGGCCAACTCGCTAGGAATGATGTCAAATATTACCGCCGAGATGTTAGATTGGGTTAGGTTAGGTTATATTACGTTATTGATGTATATAAATGTCCCACGGAGACGTAGATGCCAACTCGCCAGGAATGTTTTCAAATATTACCGCCGAGATGTTAGGTTGGGTTAGGTTAGTTTATATTACGTTATAGATGTATATAAAGGTCCCACGGAGACGGAGAAGCCAACTCGCCTGGAATGTTGTCAAATATTACCGCCGAGATGTTAGGTTGGGTTAGGTTAGATTATATTACGTTATTGAAGTATATAAAGGTCCCACGGAGACGTAGAGGCCAACAAGCCAAGAATGTCGTCAAATATTACCGCCGAGATGTTAGATTGGGTTAGGCTAGCTTATATTATGTTATTGATGTATATAAAGGTCCCACGGAGACGTAGAGGCTAACTCGCCAGGAATGATGTCAGATATTAACGCCGAGATGTTAGCTTGGGTTAGGTTAGGTTAGATTACGTTATTGATGTATATGAAGGTCAAACGGAGACGTAGAGGCCAACTCGCTAGGAATGATGTCAAATATTACCGCCGAGATGTTTGGTTGTGTTAGGTTAGGTTATATTACGTTATTAATGTATATAAAGGTCCCACGGAGACGAAGAAGCCAACTCGCCAGGAATGTTGTCAAATATTACCGCCGAGATGTTAGGTTGGGTTAGGTTAGATTATATTACGTTATTGAAGTATATAAAGGTCCCACGGAGACGTAGAGGCCAACAAGCCAGGAATGTCGTCAAATATTACCGCCGAGATGTTAGATTGGGTTAGGCTAGCTTATATTATGTTATTGATGTATATAAAGGTCCCACGGAGACGGAGAAGCCAACTCGCCAGGAATGTTGTCAAATATTACCGCCGAGATGTTAGGTTGGGTTAGTTTAGGTTATATTAAGTTATTGATGTATATATAGGTCCCACGGAGACGAAGAGGCCAACTCGCCAGGAATGTTGTCAAGTATTACCGCCGAGATGATAGGTTGGGTTAGGTTAGGTTATAATACGTTATTGATGTATATGAAGGTCAAACGGAGACGTAGAGGCCAACTGGCCGGGAATGATGTCAAATATTACCGCCGAGATGTTAGGTTGGGTTAGGTAAGTTATATTACGCTATTGATGTATATAGAGGTCCCACGGAGACGTAGAGGCCAACAAGCCAGGAATGTGGTCAAATATTATCGCCGAGATGTTAGGTTGGGTTAGGTTAGGTTATATTACGTCATTGATGTATATAAAGGTCCCACGGAGACGTAGAGGCTAACTCGCCAGGAATGATGTCAGATATTACCGCCGAGATGTTAGCTTGGGTTAGGTTAGGTTAGATTACGTTATTGATGTATATGAAGGTCAAACGGAGACGTAGAGGCCAACTCGCTAGGTATGATGCCAAATATTACCGCCGAGATGTTAGGTTGGGTTAGGTTAGGTTATATTACGTCATTGATGTATATAAAGGTCCCACGGAGACGTAGAGGCCCACTCGCCAGGAATGTTGTCAAATATTACCGCCGAGATGATAGGTTGGGTTAGGTTACTTTATATTACGTTATTGATGTATATGAAGGTCAAACGGAGACGTGGAGGCCAACTCGCTAGGAATGATGTCAAATATTACCGCCGAGATGTTAGATTGGGTTAGGTTAGGTTATATTACGTTATTGATGTATATAAATGTCCCACGGAGACGTAGATGCCAACTCGCCAGGAATGTTTTCAAATATTACCGCCGAGATGTTAGGTTGGGTTAGGTTAGTTTATATTACGTTATAGATGTATATAAAGGTCCCACGGAGACGGAGAAGCCAACTCGCCTGGAATGTTGTCAAATATTACCGCCGAGATGTTAGGTTGGGGTAGGTTAGGTTATATTACGTTATTGATGTATATAAAGGTCCCACGGAGACGTAGAGGCCAACTCGACAGGAATGTTGTCAAACGTTACCGCCGAGATGTTAGGTTAGGTTAGGTTAAGTTATATTACGTTATTGATGTATATAAAGGTCCCACGGAGACGGAGAAGCCAACTCGCCAGGAATGTTTTCAAATATTACCGCCGAGATGTTAGGTTGGGTTAGGTTAGTTTATATTACGTTATAGATGTATATAAAGGTCCCACGGAGACGGAGAAGCCAACTCGCCTGGAATGTTGTCAAATATTACCGCCGAGATGTTAGGTTGGTGTAGGTTAGGTTATATTACGTTATTGATGTATATAAATGTCCCACGGAGACGTAGAGGCCAACTCGACAGGAATGTTGTCAAATGTTACCGCCGAGATGTTAGGTTGGGTTAGGTTAAGTTATATTACGTTATTGATGTATATAAAGGTCCCACGGAGACGGAGAGGCCAACAAGCCAGGAATGTCGTCAAATATTACCGCCGAGATGTTAGATTGGGTTAGGCTAGCTTATATTATGTTATTGATGTATATAAAGGTCCCACGGAGACGTAGAGGCCAACAAGCCAGGAATGTGGTCAAGTATTACCGCCGAGATGTTAGATTAGGATAGACTAGCTTATATTATGTTATTGATGTATATAGAGGTCCCACGGAGACGTAGAGGCCAACAAGCCAGGAATGTGGTTAAATATTACCGCCGAGATGTTAGGTTGGGTTAGGTTAGGTTATATTACGTGATTGATGTATATAAAGGTCCCACGGAGACGTAGAGGCCAACTCGCCAGGAATGTTGTCAAATATTACCGCCGAGATGATAGGTTGGCAAGGTTACGTTATATTACGTTATTGATGTATATGAAGGTCAAACGGAGACGTAGAGGCCAACTCGACAGGAATGTTGTCAAATGTTACCGCCGAGATGTTAGGTTGGGTTAGGTTAAGTTATATTACGTTATTGATGTATATAAAGGTCCCACGGAGACGGAGAAGCCAACTCGCTAGGAATGATGTCAAATATTACCGCCGAGATGTTAGATTGGGTTAGGTTAGGTTATATTACGTTATTGATGTATATAAATGTCCCACGGAGACGTAGATGCCAACTCGCCAGGAATGTTTTCAAATATTACCGCCGAGATGTTAGGTTGTGTTAGGTTAGTTTATATTACGTTATAGATGTATATAAAGGTCCCACGGAGACGTAGAGGCTAACTCGCCAGGAATGATGTCAGATATTACCGCCGAGATGTTAGCTTGGGTTAGGTTAGGTTAGATTACGTTATTGATGTATATGAAGGTCAAAAGGAGACGTAGAGGCCAACTCGCTAGGAATGATGTCAAATATTACCGCCGAGATGTTTGGTTGGGTTAGGTTAGGTTATATTACGTTATTGATGTATATGAAGGTCAAACGGAGACGTAGAGGCCAACTCGCCAGGAATGATGTCAAATATTACGGCCGAGATGTTAGGTTGGGTTAGGTTAGGTTATATTACGTTATTGATGTATATGAAGGTCAAACGGAGACGTAGAGGCCAACTCGCCAGGAATGATGTCAAATATTACGGCCGAGATGTTAGGTTGGGTTAGGTTAGGTTATATTACGTTATTGATGTATATAGATGTCCCACGGAGACGTAGAGGCCAACAAGCCAGGAATGTGGTTAAATATTACCGCCGAGATGTTAGGTTGGGTTAGGTTAGGTTATATTACGTGATTGATATATATACAGGTCCCACGGAGACGAAGAGGCCAACTCGCCACGTATGTTTTCAAATATTACCGCCGAGATGTTAGATTGGTTTAGGTTAGGTTATATTACGTTATTGAAGTATATAAAGGTCCCACGGAGACGTAGAAGCCAACAAGCCAGGAATGTCGTCAAATATTACCGCCGAGATGTTAGGTTGGGTTAGGTTAGGTTATATTACGTTATAAATGTATATAAAGGTCCCACGGAGACGGAGAAGCCAACTCGCCTGGAATGTTGTCAAATATTACCGCCGAGATGTTAGGTTGGGCTAGGTTAGGTTATATTACGTTATTGATGTATATAAAGGTCACACGGAGACGTAGAGGCCAACTCGACAGGAATGTTGTCAAATGTTACCGCCGAGATGTTACGTTGGGTTAGATTAAGATATATTACGTTATTGATGTATATGAAGGTCAAACGGAGACGTAGAGGCCAACTCGCCAGGAATGATGTCAAATATTACCGCCGAGATGTTAGGTTGGGTTAGGTTAGGTTATATTACGTTATTGATGTATATAGAGGTCCCACGGAGACGTAGAGGCCAACAAGCCAGGAATGTGGTCAAATATTACCGCCGAGATGTTAGATTGGGATAGACTAGCTTATATTATGTTATTGATGTATATGAAGGTCAAACGGAGACGTAGAGGCCAACTCGCCAGGAATGATGTCAAATATTACCGCCGAGATGTTAGGTTGGGTTAGGTTAGGTTATATTACGTTATTTGTGTATATAGAGGTCCCACGGAGACGTAGAGGCCAACAAGCCAGGAATGTGGTCAAATATTACCGCCGAGATGTTAGATTGGGATAGACTAGCTTATATTATGTTATTGATGTATATAAAGGTCCCACGGAGACGTAGAGGCCAACTCGCCAGGAATGTTGTCAAATATTACCGCCGAGATGATAGGTTGGGTTAGGTTAGGTTATAATACGTTATTGATGTATATGAAGGTCAAACGGAGACGTAGAGGCCAACTCGCCAGGAATGATGTCAAATATTACCGCCGAGATGTTAGGTTGGGTTAGGTTAGATTATATTACGTTATTGAAGTATATAAAGGTCCCACGGAGACGTAGAGGCCAACAAGCCAAGAATGTCGTCAAATATTACCGCCGAGATGTTAGATTGGGTTAGGCTAGCTTATATTATGTTATTGATGTATATAAAGGTCCCACGGAGACGTAGAGGCTAACTCGCCAGGAATGATGTCAGATATTAACGCCGAGATGTTAGCTTGGGTTAGGTTAGGTTAGATTACGTTATTGATGTATATGAAGGTCAAACGGAGACGTAGAGGCCAACTCGCTAGGAATGATGTCAAATATTACCGCCGAGATGATTGGTTGTGTTAGGTTAGGTTATATTACGTTATTAATGTATATAAAGGTCCCACGGAGACGAAGAAGCCAACTCGCCAGGAATGTTGTCAAATATTACCGCCGAGATGTTAGGTTGGGTTAGGTTAGATTATATTACGTTATTGAAGTATATAAAGGTCCCACGGAGACGTAGAGGCCAACAAGCCAGGAATGTCGTCAAATATTACCGCCGAGATGTTAGATTGGGTTAGGCTAGCTTATATTATGTTATTGATGTATATAAAGGTCCCACGGAGACGTAGAGGCTAACTCGCCAGGAATGATGTCAGATATTACGGCCGAGATGTTAGCTTGGGTTAGGTTAGGTTAGATTACGTTATTGATGTATATAAAGGTCCCACGGAAACGTAGAGGCCAACAAGCCAGGAATGTGGTCAAATATTATCGCCGAGATGTTAGGTTGGGTTAGGTTAGGTTATATTACGTCATTGATGTATATAAAGGTCCTACGGAGACGTAGAGGCCAACTCGCCAGGAATGTTGTCAAATATTACCGCCGAGATGATAGGTTGGGTTAGGTTACGTTATATTACGTTATTGATGTATATGAAGGTCAAACGGAGACGTAGAGGCCAACTCGCTAGGAATGATGTCAAATATCACCGCCGAGATGTTAGATTGGGTTAGGTTAGGTTATATTACGTTATTGATGTATATAAATGTCCCACGGAGACGTAGATGCCAACTCGCCAGGAATGTTTTCAAATATTACCGCCGAGATGTTAGGTTGGGTTAGGTTAGGTTATATTACGTTATAGATGTATATAAAGGTCCCACGGAGACGGAGAAGCCAACTCGCCTAGAATGTTGTCAAATATTACCGCCGAGATGTTAGGTTGGGGTAGGTTAGGTTATATTACGTTATTGATGTATATAAAGGTCCCACGGAGACGTAGAGGCCAACAAGCCAGGAATGTGGTTAAATATTACCGCCGAGATGTTAGATTGGGTTAGACTAGCTTATATTATGTTATTGATGTATATAAAGGTCCCACGGAGACGTAGAGGCTAACTCGCCAGGAATGATGTCAGATATTACCGCCGAGATGTTAGCTTGGGTTAGGTTAGGTTAGATTACGTTATTGATGTATATGAAGGTCAAACGGAGACGTAGAGGCCAACTCGCTAGGAATGATGTCAAATATTACCGCCGAGATGTTTGGTTGGGTTAGGTTAGGTTATATTACGTCATTGATGTATATAAAGGTCCCACGGAGACGTAGAGGCCAACTTGCCAGGAATGTTGTCAAATATTACCGCCGAGATGATAGGTTGGGTTAGGTTACGTTATATTACGTTATTGATGTATATGAAGGTCAAACGGAGACGTAGAGGCCAACTCGCTAGGAATGATGTCAAATATCACCGCCGAGATGTTAGATTGGTTTAGGTTAGGTTATATTACGTTATTGATGTATATAAATGTCCCACGGAGACGTAGATGCCAACTCGAAAGGAATGTTTTCAAATATTACCGCCGAGATGTTAGGTTGGGTTAGGTTAGGTTATATTACGTTATAAATGTATATAAAGGTCCCACGGAGACGGAGAAGCCAACTCGCCTGGAATGTTGTCAAATATTACCGCCGAGATGTTAGGTTGGGGTAGGTTAGGTTATATTACGTTATTGATGTATATAAAGGTCCCACGGAGACGTAGAGGCCAACTCGACAGGAATGTTGTCAAATGTTACCGCCGAGATGTTAGGTTGGGTTAGATTAAGATATATTACGTTATTGATGTATATGAAGGTCAAACGGAGACGTAGAGGCCAACTCGCCAGGAATGATGTCAAATATTACCGCCGAGATGTTAGGTTGGGTTAGGTTAGGTTATATTACGTTATTGATGTATATAGAGGTCCCACGGAGACGTAGAGGCCAACAAGCCAGGAATGTGGATAAATATTACCGCCGAGATGTTAGGTTGGGTTAGGTTTGGTTATATTACGTGATTGATGTATATAAAGGTCCCACGGAGACGAAGAGGCCAACTCGCCACGTATGTTTTCAAATATTACCGCCGAGATGTTAGATTGGTTTAGGTTAGGTTATATTACGTTATTGAAGTATATAAAGGTCCCACGGAGACGTAGAAGCCAACAAGCCAGGAATGTCGTCAAATATTACCGCCGAGATGTTCGATTGGGTTAGGCTAGCTTATATTATGTTATTCTTGTATATAAATGTCCCACGGAGACGTAGAGGCCAACTCGCCAGGAATGATGTCAAATATTACCGCCGAGATGTTAGCTTGGGTTAGGTTAGCTTAGATTACGTTATTGATGTATATAAAGGTCCCACGGAGACGTAGAGTTCAACTCGCCAGGAATGTTGTCAAATATTTGCGCCGAGATGATAGGTTGGGTTAGGTTAGGTTATATTACGTTATTGATGTATATAAAGGTCCCACGGAGACGTAGAGGCCAACAAGCCAGGAATGAGGTCAAATATTATCGCCGAGATGTGTGGTTGGGTTAGGTTAGGTTATATTACGTTATTAATGTATATAAAGGTCCCACGGAGACGAACAAGCCAACTCGCCAGGAATGTTGTCAAATATTACCGCCGACATGTTAGGTTGGGTTAGTTTAGGTTATATTACGTTATTGATGTATATAAAGGTCCCACGGAGACGAAGAGGCCAACTCGCCAGGCATGTTTTCAAATATTACCGCCGAGATGTTAGGTTGGTTTAGGTTAGGTTATATTACGTTATTGAAGTATATAAAGGTCCCACGTAGACGTAGAGGCCAGCAAGCCAGGAATGTCGTCAAATATTACCGCCGAGATGTTAGATTGGGTTAGGTTAGGTTAGATTACGTTATTGATGTATATAAAGGTCCCACGGAGACGTAGAGGCCAACAAGCCAGGAATGAGGTCAAATATTATCGCCGAGATGTTAGGTTGGGTTAGGTTAGGTTATATTACGTGATTGATGTATATAAAGGTCCCACGGAGACGTAGAGGCCAACTCGCCAGGAATGTTGTCAAATATTACCGCCGAGATGATAGGTTGGCAAGGTTACGTTATATTACGTTATTGATGTATATGAAGGTCAAACGGAGACGTAGAGGCCAACTCGCTAGGAATGATGTCAAATATTACCGCCGAGATGTTTGGTTGGGTTAGGTTAGGTTATATTACGTTATTAATGTATATAAAGGTCCCACGGAGACGAAGAAGCCAACTCGCCACGAATGTTGTCAAATATTACCGCCGAGATGTTAGGTTGGGTTAGGTTAGATTATATTACGTTATTGAAGTATATAAAGGTCCCACGGAGACGTAGAGGCCAACAAGCCAGGAATGTCGTCAAATATTACCGCCGAGATGTTAGATTGGGTTAGACTAGCTTATATTATGTTATTGATGTATATAAAGGTCCCACGGAGACGTAGAGGCTAACTCGCCAGGAATGATGTCAGATATTACCGCCGAGATGTTAGCTTGGGTTAGGTTAGGTTAGATTACGTTATTGATGTATATGAAGGTCAAACGGAGACGTAGAGGCCAACTCGCTAGGAATGATGTCAAATATTACCGCCGAGATGTTTGGTTGGGTTAGGTTAGGTTATATTACGTCATTGATGTATATAAAGGTCCCACGGAGACGTAGAGGCCAACTTGCCAGGAATGTTGTCAAATATTACCGCCGAGATGATAGGTTGGGTTAGGTTACGTTATATTACGTTATTGATGTATATGAAGGTCAAACGGAGACGTAGAGGCCAACTCGCTAGGAATGATGTCAAATATCACCGCCGAGATGTTAGATTGGTTTAGGTTAGGTTATATTACGTTATTGATGTATATAAATGTCCCACGGAGACGTAGATGCCAACTCGATAGGAATGTTTTCAAATATTACCGCCGAGATGTTAGGTTGGGTTAGGTTAGGTTATATTACGTTATAAATGTATATAAAGGTCCCACGGAGACGGAGAATCCAACTCGCCTGGAATGTTGTCAAATATTACCGCCGAGATGTTAGGTTGGGGTAGGTTAGGTTATATTACGTTATTGATGTATATAAAGGTCCCACGGAGACGTAGAGGCCAACTCGACAGGAATGTTGTCAAATGTTACCGCCGAGATGTTAGGTTGGGTTAGATTAAGATATATTACGTTATTGATGTATATGAAGGTCAAACGGAGACGTAGAGGCCAACTCGCCAGGAATGATGTCAAATATTACCGCCGAGATGTTAGGTTGGGTTAGGTTAGGTTATATTACGTTATTGATGTATATAGAGGTCCCACGGAGACGTAGAGGCCAACAAGCCAGGAATGTGGATAAATATTACCGCCGAGATGTTAGGTTGGGTTAGGTTTGGTTATATTACGTGATTGATGTATATAAAGGTCCCACGGAGACGAAGAGGCCAACTCGCCACGTATGTTTTCAAATATTACCGCCGAGATGTTAGATTGGTTTAGGTTAGGTTATATTACGTTATTGAAGTATATAAAGGTCCCACGGAGACGTAGAAGCCAACAAGCCAGGAATGTCGTCAAATATTACCGCCGAGATGTTCGATTGGGTTAGGCTAGCTTATATTATGTTATTCTTGTATATAAATGTCCCACGGAGACGTAGAGGCCAACTCGCCAGGAATGATGTCAAATATTACCGCCGAGATGTTAGCTTGGGTTAGGTTAGCTTAGATTACGTTATTGATGTATATAAAGGTCCCACGGAGACGTAGAGTTCAACTCGCCAGGAATGTTGTCAAATATTTGCGCCGAGATGATAGGTTGGGTTAGGTTAGGTTATATTACGTTATTGATGTATATAAAGGTCCCACGGAGACGTAGAGGCCAACAAGCCAGGAATGAGGTCAAATATTATCGCCGAGATGTGTGGTTGGGTTAGGTTAGGTTATATTACGTTATTAATGTATATAAAGGTCCCACGGAGACGAACAAGCCAACTCGCCAGGAATGTTGTCAAATATTACCGCCGACATGTTAGGTTGGGTTAGTTTAGGTTATATTACGTTATTGATGTATATAAAGGTCCCACGGAGACGAAGAGGCCAACTCGCCAGGCATGTTTTCAAATATTACCGCCGAGATGTTAGGTTGGTTTAGGTTAGGTTATATTACGTTATTGAAGTATATAAAGGTCCCACGTAGACGTAGAGGCCAGCAAGCCAGGAATGTCGTCAAATATTACCGCCGAGATGTTAGATTGGGTTAGGCTAGCTTATATTATGTTATTGATGTATATAAAGGTCCCACGGAGACGTAGAGGCCAACAAGCCAGGAATGTGGTCAAATATTACCGCCGAGATGTTAGATTGGGATAGACTAGCTTATATTATGTTATTGATGTATATAAAGGTCCCACGCAGACGTAGAGGCCAACTCGCCAGGAATGTTGCCAAATATTACCGCCGAGATGATAGGTTGGGTTAGGTTAGGTTATAATACGTTATTGATGTATATGAAGGTCCCACGGAGACGAAGAGGCCAACTCGCCAGGAATGTTTTCAAATATTACCGCCGAGATGTTAGATTGGTTTAGGTTAGGTTATATTACGTTATTGAAGTATATAAAGGTCCCACGGAGACGTAGAAGCCAACAAGCCAGGAATGCGGTTAAATATTACCGCCGAGATGTTAGGTTGGGTTAGGTTAGGTTATATTGCGTGATTGATGTATATAAAGGTCCCACGGACACGAAGAGGCCAACTCGCCACGTATGTTTTCAAATATTACCGCCGAGATGTTAGATTGGTTTAGGTTAGGTTATATTACGTTATCGAAGTATATAAAGGACCCACGGAGACGTAGAAGCCAACAAGCCAGGAATGTCGTCAAATATTACCGCCGAGATGTTATATTGGGTTAGGCTAGCTTATATTATGTTATTCATGTATATAAATGTCCCACGGAGACGTAGAGGCCAACTCGCCAGGAATGATGTCAAATATTACCGCCGAGATGTTAGCTTGGGTTAGGTTAGGTTATATTACGTTATTGATGTATATAAATGTCCCACGGAGACGTAGATGCCAACTCGCCAGGAATGTTTTCAAATATTACCGCCGAGATGTTAGGTTGGGTTAGGTTAGGTTATATTACGTTATAGATGTATATAAAGGTCCCACGGAGACGGAGAAGCCAACTCGCCTAGAATGTTGTCAAATATTACCGCCGAGATGTTAGGTTGGGGTAGGTTAGGTTATATTACGTTATTGATGTATATAAAGGTCCCACGGAGACGTAGAGGCCAACTCGACAGGAATGTTGTCAAATGTTACCGCCGAGATGTAAGGTTGGGTTAGGTTAAGTTATATTACGTTATTGATGTATATAAATGTCCCACGGAGACGTAGATGCCAACTCGCCCGGAATGTTTTCAAATATTACCGCCGAGATGTTAGGTTGGGTTAGGTTTGGTTATATTACGTGATTGATGTATATAAAGGTCCCACGGAGACGAAGAGGCCAACTCGCCACGTATGTTTTCAAATATTACCGCCGAGATGTTAGATTGGTTTAGGTTAGGTTATATTACGTTATTGAAGTATATAAAGGTCCCACGGAGACGTAGAAGCCAACAAGCCAGGAATGTCGTCAAATATTACCGCCGAGATGTTCGATTGGGTTAGGCTAGCTTATATTATGTTATTCTTGTATATAAATGTCCCACGGAGACGTAGAGGCCAACTCGCCAGGAATGATGTCAAATATTACCGCCGAGATGTTAGCTTGGGTTAGGTTAGCTTAGATTACGTTATTGATGTATATAAAGGTCCCACGGAGACGTAGAGTTCAACTCGCCAGGAATGTTGTCAAATATTTGCGCCGAGATGATAGGTTGGGTTAGGTTAGGTTATATTACGTTATTGATGTATATAAAGGTCCCACGGAGAAGTAGAGGCCAACTCGCCAGGAATGATGTCAAATATTACCGCCGAGATGTTAGGTTGGGTTAGGTTAGGTTATATTACGTTATTGATGTATATAGAGGTCCCACGGAGACGTAGAGGCCAACAAGCCAGGAATGTGGTTAAATATTACCGCCGAGATGTTAGGTTGGGTTAGGTTAGGTTATATTACGTGATTGATGTATATAAAGGTCCCACGGAGACGAAGAGGCCAACTCGCCACGTATGTTTTCAAATATTACCGCCGAGATGTTAGATTGGTTTAAGTTAGGTTATATTACGTTATTGCAGTATATGAAGGTCCCACGGAGACGAAGAGGCCAACTCGCCAGGAATGTTTTCAAATATTACCGCCGAGATGTTAGATTGGTTTAGGTTAGGTTATATTACGTTATTGAAGTATATAAAGGTCCCACGGAGACGTAGAGGCCAACAAGCCAGGAATGTCGTCAAATATTACCGCCGAGATGTTAGATTGGGTTAGGCAAGCTTATATTATGTTATTGATGTATATAAAGGTCCCACGGAGACGTAGAGGCCAACTCGCCAGGAATGATGTCAAATATTACCGCCGAGATGTTAGCTTGGGTTAGGTTAGGTTAGATTACGTTATTGATGTATATAAAGGTCCCACGGAGACGTAGAGGCCAACTCGCCAGGAATGATGTCAAATATTACCGCCGAGATGTTAGGTTGGGTTAGGTTAGGTTATATTAAGCTATTGATGTATATAGAGGTCCCACGGAGACGTAGAGGCCAACAAGCCAGGAATGTTGTCAAATATTACCGCCGAGATGATATGTTGGGTTAGGTTACGTTATATTACGTTATTGATGTATATGAATGTCAAACGGAGACGTAGAGGCCAACTCGCTAGGAATGATTACAAATATTACCGCCGAGATGTTAGATTGGGTTAGGTTAGGTTATATTACGTTATAGATGTATATAAAGGTCCCACGGAGACGGAGAAGCCAACTCGCCAGGAATGTTGTCAAATATTACCGCCGAGATGTTAGGTTGGGTTAGTTTAGGTTATATTACGTTATTGATGTATATAAAGGTCCCACTTAGACGAAGAGGCCAACTCGCCAGGCATGTTTTCAAATATTACCTCCGAGATGTTAGATTGGTTTAGGTTAGGTTATATTACGTTATAGATGTATATAAAGGTCCCACGGAGACGGAGAAGCCAACTCGCCCGGAATGTTTTCAAATATTACCGCCGAGATGTTAGGTTGGGTTAGGTTTGGTTATATTACGTGATTGATGTATATAAAGGTCCCACGGAGACGAAGAGGCCAACTCGCCACGTATGTTTTCAAATATTACCGCCGAGATGTTAGATTGGTTTAGGTTAGGTTATATTACGTTATTGAAGTATATAAAGGTCCCACGGAGACGTAGAAGCCAACAAGCCAGGAATGTCGTCAAATATTACCGCCGAGATGTTCGATTGGGTTAGGCTAGCTTATATTATGTTATTCATGTATATAAATGTCCCACGGAGACGTAGAGGCCAACTCGCCAGGAATGATGTCAAATATTACCGCCGAGATGTTAGCTTGGGTTAGGTTAGGTTAGATTACGTTATTGATGTATATAAAGGTCCCACGGAGACGTAGAGTTCAACTCGCCAGGAATGTTGTCAAATATTTGCGCCGAGATGATAGGTTGGGTTAGGTTAGGTTATATTACGTTATTGATGTATATAAAGGTCCCACGGAGACGTAGAGGCCAACAAGCCAGGAATGAGGTCAAATATTATCGCCGAGATGTTTGGTTGGGTTAGGTTAGGTTATATTACGTTATTAATGTATATAAAGGTCCCACGGAGACGAAGAAGCCAACTCGCCAGGAATGTTGTCAAATATTACCGCCGAGATGTTAGGTTGGGTTAGTTTAGGTTATATTACGTTATTGATGTATATAAAGGTCCCACGGAGACGAAGAGGCCAACTCGCCAGGCATGTTTTCAAATATTACAGCCGAGATGTTAGGTTGGTTTAGGTTAGGTTATATTACGTTATTGAAGTATATAAAGGTCCCACGTAGACGTAGAGGCCAGCAAGCCAGGAATGTCGTCAAATATTACCGCCGAGATGTTAGATTGGGTTAGGTTAGGTTAGATTACGTTATTGATGTATATAAAGGTCCCACGGAGACGTAGAGGCCAACAAGCCAGGAATGAGGTCAAATATTATCGCCGAGATGTTAGGTTGGGTTAGGTTAGGTTATATTACGTGATTGATGTATATAAAGGTCCCACGGAGACGTAGAGGCCAACTCGCCAGGAATGTTGTCAAATATTACCGCCGAGATGATAGGTTGGCAAGGTTACGTTATATTACGTTATTGATGTATATGAAGGTCAAACGGAGACGTAGAGGCCAACTCGCTAGGAATGATGTCAAATATTACCGCCGAGATGTTTGGTTGGGTTAGGTTAGGTTATATTACGTTATTAATGTATATAAAGGTCCCACGGAGACGAAGAAGCCAACTCGCCACGAATGTTGTCAAATATTACCGCCGAGATGTTAGGTTGGGTTAGGTTAGATTATATTACGTTATTGAAGTATATAAAGGTCCCACGGAGACGTAGAGGCCAACAAGCCAGGAATGTCGTCAAATATTACCGCCGAGATGTTAGATTGGGTTAGACTAGCTTATATTATGTTATTGATGTATATAAAGGTCCCACGGAGACGTAGAGGCTAACTCGCCAGGAATGATGTCAGATATTACCGCCGAGATGTTAGCTTGGGTTAGGTTAGGTTAGATTACGTTATTGATGTATATGAAGGTCAAACGGAGACGTAGAGGCCAACTCGCTAGGAATGATGTCAAATATTACCGCCGAGATGTTTGGTTGGGTTAGGTTAGGTTATATTACGTCATTGATGTATATAAAGGTCCCACGGAGACGTAGAGGCCAACTTGCCAGGAATGTTGTCAAATATTACCGCCGAGATGATAGGTTGGGTTAGGTTACGTTATATTACGTTATTGATGTATATGAAGGTCAAACGGAGACGTAGAGGCCAACTCGCTAGGAATGATGTCAAATATCACCGCCGAGATGTTAGATTGGTTTAGGTTAGGTTATATTACGTTATTGATGTATATAAATGTCCCACGGAGACGTAGATGCCAACTCGAAAGGAATGTTTTCAAATATTACCGCCGAGATGTTAGGTTGGGTTAGGTTAGGTTATATTACGTTATAAATGTATATAAAGGTCCCACGGAGACGGAGAAGCCAACTCGCCTGGAATGTTGTCAAATATTACCGCCGTGATGTTAGGTTGGGGTAGGTTAGGTTATATTACGTTATTGATGTATATAAAGGTCCCACGGAGACGTAGAGGCCAACTCGACAGGAATGTTGTCAAATGTTACCGCCGAGATGTTAGGTTGGGTTAGATTAAGATATATTACGTTATTGATGTATATGAAGGTCAAACGGAGACGTAGAGGCCAACTCGCCAGGAATGATGTCAAATATTACCGCCGAGATGTTAGGTTGGGTTAGGTTAGGTTATATTACGTTATTGATGTATATAGAGGTCCCACGGAGACGTAGAGGCCAACAAGCCAGGAATGTGGATAAATATTACCGCCGAGATGTTAGGTTGGGTTAGGTTTGGTTATATTACGTGATTGATGTATATAAAGGTCCCACGGAGACGAAGAGGCCAACTCGCCACGTATGTTTTCAAATATTACCGCCGAGATGTTAGATTGGTTTAGGTTAGGTTATATTACGTTATTGAAGTATATAAAGGTCCCACGGAGACGTAGAAGCCAACAAGCCAGGAATGTCGTCAAATATTACCGCCGAGATGTTCGATTGGGTTAGGCTAGCTTATATTATGTTATTCTTGTATATAAATGTCCCACGGAGACGTAGAGGCCAACTCGCCAGGAATGATGTCAAATATTACCGCCGAGATGTTAGCTTGGGTTAGGTTAGCTTAGATTACGTTATTGATGTATATAAAGGTCCCACGGAGACGTAGAGTTCAACTCGCCAGGAATGTTGTCAAATATTTGCGCCGAGATGATAGGTTGGGTTAGGTTAGGTTATATTACGTTATTGATGTATATAAAGGTCCCACGGAGACGTAGAGGCCAACAAGCCAGGAATGAGGTCAAATATTATCGCCGAGATGTGTGGTTGGGTTAGGTTAGGTTATATTACGTTATTAATGTATATAAAGGTCCCACGGAGACGAACAAGCCAACTCGCCAGGAATGTTGTCAAATATTACCGCCGACATGTTAGGTTGGGTTAGTTTAGGTTATATTACGTTATTGATGTATATAAAGGTCCCACGGAGACGAAGAGGCCAACTCGCCAGGCATGTTTTCAAATATTACCGCCGAGATGTTAGGTTGGTTTAGGTTAGGTTATATTACGTTATTGAAGTATATAAAGGTCCCACGTAGACGTAGAGGCCAGCAAGCCAGGAATGTCGTCAAATATTACCGCCGAGATGTTAGATTGGGTTAGGCTAGCTTATATTATGTTATTGATGTATATAAAGGTCCCACGGAGACGTAGAGGCCAACAAGCCAGGAATGTGGTCAAATATTACCGCCGAGATGTTAGATTGGGATAGACTAGCTTATATTATGTTATTGATGTATATAAAGGTCCCACGCAGACGTAGAGGCCAACTCGCCAGGAATGTTGCCAAATATTACCGCCGAGATGATAGGTTGGGTTAGGTTAGGTTATAATACGTTATTGATGTATATGAAGGTCCCACGGAGACGAAGAGGCCAACTCGCCAGGAATGTTTTCAAATATTACCGCCGAGATGTTAGATTGGTTTAGGTTAGGTTATATTACGTTATTGAAGTATATAAAGGTCCCACGGAGACGTAGAAGCCAACAAGCCAGGAATGTGGTTAAATATTACCGCCGAGATGTTAGGTTGGGTTAGGTTAGGTTATATTGCGTGATTGATGTATATAAAGGTCCCACGGACACGAAGAGGCCAACTCGGCACGTATGTTTTCAAATATTACCGCCGAGATGTTAGATTGGTTTGGGTTAGGTTATATTACGTTATCGAAGTATATAAAGGACCCACGGAGACGTAGAAGCCAACAAGCCAGGAATGTCGTCAAATATTACCGCCGAGATGTTATATTGGGTTAGGCTAGCTTATATTATGTTATTCATGTATATAAATGTCCCACGGAGACGTAGAGGCCAACTCGCCAGGAATGATGTCAAATATTACCGCCGAGATGTTAGCTTGGGTTAGGTTAGGTTATATTACGTTATTGATGTATATAAATGTCCCACGGAGACGTAGATGCCAACTCGCCAGGAATGTTTTCAAATATTACCGCCGAGATGTTAGGTTGGGTTAGGTTAGGTTATATTACGTTATAGATGTATATAAAGGTCCCACGGAGACGGAGAAGCCAACTCGCCTAGAATGTTGTCAAATATTACCGCCGAGATGTTAGCTTGGGGTAGGTTAGGTTATATTACGTTATTGATGTATATAAAGGTCCCACGGAGACGTAGAGGCCAACTCGACAGGAATGTTGTCAAATGTTACCGCCGAGATGTAAGGTTGGGTTAGGTTAAGTTATATTACGTTATTGATGTATATAAATGTCCCACGGAGACGTAGATGCCAACTCGCCCGGAATGTTTTCAAATATTACCGCCGAGATGTTAGGTTGGGTTAGGTTTGGTTATATTACGTGATTGATGTATATAAAGGTCCCACGGAGACGAAGAGGCCAACTCGCCACGTATGTTTTCAAATATTACCGCCGAGATGTTAGATTGGTTTAGGTTAGGTTATATTACGTTATTGAAGTATATAAAGGTCCCACGGAGACGTAGAAGCCAACAAGCCAGGAATGTCGTCAAATATTACCGCCGAGATGTTCGATTGGGTTAGGCTAGCTTATATTATGTTATTCTTGTATATAAATGTCCCACGGAGACGTAGAGGCCAACTCGCCAGGAATGATGTCAAATATTACCGCCGAGATGTTAGCTTGGGTTAGGTTAGCTTAGATTACGTTATTGATGTATATAAAGGTCCCACGGAGACGTAGAGTTCAACTCGCCAGGAATGTTGTCAAATATTTGCGCCGAGATGATAGGTTGGGTTAGGTTAGGTTATATTACGTTATTGATGTATATAAAGGTCCCACGGAGAAGTAGAGGCCAACTCGCCAGGAATGATGTCAAATATTACCGCCGAGATGTTAGGTTGGGTTAGGTTAGGTTATATTACGTTATTGATGTATATAGAGGTCCCACGGAGACGTAGAGGCCAACAAGCCAGGAATGTGGTTAAATATTACCGCCGAGATGTTAGGTTGGGTTAGGTTAGGTTATATTACGTTATTGATGTATATGAAGGTCAAACGGAGACGTAGAGGCCAACTCGCTAGGAATGATTACAAATATTACCGCCGAGATGTTAGATTGGGTTAGGTTAGGTTATATTACGTTATAGATGTATATAAAGGTCCCACGGAGACGGAGAAGCCAACTCGCCAGGAATGTTGTCAAATATTACCGCCGAGATGTTAGGTTGGGTTAGTTTAGGTTATATTACGTTATTGATGTATATAAAGGTCCCACTTAGACGAAGAGGCCAACTCGCCAGGCATGTTTTCAAATATTACCTCCGAGATGTTAGATTGGTTTAGGTTAGGTTATATTACGTTATAGATGTATATAAAGGTCCCACGGAGACGGAGAAGCCAACTCGCCCGGAATGTTTTCAAATATTACCGCCGAGATGTTAGGTTGGGTTAGGTTTGGTTATATTACGTGATTGATGTATATAAAGGTCCCACGGAGACGAAGAGGCCAACTCGCCACGTATGTTTTCAAATATTACCGCCGAGATGTTAGATTGGTTTAGGTTAGGTTATATTACGTTATTGAAGTATATAAAGGTCCCACGGAGACGTAGAAGCCAACAAGCCAGGAATGTCGTCAAATATTACCGCCGAGATGTTCGATTGGGTTAGGCTAGCTTATATTATGTTATTCATGTATATAAATGTCCCACGGAGACGTAGAGGCCAACTCGCCAGGAATGATGTCAAATATTACCGCCGAGATGTTAGCTTGGGTTAGGTTAGGTTAGATTACGTTATTGATGTATATAAAGGTCCCACGGAGACGTAGAGTTCAACTCGCCAGGAATGTTGTCAAATATTTGCGCCGAGATGATAGGTTGGGTTAGGTTAGGTTATATTACGTTATTGATGTATATAAAGGTCCCACGGAGACGTAGAGGCCAACAAGCCAGGAATGAGGTCAAATATTATCGCCGAGATGTTTGGTTGGGTTAGGTTAGGTTATATTACGTTATTAATGTATATAAAGGTCCCACGGAGACGAAGAAGCCAACTCGCCAGGAATGTTGTCAAATATTACCGCCGAGATGTTAGGTTGGGTTAGTTTAGGTTATATTACGTTATTGATGTATATAAAGGTCCCACGGAGACGAAGAGGCCAACTCGCCAGGCATGTTTTCAAATATTACAGCCGAGATGTTAGGTTGGTTTAGGTTAGGTTATATTACGTTATTGAAGTATATAAAGGTCCCACGTAGACGTAGAGGCCAACAAGCCAGGAATGTCGTCAAATATTACCGCCGAGATGTTAGATTGGGTTAGGCTAGCTTATATTATGTTATTGATGTAAATAAAGGTCCCACGGAGACGTAGACGCCAACTCGCCAGGAATGATGTCAAATATTACCGCCGAGATGTTAGGTTGGGTTAGGTTAGGTTATATTAAGCTATTGATGTATATAGAGGTCCCACGGAGACGTAGAGGCCAACAAGCCAGGAATGTTGTCAAATATTACCGCCGAGATGATAGGTTGGGTTAGGTTACGTTATATTACGTTATTGATGTATATGAAGGTCAAACGGAGACGTAGAGGCCAACTCGCTAGGAATGATTACAAATATTACCGCCGAGATGTTAGATTGGGTTAGGTTAGGTTATATTACGTTATAGATGTATATAAAGGTCCCACGGAGACGGAGAAGCCAACTCGCCAGGAATGTTGTCAAATATTACCGCCGAGATGTTAGGTTGGGTTAGTTTAGGTTATATTACGTTATTGATGTATATAAAGGTCCCACTTAGACGAAGAGGCCAACTCGCCAGGCATGTTTTCAAATATTACCTCCGAGATGTTAGATTGGTTTAGGTTAGGTTATATTACGTTATAGATGTATATAAAGGTCCCACGGAGACGGAGAAGCCAACTCGCCCGGAATGTTTTCAAATATTACCGCCGAGATGTTAGGTTGGGTTAGGTTTGGTTATATTACGTGATTGATGTATATAAAGGTCCCACGGAGACGAAGAGGCCAACTCGCCACGTATGTTTTCAAATATTACCGCCGAGATGTTAGATTGGTTTAGGTTAGGTTATATTACGTTATTGAAGTATATAAAGGTCCCACGGAGACGTAGAAGCCAACAAGCCAGGAATGTCGTAAAATATTACCGCCGAGATGTTCGATTGGGTTAGGCTAGCTTATATTATGTTATTCATGTATATAAATGTCCCACGGAGACGTAGAGGCCAACTCGCCAGGAATGATGTCAAATATTACCGCCGAGATGTTAGCTTGGGTTAGGTTAGGTTAGATTACGTTATTGATGTATATAAAGGTCCCACGGAGACGTAGAGTTCAACTCGCCAGGAATGTTGTCAAATATTTGCGCCGAGATGATAGGTTGGGTTAGGTTAGGTTATATTACGTTATTGATGTATATAAAGGTCCCACGGAGACGTAGAGGCCAACAAGCCAGGAATGAGGTCAAATATTATCGCCGAGATGTTTGGTTGGGTTAGGTTAGGTTATATTACGTTATTAATGTATATAAAGGTCCCACGGAGACGAAGAAGCCAACTCGCCAGGAATGTTGTCAAATATTACCGCCGAGATGTTAGGTTGGGTTAGTTTAGGTTATATTACGTTATTGATGTATATAAAGGTCCCACGGAGACGAAGAGGCCAACTCGCCAGGCATGTTTTCAAATATTACAGCCGAGATGTTAGGTTGGTTTAGGTTAGGTTATATTACGTTATTGAAGTATATAAAGGTCCCACGTAGACGTAGAGGCCAACAAGCCAGGAATGTCGTCAAATATTACCGCCGAGATGTTAGATTGGGTTAGGCTAGCTTATATTATGTTATTGATGTAAATAAAGGTCCCACGGAGACGTAGACGCCAACTCGCCAGGAATGATGTCAAATATTACCGCCGAGATGTTAGGTTGGGTTAGGTTAGGTTATATTAAGCTATTGATGTATATAGAGGTCCCACGGAGACGTAGAGGCCAACAAGCCAGGAATGTTGTCAAATATTACCGCCGAGATGATAGGTTGGGTTAGGTTACGTTATATTACGTTATTGATGTATATGAAGGTCAAACGGAGACGTAGAGGCCAACTCGCTAGGAATGATTACAAATATTACCGCCGAGATGTTAGATTGGGTTAGGTTAGGTTATATTACGTTATAGATGTATATAAAGGTCCCACGGAGACGGAGAAGCCAACTCGCCAGGAATGTTGTCAAATATTACCGCCGAGATGTTAGGTTGGGTTAGTTTAGGTTATATTACGTTATTGATGTATATAAAGGTCCCACTTAGACGAAGAGGCCAACTCGCCAGGCATGTTTTCAAATATTACCTCCGAGATGTTAGATTGGTTTAGGTTAGGTTATATTACGTTATAGATGTATATAAAGGTCCCACGGAGACGGAGAAGCCAACTCGCCCGGAATGTTTTCAAATATTACCGCCGAGATGTTAGGTTGGGTTAGGTTTGGTTATATTACGTGATTGATGTATATAAAGGTCCCACGGAGACGAAGAGGCCAACTCGCCACGTATGTTTTCAAATATTACCGCCGAGATGTTAGATTGGTTTAGGTTAGGTTATATTACGTTATTGAAGTATATAAAGGTCCCACGGAGACGTAGAAGCCAACAAGCCAGGAATGTCGTAAAATATTACCGCCGAGATGTTCGATTGGGTTAGGCTAGCTTATATTATGTTATTCATGTATATAAATGTCCCACGGAGACGTAGAGGCCAACTCGCCAGGAATGATGTCAAATATTACCGCCGAGATGTTAGCTTGGGTTAGGTTAGGTTAGATTACGTTATTGATGTATATAAAGGTCCCACGGAGACGTAGAGTTCAACTCGCCAGGAATGTTGTCAAATATTTGCGCCGAGATGATAGGTTGGGTTAGGTTAGGTTATATTACGTTATTGATGTATATAAAGGTCCCACGGAGACGTAGAGGCCAACAAGCCAGGAATGAGGTCAAATATTATCGCCGAGATGTTTGGTTGGGTTAGGTTAGGTTATATTACGTTATTAATGTATATAAAGGTCCCACGGAGACGAAGAAGCCAACTCGCCAGGAATGTTGTCAAATATTACCGCCGAGATGTTAGGTTGGGTTAGTTTAGGTTATATTACGTTATTGATGTATATAAAGGTCCCACGGAGACGAAGAGGCCAACTCGCCAGGCATGTTTTCAAATATTACAGCCGAGATGTTAGGTTGGTTTAGGTTAGGTTATATTACGTTATTGAAGTATATAAAGGTCCCACGTAGACGTAGAGGCCAACAAGCCAGGAATGTCGTCAAATATTACCGCCGAGATGTTAGATTGGGTTAGGCTAGCTTATATTATGTTATTGATGTAAATAAAGGTCCAACGGAGACGTAGACGCCAACTCGCCAGGAATGATGTCAAATATTACCGCCGAGATGTTAGCTTGGGTTAGGTTAGGTTAGATTACGTTATTGATGTATATAAAGGTCCCACGGAGACGTAGAGGCCAACAAGCCAGGAATGTAGTCAAATATTATCGCCGAGATGTTAGGTTGGGTTAGGTTAGGTTATATTACGTCATTGATGTATATAAAGGTCCCACGGAGACGTAGGGGCCAACTCGCCAGGAATGTTGTCAAATATTACCGCCGAGATGATAGGTTGGGTTAGGTTACGTTATATTACGTTATTGATGTATATGAAGGTCAAACGGAGACGTAGAGGCCAACTCGCTAGGAATGATTTCAAATATTACCGCCGAGATGTTAGATTGGGTTAGGTTAGGTTATATTACGTTATAGATGTATATAAAGGCCCCACGGAGACGGAGAAGCCAACTCGCCAGGAATGTTGTCAAATATTACCGCCGAGATGTTAGGTTGGGTTAGTTTAGGTTATATTACGTTATTGACGTATATAAAGGTCCCACTTAGACGAAGAGGCCAACTTGCCAGGCATGTTTTCAAATATTACCGCCGAGATGTTAGATTGGTTTAGGTTAGGTTATATTACGTTATTGAATTATATAAAGGTCCCACGTAGACGTAGAGGCCAACAAGCCAGGAATGTCGTCAAATATTACAGCCGAGATGTTAGATTGGGTTAGGCTAGCTTATATTATGTTATTGATGTATATAAAGGTCCCACGGAGACGTAGAGGCCAACAAGCCAGGAATGAGGTCAAATATTATCGCCGAGATGTTTGGTTGGGTTAGGTTAGGTTATATTACGTTATTAATGTACATAAAGGTCCCACGGAGACGTAGAGGCCAACAAGCCAGGAATGTCGTCAAATATTACCGCCGAGATGTTAGATTGGGTTAGGCTAGCTTATATTATGTTATTGATGTATATAAAGGTCCACACGGAGACGTAGACGCCAACTCGCCAGAATGATGTCGAATATTACCGCCGAGATGTTAGCTTGGGTTAGGTTAGGTTAGATTACGTTATTGATGTATATAAAGGTCCCACGGAGACGTAGAGGCCAACTCGCCAGGAATGATGTCAAATGTTACCGCCGAGATGTTAGGTTGGGTTAGGTTAGGTTATATTAAGCTATTGATGTATATAGAGGTCCCACGGAGACGTAGAGGCCAACAAGCCAGGAATGTTGTCAAATATTACCGCCGAGATGATAGGTTGGGTTAGGTTACGTTATATTACGTTATTGATGTATATGAAGGTCAAACGGAGACGTAGAGGCCAACTCGCTAGGAATGATTTCAAATATTACCGTCGAGATGTTAGATTGGGTTAGGTTAGGTTATATTACGTTATAGATGTATATAAAGGTCCCACGGAGACGGAGAAGCCAACTCGCCAGGAATGTTGTCAAATATTACCGCCGAGATGTTAGGTTGGGTTAGTTTAGGTTATATTACGTTATTGATGTATATAAAGGTCCCACTTAGACGAAGAGGCCAACTCGCCAGGCATGTTTTCAAATATTACCTCCGAGATGTTAGATTGGTTTAGGTTAGGTTATATTACGTTATAGATGTATATAAAGGTCCCACGGAGACGGAGAAGCCAACTCGCCTAGAATGTTGTCAAATATTACCGCCGAGATGTTAGGTTGGGGTAGGTTAGGTTATATTACGTTATTGATGTATATAAAGGTCCCACGGAGACGTAGAGGCCAACTCGACAGGAATGTTGTCAAATGTTACCGCCGAGATGTAAGGTTGGGTTAGGTTAAGTTATATTACGTTATTGATGTATATAAAGGTCCCACGGAGACGGAGAAGACAACTCGCCAGGAATGTTGTCAAATATTACCGCCGAGATGTTAGGTTGGGTTAGTTTAGGTTATATTACGTTATTGATGTATATAATGGTCCCAAGGAGACGAAGAGGCCAACTCGCAAGGCATGTTTTCAAATATTACCGCCGAGATGTTAGATTGGTTTAGGTTAGGTTAGATTACGTTATTGATGTATATAAAGGTCCCACGGAGACGTAGAGGCCAACAAGCCAGGAATGAGGTCAAATATTACCGCCGAGATGTTAGATTGGGTTAGGTTAGGTTATGTTACGTTATTGATGTATATAAATGTCCCACGGAGACGTAGATGCCAACTCGCCCGGAATGTTTTCAAATATTACCGCCGAGATGTTAGGTTGGGTTAGGTTTGGTTATATTACGTGATTGATGTATATAAAGGTCCCACGGAGACGAAGAGGCCAACTCGCCACGTATGTTTTCAAATATTACCGCCGAGATGTTAGATTGGTTTAGGTTAGTTTATATTACGTTATTGAAGTATATAAAGGTCCCACGGAGACGTAGAAGCCAACAAGCCAGGAATGTCGTCAAATATTACCGCCGAGATGTTCGATTGGGTTAGGCTAGCTTATATTATGTTATTCATGTATATAAATGTCCCACGGAGACGTAGAGGCCAACTCGCCAGGAATGATGTCAAATATTACCGCCGAGATGTTAGCTTGGGTTAGGTTAGGTTAGATTACGTTATTGATGTATATAAAGGTCCCACGGAGACGTAGAGTTCAACTCGCCAGGAATGTTGTCAAATATTTGCGCCGAGATGATAGGTTGGGTTAGGTTAGGTTATATTATGTTATTGATGTATATAAAGGTCCCACGGAGACGTAGAGGCCAACAAGCCAGGAATGAGGTCAAATATTATCGCCGAGATGTTTGGTTGGGTTAGGTTAGGTTATATTACGTTATTAATGTATATAAAGGTCCCACGGAGACGAAGAAGCCAACTCGCCAGGAATGTTGTCAAATATTACCGCCGAGATGTTAGGTTGGGTTAGTTTAGGTTACATTACGTTATTGATGTATATAAATGTCCCACGGAGACGAAGAGGCCAACTCGCCAATCATGTTTTCAAATATTACCGCCGAGATGTTAGGTTGGTTTAGGTTAGGTTATATTACGTTATTGAAGTATATAAAGGTCCCACGTAGACGTAGAGGCCAACAAGCCAGGAATGTCGTCAAATATTACCGCCGAGATGTCAGATTGGGTTAGGCTAGCTTATATTATGTTATTGATGTATATAAAGGTCCCACGGAGACGTAGAGGCCAACAAGCCAGGAATGTGGTCAAATATTACCGCCGAGATGTTATATTGGGATAGACTAGCTTATATTATGTTATTGATGTATATAAAGGTCCCACGCAGACGTAGAGGCCAACTCGCCAGGAATGTTGTCAAATATTACCGCCGAGATGATAGGTTGGGTTAGGTTAGGTTATAATACGTTATTGATGTATATGAAGGTCAAACGGAGACGTAGAGGCCAACTCGCCAGGAATGATGTCAAATATTACCGCCGAGATGTTAGGTTGGGTTAGGTTAGGTTATATTACGTTATTGATGTATATAGAGGTCCCACGGAGACGTAGAGGCCAACAAGCCAGGAATGTGGTTAAATATTACCGCCGAGATGTTAGGTTGGGTTAGGTTAGGTTATATTACGTGATTGATGTATATAAAGGTCCCACGGAGACGAAGATGCCAACTCGCCACGTATGTTTTCAAATATTACCGCCGAGATGTTAGATTGGTTTAGGTTAGGTTATATTACGTTATTGAAGTATATAAAGGTCCCACGGAGACGTAGAAGCCAACAAGCCAGGAATGTCGTCAAATATTACCGCCGAGATGTTAGATTGGGTTAGGCTTGCTTATATTATGTTATTCATGTATATAAATGTCCCACGGAGACGTAGAGGCCAACTCGCCAGGAATGATGTCAAATATTACCGCCGAGATGTTAGCTTGGGTTAGGTTAGGTTAGATTACGTTATTGATGTATATAAAGGTCCCACGGAGACGTAGAGTACAACTCGCCAGGAATGTTGTCAAATATTAGCGCCGAGATGATAGGTTGGGTTAGGTTAGGTTTTATTACGTCATTGATGTATATAAAGGTCCCACGGAAACGTAGAGGCCAACAAGCCAGGAATGAGGTCAAATATTATCGCCGAGATGTTTGGTTGGGTTAGGTTAGGTTATATTACGTTATTAATGTATATAAAGGTCCCACGGAGACATAGAGGCCAACAAGCCAGGAATGTCGTCAAATATTACAGCCGAGATGTTAGATTGGGTTAGGCTAGCTTATATTATGTTATTGATGTATATAAAGGTCCCACGGAGACGTAGAGGCCAACAAGCCAGGAATGAGGTCAAATATTATCGCCGAGATGTTTGGTTGGGTTAGGTTAGGTTATATTACGTTATTGATGTATATAAAGGTCCCACGGAGACGTAGAGGCCAACAAGCCGGGAATGAGGTCAAATATTATCGCCGAGATGTTTGGTTGGGTTAGGTTAGGTTATATTACGTTATTAATGTATATAAAGGTCCCACGGAGACGAAGAAGCCAACTCGCCAGGAATGTTGTCAAATATTACCGCCGAGATGTTACGTTGGGTTAGTTTAGGTTATATTACGTTATTGATGTATATAAAGGTCCCACGGAGACGAAGAGGCCAACTCGCCAGGCATGTTTTCAAATATTACCGCCGAGATGTTAGGTTGGTTTAGGTTAGGTTATATTACGTTATTGAAGTATATAAAGGTCCCACGTAGACGTAGAGGCCAACAAGCCAGGAATGTCGTCAAATATTACCGCCGAGATGTTAGATTGGGTTAGGCTAGCTTATATTATGTTATTGATGTATATAAAGGTCCCACGGAGACGTAGAGGCCAACAAGCCAGGAATGTGGTCAAATATTACCGCCGAGATGTTAGATTGGGATAGACTAGCTTATATTATGTTATTGATGTATATAAAGGTCCCACGCAGACGTAGAGGCCAACTCGCCAGGAATGTTGTCAAATATTACCGCCGAGATGATAGGTTGGGTTAGGTTAGGTTATAATACGCTATTGATGTATATGAAGGTCAAACGGAGACGTAGAGGCCAACTCGCCAGGAATGATGTCAAATATTACCGCCGAGATGTTAGGTTGGGTTAGGTTAGGTTATATTACGTTATTGATGTATATAGAGGTCCCACGGAGACGTAGAGGCCAACAAGCCAGGAATGTGGTTAAATATTACCGCCGAGATGTTAGGTTGGGTTAGGTTAGGTTATATTACGTGATTGATGTATATAAAGGTCCCACGGAGACGAAGAGGCCAACTCGCCACGTATGTTATCAAATATTACCGCCGAGATGTTAGATTGGTTTAGGTTAGGTTATATTACGTTATTGAAGTATATAATGGTCCCACGGAGACGAAGAGGCCAACTCGCCACGTATGTTTTCAAATATTACCGCCGAGATGTTAGATTGGTTTAGGTTAGGTTATATTACGTTATTGAAGTATATAAAGGTCCCACGGAGACGTAGAAGCCAACAAGCCAGGAATGTCGTCAAATATTACCGCCGAGATGTTAGATTGGGTTAGGCTTGCTTATATTATGTTATTCATGTATATAAATGTCCCACGGAGACGTAGAGGCCAACTCGCCAGGAATGATGTCAAATATTACCGCCGAGATGTTAGCTTGGGTTAGGTTAGGTTAGATTACGTTATTGATGTATATAAAGGTCCCACGGAGACGTAGATTTCAACTCGCCAGGAATGTTGTCAAATATTAGCGCCGAGATGATAGGTTGGGTTAGGTTAGGTTTTATTACGTCATTGATGTATATAAAGGTCCCACGGAAACGTAGAGGCCAACAAGCCAGGAATGAGGTCAAATATTATCGCCGAGATGTTTGGTTGGGTTAGGTTAGGTTATATTACGTTATTAATGTATATAAAGGTCCCACGGAGACATAGAGGCCAACAAGCCAGGAATATCGTCAAATATTACAGCCGAGATGTTAGATTGGGTTAGGCTAGCTTATATTATGTTATTGATGTATATAAAGGTCCCACGGAGACGTAGAGGCCAACAAGCCAGGAATGAGGTCAAATATTATCGCCGAGATGTTTGGTTGGTTTAGGTTAGGTTATATTACGTTATTAATGTATATAAAGGTCCCACGGAGACGAAGAAGCCAACAAGCCAGGAATGTTGTCAAATATTACCGCCGAGATGTTAGGTTGGGTTAGTTTAGGTTATATTACGTCCTTGATGTATATAAAGGTCCCACGGAGACGTAGAGGCCAACTCGCCAGGAATGTTGTCAAATATTACCGCCGAGATGTTAGGTTGGTTTAGGTTAGGTTATATTACGTTATTGAAGTATATAAAGGTCCCACGTAGACGTAGAGGCCAACAAGCCAGGAATGTCGTCAAATATTACCGCCGAGATGTTAGATTGGGTTAGGCTAGCTTATATTATGTTATTGATGTATATAAAGGACCCACGGAGACGTAGAGGCCAACAAGCCAGGAATGTGGTCAAATATTACCGCCGAGATGTTAGATTGGGATAGACTAGCTTATATTATGTTATTGATGTATATAAAGGTCCCACGCAGACGTAGAGGCCAACTCGCCAGGAATGTTGTCAAATATTACCGCCGAGATGATAGGTTGGGTTAGGTTAGGTTATAATACGCTATTGATGTATATGAAGGTCAAACGGAGACGTAGAGGCCAACTCGCCAGGAATGATGTCAAATATTACCGCCGAGATGTTAGGTTGGGTTAGGTTAGGTTATATTACGTTATTGATGTATATAGAGGTCCCACGGAGACGTAGAGGCCAACAAGCCAGGAATGTGGTTAAATATTACCGCCGAGATGTTAGGTTGGGTTAGGTTAGGTTATATTACGTGATTGATGTATATAAAGGTCCCACGGAGACGAAGAGGCCAACTCGCCACGTATGTTATCAAATATTACCGCCGAGATGTTAGATTGGTTTAGGTTAGGTTATATTACGTTATTGAAGTATATAATGGTCCCACGGAGACGAAGAGGCCAACTCGCCACGTATGTTTTCAAATATTACCGCCGAGATGTTAGATTGGTTTAGGTTAGGTTATATTACGTTATTGAAGTATATAAAGGTCCCACGGAGACGTAGAAGCCAACAAGCCAGGAATGTCGTCAAATATTACCGCCGAGATGTTAGATTGGGTTAGGCTTGCTTATATTATGTTATTCATGTATATAAATGTCCCACGGAGACGTAGAGGCCAACTCGCCAGGAATGATGTCAAATATTACCGCCGAGATGTTAGCTTGGGTTAGGTTAGGTTAGATTACGTTATTGATGTGTATAAAGGTCCCACGGAGACGTAGAGTTCAACTCGCCAGGAATGTTGTCAAATATTAGCGCCGAGATGATAGGTTGGGTTAGGTTAGGTTTTATTACGTCATTGATGTATATAAAGGTCCCACGGAAACGTAGAGGCCAACAAGCCAGGAATGAGGTCAAATATTATCGCCGAGATGTTTGGTTGGGTTAGGTTAGGTTATATTACGTTATTAATGTATATAAAGGTCCCACGGAGACATAGAGGCCAACAAGCCAGGAATATCGTCAAATATTACAGCCGAGATGTTAGATTGGGTTAGGCTAGCTTATATTATGTTATTGATGTATATAAAGGTCCCACGGAGACGTAGAGGCCAACAAGCCAGGAATGAGGTCAAATATTATCGCCGAGATGTTTGGTTGGTTTAGGTTAGGTTATATTACGTTATTAATGTATATAAAGGTCCCACGGAGACTAAGAAGCCAACAAGCCAGGAATGTTGTCAAATATTACCGCCGAGATGTTAGGTTGGGTTAGTTTAGGTTATATTACGTCCTTGATGTATATAAAGGTCCCACGGAGACGTAGAGGCCAACTCGCCAGGAATGTTGTCAAATATTACCGCCGAGATGTTAGGTTGGTTTAGGTTAGGTTATATTACGTTATTGAAGTATATAAAGGTCCCACGTAGACGTAGAGGCCAACAAGCCAGGAATGTCGTCAAATATTACCGCCGAGATGTTAGATTGGGTTAGGCTAGCTTATATTATGTTATTGATGTATATAAAGGACCCACGGAGACGTAGAGGCCAACAAGCCAGGAATGTGGTCAAATATTACCGCCGAGATGATAGGTTGGGTTAGGTTAGGTTATAATACGTTATTGATGTATATGAAGGTCAAACGGAGACGTAGAGGCCAACTCGCCAGGAATGATGTCAAATATTACCGCCGAGATGTTAGGTTGGGTTAGTTTAGGTTAAATTACGTTATTGACGTATATAAAGGTCCCACTTAGACGAAGAGGCCAACTTGCCAGGCATGTTTTCAAATATTACCGCCGAGATGTTAGATTGGTTTAGGTTAGGTTATATTACGTTATTGAATTATATAAAGGTCCCACGTAGACGTAGAGGCCAACAAGCCAGGAATGTCGTCAAATATTACAGCCGAGATGTTAGATTGGGTTAGGCTAGCTTATATTATGTTATTGATGTATATAAAGGTCCCACGGAGACGTAGATGCCAACAAGCCACGAATGAGGTCAAATATTATCGCCGAGATGTTTGGTTGGGTTAGGTTAGGTTATATTACGTTATTAATGTATATAAAGGTCCCACGGAGACGAAGAAGCCAACTCGCCAGGAATGTTGTCAAATATTACCGCCGAGATGTTAGATTGGTTTAGGTTAGGTTATATTACGTTACTGAAGTATATAAAGGTCCCACGTAGACGTAGAGGCCAACAAGCCAGGAATGTGGTCAAATATTACCGCCGAGATGTTAGGTTGGGTTAGGCAAGCTTATATTATGTTATTGATGTATATAAAGGTCCCACGGAGACGTAGAGGCCAACTCGCCAGGAATGATGTCAAATATTACCGCCGAGATGTTAGCTTGGGTTAGGTTAGGTTAGATTACGTTATTGATGTATATAAAGGTCCCACGGAGACGTAGAGGCCAACTCGCCAGGAATGATGTCAAATATTACCGCCGAGATGTTAGGTTGGGTTAGGTTAGGTTATATTAAGCTATTGATGTATATAGAGGTCCCACGGAGACGTAGAGGCCAACAAGCCAGGAATGTTGTCAAATATTAGCGCCGAGATGATAGGTTGGGTTAGGTTACGTTATATTACGTTATTGATGTATATGAAGGTCAAACGGAGACGTAGAGGCCAACTCGCTAGGAATGATTTCAAATATTACCGCCGAGATGTTAGATTGGGTTAGGTTAGGTTATATTACGTTATAGATGTATATAAAGGTCCCACGGAGACGGAGAAGCCAACTCGCCAGGAATGTTGTCAAATATTACCGCCGAGATGTTAGGTTGGGTTAGTTTAGGTTATATTACGTTATTGATGTATATAAAGGTCCCACTTAAACGAAGAGGCCAACTCGCCAGGCATGTTTTCAAATATTACCTCCGAGATGTTAGATTGGTTTAGGTTAGGTTATATTACGTTACTGAAGTATATAAAGGTCCCACGTAGACGTAGAGGCCAACAAGCCAGGAATGTGGTCAAATATTACCGCCGAGATGTTAGATTGGGATAGACTAGCTTATATTATGTTATTGATGTATATAAAGGTCCCACGGAGACGTAGAGGCCAGCTCGCCAGGAATGTTGTCAAATATTATCGCCGAGATGTTAGGTTGGGTTAGGTTACGTTATATTAAGTTATTGATGTATATGAAGGTCAAACGGAGACGTAGAGGCCAACTCGCTAGGAATGATGTCAAATATTACCGCCGGACTGTTAGATTGGGTTAGGTTAGGTTATATTACGTTATTGATGTATATAAATGTCCCATGAAGACGTAGATGCCAACTCGCCAGGAATGTTTTCAAATATTACCGCCGAGATGTTAGGTTGGGTTAGGTTAGGTTATATTACGTTATAGATGTATATAAAGGTTCCACGTAGACGTAGAGGCCAACAAGCCAGGAATGTCGTCAAATATTACCGCCGAGATCTTAGATTGGGTTAGGCTAGCTTATATTATGTTATTGATGTATATAAAGGTCCAACGGAGACGTAGAGGCCAACAAGCCAGGAATGATGTCAAATATTACCGCCGAGATGTTAGATTGGGATAGACTAGCTTATATTATGTTATTGATGTATATAAAGGTCCCACGCAGACGTAGAGGCCAACTCGCCAGGAATGTTGTCAAATATTACCGCCGAGATGATAGGTTGGGTTAGGTTAGGTTATAATACGCTATTGATGTATATGAAGGTCAAACGGAGACGTAGAGGCCAACTCGCCAGGAATGATGTCAAATATTACCGCCGAGATGTTAGGTTGGGTTAGGTTAGGTTATATTACGTTATTGATGTATATAGAGGTCCCACGGAGACGTAGAAGCCAACAAGCCAGGAATGTCGTCAAATATTACCGCCGAGATGTTAGATTGGGTTAGGCTTGCTTATATTATGTTATTCATGTATATAAATGTACCACGGAGACGTAGAGGCCAACTCGCCAGGAATGATGTCAAATATTACCGCCGAGATGTTAGCTTGGGTTAGGTTAGGTTAGATTACGTTATTGATGTATATAAAGGTCCCACGGAGACGTAGAGTTCAACTCGCCAGGAATGTTGTCAAATATTAGCGCCGAGATGATAGGTTGGGTTAGGTTAGGTTTTATTACGTCATTGATGTATATAAAGGTCCCACGGAAACGTAGAGGCCAACAAGCCAGGAATGAGGTCAAATATTATCGCCGAGATGTTTGGTTGGGTTAGGTTAGGTTATATTACGTTATTAATGTATATAAAGGTCCCACGGAGACATAGAGGCCAACAAGCCAGGAATATCGTCAAATATTACAGCCGAGATGTTAGATTGGGTTAGGCTAGCTTATATTATGTTATTGATGTATATAAAGGTCCCACGGAGACGTAGAGGCCAACAAGCCAGGAATGAGGTCAAATATTATCGCCGAGATGTTTGGTTGGTTTAGGTTAGGTTATATTACGTTATTAATGTATATAAAGGTCCCACGGAGACGAAGAAGCCAACTCGCCAGGAATGAGGTCAAATATTATCGCCGAGATGTTTGGTTGGGTTAGGTTAGGTTATATTACGTTATTAATGTATATAAAGGTCCCACGGAGACGAAGAAGCCAACAAGCCAGGAATGTTGTCAAATATTACCGCCGAGATGTTAGGTTGGGTTAGTTTAGGTTATATTACGTTATTGATGTATATAAAGGTCCCACTTAGACGATGAGGCCAACTCGCCAGGCATGTTTTCAAATATTACCTCCGAGATGTTAGATTGGTTTAGGTTAGGTTATATTACGTTACTGAAGTATATAAAGGTCCCACGTAGACGTAGAGGCCAACAAGCCAGGAATGTGGTCAAATATTACCGCCGAGATGTTAGATTGGGATAGACTAGCTTATATTATGTTATTGATGTATATAAAGGTCCCACGCAGACGTAGAGGCCAACTCGCCAGGAATGTTGTCAAATATTACCGCCGAGATGATAGGTTGGCTTAGGTTAGGTTATAATACGCTATTGATGTATATGAAGGTCAAACGGAAACGTAGAGGCCAACTCGCCAGGAATGATGTCAAATATTACCGCCGAGATGTTAGCTTGGGTTAGGTTAGGTTAGATTACGTTATTGATGTATATAAAGGTCCCACGGAGACGTAGAGGCCAACAAGCCAGGAATGAGGTCAAATATTATCGCCGAGATGTTTGGTTGGTTTAGGTTAGGTTATATTACGTTATTAATGTATATAAAGGTCCCACGGAGACTAAGAAGCCAACAAGCCAGGAATGTTGTCAAATATTACCGCCGAGATGTTAGGTTGGGTTAGTTTAGGTTATATTACGTCCTTGATGTATATAAAGGTCCCACGGAGACGTAGAGGCCAACTCGCCAGGAATGTTGTCAAATATTACCGCCGAGATGTTAGGTTGGTTTAGGTTAGGTTATATTACGTTATTGAAGTATATAAAGGTCCCACGTAGACGTAGAGGCCAACAAGCCAGGAATGTCGTCAAATATTACCGCCGAGATGTTAGATTGGGTTAGGCTAGCTTATATTATGTTATTGATGTATATAAAGGACCCACGGAGACGTAGAGGCCAACAAGCCAGGAATGTGGTCAAATATTACCGCCGAGATGATAGGTTGGGTTAGGTTAGGTTATAATACGTTATTGATGTATATGAAGGTCAAACGGAGACGTAGAGGCCAACTCGCCAGGAATGATGTCAAATATTACCGCCGAGATGCTAGGTTGGGTTAGTTTAGGTTAAATTACGTTATTGACGTATATAAAGGTCCCACTTAGACGAAGAGGCCAACTTGCCAGGCATGTTTTCAAATATTACCGCCGAGATGTTAGATTGGTTTAGGTTAGGTTATATTACGTTATTGAATTATATAAAGGTCCCACGTAGACGTAGAGGCCAACAAGCCAGGAATGTCGTCAAATATTACAGCCGAGATGTTAGATTGGGTTAGGCTAGCTTATATTATGTTATTGATGTATATAAAGGTCCCACGGAGACGTAGATGCCAACAAGCCACGAATGAGGTCAAATATTATCGCCGAGATGTTTGGTTGGGTTAGGTTAGGTTATATTACGTTATTAATGTATATAAAGGTCCCACGGAGACGAAGAAGCCAACTCGCCAGGAATGTTGTCAAATATTACCGCCGAGATGTTAGATTGGTTTAGGTTAGGTTATATTACGTTACTGAAGTATATAAAGGTCCCACGTAGACGTAGAGGCCAACAAGCCAGGAATGTGGTCAAATATTACCGCCGAGATGTTAGGTTGGGTTAGGCAAGCTTATATTATGTTATTGATGTATATAAAGGTCCCACGGAGACGTAGAGGCCAACTCGCCAGGAATGATGTCAAATATTACCGCCGAGATGTTAGCTTGGGTTAGGTTAGGTTAGATTACGTTATTGATGTATATAAAGGTCCCACGGAGACGTAGAGGCCAACTCGCCAGGAATGATGTCAAATATTACCGCCGAGATGTTAGGTTGGGTTAGGTTAGGTTATATTAAGCTATTGATGTATATAGAGGTCCCACGGAGACGTAGAGGCCAACAAGCCAGGAATGTTGTCAAATATTAGCGCCGAGATGATAGGTTGGGTTAGGTTACGTTATATTACGTTATTGATGTATATGAAGGTCAAACGGAGACGTAGAGGCCAACTCGCTAGGAATGATTTCAAATATTACCGCCGAGATGTTAGATTGGGTTAGGTTAGGTTATATTACGTTATAGATGTATATAAAGGTCCCACGGAGACGGAGAAGCCAACTCGCCAGGAATGTTGTCAAATATTACCGCCGAGATGTTAGGTTGGGTTAGTTTAGGTTATATTACGTTATTGATGTATATAAAGGTCCCACTTAAACGAAGAGGCCAACTCGCCAGGCATGTTTTCAAATATTACCTCCGAGATGTTAGATTGGTTTAGGTTAGGTTATATTACGTTACTGAAGTATATAAAGGTCCCACGTAGACGTAGAGGCCAACAAGCCAGGAATGTGGTCAAATATTACCGCCGAGATGTTAGATTGGGATAGACTAGCTTATACTATGTTATTGATGTATATAAAGGTCCCACGGAGACGTAGAGGCCAGCTCGCCAGGAATGTTGTCAAATATTATCGCCGAGATGTTAGGTTGGGTTAGGTTACGTTATATTAAGTTATTGATGTATATGAAGGTCAAACGGAGACGTAGAGGCCAACTCGCTAGGAATGATGTCAAATATTACCGCCGGACTGTTAGATTGGGTTAGGTTAGGTTATATTACGTTATTGATGTATATAAATGTCCCATGAAGACGTAGATGCCAACTCGCCAGGAATGTTTTCAAATATTACCGCCGAGATGTTAGGTTGGGTTAGGTTAGGTTATATTACGTTATAGATGTATATAAAGGTTCCACGTAGACGTAGAGGCCAACAAGCCAGGAATGTCGTCAAATATTACCGCCGAGATCTTAGATTGGGTTAGGCTAGCTTATATTATGTTATTGATGTATATAAAGGTCCAACGGAGACGTAGAGGCCAACAAGCCAGGAATGATGTCAAATATTACCGCCGAGATGTTAGATTGGGATAGACTAGCTTATATTATGTTATTGATGTATATAAAGGTCCCACGCAGACGTAGAGGCCAACTCGCCAGGAATGTTGTCAAATATTACCGCAGAGATGATAGGTTGGGTTAGGTTAGGTTATAATACGCTATTGATGTATATGAAGGTCAAACGGAGACGTAGAGGCCAACTCGCCAGGAATGATGTCAAATATTACCGCCGAGATGTTAGGTTGGGTTAGGTTAGGTTATATTACGTTATTGATGTATATAGAGGTCCCACGGAGACGTAGAAGCCAACAAGCCAGGAATGTCGTCAAATATTACCGCCGAGATGTTAGATTGGGTTAGGCTTGCTTATATTATGTTATTCATGTATATAAATGTACCACGGAGACGTAGAGGCCAACTCGCCAGGAATGATGTCAAATATTACCGCCGAGATGTTAGCTTGGGTTAGGTTAGGTTAGATTACGTTATTGATGTATATAAAGGTCCCACGGAGACGTAGAGTTCAACTCGCCAGGAATGTTGTCAAATATTAGCGCCGAGATGATAGGTTGGGTTAGGTTAGGTTTTATTACGTCATTGATGTATATAAAGGTCCCACGGAAACGTAGAGGCCAACAAGCCAGGAATGAGGTCAAATATTATCGCCGAGATGTTTGGTTGGGTTAGGTTAGGTTATATTACGTTATTAATGTATATAAAGGTCCCACGGAGACATAGAGGCCAACAAGCCAGGAATATCGTCAAATATTACAGCCGAGATGTTAGATTGGGTTAGGCTAGCTTATATTACGTTATTGATGTATATAAATGTCCCACGGAGACGAAGAAGCCAACTCGCCAGGAATGAGGTCAAATATTATCGCCGAGATGTTTGGTTGGGTTAGGTTAGGTTATATTACGTTATTAATGTATATAAAGGTCCCACGGAGACGAAGAAGCCAACAAGCCAGGAATGTTGTCAAATATTACCGCCGAGATGTTAGGTTGGGTTAGTTTAGGTTATATTACGTTATTGATGTATATAAAGGTCCCACTTAGACGAAGAGGCCAACTCGCCAGGCATGTTTTCAAATATTACCTCCGAGATGTTAGATTGGTTTAGGTTAGGTTATATTACGTTACTGAAGTATATAAAGGTCCCACGTAGACGTAGAGGCCAACAAGCCAGGAATGTGGTCAAATATTACCGCCGAGATGTTAGATTGGGATAGACTAGCTTATATTATGTTATTGATGTATATAAAGGTCCCACGCAGACGTAGAGGCCAACTCGCCAGGAATGTTGTCAAATATTACCGCCGAGATGATAGGTTGGCTTAGGTTAGGTTATAATACGCTATTGATGTATATGAAGGTCAAACGGAAACGTAGAGGCCAACTCGCCAGGAATGATGTCAAATATTACCGCCGAGATGTTAGGTTGGGTTAGGTTAGGTTATATTACGTTATTGATGTATATAGAGGTCCCACGGAGACGTAGAGGCCAACAAGCCAGGAATGTGGTTAAATATTACCGCCGAGATGTTAGGTTGGGTTAGGTTAGGTTATATTACGTGATTGATGTATATAAAGGTCCCACGGAGACGAAGAGGCCAACTCGCCACGTATGTTATCAAATATTACCGCCGAGATGTTAGATTGGTTTAGGTTAGGTTATATTACGTTATTGAAGTATATAATGGTCCCACGGAGACGAAGAGGCCAACTCGCCACGTATGTTTTCAAATATTACCGCCGAGATGTTAGATTGGTTTAGGTTAGGTTATATTACGTTATTGAAGTATATAAAGGTCCCACGGAGACGTAGAAGCCAACAAGCCAGGAATGTCGTCAAATATTACCGCCGAGATGTTAGATTGGGTTAGGCTTGCTTATATTATGTTATTCATGTATATAAATATCCCACGGAGACGTAGAGGCCATCTCGCCAGGAATGATGTCAAATATTACCGCCGAGATGTTAGCTTGGGTTAGGTTAGGTTAGATTACGTTATTGATGTATATAAAGGTCCCACGGAGACGTAGAGTTCAACTCGCCAGGAATGTTGTCAAATATTAGCGCCGAGATGATAGGTTGGGTTAGGTTAGGTTTTATTACGTCATTGATGTATATAAAGGTCCCACGGAAACGTAGAGGCCAACAAGCCAGGAATGAGGTCAAATATTATCGCCGAGATGTTTGGTTGGGTTAGGTTAGGTTATATTACGTTATTAATGTATATAAAGGTCCCACGGAGACATAGAGGCCAACAAGCCAGGAATATCGTCAAATATTACAGCCGAGATGTTAGATTGGGTTAGGCTAGCTTATATTATGTTATTGATGTATATAAAGGTCCCACGGAGACGTAGAGGCCAGCTCGCCAGGAATGAGGTCAAATATTATCGCCGAGATGTTTGGTTGGTTTAGGTTAGGTTATATTACGTTATTAATGTATATAAAGGTCCCACGGAGACGAAGAAGCCAACTCGCCAGGAATGAGGTCAAATATTATCGCCGAGATGTTTGGTTGGGTTAGGTTAGGTTATATTACGTTATTAATGTATATAAAGGTCCCACGGAGACGAAGAAGCCAACAAGCCAGGAATGATGTCAAATATTACCGCCGAGATGTTAGGTTGGGTTAGGTTAGGTTATAATACGCTATTGATGTATATGAAGGTCAAACGGAGACGTAGAGGCCAACTCGCCAGGAATGATGTCAAATATTACCGCCGAGATGTTAGGTTGGGTTAGGTTAGGTTATATTACGTTATTGATGTATATAGAGGTCCCACGGAGACGTAGAGGCCAACAAGCCAGGAATGTGGTTAAATATTACCGCCAAGATGTTAGGTTGGGTTAGGTTAGGTTATATTACGTGATTGATGTATATAAAGGTCCCACGGAGACGAAGAGGCCAACTCGCCACGTATGTTATCAAATATTACCGCCGAGATGTTAGATTGGTTTAGGTTAGGTTATATTACGTTATTGAAGTATATAATGGTCCCACGGAGACGAAGAGGCCAACTCGCCACGTATGTTTTCAAATATTACCGCCGAGATGTTAGATTGGTTTAGGTTAGGTTATATTACGTTATTGAAGTATATAAAGGTCCCACGGAGACGTAGAAGCCAACAAGCCAGGAATGTCGTCAAATATTACCGCCGAGATGTTAGATTGGGTGAGGCTTGCTTATATTATGTTATTCATGTATATAAATGTCCCACGGAGACGTAGAGGCCAACTCGCCAGGAATGATGTCAAATATTACCGCCGAGATGTTAGCTTGGGTTAGGTTAGGTTAGATTACGTTATTGATGTATATAAAGGTCCCACGGAGACGTAGAGTTCAACTCGCCAGGAATGTTGTCAAATATTAGCGCCGAGATGATAGGTTGGGTTAGGTTAGGTTTTATTACGTCATTGATGTATATAAAGGTCCCACGGAAACGTAGAGGCCAACAAGCCAGGAATGAGGTCAAATATTATCGCCGAGATGTTTGGTTGGGTTAGGTTAGGTTATATTACGTTATTAATGTATATAAAGGTCCTACGGAGACATAGAGGCCAACAAGCCAGGAATATCGTCAAATATTACAGCCGAGATGTTAGATTGGGTTAGGCTAGCTTATATTATGTTATTGATGTATATAAAGGTCCCACGGAGACGTAGAGGCCAACAAGCCAGGAATGAGGTCAAATATTATCGCCGAGATGTTTGGTTGGTTTAGGTTAGGTTATATTACGTTATTAATGTATATAAAGGTCCCACGGAGACGAAGAAGCCAACTCGCCAGGAATGAGGTCAAATATTATCGCCGAGATGTTTGGTTGGGTTAGGTTAGGTTATATTACGTTATTAATGTATATAAAGGTCCCACGGAGACGAAGAAGCCAACAAGCCAGGAATGTTGTCAAATATTACCGCCGAGATGTTAGGTTGGGTTAGTTTAGGTTATATTACGTTATTGATGTATATAAAGGTCCCACTTAGACGAAGAGGCCAACTCGCCAGGCATGTTTTCAAATATTACCTCCGAGATGTTAGATTGGTTTAGGTTAGGTTATATTACGTTACTGAAGTATATAAAGGTCCCACGTAGACGTAGAGGCCAACAAGCCAGGAATGTGGTCAAATATTACCGCCGAGATGTTAGATTGGGATAGACTAGCTTATATTATGTTATTGATGTATATAAAGGTCCCACGGAGACGTAGAGGCCAGCTCGCCAGGAATGTTGTCAAATATTATCGCCGAGATGTTAGGTTGGGTTAGGTTACGTTATATTAAGTTATTGATGTATATGAAGGTCAAACGGAGACGTAGAGGCCAACTCGCTAGGAATGATGTCAAATATTACCGCCGGACTGTTAGATTGGGTTAGGTTAGGTTATATTACGTTATTGATGTATATAAATGTCCCATGGAGACGTAGATGCCAACTCGCCAGGAATGTTTTCAAATATTACCGCCGAGATGTTAGGTTGGGTTAGGTTAGGTTATATTACGTTATAGATGTATATAAAGGTTCCACGTAGACGTAGAGGCCAACAAGCCAGGAATGTCGTCAAATATTACCGCCGAGATCTTAGATTGGGTTAGGCTAGCTTATATTATGTTATTGATGTATATAAAGGTCCAACGGAGACGTAGAGGCCAACAAGCCAGGAATGATGTCAAATATTACCGCCGAGATGTTAGATTGGGATAGACTAGCTTATATTATGTTATTGATGTATATAAAGGTCCCACGCAGACGTAGAGGCCAACTCGCCAGGAATGTTGTCAAATATTACCGCCGAGATGATAGGTTGGGTTAGGTTAGGTTATAATACGCTATTGATGTATATGAAGGTCAAACGGAGACGTAGAGGCCAACTCGCCAGGAATGATGTCAAATATTACCGCCGAGATGTTAGGTTGGGTTAGGTTAGGTTATATTACGTTATTGATGTATATAGAGGTCCCACGGAGACGTAGAGGCCAACAAGCCAGGAATGTGGTTAAATATTACAGCCGAGATGTTAGATTGGGTTAGGCTAGCTTATATTATGTTATTGATGTATATAAAGGTCCCACGGAGACGTAGAGGCCAACAAGCCAGGAATGAGGTCAAATATTATCGCCGAGATGTTTGGTTGGTTTAGGTTAGGTTATATTACGTTATTAATGTATATAAAGGTCCCACGGAGACGAAGAAGCCAACTCGCCAGGAATGAGGTCAAATATTATCGCCGAGATATTTGGTTGGGTTAGGTTAGGTTATATTACGTTATTCATGTATATAAAGGTCCCACGGAGACGAAGAAGCCAACAAGCCAGGAATGATGTCAAATATTACCGCCGAGATGTTAGGTTGGGTTAGTTTAGGTTATATTACGTCCTTGATGTATATAAAGGTCCCACGGAGACGTAGAGGCCAACTCGCCAGGAATGTTGTCAAATATTACCGCCGAGATGTTAGGTTGGTTTAGGTTAGGTTATATTACGTTATTGAAGTATATAAAGGTCCCACGTAGACGTAGAGGCCAACAAGCCAGGAATGTCGTCAAATATTACCGCCGAGATGTTAGATTGGGTTAGGCTAGCTTATATTATGTTATTGATGTATATAAAGGTCCCACGGAGACGTAGAGGCCAACAAGCCAGGAATGTGGTCAAATATTACCGCCGAGATGATAGGTTGGGTTAGGTTAGGTTATAATACGTTATTGATGTATATGAAGGTCAAACGGAGACGTAGAGGCCAACTCGCCAGGAATGATGTCAAATATTACCGCCGAGATGTTAGGTTGGGTTAGTTTAGGTTAAATTACGTTATTGATGTATATAAAGGTCCCACGGAGACGTAGAGGCCAACAAGCCAGGAATGTCGTCTAATATTACCGCCGAGATGTTAGATTGGGTTAGGCTAGCTTATATTATGTTATTGATGTATATAAAGGTCCCACGGAGACGTAGACGCCAACTCGCCAGGAATGATGTCAAATATTACCGCCGAGATGTTAGCTTGGGTTAGGTTAGGTTAGATTACGTTATTGATGTATATAAAGGTCCCACGGAGACGAAGAGGCCAACTCGCCACGTATGTTTTCAAATATTACCGCCGAGATGTTAGATTGGTTTAGGTTAGGTTATATTACGTTATTGAAGTATATAAAGGTCCCACGGAGACGTAGAGGCCAACAAGCCAGGAATGTCGTCAAATATTACCGCCGAGATGTTAGATTGGGTTAGGCAAGCTTATATTATGTTATTTATGTATATAAAGGTCCCACGGAGACGTAGAGGCCAACTCGCCAGGAATGATGTCAAATATTACCGCCGAGATGTTAGCTTGGGTTATGTTAGGTTAGATTACGTTATTGATGTATATAAAGGTCCCACGGAGACGTAGAGGCCAACTCGCCAGGAATGATGTCAAATATTACCGCCGAAATGTTAGGTTGGGTTAGATTAGGTTATATTAAGCTATTGATGTATATAGAGGTCCCACGGAGACGTAGAGGCCAACAAGCCAGGAATGTTGTCAAATATTAGCGCCGAGATGATAGGTTGGGTTAGGTTACGTTATATTACGTTATTGATGTATATGAAGGTCAAACGGAGACGTAGAGGCCAACTCGCTAGGAATGATTTCAAATATTACCGCCGAGATGTTAGATTGGGTTAGGTTAGGTTATATTACGTTATAGATGTATATAAAGGTCCCACGGAGACGGAGAAGCCAACTCGCCAGGAATGTTGTCAAATATTACCGCCGAGATGTTAGGTTGGGTTAGTTTAGGTTATATTACGTTATTGATGTATATAAAGGTCCCACTTAGACGAAGAGGCCAACTCGCCAGGCATGTTTTCAAATATTACCTCCGAGATGTTAGATTGGTTTAGGTTAGGTTATATTACGTTACTGAAGTATATAAAGGTCCCACGTAGACGTAGAGGCCAACAAGCCAGGAATGTGGTCAAATATTACCGCCGAGATGTTAGATTGGGATAGACTAGCTTATATTATGTTATTGATGTATATAAAGGTCCCACGGAGACGTAGAGGCCAGCTCGCCAGGAATGTTGTCAAATATTATCGCCGAGATGTTAGGTTGGGTTAGGTTACGTTATATTAAGTTATTGATGTATATGAAGGTCAAACGGAGACGTAGAGGCCAACTCGCTAGGAATGATGTCAAATATTACCGCCGGACTGTTAGATTGGGTTAGGTTAGGTTATATTACGTTATTGATGTATATAAATGTCCCATGGAGACGTAGATGCCAACTCGCCAGGAATGTTTTCAAATATTACCGCCGAGATGTTAGGTTGGGTTAGGTTAGGTTATATTACGTTATAGATGTATATAAAGGTTCCACGTAGACGTAGAGGCCAACAAGTCAGGAATGTCGTCAAATATTACCGCCGAGATCTTAGATTGGGTTAGGCTAGCTTATATTATGTTATTGATGTATATAAAGGTCCAACGGAAACGTAGAGGCCAACAAGCCAGGAATGATGTCAAATATTACCGCCGAGATGTTAGATTGGGATAGACTAGCTTATATTATGTTATTGATGTATATAAAGGTCCCACGCAGACGTAGAGGCCAACTCGCCAGGAATGTTGTCAAATATTACCGCCGAGATGATAGGTTGGGTTAGGTTAGGTTATAATACGCTATTGATGTATATGAAGGTCAAACGGAGACGTAGAGGCCAACTCGCCAGGAATGATGTCAAATATTACCGCCGAGATGTTAGGTTGGGTTAGGTTAGGTTATATTACGTTATTGATGTATATAGAGGTCCCACGGAGACGTAGAGGCCAACAAGCCAGGAATGTGGTTAAATATTACAGCCGAGATGTTAGATTGGGTTAGGCTAGCTTATATTATGTTATTGATGTATATAAAGGTCCCACGGAGACGTAGAGGCCAGCTCGCCAGGAATGAGGTCAAATATTATCGCCGAGATGTTTGGTTGGTTTAGGTTAGGTTATATTACGTTATTAATGTATATAAAGGTCCCACGGAGACGAAGAAGCCAACTCGCCAGGAATGAGGTCAAATATTATCGCCGAGATGTTTGGTTGGGTTAGGTTAGGTTATATTACGTTATTAATGTATATAAAGTTCCCACGGAGACGAAGAAGCCAACAAGCCAGGAATGATGTCAAATATTACCGCCGAGATGTTAGGTTGGGTTAGTTTAGGTTATATTACGTCCTTGATGTATATAAAGGTTCCACGTAGACGTAGAGGCCAACAAGCCAGGAATGTCGTCAAATATTACCGCCGAGATCTTAGATTGGGTTAGGCTAGCTTATATTATGTTATTGATGTATAGAAAGGTCCAACGGAGACGTAGAGGCCAACAAGCCAGGAATGATGTCAAATATTACCGCCGAGATGTTAGATTGGGATAGACTAGCTTATATTATGTTATTGATGTATATAAAGGTCCCACGCAGACGTAGAGGCCAACTCGCCAGGAATGTTGTCAAATATTACCGCCGAGATGATAGGTTGGGTTAGGTTAGGTTATAATACGCTATTGATGTATATGAAGGTCAAACGGAGACGTAGAGGCCAACTCGCCAGGAATGATGTCAAATATTACCGCCGAGATGTTAGGTTGGGTTAGGTTAGGTTATATTACGTTATTGATGTATATAGAGGTCCCACGGAGACGTAGAGGCCAACAAGCCAGGAATGTGGTTAAATATTACCGCCGAGATGTTAGGTTGGGTTAGGTTAGGTTATATTACGTGATTGATGTATATAAAGGTCCCACGGAGACGAAGAGGCCAACTCGCCACGTATGTTATCAAATATTACCGCCGAGATGTTAGATTGGTTTAGGTTAGGTTATATTACGTTATTGAAGTATATAATGGTCCCACGGAGACGAAGAGGCCAACTCGCCACGTATGTTTTCAAATATTACCGCCGAGATGTTAGATTGGTTTAGGTTAGGTTATATTACGTTATTGAAGTATATAAAGGTCCCACGGAGACGTAGAAGCCAACAAGCCAGGAATGTCGTCAAATATTACCGCCGAGATGTTAGATTGGGTTAGGCTTGCTTATATTATGTTATTCATGTATATAAATGTCCCACGGAGACGTAGAGGCCAACTCGCCAGGAATGATGTCAAATATTACCGCCGAGATGTTAGCTTGGGTTAGGTTAGGTTAGATTACGTTATTGATGTATATAAAGGTCCCACGGAGACGTAGAGTTCAACTCGCCAGGAATGTTGTCAAATATTAGCGCCGAGATGATAGGTTGGGTTAGGTTAGGTTTTATTACGTCATTGATGTATATAAAGGTCCCACGGAAACGTAGAGGCCAACAAGCCAGGAATGAGGTCAAATATTATCGCCGAGATGTTTGGTTGGGTTAGGTTAGGTTATATTACGTTATTAATGTATATAAAGGTCCCACGGAGACATAGAGGCCAACAAGCCAGGAATATCGTCAAATATTACAGCCGAGATGTTAGATTGGGTTAGGCTAGCTTATATTATGTTATTGATGTATATAAAGGTCCCACGGAGACGTAGAGGCCAACAAGCCAGGAATGAGGTCAAATATTATCGCCGAGATGTTTGGTTGGTTTAGGTTAGGTTATATTACGTTATTAATGTATATAAAGGTCCCACGGAGACGAAGAAGCCAACTCGCCAGGAATGAGGTCAAATATTATCGCCGAGATATTTGGTTGGGTTAGGTTAGGTTATATTACGTTATTAATGTATATAAAGGTCCCACGGAGACGAAGAAGCCAACAAGCCAGGAATGATGTCAAATATTACCGCCGAGATGTTAGGTTGGGTTAGTTTAGGTTATATTACGTTATTGATGTATATAAAGGTCCCACGGAGACGTAGAGTTCAACTCGCCAGGAATGTTGTCAAATATTAGCGCCGAGATGATAGGTTGGGTTAGGTTAGGTTTTATTACGTCATTGATGTATATAAAGGTCCCACGGAAACGTAGAGGCCAACAAGCCAGGAATGAGGTCAAATTTTATCGCCGAGATGTTTGGTTGGGTTAGGTTAGGTTATATTACGTTATTAATGTATATAAAGGTCCCACGGAGACATAGAGGCCAACAAGCCAGGAATGTCGTCAAATATTACAGCCGAGATGTTAGATTGGGTTAGGCTAGCTTATATTATGTTATTGATGTATATAAAGGTCCCACGGAGACGTAGAGGCCAACAAGCCAGGAATGAGGTCAAATATTATCGCCGAGATGTTTGGTTGGGTTAGGTTAGGTTATATTACGTTATTAATGTATATAAAGGTCCCACGGAGACGAAGAAGCCAACTCGCCAGGAATGAGGTCAAATATTATCGCCGAGATGTTTGGTTGGGTTAGGTTAGGTTATATTACGTTATTAATGTATATAAAGGTCCCACGGAGACGAAGAAGCCAACAAGCCAGGAATGTTGTCAAATATTACCGCCGAGATGTTAGGTTGGGGTAGGTTAGGTTATATTACGTTATTGATGTATATAAAGGTCCCACGGAGACGTAGAGGCCAACTCGACAGGAATGTTGTCAAATGTTACCGCCGAGATGTAAGGTTGGGTTAGGTTAAGTTATATTACGTTATTGATGTATATAAAGGTCCCACGGAGACGGAGAAGACAACTCGCCAGGAATGTTGTCAAATATTACCGCCGAGATGTTAGGTTGGGTTAGTTTAGGTTATATTACGTTATTGATGTATATAATGGTCCCACGGAGACGAAGAGGCCAACTCGCGAGGCATGTTTTCAAATATTACCGCCGAGATGTTAGATTGGTTTAGGTTAGGTTAGATTACGTTATTGATGTATATAAAGGTCCCACGGAGACGTAGAGGCCAACAAGCCAGGAATGAGGTCAAATATTACCGCCGAGATGTTAGATTGGGTTAGGTTAGGTTATGTTACGTTATTGATGTATATAAATGTCCCACGGAGACGTAGATGCCAACTCGCCCGGAATGTTTTCAAATATTACCGCCGAGATGTTAGGTTGGGTTAGGTTTGGTTATATTACGTGATTGATGTATATAAAGGTCCCACGGAGACGAAGAGGCCAACTCGCCACGTATGTTTTCAAATATTACCGCCGAGATGTTAGATTGGCTTAGGTTAGGTTATATTACGTTATTGAAGTATATAAAGGTCCCACGGAGACGTAGAAGCCAACAAGCCAGGAATGTCGTCAAATATTACCGCCGAGATGTTCGATTGGGTTAGGCTAGGTTATATTATGTTATTCATGTATATAAATGTCCCACGGAGACGTAGAGGCCAACTCGCCAGGAATGATGTCAAATATTACCGCCGAGAAGTTAGCTTGGGTTAGGTTAGGTTAGATTACGTTATTGATGTATATAAAGGTCCCACGGAGACGTAGAGTTCAACTCGCCAGGAATGTTGTCAAATATTTGCGCCGAGATGATAGGTTGGGTTAGGTTAGGTTATATTACGTTATTGATGTATATAAAGGTCCCACGGAGACGTAGAGGCCAACAAGCCAGGAATGTGGTCAAATATTATCGCCGAGATGTTTGGTTGGGTTAGGTTAGGTTATATTACGTTATTAATGTATGTAAAGGTCCCACGGAGACGAAGAAGCCAACTCGCCAGGAATGTTGTCAAATATTACCGCCGAAATGTTAGGTTGGGTTAGTTTAGGTTACATTACGTTATTGATGTATATAAATGTCCCACGGAGACGTAGAGGCCAACTCGACACGTATGTTTTCAAATATTACCGCCGAGATGTTAGATTGGTTTAGGTTAGGTTATATTACGTTATTGAAGTATATAAAGGTCCCACGGAGACGAAGATGCCAACTCGCCACGTATGTTTTCAAATATTACCGCCGAGATGTTAGATTGGTTTAGGTTAGGTTATATTACGTTATTGAAGTATATAAAGGTCCCACGGAGACGTAGAAGCCAACAAGCCAGGAATGTCGTCAAATATTACCGCCGAGATGTTAGATTGGGTTAGGCAAGCTTATATTATGTTATTGATGTATATAAAGGTCCCACGGAGACGTAGAGGCCAACTCGCCAGGAATGATGTCAAATATTACCGCCGAGATGTTAGCTTGGGTTAGGTTAGGTTAGATTACGTTATTGATGTATATAAAGGTCCCACGGAGACGTAGAGGCCAACTCGCCAGGAATGATGTCAAATATTACCGCCGAGATGTTAGGTTGGGTTAGGTTAGGTTATATTAAGCTATTGATGTATATAGAGGTCCCACGGAGACGTAGAGGCCAACAAGCCAGGAATGTTGTCAAATATTAGCGCCGAGATGATAGGTTGGGTTAGGTTACGTTATATTACGTTATTGATGTATATGAAGGTCAAACGGAGACGTAGAGGCCAACTCGCTAGGAATGATTTCAAATATTACCGCCGAGATGTTAGATTGGGTTAGGTTAGGTTATATTACGTTATAGATGTATATAAAGGTCCCACGGAGACGGAGAAGCCAACTCGCCAGGAATGTTGTCAAATATTACCGCCGAGATGTTAGGTTGGGTTAGTTTAGGTTATATTACGTTATTGGTGTATATAAAGGTCCCACTTAGACGAAGAGGCCAACTCGCCAGGCATGTTTTCAAATATTACCTCCGAGATGTTAGATTGGTTTAGGTTAGGTTATATTACGTTACTGAAGTATATAAAGGTCCCACGGAGACGAAGAAGCCAACAAGCCAGGAATGTTGTCAAATATTAGCGCCGAGATGATAGGTTGGGTTAGGTTACGTTATATTACGTTATTGATGTATATGAAGGTCAAACGGAGACGTAGAGGTCAACTCGCTAGGAATGATTTCAAATATTACCGCCGAGATGTTAGATTGGGTTAGGTTAGGTTATATTACGTTATAGATGTATATAAAGGTCCCACGGAGACGGAGAAGCCAACTCGCCAGGAATGTTGTCAAATATTACCGCCGAGATGTTAGGTTGGGTTAGTTTAGGTTATATTACGTTATTGATGTATATAAAGGTCCCACTTAGACGAAGAGGCCAACTCGCCAGGCATGTTTTCAAATATTACCTCCGAGATGTTAGATTGGTTTAGGTTAGGTTATATTACGTTACTGAAGTATATAAAGGTCCCACGTAGACGTAGAGGCCAACAAGCCAGGAATGTGGTCAAATATTACCGCCGAGATGTTAGATTGGGATAGACTAGCTTATATTATGTTATTGATGTATATAAAGGTCCCACGGAGACGTAGAGGCCAGCTCGCCAGGAATGTTGTCAAATATTATCGCCGAGATGTTAGGTTGGGTTAGGTTACGTTATATTAAGTTATTGATGTATATGAAGGTCAAACAGAGACGTAGAGGCCAACTCGCTAGGAATGATGTCAAATATTACCGCCGGACAGTTAGATTGGGTTAGGTTAGGTTATATTACGTTATTGATGTATATAAATGTCCCATGGAGACGTAGATGCCAACTCGCCAGGAATGTTTTCAAATATTACCGCCGAGATGTTAGGTTGGGTTAGGTTAGGTTATATTACGTTATAGATGTATATAAAGGTTCCACGTAGACGTAGAGGCCAATAAGCCAGGAATGTCGTCAAATATTACCGCCGAGATCTTAGATTGGGTTAGGCTAGCTTATATTATGTTATTGATGTATATAAAGGTCCAACGGAGACGTAGAGGCCAACAAGCCAGGAATGATGTCAAAGGTTACCGCCGAGATGTTAGCTTGGGTTAGGTTAGGGTAGATTACGTTATTGATGTATATAAAGGTCCCACGGAGACGTAGAGGCCAACTCGCCAGGAATGATGTCAAATATTACCGCCGAGATGTTAGGTTGGGTTAGGTTAGGTTATATTAAGCTATTGATGTATATAGAGGTCCCACGGAGACGTAGAGGCCAACTCGCTAGGAATGATTTCAAATATTACCGCCGAGATGTTAGATTGGGTTAGGTTAGGTTATATTACGTTATAGATGTATATAAAGGTCCCACGGAGACGGAGAAGCCAACTCGCCAGGAATGTTGTCAAATATTACCGCCGAGATGTTAGGTTGGGTTAGTTTAGGTTATATTACGTTATTGATGTATATAAAGGTCCCACTTAGACGAAGAGGCCAACTCGCCAGGCATGTTTTCAAATTTTACCTCCGAGATGTTAGATTGGTTTAGGTTAGGTTATATTACGTTATTGAAGTATATAATGGTCCCACGGAGACGAAGAGGCCAACTCGCCACGTATGTTTTCAAATATTACCGCCGAGATGCTAGATTGGTTCAGGTTAGGTTATATTACGTTATTGAAGTATATAAAGGTCCCACGGAGACGTAGAAGCCAACAAGCCAGGAATGTCGTCAAATATTACCGCCGAGATGTTAGATTGGGTTAGGCTTGCTTATATTATGTTATTCATGTATATACATGTCCCACGGAGACGTAGAGGCCAACTCGCCAGGAATGATGTCAAATATTACCGCCGAGATGTTAGCTTGGGTTAGGTTAGGTTAGATTACGTTATTGATGTATATAAAGGTCCCACGGAGACGTAGAGTTCAACTCGCCAGGAATGTTGTCAAATATTAGCGCCGAGATGATAGGTTGGGTTAGGTTAGGTTTTATTACGTCATTGATGTATATAAAGGTCCCACGGAAACGTAGAGGCCAACAAGCCAGGAATGAGGTCAAATATTATCGCCGAGATGTTTGGTTGGGTTAGTTTAGGTTATATTACGTTATTGATGTATATAAAGGTCCCACTTAGACGAAGAGGCCAACTCGCCAGGCATGTTTTCAAATATTACCTCCGAGATGTTAGATTGGTTTAGGTTAGGTTATATTACGTTATTGAAGTATATAATGGTCCCACGGAGACGAAGAGGCCAACTCGCCACGTATGTTTTCAAATATTACCGCCGAGATGTTAGATTGGGTTAGGTTAGGTTATATTACGTTATTAATGTATATAAAGGTCCCACGGAGACGAAGAAGCCAACTCGCCAGGAATGAGGTCAAATATTATCGCCGAGATGTTTGGTTGGGTTAGGTTAGGTTATATTACGTTATTAATGTATATAAAGGTCCCACGGAGACGAAGAAGCCAACAAGCCAGGAATGTTGTCAAATATTACCGCCGAGATGTTAGGTTGGGTTAGTTTAGGTTATATTACGTCATTGATGTATATAAAGGTCCCACGGAGACGTAGAGGCCAACTCGCCAGGAATGTTGTCAAATATTACCGCCGAGATGTTAGGTTGGTTTAGGTTAGGTTATATTACGTTATTGAAGTATATAAAGGTCCCACGTAGACGTAGAGGCCAACAAGCCAGGAATGTCGTCAAATATTACCGCCGAGATGTTAGATTGGTTTAGGTTAGGTTATATTACGTTATTGAAGTATATAATGGTCCCACGGAGACGAAGAGGCCAACTCGCCACGTATGTTTTCAAATATTACCGCCGAGATGCTAGATTGGTTTAGGTTAGGTTATATTACGTTATTGAAGTATATAAAGGTCCCACGGAGACGTAGAAGCCAACAAGCCAGGAATGTCGTCAAATATTACCGCCGAGATGTTAGATTGGGTTAGGCTTGCTTATATTATGTTATTCATGTATATACATGTCCCACGGAGACGTAGAGGCCAACTCGCCAGGAATGATGTCAAATATTACCGCCGAGATGTTAGCTTGGGTTAGGTTAGGTTAGATTACGTTATTGATGTATATAAAGGTCCCACGGAGACGTAGAGTTCAACTCGCCAGGAATGTTGTCAAATATTAGCGCCGAGATGATAGGTTGGGTTAGGTTAGGTTTTATTACGTCATTGATGTATATAAAGGTCCCACGGAAACGTAGAGGCCAACAAGCCAGGAATGAGGTCAAATATTATCGCCGAGATGTTTGGTTGGGTTAGTTTAGGTTATATTACGTTATTGATGTATATAAAGGTCCCACTTAGACGAAGAGGCCAACTCGCCAGGCATGTTTTCAAATATTACCTCCGAGATGTTAGATTGGTTTAGGTTAGGTTATATTACGTTATTGAAGTATATAATGGTCCCACGGAGACGAAGAGGCCAACTCGCCACGTATGTTTTCAAATATTACCGCCGAGATGTTAGATTGGGTTAGGTTAGGTTATATTACGTTATTAATGTATATAAAGGTCCCACGGAGACGAAGAAGCCAACTCGCCAGGAATGAGGTCAAATATTATCGCCGAGATGTTTGGTTGGGTTAGGTTAGGTTATATTACGTTATTAATGTATATAAAGGTCCCACGGAGACGAAGAAGCCAACAAGCCAGGAATGTTGTCAAATATTACCGCCGAGATGTTAGGTTGGGTTAGTTTAGGTTATATTACGTCATTGATGTATATAAAGGTCCCACGGAGACGTAGAGGCCAACTCGCCAGGAATGTTGTCAAATATTACCGCCGAGATGTTAGGTTGGTTTAGGTTAGGTTATATTACGTTATTGAAGTATATAAAGGTCCCACGTAGACGTAGAGGCCAACAAGCCAGGAATGTCGTCAAATATTACCGCCGAGATGTTAGATTGGGTTAGGCTAGCTTATATTATGTTATTGATGTATATAAAGGTCCCACGGAGACGTAGAGGCCAACAAGCCAGGAATGTGGTCAAATATTACCGCCGAGATGATAGGATGGGTTAGGTTAGGTTATAATACGTTATTGATGTATATGAAGGTCAAACGGAGACGTAGAGGCCAACTCGCCAGGAATGATGTCAAATATTACCGCCGAGATGTTAGGTTGGGTTAGGTTAGGTTATATTACGTTATTGATGTATATAGCGGTCCCACGGAGACGTAGAGGCCAACAAGCCAGGAATGTGGTTAAATATTACCGCCGAGATGTTAGGTTGGGTTAGGTTAGGTTATATTACGTGATTGATGTATATAAAGGTCCCACGGAGACGAAGAGGCCAACTCGCCAGGAATGTCGTCAAATATTACAGCCGAGATGTTAGATTGGTTTAGGTTAGGTTATATTACGTTATTGAAGTATATAAAGGTCCCACGGAGACGTAGAAGCCAACAAGCCAGGAATGTCGTCAAATATTACCGCCGAGATGTTCGATTGGGTTAGGCTAGCTTATATTATGTTATTCATGTATATAAATGTCGCACGGAGACGTAGAGGCCAACACGCCAGGAATGATGTCAAATATTACCGCCGAGAAGTTAGCTTGGGTTAGGTTAGGTTAGATTACGTTATTGATGTATATAAAGGTCCCACGGAGACGTAGAGTTCAACTCGCCAGGAATGTTGTCAAATATTTGCGCCGAGATGATAGGTTGGGTTAGGTTAGGTTATATTACGTTATTGATGTATATAAAGGTCCCACGGAGACGTAGAGGCCAACAAGCCAGGAATGAGGTCAAATATTATCGCCGAGATGTTTGGTTGGGTTAGGTTAGGTTATATTACGTTATTAATGTATGTAAAGGTCCCACGGAGACGAAGAAGCCAACTCGCCAGGAATGTTGTCAAATATTACCGCCGAAATGTTAGGTTGGGTTAGTTTAGGTTACATTACGTTATTGATGTATATAAATGTCCCACGGAGACGTAGAGGCCAACTCGACACGTATGTTTTCAAATATTACCGCCGAGATGTTAGATTGGTTTAGGTTAGGTTATATTACGTTATTGAAGTATATAAAGGTCCCACGGAGACGAAGATGCCAACTCGCCACGCATGTTTTCAAATATTACCGCCGAGATGTTAGATTGGTTTAGGTTAGGTTATATTACGTTATTGAAGTATATAAAGGTCCCACGGAGACGTAGAAGCCAACAAGCCAGGAATGTCGTCAAATATTACCGCCGAGATGTTAGATTGGGTTAGGCAAGCTTATATTATGTTATTGATGTATATAAAGGTCCCACGGAGACGTAGAGGCCAACTCGCCAGGAATGATGTCAAATATTACCGCCGAGATGTTAGCTTGGGTTAGGTTAGGTTAGATTACGTTATTGATGTATATAAAGGTCCCACGGAGACGTAGAGGCCAACTCGCCAGGAATGTGGTCAAATATTACCGCCGAGATGTTAGGTTGGGTTAGGTTAGGTTATATTAAGCTATTGATGTATATAGAGGTCCCACGGAGACGTAGAGGCCAGCTCGCCAGGAATGTTGTCAAATATTATCGCCGAGATGTTAGGTTGGGTTAGGTTACGTTATATTAAGTTATTGATGTATATGAAGGTCAAACGGAGACGTAGAGGCCAACTCGCTAGGAATGATGTCAAATATTACCGCCGGACTGTTAGATTGGGTTAGGTTAGGTTATATTACGTTATTGATGTATATAAATGTCCCATGGAGACGTAGATGCCAACTCGCCAGGTATGTTTTCAAATATTACCGCCGAGATGTTAGGTTGGGTTAGGTTAGGTTATATTACGTTATAGATGTATATAAAGGTTCCACGTAGACGTAGAGGCCAACAAGCCAGGAATGTCGTCAAATATTACCGCCGAGATCTTAGATTGGGTTAGGCTAGCTTATATTATGTTATTGATGTATATAAAGGTCCAACGGAGACGTAGAGGCCAACAAGCCAGGAATGATGTCAAATGTTACCGCCGAGATGTTAGCTTGGGTTAGGTTAGGGTAGATTACGTTATTGATGTATATAAAGGTCCCACGGAGACGTAGAGGCCAACTCGCCAGGAATGATGTCAAATATTACCGCCGAGATGTTAGGTTGGGTTAGGTTAGGTTATATTAAGCTATTGATGTATATAGAGGTCCCACGGAGACGTAGAGGCCAACTCGCTAGGAATGATTTCAAATATTACCGCCGAGATGTTAGATTGGGTTAGGTTAGGTTATATTACGTTATAGATGTATATAAAGGTCCCACGGAGACGGAGAAGCCAACTCGCCAGGAATGTTGTCAAATATTACCGCCGAGAAGTTAGGTTGGGTTAGTTTAGGTTATATTACGTTATTGATGTATATAAAGGTCCCACTTAGACGAAGAGGCCAACTCGCCAGGCATGTTTTCAAATATTACCTCCGAGATGTTAGATTGGTTTAGGTTAGGTTATATTACGTTATTGAAGTATATAATGGTCCCACGGAGACGAAGAGGCCAACTCGCCACGTATGTTTTCAAATATTACCGCCGAGATGCTAGATTGGTTTAGGTTAGGTTATATTACGTTATTGAAGTATATAAAGGTCCCACGGAGACGTAGAAGCCAACAAGCCAGGAATGTCGTCAAATATTACCGCCGAGATGTTAGATTGGGTTAGGCTTGCTTATATTATGTTATTCATGTATATACATGTCCCACGGAGACGTAGAGGCCAACTCGCCAGGAATGATGTCAAATATTACCGCCGAGATGTTAGCTTGGGTTAGGTTAGGTTAGATTACGTTATTGATGTATATAAAGGTCCCACGGAGACGTAGAGTTCAACTCGCCAGGAATGTTGTCAAATATTAGCGCCGAGATGATAGGTTGGGTTAGGTTAGGTTTTATTACGTCATTGATGTATATAAAGGTCCCACGGAAACGTAGAGGCCAACAAGCCAGGAATGAGGTCAAATATTATCGCCGAGATGTTTGGTTGGGTTAGTTTAGGTTATATTACGTTATTGATGTATATAAAGGTCCCACTTAGACGAAGAGGCCAACTCGCCAGGCATGTTTTCAAATATTACCTCCGAGATGTTAGATTGGTTTAGGTTAGGTTATATTACGTTATTGAAGTATATAATGGTCCCACGGAGACGAAGAGGCCAACTCGCCACGTATGTTTTCAAATATTACCGCCGAGATGTTAGATTGGGTTAGGTTAGGTTATATTACGTTATTAATGTATATAAAGGTCCCACGGAGACGAAGAAGCCAACTCGCCAGGAATGAGGTCAAATATTATCGCCGAGATGTTTGGTTGGGTTAGGTTAGGTTATATTACGTTATTAATGTATATAAAGGTCCCACGGAGACGAAGAAGCCAACAAGCCAGGAATGTTGTCAAATATTACCGCCGAGATGTTAGGTTGGGTTAGTTTAGGTTATATTACGTCATTGATGTATATAAAGGTCCCACGGAGACGTAGAGGCCAACTCGCCAGGAATGTTGTCAAATATTACCGCCGAGATGTTAGGTTGGTTTAGGTTAGGTTATATTACGTTATTGAAGTATATAAAGGTCCCACGTAGACGTAGAGGCCAACAAGCCAGGAATGTCGTCAAATATTACCGCCGAGATGTTAGATTGGGTTAGGCTAGCTTATATTATGTTATTGATGTATATAAAGGTCCCACGGAGACGTAGAGGCCAACAAGCCAGGAATGTGGTCAAATATTACCGCCGAGATGATAGGATGGGTTAGGTTAGGTTATAATACGTTATTGATGTATATGAAGGTCAAACGGAGACGTAGAGGCCAACTCGCCAGGAATGATGTCAAATATTACCGCCGAGATGTTAGGTTGGGTTAGGTTCGGTTATATTACGTTATTGATGTATATAGCGGTCCCACGGAGACGTAGAGGCCAACAAGCCAGGAATGTGGTTAAATATTACCGCCGAGATGTTAGGTTGGGTTAGGTTAGGTTATATTACGTGATTGATGTATATAAAGGTCCCACGGTGACGAAGAGGCCAACTCGCCACGTATGTTTTCAAATATTACCGCCGAGATGTTAGATTGGTTTAGGTTAGGTTATATTACGTTATTGAAGTATATAAAGGTCCCACGGAGACGTAGAAGCCAACAAGCCAGGAATGAGGTCAAATATTATCGCCGAGATGTTTGGTTGGGTTAGGTTAGGTTATATTACGTTATTAATGTATATAAAGGTCCCACGGAGACGAAGAAGCCAACTCGCCAGGAATGTGGTCATATATTACCGCCGAGATGTTAGCTTGGGTTAGGTTAGGTTAGATTACGTTATTGATGTATATAAAGGTCCCACGGAGACGTAGAGGCCAACTCGCCAGGAATGTTGTCAAATATTACCGCCGAGATGATAGGTTGGGTTAGTTTACGTTATATTACGTTATTGATGTATATGAAGGTCAAACGGAGACGTAGAGGCCAACTCGCTAGGAATGATTTCAAATATTACCGCCGAGATGTTAGATTGGGTTAGGTTAGGTTATATTACGTTATAGATGTATATAAAGGCCCCACGGAGACGGAGAAGCCAACAAGCCAGGAATGTTGTCAAATATTACCGCCGAGATGTTAGGTTGGGTTAGTTTAGGTTATATAACGTTATTGACGTATATAAAGGCCCCACTTAGACGAAGAGGCCAACTTGCCAGGCATGTTTTCAAATATTACCGCCGAGATGTTAGATTGGTTTAGGTTAGGTTATATTACGTTATTGAATTATATAAAGGTCCCACGTAGACGTAGAGGCCAACAAGCCAGGAATGTTGTCAAATATTACAGCCGAGATGTTAGATTGGGTTAGGCTAGCTTATATTATGTTATTGATGTATATAAAGGTCCCACGGAGACGTAGAGGCCAACAAGCCACGAATGAGGTCAAATATTATCGCCGAGATGTTTGGTTGGGTTAGGTTAGGTTATATTACGTTATTAATGTATATAAAGGTCCCACGGAGACGAAGAAGCCAACTCGCCAGGAATGTTGTCAAATATTACCGCCGAGATGTTAGGTTGGGTTAGGTTAGGTTATATTATGTTATTGATGTATATAAAGGTCCCACGCAGACGTAGAGGCCAACTCGCCAGGAATGTTGTCAAATATTACCGCCGAGATGATAGGTTGGGTTAGGTTAGGTTATATTACGTTATTGATGTATATAAAGGTCCCACGGAGACGTAGAAGCCAACTCGCCAGGAATGATGTCAAATATTACCGCCGAGATGTTAGCTTGGGTTAGGTTAGGTTAGATTACGTTATTGATGTATATAAAGGTCCCACGGAGACGAAGAGGCCAACTCGCCACGTATGTTTTCAAATATTACCGCCGAGATGTTAGGTTGGGTTAGTTTAGGTTATATTACGTTATTGATGTATATAAAGGTCCCACTTAGACGAAGAGGCCAACTCGCCAGGCATGTTTTCAAATATTACCTCCGAGATGTTAGATTGGTTTAGGTTAGGTTATATTACGTTATTGAAGTATATAATGGTCCCACGGAGACGAAGAGGCCAACTCGCCACGTATGTTTTCAAATATTACCGCCGAGATGTTAGATTGGTTTAGGTTAGGTTATATTACGTTATTGAAGTATATAAAGGTCCCACGGAGACGTAGAAGCCAACAAGCCAGGAATGTCGTCAAATATTACCGCCGAGATGTTAGATTGGGTTAGGCTTGCTTATATTATGTTATTCATGTATATAAATGTCCCACGGAGGCGTAGAGGCCAACTCGCCAGGAATGACGTCAAATATTACCGCCGAGATGTTAGCTTGGGTTAGGTTAGGTTAGATTACGTTATTGATGTATATAAAGGTCCCACGGAGACGTAGAGTTCAACTCGCCAGGAATGTTGTCAAATATTAGCGCCGAGATGATAGGTTGGGTTAGGTTAGGTTTTATTACGTCATTGATGTATATAAAGGTCCCACGGAAACGTAGAGGCCAACAAGCCAGGAATGAGGTCAAATATTATCGCCGAGATGTTTGGTTGGGTTAGGTTAGGTTATATTACGTTATTAATGTATATAAAGGTCCCACGGAGACATAGAGGCCAACAAGCCAGGAATGTCGTCAAATATTACAGCCGAGATGTTAGATTGGGTTAGGCTAGCTTATATTATGTTATTGATGTATATAAAGGTCCCACGGAGACGTAGAGGCCAACAAGCCAGGAATGAGGTCAAATATTATCGCCGAGATGTTTGGTTGGGTTAGGTTAGGTTATATTACGTTATTAATGTATATAAAGGTCCCACGGAGACGAAGAAGCTAACAAGCCAGGAATGTTGTCAAATATTACCGCCGAGATGTTAGGTTGGGTTAGGTTAGGTTATATTACGTGATTGATGTATATAAAGGTCCCACGGAGACGAAGAGGCCAACTCGCCACGTATGTTTTCAAATATTACCGCCGAGATGTTAGATTGGTTTAGGTTAGGTTATATTACGTTATTGAAGTATATAAAGGTCCCACGGAGACGTAGAAGCCAACAAGCCAGGAATGAGGTCAAATATTATCGCCGAGATGTTTGGTTGGGTTAGGTTAGGTTATATTACGTTATTAATGTATATAAAGGTCCCACGGAGACGAAGAAGCCAACTCGCCAGGAATGTGGTCATATATTACCGCCGAGATGTTAGCTTGGGTTAGGTTAGGTTAGATTACGTTATTGATGTATATAAAGGTCCCACGGAGACGTAGAGGCCAACTCGCCAGGAATGTTGTCAAATATTACCGCCGAGATGATAGGTTGGGTTAGGTTACGTTATATTACGTTATTGATGTATATGAAGGTCAAACGGAGACGTAGAGGCCAACTCGCTAGGAATGATTTCAAATATTACCGCCGAGATGTTAGATTGGGTTAGGTTAGGTTATATTACGTTATAGATGTATATAAAGGCCCCACGGAGACGGAGAAGCCAACAAGCCAGGAATGTTGTCAAATATTACCGCCGAGATGATAGGTTGGGTTAGTTTAGGTTATATAACGTTATTGACGTATATAAAGGCCCCACTTAGACGAAGAGGCCAACTTGCCAGGCATGTTTTCAAATATTACCGCCGAGATGTTAGATTGGTTTAGGTTAGGTTATATTACGTTATTGAATTATATAAAGGTCCCACGTAGACGTAGAGGCCAACAAGCCAGGAATGTTGTCAAATATTACAGCCGAGATGTTAGATTGGGTTAGGCTAGCTTATATTATGTTATTGATGTATATAAAGGTCCCACGGAGACGTAGAGGCCAACAAGCCACGAATGAGGTCAAATATTATCGCCGAGATGTTTGGTTGGGTTAGGTTAGGTTATATTACGTTATTAATGTATATAAAGGTCCCACGGAGACGAAGAAGCCAACTCGCCAGGAATGTTGTCAAATATTACCGCCGAGATGTTAGGTTGGGTTAGGTTAGGTTATATTATGTTATTGATGTATATAAAGGTCCCACGCAGACGTAGAGGCCAACTCGCCAGGAATGTTGTCAAATATTACCGCCGAGATGATAGGTTGGGTTAGGTTAGGTTATATTACGTTATTGATGTATATAAAGGTCCCACGGAGACGTAGAAGCCAACTCGCCAGGAATGATGTCAAATATTACCGCCGAGATGTTAGCTTGGGTTAGGTTAGGTTAGATTACGTTATTGATGTATATAAAGGTCCCACGGAGACGAAGAGGCCAACTCGCCACGTATGTTTTCAAATATTACCGCCGAGATGTTAGGTTGGGTTAGTTTAGGTTATATTACGTTATTGATGTATATAAAGGTCCCACTTAGACGAAGAGGCCAACTCGCCAGGCATGTTTTCAAATATTACCTCCGAGATGTTAGATTGGTTTAGGTTAGGTTATATTACGTTATTGAAGTATATAATGGTCCCACGGAGACGAAGAGGCCAACTCGCCACGTATGTTTTCAAATATTACCGCCGAGATGTTAGATTGGTTTAGGTTAGGTTATATTACGTTATTGAAGTATATAAAGGTCCCACGGAGACGTAGAAGCCAACAAGCCAGGAATGTCGTCAAATATTACCGCCGAGATGTTAGATTGGGTTAGGCTTGCTTATATTATGTTATTCATGTATATAAATGTCCCACGGAGGCGTAGAGGCCAACTCGCCAGGAATGACGTCAAATATTACCGCCGAGATGTTAGCTTGGGTTAGGTTAGGTTAGATTACGTTATTGATGTATATAAAGGTCCCACGGAGACGTAGAGTTCAACTCGCCAGGAATGTTGTCAAATATTAGCGCCGAGATGATAGGTTGGGTTAGGTTAGGTTTTATTACGTCATTGATGTATATAAAGGTCCCACGGAAACGTAGAGGCCAACAAGCCAGGAATGAGGTCAAATATTATCGCCGAGATGTTTGGTTGGGTTAGGTTAGGTTATATTACGTTATTAATGTATATAAAGGTCCCACGGAGACATAGAGGCCAACAAGCCAGGAATGTCGTCAAATATTACAGCCGAGATGTTAGATTGGGTTAGGCTAGCTTATATTATGTTATTGATGTATATAAAGGTCCCACGGAGACGTAGAGGCCAACAAGCCAGGAATGAGGTCAAATATTATCGCCGAGATGTTTGGTTGGGTTAGGTTAGGTTATATTACGTTATTAATGTATATAAAGGTCCCACGGAGACGAAGAAGCCAACTCGCCAGGAATGAGGTCAAATATTATCGCCGAGATGTTTGGTTGGGTTAGGTTAGGTTATATTACGTTATTAATGTATATAAAGGTCCCACGGAGACGAAGAAGCTAACAAGCCAGGAATGTTGTCAAATATTACCGCCGAGATGTTAGGTTGGGTTAGTTTAGGTTATATTACGTCAATGATGTATATAAAGGTCCCACGGAGACGTAGAGGCCAACTCGCCAGGAATGTTGTCAAATATTACCGCCGAGATGTTAGGTTGGTTTAGGTTAGGTTATATTACGTTATTGAAGTATATAAAGGTCCCACGTAGACGTAGAGGCCAACAAGCCAGGAATGTCGTCAAATATTACCGCCGAGATGTTAGATTGGGTTAGGCTAGCTTATATTATGTTATTGATGTATATAAAGGTCCCACGGAGACGTAGAGGCCAACAAGCCAGGAATGTGGTCAAATATTACCGCCGAGATGATAGGATGGGTTAGGTTAGGTTATAATACGTTATTGATGTATATGAAGGTCAAACGGAGACGTAGAGGCCAACTCGCCAGGAATGATGTCAAATATTACCGCCGAGATGTTAGGTTGGGTTAGGTTCGGTTATATTACGTTATTGATGTATATAGCGGTCCCACGGAGACGTAGAGGCCAACAAGCCAGGAATGTGGTTAAATATTACCGCCAAGATGTTAGGTTGGGTTAGGTTAGGTTATATTACGTGATTGATGTATATAAAGGTCCCACGGAGACGAAGAGGCCAGCTCGCCACGTATGTTTTCAAATATTACCGCCGAGATGTTAGATTGGTTTAGGTTAGGTTATATTACGTTATTGAAGTATATAAAGGTCCCACGGAGACGTAGAAGCCAACAAGCCAGGAATGAGGTCAAATATTATCGCCGAGATGTTTGGTTGGGTTAGGTTAGGTTATATTACGTTATTAATGTATATAAAGGTCCCACGGAGACGAAGAAGCCAACTCGCCAGGAATGTGGTCATATATTACCGCCGAGATGTTAGCTTGGGTTAGGTTAGGTTAGATTACGTTATTGATGTATATAAAGGTCCCACGGAGACGTAGAGGCCAACTCGCTAGGAATGATTTCAAATATTACCGCCGAGATGTTAGATTGGGTTAGGTTAGGTTATATTACGTTATAGATGTATATAAAGGCCCCACGGAGACGGAGAAGCCAACAAGCCAGGAATGTTGTCAAATATTACCGCCGAGATGTTAGGTTGGGCTAGTTTAGGTTATATAACGTTATTGACGTATATAAAGGCCCCACTTAGACGAAGAGGCCAACTTGCCAGGCATGTTTTCAAATATTACCGCCGAGATATTAGATTGGTTTAGGTTAGGTTATATTACGTTATTGAATTATATAAAGGTCCCACGTAGACGTAGAGGCCAACAAGCCAGGAATGTCGTCAAATATTACAGCCGAGATGTTAGATTGGGTTAGGCTAGCTTATATTATGTTATTGATGTATATAAAGGTCCCACGGAGACGTAGAGGCCAACAAGCCACGAATGAGGTCAAATATTATCGCCGAGATGTTTGGTTGGGTTAGGTTAGGTTATATTACGTTATTAATGTATATAAAGGTCCCACGGAGACGAAGAAGCCAACTCGCCAGGAATGTTGTCAAATATTACCGCCGAGATGTTAGGTTGGGTTAGGTTAGGTTATATTACGTCATTGATGTATATAAAGGTCCCACGGAGACGTAGAGGCCAACTCGCCAGGAATGTTGTCAAATATGACCGCCGAGATGATAGGTTGGGTTAGGTTACGTTATATTACGTTACTGATGTATATGAAGGTCAAACAGAGACGTAGAGGCCAACTCGCTAGGAATGATTTCAAATATTACCGCCGAGATGTTAGGTTGGGTTAGGTTAGGTTATATTAAGCTATTGATGTATATAGAGGTCCCACGGAGACGTAGAGGCCAACAAGCCAGGAATGTTGTCAAATATTACCGCCGAGATGATAGGTTGGGTTAGGTTACGTTATATTACGTTATTGATGTATATGAAGGTCAAACGGAGACGTAGAGGCCAACTCGCTAGGAATGATTTCAAATATTACCGCCGAGATGTTAGATTGGGTTAGGTTAGGTTATATTACGTTATAGATGTATATAAAGGTCCCACGGAGACGGAGAAGCCAACTCGCCAGGAATGTTGTCAAATATTACCGCCGAGATGTTAGGTTGGGTTAGTTTAGGTTATATTACGTTATTGATGTATATAAAGGTCCCACTTAGACGAAGAGGCCAACTCGCCAGGCATGTTTTCAAATATTACCTCCGAGATGTTAGATTGGTTTAGGTTAGGTTATATTACGTTACTGAAGTATATAAAGGTCCCACGTAGACGTAGAGGCCAACAAGCCAGGAATGTGGTCAAATATTACCGCCGAGATGTTAGATTGGGATAGACTAGCTTATATTATGTTATTGATGTATATAAAGGTCCCACGGAGACGTAGAGGCCAGCTCGCCAGGAATGTTGTGAAATATTATCGCCGAGATGTTAGGTTGGGTTAGGTTACGTTATATTAAGTTATTGATGTATATGAAGGTCAAACGGAGACGTAGAGGCCAACTCGCTAGGAATGATGTCAAATATTACCGCCGGACTGTTAGATTGGGTTAGGTTAGGTTATATTACGTTATTGATGTATATAAATGTCCCATGGAGACGTAGATGCCAACTCGCCAGGAATGTTTTCAAATATTACCGCCGAGATGTTAGGTTGGGTTAGGTTAGGTTATATTACGTTATAGATGTATATAAAGGTTCCACGTAGACGTAGAGGCCAACAAGCCAGGATGTCGTCAAATATTACCGCCGAGATCTTAGATTGGGTTAGGCTAGCTTATATTATGTTATTGATGTATATAAAGGTCCAACGGAGACGTAGAGGCCAACAAGCCAGGAATGATGTCAAATATTACCGCCGAGATGTTAGCTTGGGTTAGGTTAGGTTAGATTACGTTATTGATGTATATAAAGGTCCCACGGAGACGTAGAGGCCAACTCGCCAGGAATGATGTCAAATATTACCGCCGAGATGTTAGGTTGGGTTAGGTTAGGTTATATTAAGCTATTGATGTATATAGAGGTCCCACGGAGACGTAGAGGCCAACAAGCCAGGAATGTTGTCAAATATTACCGCCGAGATGATAGGTTGGGTTAGGTTACGTTATATTACGTTATTGATGTATATGAAGGTCAAACGGAGACGTAGAGGCCAACTCGCTAGGAATGATTTCAAATATTACCGCCGAGATGTTCGATTGGGTTAGGTTAGGTTATATTACGTTATAGATGTATATAAAGGTCCCACGGAGACGGAGAAGCCAACTCGCCAGGAATGTTGTCAAATATTACCGCCGAGATGTTAGGTTGGGTTAGTTTAGGTTATATTACGTTATTGATGTATATAAAGGTCCCACTTAGACGAAGAGGCCAACTCGCCAGGCATGTTTTCAAATATTACCTCCGAGATGTTAGATTGGTTTAGGTTAGGTTATATTACGTTACTGAAGTATATAAAGGTCCCACGTAGACGTAGAGGCCAACAAGCCAGGAATGTGGTCAAATATTACCGCCGAGATGTTAGATTGGGATAGACTAGCTTATATTATGTTATTGATGTATATAAAGGTCCCACGGAGACGTAGAGGCCAGCTCGCCAGGAATGTTGTGAAATATTATCGCCGAGATGTTAGGTTGGGTTAGGTTACGTTATATTAAGTTATTGATGTATATGAAGGTCAAACGGAGACGTAGAGGCCAACTCGCTAGGAATGATGTCAAATATTACCGCCGGACTGTTAGATTGGGTTAGGTTAGGTTATATTACGTTATTGATGTATATAAATGTCCCATGGAGACGTAGATGCCAACTCGCCAGGAATGTTTTCAAATATTACCGCCGAGATGTTAGGTTGGGTTAGGTTAGGTTATATTACGTTATAGATGTATATAAAGGTTCCACGTAGACGTAGAGGCCAACAAGCCAGGATGTCGTCAAATATTACCGCCGAGATCTTAGATTGGGTTAGGCTAGCTTATATTATGTTATTGATGTATATAAAGGTCCAACGGAGACGTAGAGGCCAACAAGCCAGGAATGATGTCAAATATTACCGCCGAGATGTTAGCTTGGGTTAGGTTAGGTTAGATTACGTTATTGATGTATATAAAGGTCCCACGGAGACGTAGAGGCCAACTCGCCAGGAATGATGTCAAATATTACCGCCGAGATGTTAGGTTGGGTTAGGTTAGGTTATATTAAGCTATTGATGTATATAGAGGTCCCACGGAGACGTAGAGGCCAACAAGCCAGGAATGTTGTCAAATATTACCGCCGAGATGATAGGTTGGGTTAGGTTACGTTATATTACGTTATTGATGTATATGAAGGTCAAACGGAGACGTAGAGGCCAACTCGCTAGGAATGATTTCAAATATTACCGCCGAGATGTTCGATTGGGTTAGGTTAGGTTATATTACGTTATAGATGTATATAAAGGTCCCACGGAGACGGAGAAGCCAACTCGCCAGGAATGTTGTCAAATATTACCGCCGAGATGTTAGGTTGGGTTAGTTTAGGTTATATTACGTTATTGATGTATATAAAGGTCCCACTTAGACGAAGAGGCCAACTCGCCAGGCATGTTTTCAAATATTACCTCCGAGATGTTAGATTGGTTTAGGTTAGGTTATATTACGTTACTGAAGTATATAAAGGTCCCACGTAGACGTAGAGGCCAACAAGCCAGGAATGTGGTCAAATATTACCGCCGAGATGTTAGATTGGGATAGACTAGCTTATATTATGTTGTTGATGTATATAAAGGTCCCGCGGAGACGTAGAGGCCAGCTCGCCAGGAATGTTGTCAAATATTATCGCCGAGATGTTAGGTTGGGTTAGGTTACGTTATATTAAGTTATTGATGTATATGAAGGTCAAACGGAGACGTAGAGGCCAACTCGCTAGGAATGATGTCAAATATTACCGCCGGACTGTTAGATTGGGTTAGGTTAGGTTATATTACGTTATTGATGTATATAAATGTCCCATGGAGACGTAGATGCCAACTCGCCAGGAATGTTTTCAAATATTACCGCCGAGATGTTAGATTGGTTTAGGTTAGGTTATATTACGTTATTGAAGTATATAAAGGTCCCACGGAGACGTAGAAGCCAACAAGCCAGGAATGTCGTCAAATATTACCGCCGAGATGTTCGATTGGGTTAGGCTAGCTTATATTATGTTATTCATGTATATAAATGTCCCACGGAGACGTAGAGGCCAACTCGCCAGGAATGATGTCAAATATTACCGCAGAGATGTTAGCTTGGGTTAGGTTAGGTTAGATTACGTTATTGATGTATATAAAGGTCCCACGGAGACGTAGAGTTCAACTCGCCAGGAATGTTGTCAAATATTAGCGCCGAGATGATAGGTTGGGTTAGGTTAGGTTTTATTACGTTATTGATGTATATAAAGGTCCCACGGAAACGTAGAGGCCAACAAGCCAGGAATGAGGTCAAATATTATCGCCGAGATGTTTGGTTGGGTTAGGTTAGATTATATTACGTTATTAATGTATATAAAGGTCCCACGGAGACATAGAGGCCAACAAGCCAGGAATGTCGTCAAATATTACAGCCGAGATGTTAGATTGGGTTAGGTTAGATTATATTACGTTATTGAAGTATATAAAGGTCCCACGGAGACGTAGAGGCCAACAAGCCAGGAATGTCGTCAAATATTACCGCCGAGATGTTAGATTGGGTTAGGCTAGCTTATATTATGTTATTGATGTATATAAAGGTCCCACGGAGACGTAGACGCCAACTAGCCAGGAATGATGTCAAATATTACCGCCGAGATGTTAGCTTGGGTTAGGTTAGGTTAGATTACGTTATTGATGTATATAAAGGTCCCACGGAGACTTAGAGGCCAAAAAGCCAGGAATGTAGTCAAATATTATCGCCGAGATGTTAGGTTAGGTTAGTTTAGGTTATATTACGTTATTGACGTATATAAAGGTCCCACTTAGACGAAGAGGCCAACTTGCCAGGCATGTTTTCAAATATTACCGCCGAGATGTTAGATTGGTTTAGGTTAGGTTATATTACGTTATTGAAGTATATAAAGGTCCCACGTAGACGTAGAGGCCAACAAGCCAGGAATGTCGTCAAATATTACAGCCGAGATGTTAGATTGGGTTAGGCTAGCTTATATTATGTTATTGATGTATATAAAGGTCCCACGGAGACGTAGAGGCCAACTCGCCAGGAATGATGTCAAATATTACCGCCGAGATGTTAGCTTGGGTTAGGTTAGGTTAGATTACGTTATTGATGTATATAAAGGTCCCACGGAGACGTAGAGGCCAACTCGCCAGGAATGATGTCAAATATTACCGCCGAGATGTTAGGTTGGGTTAGGTTAGGTTATATTACGCTATTGATGTATATAGAGGTCCCACGGAGACGTAGAGGCCAACAAGCCAGGAATGATGTCAAATATTACCGCCGAGATGTTAGGTTGGGTTAGGTTAGGTTATATTACGCTATTGATGTATATAGAGGTCCCACGGAGACGTAGAGGCCAACTCGCCAGGAATGATGTCAAATATTACCGCCGAGATGTTAGGTTGGGTTAGGTTAAGTTATATTACGTTATTGATGTATATAAAGGTCCAACGGAGACGTAGAGGCCAACTCGCCAGGAATGTTGTCAAATATTACCGCCGAGATGATAGGTTGGGTTAGGTTAGGCTATAATATGTTATTGATGTATATGAAGGTCAAACGGAGACGTAGAGGCCAACTCGCCAGGAATGTTGTCAAATATTACCGCCGAGATGATAGGTTGGGTTAGGTTAGGTTATAATACGTTATTGATATATATAAATGTCCCACGGAGACGTAGATGCCAACTCGCCAGGAATGTTTTCAAATATTACCGCCGAGATGTTAGGTTGGGTTAGGTTAGGTTATATTACGTTATAAATGTATATAAAGGTCCCACGGAGACGGAGAAGCCAACTCGCCTGGAATGTTGTCAAATATTACCGCCGAGATGTTAGGATGGGGTAGGTTAGGTTATATTACGTTATTGATGTATATAAAGGTCCCACGGAGACGTAGAGGCCAACTCGACAGGAATGTTGTCAAATGTTACCGCCGAGATGTTAGGTTGGGTTAGATTAAGATATATTACGTTATTGATGTATATGAAGGTCAAACGGAGACGTAGAGGCCAACTCGCTAGGAATGATGTCAAATATTACCGCCGGACTGTTAGATTGGGTTAGGTTAGGTTATATTACGTTATTGATGTATATAAATGTCCCATGGAGACGTAGATGCCAACTCGCCAGGAATGTTTTCAAATATTACCGCCGAGATGTTAGGTTGGGTTAGGTTAGGTTATATTACGTTATAGATGTATATAAAGGTTCCACGTAGACGTAGAGGCCAACAAGCCAGGATGTCGTCAAATATTACCGCCGAGATCTTAGATTGGGTTAGGCTAGCTTATATTATGTTATTGATGTATATAAAGGTCCAACGGAGACGTAGAGGCCAACAAGCCAGGAATGATGTCAAATATTACCGCCGAGATGTTAGCTTGGGTTAGGTTAGGTTAGATTACGTTATTGATGTATATAAAGGTCCCACGGAGACGTAGAGGCCAACTCGCCAGGAATGATGTCAAATATTACCGCCGAGATGTTAGGTTGGGTTAGGTTAGGTTATATTAAGCTATTGATGTATATAGAGGTCCCACGGAGACGTAGAGGCCAACAAGCCAGGAATGTTGTCAAATATTACCGCCGAGATGATAGGTTGGGTTAGGTTACGTTATATTACGTTATTGATGTATATGAAGGTCAAACGGAGACGTAGAGGCCAACTCGCTAGGAATGATTTCAAATATTACCGCCGAGATGTTAGATTGGGTTAGGTTAGGTTATATTACGTTATAGATGTATATAAAGGTCCCACGGAGACGGAGAAGCCAACTCGCCAGGAATGTTGTCAAATATTACCGCCGAGATGTTAGGTTGGGTTAGTTTAGGTTATATTACGTTATTGATGTATATAAAGGTCCCACTTAGACGAAGAGGCCAACTCGCCAGGCATGTTTTCAAATATTACCTCCGAGATGTTAGATTGGTTTAGGTTAGGTTATATTACGTTACTGAAGTATATAAAGGTCCCACGTAGACGTAGAGGCCAACAAGCCAGGAATGAGGTCAAATATTATCGCCGAGATGTTTGGTTGGGTTAGGTTAGATTATATTACGTTATTAATGTATATAAAGGTCCCACGGAGACATAGAGGCCAACAAGCCAGGAATGTCGTCAAATATTACAGCCGAGATGTTAGATTGGGTTAGGTTAGATTATATTACGTTATTGAAGTATATAAAGGTCCCACGGAGACGTAGAGGCCAACAAGCCAGGAATGTCGTCAAATATTACCGCCGAGATGTTAGATTGGGTTAGGCTAGCTTATATTATGTTATTGATGTATATAAAGGTCCCACGGAGACGTAGACGCCAACTCGCCAGGAATGATGTCAAATATTACCGCCGAGATGTTAGCTTGGGTTAGGTTAGGTTAGATTACGTTATTGATGTATATAAAGGTCCCACGGAGACTTAGAGGCCAACAAGCCAGGAATGTAGTCAAATATTATCGCCGAGATGTTAGGTTGGGTTATGTTAGGTTATATTACGTTATTGACGTATATAAAGGTCCCACGGAGACGTAGAGGCCAACTCGCCAGGAATGATGTCAAATATTACCGCCGAGATGTTAGCTTGGGTTAGGTTAGGTTAGATTACGTTATTGATGTATATAAAGGTCCCACGGAGACGTAGAGGCCAACTCGCCAGGAATGATGTCAAATATTACAGCCGAGATGTTAGGTTGGGTTAGGTTAGGTTATATTACGCTATTGATGTATATAGAGGTCCCACGGAGACGTAGAGGCCAACAAGCCAGGAATGTTGTCAAATATTACCGCCGAGATGATAGGTTGGGTTAGGTTAGGTTATAATACGTTATTGATGTATATAAATGTCCCACGGAGACGTAGATGCCAACTCGCCAGGAATGTTTTCAAATATTACCGCCGAGATGTTAGGTTGGGTTAGGTTAGGTTATATTACGTTATAAATGTATATAAAGGTCCCACGGAGACGGAGAAGCCAACTCGCCTGGAATGTTGTCAAATATTACCGCCGAGATGTTAGGATGGGGTAGGTTAGGTTATATTACGTTATTGATGTATATAAAGGTCCCACGGAGACGTAGAGGCCAACTCGACAGGAATGTTGTCAAATGTTACCGCCGAGATGTTAGGTTGGGTTAGATTAAGATATATTACGTTATTGATGTATATGAAGGTCAAACGGAGACGTAGAGGCCAACTCGCCAGGAATGATGTCAAATATTACCGCCGAGATGTTAGGTTGGGTTAGGTTAGGTTATATTACGTTATTGATGTATATAGAGGTCCCACGGAGACGTAGAGGCCAACAAGCCAGGAATGTGGTTAAATATTACCGCCGAGATGTTAGATTGGGATAGACTAGCTTATATTATGTTATTGATGTATATAAAGGTCCCACGGAGACGTAGAGGCAAACTCGCCAGGAATGTTGTCAAATATTACCGCCGAGATGATAGGTTGGGTTAGGTTAGGTTTTATTACGTTGTTGATGTATATGAAGGTCAAACGGAGACGTAGAGGCCAACTCGCCAGGAATGATGTCAAATATTACCGCCGAGATGTTAGGTTGGGTTAGGTTAGGTTATATTACGTTATTGAAGTATATAGAGGTCCCACGGAGACGTAGAGGCCAACAAGCCAGGAATGTGGATAAATATTACCGCCGAGATGTTAGGTTGGGTTAGGTTAGGTTAGATTACGTTATTGATGTATATAAAGGTCCCACGGAGACGTAGAGGCAAACTCGCCAGGAATGTTGTCAAATATTACCGCCGAGATGATAGGTTGGGTTAGGTTAGGTTTTATTACGTTGTTGATGTATATGAAGGTCAAACGGAGACGTAGAGGCCAACTCGCCAGGAATGATGTCAAATATTACCGCCGAGATGTTAGGTTGGGTTAGGTTAGGTTATATTACGTTATTGAAGTATATAGAGGTCCCACGGAGACGTAGAGGCCAACAAGCCAGGAATGTGGATAAATATTACCGCCGAGATGTTAGGTTGGGTTAGGTTAGGTTAGATTACGTTATTGATGTATATAAAGGTCCCACGGAGACTTAGAGGCCAACAAGCCAGGAATGTCGTCAAATATTACCGCCGAGATGTTAGATTGGGTTAGGCTAGCTTATATTATGTTATTGATGTATATAAAGGTCCCACGGAGACGTAGACGCCAACTCGCCAGGAATGATGTCAAATATTACCGCCGAGATGTTAGCTTGGGTTAGGTTAGGTTAGATTACGTTATTGATGTATATAAAGGTCCCACGGAGACTTAGAGGCCAACAAGCCAGGAATGTAGTCAAATATTATCGCCGAGATGTTAGGTTGGGTTATGTTAGGTTATATTACGTTATTGACGTATATAAAGGTCCCACGGAGACGTAGAGGCCAACTCGCCAGGAATGATGTCAAATATTACCGCCGAGATGTTAGCTTGGGTTAGGTTAGGTTAGATTACGTTATTGATGTATATAAAGGTCCCACGGAGACGTAGAGGCCAACTCGCCAGGAATGATGTCAAATATTACAGCCGAGATGTTAGGTTGGGTTAGGTTAGGTTATATTACGCTATTGATGTATATAGAGGTCCCACGGAGACGTAGAGGCCAACAAGCCAGGAATGTTGTCAAATATTACCGCCGAGATGATAGGTTGGGTTAGGTTAGGTTATAATACGTTATTGATGTATATAAATGTCCCACGGAGACGTAGATGCCAACTCGCCAGGAATGTTTTCAAATATTACCGCCGAGATGTTAGGTTGGGTTAGGTTAGGTTATATTACGTTATAAATGTATATAAAGGTCCCACGGAGACGGAGAAGCCAACTCGCCTGGAATGTTGTCAAATATTACCGCCGAGATGTTAGGATGGGGTAGGTTAGGTTATATTACGTTATTGATGTATATAAAGGTCCCACGGAGACGTAGAGGCCAACTCGACAGGAATGTTGTCAAATGTTACCGCCGAGATGTTAGGTTGGGTTAGATTAAGATATATTACGTTATTGATGTATATGAAGGTCAAACGGAGACGTAGAGGCCAACTCGCCAGGAATGATGTCAAATATTACCGCCGAGATGTTAGGTTGGGTTAGGTTAGGTTATATTACGTTATTGATGTATATAGAGGTCCCACGGAGACGTAGAGGCCAACAAGCCAGGAATGTGGTTAAATATTACCGCCGAGATGTTAGATTGGGATAGACTAGCTTATATTATGTTATTGATGTATATAAAGGTCCCACGGAGACGTAGAGGCAAACTCGCCAGGAATGTTGTCAAATATTACCGCCGAGATGATAGGTTGGGTTAGGTTAGGTTTTATTACGTTGTTGATGTATATGAAGGTCAAACGGAGACGTAGAGGCCAACTCGCCAGGAATGATGTCAAATATTACCGCCGAGATGTTAGGTTGGGTTAGGTTAGGTTATATTACGTTATTGAAGTATATAGAGGTCCCACGGAGACGTAGAGGCCAACAAGCCAGGAATGTGGATAAATATTACCGCCGAGATGTTAGGTTGGGTTAGGTTAGGTTAGATTACGTTATTGATGTATATAAAGGTCCCACGGAGACTTAGAGGCCAACAAGCCAGGAATGTAGTCAAATATTATCGCCGAGATGTTAGGTTGGGTTAGGTTAGGTTATATTACGTTATTGACGTATATAAAGGTCCCACGGAGACGTAGAGGCCAACTCGCCAGGAATGATGTCAAATATTACCGCCGAGATGTTAGCTTGGGTTAGGTTAGGTTAGATTACGTTATTGATGTATATAAAGGTCCCACGGAGACGTAGAGGCCAACTCGCCAGGAATGATGTCAAATATTACAGCCGAGATGTTAGGTTGGGTTAGGTTAGGTTATATTACGCTATTGATGTATATAGAGGTCCCACGGAGACGTAGAGGCCAACAAGCCAGGAATGTTGTCAAATATTACCGCCGAGATGATAGGTTGGGTTAGGTTAGGTTATAATACGTTATTGATGTATATAAATGTCCCACGGAGACGTAGATGCCAACTCGCCAGGAATGTTTTCAAATATTACCGCCGAGATGTTAGGTTGGGTTAGGTTAGGTTATATTACGTTATAAATGTATATAAAGGTCCCACGGAGACGGAGAAGCCAACTCGCCTGGAATGTTGTCAAATATTACCGCCGAGATGTTAGGATGGGGTAGGTTAGGTTATATTACGTTATTGATGTATATAAAGGTCCCACGGAGACGTAGAGGCCAACTCGACAGGAATGTTGTCAAATGTTACCGCCGAGATGTTAGGTTGGGTTAGATTAAGATATATTACGTTATTGATGTATATGAAGGTCAAACGGAGACGTAGAGGCCAACTCGCCAGGAATGATGTCAAATATTACCGCCGAGATGTTAGGTTGGGTTAGGTTAGGTTATATTACGTTATTGATGTATATAGAGGTCCCACGGAGACGTAGAGGCCAACAAGCCAAGAATGTGGTTAAATATTACCGCCGAGATGTTAGATTGGGATAGACTAGCTTATATTATGTTATTGATGTATATAAAGGTCCCACGGAGACGTAGAGGCAAACTCGCCAGGAATGTTGTCAAATATTACCGCCGAGATGATAGGTTGGGTTAGGTTAGGTTTTATTACGTTATTGATGTATATGAAGGTCAAACGGAGACGTAGAGGCCAACTCGCCAGGAATGATGTCAAATATTACCGCCGAGATGTTAGGTTGGGTTAGGTTAGGTTATATTACGTTATTGAAGTATATAGAGGTCCCACGGAGACGTAGAGGCCAACAAGCCAGGAATGTGGATAAATATTACCGCCGAGATGTTAGGTTGGGTTAGGTTTGGTTATATTACGTGATTGATGTATATAAAGGTCCCACGGAGACGAAGAGGCCAACTCGCCACGTATGTTTTCAAATATTACCGCCGAGATGTTAGATTGGTTTAGGTTAGGTTATATTACGTTATTGAAGTATATAAAGGTCCCACGGAGACGTAGAAGCCAACAAGCCAGGAATGTCGTCAAATATTACCGCCGAGATGTTCGATTGGGTTAGGCTAGCTTATATTATGTTATTCATGTATATAAATGTCCCACGGAGACGTAGAGGCCAACTCGCCAGGAATGATGTCAAATATTACCGCCGAGATGTTAGCTTGGGTTAGGTTAGGTTAGATTACGTTATTGATGTATATAAAGGTCCCACGGAGACGTAGAGGCCAACAAGCCAGGAATGTCGTCAAATATTACAGCCGAGATGTTAGATTGGGTTAGGTTAGATTATATTACGTTATTGAAGTATATAAAGGTCCCACGGAGACGTAGAGGCCAACAAGCCAGGAATGTCGTCAAATATTACCGCCGAGATGTTAGATTGGGTTAGGCTAGCTTATATTATGTTATTGATGTATATAAAGGTCCCACGGAGACGTAGACGCCAACTCGCCAGGAATGATGTCAAATATTACCGCCGAGATGTTAGCTTGGGTTAGGTTAGGTTAGATTACGTTATTGATGTATATAAAGGTCCCACGGAGACTTAGAGGCCAACAAGCCAGGAATGTAGTCAAATATTATCGCCGAGATGTTAGGTTGGGTTAGGTTAGGTTTTATTACGTCATTGATGTATATAAAGGTCCCACGGAGACGTAGAGGCCAACTCGCCAGGCATGTTTTCAAATATTACCTCCGAGATGTTAGATTGGTTTAGGTTAGGTTATATTACGTTACTGAAGTATATAAAGGTCCCACGTAGACGTAGAGGCCAACAAGCCAGGAATGTGGTCAAATATTACCGCCGAGATGTTAGATTGGGATAGACTAGCTTATATTATGTTATTGATGTATATAAAGGTCCCACGGAGACGTAGAGGCCAGCTCGCCAGGAATGTTGTGAAATATTATCGCCGAGATGTTAGGTTGGGTTAGGTTACGTTATATTAAGTTATTGATGTATATGAAGGTCAAACGGAGACGTAGAGGCCAACTCGCTAGGAATGATGTCAAATATTACCGCCGGACTGTTAGATTGGGTTAGGTTAGGTTATATTACGTTATTGATGTATATAAATGTCCCATGGAGACGTAGATGCCAACTCGCCAGGAATGTTTTCAAATATTACCGCCGAGATGTTAGGTTGGGTTAGGTTAGGTTATATTACGTTATAGATGTATATAAAGGTTCCACGTAGACGTAGAGGCCAACAAGCCAGGATGTCGTCAAATATTACCGCCGAGATCTTAGATTGGGTTAGGCTAGCTTATATTATGTTATTGATGTATATAAAGGTCCAACGGAGACGTAGAGGCCAACAAGCCAGGAATGATGTCAAATATTACCGCCGAGATGTTAGCTTGGGTTAGGTTAGGTTAGATTACGTTATTGATGTATATAAAGGTCCCACGGAGACGTAGAGGCCAACTCGCCAGGAATGATGTCAAATATTACCGCCGAGATGTTAGGTTGGGTTAGGTTAGGTTATATTAAGCTATTGATGTATATAGAGGTCCCACGGAGACGTAGAGGCCAACAAGCCAGGAATGTTGTCAAATATTACCGCCGAGATGATAGGTTGGGTTAGGTTACGTTATATTACGTTATTGATGTATATGAAGGTCAAACGGAGACGTAGAGGCCAACTCGCTAGGAATGATTTCAAATATTACCGCCGAGATGTTCGATTGGGTTAGGTTAGGTTATATTACGTTATAGATGTATATAAAGGTCCCACGGAGACGGAGAAGCCAACTCGCCAGGAATGTTGTCAAATATTACCGCCGAGATGTTAGGTTGGGTTAGTTTAGGTTATATTACGTTATTGATGTATATAAAGGTCCCACTTAGACGAAGAGGCCAACTCGCCAGGCATGTTTTCAAATATTACCTCCGAGATGTTAGATTGGTTTAGGTTAGGTTATATTACGTTACTGAAGTATATAAAGGTCCCACGTAGACGTAGAGGCCAACAAGCCAGGAATGTGGTCAAATATTACCGCCGAGATGTTAGATTGGGATAGACTAGCTTATATTATGTTGTTGATGTATATAAAGGTCCCGCGGAGACGTAGAGGCCAGCTCGCCAGGAATGTTGTCAAATATTATCGCCGAGATGTTAGGTTGGGTTAGGTTACGTTATATTAAGTTATTGATGTATATGAAGGTCAAACGGAGACGTAGAGGCCAACTCGCTAGGAATGATGTCAAATATTACCGCCGGACTGTTAGATTGGGTTAGGTTAGGTTATATTACGTTATTGATGTATATAAATGTCCCATGGAGACGTAGATGCCAACTCGCCAGGAATGTTTTCAAATATTACCGCCGAGATGTTAGATTGGTTTAGGTTAGGTTATATTACGTTATTGAAGTATATAAAGGTCCCACGGAGACGTAGAAGCCAACAAGCCAGGAATGTCGTCAAATATTACCGCCGAGATGTTCGATTGGGTTAGGCTAGCTTATATTATGTTATTCATGTATATAAATGTCCCACGGAGACGTAGAGGCCAACTCGCCAGGAATGATGTCAAATATTACCGCAGAGATGTTAGCTTGGGTTAGGTTAGGTTAGATTACGTTATTGATGTATATAAAGGTCCCACGGAGACGTAGAGTTCAACTCGCCAGGAATGTTGTCAAATATTAGCGCCGAGATGATAGGTTGGGTTAGGTTAGGTTTTATTACGTTATTGATGTATATAAAGGTCCCACGGAAACGTAGAGGCCAACAAGCCAGGAATGAGGTCAAATATTATCGCCGAGATGTTTGGTTGGGTTAGGTTAGATTATATTACGTTATTAATGTATATAAAGGTCCCACGGAGACATAGAGGCCAACAAGCCAGGAATGTCGTCAAATATTACAGCCGAGATGTTAGATTGGGTTAGGTTAGATTATATTACGTTATTGAAGTATATAAAGGTCCCACGGAGACGTAGAGGCCAACAAGCCAGGAATGTCGTCAAATATTACCGCCGAGATGTTAGATTGGGTTAGGCTAGCTTATATTATGTTATTGATGTATATAAAGGTCCCACGGAGACGTAGACGCCAACTCGCCAGGAATGATGTCAAATATTACCGCCGAGATGTTAGCTTGGGTTAGGTTAGGTTAGATTACGTTATTGATGTATATAAAGGTCCCACGGAGACTTAGAGGCCAAAAAGCCAGGAATGTAGTCAAATATTATCGCCGAGATGTTAGGTTGGGTTAGTTTAGGTTATATTACGTTATTGACGTATATAAAGGTCCCACTTAGACGAAGAGGCCAACTTGCCAGGCATGTTTTCAAATATTACCGCCGAGATGTTAGATTGGTTTAGGTTAGGTTATATTACGTTATTGAAGTATATAAAGGTCCCACGTAGACGTAGAGGCCAACAAGCCAGGAATGTCGTCAAATATTACAGCCGAGATGTTAGATTGGGTTAGGCTAGCTTATATTATGTTATTGATGTATATAAAGGTCCCACGGAGACGTAGAGGCCAACTCGCCAGGAATGATGTCAAATATTACCGCCGAGATGTTAGCTTGGGTTAGGTTAGGTTAGATTACGTTATTGATGTATATAAAGGTCCCACGGAGACGTAGAGGCCAACAAGCCAGGGATGTGGTTAAATATTACCGCCGAGATGTTAGGTTGGGTTAGGTTAGGTTATATTACGCTATTGATGTATATAGAGGTCCCACGGAGACGTAGAGGCCAACAAGCCAGGAATGATGTCAAATATTACCGCCGAGATGTTAGGTTGGGTTAGGTTAGGTTATATTACGCTATTGATGTATATAGAGGTCCCACGGAGACGTAGAGGCCAACTCGCCAGGAATGATGTCAAATATTACCGCCGAGATGTTAGGTTGGGTTAGGTTAAGTTATATTACGTTATTGATGTATATAAAGGTCCAACGGAGACGTAGAGGCCAACTCGCCAGGAATGTTGTCAAATATTACCGCCGAGATGATAGGTTGGGTTAGGTTAGGCTATAATATGTTATTGATGTATATGAAGGTCAAACGGAGACGTAGAGGCCAACTCGCCAGGAATGTTGTCAAATATTACCGCCGAGATGATAGGTTGGGTTAGGTTAGGTTATAATACGTTATTGATGTATATAAATGTCCCACGGAGACGTAGATGCCAACTCGCCAGGAATGTTTTCAAATATTACCGCCGAGATGTTAGGTTGGGTTAGGTTAGGTTATATTACGTTATAAATGTATATAAAGGTCCCACGGAGACGGAGAAGCCAACTCGCCTGGAATGTTGTCAAATATTACCGCCGAGATGTTAGGATGGGGTAGGTTAGGTTATATTACGTTATTGATGTATATAAAGGTCCCACGGAGACGTAGAGGCCAACTCGACAGGAATGTTGTCAAATGTTACCGCCGAGATGTTAGGTTGGGTTAGATTAAGATATATTACGTTATTGATGTATATGAAGGTCAAACGGAGACGTAGAGGCCAACTCGCTAGGAATGATGTCAAATATTACCGCCGGACTGTTAGATTGGGTTAGGTTAGGTTATATTACGTTATTGATGTATATAAATGTCCCATGGAGACGTAGATGCCAACTCGCCAGGAATGTTTTCAAATATTACCGCCGAGATGTTAGGTTGGGTTAGGTTAGGTTATATTACGTTATAGATGTATATAAAGGTTCCACGTAGACGTAGAGGCCAACAAGCCAGGATGTCGTCAAATATTACCGCCGAGATCTTAGATTGGGTTAGGCTAGCTTATATTATGTTATTGATGTATATAAAGGTCCAACGGAGACGTAGAGGCCAACAAGCCAGGAATGATGTCAAATATTACCGCCGAGATGTTAGCTTGGGTTAGGTTAGGTTAGATTACGTTATTGATGTATATAAAGGTCCCACGGAGACGTAGAGGCCAACTCGCCAGGAATGATGTCAAATATTACCGCCGAGATGTTAGGTTGGGTTAGGTTAGGTTATATTAAGCTATTGATGTATATAGAGGTCCCACGGAGACGTAGAGGCCAACAAGCCAGGAATGTTGTCAAATATTACCGCCGAGATGATAGGTTGGGTTAGGTTACGTTATATTACGTTATTGATGTATATGAAGGTCAAACGGAGACGTAGAGGCCAACTCGCTAGGAATGATTTCAAATATTACCGCCGAGATGTTAGATTGGGTTAGGTTAGGTTATATTACGTTATAGATGTATATAAAGGTCCCACGGAGACGGAGAAGCCAACTCGCCAGGAATGTTGTCAAATATTACCGCCGAGATGTTAGGTTGGGTTAGTTTAGGTTATATTACGTTATTGATGTATATAAAGGTCCCACTTAGACGAAGAGGCCAACTCGCCAGGCATGTTTTCAAATATTACCTCCGAGATGTTAGATTGGTTTAGGTTAGGTTATATTACGTTACTGAAGTATATAAAGGTCCCACGTAGACGTAGAGGCCAACAAGCCAGGAATGAGGTCAAATATTATCGCCGAGATGTTTGGTTGGGTTAGGTTAGATTATATTACGTTATTAATGTATATAAAGGTCCCACGGAGACATAGAGGCCAACAAGCCAGGAATGTCGTCAAATATTACAGCCGAGATGTTAGATTGGGTTAGGTTAGATTATATTACGTTATTGAAGTATATAAAGGTCCCACGGAGACGTAGAGGCCAACAAGCCAGGAATGTCGTCAAATATTACCGCCGAGATGTTAGATTGGGTTAGGCTAGCTTATATTATGTTATTGATGTATATAAAGGTCCCACGGAGACGTAGACGCCAACTCGCCAGGAATGATGTCAAATATTACCGCCGAGATGTTAGCTTGGGTTAGGTTAGGTTAGATTACGTTATTGATGTATATAAAGGTCCCACGGAGACTTAGAGGCCAACAAGCCAGGAATGTAGTCAAATATTATCGCCGAGATGTTAGGTTGGGTTATGTTAGGTTATATTACGTTATTGACGTATATAAAGGTCCCACGGAGACGTAGAGGCCAACTCGCCAGGAATGATGTCAAATATTACCGCCGAGATGTTAGCTTGGGTTAGGTTAGGTTAGATTACGTTATTGATGTATATAAAGGTCCCACGGAGACGTAGAGGCCAACTCGCCAGGAATGATGTCAAATATTACAGCCGAGATGTTAGGTTGGGTTAGGTTAGGTTATATTACGCTATTGATGTATATAGAGGTCCCACGGAGACGTAGAGGCCAACAAGCCAGGAATGTTGTCAAATATTACCGCCGAGATGATAGGTTGGGTTAGGTTAGGTTATAATACGTTATTGATGTATATAAATGTCCCACGGAGACGTAGATGCCAACTCGCCAGGAATGTTTTCAAATATTACCGCCGAGATGTTAGGTTGGGTTAGGTTAGGTTATATTACGTTATAAATGTATATAAAGGTCCCACGGAGACGGAGAAGCCAACTCGCCTGGAATGTTGTCAAATATTACCGCCGAGATGTTAGGATGGGGTAGGTTAGGTTATATTACGTTATTGATGTATATAAAGGTCCCACGGAGACGTAGAGGCCAACTCGACAGGAATGTTGTCAAATGTTACCGCCGAGATGTTAGGTTGGGTTAGATTAAGATATATTACGTTATTGATGTATATGAAGGTCAAACGGAGACGTAGAGGCCAACTCGCCAGGAATGATGTCAAATATTACCGCCGAGATGTTAGGTTGGGTTAGGTTAGGTTATATTACGTTATTGATGTATATAGAGGTCCCACGGAGACGTAGAGGCCAACAAGCCAGGAATGTGGTTAAATATTACCGCCGAGATGTTAGATTGGGATAGACTAGCTTATATTATGTTATTGATGTATATAAAGGTCCCACGGAGACGTAGAGGCAAACTCGCCAGGAATGTTGTCAAATATTACCGCCGAGATGATAGGTTGGGTTAGGTTAGGTTTTATTACGTTGTTGATGTATATGAAGGTCAAACGGAGACGTAGAGGCCAACTCGCCAGGAATGATGTCAAATATTACCGCCGAGATGTTAGGTTGGGTTAGGTTAGGTTATATTACGTTATTGAAGTATATAGAGGTCCCACGGAGACGTAGAGGCCAACAAGCCAGGAATGTGGATAAATATTACCGCCGAGATGTTAGGTTGGGTTAGGTTAGGTTAGATTACGTTATTGATGTATATAAAGGTCCCACGGAGACTTAGAGGCCAACAAGCCAGGAATGTAGTCAAATATTATCGCCGAGATGTTAGGTTGGGTTAGGTTAGGTTATATTACGTTATTGACGTATATAAAGGTCCCACGGAGACGTAGAGGCCAACTCGCCAGGAATGATGTCAAATATTACCGCCGAGATGTTAGCTTGGGTTAGGTTAGGTTAGATTACGTTATTGATGTATATAAAGGTCCCACGGAGACGTAGAGGCCAACTCGCCAGGAATGATGTCAAATATTACAGCCGAGATGTTAGGTTGGGTTAGGTTAGGTTATATTACGCTATTGATGTATATAGAGGTCCCACGGAGACGTAGAGGCCAACAAGCCAGGAATGTTGTCAAATATTACCGCCGAGATGATAGGTTGGGTTAGGTTAGGTTATAATACGTTATTGATGTATATAAATGTCCCACGGAGACGTAGATGCCAACTCGCCAGGAATGTTTTCAAATATTACCGCCGAGATGTTAGGTTGGGTTAGGTTAGGTTATATTACGTTATAAATGTATATAAAGGTCCCACGGAGACGGAGAAGCCAACTCGCCTGGAATGTTGTCAAATATTACCGCCGAGATGTTAGGATGGGGTAGGTTAGGTTATATTACGTTATTGATGTATATAAAGGTCCCACGGAGACGTAGAGGCCAACTCGACAGGAATGTTGTCAAATGTTACCGCCGAGATGTTAGGTTGGGTTAGATTAAGATATATTACGTTATTGATGTATATGAAGGTCAAACGGAGACGTAGAGGCCAACTCGCCAGGAATGATGTCAAATATTACCGCCGAGATGTTAGGTTGGGTTAGGTTAGGTTATATTACGTTATTGATGTATATAGAGGTCCCACGGAGACGTAGAGGCCAACAAGCCAAGAATGTGGTTAAATATTACCGCCGAGATGTTAGATTGGGATAGACTAGCTTATATTATGTTATTGATGTATATAAAGGTCCCACGGAGACGTAGAGGCAAACTCGCCAGGAATGTTGTCAAATATTACCGCCGAGATGATAGGTTGGGTTAGGTTAGGTTTTATTACGTTATTGATGTATATGAAGGTCAAACGGAGACGTAGAGGCCAACTCGCCAGGAATGATGTCAAATATTACCGCCGAGATGTTAGGTTGGGTTAGGTTAGGTTATATTACGTTATTGAAGTATATAGAGGTCCCACGGAGACGTAGAGGCCAACAAGCCAGGAATGTGGATAAATATTACCGCCGAGATGTTAGGTTGGGTTAGGTTTGGTTATATTACGTGATTGATGTATATAAAGGTCCCACGGAGACGAAGAGGCCAACTCGCCACGTATGTTTTCAAATATTACCGCCGAGATGTTAGATTGGTTTAGGTTAGGTTATATTACGTTATTGAAGTATATAAAGGTCCCACGGAGACGTAGAAGCCAACAAGCCAGGAATGTCGTCAAATATTACCGCCGAGATGTTCGATTGGGTTAGGCTAGCTTATATTATGTTATTCATGTATATAAATGTCCCACGGAGACGTAGAGGCCAACTCGCCAGGAATGATGTCAAATATTACCGCCGAGATGTTAGCTTGGGTTAGGTTAGGTTAGATTACGTTATTGATGTATATAAAGGTCCCACGGAGACGTAGAGGCCAACAAGCCAGGAATGTCGTCAAATATTACAGCCGAGATGTTAGATTGGGTTAGGTTAGATTATATTACGTTATTGAAGTATATAAAGGTCCCACGGAGACGTAGAGGCCAACAAGCCAGGAATGTCGTCAAATATTACCGCCGAGATGTTAGATTGGGTTAGGCTAGCTTATATTATGTTATTGATGTATATAAAGGTCCCACGGAGACGTAGACGCCAACTCGCCAGGAATGATGTCAAATATTACCGCCGAGATGTTAGCTTGGGTTAGGTTAGGTTAGATTACGTTATTGATGTATATAAAGGTCCCACGGAGACTTAGAGGCCAACAAGCCAGGAATGTAGTCAAATATTATCGCCGAGATGTTAGGTTGGGTTAGGTTAGGTTTTATTACGTCATTGATGTATATAAAGGTCCCACGGAGACGTAGAGGCCAACTCGCCAGGAATGTTGTCAAATATGACCGCCGAGATGATAGGTTGGGTTAGGTTACGTTATATTACGTTATTGATGTATATGAAGGTCAAACGGAGACGTAGAGGCCAACTCGCTAGGAATGATTTCAAATATTACCGCCGAGATGTTAGATTGAGTTAGGTTAGGTTATATTGCGTTATAGATGTATATAAAGGTCCCACGGAGACGGAGAAGCCAACTCGCCAGGAATGTTGTCAAATATTACCGCCGAGATGTTAGGTTGGGTTAGGTTAGGTTATATTACGTTATTGATGTATATAAAGGTCCCACGGAGACGTAGAGGCCAACTCGACAGGAATGTTGTCAAATGTTACCGCCGAGATGTTAGGTTGGGTTAGATTAAGATATATTACGTTATTGATGTATATGAAGGTCAAACGGAGACGTAGAGGCCAACTCGACAGGAATGTTGTCAAATGTTACCGCCGAGATGTTAGGTTGGGTTAGATTAAGATATATTACGTTATTGATGTATATGAAGGTCAAACGGAGACGTAGAGGCCAACTCGCCAGGAATGATGTCAAATATTACCGCCGAGATGTTAGGTTGGGTTAGGTTAGGTTATATTACGTTATTGATGTATATAGAGGTCCCACGGAGACGAAGAGGCCAACTCGCCACGTATGTTTTCAAATATTACCGCCGAGATGTTAGATTGGTTTAGGTTAGGTTATATTACGTTATTGAAGTATATAAAGGTCCCACGGAGACGTAGAAGCCAACAAGCCAGGAATGTCGTCAAATATTACCGCCGAGATGTTCGATTGGGTTAGGCTAGCTTATATTATGTTATTCATGTATATAAATTTCCCACGGAGACGTAGAGGCCAACTCGCCAGGAATGATGTCAAATATTACCGCCGAGATGTTAGCTTGGGTTAGGTTAGGTTAGATTACGTTATTGATGTATATAAAGGTCCCACGGAGACGTAGAGTTCAACTCGCCAGGAATGTTGTCAAATATTAGCGCCGAGATGATAGGTTGGGTTAGGTTAGGTTTTATTACGTTATTGATGTATATAAAGGTCCCACGGAAACGTAGAGGCCAACAAGCCAGGAATGAGGTCAAATATTATCGCCGAGATGTTTGGTTGGGTTAGGTTAGATTATATTACGTTATTAATGTATATAAAGGTCCCACGGAGACATAGAGGCCAACAAGCCAGGAATGTCGTCAAATATTACAGCCGAGATGTTAGATTGGGTTAGGTTAGATTATATTACGTTATTGAAGTATATAAAGGTCCCACGGAGACGTAGAGGCCAACAAGCCAGGAATGTCGTCAAATATTACCGCCGAGATGTTAGATTGGGTTAGGCTAGCTTATATTATGTTATTGATGTATATAAAGGTCCCACGGAGACGTAGACGCCAACTCGCCAGGAATGATGTCAAATATTACCGCCGAGATGTTAGCTTGGGTTAGGTTAGGTTAGATTACGTTATTGATGTATATAAAGGTCCCACGGAGACTTAGAGGCCAACAAGCCAGGAATGTAGTCAAATATTATCGCCGAGATGTTAGGTTGGGTTAGGTTAGGTTATATTACGTTATTGACGTATATAAAGGTCCCACGGAGACGTAGAGGCCAACTCGCCAGGAATGATGTCAAATATTACCGCCGAGATGTTAGCTTGGGTTAGGTTAGGTTAGATTACGTTATTGATGTATATAAAGGTCCCACGGAGACGTAGAGGCCAACTCGCCAGGAATGATGTCAAATATTACAGCCGAGATGTTAGGTTGGGTTAGGTTAGGTTATATTACGCTATTGATGTATATAGAGGTCCCACGGAGACGTAGAGGCCAACAAGCCAGGAATGTTGTCAAATATTACCGCCGAGATGATAGGTTGGGTTAGGTTAGGTTATAATACGTTATTGATGTATATAAATGTCCCACGGAGACGTAGATGCCAACTCGCCAGGAATGTTTTCAAATATTACCGCCGAGATGTTAGGTTGGGTTAGGTTAGGTTATATTACGTTATAAATGTATATAAAGGTCCCACGGAGACGGAGAAGCCAACTCGCCTGGAATGTTGTCAAATATTACCGCCGAGATGTTAGGATGGGGTAGGTTAGGTTATATTACGTTATTGATGTATATAAAGGTCCCACGGAGACGTAGAGGCCAACTCGACAGGAATGTTGTCAAATGTTACCGCCGAGATGTTAGGTTGGGTTAGATTAAGATATATTACGTTATTGATGTATATGAAGGTCAAACGGAGACGTAGAGGCCAACTCGCCAGGAATGATGTCAAATATTACCGCCGAGATGTTAGGTTGGGTTAGGTTAGGTTATATTACGTTATTGATGTATATAGAGGTCCCACGGAGACGTAGAGGCCAACAAGCCAGGAATGTGGTTAAATATTACCGCCGAGATGTTAGATTGGGATAGACTAGCTTATATTATGTTATTGATGTATATAAAGGTCCCACGGAGACGTAGAGGCAAACTCGCCAGGAATGTTGTCAAATATTACCGCCGAGATGATAGGTTGGGTTAGGTTAGGTTTTATTACGTTATTGATGTATATGAAGGTCAAACGGAGACGTAGAGGCCAACTCGCCAGGAATGATGTCAAATATTACCGCCGAGATGTTAGGTTGGGTTAGGTTAGGTTATATTACGTTATTGAAGTATATAGAGGTCCCACGGAGACGTAGAGGCCAACAAGCCAGGAATGTGGATAAATATTACCGCCGAGATGTTAGGTTGGGTTAGGTTTGGTTATATTACGTGATTGATGTATATAAAGGTCCCACGGAGACGAAGAGGCCAACTCGCCACGTATGTTTTCAAATATTACCGCCGAGATGTTAGATTGGTTTAGGTTAGGTTATATTACGTTATTGAAGTATATAAAGGTCCCACGGAGACGTAGAAGCCAACAAGCCAGGAATGTCGTCAAATATTACCGCCGAGATGTTCGATTGGGTTAGGCTAGCTTATATTATGTTATTCATGTATATAAATGTCCCACGGAGACGTAGAGGCCAACTCGCCAGGAATGATGTCAAATATTACCGCCGAGATGTTAGCTTGGGTTAGGTTAGGTTAGATTACGTTATTGATGTATATAAAGGTCCCACGGAGACGTAGAGGCCAACAAGCCAGGAATGTCGTCAAATATTACAGCCGAGATGTTAGATTGGGTTAGGTTAGATTATATTACGTTATTGAAGTATATAAATGTCCCACGGAGACGTAGAGGCCAACTCGCCAGGAATGATGTCAAATATTACCGCCGAGATGTTAGCTTGGGTTAGGTTAGGTTATATTACGTTATTGAAGTATATAAAGGTCCCACGGACACGTAGAGGCCAACAAGCCAGGAATGTCGTCAAATATTACCGCCGAGATGTTAGATTGGGTTAGGCAAACTTATATTATGTTATTGATGTATATAAAGGGCCCACGGAGACGTAGAGGCCAACTCGCCAGGAATGATGTCAAATATTACCGCCGAGATGTTAGCTTGGGTTAGGTTAGGTTAGATTACGTTATTGATGTATATAAAGGTCCCACGGAGACGTAGAGGCCAACTCGCCAGGAATGATGTCAAATATTACCGCCGAGATGTTAGGTTGGGTTAGGTTAGGTTATATTACGCTATTGATGTATATAGAGGTCCCACGGAGACGTAGAGGCCAACAAGCCAGGAATGTTGTCATATATTACCGCCGAGATGATAGGTTGGGTTAGGTTAGGTTATAATACGTTATTGATGTATATAAATGTCCCACGGAGACGTAGATGCCAACTCGCCACGTATGTTTTCAAATATTACCGCCGAGATGTTAGATTGGTTTAGGTTAGGTTATATTACGTTATTGAAGTATATAAAGGTCCCACGGAGACGTAGAAGCCAACAAGCCAGGAATGTCGTCAAATATTACCGCCGAGATGTTCGATTGGGTTAGGCTAGCTTATATTATGTTATTCATGTATATAAATGTCCCACGGAGACGTAGAGGCCAACTCGCCAGGAATGATGTCAAATATTACCGCCGAGATGTTAGCTTGGGTTAGGTTAGGTTAGATTACGTTATTGATGTATATAAAGGTCCCACGGAGACGTAGAGGCCAACAAGCCAGGAATGTCGTCAAATATTACAGCCGAGATGTTAGATTGGGTTAGGTTAGATTATATTACGTTATTGAAGTATATAAAGGTCCCACGGAGACGTAGAGGCCAACAAGCCAGGAATGTCGTCAAATATTACCGCCGAGATGTTAGATTGGGTTAGGCTAGCTTATATTATGTTATTGATGTATATAAAGGTCCCACGGAGACGTAGACGCCAACTCGCCAGGAATGATGTCAAATATTACCGCCGAGATGTTAGCTTGGGTTAGGTTAGGTTAGATTACGTTATTGATGTATATAAAGGTCCCACGGAGACTTAGAGGCCAACAAGCCAGGAATGTAGTCAAATATTATCGCCGAGATGTTAGGTTGGGTTAGGTTAGGTTTTATTACGTCATTGATTTATATAAAGGTCCCACGGAGACGTAGAGGCCAACTCGCCAGGAATGTTGTCAAATATGACCGCCGAGATGATAGGTTGGGTTAGGTTACGTTATATTACGTTATTGATGTATATGAAGGTCAAACGGAGACGTAGAGGCCAACTCGCTAGGAATGATTTCAAATATTACCGCCGAGATGTTAGGTTGGGTTAGGTTAGGTTATATTACGTTATTAAAATATATAAAGGTCCCACGGAGACGTAGAGGCCAACAAGCCAGGAATGTCGTCAAATATTACCGAGATGTTAGATTGGGTTAGGCTAGCTTATATTATGTTATTGATGTATATAAAGGTCCCACGGAGACGTAGACGCCAACTCGCCAGGAATGATGTCAAATATTACCGCCGAGATGTTAGCTTGGGTTAGGTTAGGTTAGATTACGTTATTGATGTATATAAACGTCCCACGGAGACGAAGAGGCCAACTCGCCACGTATGTTTTCAAATATTACCGCCGAGATGTTAGATTGGTTTAGGTTAGGTTATATTACGTTATTGAAGTATATAAAGGTCCCACGGAGACGTAGAGGCCAACAAGCCAGGAATGTCGTCAAATATTACCGCCGAGATGTTAGATTGGGTTAGGCAAGCTTATATTATGTTATTGATGTATATAAAGGTCCCACGGAGACGTAGAGGCCAACTCGCCAGGAATGATGTCAAATATTACCGCCGAGATGTTAGCTTGGGTTAGGTTAGGTTAGATTACGTTATTGATGTATATAAAGGTCCCACGGAGACGTAGAGGCCAACTCGCCAGGAATGATGTCAAATATTACCGCCGAGATGTTAGGTTGGGTTAGGTTAGGTTATATTACGCTATTGATGTATATAGAGGTCCCACGGAGACGTAGAGGCCAACAAGCCAGGAATGTTGTCAAATATTACCGCCGAGATGATAGGTTGGGTTAGGTTAGGTTATAATACGTTATTGATGTATATAAATGTCCCACGGAGACGTAGATGCCAACTCGCCACGTATGTTTTCAAATATTACCGCCGAGATGTTAGATTGGTTTAGGTTAGGTTATATTACGTTATTGAAGTATATAAAGGTCCCACGGAGACGTAGAAGCCAACAAGCCAGGAATGTCGTCAAATATTACCGCCGAGATGTTCGATTGGGTTAGGCTAGCTTATATTATGTTATTCATGTATATAAATGTCCCACGGAGACGTAGAGGCCAACTCGCCAGGAATGATGTCAAATATTACCGCCGAGATGTTAGCTTGGGTTAGGTTAGGTTAGATTACGTTATTGATGTATATAAAGGTCCCACGGAGACGTAGAGGCCAACAAGCCAGGAATGTCGTCAAATATTACAGCCGAGATGTTAGATTGGGTTAGGTTAGATTATATTACGTTATTGAAGTATATAAAGGTCCCACGGAGACGTAGAGGCCAACAAGCCAGGAATGTCGTCAAATATTACCGCCGAGATGTTAGATTGGGTTAGGCTAGCTTATATTATGTTATTGATGTATATAAAGGTCCCACGGAGACGTAGACGCCAACTCGCCAGGAATGATGTCAAATATTACCGCCGAGATGTTAGCTTGGGTTAGGTTAGGTTAGATTACGTTATTGATGTATATAAAGGTCCCACGGAGACTTAGAGGCCAACAAGCCAGGAATGTAGTCAAATATTATCGCCGAGATGTTAGGTTGGGTTAGGTTAGGTTTTATTACGTCATTGATGTATATAAAGGTCCCACGGAGACGTAGAGGCCAACTCGCCAGGAATGTTGTCAAATATGACCGCCGAGATGATAGGTTGGGTTAGGTTACGTTATATTACGTTATTGATGTATATGAAGGTCAAACGGAGACGTAGAGGCCAACTCGCTAGGAATGATTTCAAATATTACCGCCGAGATGTTAGATTGAGTTAGGTTAGGTTATATTGCGTTATAGATGTATATAAAGGTCCCACGGAGACGGAGAAGCCAACTCGCCAGGAATGTTGTCAAATATTACCGCCGAGATGTTAGGTTGGGTTAGTTTAGGTTATATTACGTTATTGATGTATATAAAGGTCCCACGGAGACGTAGAGGCCAACTTGCCAGGCATGTTTTCAAATATTACCGCCGAGATGTTAGGTTGGGTTAGTTTAGGTTATATTACGTTATTGACGTATATAAAGGTCCCACTTAGACGAAGAGGCCAACTCGCCACGTATGTTTTCAAATATTGCCGCCGAGATGTTAGATTGGTTTAGGTTAGGTTATATTACGTTATTGAAGTATATAAAGGTCCCACGGAGACGTAGAGGCCAACAAGCCAGGAATGTCGTCAAATATTACCGCCGAGATGTTAGATTGGGTTAGGCAAGCTTATATTATGTTATTGATGTATATAAAGGTCCCACGGAGACGTAGAGGCCAACTCGCCAGGAATGATGTCAAATATTACCGCCGAGATGTTAGCTTGGGTTAGGTTAGGTTAGATTACGTTATTGATGTATATAAAGGTCCCACGGAGACGTAGAGGCCAACTCGCCAGGAATGACGTCAAATATTATCGCCGAGATGTTAGGTTGGGTTAGGTTAGGTTATATTACGCTATTGATGTATATAGAGGTCCCACGGAGACGTAGAGGCCAACAAGCCAGGAATGTTGTCAAATATTACCGCCGAGATGATAGGTTGGGTTAGGTTAGGTTATAATACGTTATTGATGTATATAAATGTCCCACGGAGACGTAGATGCCAACTCGCCACGTATGTTTTCAAATATTACCGCCGAGATGTTAGATTGGTTTAGGTTAGGTTATATTACGTTATTGAAGTATATAAAGGTCCCACGTAGACGTAGAGGCCAACAAGCCAGGAATGTCGTCAAATATTACAGCCGAGATGTTAGATTGGGTTAGGCTAGCTTATATTATGTTATTGATGTATATAAAGGTCCCACGGAGACGTAGAGGCCAACAAGCCAGGAATGAGGTCAAATATTATCGCCGAGATGTTTGGTTGGGTTAGGTTAGGTTATATTACGTTATTAATGTATATAAAGGTCCCACGGAGACGAAGAAGCCAACTCGCCAGGAATGTTGTCAAATATTACCGCCGAGATGTTAGGTTGGGTTAGGTTAGGTTATATTACGTCATTGATGTATATAAAGGTCCCACGGAGACGTAGAGGCCAACTCGCCAGGAATGTTGTCAAATATGACCGCCGAGATGATAGGTTGGGTTAGGTTACGTTATATTACGTTATTGATGTATATGAAGGTCAAACGGAGACGTAGAGGCCAACTCGCTAGGAATGATTTCAAATATTACCGCCGAGATGTTAGCTTGGGTTAGGTTAGGTTATATTACGTTATTGAAGTATATAAAGGTCCCACGGAGACGTAGAGGCCAACAAGCCAGGAATGTCGTCAAATATTACCGCCGAGATGTTAGATTGGGTTAGGCTAGCTTATATTATGTTATTGATGTATATAAAGGTCCCACGGAGACGTAGACGCCAACTCGCCAGGAATGATGTCAAATATTACCGCCGAGATGTTAGCTTGGGTTAGGTTAGGTTAGATTACGTTATTGATGTATATAAAGGTCCCACGGAGACGAAGAGGCCAACTCGCCACGTATGTTTTCAAATATTACCGCCGAGATGTTAGATTGGTTTAGGTTAGGTTATATTACGTTATTGATGTATATAGAGGTCCCACGGAGACGTAGAGGCCAACAAGCCAGGAATGTGGTCAAATATTACCGCCGAGATGTCAGATTGGGATGGACTAGCTTATATTATGTTATTGATGTATATAAAGGTCCCACGGAGACGTAGAGGCAAACTCGCCAGGAATGTTGTCAAATATTACCGCCGAGATGATAGGTTGGGTTAGGTTAGGTTATAATACGTTATTGATGTATATGAAGGTCAAACGGAGACGTAGAGGCCAACTCGCCAGGAATGATGTCAAATATTACCGCCGAGATGTTAGGTTGGGTTAGGTTAGGTTATATTACGTTATTGAAGTATATAGAGGTCCCACGGAGACGTAGAGGCCAACAAGCCAGGAATGTGGATAAATATTACCGCCGAGATGTTAGGTTGGGTTAGGTTTGGTTATATTACGTGATTGATGTATATAAAGGTCCTACGGAGACGAAGAGGCCAACTCGCCACGTATGTTTTCAAATATTACCGCCGAGATGTTAGATTGGTTTAGGTTAGGTTATATTACGTTATTGAAGTATATAAAGGTCCCACGGAGACGTAGAAGCCAACAAGCCAGGAATGTCGTCAAATATTACCGCCGAGATGTTCGATTGGGTTAGGCTAGCTTATATTATGTTATTCATGTATATAAATGTCCCACGGAGACGTAGAGGCCAACTCGCCAGGAATGATGTCAAATATTACCGCCGAGATGTTAGCTTGGGTTAGGTTAGGTTAGATTACGTTATTGATGTATATAAAGGTCCCACGGAGACGTAGAGGCCAACAAGCCAGGAATGTGGTCAAATATTACCGCCGAGATGTCAGATTGGGATGGACTAGCTTATATTATGTTATTGATGTATATAAAGGTCCCACGGAGACGTAGAGGCAAACTCGCCAGGAATGTTGTCAAATATTACCGCCGAGATGATAGGTTGGGTTAGGTTAGGTTATAATACGTTATTGATGTATATGAAGGTCAAACGGAGACGTAGAGGCCAACTCGCCAGGAATGATGTCAAATATTACCGCCGAGATGTTAGCTTGGGTTAGGTTAGGTTAGATTACGTTATTGATGTATATAAAGGTCCCACGGAGACGTAGAGGCCAACTCGCCAGGAATGATGTCAAATATTACCGCCGAGATGTTAGGTTGGGTTAGGTTAGGTTATATTACGCTATTGATGTATATAGAGGTCCCACGGAGACGTAGAGGCCAACAAGCCAGGAATGTTGTCAAATATTACCGCCGAGATGATAGGTTGGGTTAGGTTAGGTTATAATACGTTATTGATGTATATAAATGTCCCACGGAGACGTAGATGCCAACTCGCCACGTATGTTTTCAAATATTACCGCCGAGATGTTAGATTGGTTTAGGTTAGGTTATATTACGTTATTGAAGTATATAAAGGTCCCACGGAGACGTAGAAGCCAACAAGCCAGGAATGTCGTCAAATATTACCGCCGAGATGTTCGATTGGGTTAGGCTAGCTTATATTATGTTATTCATGTATATAAATGTCCCACGGAGACGTAGAGGCCAACTCGCCAGGAATGATGTCAAATATTACCGCCGAGATGTTAGCTTGGGTTAGGTTAGGTTAGATTACGTTATTGATGTATATAAAGGTCCCACGGAGACGTAGAGGCCAACAAGCCAGGAATGTCGTCAAATATTACAGCCGAGATGTTAGATTGGGTTAGGTTAGATTATATTACGTTATTGAAGTATATAAAGGTCCCACGGAGACGTAGAGGCCAACAAGCCAGGAATGTCGTCAAATATTACCGCCGAGATGTTAGATTGGGTTAGGCTAGCTTATATTATGTTATTGATGTATATAAAGGTCCCACGGAGACGTAGACGCCAACTCGCCAGGAATGATGTCAAATATTACCGCCGAGATGTTAGCTTGGGTTAGGTTAGGTTAGATTACGTTATTGATGTATATAAAGGTCCCACGGAGACTTAGAGGCCAACAAGCCAGGAATGTAGTCAAATATTATCGCCGAGATGTTAGGTTGGGTTAGGTTAGGTTTTATTACGTCATTGATGTATATAAAGGTCCCACGGAGACGTAGAGGCCAACTCGCCAGGAATGTTGTCAAATATGACCGCCGAGATGATAGGTTGGGTTAGGTTACGTTATATTACGTTATTGATGTATATGAAGGTCAAACGGAGACGTAGAGGCCAACTCGCTAGGAATGATTTCAAATATTACCGCCGAGATGTTAGATTGAGTTAGGTTAGGTTATATTGCGTTATAGATGTATATAAAGGTCCCACGGAGACGGAGAAGCCAACTCGCCAGGAATGTTGTCAAATATTACCGCCGAGATGTTAGGTTGGGTTAGTTTAGGTTATATTACGTTATTGATGTATATAAAGGTCCCACGGAGACGTAGAGGCCAACTTGCCAGGCATGTTTTCAAATATTACCGCCGAGATGTTAGGTTGGGTTAGTTTAGGTTATATTACGTTATTGACGTATATAAAGGTCCCACTTAGACGAAGAGGCCAACTCGCCACGTATGTTTTCAAATATTGCCGCCGAGATGTTAGATTGGTTTAGGTTAGGTTATATTACGTTATTGAAGTATATAAAGGTCCCACGGAGACGTAGAGGCCAACAAGCCAGGAATGTCGTCAAATATTACCGCCGAGATGTTAGATTGGGTTAGGCAAGCTTATATTATGTTATTGATGTATATAAAGGTCCCACGGAGACGTAGAGGCCAACTCGCCAGGAATGATGTCAAATATTACCGCCGAGATGTTAGCTTGGGTTAGGTTAGGTTAGATTACGTTATTGATGTATATAAAGGTCCCACGGAGACGTAGAGGCCAACTCGCCAGGAATGACGTCAAATATTATCGCCGAGATGTTAGGTTGGGTTAGGTTAGGTTATATTACGCTATTGATGTATATAGAGGTCCCACGGAGACGTAGAGGCCAACAAGCCAGGAATGTTGTCAAATATTACCGCCGAGATGATAGGTTGGGTTAGGTTAGGTTATAATACGTTATTGATGTATATAAATGTCCCACGGAGACGTAGATGCCAACTCGCCACGTATGTTTTCAAATATTACCGCCGAGATGTTAGATTGGTTTAGGTTAGGTTATATTACGTTATTGAAGTATATAAAGGTCCCACGTAGACGTAGAGGCCAACAAGCCAGGAATGTCGTCAAATATTACAGCCGAGATGTTAGATTGGGTTAGGCTAGCTTATATTATGTTATTGATGTATATAAAGGTCCCACGGAGACGTAGAGGCCAACAAGCCAGGAATGAGGTCAAATATTATCGCCGAGATGTTTGGTTGGGTTAGGTTAGGTTATATTACGTTATTAATGTATATAAAGGTCCCACGGAGACGAAGAAGCCAACTCGCCAGGAATGTTGTCAAATATTACCGCCGAGATGTTAGGTTGGGTTAGGTTAGGTTATATTACGTCATTGATGTATATAAAGGTCCCACGGAGACGTAGAGGCCAACTCGCCAGGAATGTTGTCAAATATGACCGCCGAGATGATAGGTTGGGTTAGGTTACGTTATATTACGTTATTGATGTATATGAAGGTCAAACGGAGACGTAGAGGCCAACTCGCTAGGAATGATTTCAAATATTACCGCCGAGATGTTAGCTTGGGTTAGGTTAGGTTATATTACGTTATTGAAGTATATAAAGGTCCCACGGAGACGTAGAGGCCAACAAGCCAGGAATGTCGTCAAATATTACCGCCGAGATGTTAGATTGGGTTAGGCTAGCTTATATTATGTTATTGATGTATATAAAGGTCCCACGGAGACGTAGACGCCAACTCGCCAGGAATGATGTCAAATATTACCGCCGAGATGTTAGCTTGGGTTAGGTTAGGTTAGATTACGTTATTGATGTATATAAAGGTCCCACGGAGACGAAGAGGCCAACTCGCCACGTATGTTTTCAAATATTACCGCCGAGATGTTAGATTGGTTTAGGTTAGGTTATATTACGTTATTGATGTATATAGAGGTCCCACGGAGACGTAGAGGCCAACAAGCCAGGAATGTTGTCAAATATTACCGCCGAGATGATAGGTTGGGTTAGGTTACGTTATATTACGTTATTGATGTATATGAAGGTCAAACGGAGACGTAGAGGCCAACTCGCTAGGAATGATTTCAAATATTACCGCCGAGATGTTAGATTGGGTTAGGTTAGGTTATATTACGTTATAGATGTATATAAAGGTCCCACGGAGACGGAGAAGCCAACTCGCCAGGAATGATGTCAAATATTACCGCCGGACTGTTAGATTGGGTTAGGTTAGGTTATATTACGTTATTGATGTATATAAATGTCCCATGGAGACGTAGATGCCAACTCGCCAGGAATGTTTTCAAATATTACCGCCGAGATGTTAGGTTGGGTTAGGTTAGGTTATATTACGTTATAGATGTATATAAAGGTTCCACGTAGACGTAGAGGCCAACAAGCCAGGAATGTCGTCAAATATTACCGCCGAGATCTTAGATTGGGTTAGGCTAGCTTATATTATGTTATTGATGTACATAAAGGTCCAACGGAGACGTAGAGGCCAACAAGCCAGGAATGTGGTCAAATATTACCGCCGAGATGTCAGATTGGGATGGACTAGCTTATATTATGTTATTGATGTATATAAAGGTCCCACGGAGACGTAGAGGCAAACTCGCCAGGAATGTTGTCAAATATTACCGCCGAGATGATAGGTTGGGTTAGGTTAGGTTATAATACGTTATTGATGTATATGAAGGTCAAACGGAGACGTAGAGGCCAACTCGCCAGGAATGATGTCAAATATTACCGCCGAGATGTTAGGTTGGGTTAGGTTAGGTTATATTACGTTATTGAAGTATATAGAGGTCCCACGGAGACGTAGAGGCCAACAAGCCAGGAATGTGGATAAATATTACCGCCGAGATGTTAGGTTGGGTTAGGTTTGGTTATATTACGTGATTGATGTATATAAAGGTCCTACGGAGACGAAGAGGCCAACTCGCCACGTATGTTTTCAAATATTACCGCCGAGATGTTAGATTGGTTTAGGTTAGGTTATATTACGTTATTGAAGTATATAAAGGTCCCACGGAGACGTAGAAGCCAACAAGCCAGGAATGTCGTCAAATATTACCGCCGAGATGTTCGATTGGGTTAGGCTAGCTTATATTATGTTATTCATGTATATAAATGTCCCACGGAGACGTAGAGGCCAACTCGCCAGGAATGATGTCAAATATTACCGCCGAGATGTTAGCTTGGGTTAGGTTAGGTTAGATTACGTTATTGATGTATATAAAGGTCCCACGGAGACGTAGAGGCCAACAAGCCAGGAATGTCGTCAAATATTACAGCCGAGATGTTAGATTGGGTTTGGTTAGATTATATTACGTTATTGAAGTATATAAAGGTCCCACGGAGACGTAGAGGCCAACAAGCCAGGAATGTCGTCAAATATTACCGCCGAGATGTTAGATTGGGTTAGGCTAGCTTATATTATGTTATTGATGTATATAAAGGTCCCACGGAGACGTAGACGCCAACTCGCCAGGAATGATGTCAAATATTACCGCCGAGATGTTAGCTTGGGTTAGGTTAGGTTAGATTACGTTATTGATGTATATAAAGGTCCCACGGAGACTTAGAGGCCAACAAGCCAGGAATGTAGTCAAATATTATCGCCGAGATGTTAGGTTGGGTTAGGTTAGGTTTTATTACGTCATTGATGTATATAAAGGTCCCACGGAGACGTAGAGGCCAACTCGCCAGGAATGTTGTCAAATATGACCGCCGAGATGATAGGTTGGGTTAGGTTACGTTATATTACGTTATTGATGTATATGAAGGTCAAACGGAGACGTAGAGGCCAACTCGCTAGGAATGATTTCAAATATTACCGCCGAGATGTTAGATTGAGTTAGGTTAGGTTATATTGCGTTATAGATGTATATAAAGGTCCCACGGAGACGGAGAAGCCAACTCGCCAGGAATGTTGTCAAATATTACCGCCGAGATGTTAGGTTGGGTTAGTTTAGGTTATATTACGTTATTGATGTATATAAAGGTCCCACGGAGACGTAGAGGCCAACTTGCCAGGCATGTTTTCAAATATTACCGCCGAGATGTTAGGTTGGGTTAGTTTAGGTTATATTACGTTATTGACGTATATAAAGGTCCCACTTAGACGAAGAGGCCAACTTGCCAGGCATGTTTTCAAATATTACCGCCGAGATGTTAGATTGGTTTAGGTTAGGTTATATTACGTTATTGAAGTATATAAAGGTCCCACGTAGACGTAGAGGCCAACAAGCCAGGAATGTCGTCAAATATTACAGCCGAGATGTTAGATTGGGTTAGGCTAGCTTATATTATGTTATTGATGTATATAAAGGTCCCACGGAGACGTAGAGGCCAACAAGCCAGGAATGAGTTCAAATATTATCGCCGAGATGTTTGGTTGGGTTAGGCTAGCTTATATTATGTTATTGATGTATATAAAGGTCCCACGGAGACGTAGAGGCCAACAAGCCAGGAATGAGGTCAAATATTATCGCCGAGATGTTTGGTTGGGTTAGGTTAGGTTATATTACGTTATTAATGTATATAAAGGTCCCACGGAGACGTAAAGGCCAACTCGCCAGGAATGTTGTCAAATATGACCGCCGAGATGATAGGTTGGGTTAGGTTACGTTATATTACGTTATTGATGTATATGAAGGTCAAACGGAGACGTAGAGGCCAACTCGCTAGGAATGATTTCAAATATTACCGCCGAGATGTTAGGTTGGGTTAGGTTAGGTTATATTACGTTATTGAAATATATAAAGGTCCCACGGAGACGTAGAGGCCAACAAGCCAGGAATGTCGTCAAATATTACCGCCGAGATGTTAGATTGGGTTAGGCTAGCTTATATTATGTTATTGATGTATATAAAGGTCCCACGGAGACGTAGACGCCAACTCGCCAGGAATGATGTAAAATATTACCGCCGAGATGTTAGCTTGGGTTAGGTTAGGTTAGATTACGTTATTGATGTATATAAAGGTCCCACGGAGACGAAGAGGCCAACTCGCCACGTATGTTTTCAAATATTACCGCCGAGATGTTAGATTGGTTTAGGTTAGGTTATATTACGTTATTGAAGTATATAAAGGTCCCACGGAGACGTAGAGGCCAACAAGCCAGGAATGTCGTCAAATATTACCGCCGAGATGTTAGATTGGGTTAGGCAAGCTTATATTATGTTATTGATGTATATAAAGGTCCCACGGAGACGTAGAGGCCAACTCGCCAGGAATGTTTTCAAATATTACCGCCGAGATGTTAGGTTGGGTTAGGTTAGGTTATATTACGTTATAAATGTATATAAAGGTCCCACGGAGACGGAGAAGCCAACTCGCCTGGAATGTTGTCAAATATTACCGCCGAGATGTTAGGATGGGGTAGGTTAGGTTATATTACGTTATTGATGTATATAAAGGTCCCACGGAGACGTAGAGGCCAACTCGACAGGAATGTTGTCAAATGTTACCGCCGAGATGTTAGGTTGGGTTAGATTAAGATATATTACGTTATTGATGTATATGAAGGTCAAACGGAGACGTAGAGGCCAACTCGCCAGGAATGATGTCAAATATTACCGCCGAGATGTTAGGTTGGGTTAGGTTAGGTTATATTACGCTATTGATGTATATAGAGGTCCCACGGAGACGTAGAGGCCAACAAGCCAGGAATGTTGTCAAATATTACCGCCGAGATGATAGGTTGGGTTAGGCTAGGTTATAATACGTTATTGATGTATATAAATGTCCCACGGAGACGTAGATGCCAACTCGCCAGGAATGTTTTCAAATATTACCGCCGAGATGTTAGGTTGGGTTAGGTTAGGTTATATTACGTTATAAATGTATATAAAGGTCCCACGGAGACGGAGAAGCCAACTCGCCTGGAATGTTGTCAAATATTACCGCCGAGATGTTAGGATGGGGTAGGTTAGGTTATATTACGTTATTGATGTATATAAAGGTCCCACGGAGACGTAGAGGCCAACTCGACAGGAATGTTGTCAAATGTTACCGCCGAGATGTTAGGTTGGGTTAGATTAAGATATATTACGTTATTGATGTATATGAAGGTCAAACGGAGACGTAGAGGCCAACTCGCCAGGAATGATGTCAAATATTACCGCCGAGATGTTAGGTTCGGTTAGGTTAGGTTATATTACGTTATTGATGTATATAGAGGTCCCACGGAGACGTAGAGGCAAACTCGCCAGGAATGTTGTCAAATATTACCGCCGAGATGATAGGTTGGGTTAGGTTAGGTTATAATACGTTATTGATGTATATGAAGGTCAAACGGAGACGTAGAGGCCAACTCGCCAGGAATGATGTCAAATATTACCGCCGAGATGTTAGGTTGGGTTAGGTTAGGTTATGTTACGTTATTGAAGTATATAGAGGTCCCACGGAGACGTAGAGGCCAACTCGCAGGGAATGTTGTCAAATATGACCGCCGAGATGATAGGTTGGGTTAGGTTACGTTATATTACGTTATTGATGTATATGAAGGTCAAACGGAGACGTAGAGGCCAACTCGCTAGGAATGATTTCAAATATTACCGCCGAGATGTTAGATTGAGTTAGGTTAGGTTATATTGCGTTATAGATGTATATAAAGGTCCCACGGAGACGGAGAAGCCAACTCGCCAGGAATGTTGTCAAATATTACCGCCGAGATGTTAGGTTGGGTTAGTTTAGGTTATATTACGTTATTGATGTATATAAAGGTCCCACGGAGACGTAGAGGCCAACAAGCCAGGAATGTCGTCAAATATTACAGCCGAGATGTTAGATTGGGTTAGGCTAGCTTATATTATGTTATTGATGTATATAAAGGTCCCACGGAGACGTAGAGGCCAACAAGCCAGGAATGAGGTCAAATATTATCGCCGAGATGTTTGGTTGGGTTAGGTTAGGTTATATTACGTCATTGATGTATATAAAGGTCCCACGGAGACGTAGAGGCCAACTCGCCAGGAATGTTGTCAAATATGACCGCCGAGATGATAGGTTGGGTTAGGTTACGTTATATTACGTTATTGATGTATATGAAGGTCAAACGGAGACGTAGAGGCCAACTCGCTAGGAATGATTTCAAATATTACCGCCGAGATGTTAGGTTGGGTTAGGTTAGGTTATATTACGTTGTTGAAGTATATAAAGGTCCCACGGAGACGTAGAGGCCAACAAGCCAGGAATGTCGTCAAATATTACCGCCGAGATGTTAGATTGGGTTAGGCTAGCTTATATTATGTTATTGATGTATATAAAGGTCCCACGGAGACGTAGACGCCAACTCGCCAGGAATGATGTCAAATATTACCGCCGAGATGTTAGCTTGGGTTAGGTTAGGTTAGATTACGTTATTGATGTATATAAAGGTCCCACGGAGACGAAGAGGCCAACTCGCCACGTATGTTTTCAAATATTACCGCCGAGATGTTAGATTGGTTTAGGTTAGGTTATATTACGTTATTGAAGTATATAAAGGTCCCACGGAGACGTAGAGGCCAACAAGCCAGGAATGTCGTCAAATATTACCGCCGAGATGTTAGATTGGGTTAGGCAAGCTTATATTATGTTATTGATGTATATAAAGGTCCCACGGAGACGTAGAGGCCAACTCGCCAGGAATGATGTCAAATATTACCGCCGAGATGTTAACTTGGGTTAGGTTAGGTTAGATTACGTTATTGATGTATATAAAGGTCCCACGGAGACGTAGAGGCCAACTCGCCAGGAATGATGTCAAATATTACCGCCGAGATGTTAGGTTGGGTTAGGTTAGGTTATATTACGCTATTGATGTATATAGAGGTCCCACGGAGACGTAGAGGCCAACTTGCCAGGCATGTTTTCAAATATTACCGCCGAGATGTTAGGTTGGGTTAGTTTAGGTTATATTACGTTATTGACGTATATAAAGGTCCCACTTAGACGAAGAGGCCAACTTGCCAGGCATGTTTTCAAATATTACCGCCGAGATGTTAGATTGGTTTAGGTTAGGTTATATTACGTTATTAATGTATATAAAGGTCCCACGCAGACGAAGAAGCCAACTCGCCAGGAATGTTTTCAAATATTACCGCCGAGATGTTAGATTGGTTTAGGTTAGGTTATATTACGTTATTGAAGTATATAAAGGTCCCACGTAGACGTAGAGGCCAACAAGCCAGGAATGTCGTCAAATATTACAGCCGAGATGTTAGATTGGGTTAGGCTAGCTTATATTATGTTATTGATGTATATAAAGGTCCCACGGAGACGTAGAGGCCAACAAGCCAGGAATGAGGTCAAATATTATCGCCGAGATGTTTGGTTGGGTTAGGTTAGGTTATATTACGTCATTGATGTATATAAAGGTCCCACGGAGACGTAGAGGCCAACTCGCCAGGAATGTTGTCAAATATGACCGCCGAGATGATAGGTTGGGTTAGGTTACGTTATATTACGTTATTGATGTATATGAAGGTCAAACGGAGACGTAGAGGCCAACTCGCTAGGAATGATTTCAAATATTACCGCCGAGATGTTAGGTTGGGTTAGGTTAGGTTATATTACGTTATTGAAGTATATAAAGGTCCCACGGAGACGTAGAGGCCAACAAGCCAGGAATGTCGTCAAATATTACCGCCGAGATGTTAGATTGGGTTAGGCTAGCTTATATTATGTTATTGATGTATATAAAGGTCCCACGGAGACGTAGACGCCAACTCGCAAGGAATGATGTCAAATATTACCGCCGAGATGTTAGCTTGGGTTAGGTTAGGTTAGATTACGTTATTGATGTATATAAAGGTCCCACGGAGACGAAGAGGCCAACTCGCCACGTATGTTTTCAAATATTACCGCCGAGATGTTAGATTGGTTTAGGTTAGGTTATATTACGTTATTGAAGTATATAAAGTTCCCACGGAGACGTAGACGCCAACAAGCCAGGAATGTCGTCAAATATTACCGCCGAGATGTTAGATTGGGTTAGGCAAGCTTATATTATGTTATTGATGTATATAAAGGTCCCACGGAGACGTAGAGGCCAACTCGCCAGGAATGATGTCAAATATTACCGCCGAGATGTTAGCTTGGGTTAGGTTAGGTTAGATTACGTTATTGATGTATATAAAGGTCCCACGGAGACGTAGAGGCCAACTCGCTAGGAATGATTTCAAATATTACCGCCGAGATGTTAGATTGGGTTAGGTTAGGTTATATTACGTTATAGATGTATATAAAGGTCCCACGGAGACGGAGAAGCCAACTCGCCAGGAATGATGTCAAATATTACCGCCGGACTGTTAGATTGGGTTAGGTTAGGTTATATTACGTTATTGATGTATATAAATGTCCCATGGAGACGTAGATGCCAACTCGCCAGGAATGTTTTCAAATATTACCGCCGAGATGTTAGGTTGGGTTAGGTTAGGTTATATTACGTTATAGATGTATATAAAGGTTCCACGTAGACGTAGAGGCCAACAAGCCAGGAATGTCGTCAAATATTACCGCCGAGATCTTAGATTGGGTTAGGCTAGCTTATATTATGTTATTGATGTACATAAAGGTCCAACGGAGACGTAGAGGCCAACAAGCCAGGAATGTGGTCAAATATTACCGCCGAGATGTCAGATTGGGATGGACTAGCTTATATTATGTTATTGATGTATATAAAGGTCCCACGGAGACGGAGAAGCCAACTCGCCTGGAATGTTGTCAAATATTACCGCCGAGATGTTAGGATGGGGTAGGTTAGGTTATATTACGTAATTGATGTATATAAAGGTCCCACGGAGACGTAGAGGCCAACTCGACAGGAATGTTGTCAAATGTTACCGCCGAGATGTTAGGTTGGGTTAGAATAAGATATATTACGTTATTGATGTATATGAAGGTCAAACGGAGACGTAGAGGCCAACTTGCCAGGAATGATGTCAAATATTACCGCCGAGATGTTAGGTTGGGTTAGGTTAGGTTATATTACGTTATTGATGTATATAGAGGTCCCACGGAGACGTAGAGGCCAACAAGCCAGGAATGTGGATAAATATTACCGCCGAGATGTTAGGTTGGGTTAGGTTTGGTTATATTACGTGATTGATGTATATAAAGGTCCCACGGAGACGAAGAGGCCAACTCGCCACGTATGTTTTCAAATATTACCGCCGAGGTGTTAGATTGGTTTAGGTTAGGTTATATTACGTTATTGAAGTATATAAAGGTCCCACGGAGACGTAGAAGCCAACAAGCCAGGAATGTCGTCAAATATTACCGCCGAGATGTTCGATTGGGTTAGGCTAGCTTATATTATGTTATTCATGTATATAAATGTCCCACGGAGACGTAGAGGCCAACTCGCCAGGAATGATGTCAAATATTACCGCCGAGATGTTAGCTTGGGTTAGGTTAGGTTAGATTACGTTATTGATGTATATAAAGGTCCCACGGAGACGTAGAGGCCAACAAGCCAGGAATGTCGTCAAATATTACAGCCGAGATGTTAGATTGGGTTAGGTTAGATTATATTACGTTATTGAAGTATATAAAGGTCCCACGGAGACGTAGAGGCCAACAAGCCAGGAATGTCGTCAAATATTACCGCCGAGATGTTAGATTGGGTTAGGCTAGCTTATATTATGTTATTGATGTATATAAAGGTCCCACGGAGACGTAGACGCCAACTCGCCAGGAATGATGTCAAATATTACCGCCGAGATGTTAGCTTGGGTTAGGTTAGGTTAGATTACGTTATTGATGTATATAAAGGTCCCACGGAGACTTAGAGGCCAACAAGCCAGGAATGTAGTCAAATATTATCGCCGAGATGTTAGGTTGGGTTAGGTTAGGTTTTATTACGTCATTGATGTATATAAAGGTCCCACGGAGACGTAGAGGCCAACTCGCCAGGAATGTTGTCAAATATGACCGCCGAGATGATAGGTTGGGTTAGGTTACGTTATATTACGTTATTGATGTATATGAAGGTCAAACGGAGACGTAGAGGCCAACTCGCTAGGAATGATTTCAAATATTACCGCCGAGATGTTAGGTTGGGTTAGGTTAGGTTATATTACGTTATTGAAGTATATAAAGGTCCCACGGAGACGTAGAGGCCAACAAGCCAGGAATGTCGTCAAATATTACCGCCGAGATGTTAGATTGGGTTAGGCTAGCTTATATTATGTTATTGATGTATATAAAGGTCCCACGGAGACGTAGACGCCAACTCGCCAGGAATGATGTCAAATATTACCGCCGAGATGTTAGCTTGGGTTAGGTTAGGTTAGATTACGTTATTGATGTATATAAAGGTCCCACGGAGACGAAGAGGCCAACTCGCCACGTATGTTTTCAAATATTACCGCCGAGATGTTAGATTGGTTTAGGTTATGTTATATTACGTTATTGAAGTATATAAAGGTCCCACGGAGACGTAGAGGCCAACAAGCCAGGAATGTCGTCAAATATTACCGCCGAGATGTTAGATTGGGTTGGGCAAGCTTATATTATGTTATTGATGTATATAAAGGTCCCACGGAGACGTAGAGGCCAACTCGCCAGGAATGATGTCAAATATTACCGCCGAGATGTTAGCTTGGGTTAGGTTAGGTTAGATTACGTTATTGATGTATATAAAGGTCCCACGGAGACGTAGAGGCCAACTCGCCAGGAATGATGTCAAATATTACCGCCGAGATGTTAGGTTGGGTTAGGTTAGGTTATATTACGCTATTGATGTATATAGAGGTCCCACGGAGACGTAGAGGCCAACAAGCCAGGAATGTTGTCAAATATTACCGCCGAGATGATAGGTTGGGTTAGGCTAGGTTATAATACGTTATTGATGTATATAAATGTCCCACGGAGACGTAGATGCCAACTCGCCAGGAATGTTTTCAAATATTACCGCCGAGATGTTAGGTTGGGTTAGGTTAGGTTATATTACGTTATAAATGTATATAAAGGTCCCACGGAGACGGAGAAGCCAACTCGCCTGGAATGTTGTCAAATATTACCGCCGAGATGTTAGGGTGGGGTAGGTTAGGTTATATTACGTTATTGATGTATATAAAGGTCCCACGGAGACGTAGAGGCCAACTCGACAGGAATGTTGTCAAATGTTACCGCCGAGATGTTAGGTTGGGTTAGATTAAGATATATTACGTTATTGATGTATATGAAGGTCAAACGGAGACGTAGAGGCCAACTCGCCAGGAATGATGTCAAATATTACCGCCGAGATGTTAGGTTGGGTTAGGTTAGGTTATATTACGTTATTGATGTATATAGAGGTCCCACGGAGACGTAGAGGCAAACTCGCCAGGAATGTTGTCAAATATTACCGCCGAGATGATAGGTTGGGTTAGGTTAGGTTATAATACGTTATTGATGTATATGAAGGTCAAACGGAGACGTAGAGGCCAACTCGCCAGGAATGATGTCAAATATTACCGCCGAGATGTTAGGTTGGGTTAGGTTAGGTTATATTACGTTATTGAAGTATATAGAGGTCCCACGGAGACGTAGAGGCCAACTCGCAGGGAATGTTGTCAAATATGACCGCCGAGATGATAGGTTGGGTTAGGTTACGTTATATTACGTTATTGATGTATATGAAGGTCAAACGGAGACGTAGAGGCCAACTCGCTAGGAATGATTTCAAATATTACCGCCGAGATGTTAGATTGAGTTAGGTTAGGTTATATTGCGTTATAGATGTATATAAAGGTCCCACGGAGACGGAGAAGCCAACTCGCCAGGAATGTTGTCAAATATTACCGCCGAGATGTTAGGTTGGGTTAGTTTAGGTTATATTACGTTATTGATGTATATAAAGGTCCCACGGAGACGTAGAGGCCAACAAGCCAGGAATGTCGTCAAATATTACAGCCGAGATGTTAGATTGGGTTAGGCTAGCTTATATTATGTTATTGATGTATATAAAGGTCCCACGGAGACGTAGAGGCCAACAAGCCAGGAATGAGGTCAAATATTATCGCCGAGATGTTTGGTTGGGTTAGGTTAGGTTATATTACGTCATTGATGTATATAAAGGTCCCACGGAGACGTAGAGGCCAACTCGCCAGGAAGGTTGTCAAATATTACCGCCGAGATGTTAGCTTGGGTTAGGTTAGGTTAGATTACGTTATTGATGTATATAAAGGTCCCACGGAGACGAAGAGGCCAACTCGCCACGTATGTTTTCAAATATTACCGCCGAGATGTTAGATTGGTTTAGGTTAGGTTATATTACGTTATTGAAGTATATAAAGGTCCCACGGAGACGTAGAGGCCAACAAGCCAGGAATGTCGTCAAATATTACCGCCGAGATGTTAGATTGGGTTAGGCAAGCTTATATTATGTTATTGATGTATATAAAGGTCCCACGGAGACGTAGAGGCCAACTCGCCAGGAATGATGTCAAATATTACCGCCGAGATGTTAACTTGGGTTAGGTTAGGTTAGATTACGTTATTGATGTATATAAAGGTCCCACGGAGACGTAGAGGCCAACTCGCCAGGAATGATGTCAAATATTACCGCCGAGATGTTAGGTTGGGTTAGGTTAGGTTATATTACGCTATTGATGTATATAGAGGTCCCACGGAGACGTAGAGGCCAACTTGCCAGGCATGTTTTCAAATATTACCGCCGAGATGTTAGGTTGGGTTAGTTTAGGTTATATTACGTTATTGACGTATATAAAGGTCCCACTTAGACGAAGAGGCCAACTTGCCAGGCATGTTTTCAAATATTACCGCCGAGATGTTAGATTGGTTTAGGTTAGGTTATATTACGTTATTGAAGTATATAAAGGTCCCACGTAGACGTAGAGGCCAACAAGCCAGGAATGTCGTCAAATATTACAGCCGAGATGTTAGATTGGGTTAGGCTAGCTTATATTATGTTATTGATGTATATAAAGGTCCCACGGAGACGTAGAGGCCAACAAGCCAGGAATGAGGTCAAATATTATCGCCGAGATGTTTGGTTGGGTTAGGTTGGGTTATATTACGTTATTAATGTATATAAAGGTCCCACGGAGACGAAGAAGCCAACTCGCCAGGAATGTTGTCAAATATTACCGCCGAGATGTTAGGTTGGGTTAGGTTAGGTTATATTACGTCATTGATGTATATAAAGGTTCCACGGAGACGTAGAGGCCAACTCGCCAGGAATGTTGTCAAATATGACCGCCGAGATGATAGGTTGGGTTAGGTTACGTTATATTACGTTATTGATGTATATGAAGGTCAAACGGAGACGTAGAGGCCAACTCGCTAGGAATGATTTCAAATATTACCGCCGAGATGTTAGGTTGGGTTAGGTTAGGTTATATTACGTTATTGAAGTATATAAAGGTCCCACGGAGACGTAGAGGCCAACAAGCCAGGAATGTCGTCAAATATTACCGCCGAGATGTTAGATTGGGTTAGGCTAGCTTATATTATGTTATTGATGTATATAAAGGTCCCACGGAGACGTAGACGCCAACTCGCCAGGAATGATGTCAAATATTACCGCCTAGATGTTAGCTTGGGTTAGGTTAGGTTAGATTACGTTATTGATGTATATAAAGGTCCCACGGAGACGAAGAGGCCAACTCGCCACGTATGTTTTCAAATATTACCGCCGAGATGTTAGATTGGTTTAGGTTAGGTTATATTACGTTATTGAAGTATATAAAGGTCCCACGGAGACGTAGAGGCCAACAAGCCAGGACTGTCGTCAAATATTACCGCCGAGATGTTAGATTGGGTTGGGCAAGCTTATATTATGTTATTGATGTATATAAAGGTCCCACGGAGACGTAGAGGCCAACAAGCCAGGAATGTCGTCAAATATTACAGCCGAGATGTTAGATTGGGTTAGGTTAGATTATATTACGTTATTGAAGTATATAAAGGTCCCACGGAGACGTAGAGGCCAACAAGCCAGGAATGTCGTCAAATATTACCGCCGAGATGTTAGATTGGGTTAGGCTAGCTTATATTATGTTATTGATGTATATAAAGGTCCCACGGAGACGTAGACGCCAACTCGCCAGGAATGATGTCAAATATTACCGCCGAGATGTTAGGTTGGGTTAGGTTAGGTTATATTACGTTATTGAAGTATATAAAGGTCCCACGGAGACGTAGAGGCCAACTCGACAGGAATGTTGTCAAATGTTACCGCCGAGATGTTAGGTTAGGTTAGAATAAGATATATTACGTTATTGATGTATATGAAGGTCAAACGGAGACGTAGAGGCCAACTTGCCAGGAATGATGTCAAATATTACCGCCGAGATGTTAGGTTGGGTTAGGTTAGGTTATATTACGTTATTGATGTATATAGAGGTCCCACGGAGACGTAGAGGCCAACAAGCCAGGAATGTGGATAAATATTACCGCCGAGATGTTAGGTTGGGTTAGGTTTGGTTATATTACGTGATTGATGTATATAAAGGTCCCACGGAGACGAAGAGGCCAACTCGCCACGTATGTTTTCAAATATTACCGCCGAGATGTTAGATTGGTTTAGGTTAGGTTATATTACGTTATTGAAGTATATAAAGGTCCCACGGAGACGTAGAAGCCAACAAGCCAGGAATGTCGTCAAATATTACCGCCGAGATGTTCGATTGGGTTAGGCTAGCTTATATTATGTTATTCATGTATATAAATGTCCCACGGAGACGTAGAGGCCAACTCGCCAGGAATGATGTCAAATATTACCGCCGAGATGTTAGCTTGGGTTAGGTTAGGTTAGATTACGTTATTGATGTATATAAAGGTCCCACGGAGACGTAGAGGCCAACAAGCCAGGAATGTCGTCAAATATTACAGCCGAGATGTTAGATTGGGTTAGGTTAGATTATATTACGTTATTGAAGTATATAAAGGTCCCACGGAGACGTAGAGGCCAACAAGCCAGGAATGTCGTCAAATATTACCGCCGAGATGTTAGATTGGGTTAGGCTAGCTTATATTATGTTATTGATGTATATAAAGGTCCCACGGAGACGTAGACGCCAACTCGCCAGGAATGATGTCAAATATTACCGCCGAGATGTTAGCTTGGGTTAGGTTAGGTTAGATTACGTTATTGATGTATATAAAGGTCAAACGGAGACGTAGAGGCCAACTCGCTAGGAATGATTTCAAATATTACCGCCGAGATGTTAGATTGAGTTAGGTTAGGTTATATTGCGTTATAGATGTATATAAAGGTCCCACGGAGACGGAGAAGCCAACTCGCCAGGAATGTTGTCAAATATTACCGCCGAGATGTTAGGTTGGGTTAGTTTAGGTTATATTACGTTATTGATGTATATAAAGGTCCCACGGAGACGTAGAGGCCAACTTGCCAGGCATGTTTTCAAATATTACCGCCGAGATGTTAGGTTGGGTTAGTTTAGGTTATATTACGTTATTGACGTATATAAAGGTCCCACTTAGACGAAGAGGCCAACTTGCCAGGCATGTTTTCAAATATTACCGCCGAGATGTTAGATTGGTTTAGGTTAGGTTATATTACGTTATTGAAGTATATAAAGGTCCCACGTAGACGTAGAGGCCAACAAGCCAGGAATGTCGTCAAATATTACAGCCGAGATGTTAGATTGGGTTAGGCTAGCTTATATTATGTTATTGATGTATATAAAGGTCCCACGGAGACGTAGAGGCCAACAAGCCAGGAATGAGGTCAAATATTATCGCCGAGATGTTTGGTTGGGTTAGGTTAGGTTATATTACGTTATTAATGTATATAAAGGTCCCACGGAGACGAAGAAGCCAACTCGCCAGGAATGTTGTCAAATATTACCGCCGAGATGTTAGGTTGGGTTAGGTTAGGTTATATTACGTCATTGATGTATATAAAGGTTCCACGGAGACGTAGAGGCCAACTCGCCAGGAATGTTGTCAAATATGACCGCCGAGATGATAGGTTGGGTTAGGTTACGTTATATTACGTTATTGATGTATATGAAGGTCAAACGGAGACGTAGAGGCCAACTCGCTAGGAATGATTTCAAATATTACCGCCGAGATGTTAGGTTGGGTTAGGTTAGGTTATATTACGTTATTGAAGTATATAAAGGTCCCACGGAGACGTAGAGGCCAACAAGCCAGGAATGTCGTCAAATATTACCGCCGAGATGTTAGATTGGGTTAGGCTAGCTTATATTATGTTATTGATGTATATAAAGGTCCCACGGAGACGTAGACGCCAACTCGCCAGGAATGATGTCAAATATTACCGCCTAGATGTTAGCTTGGGTTAGGTTAGGTTAGATTACGTTATTGATGTATATAAAGGTCCCACGGAGACGAAGAGGCCAACTCGCCACGTATGTTTTCAAATATTACCGCCGAGATGTTAGATTGGTTTAGGTTAGGTTATATTACGTTATTGAAGTATATAAAGGTCCCACGGAGACGTAGAGGCCAACAAGCCAGGAATGTCGTCAAATATTACCGCCGAGATGTTAGATTGGGTTGGGCAAGCTTATATTATGTTATTGATGTATATAAAGGTCCCACGGAGACGTAGAGGCCAACAAGCCAGGAATGTCGTCAAATATTACAGCCGAGATGTTAGATTGGGTTAGGTTAGATTATATTACGTTATTGAAGTATATAAAGGTCCCACGGAGACGTAGAGGCCAACAAGCCAGGAATGTCGTCAAATATTACCGCCGAGATGTTAGATTGGGTTAGGCTAGCTTATATTATGTTATTGATGTATATAAAGGTCCCACGGAGACGTAGACGCCAACTCGCCAGGAATGATGTCAAATATTACCGCCGAGATGTTAGGTTGGGTTAGGTTAGGTTATATTACGTTATTGAAGTATATAAAGGTCCCACGGAGACGTAGAGGCCAACTCGACAGGAATGTTGTCAAATGTTACCGCCGAGATGTTAGGTTGGGTTAGAATAAGATATATTACGTTATTGATGTATATGAAGGTCAAACGGAGACGTAGAGGCCAACTTGCCAGGAATGATGTCAAATATTACCGCCGAGATGTTAGGTTGGGTTAGGTTAGGTTATATTACGTTATTGATGTATATAGAGGTCCCACGGAGACGTAGAGGCCAACAAGCCAGGAATGTGGATAAATATTACCGCCGAGATGTTAGGTTGGGTTAGGTTTGGTTATATTACGTGATTGATGTATATAAAGGTCCCACGGAGACGAAGAGGCCAACTCGCCACGTATGTTTTCAAATATTACCGCCGAGATGTTAGATTGGTTTAGGTTAGGTTATATTACGTTATTGAAGTATATAAAGGTCCCACGGAGACGTAGAAGCCAACAAGCCAGGAATGTCGTCAAATATTACCGCCGAGATGTTCGATTGGGTTAGGCTAGCTTATATTATGTTATTCATGTATATAAATGTCCCACGGAGACGTAGAGGCCAACTCGCCAGGAATGATGTCAAATATTACCGCCGAGATGTTAGCTTGGGTTAGGTTAGGTTAGATTACGTTATTGATGTATATAAAGGTCCCACGGAGACGTAGAGGCCAACAAGCCAGGAATGTCGTCAAATATTACAGCCGAGATGTTAGATTGGGTTAGGTTAGATTATATTACGTTATTGAAGTATATAAAGGTCCCACGGAGACGTAGAGGCCAACAAGCCAGGAATGTCGTCAAATATTACCGCCGAGATGTTAGATTGGGTTAGGCTAGCTTATATTATGTTATTGATGTATATAAAGGTCCCACGGAGACGTAGACGCCAACTCGCCAGGAATGATGTCAAATATTACCGCCGAGATGTTAGCTTGGGTTAGGTTAGGTTAGATTACGTTATTGATGTATATAAAGGTCAAACGGAGACGTAGAGGCCAACTCGCTAGGAATGATTTCAAATATTACCGCCGAGATGTTAGATTGAGTTAGGTTAGGTTATATTGCGTTATAGATGTATATAAAGGTCCCACGGAGACGGAGATGCCAACTCGCCAGGAATGTTGTCAAATATTACCGCCGAGATGTTAGGTTGGGTTAGTTTAGGTTATATTACGTTATTGATGTATATAAAGGTCCCACGGAGACGTAGAGGCCAACTTGCCAGGCATGTTTTCAAATATTACCGCCGAGATGTTAGGTTGGGTTAGTTTAGGTTATATTACGTTATTGACGTATATAAAGGTCCCACTTAGACGAAGAGGCCAACTTGCCAGGAATGTTTTCAAATATTACCGCCGAGATGTTAGATTGGTTTAGGTTAGGTTATATTACGTTATTGAAGTATATAAAGGTCCCACGTAGACGTAGAGGCCAACAAGCCAGGAATGTCGTCAAATATTACAGCCGAGATGTTAGATTGGGTTAGGCTAGCTTATATTATGTTATTGATGTATATAAAGGTCCCACGGAGACGTAGAGGCCAACAAGCCAGGAATGAGGTCAAATATTATCGCCGAGATGTTTGGTTGGGTTAGGTTAGGTTATATTACGTTATTAATGTATATAAAGGTCCCACGGAGACGAAGAAGCCAACTCGCCAGGAATGTTGTCAAATATTACCGCCGAGATGTTAGGTTGGGTTAGGTTAGGTTATATTACGTCATTGATGTATATAAAGGTCCCACGGAGACGTAGAGGCCAACTCGCCAGGAATGTTGTCAAATATGACCGCCGAGATGATAGGTTGGGTTAGGTTACGTTGTATTACGTTATTGATGTATATGAAGGTCAAACGGAGACGTAGAGGCCAACTCGCTAGGAATGATTTCAAATATTACCGCCGAGATGTTAGGTTGGGTTAGGTTAGGTTATATTACGTTATTGAAGTATATAAAGGTCCCACGGAGACGTAGAGGCCAACAAGCCAGGAATGTCGTCAAATATTACCGCCGAGATGTTAGATTGGGTTAGGCTAGCTTATATTATGTTATTGATGTATATAAAGGTCCCACGGAGACGTAGACGCCAACTCGCCAGGAATGATGTCAAATATTACCGCCTAGATGTTAGCTTGGGTTAGGTTAGGTTAGATTACGTTATTGATGTATATAAAGGTCCCACGGAGACGAAGAGGCCAACTCGCCACGTATGTTTTCAAATATTACCGCCGAGATGTTAGATTGGTTTAGGTTAGGTTATATTACGTTATTGAAGTATATAAAGGTCCCACGGAGACGTAGAGGCCAACAAGCCAGGAATGTCGTCAAATATTACCGCCGAGATGTTAGATTGGGTTGGGCAAGCTTATATTATGTTATTGATGTATATAAAGGTCCCACGGAGACGTAGAGGCCAACAAGCCAGGAATGTCGTCAAATATTACAGCCGAGATGTTAGATTGGGTTAGGTTAGATTATATTACGTTATTGAAGTATATAAAGGTCCCACGGAGACGTAGAGGCCAACAAGCCAGGAATGTCGTCAAATATTACCGCCGAGATGTTAGATTGGGTTAGGCTAGCTTATATTATGTTATTGATGTATATAAAGGTCCCACGGAGACGTAGACGCCAACTCGCCAGGAATGATGTCAAATATTACCGCCGAGATGTTAGGTTGGGTTAGGTTAGGTTATATTACGTTATTGAAGTATATAAAGGTCCCACGGAGACGTAGAGGCCAACTCGACAGGAATGTTGTCAAATGTTACCGCCGAGATGTTAGGTTGGGTTAGAATAAGATATATTACGTTATTGATGTATATGAAGGTCAAACGGAGACGTAGAGGCCAACTTGCCAGGAATGATGTCAAATATTACCGCCGAGATGTTAGGTTGGGTTAGGTTAGGTTATATTACGTTATTGATGTATATAGAGGTCCCACGGAGACGTAGAGGCCAACAAGCCAGGAATGTGGATAAATATTACCGCCGAGATGTTAGGTTGGGTTAGGTTTGGTTATATTACGTGATTGATGTATATAAAGGTCCCACGGAGACGAAGAGGCCAACTCGCCACGTATGTTTTCAAATATTACCGCCGAGATGTTAGATTGGTTTAGGTTAGGTTATATTACGTTATTGAAGTATATAAAGGTCCCACGGAGACGTAGAAGCCAACAAGCCAGGAATGTCGTCAAATATTACCGCCGAGATGTTCGATTGGGTTAGGCTAGCTTATATTATGTTATTCATGTATATAAATGTCCCACGGAGACGTAGAGGCCAACTCGCCAGGAATGATGTCAAATATTACCGCCGAGATGTTAGCTTGGGTTAGGTTAGGTTAGATTACGTTATTGATGTATATAAAGGTCCCACGGAGACGTAGAGGCCAACAAGCCAGGAATGTCGTCAAATATTACAGCCGAGATGTTAGATTGGGTTAGGTTAGATTATATTACGTTATTGAAGTATATAAAGGTCCCACGGAGACGTAGAGGCCAACAAGCCAGGAATGTCGTCAAATATTACCGCCGAGATGTTAGATTGGGTTAGGCTAGCTTATATTATGTTATTGATGTATATAAAGGTCCCATGGAGACGTAGACGCCAACTCGCCAGGAATGATGTCAAATATTACCGCCGAGATGTTAGCTTGGGTTAGGTTAGGTTAGATTACGTTATTGATGTATATAAAGGTCAAACGGAGACGTAGAGGCCAACTCGCTAGGAATGATTTCAAATATTACCGCCGAGATGTTAGATTGAGTTAGGTTAGGTTATATTGCGTTATAGATGTATATAAAGGTCCCACGGAGACGGAGATGCCAACTCGCCAGGAATGTTGTCAAATATTACCGCCGAGATGTTAGGTTGGGTTAGTTTAGGTTATATTACGTTATTGATGTATATAAAGGTCCCACGGAGACGTAGAGGCCAACTTGCCAGGCATGTTTTCAAATATTACCGCCGAGATGTTAGGTTGGGTTAGTTTAGGTTATATTACGTTATTGACGTATATAAAGGTCCCACTTAGACGAAGAGGCCAACTTGCCAGGAATGTTTTCAAATATTACCGCCGAGATGTTAGATTGGTTTAGGTTAGGTTATATTACGTTATTGAAGTATATAAAGGTCCCACGTAGACGTAGAGGCCAACAAGCCAGGAATGTCGTCAAATATTACAGCCGAGATGTTAGATTGGGTTAGGCTAGCTTATATTATGTTATTGATGTATATAAAGGTCCCACGGAGACGTAGAGGCCAACAAGCCAGGAATGAGGTCAAATATTATCGCCGAGATGTTTGGTTGGGTTAGGTTAGGTTATATTACGTTATTAATGTATATAAAGGTCCCACGGAGACGAAGAAGCCAACTCGCCAGGAATGTTGTCAAATATTACCGCCGAGATGTTAGGTTGGGTTAGGTTAGGTTATATTACGTCATTGATGTATATAAAGGTCCCACGGAGACGTAGAGGCCAACTCGCCAGGAATGTTGTCAAATATGACCGCCGAGATGATAGGTTGGGTTAGGTTACGTTATATTACGTTATTGATGTATATGAAGGTCAAACGGAGACGTAGAGGCCAACTCGCTAGGAATGATTTCAAATATTACCGCCGAGATGTTAGGTTGGGTTAGGTTAGGTTATATTACGTTATTGAAGTATATAAAGGTCCCACGGAGACGTAGAGGCCAACAAGCCAGGAATGTCGTCAAATATTACCGCCGAGATGTTAGATTGGGTTAGGCTAGCTTATATTATGTTATTGATGTATATAAAGGTCCCACGGAGACGTAGACGCCAACTCGCCAGGAATGATGTCAAATATTACCGCCTAGATGTTAGCTTGGGTTAGGTTAGGTTAGATTACGTTATTGATGTATATAAAGGTCCCACGGAGACGAAGAGGCCAACTCGCCACGTATGTTTTCAAATATTACCGCCGAGATGTTAGATTGGTTTAGGTTAGGTTATATTACGTTATTGAAGTATATAAAGGTCCCACGGAGACGTAGAGGCCAACAAGCCAGGAATGTCGTCAAATATTACCGCCGAGATGTTAGATTGGGTTGGGCAAGCTTATATTATGTTCTTGATGTATATAAAGGTCCCACGGAGACGTAGAGGCCAACAAGCCAGGAATGTCGTCAAATATTACAGCCGAGATGTTAGATTGGGTTAGGTTAGATTATATTACGTTATTGAAGTATATAAAGGTCCCACGGAGACGTAGAGGCCAACAAGCCAGGAATGTCGTCAAATATTACCGCCGAGATGTTAGATTGGGTTAGGCTAGCTTATATTATGTTATTGATGTATATAAAGGTCCCACGGAGACGTAGACGCCAACTCGCCAGGAATGATGTCAAATATACCGCCGAGATGTTAGCTTGGGTTAGGTTAGGTTAGATTACGTTATTGATGTATATAAAGGTCCCACGGAGACGTAGAGGCCAACAAGCCAGGAATGTCGTCAAATATTACCGCCGAGATGTTAGATTGGGTTAGGCTAGCTTATATTATGTTATTGATGTATATAAAGGTCCCACGGAGACGTAGACGCCAACTCGCCAGGAATGATGTCAAATATTACCGCCGAGATGTTAGCTTGGGTTATGTTAGGTTAGATTACGTTATTGATGTATATAAAGGTCAAACGGAGACGTAGAGGCCAACTCGCTAGGAATGATTTCAAATATTACCGCCGAGATGTTAGATTGAGTTAGGTTAGGTTATATTGCGTTATTGACGTATATAAAGGTCCCATTTAGACGAAGAGGCCAACTTGCCAGGCATGTTTTCAAATATTACCGCCGAGATGTTAGATTGGTTTAGGTTAGGTTATATTACGTTATTGAAGTATATAAAGGTCCCACGTAGACGTAGAGGCCAACAAGCCAGGAATGTCGTCAAATATTACAGCCGAGATGTTAGATTGTGTTAGGCTAGCTTATATTATGTTATTGATGTATATAAAGGTCCCACGGAGACGTAGACGCCAACTCGCCAGGAATGATGTCAAATATTACCGCCGAGATGTTAGCTTGGGTTAGGTTAGGTTAGATTACGTTATTGATGTATATAAAGGTCCCACGGAGACGAAGAGGCCAACTCGCCACGTATGTTTTCAAATATTACCGCCGAGATGTTAGATTGGTTTAGGTTAGGTTATATTACGTTATTGAAGTATATAAAGTTCCCACGGAGACGTAGAGGCCAACAAGCCAGGAATGTCGTCAAATATTACCGCCGAGATGTTAGATTGGGTTAGGCAAGCTTATATTATGTTATTGATGTATATAAAGGTCCCACGGAGACGTAGAGGCCAACTCGCCAGGAATGATGTCAAATATTACCGCCGAGATGTTAGCTTGGGTTAGGTTAGGTTAGATTACGTTATTGATGTATATAAAGGTCCCACGGAGACGTAGAGGCCAACTCGCTAGGAATGATTTCAAATATTACCGCCGAGATGTTAGATTGGGTTAGGTTAGGTTATATTACGTTATAGATGTATATAAAGGTCCCACGGAGACGGAGAAGCCAACTCGCCAGGAATGATGTCAAATATTACCGCCGGACTGTTAGATTGGGTTAGGTTAGGTTATATTACGTTATTGATGTATATAAATGTCCCATGGAGACGTAGATGCCAACTCGCCAGGAATGTTTTCAAATATTACCGCCGAGATGTTAGGTTGGGTTAGGTTAGGTTATATTACGTTATAGATGTATATAAAGGTTCCACGTAGACGTAGAGGCCAACAAGCCAGGAATGTCGTCAAATATTACCGCCGAGATCTTAGATTGGGTTAGGCTAGCTTATATTATGTTATTGATGTACATAAAGGTCCAACGGAGACGTAGAGGCCAACAAGCCAGGAATGTGGTCAAATATTACCGCCGAGATGTCAGATTGGGATGGACTAGCTTATATTATGTTATTGATGTATATAAAGGTCCCACGGAGACGGAGAAGCCAACTCGCCTGGAATGTTGTCAAATATTACCGCCGAGATGTTAGGATGGGGTAGGTTAGGTTATATTACGTTATTGATGTATATAAAGGTCCCACGGAGACGTAGAGGCCAACTCGACAGGAATGTTGTCAAATGTTACCGCCGAGATGTTAGGTTGGGTTAGAATAAGATATATTACGTTATTGATGTATATGAAGGTCAAACGGAGACGTAGAGGCCAACTTGCCAGGAATGATGTCAAATATTACCGCCGAGATGTTAGGTTGGGTTAGGTTAGGTTATATTACGTTATTGATGTATATAAAGGTCCCACGGAGACGAAGAGGCCAACTCGCCACGTATGTTTTCAAATATTACCGCCGAGATGTTAGATTGGTTTAGGTTAGGTTATATTACGTTATTGAAGTATATAAAGGTCCCACGGAGACGTAGAAGCCAACAAGCCAGGAATGTCGTCAAATATTACCGCCGAGATGTTAGATTGGGTTAGGCTAGCTTATATTATGTTATTGATGTATATAAAGGTCCCACGGAGACGTAGACGCCAACTCGCCAGGAATGATGTCAAATATTACCGCCGAGATGTTAGCTTGGGTTAGGTTAGGTTAGATTACGTTATTGATGTATATAAAGGTCAAACGGAGACGTAGAGGCCAACTCGCTAGGAATGATTTCAAATATTACCGCCGAGATGTTAGATTGAGTTAGGTTAGGTTATATTGCGTTATAGATGTATATAAAGGTCCCACGGAGACGGAGAAGCCAACTCGCCAGGAATGTTGTCAAATATTACCGCCGAGATGTTAGGTTGGGTTAGTTTAGATTATATTACGTTATTGATGTATATAAAGGTCCCACGGAGACGTAGAGGCCAACTTGCCAGGCATGTTTTCAAATATTACCGCCGAGATGTTAGGTTGGGTTAGTTTAGGTTATATTACGTTATTGACGTATATAAAGGTCCCACTTAGACGAAGAGGCCAACTTGCCAGGCATGTTTTCAAATATTACCGCCGAGATGTTAGATTGGTTTAGGTTAGGTTATATTACGTTATTGAAGTATATAAAGGTCCCACGTAGACGTAGAGGCCAACAAGCCAGGAATGTCGTCAAATATTACAGCCGAGATGTTAGATTGGGTTAGGCTAGCTTATATTATGTTATTGATGTATATAAAGGTCCCACGGAGACGTAGAGGCCAACAAGCCAGGAATGAGGTCAAATATTATCGCCGAGATGTTTGGTTGGGTTAGGTTAGGTTATATTACGTTATTAATGTATATAAAGGTCCCACGGAGACGAAGAAGCCAACTCGCCAGGAATGTTGTCAAATATTACCGCCGAGATGTTAGGTTGGGTTAGGTTAGGTTATATTACGTCATTGATGTATATAAAGGTCCCACGGAGACGTAGAGGCCAACTCGCCAGGAATGTTGTCAAATATGACCGCCGAGATGATAGGTTGGGTTAGGTTACGTTATATTACGTTATTGATGTATATGAAGGTCAAACGGAGACGTAGAGGCCAACTCGCTAGGAATGATTTCAAATATTACCGCCGAGATGTTAGGTTGGGTTAGGTTAGGTTATATTACGTTATTGAAGTATATAAAGGTCCCACGGAGACGTAGAGGCCAACAAGCCAGGAATGTCGTCAAATATTACCGCCGAGATGTTAGATTGGGTTGGGCAAGCTTATATTATGTTATTGATGTATATAAAGGTCCCACGGAGACGTAGAGGCCAACAAGCCAGGAATGTCGTCAAATATTACAGCCGAGATGTTAGATTGGGTTAGGTTAGATTATATTACGTTATTGAAGTATATAAAGGTCCCACGGAGACGTAGAGGCCAACAAGCCAGGAATGTCGTCAAATATTACCGCCGAGATGTTAGATTGGGTTAGGCTAGCTTATATTATGTTATTGATGTATATAAAGGTCCCACGGAGACGTAGACGCCAACTCGCCAGGAATGATGTCAAATATTACCGCCGAGATGTTAGGTTGGGTTAGGTTAGGTTATATTACGTTATTGAAGTATATAAAGGTCCCACGGAGACGTAGAGGCCAACTCGACAGGAATGTTGTCAAATGTTACCGCCGAGATGTTAGGTTGGGTTAGAATAAGATATATTACGTTATTGATGTATATGAAGGTCAAACGGAGACGTAGAGGCCAACTTGCCAGGAATGATGTCAAATATTACCGCCGAGATGTTAGGTTGGGTTAGGTTAGGTTATATTACGTTATTGATGTATATAGAGGTCCCACGGAGACGTAGAGGCCAACAAGCCAGGAATGTGGATAAATATTACCGCCGAGATGTTAGGTTGGGTTAGGTTTGGTTATATTACGTGATTGATGTATATAAAGGTCCCACGGAGACGAAGAGGCCAACTCGCCACGTATGTTTTCAAATATTACCGCCGAGATGTTAGATTGGTTTAGGTTAGGTTATATTACGTTATTGAAGTATATAAAGGTCCCACGGAGACGTAGAAGCCAACAAGCCAGGAATGTCGTCAAATATTACCGCCGAGATGTTCGATTGGGTTAGGCTAGCTTATATTATGTTATTCATGTATATAAATGTCCCACGGAGACGTAGAGGCCAACTCGCCAGGAATGATGTCAAATATTACCGCCGAGATGTTAGCTTGGGTTAGGTTAGGTTAGATTACGTTATTGATGTATATAAAGGTCCCACGGAGACGTAGAGGCCAACAAGCCAGGAATGTCGTCAAATATTACAGCCGAGATGTTAGATTGGGTTAGGTTAGATTATATTACGTTATTGAAGTATATAAAGGTCCCACGGAGACGTAGAGGCCAACAAGCCAGGAATGTCGTCAAATATTACCGCCGAGATGTTAGATTGGGTTAGGCTAGCTTATATTATGTTATTGATGTATATAAAGGTCCCACGGAGACGTAGACGCCAACTCGCCAGGAATGATGTCAAATATTACCGCCGAGATGTTAGCTTGGGTTAGGTTAGGTTAGATTACGTTATTGATGTATATAAAGGTCAAACGGAGACGTAGAGGCCAACTCGCTAGGAATGATTTCAAATATTACCGCCGAGATGTTAGATTGAGTTAGGTTAGGTTATATTGCGTTATAGATGTATATAAAGGTCCCACGGAGACGGAGATGCCAACTCGCCAGGAATGTTGTCAAATATTACCGCCGAGATGTTAGGTTGGGTTAGTTTAGGTTATATTACGTTATTGATGTATATAAAGGTCCCACGGAGACGTAGAGGCCAACTTGCCAGGCATGTTTTCAAATATTACCGCCGAGATGTTAGGTTGGGTTAGTTTAGGTTATATTACGTTATTGACGTATATAAAGGTCCCACTTAGACGAAGAGGCCAACTTGCCAGGAATGTTTTCAAATATTACCGCCGAGATGTTAGATTGGTTTAGGTTAGGTTATATTACGTTATTGAAGTATATAAAGGTCCCACGTAGACGTAGAGGCCAACAAGCCAGGAATGTCGTCAAATATTACAGCCGAGATGTTAGATTGGGTTAGGCTAGCTTATATTATGTTATTGATGTATATAAAGGTCCCACGGAGACGTAGAGGCCAACAAGCCAGGAATGAGGTCAAATATTATCGCCGAGATGTTTGGTTGGGTTAGGTTAGGTTATATTACGTTATTAATGTATATAAAGGTCCCACGGAGACGAAGAAGCCAACTCGCCAGGAATGTTGTCAAATATTACCGCCGAGATGTTAGGTTGGGTTAGGTTAGGTTATATTACGTCATTGATGTATATAAAGGTCCCACGGAGACGTAGAGGCCAACTCGCCAGGAATGTTGTCAAATATGACCGCCGAGATGATAGGTTGGGTTAGGTTACGTTATATTACGTTATTGATGTATATGAAGGTCAAACGGAGACGTAGAGGCCAACTCGCTAGGAATGATTTCAAATATTACCGCCGAGATGTTAGGTTGGGTTAGGTTAGGTTATATTACGTTATTGAAGTATATAAAGGTCCCACGGAGACGTAGAGGCCAACAAGCCAGGAATGTCGTCAAATATTACCGCCGAGATGTTAGATTGGGTTAGGCTAGCTTATATTATGTTATTGATGTATATAAAGGTCCCACGGAGACGTAGACGCCAACTCGCCAGGAATGATGTCAAATATTACCGCCTAGATGTTAGCTTGGGTTAGGTTAGGTTAGATTACGTTATTGATGTATATAAAGGTCCCACGGAGACGAAGAGGCCAACTCGCCACGTATGTTTTCAAATATTACCGCCGAGATGTTAGATTGGTTTAGGTTAGGTTATATTACGTTATTGAAGTATATAAAGGTCCCACGGAGACGTAGAGGCCAACAAGCCAGGAATGTCGTCAAATATTACCGCCGAGATGTTAGATTGGGTTGGGCAAGCTTATATTATGTTATTGATGTATATAAAGGTCCCACGGAGACGTAGAGGCCAACAAGCCAGGAATGTCGTCAAATATTACAGCCGAGATGTTAGATTGGGTTAGGTTAGATTATATTACGTTATTGAAGTATATAAAGGTCCCACGGAGACGTAGAGGCCAACAAGCCAGGAATGTCGTCAAATATTACCGCCGAGATGTTAGATTGGGTTAGGCTAGCTTATATTATGTTATTGATGTATATAAAGGTCCCACGGAGACGTAGACGCCAACTCGCCAGGAATGATGTCAAATATTACCGCCGAGATGTTAGGTTGGGTTAGGTTAGGTTATATTACGTTATTGAAGTATATAAAGGTCCCACGGAGACGTAGAGGCCAACTCGACAGGAATGTTGTCAAATGTTACCGCCGAGATGTTAGGTTGGGTTAGAATAAGATATATTACGTTATTGATGTATATGAAGGTCAAACGGAGACGTAGAGGCCAACTTGCCAGGAATGATGTCAAATATTACCGCCGAGATGTTAGGTTGGGTTAGGTTAGGTTATATTACGTTATTGATGTATATAGAGGTCCCACGGAGACGTAGAGGCCAACAAGCCAGGAATGTGGATAAATATTACCGCCGAGATGTTAGGTTGGGTTAGGTTTGGTTATATTACGTGATTGATGTATATAAAGGTCCCACGGAGACGAAGAGGCCAACTCGCCACGTATGTTTTCAAATATTACCGCCGAGATGTTAGATTGGTTTAGGTTAGGTTATATTACGTTATTGAAGTATATAAAGGTCCCACGGAGACGTAGAAGCCAACAAGCCAGGAATGTCGTCAAATATTACCGCCGAGATGTTCGATTGGGTTAGGCTAGCTTATATTATGTTATTCATGTATATAAATGTCCCACGGAGACGTAGAGGCCAACTCGCCAGGAATGATGTCAAATATTACCGCCGAGATGTTAGCTTGGGTTAGGTTAGGTTAGATTACGTTATTGATGTATATAAAGGTCCCACGGAGACGTAGAGGCCAACAAGCCAGGAATGTCGTCAAATATTACAGCCGAGATGTTAGATTGGGTTAGGTTAGATTATATTACGTTATTGAAGTATATAAAGGTCCCACGGAGACGTAGAGGCCAACAAGCCAGGAATGTCGTCAAATATTACCGCCGAGATGTTAGATTGGGTTAGGCTAGCTTATATTATGTTATTGATGTATATAAAGGTCCCACGGAGACGTAGACGCCAACTCGCCAGGAATGATGTCAAATATTACCGCCGAGATGTTAGCTTGGGTTAGGTTAGGTTAGATTACGTTATTGATGTATATAAAGGTCAAACGGAGACGTAGAGGCCAACTCGCTAGGAATGATTTCAAATATTACCGCCGAGATGTTAGATTGAGTTAGGTTAGGTTATATTGCGTTATAGATGTATATAAAGGTCCCACGGAGACGGAGATGCCAACTCGCCAGGAATGTTGTCAAATATTACCGCCGAGATGTTAGGTTGGGTTAGTTTAGGTTATATTACGTTATTGATGTATATAAAGGTCCCACGGAGACGTAGAGGCCAACTTGCCAGGCATGTTTTCAAATATTACCGCCGAGATGTTAGGTTGGGTTAGTTTAGGTTATATTACGTTATTGACGTATATAAAGGTCCCACTTAGACGAAGAGGCCAACTTGCCAGGAATGTTTTCAAATATTACCGCCGAGATGTTAGATTGGTTTAGGTTAGGTTATATTACGTTATTGAAGTATATAAAGGTCCCACGTAGACGTAGAGGCCAACAAGCCAGGAATGTCGTCAAATATTACAGCCGAGATGTTAGATTGGGTTAGGCTAGCTTATATTATGTTATTGATGTATATAAAGGTCCCACGGAGACGTAGAGGCCAACAAGCCAGGAATGAGGTCAAATATTATCGCCGAGATGTTTGGTTGGGTTAGGTTAGGTTATATTACGTTATTAATGTATATAAAGGTCCCACGGAGACGAAGAAGCCAACTCGCCAGGAATGTTGTCAAATATTACCGCCGAGATGTTAGGTTGGGTTAGGTTAGGTTATATTACGTCATTGATGTATATAAAGGTCCCACGGAGACGTAGAGGCCAACTCGCCAGGAATGTTGTCAAATATGACCGCCGAGATGATAGGTTGGGTTAGGTTACGTTATATTACGTTATTGATGTATATGAAGGTCAAACGGAGACGTAGAGGCCAACTCGCTAGGAATGATTTCAAATATTACCGCCGAGATGTTAGGTTGGGTTAGGTTAGGTTATATTACGTTATTGAAGTATATAAAGGTCCCACGGAGACGTAGAGGCCAACAAGCCAGGAATGTCGTCAAATATTACCGCCGAGATGTTAGATTGGGTTAGGCTAGCTTATATTATGTTATTGATGTATATAAAGGTCCCACGGAGACGTAGACGCCAACTCGCCAGGAATGATGTCAAATATTACCGCCTAGATGTTAGCTTGGGTTAGGTTAGGTTAGATTACGTTATTGATGTATATAAAGGTCCCACGGAGACGAAGAGGCCAACTCGCCACGTATGTTTTCAAATATTACCGCCGAGATGTTAGATTGGTTTAGGTTAGGTTATATTACGTTATTGAAGTATATAAAGGTCCCACGGAGACGTAGAGGCCAACAAGCCAGGAATGTCGTCAAATATTACCGCCGAGATGTTAGATTGGGTTGGGCAAGCTTATATTATGTTATTGATGTATATAAAGGTCCCACGGAGACGTAGAGGCCAACAAGCCAGGAATGTCGTCAAATATTACAGCCGAGATGTTAGATTGGGTTAGGTTAGATTATATTACGTTATTGAAGTATATAAAGGTCCCACGGAGACGTAGAGGCCAACAAGCCAGGAATGTCGTCAAATATTACCGCCGAGATGTTAGATTGGGTTAGGCTAGCTTATATTATGTTATTGATGTATATAAAGGTCCCACGGAGACGTAGACGCCAACTCGCCAGGAATGATGTCAAATATTACCGCCGAGATGTTAGGTTGGGTTAGGTTAGGTTATATTACGTTATTGAAGTATATAAAGGTCCCACGGAGACGTAGAGGCCAACTCGACAGGAATGTTGTCAAATGTTACCGCCGAGATGTTAGGTTGGGTTAGAATAAGATATATTACGTTATTGATGTATATGAAGGTCAAACGGAGACGTAGAGGCCAACTTGCCAGGAATGATGTCAAATATTACCGCCGAGATGTTAGGTTGGGTTAGGTTAGGTTATATTACGTTATTGATGTATATAGAGGTCCCACGGAGACGTAGAGGCCAACAAGCCAGGAATGTGGATAAATATTACCGCCGAGATGTTAGGTTGGGTTAGGTTTGGTTATATTACGTGATTGATGTATATAAAGGTCCCACGGAGACGAAGAGGCCAACTCGCCACGTATGTTTTCAAATATTACCGCCGAGATGTTAGATTGGTTTAGGTTAGGTTATATTACGTTATTGAAGTATATAAAGGTCCCACGGAGACGTAGAAGCCAACAAGCCAGGAATGTCGTCAAATATTACCGCCGAGATGTTCGATTGGGTTAGGCTAGCTTATATTATGTTATTCATGTATATAAATGTCCCACGGAGACGTAGAGGCCAACTCGCCAGGAATGATGTCAAATATTACCGCCGAGATGTTAGCTTGGGTTAGGTTAGGTTAGATTACGTTATTGATGTATATAAAGGTCCCACGGAGACGTAGAGGCCAACAAGCCAGGAATGTCGTCAAATATTACAGCCGAGATGTTAGATTGGGTTAGGTTAGATTATATTACGTTATTGAAGTATATAAAGGTCCCACGGAGACGTAGAGGCCAACAAGCCAGGAATGTCGTCAAATATTACCGCCGAGATGTTAGATTGGGTTAGGCTAGCTTATATTATGTTATTGATGTATATAAAGGTCCCACGGAGACGTAGACGCCAACTCGCCAGGAATGATGTCAAATATTACCGCCGAGATGTTAGCTTGGGTTAGGTTAGGTTAGATTACGTTATTGATGTATATAAAGGTCAAACGGAGACGTAGAGGCCAACTCGCTAGGAATGATTTCAAATATTACCGCCGAGATGTTAGATTGAGTTAGGTTAGGTTATATTGCGTTATAGATGTATATAAAGGTCCCACGGAGACGGAGATGCCAACTCGCCAGGAATGTTGTCAAATATTACCGCCGAGATGTTAGGTTGGGTTAGTTTAGGTTATATTACGTTATTGATGTATATAAAGGTCCCACGGAGACGTAGAGGCCAACTTGCCAGGCATGTTTTCAAATATTACCGCCGAGATGTTAGGTTGGGTTAGTTTAGGTTATATTACGTTATTGACGTATATAAAGGTCCCACTTAGACGAAGAGGCCAACTTGCCAGGAATGTTTTCAAATATTACCGCCGAGATGTTAGATTGGTTTAGGTTAGGTTATATTACGTTATTGAAGTATATAAAGGTCCCACGTAGACGTAGAGGCCAACAAGCCAGGAATGTCGTCAAATATTACAGCCGAGATGTTAGATTGGGTTAGGCTAGCTTATATTATGTTATTGATGTATATAAAGGTCCCACGGAGACGTAGAGGCCAACAAGCCAGGAATGAGGTCAAATATTATCGCCGAGATGTTTGGTTGGGTTAGGTTAGGTTATATTACGTTATTAATGTATATAAAGGTCCCACGGAGACGAAGAAGCCAACTCGCCAGGAATGTTGTCAAATATTACCGCCGAGATGTTAGGTTGGGTTAGGTTAGGTTATATTACGTCATTGATGTATATAAAGGTCCCACGGAGACGTAGAGGCCAACTCGCCAGGAATGTTGTCAAATATGACCGCCGAGATGATAGGTTGGGTTAGGTTACGTTATATTACGTTATTGATGTATATGAAGGTCAAACGGAGACGTAGAGGCCAACTCGCTAGGAATGATTTCAAATATTACCGCCGAGATGTTAGGTTGGGTTAGGTTAGGTTATATTACGTTATTGAAGTATATAAAGGTCCCACGGAGACGTAGAGGCCAACAAGCCAGGAATGTCGTCAAATATTACCGCCGAGATGTTAGATTGGGTTAGGCTAGCTTATATTATGTTATTGATGTATATAAAGGTCCCACGGAGACGTAGACGCCAACTCGCCAGGAATGATGTCAAATATTACCGCCTAGATGTTAGCTTGGGTTAGGTTAGGTTAGATTACGTTATTGATGTATATAAAGGTCCCACGGAGACGAAGAGGCCAACTCGCCACGTATGTTTTCAAATATTACCGCCGAGATGTTAGATTGGTTTAGGTTAGGTTATATTACGTTATTGAAGTATATAAAGGTCCCACGGAGACGTAGAGGCCAACAAGCCAGGAATGTCGTCAAATATTACCGCCGAGATGTTAGATTGGGTTGGGCAAGCTTATATTATGTTCTTGATGTATATAAATGTCCCACGGAGACGTAGAGGCCAACAAGCCAGGAATGTCGTCAAATATTACAGCCGAGATGTTAGATTGGGTTAGGTTAGATTATATTACGTTATTGAAGTATATAAAGGTCCCACGGAGACGTAGAGGCCAACAAGCCAGGAATGTCGTCAAATATTACCGCCGAGATGTTAGATTGGGTTAGGCTAGCTTATATTATGTTATTGATGTATATAAAGGTCCCACGGAGACGTAGACGCCAACTCGCCAGGAATGATGTCAAATATTACCGCCGAGATGTTAGCTTGGGTTAGGTTAGGTTAGATTACGTTATTGATGTATATAAAGGTCCCACGGAGACGTAGAGGCCAACAAGCCAGGAATGTCGTCAAATATTACAGCCGAGATGTTAGATTGGGTTAGGTTAGATTATATTACGTTATTGAAGTATATAAAGGTCCCACGGAGACGTAGAGGCCAACAAGCCAGGAATGTCGTCAAATATTACCGCCGAGATGTTAGATTGGGTTAGGCTAGCTTATATTATGTTATTGATGTATATAAAGGTCCCACGGAGACGTAGACGCCAACTCGCCAGGAATGATGTCAAATATTACCGCCGAGATGTTAGCTTGGGTTAGGTTAGGTTAGATTACGTTATTGATGTATATAAAGGTCAAACGGAGATGTAGAGGCCAACTCGCTAGGAATGATTTCAAATATTACCGCCGAGATGTTAGATTGAGTTAGGTTAGGTTATATTGCGTTATTGACGTATATAAAGGTCCCATTTAGACGAAGAGGCCAACTTGCCAGGCATGTTTTCAAATATTACCGCCGAGATGTTAGATTGGTTTAGGTTAGGTTATATTACGTTATTGAAGTATATAAAGGTCCCACGTAGACGTAGAGGCCAACAAGCCAGGAATGTCGTCAAATATTACAGCCGAGATGTTAGATTGGGTTAGGCTAGCTTATATTATGTTATTGATGTATATAAAGGTCCCACGGAGACGTAGAGGCCAACAAGCCAGGAATGAGGTCAAATATTATCGCCGAGATGTTTGGTTGGGTTAGGTTAGGTTATATTACGTCATTGATGTATATAAAGGTCCCACGGAGACGTAGAGGCCAACTCGCCAGGAATGTTGTCAAATATGACCGCCGAGATGATAGGTTGGGTTAGGTTACGTTATATTACGTTATTGATGTATATGAAGGTCAAACGGAGACGTAGAGGCCAAATCGCTAGGAATGATTTCAAATATTACCGCCGAGATGTTAGGTTGGGTTAGGTTAGGTTATATTACGTTATTGAAGTATATAAAGGTCCCACGGAGACGTAGAGGCCAACAAGCCAGGAATGTCGTCAAATATTACCGCCGAGATGTTAGATTGGGTTAGGCTAGCTTATATTATGTTATTGATGTATATAAAGGTCCCACGGAGACGTAGACGCCAACTCGCCAGGAATGATGTCAAATATTACCGCCGAGATGTTAGCTTGGGTTAGGTTAGGTTAGATTACGTTATTGATGTATATAAAGGTCCCACGGAGACGAAGAGGCCAACTCGCCACGTATGTTTTCAAATATTACCGCCGAGATGTTAGATTGGTTTAGGTTAGGTTATATTACGTTATTGAAGTATATAAAGTTCCCACGGAGACGTAGAGGCCAACAAGCCAGGAATGTCGTCAAATATTACCGCCGAGATGTTAGATTGGGTTAGGCAAGCTTATATTATGTTATTGATGTATATAAAGGTCCCACGGAGACGTAGAGGCCAACTCGCCAGGAATGATGTCAAATATTACCGCCGAGATGTTAGCTTGGGTTAGGTTAGGTTAGATTACGTTATTGATGTATATAAAGGTCCCACGGAGACGTAGAGGCCAACTCGCTAGGAATGATTTCAAATATTACCGCCGAGATGTTAGATTGGGTTAGGTTAGGTTATATTACGTTATAGATGTATATAAAGGTCCCACGGAGACGGAGAAGCCAACTCGCCAGGAATGATGTCAAATATTACCGCCGGACTGTTAGATTGGGTTAGGTTAGGTTATATTACGTTATTGATGTATATAAATGTCCCATGGAGACGTAGATGCCAACTCGCCAGGAATGTTTTCAAATATTACCGCCGAGATGTTAGGTTGGGTTAGGTTAGGTTATATTACGTTATAGATGTATATAAAGGTTCCACGTAGACGTAGAGGCCAACAAGCCAGGAATGTCGTCAAATATTACCGCCGAGATCTTAGATTGGGTTAGGCTAGCTTATATTATGTTATTGATGTACATAAAGGTCCAACGGAGACGTAGAGGCCAACAAGCCAGGAATGTGGTCAAATATTACCGCCGAGATGTCAGATTGGGATGGACTAGCTTATATTATGTTATTGATGTATATAAAGGTCCCACGGAGACGGAGAAGCCAACTCGCCTGGAATGTTGTCAAATATTACCGCCGAGATGTTAGGATGGGGTAGGTTAGGTTATATTACGTTATTGATGTATATAAAGGTCCCACGGAGACGTAGAGGCCAACTCGACAGGAATGTTGTCAAATGTTACCGCCGAGATGTTAGGTTGGGTTAGAATAAGATATATTACGTTATTGATGTATATGAAGGTCAAACGGAGACGTAGAGGCCAACTTGCCAGGAATGATGTCAAATATTACCGCCGAGATGTTAGGTTGGGTTAGGTTAGGTTATATTACGTTATTGATGTATATAGAGGTCCCACGGAGACGTAGAGGCCAACAAGCCAGGAATGTGGATAAATATTACCGCCGAGATGTTAGGTTGGGTTAGGTTTGGTTATATTACGTGATTGATGTATATAAAGGTCCCACGGAGACGAAGAGGCCAACTCGCCACGTATGTTTTCAAATATTACCGCCGAGATGTTAGATTGGTTTAGGTTAGGTTATATTACGTTATTGAAGTATATAAAGGTCCCACGGAGACGTAGAAGCCAACAAGCCAGGAATGTCGTCAAATATTACCGCCGAGATGTTAGATTGGGTTAGGCTAGCTTATATTATGTTATTGATGTATATAAAGGTCCCACGGAGACGTAGACGCCAACTCGCCAGGAATGATGTCAAATATTACCGCCGAGATGTTAGCTTGGGTTAGGTTAGGTTAGATTACGTTATTGATGTATATAAAGGTCAAACGGAGACGTAGAGGCCAACTCGCTAGGAATGATTTCAAATATTACCGCCGAGATGTTAGATTGAGTTAGGTTAGGTTATATTGCGTTATAGATGTATATAAAGGTCCCACGGAGACGGAGAAGCCAACTCGCCAGGAATGTTGTCAAATATTACCGCCGAGATGTTAGGTTGGGTTAGTTTAGATTATATTACGTTATTGATGTATATAAAGGTCCCACGGAGACGTAGAGGCCAACTTGCCAGGCATGTTTTCAAATATTACCGCCGAGATGTTAGGTTGGGTTAGTTTAGGTTATATTACGTTATTGACGTATATAAAGGTCCCACTTAGACGAAGAGGCCAACTTGCCAGGCATGTTTTCAAATATTACCGCCGAGATGTTAGATTGGTTTAGGTTAGGTTATATTACGTTATTGAAGTATATAAAGGTCCCACGTAGACGTAGAGGCCAACAAGCCAGGAATGTCGTCAAATATTACAGCCGAGATGTTAGATTGGGTTAGGCTAGCTTATATTATGTTATTGATGTATATAAAGGTCCCACGGAGACGTAGAGGCCAACAAGCCAGGAATGAGGTCAAATATTATCGCCGAGATGTTTGGTTGGGTTAGGTTAGGTTATATTACGTTATTAATGTATATAAAGGTCCCACGGAGACGAAGAAGCCAACTCGCCAGGAATGTTGTCAAATATTACCGCCGAGATGTTAGGTTGGGTTAGGTTAGGTTATATTACGTCATTGATGTATATAAAGGTCCCACGGAGACGTAGAGGCCAACTCGCCAGGAATGTTGTCAAATATGACCGCCGAGATGATAGGTTGGGTTAGGTTACGTTATATTACGTTATTGATGTATATGAAGGTCAAACGGAGACGTAGAGGCCAACTCGCTAGGAATGATTTCAAATATTACCGCCGAGATGTTAGGTTGGGTTAGGTTAGGTTATATTACGTTATTGAAGTATATAAAGGTCCCACGGAGACGTAGAGGCCAACAAGCCAGGAATGTCGTCAAATATTACCGCCGAGATGTTAGATTGGGTTAGGCTAGCTTATATTATGTTATTGATGTATATAAAGGTCCCACGGAGACGTAGACGCCAACTCGCCAGGAATGATGTCAAATATTACCGCCTAGATGTTAGCTTGGGTTAGGTTAGGTTAGATTACGTTATTGATGTATATAAAGGTCCCACGGAGACGAAGAGGCCAACTCGCCACGTATGTTTTCAAATATTACCGCCGAGATGTTAGATTGGTTTAGGTTAGGTTATATTACGTTATTGAAGTATATAAAGGTCCCACGGAGACGTAGAGGCCAACAAGCCAGGAATGTCGTCAAATATTACCGCCGAGATGTTAGATTGGGTTGGGCAAGCTTATATTATGTTATTGATGTATATAAAGGTCCCACGGAGACGTAGAGGCCAACTCGCCAGGAATGATGTCAAATATGACCGCCGAGATGATAGGTTGGGTTAGGTTACGTTATATTACGTTATTGATGTATATGAAGGTCAAACGGAGACGTAGAGGCCAACTCGCTAGGAATGATTTCAAATATTACCGCCGAGATGTTAGGTTGGGTTAGGTTAGGTTATATTACGTTATTGAAGTATATAAAGGTCCCACGGAGACGTAGAGGCCAACAAGCCAGGAATGTCGTCAAATATTACCGCCGAGATGTTAGATTGGGTTAGGCTAGCTTATATTATGTTATTGATGTATATAAAGGTCCCACGGAGACGTAGACGCCAACTCGCCAGGAATGATGTCAAATATTACCGCCGAGATGTTAGCTTGGGTTAGGTTAGGTTAGATTACGTTATTGATGTATATAAAGGTCCCACGGAGACGAAGAGGCCAACTCGCCACGTATGTTTTCAAATATTACCGCCGAGATGTTAGATTGGTTTAGGTTAGGTTATATTACGTTATTGAAGTATATAAAGTTCCCACGGAGACGTAGAGGCCAACAAGCCAGGAGTGTCGTCAAATATTACCGCCGAGATGTTAGATTGGGTTAGGCAAGCTTATATTATGTTATTGATGTATATAAAGGTCCCACGGAGACGTAGAGGCCAACTCGCCAGGAATGATGTCAAATATTACCGCCGAGATGTTAGCTTGGGTTAGGTTAGGTTAGATTACGTTATTGATGTATATAAAGGTCCCACGGAGACGTAGAGGCCAACTCGCTAGGAATGATTTCAAATATTACCGCCGAGATGTTAGATTGGGTTAGGTTAGGTTATATTACGTTATAGATGTATATAAAGGTCCCACGGAGACGGAGAAGCCAACTCGCCAGGAATGATGTCAAATATTACCGCCGGACTGTTAGATTGGGTTAGGTTAGGTTATATTACGTTATTGATGTATATAAATGTCCCATGGAGACGTAGATGCCAACTCGCCAGGAATGTTTTCAAATATTACCGCCGAGATGTTAGGTTGGGTTAGGTTAGGTTATATTACGTTATAGATGTATATAAAGGTTCCACGTAGACGTAGAGGCCAACAAGCCAGGAATGTCGTCAAACATTACCGCCGAGATCTTAGATTGGGTTAGGCTAGCTTATATTATGTTATTGATGTACATAAAGGTCCAACGGAGACGTAGAGGCCAACAAGCCAGGAATGTGGTCAAATATTACCGCCGAGATGTCAGATTGGGATGGACTAGCTTATATTATGTTATTGATGTATATAAAGGTCCCACGGAGACGGAGAAGCCAACTCGCCTGGAATGTTGTCAAATATTACCGCCGAGATGTTAGGATGGGGTAGGTTAGGTTATATTACGTTATTGATGTATATAAAGGTCCCACGGAGACGTAGAGGCCAACTCGACAGGAATGTTGTCAAATGTTACCGCCGAGATGTTAGGTTGGGTTAGAATAAGATATATTACGTTATTGATGTATATGAAGGTCAAACGGAGACGTAGAGGCCAACTTGCCAGGAATGATGTCAAATATTACCGCCGAGATGTTAGGTTGGGTTAGGTTAGGTTATATTACGTTATTGATGTATATAGAGGTCCCACGGAGACGTAGAGGCCAACAAGCCAGGAATGTGGATAAATATTACCGCCGAGATGTTAGGTTGGGTTAGGTTTGGTTATATTACGTGATTGATGTATATAAAGGTCCCACGGAGACGAAGAGGCCAACTCGCCACGTATGTTTTCAAATATTACCGCCGAGATGTTAGATTGGTTTAGGTTAGGTTATATTACGTTATTGAAGTATATAAAGGTCCCACGGAGACGTAGAAGCCAACAAGCCAGGAATGTCGTCAAATATTACCGCCGAGATGTTCGATTGGGTTAGGCTAGCTTATATTATGTTATTCATGTATATAAATGTCCCACGGAGACGTAGAGGCCAACTCGCCAGGAATGATGTCAAATATTACCGCCGAGATGTTAGCTTGCGTTAGGTTAGGTTAGATTACGTTATTGATGTATATAAAGGTCCCACGGAGACGTAGAGGCCAACAAGCCAGGAATGTCGTCAAATATTACAGCCGAGATGTTAGATTGGGTTAGGTTAGATTATATTACGTTATTGAAGTATATAAAGGTCCCACGGAGACGTAGAGGCCAACAAGCCAGGAATGTCGTCAAATATTACCGCCGAGATGTTAGATTGGGTTAGGCTAGCTTATATTATGTTATTGATGTATATAAAGGTCCCACGGAGACGTAGACGCCAACTCGCCAGGAATGATGTCAAATATTACCGCCGAGATGTTAGCTTGGGTTAGGTTAGGTTAGATTACGTTATTGATGTATATAAAGGTCAAACGGAGACGTAGAGGCCAACTCGCTAGGAATGATTTCAAATATTACCGCCGAGATGTTAGATTGAGTTAGGTTAGGTTATATTGCGTTATAGATGTATATAAAGGTCCCACGGAGACGGAGAAGCCAACTCGCCAGGAATGTTGTCAAATATTACCGCCGAGATGTTAGGTTGGGTTAGTTTAGGTTATATTACGTTATTGATGTATATAAAGGTCCCACGGAGACGTAGAGGCCAACTTGCCAGGCATGTTTTCAAATATTACCGCCGAGATGTTAGGTTGGGTTAGTTTAGGTTATATTACGTTATTGACGTATATAAAGGTCCCACTTAGACGAAGAGGCCAACTTGCCAGGCATGTTTTCAAATATTACCGCCGAGATGTTAGATTGGTTTAGGTTAGGTTATATTACGTTATTGAAGTATATAAAGGTCCCACGTAGACGTAGAGGCCAACAAGCCAGGAATGTCGTCAAATATTACAGCCGAGATGTTAGATTGGGTTAGGCTAGCTTATATTATGTTATTGATGTATATAAAGGTCCCACGGAGACGTAGAGGCCAACAAGCCAGGAATGAGGTCAAATATTATCGCCGAGATGTTTGGTTGGGTTAGGTTAGGTTATATTACGTCATTGATGTATATAAAGGTCCCACGGAGACGTAGAGGCCAACTCGCCAGGAATGATGTCAAATATTACCGCCGAGATGTTAGCTTGGGTTAGGTTAGGTTAGATTACGTTATTGATGTATATAAAGGTCCCACGGAGACGTAGAGGCCAACTCGCTAGGAATGATTTCAAATATTACCGCCGAGATGTTAGATTGGGTTAGGTTAGGTTATATTACGTTATAGATGTATATAAAGGTCCCACGGAGACGGAGAAGCCAACTCGCCAGGAATGATGTCAAATATTACCGCCGGACTGTTAGATTGGGTTAGGTTAGGTTATATTACGTTATTGATGTATATAAATGTCCCATGGAGACGTAGATGCCAACTCGCCAGGAATGTTTTCAAATATTACCGCCGAGATGTTAGGTTGGGTTAGGTTAGGTTATATTACGTTATAGATGTATATAAAGGTTCCACGTAGACGTAGAAGCCAACTCGCCTGGAATGTTGTCAAATATTACCGCCGAGATGTTAGGATGGGGTAGGTTAGGTTATATTACGTTATTGATGTATATAAAGGTCCCACGGAGACGTAGAGGCCAACTCGACAGGAATGTTGTCAAATGTTACCGCCGAGATGTTAGGTTGGGTTAGAATAAGATATATTACGTTATTGATGTATATGAAGGTCAAACGGAGACGTAGAGGCCAACTTGCCAGGAATGATGTCAAATATTACCGCCGAGATGTTAGGTTGGGTTAGGTTAGGTTATATTACGTTATTGATGTATATAGAGGTCCCACGGAGACGTAGAGGCCAACAAGCCAGGAATGTGGATAAATATTACCGCCGAGATGTTAGGTTGGGTTAGGTTTGGTTATATTACGTGATTGATGTATATAAAGGTCCCACGGAGACGAAGAGGCCAACTCGCCACGTATGTTTTCAAATATTACCGCCGAGATGTTAGATTGGTTTAGGTTAGGTTATATTACGTTATTGAAGTATATAAAGGTCCCACGGAGACGTAGAAGCCAACAAGCCAGGAATGTCGTCAAATATTACCGCCGAGATGTTCGATTGGGTTAGGCTAGCTTATATTATGTTATTCATGTATATAAATGTCCCACGGAGACGTAGATGCCAACTCGCCAGGAATGATGTCAAATATTACCGCCGAGATGTTAGCTTGGGTTAGGTTAGGTTAGATTACGTTATTGATGTATATAAAGGTCCCACGGAGACGTAGAGGCCAACAAGCCAGGAATGTCGTCAAATATTACAGCCGAGATGTTAGATTGGGTTAGGTTAGATTATATTACGTTATTGAAGTATATAAAGGTCCCACGGAGACGTAGAGGCCAACAAGCCAGGAATGTCGTCAAATATTACCGCCGAGATGTTAGATTGGGTTAGGCTAGCTTATATTATGTTATTGATGTATATAAAGGTCCCACGGAGACGTAGACGCCAACTCGCCAGGAATGATGTCAAATATTACCGCCGAGATGTTAGCTTGGGTTAGGTTAGGTTAGATTACGTTATTGATGTATATAAAGGTCAAACGGAGACGTAGAGGCCAACTCGCTAGGAATGATTTCAAATATTACCGCCGAGATGTTAGATTGAGTTAGGTTAGGTTATATTGCGTTATAGATGTATATAAAGGTCCCACGGAGACGGAGAAGCCAACTCGCCAGGAATGTTGTCAAATATTACCGCCGAGATGTTAGGTTGGGTTAGTTTAGATTATATTACGTTATTGATGTATATAAAGGTCCCACGGAGACGTAGAGGCCAACTTGCCAGGCATGTTTTCAAATATTACCGCCGAGATGTTAGGTTGGGTTAGTTTAGGTTATATTACGTTATTGACGTATATAAAGGTCCCACTTAGACGAAGAGGCCAACTTGCCAGGCATGTTTTCAAATATTACCGCCGAGATGTTAGATTGGTTTAGGTTAGGTTATATTACGTTATTGAAGTATATAAAGGTCCCACGTAGACGTAGAGGCCAACAAGCCAGGAATGTCGTCAAATATTACAGCCGAGATGTTAGATTGGGTTAGGCTAGCTTATATTATGTTATTGATGTATATAAAGGTCCCACGGAGACGTAGAGGCCAACAAGCCAGGAATGAGGTCAAATATTATCGCCGAGATGTTTGGTTGGGTTAGGTTAGGTTATATTACGTTATTAATGTATATAAAGGTCCCACGGAGACGAAGAAGCCAACTCGCCAGGAATGTTGTCAAATATTACCGCCGAGATGTTAGGTTGGGTTAGGTTAGGTTATATTACGTCATTGATGTATATAAAGGTCCCACGGAGACGTAGAGGCCAACTCGCCAGGAATGTTGTCAAATATGACCGCCGAGATGATAGGTTGGGTTAGGTTACGTTATATTACGTTATTGATGTATATGAAGGTCAAACGGAGACGTAGAGGCCAACTCGCTAGGAATGATTTCAAATATTACCGCCGAGATGTTAGGTTGGGTTAGGTTAGGTTATATTACGTTATTGAAGTATATAAAGGTCCCACGGAGACGTAGAGGCCAACAAGCCAGGAATGTCGTCAAATATTACCGCCGAGATGTTAGATTGGGTTAGGCTAGCTTATATTATGTTATTGATGTATATAAAGGTCCCACGGAGACGTAGACGCCAACTCGCCAGGAATGATGTCAAATATTACCGCCTAGATGTTAGCTTGGGTTAGGTTAGGTTAGATTACGTTATTGATGTATATAAAGGTCCCACGGAGACGAAGAGGCCAACTCGCCACGTATGTTTTCAAATATTACCGCCGAGATGTTAGATTGGTTTAGGTTAGGTTATATTACGTTATTGAAGTATATAAAGGTCCCACGGAGACGTAGAGGCCAACAAGCCAGGAATGTCGTCAAATATTACCGCCGAGATGTTAGATTGGGTTGGGCAAGCTTATATTATGTTATTGATGTATATAAAGGTCCCACGGAGACGTAGAGGCCAACTCGCCAGGAATGATGTCAAATATGACCGCCGAGATGATAGGTTGGGTTAGGTTACGTTATATTACGTTATTGATGTATATGAAGGTCAAACGGAGACGTAGAGGCCAACTCGCTAGGAATGATTTCAAATATTACCGCCGAGATGTTAGGTTGGGTTAGGTTAGGTTATATTACGTTATTGAAGTATATAAAGGTCCCACGGAGACGTAGAGGCCAACAAGCCAGGAATGTCGTCAAATATTACCGCCGAGATGTTAGATTGGGTTAGGCTAGCTTATATTATGTTATTGATGTATATAAAGGTCCCACGGAGACGTAGACGCCAACTCGCCAGGAATGATGTCAAATATTACCGCCGAGATGTTAGCTTGGGTTAGGTTAGGTTAGATTACGTTATTGATGTATATAAAGGTCCCACGGAGACGAAGAGGCCAACTCGCCACGTATGTTTTCAAATATTACCGCCGAGATGTTAGATTGGTTTAGGTTAGGTTATATTACGTTATTGAAGTATATAAAGTTCCCACGGAGACGTAGAGGCCAACAAGCCAGGAGTGTCGTCAAATATTACCGCCGAGATGTTAGATTGGGTTAGGCAAGCTTATATTATGTTATTGATGTATATAAAGGTCCCACGGAGACGTAGAGGCCAACTCGCCAGGAATGATGTCAAATATTACCGCCGAGATGTTAGCTTGGGTTAGGTTAGGTTAGATTACGTTATTGATGTATATAAAGGTCCCACGGAGACGTAGAGGCCAACTCGCTAGGAATGATTTCAAATATTACCGCCGAGATGTTAGATTGGGTTAGGTTAGGTTATATTACGTTATAGATGTATATAAAGGTCCCACGGAGACGGAGAAGCCAACTCGCCAGGAATGATGTCAAATATTACCGCCGGACTGTTAGATTGGGTTAGGTTAGGTTATATTACGTTATTGATGTATATAAATGTCCCATGGAGACGTAGATGCCAACTCGCCAGGAATGTTTTCAAATATTACCGCCGAGATGTTAGGTTGGGTTAGGTTAGGTTATATTACGTTATAGATGTATATAAAGGTTCCACGTAGACGTAGAGGCCAACAAGCCAGGAATGTCGTCAAATATTACCGCCGAGATCTTAGATTGGGTTAGGCTAGCTTATATTATGTTATTGATGTACATAAAGGTCCAACGGAGACGTAGAGGCCAACAAGCCAGGAATGTGGTCAAATATTACCGCCGAGATGTCAGATTGGGATGGACTAGCTTATATTATGTTATTGATGTATATAAAGGTCCCACGGAGACGGAGAAGCCAACTCGCCTGGAATGTTGTCAAATATTACCGCCGAGATGTTAGGATGGGGTAGGTTAGGTTATATTACGTTATTGATGTATATAAAGGTCCCACGGAGACGTAGAGGCCAACTCGACAGGAATGTTGTCAAATGTTACCGCCGAGATGTTAGGTTGGGTTAGAATAAGATATATTACGTTATTGATGTATATGAAGGTCAAACGGAGACGTAGAGGCCAACTTGCCAGGAATGATGTCAAATATTACCGCCGAGATGTTAGGTTGGGTTAGGTTAGGTTATATTACGTTATTGATGTATATAGAGGTCCCACGGAGACGTAGAGGCCAACAAGCCAGGAATGTGGATAAATATTACCGCCGAGATGTTAGGTTGGGTTAGGTTTGGTTATATTACGTGATTGATGTATATAAAGGTCCCACGGAGACGAAGAGGCCAACTCGCCACGTATGTTTTCAAATATTACCGCCGAGATGTTAGATTGGTTTAGGTTAGGTTATATTACGTTATTGAAGTATATAAAGGTCCCACGGAGACGTAGAAGCCAACAAGCCAGGAATGTCGTCAAATATTACCGCCGAGATGTTCGATTGGGTTAGGCTAGCTTATATTATGTTATTCATGTATATAAATGTCCCACGGAGACGTAGAGGCCAACTCGCCAGGAATGATGTCAAATATTACCGCCGAGATGTTAGCTTGGGTTAGGTTAGGTTAGATTACGTTATTGATGTATATAAAGGTCCCACGGAGACGTAGAGGCCAACAAGCCAGGAATGTCGTCAAATATTACAGCCGAGATGTTAGATTGGGTTAGGTTAGATTATATTACGTTATTGAAGTATATAAAGGTCCCACGGAGACGTAGAGGCCAACAAGCCAGGAATGTCGTCAAATATTACCGCCGAGATGTTAGATTGGGTTAGGCTAGCTTATATTATGTTATTGATGTATATAAAGGTCCCACGGAGACGTAGACGCCAACTCGCCAGGAATGATGTCAAATATTACCGCCGAGATGTTAGCTTGGGTTAGGTTAGGTTAGATTACGTTATTGATGTATATAAAGGTCAAACGGAGACGTAGAGGCCAACTCGCTAGGAATGATTTCAAATATTACCGCCGAGATGTTAGATTGAGTTAGGTTAGGTTATATTGCGTTATAGATGTATATAAAGGTCCCACGGAGACGGAGAAGCCAACTCGCCAGGAATGTTGTCAAATATTACCGCCGAGATGTTAGGTTGGGTTAGTTTAGGTTATATTACGTTATTGATGTATATAAAGGTCCCACGGAGACGTAGAGGCCAACTTGCCAGGCATGTTTTCAAATATTACCGCCGAGATGTTAGGTTGGGTTAGTTTAGGTTATATTACGTTATTGACGTATATAAAGGTCCCACTTAGACGAAGAGGCCAACTTGCCAGGCATGTTTTCAAATATTACCGCCGAGATGTTAGATTGGTTTAGGTTAGGTTATATTACGTTATTGAAGTATATAAAGGTCCCACGTAGACGTAGAGGCCAACAAGCCAGGAATGTCGTCAAATATTACAGCCGAGATGTTAGATTGGGTTAGGCTAGCTTATATTATGTTATTGATGTATATAAAGGTCCCACGGAGACGTAGAGGCCAACAAGCCAGGAATGAGGTCAAATATTATCGCCGAGATGTTTGGTTGGGTTAGGTTAGGTTATATTACGTCATTGATGTATATAAAGGTCCCACGGAGACGTAGAGGCCAACTCGCCAGGAATGATGTCAAATATTACCGCCGAGATGTTAGCTTGGGTTAGGTTAGGTTAGATTACGTTATTGATGTATATAAAGGTCCCACGGAGACGTAGAGGCCAACTCGCTAGGAATGATTTCAAATATTACCGCCGAGATGTTAGATTGGGTTAGGTTAGGTTATATTACGTTATAGATGTATATAAAGGTCCCACGGAGACGGAGAAGCCAACTCGCCAGGAATGATGTCAAATATTACCGCCGGACTGTTAGATTGGGTTAGGTTAGGTTATATTACGTTATTGATGTATATAAATGTCCCATGGAGACGTAGATGCCAACTCGCCAGGAATGTTTTCAAATATTACCGCCGAGATGTTAGGTTGGGTTAGGTTAGGTTATATTACGTTATAGATGTATATAAAGGTTCCACGTAGACGTAGAAGCCAACTCGCCTGGAATGTTGTCAAATATTACCGCCGAGATGTTAGGATGGGGTAGGTTAGGTTATATTACGTTATTGATGTATATAAAGGTCCCACGGAGACGTAGAGGCCAACTCGACAGGAATGTTGTCAAATGTTACCGCCGAGATGTTAGGTTGGGTTAGAATAAGATATATTACGTTATTGATGTATATGAAGGTCAAACGGAGACGTAGAGGCCAACTTGCCAGGAATGATGTCAAATATTACCGCCGAGATGTTAGGTTGGGTTAGGTTAGGTTATATTACGTTATTGATGTATATAGAGGTCCCACGGAGACGTAGAGGCCAACAAGCCAGGAATGTGGATAAATATTACCGCCGAGATGTTAGGTTGGGTTAGGTTTGGTTATATTACGTGATTGATGTATATAAAGGTCCCACGGAGACGAAGAGGCCAACTCGCCACGTATGTTTTCAAATATTACCGCCGAGATGTTAGATTGGGTTAGGTTAGGTTATATTACGTCATTGATGTATATAAAGGTCCCACGGAGACGTAGAGGCCAACTCGCCAGGAATGTTGTCAAATATGACCGCCGAGATGATAGGTTGGGTTAGGTTACGTTATATTACGTTATTGATGTATATGAAGGTCAAACGGAGACGTAGAGGCCAACTCGCTAGGAATGATTTCAAATATTACCGCCGAGATGTTAGGTTGGGTTAGGTTAGGTTATATTACGTTATTGAAGTATATAAAGGTCCCACGGAGACGTAGAGGCCAACAAGACAGGAATGTCGTCAAATATTACCGCCGAGATGTTAGATTGGGTTAGGCAAGCTTATATTATGTTATTGATGTATATAAAGGTCCCACGGAGACGTAGAGGCCAACTCGCCAGGAATGATGTCAAATATTACCGCCGAGATGTTAGCTTGGGTTAGGTTAGGTTAGATTACGTTATTGATGTATATAAAGGTCCCACGGAGACGTAGAGGCCAACTCGCCAGGAATGTTGTCAAATATGACCGCCGAGATGATAGGTTGGGTTAGGTTACGTTATATTACGTTATTGATGTATATGAAGGTCAAACGGAGACGTAGACGCCAACTCGCTAGGAATGATTTCAAATATTACCGCCGAGATGTTAGGTTGGGTTAGGTTAGGTTATATTACGTTATTGAAGTATATAAAGGTCCCACGGAGACGTAGAGGCCAACAAGCCAGGAATGTCGTCAAATATTACCGCCGAGATGTTAGATTGGGTTAGGCTAGCTTATATTATGTTATTGATGTATATAAAGGTCCCACGGAGACGTAGACGCCAACTCGCCAGGAATGATGTCAAATATTACCGCCGAGATGTTAGCTTGGGTTAGGTTAGGTTAGATTACGTTATTGATGTATATAAAGGTCCCACGGAGACGAAGAGGCCAACTCGCCACGTATGTTTTCAAATATTACCGCCGAGATGTTAGATTGGTTTAGGTTAGGTTATATTACGTTATTGAAGTATATAAAGGTCCCACGGAGACGTAGAGGCCAACAAGCCAGGAATGTCGTCAAATATTACCGCCGAGATGTTAGATTGGGTTAGGCAAGCTTATATTATGTTATTGATGTATATAAAGGTCCCACGGAGACGTAGAGGCCAACTCGCCAGGAATGATGTCAAATATTACCGCCGAGATGTTAGCTTGGGTTAGGTTAGGTTAGATTACGTTATTGATGTATATAAAGGTCCCACGGAGACGTAGAGGCCAACTCGCCAGGAATGATGTCAAATATTACCGCCGAGATGTTAGGTTGGGTTAGGTTAGGTTATATTACGCTATTGATGTATATAGAGGTCCCACGGAGACGTAGAGGCCAACTTGCCAGGCATGTTTTCAAATATTACCGCCGAGATGTTAGGTTGGGTTAGTTTAGGTTATATTACGTTATTGACGTATATAAAGGTCCCACTTAGACGAAGAGGCCAACTTGCCAGGCATGTTTTCAAATATTACCGCCGAGATGTTAGATTGGTTTAGGTTAGGTTATATTACGTTATTGAAGTATATAAAGGTCCCACGTAGACGTAGAGGCCAACAAGCCAGGAATGTCGTCAAATATTACAGCCGAGATGTTAGATTGGGTTAGGCTAGCTTATATTATGTTATTGATGTATATAAAGGTCCCACGGAGACGTAGAGGCCAACAAGCCAGGAATGAGGTCAAATATTATCGCCGAGATGTTTGGTTGGGTTAGGTTAGGTTATATTACGTCATTGATGTATATAAAGGTCCCACGGAGACGTAGAGGCCAACTCGCCAGGAATGTTGTCAAATATGACCGCCGAGATGATAGGTTGGGTTAGGTTAGGTTATATTACGTCATTGATGTATATAAAGGTCCCACGGAGACGTAGAGGCCAACTCGCCAGGAATGTTGTCAAATATGACCGCCGAGATGATAGGTTGGGTTAGGTTACGTTATATTACGTTATTGATGTATATGAAGGTCAAACGGAGACGTAGAGGCCAACTCGCTAGGAATGATTTCAAATATTACCGCCGAGATGTTAGGTTGGGTTAGGTTAGGTTATATTACGTTATTGAAGTATATAAAGGTCCCACGGAGACGTAGAGGCCAACAAGCCAGGAATGTCGTCAAATATTACCGCCGAGATGTTAGATTGGGTTAGGCTAGCTTATATTATGTTATTGATGTATATAAAGGTCCCACGGAGACGTAGACGCCAACTCGCCAGGAATGATGTCAAATATTACCGCCTAGATGTTAGCTTGGGTTAGGTTAGGTTAGATTACGTTATTGATGTATATAAAGGTCCCACGGAGACGAAGAGGCCAACTCGCCACGTATGTTTTCAAATATTACCGCCGAGATGTTAGATTGGTTTAGGTTAGGTTATATTACGTTATTGAAGTATATAAAGGTCCCACGGAGACGTAGAGGCCAACAAGCCAGGAATGTCGTCAAATATTACCGCCGAGATGTTAGATTGGGTTGGGCAAGCTTATATTATGTTATTGATGTATATAAAGGTCCCACGGAGACGTAGAGGCCAACTCGCCAGGAATGATGTCAAATATTACCGCCGAGATGTTAGCTTGGGTTAGGTTAGGTTAGATTACGTTATTGATGTATATAAAGGTCCCACGGAGACGTAGAGGCCAACTCGCCAGGAATGATGTCAAATATTACCGCCGAGATGTTAGGTTGGGTTAGGTTAGGTTATATTACGCTATTGATGTATATAGAGGTCCCACGGAGACGTAGAGGCCAACAAGCCAGGAATGTTGTCAAATATTACCGCCGAGATGTTAGGTTGGGTTAGGTTAGGTTATATTACGTTATTGATGTATATGAAGGTCAAACGGAGACGTAGAGGCCAACTCGCCAGGAATGATGTCAAATATTACCGCCGAGATGTTAGGTTGGGTTAGGTTACGTTATATTACGTTATTGATGTATATAAAGGTCCCACGGAGACGTAGAGGCCAACAAGCCAGGAATGAGGTCAAATATTATCGCCGAGATGTTTGGTTGGGTTAGGTTAGGTTATATTACGTTATTAATGTATATAAAGGTCCCACGCAGACGAAGAAGCCAACTCGCCAGGAATGTTTTCAAATATTACCGCCGAGATGTTAGATTGGTTTAGGTTAGGTTATATTACGTTATTGAAGTATATAAAGGTCCCACGTAGACGTAGAGGCCAACAAGACAGGAATGTCGTCAAATATTACCGCCGAGATGTCAGATTGGGTTAGGCTAGCTTATATTATGTTATTGATGTATATAAAGGTCCCACGGAGACGTAGAGGCCAACAAGCCAGGAATGTGGTCAAATATTACCGCCGAGATGTTAGATTGGGTTAGGCTAGCTTATATTATGTTATTGATGTATATAAAGGTCCCACGGAGACGTAGACGCCAACTCGCCAGGAATGATGTCAAATATTACCGCCTAGATGTTAGCTTGGGTTAGGTTAGGTTAGATTACGTTATTGATGTATATAAAGGTCCCACGGAGACGAAGAGGCCAACTCGCCACGTATGTTTTCAAATATTACCGCCGAGATGTTAGATTGGTTTAGGTTAGGTTATATTACGTTATTGAAGTATATAAAGGTCCCACGGAGACGTAGAGGCCAACAAGCCAGGAATGTCGTCAAATATTACCGCCGAGATGTTAGATTGGGTTGGGCAAGCTTATATTATGTTATTGATGTATATAAAGGTCCCACGGAGACGTAGAGGCCAACTCGCCAGGAATGATGTCAAATATTACCGCCGAGATGTTAGCTTGGGTTAGGTTAGGTTAGATTACGTTATTGATGTATATAAAGGTCCCACGGAGACGTAGAGGCCAACTCGCCAGGAATGATGTCAAATATTACCGCCGAGATGTTAGGTTGGGTTAGGTTAGGTTATATTACGCTATTGATGTATATAGAGGTCCCACGGAGACGTAGAGGCCAACAAGCCAGGAATGTTGTCAAATATTACCGCCGAGATGTTAGGTTGGGTTAGGTTAGGTTATATTACGTTATTGATGTATATGAAGGTCAAACGGAGACGTAGAGGCCAACTCGCCAGGAATGATGTCAAATATTACCGCCGAGATGTTAGGTTGGGTTAGGTTAGGTTATATTACGTCATTGATGTATATAAAGGTCCCACGGAGACGTAGAGGCCAACTCGCCAGGAATGTTGTCAAATATGACCGCCGAGATGATAGGTTGGGTTAGGTTACGTTATATTACGTTATTGATGTATATGAAGGTCAAACGGAGACGTAGAGGCCAACTCGCTAGGAATGATTTCAAATATTACCGCCGAGATGTTAGGTTGGGTTAGGTTAGGTTATATTACGTTATTGAAGTATATAAAGGTCCCACGGAGACGTAGAGGCCATCAAGCCAGGAATGTCGTCAAATATTACCGCCGAGATGTTAGATTGGGTTAGGCTAGCTTATATTATGTTATTGATGTATATAAAGGTCCCACGGAGACGTAGACGCCAACTCGCCAGGAATGATGTCAAATATTACCGCCGAGATGTTAGCTTGGGTTAGGTTATGTTAGATTACGTTATTGATGTATATAAAGGTCCCACGGAGACGAAGAGGCCAACTCGCCACGTATGTTTTCAAATATTACCGCCGAGATGTTAGATTGGTTTAGGTTAGGTTATATTACGTTATTGAAGTATATAAAGGTCCCACGGAGACGTAGAGGCCAACAAGACAGGAATGTCGTCAAATATTACCGCCGAGATGTTAGATTGGGTTAGGCAAGCTTATATTATGTTATTGATGTATATAAAGGTCCCACGGAGACGTAGAGGCCAACTCGCCAGGAATGATGTCAAATATTACCGCCGAGATGTTAGCTTGGGTTAGGTTAGGTTAGATTACGTTATTGATGTATATAAAGGTCCCACGGAGACGTAGAGGCCAACTCGCCAGGAATGTTGTCAAATATGACCGCCGAGATGATAGGTTGGGTTAGGTTACGTTATATTACGTTATTGATGTATATGAAGGTCAAACGGAGACGTAGAGGCCAACTCGCTAGGAATGATTTCAAATATTACCGCCGAGATGTTAGGTTGGGTTAGGTTAGGTTATATTACGTTATTGAAGTATATAAAGGTCCCACGGAGACGTAGAGGCCAACAAGCCAGGAATGTCGTCAAATATTACCGCCGAGATGTTAGATTGGGTTAGGCTAGCTTATATTATGTTATTGATGTATATAAAGGTCCCACGGAGACGTAGACGCCAACTCGCCAGGAATGATGTCAAATATTACCGCCGAGATGTTAGCTTGGGTTAGGTTAGGTTAGATTACGTTATTGATGTATATAAAGGTCCCACGGAGACGAAGAGGCCAACTCGCCACGTATGTTTTCAAATATTACCGCCGAGATGTTAGATTGGTTTAGGTTAGGTTATATTACGTTATTGAAGTATATAAAGGTCCCACGGAGACGTAGAGGCCAACAAGCCAGGAATGTCGTCAAATATTACCGCCGAGATGTTAGATTGGGTTAGGCAAGCTTATATTATGTTATTGATGTATATAAAGGTCCCACGGAGACGTAGAGGCCAACTCGCCAGGAATGATGTCAAATATTACCGCCGAGATGTTAGCTTGGGTTAGGTTAGGTTATATTACGTTATTGAAGTATATAAAGGTCCCACGGAGACGTAGAGGCCAACAAGCCAGGAATGTCGTCAAATATTACCGCCGAGATGTTAGATTGGGTTAGGCTAGCTTATATTATGTTATTGATGTATATAAAGGTCCCACGGAGACGTAGACGCCAACTCGCCAGGAATGATGTCAAATATTACCGCCTAGATGTTAGCTTGGGTTAGGTTAGGTTAGATTACGTTATTGATGTATATAAAGGTCCCACGGAGACGAAGAGGCCAACTCGCCACGTATGTTTTCAAATATTACCGCCGAGATGTTAGATTGGTTTAGGTTAGGTTATATTACGTTATTGAAGTATATAAAGGTCCCACGGAGACGTAGAGGCCAACAAGCCAGGAATGTCGTCAAATATTACCGCCGAGATGTTAGATTGGGTTGGGCAAGCTTATATTATGTTATTGATGTATATAAAGGTCCCACGGAGACGTAGAGGCCAACTCGCCAGGAATGATGTCAAATATTACCGCCGAGATGTTAGCTTGGGTTAGGTTAGGTTAGATTGCGTTATTGATGTATATAAAGGTCCCACGGAGACGTAGAGGCCAACTCGCCAGGAATGATGTCAAATATTACCGCCGAGATGTTAGGTTGGGTTAGGTTAGGTTATATTACGCTATTGATGTATATAGAGGTCCCACGGAGACGTAGAGGCCAACAAGCCAGGAATGTTGTCAAATATTACCGCCGAGATGTTAGGTTGGGTTAGGTTAGGTTATATTACGTTATTGATGTATATGAAGGTCAAACGGAGACGTAGAGGCCAACTCGCCAGGAATGATGTCAAATATTACCGCCGAGATGTTAGGTTGGGTTAGGTTACGTTATATTACGTTATTGATGTATATAAAGGTCCCACGGAGACGTAGAGGCCAACAAGCCAGGAATGAGGTCAAATATTATCGCCGAGATGTTTGGTTGGGTTAGGTTAGGTTATATTACGTTATTAATGTATATAAAGGTCCCACGCAGACGAAGAAGCCAACTCGCCAGGAATGTTTTCAAATATTACCGCCGAGATGTTAGATTGGTTTAGGTTAGGTTATATTACGTTATTGAAGTATATAAAGGTCCCACGTAGACGTAGAGGCCAACAAGACAGGAATGTCGTCAAATATTACCGCCGAGATGTCAGATTGGGTTAGGCTAGCTTATATTATGTTATTGATGTATATAAAGGTCCCACGGAGACGTAGAGGCCAACAAGCCAGGAATGTGGTCAAATATTACCGCCGAGATGTTAGATTGGGTTAGGCTAGCTTATATTATGTTATTGATGTATATAAAGGTCCCACGGAGACGTAGACGCCAACTCGCCAGGAATGATGTCAAATATTACCGCCTAGATGTTAGCTTGGGTTAGGTTAGGTTAGATTACGTTATTGATGTATATAAAGGTCCCACGGAGACGAAGAGGCCAACTCGCCACGTATGTTTTCAAATATTACCGCCGAGATGTTAGATTGGTTTAGGTTAGGTTATATTACGTTATTGAAGTATATAAAGGTCCCACGGAGACGTAGAGGCCAACAAGCCAGGAATGTCGTCAAATATTACCGCCGAGATGTTAGATTGGGTTGGGCAAGCTTATATTATGTTATTGATGTATATAAAGGTCCCACGGAGACGTAGAGGCCAACTCGCCAGGAATGATGTCAAATATTACCGCCGAGATGTTAGCTTGGGTTAGGTTAGGTTAGATTACGTTATTGATGTATATAAAGGTCCCACGGAGACGTAGAGGCCAACTCGCCAGGAATGATGTCAAATATTACCGCCGAGATGTTAGGTTGGGTTAGGTTAGGTTATATTACGCTATTGATGTATATAGAGGTCCCACGGAGACGTAGAGGCCAACAAGCCAGGAATGTTGTCAAATATTACCGCCGAGATGTTAGGTTGGGTTAGGTTAGGTTATATTACGTTATTGATGTATATGAAGGTCAAACGGAGACGTAGAGGCCAACTCGCCAGGAATGATGTCAAATATTACCGCCGAGATGTTAGGTTGGGTTAGGTTACGTTATATTACGTTATTGATGTATATAAAGGTCCCACGGAGACGTAGAGGCCAACAAGCCAGGAATGAGGTCAAATATTATCGCCGAGATGTTTGGTTGGGTTAGGTTAGGTTATATTACGTTATTAATGTATATAAAGGTCCCACGCAGACGAAGAAGCCAACTCGCCAGGAATGTTTTCAAATATTACCGCCGAGAAGTTAGATTGGTTTAGGTTAGGTTATATTACGTTATTGAAGTATATAAAGGTCCCACGTAGACGTAGAGGCCAACAAGACAGGAATGTCGTCAAATATTACCGCCGAGATGTCAGATTGGGTTAGGCTAGCTTATATTATGTTATTGATGTATATAAAGGTCCCACGGAGACGTAGAGGCCAACAAGCCAGGAATGTGGTCAAATATTACCGCCGAGATGTTAGATTGGGATAGACTAGCTTATATTATGTTATTGATGTATATAAAGGTCCCACGGAGACGTAGAGGCCAACTCGCCAGGAATGTTGTCAAATATTACCGCCGAGATGATAGGTTGGGTTAGGTTAGGTTATAATACGTTATTGATGTATATAAAGGTCCCACGGAGACGGAGAAGCCAACTCGCCTGGAATGTTGAAAAATATTACCGCCGAGATGTTAGGTTGGGTTAGGTTAGGTTATATTACGTCATTGATGTATATAAAGGTCCCACGGAGACGTAGAGGCCAACTCGCCAGGAATGTTGTCAAATATGACCGCCGAGATGATAGGTTGGGTTAGGTTACGTTGTATTACGTTATTGATGTATATGAAGGTCAAACGGAGACGTAGAGGCCAACTCGCTAGGAATGATTTCAAATATTACCGCCGAGATGTTAGGTTGGGTTAGGTTAGGTTATATTACGTTATTGAAGTATATAAAGGTCCCACGGAGACGTAGAGGCCATCAAGCCAGGAATGTCGTCAAATATTACCGCCGAGATGTTAGATTGGTTTAGGTTAGGTTATATTACGTTATTGAAGTATATAAAGGTCCCACGGAGACGTAGAGGCCAACAAGCCAGGAATGTCGTCAAATATTACCGCCGAGATGTTAGATTGGGTTAGGCAAGCTTATATTATGTTATTGATGTATATAAAGGTCCCACGGAGACGTAGAGGCCAACTCGCCAGGAATGATGTCAAATATTACCGCCGAGATGTTAGCTTGGGTTAGGTTAGGTTAGATTACGTTATTGATGTATATAAAGGTCCCACGGAGACGTAGAGGCCAACTCGCCAGGAATGATGTCAAATATTACCGCCGAGATGTTAGGTTGGGTTAGGTTAGGTTATATTACGCTATTGATGTATATAGAGGTCCCACGGAGACGTAGAGGCCAACTTGCCAGGCATGTTTTCAAATATTACCGCCGAGATGTTAGGTTGGGTTAGTTTAGGTTATATTACGTTATTGACGTATATAAAGGTCCCACTTAGACGAAGAGGCCAACTTGCCAGGCATGTTTTCAAATATTACCGCCGAGATGTTAGATTGGTTTAGGTTAGGTTATATTACGTTATTGAAGTATATAAAGGTCCCACGTAGACGTAGAGGCCAACAAGCCAGGAATGTCGTCAAATATTACAGCCGAGATGTTAGATTGGGTTAGGCTAGCTTATATTATGTTATTGATGTATATAAAGGTCCCACGGAGACGTAGAGGCCAACAAGCCAGGAATGAGGTCAAATATTATCGCCGAGATGTTTGGTTGGGTTAGGTTAGGTTATATTACGTCATTGATGTATATAAAGGTCCCACGGAGACGTAGAGGCCAACTCGCCAGGAATGTTGCCAAATATGACCGCCGAGATGATAGGTTGGGTTAGGTTACGTTATATTACGTTATTGATGTATATGAAGGTCAACCGGAGACGTAGAGGCCAACTCGCTAGGAATGATGTCAAGTATTACCGCCGAGATATTAGATTGGGTTAGGTTAGGTTATATTACGTTATTGAAGTATATAAAGGTCCCACGGAGACGTAGAGGCCAACAAGCCAGGAATGTGGTTAAATATTACCGCCGAGATGTTAGGTTGGGTTAGGTTAGTTTATATTACGTGATTGATGTATATAAAGGTCCCACGGAGACGAAGAGGCCAACTCGCCACGTATGTTTTCAAATATTACCGCCGAGATGTTAGATTGGTTTAGGTTAGGTTATATTACGTTATTGAAGTATATAAAGGTCCCACGGAGACGTAGAGGCCAACAAGCCAGGAATGTCGTCAAATATTACCGCCGAGATGTTAGATTGGGTTAGGCAAGCTTATATTATGTTATTGATGTATATAAAGGTCCCACGGAGACGTAGAGGCCAACTCGCCAGGAATGATGTCAAATATTACCGCCGAGATGTTAGCTTGGGTTAGGTTAGGTTAGATTACGTTATTGATGTATATAAAGGTCCCACGGAGACGTAGAGGCCAACTCGCCAGGAATGATGTCAAATATTACCGCCGAGATGTTAGGTTGGGTTAGGTTAGGTTATATTACGCTATTGATGTATATAGAGGTCCCACGGAGACGTAGAGGCCAACTTGCCAGGCATGTTTTCAAATATTACCGCCGAGATGTTAGGTTGGGTTAGGTTACGTTATATTACGTTATTGATGTATATGAAGGTCAAACGGAGATGTAGAGGCCAACTCGCTAGGAATGATTTCAAATATTACCGCCGAGATGTTAGGTTGGGTTAGGTTAGGTTATATTACGTTATTGAAGTATATAAAGGTCCCACGGAGACGTAGAGGCCAACAAGCCAGGAATGTCGTCAAATATTACCGCCGAGATGTTAGATTGGGTTAGGCAAGCTTATATTATGTTATTGATGTATATAAAGGTCCCACGGAGACGTAGAGGCCAACTCGCCAGGAATGATGTCAAATATTACCGCCGAGATGTTAGCTTGGGTTAGGTTAGGTTAGATTACGTTATTGATGTATATAAAGGTCCCACGGAGACGTAGAGGCCAACTCGCCAGGAATGATGTCAAATATTACCGCCGAGATGTTAGGTTGGGTTAGGTTAGGTTATATTACGCTATTGATGTATATAGAGGTCCCACGGAGACGTAGAGGCCAACAAGCCAGGAATGTTGTCAAATATTACCGCCGAGATAATAGGTTGGGTTAGGTTACGTTATATTACGTTATTGATGTATATGAAGGTCAAACGGAGACGTAGAGGCCAACTCGCTAGGAATGATTTCAAATATTACCGCCGAGATGTTAGATTGGGTTAGGTTAGCTTATATTACGTTATAGATGTATATAAAGGTCCCACGGAGACGGAGAAGCCAACTCGCCAGGAATGATGTCAAATATTACCGCCGGACTGTTAGATTGGGTTAGGTTAGGTTATATTACGTTATTGATGTATATAAATGTCCCATGGAGACGTAGATGCCAACTCGCCAGGAATGTTTTCAAATATTACCGCCGAGATGTTAGGTTGGGTTAGGTTAGGTTATATTACGTTATAGATGTATATAAAGGTTCCACGTAGACGTAGAGGCCAACAAGCCAGGAATGTCGTCAAATATTACCGCCGAGATCTTAGATTGGGTTAGGCTAGCTTATATTATGTTATTGATGTACATAAAGGTCCAACGGAGACGTAGAGGCCAACAAGCCAGGAATGTGGTCAAATATTACCGTCGAGATGTCAGATTGGGATGGACTAGCTTATATTATGTTATTGATGTATATAAAGGTCCCACGGAGACGGAGAAGCCAACTCGCCTGGAATGTTGTCAAATATTACCGCCGAGATGTTAGGATGGGGTAGGTTAGGTTATATTACGTTATTGATGTATATAAAGGTCCCACGGAGACGTAGAGGCCAACTCGACAGGAATGTTGTCAAATGTTACCGCCGAGATGTTAGGTTGGGTTAGAATAAGATATATTACGTTATTGATGTATATGAAGGTCAAACGGAGACGTAGAGGCCAACTCGCCAGGAATGATGTCAAATATTACCGCCGAGATGTTAGGTTGGGTTAGGTTAGGTTATATTACGTTATTGATGTATATAGAGGTCCCACGGAGACGTAGAGGCCAACAAGCCAGGAATGTGGTTAAATATTACCGCCGAGATGTTAGATTGGGATAGACTAGCTTATATTATGTTATTGATGTATATAAAGGTCCCACGGAGACGTAGAGGCAAACTCGCCAGGAATGTTGTCAAATATTACCGCCGAGATGATAGGTTGGGTTAGGTTAGGTTATAATACGTTATTGATGTATATGAAGGTCAAACGGAGACGTAGAGGCCAACTCGCCAGGAATGATGTCAAATATTACCGCCGAGATGTTAGGTTGGGTTAGTTTAGGTTATATTACGTTATTGATGTATATAAAGGTCCCACGGAGACGTAGAGGCCAACTTGCCAGGCATGTTTTCAAATATTACCGCCGAGATGTTAGGTTGGGTTAGTTTAGGTTATATTACGTTATTGACGTATATAAAGGTCCCACTTAGACGAAGAGGCCAACTTGCCAGGCATGTTTTCAAATATTACCGCCGAGATGTTAGATTGGCTTAGGTTAGGTTATATTACGTTATTGAAGTATATAAAGGTCCCACGTAGACGTAGAGGCCAACAAGCCAGGAATGTCGTCAAATATTACAGCCGAGATGTTAGATTGGGTTAGGCTAGCTTATATTACGTTATTGATGTATATAAAGGTCCCACGGAGACGTAGAGGCCAACAAGCCAGGAATGAGGTCAAATATTATCGCCGAGATGTTTGGTTGGGTTAGGTTAGGTTATATTACGTTATTAATGTATATAAAGGTCCCACGGAGACGAAGAAGCCAACTCGCCAGGAATGTTGTCAAATATGACCGCCGAGATGATAGGTTGGGTTAGGTTACGTTATATTACGTTATTGATGTATATGAAGGTCAAACGGAGACGTAGAGGCCAACTCGCTAGGAATGATTTCAAATATTACCGCCGAGATGTTAGGTTGGGTTAGGTTAGGTTATATTACGTTATTGAAGTATATAAAGGTCCCACGGAGACGTAGAGGCCAACAAGCCAGGAATGTCGTCAAATATTACCGCCGAGATGTTAGATTGGGTTAGGCTAGCTTATATTATGTTATTGATGTATATAAAGGTCCCACGGAGACGTAGACGCCAACTCGCCAGGAATGATGTCAAATATTACCGCCGAGATGTTAGCTTGGGTTAGGTTAGGTTAGATTACGTTATTGATGTATATAAAGGTCCCACGGAGACGAAGAGGCCAACTCGCCACGTATGTTTTCAAATATTACCGCCGAGATGTTAGATTGGTTTAAGTTAGGTTATATTACGTTATTGAAGTATATAAAGGTCCCACGGAGACGTAGAGGCCAACAAGCCAGGAATGTCGTCAAATATTACCGCCGAGATGTTAGATTGGGTTGGGCAAGCTTATATTATGTTATTGATGTATATAAAGGTCCCACGGAGACGTAGAGGCCAACTCGCCAGGAATGATGTCAAATATTACCGCCGAGATGTTAGCTTGGGTTAGGTTAGGTTAGATTACGTTATTGATGTATATAAAGGTCCCACGGAGACGTAGAGGCCAACTCGCCAGGAATGATGTCAAATATTACCGCCGAGATGTTAGGTTGGGTTAGGTTAGGTTATATTACGCTATTGATGTATATAGAGGTCCCACGGAGACGTAGAGGCCAACAAGCCAGGAATGTTGTCAAATATTACCGCCGAGATGTTAGGTTGGGTTAGGTTAGGTTATATTACGTTATTGAAGTATATAAAGGTCCCACGGAGACGTAGAGGCCAACAAGACAGGAATGTCGTCAAATATTACCGCCGAGATGTTAGATTGGGTTAGGCTAGCTTATATTATGTTATTGATGTATATAAAGGTCCCACGGAGACGTAGAGGCCAACTCGACAGGAATGTTGTCAAATGTTACCGCCGAGATGTTAGGTTGGGTTAGGTTAAGTTATATTACGTTATTGATGTATATGAAGGTCAAACGGAGACGTAGAGGCCAACTCGCCAGGAATGATGTCAAATATTACCGCCGAGATGTTAGGTTGGGTTAGGTTAGGTTATATTACGTTATTGATGTATATAAAGGTCCCACGGAGACGTAGAGGCCAACAAGCCAGGAATGAGGTCAAATATTATCGCCGAGATGTTTGGTTGGGTTAGGTTAGGTTATATTACGTTATTAATGTATATAAAGGTCCCACGCAGACGAAGAAGCCAACTCGCCAGGAATGTTTTCAAATATTACCGCCGAGATGTTAGATTGGTTTAGGTTAGGTTATATTACGTTATTGAAGTATATAAAGGTCCCACGTAGACGTAGAGGCCAACAAGCCAGGAATGTCGTCAAATATTACCGCCGAGATGTCAGATTGGGTTAGGCTAGCTTATATTATGTTATTGATGTATATAAAGGTCCCACGGAGACGTAGAGGCCAACAAGCCAGGAATGTGGTCAAATATTACCGCCGAGATGTTAGATTGGGATAGACTAGCTTATATTATGTTATTGATGTATATAAAGGTCCCACGGAGACGTAGAGGCCAACTCGCCAGGAATGTTGTCAAATATTACCGCCGAGATGATAGGTTGGGTTAGGTTAGGTTATAATACGTTATTGATGTATATAAAGGTCCCACGGAGACGGAGAAGCCAACTCGCCTGGAATGTTGTCAAATATTACCGCCGAGATGTTAGGTTGGGTTAGGTTAGGTTATATTACGTCATTGATGTATATAAAGGTCCCACGGAGACGTAGAGGCCAACTCGCCAGGAATGTTGTCAAATATGACCGCCGAGATGATAGGTTGGGTTAGGTTACGTTATATTACGTTATTGATGTATATGAAGGTCAAACGGAGACGTAGAGGCCAACTCGCTAGGAATGATTTCAAATATTACCGCCGAGATGTTAGGTTGGGTTAGGTTAGGTTATATTACGTTATTGAAGTATATAAAGGTCCCACGGAGACGTAGAGGCCATCAAGCCAGGAATGTCGTCAAATATTACCGCCGAGATGTTAGATTGGGTTAGGCTAGCTTATATTATGTTATTGATGTATATAAAGGTCCCACGGAGACGTAGACGCCAACTCGCCAGGAATGATGTCAAATATTACCGCCGAGATGATAGGTTGGGTTAGGTTAGGTTATAATACGTTATTGATGTATATAAATGTCCCACGGAGACGTAGATGCCAACTCGCCAGGAATGTTTTCAAATATTACCGCCGAGATGTTAGGTTGGGTTAGGTTAGGTTATATTACGTTATAAATGTATATAAAGGTCCCACGGAGACGGAGAAGCCAACTCGCCTGGAATGTTGTCAAATATTACCGCCGAGATGTTAGGTTGGGTTAGGTTAGGTTATATTACGTCATTGATGTATATAAAGGTCCCACGGAGACGTAGAGGCCAACTCGCCAGGAATGATGTCAAATATTACCGCCGAGATGTTAGCTTGGGTTAGGTTAGGTTAGATTACGTTATTGATGTATATAAAGGTCCCACGGAGACGTAGAGGCCAACTCGTCAGGAATGATGTCAAATATTACCGCCGAGATGTTAGGTTGGGTTAGGTTAGGTTATATTACGCTATTGATGTATATAGAGGTCCCACGGAGACGTAGAGGCCAACAAGCCAGGAATGTTGTCAAATATTACCGCCGAGATGATAGGTTGGTTTAGGTTACGTTATATTACGTTATTGATGTATATGAAGGTCAAACGGAGACGTAGAGGCCAACTCGCTAGGAATGATTTCAAATATTACCGCCGAGATGTTAGATTGGGTTAGGTTAGGTTATATTACGTTATAGATGTATATAAAGGTCCCACGGAGACGGAGAAGCCAACTCGCCAGGAATGTTGTCAAATATTACCGCCGAGATGTTAGGTTGGGTTAGTTTAGGTTATATTACGTTATTGATGTATATAAAGGTCCCACTTAGACGAAGAGGCCACCTCGCCAGGCATGTTTTCAAATATTACCTCCGAGATGTTAGATTGGTTTAGGTTAGGTTATATTACGTTACTGAAGTATATAAAGGTCCCACGTAGACGTAGAGGCCAACAAGCCAGGAATGTGGTCAAATATTACCGCCGAGATGTTAGATTGGGATAGACTAGCTTATATTATGTTATTGATGTATATAAAGGTCCCACGGAGACGTAGAGGCCAGCTCGCTAGGAATGTTGTCAAATATTATCGCCGAGATGTTAGGTTGGGTTAGGTTACGTTATATTAAGTTATTGATGTATATGAAGGTCAAACGCAGACGTAGAGGCCAACTCGCTAGGAATGATGTCAAATATTACCGCCGGACTGTTAGATTGGGTTAGGTTAGGTTATATTACGTTATTGAAGTATATAAAGGTCCCACGTAGACGTAGAGGCCAACAAGCCAGGAATGTCGTCAAATATTACCGCCGAGATGTCAGATTGGGTTAGGCTAGCTTATATTATGTTATTGATGTATATAAAGGTCCCACGGAGACGTAGAGGCCAACAAGCCAGGAATGTGGTCAAATATTACCGCCGAGATGTTAGATTGGGATAGACTAGCTTATATTATGTTATTGATGTATATAAAGGTCCCACGGAGACGTAGAGGCCAACTCGCCGGGAATGTTGTCAAATATTACCGCCGAGATGATAGGTTGGGTTAGGTTAGGTTATAATACGTTATTGATGTATATAAATGTCCCACGGAGACGTAGATGCCAACTCGCCAGGAATGTTTTCAAATATTACCGCCGAGATGTTAGGTTGGGTTAGGTTAGGTTATATTACGTTATAAATGTATATAAAGGTCCCACGGAGACGGAGAAGCCAACTCGCCTGGAATGTTGTCAAATATTACCGCCGAGATGTTAGGTTGGGTTAGGTTAGGTTATATTACGTCATTGATGTATATAAAGGTCCCACGGAGACGTAGAGGCCAACTCGCCAGGAATGATGTCAAATATTACCGCCGAGATGTTAGCTTGGGATAGACTAGCTTATATTATGTTATTGATGTATATAAAGGTCCCACGGAGACGTAGAGGCCAGCTCGCTAGGAATGTTGTCAAATATTATCGCCGAGATGTTAGGTTGGGTTAGGTTACGTTATATTAAGTTATTGATGTATATGAAGGTCAAACGCAGACGTAGAGGCCAACTCGCTAGGAATGATGTCAAATATTACCGCCGGACTGTTAGATTGGGTTAGGTTAGGTTATATTACGTTATTGAAGTATATAAAGGTCCCACGTAGACGTAGAGGCCAACAAGCCAGGAATGTCGTCAAATATTACCGCCGAGATGTCAGATTGGGTTAGGCTAGCTTATATTATGTTATTGATGTATATAAAGGTCCCACGGAGACGTAGAGGCCAACAAGCCAGGAATGTGGTCAAATATTACCGCCGAGATGTTAGATTGGGATAGACTAGCTTATATTATGTTATTGATGTATATAAAGGTCCCACGGAGACGTAGAGGCCAACTCGCCGGGAATGTTGTCAAATATTACCGCCGAGATGATAGGTTGGGTTAGGTTAGGTTATAATACGTTATTGATGTATATAAATGTCCCACGGAGACGTAGATGCCAACTCGCCAGGAATGTTTTCAAATATTACCGCCGAGATGTTAGGTTGGGTTAGGTTAGGTTATATTACGTTATAAATGTATATAAAGGTCCCACGGAGACGGAGAAGCCAACTCGCCTGGAATGTTGTCAAATATTACCGCCGAGATGTTAGGTTGGGTTAGGTTAGGTTATATTACGTCATTGATGTATATAAAGGTCCCACGGAGACGTAGAGGCCAACTCGCCAGGAATGATGTCAAATATTACCGCCGAGATGTTAGCTTGGGTTAGGTTAGGTTAGATTACGTTATTGATGTATATAAAGGTCCCACGGAGACGTAGAGGCCAACTCGCCAGGAATGATGTCAAATATTACCGCCGAGATGTTAGGTTGGGTTAGGTTAGGTTATATTACGCTATTGATGTATATAGAGGTCCCACGGAGACGTAGAGGCCAACAAGCCAGGAATGTTGTCAAATATTACCGCCGAGATGATAGGTTGGTTTAGGTTACGTTATATTACGTTATTGATGTATATGAAGGTCAAACGGAGACGTAGAGGCCAACTCGCTAGGAATGATTTCAAATATTACCGCCGAGATGTTAGATTGGGTTAGGTTAGGTTATATTACGTTATAGATGTATATAAAGGTCCCACGGAGACGGAGAAGCCAACTCGCCAGGAATGTTGTCAAATATTACCGCCGAGATGTTAGGTTGGGTTAGTTTAGGTTATATTACGTTATTGATGTATATAAAGGTCCCACTTAGACGAAGAGGCCACCTCGCCAGGCATGTTTTCTAATATTACCTCCGAGATGTTAGATTGGTTTAGGTTAGGTTATATTACGTTACTGAAGTATATAAAGGTCCCACGTAGACGTAGAGGCCAACAAGCCAGGAATGTGGTCAAATATTACCGCCGAGATGTTAGATTGGGATAGACTAGCTTATATTATGTTATCGATGTATATAAAGGTCCCACGGAGACGTAGAGGCCAGCTCGCTAGGAATGTTGTCAAATATTATCGCCGAGATGTTAGGTTGGGTTAGGTTACGTTATATTAAGTTATTGATGTATATGAAGGTCAAACGCAGACGTAGAGGCCAACTCGCTAGGAATGATGTCAAATATTACCGCCGGACTGTTAGATTGGGTTAGGTTAGGTTATATTACGTTATTGAAGTATATAAAGGTCCCACGTAGACGTAGAGGCCAACAAGCCAGGAATGTCGTCAAATATTACCGCCGAGATGTCAGATTGGGTTAGGCTAGCTTATATTATGTTATTGATGTATATAAAGGTCCCACGGAGACGTAGAGGCCAACAAGCCAGGAATGTGGTCAAATATTACCGCCGAGATGTTAGATTGGGATAGACTAGCTTATATTATGTTATTGATGTATATAAAGGTCCCACGGAGACGTAGAGGCCAACTCTGCAGGAATGTTGTCAAATATTACCGCCGAGATGATAGGTTGGGTTAGGTTAGGTTATAATACGTTATTGATGTATATAAATGTCCCACGGAGACGTAGATGCCAACTCGCCAGGAATGTTTTCAAATATTACCGCCGAGATGTTAGGTTGGGTTAGGTTAGGTTATATTACGTTATAAATGTATATAAAGGTCCCACGGAGACGGAGAAGCCAACTCGCCTGGAATGTTGTCAAATATTACCGCCGAGATGTTAGGTTGGGTTAGGTTAGGTTATATTACGTCATTGATGTATATAAAGGTCTCACGGAGTCGTAGAGGCCAACTCGCCAGGAATGTTGTCAAATATGACCGCCGAGATGATAGGTTGGGTTAGGTTAGGTTATATTACGCTATTGATGTATATAGAGGTCCCACGGAGACGTAGAGGCCAACAAGCCAGGAATGTCGTCAAATATTACCGCCGAGATGTTAGATTGGGTTAGGCTAGCTTATATTATGTTATTGATGTATATAAAGGTCCCACGGAGACGTAGACGCCAACTCGCCAGGAATGATGTCAAATATTACCGCCGAGATGATAGGTTGGGTTAGGTTAGGTTATAATACGTTATTGATGTATATAAATGTCCCACGGAGACGTAGATGCCAACTCGCCAGGAATGTTTTCAAATATTACCGCCGAGATGTTAGGTTGGGTTAGGTTAGGTTATATTACGTTATAAATGTATATAAAGGTCCCACGGAGACGGAGAAGCCAACTCGCCTGGAATGTTGTCAAATATTACCGCCGAGATGTTAGGTTGGGTTAGGTTAGGTTATATTACGTCATTGATGTATATAAAGGTCCCACGGAGACGTAGAGGCCAACTCGCCAGGAATGATGTCAAATATTACCGCCGAGATGTTAGCTTGGGTTAGGTTAGGTTAGATTACGTTATTGATGTATATAAAGGTCCCACGGAGACGTAGAGGCCAACTCGCCAGGAATGATGTCAAATATTACCGCCGAGATGTTAGGTTGGGTTAGGTTAGGTTATATTACGCTATTGATGTATATAGAGGTCCCACGGAGACGTAGAGGCCAACAAGCCAGGAATGTTGTCAAATATTACCGCCGAGATGATAGGTTGGTTTAGGTTACGTTATATTACGTTATTGATGTATATGAAGGTCAAACGGAGACGTAGAGGCCAACTCGCTAGGAATGATTTCAAATATTACCGCCGAGATGTTAGATTGGGTTAGGTTAGGTTATATTACGTTATAGATGTATATAAAGGTCCCACGGAGACGGAGAAGCCAACTCGCCAGGAATGTTGTCAAATATTACCGCCGAGATGTTAGGTTGGGTTAGTTTAGGTTATATTACGTTATTGATGTATATAAAGGTCCCACTTAGACGAAGAGGCCACCTCGCCAGGCATGTTTTCAAATATTACCTCCGAGATGTTAGATTGGTTTAGGTTAGGTTATATTACGTTACTGAAGTATATAAAGGTCCCACGTAGACGTAGAGGCCAACAAGCCAGGAATGTGGTCAAATATTACCGCCGAGATGTTAGATTGGGATAGACTAGCTTATATTATGTTATTGATGTATATAAAGGTCCCACGGAGACGTAGAGGCCAGCTCGCTAGGAATGTTGTCAAATATTATCGCCGAGATGTTAGGTTGGGTTAGGTTACGTTATATTAAGTTATTGATGTATATGAAGGTCAAACGCAGACGTAGAGGCCAACTCGCTAGGAATGATGTCAAATATTACCGCCGGACTGTTAGATTGGGTTAGGTTAGGTTATATTACGTTATTGAAGTATATAAAGGTCCCACGTAGACGTAGAGGCCAACAAGCCAGTAATGTCGTCAAATATTACCGCCGAGATGTCAGATTGGGTTAGGCTAGCTTATATTATGTTATTGATGTATATAAAGGTCCCACGGAGACGTAGAGGCCAACAAGCCAGGAATGTGGTCAAATATTACCGCCGAGATGTTAGATTGGGATAGACTAGCTTATATTATGTTATTGATGTATATAAAGGTCCCACGGAGACGTAGAGGCCAACTCGCCAGGAATGTTGTCAAATATTACCGCCGAGATGATAGGTTGGGTTAGGTTAGGTTATAATACGTTATTGATGTATATAAATGTCCCACGGAGACGTAGATGCCAACTCGCCAGGAATGTTTTCAAATATTACCGCCGAGATGTTAGGTTGGGTTAGGTTAGGTTATATTACGTTATAAATGTATATAAAGGTCCCACGGAGACGGAGAAGCCAACTCGCCTGGAATGTTGTCAAATATTACCGCCGAGATGTTAGGTTCGGTTAGGTTAGGTTATATTACGTCATTGATGTATATAAAGGTCCCACGGAGACGTAGAGGCCAACTCGCCAGGAATGATGTCAAATATTACCGCCGAGATGTTAGCTTGGGTTAGGTTAGGTTAGATTACGTTATTGATGTATATAAAGGTCCCACGGAGACGTAGAGGCCAACTCGCCAGGAATGATGTCAAATATTACCGCCGAGATGTTAGGTTGGGTTAGGTTAGGTTATATTACGCTATTGATGTATATAGAGGTCCCACGGAGACGTAGAGGCCAACAAGCCAGGAATGTTGTCAAATATTACCGCCGAGATGATAGGTTGGTTTAGGTTACGTTATATTACGTTATTGATGTATATGAAGGTCAAACGGAGACGTAGAGGCCAACTCGCTAGGAATGATTTCAAATATTACCGCCGAGATGTTAGATTGGGTTAGGTTAGGTTATATTACGTTATAGATGTATATAAAGGTCCCACGGAGACGGAGAAGCCAACTCGCCAGGAATGTTGTCAAATATTACCGCCGAGATGTTAGGTTGGGTTAGTTTAGGTTATATTACGTTATTGATGTATATAAAGGTCCCACTTAGACGAAGAGGCCACCTCGCCAGGCATGTTTTCAAATATTACCTCCGAGATGTTAGATTGGTTTAGGTTAGGTTATATTACGTTACTGAAGTATATAAAGGTCCCACGTAGACGTAGAGGCCAACAAGCCAGGAATGTGGTCAAATATTACCGCCGAGATGTTAGATTGGGATAGACTAGCTTATATTATGTTATCGATGTATATAAAGGTCCCACGGAGACGTAGAGGCCAGCTCGCTAGGAATGTTGTCAAATATTATCGCCGAGATGTTAGGTTGGGTTAGGTTACGTTATATTAAGTTATTGATGTATATGAAGGTCAAACGCAGACGTAGAGGCCAACTCGCTAGGAATGATGTCAAATATTACCGCCGGACTGTTAGATTGGGTTAGGTTAGGTTATATTACGTTATTGAAGTATATAAAGGTCCCACGTAGACGTAGAGGCCAACAAGCCAGGAATGTCGTCAAATATTACCGCCGAGATGTCAGATTGGGTTAGGCTAGCTTATATTATGTTATTGATGTATATAAAGGTCCCACGGAGACGTAGAGGCCAACAAGCCAGGAATGTGGTCAAATATTACCGCCGAGATGTTAGATTGGGATAGACTAGCTTCTATTATGTTATTGATGTATATAAAGGTCCCACGGAGACGTAGAGGCCAACTCTGCAGGAATGTTGTCAAATATTACCGCCGAGATGATAGGTTGGGTTAGGTTAGGTTATAATACGTTATTGATGTATATAAATGTCCCACGGAGACGTAGATGCCAACTCGCCAGGAATGTTTTCAAATATTACCGCCGAGATGTTAGGTTGGGTTAGGTTAGGTTATATTACGTTATAAATGTATATAAAGGTCCCACGGAGACGGAGAAGCCAACTCGCCTGGAATGTTGTCAAATATTACCGCCGAGATGTTAGGTTGGGTTAGGTTAGGTTATATTACGTCATTGATGTATATAAAGGTCTCACGGAGTCGTAGAGGCCAACTCGCCAGGAATGTTGTCAAATATGACCGCCGAGATGATAGGTTGGGTTAGGTTAGGTTATATTACGCTATTGATGTATATAGAGGTCCCACGGAGACGTAGAGGCCAACAAGCCAGGAATGTTGTCAAATATTACCGCCGAGATGATAGGTTGGTTTAGGTTACGTTATATTACGTTATTGATGTATATGAAGGTCAAACGGAGACGTAGAGGCCAACTCGCTAGGAATGATTTCAAATATTACCGCCGAGATGTTAGGTTGGGTTAGGTTAGGTTATATTACGTTATTGAAGTATATAAAGGTCCCACGGAGACGTAGAGGCCAACAAGCCAGGAATGTCGTCAAATATTACCGCCGAGATGTTAGATTGGGTTAGGCTAGCTTATATTATGTTATTGGTGTATATAAAGGTCCCACGGAGACGTAGACGCCAACTCGCCAGGAATGATGTCAAATATTACCGCCGAGATGTTAGCTTGGGTTAGGTTATGTTAGATTACGTTATTGATGTATATAAAGGTCCCACGGAGACGAAGAGGCCAACTCGCCACGTATGTTTGCAAATATTACCGCCGAGATGTTAGATTGGTTTAGGTTAGGTTATATTACGTTATTGAAGTATATAAAGGTCCCACGGAGACGTAGAGGCCAACAAGCCAGGAATGTCGTCAAATATTACCGCCGAGATGTTAGATTGGGTTAGGCAAGCTTATATTATGTTATTGATGTATATAAAGGTCCCACGGAGACGTAGAGGCCAACTCGCCAGGAATGATGTCAAATATTACCGCCGAGATGTTAGCTTGGGTTAGGTTAGGTTAGATTACGTTATTGATGTATATAAAGGTCCCACGGAGACGTAGAGGCCAACTCGCCAGGAATGATGTCAAATATTACCGCCGAGATGTTAGGTTGGGTTAGGTTAGGTTATATTACGCTATTGATGTATATAGAGGTCCCACGGAGACGTAGAGGCCAACAAGCCAGGAATGGTGTCAAATATTACCGCCGAGATGATAGGTTGGTTTAGGTTACGTTATATTACGTTATTGATGTATATGAAGGTCAAACGGAGACGTAGAGGCCAACTCGCTAGGAATGATTTCAAATATTACCGCCGAGATGTTAGGTTGGGTTAGGTTAGGTTATATTACGTTATTGAAGTATATAAAGGTCCCACGGAGACGTAGAGGCCAACAAGCCAGGAATGTCGTCAAATATTACCGCCGAGATGTTAGATTGGGTTAGGCTAGCTTATATTATGTTATTGATGTATATAAAGGTCCCACGGAGACGTAGACGCCAACTCGCCAGGAATGATGTCAAATATTACCGCCGAGATGTTAGCTTGGGTTAGGTTATGTTAGATTACGTTATTGATGTATATAAAGGTCCCACGGAGACGAAGAGGCCAACTCGCCACGTATGTTTTCAAATATTACCGCCGAGATGTTAGATTGGTTTAGGTTAGGTTATATTACGTTATTGAAGTATATAAAGGTCCCACGGAGACGTAGAGGCCAACAAGCCAGGAATGTCGTCAAATATTACCGCCGAGATGTTAGATTGGGTTAGGCAAGCTTATATTATGTTATTGATGTATATAAAGGTCCCACGGAGACGTAGAGGCCAACTCGCCAGGAATGATGTCAAATATTACCGCCGAGATGTTAGCTTGGGTTAGGTTAGGTTAGATTACGTTATTGATGTATATAAAGGTCCCACGGAGACGTAGAGGCCAACTCGCCAGGAATGATGTCAAATATTACCGCCGAGATGTTAGGTTGGGTTAGGTTAGGTTATATTACGCTATTGATGTATATAGAGGTCCCACGGAGACGTAGAGGCCAACAAGCCAGGAATGGTGTCAAATATTACCGCCGAGATGATAGGTTGGTTTAGGTTACGTTATATTACGTTATTGATGTATATGAAGGTCAAACGGAGACGTAGAGGCCAACTCGCTAGGAATGATTTCAAATATTACCGCCGAGATGTTAGATTGGGTTAGGCAAGCTTATATTATGTTATTGATGTATATAAAGGTCCCACGGAGACGAAGAGGCCAACTCGCCAGGCATGTTTTCAAATATTACCGCCGAGATGTTAGGTTGGTTTAGGTTAGGTTATATTACGTTATTGAAGTATATAAAGGTCCCACGTAGACGTAGAGGCCAACAAGCCAGGAATGTCGTCAAATATTACCGCCGAGATGTTAGATTGGGTTAGGCTAGCTTATATTATGTTATTGATGTTTATAAAGGTCCCACGGAGACGTAGAGGCCAACAAGCCAGGAATGTGGTCAAATATTACCGCCGAGATGTTAGATTGGGATAGACTAGCTTATATTATGTTATTGATGTATATAAAGGTCCCACGGAGACGTAGAGGCCAACTCGCCAGGAATGTTGTCAAATATTACCGCCGAGATGATAGGTTGGGTTAGGTTAGGTTATAATACGTTATTGATGTATATGAAGGTCAAACGGAGACGTAGAGGCAAACTCGCCAGGAATGATGTCAAATATTACCGCCGAGATGTTAGGTTGGGTTAGGTTAGGTTATATTACGTTATTGATGTATATAGCGGTCCCACGGAGACGTAGAGGCCAACAAGCCAGGAATGTGGTTAAATATTACCGCCGAGATGTTAGGTTGGGTTAGGTTAGGTTATATTACGTGATTGATGTATATAAAGGTCCCACGGAGACGAAGAGGCCAACTCGCCACGTATGTTTTCAAATATTAACGCCGAGATGTTAGATTGGTTTAGGTTAGGCTATATTACGTTATTGAAGTATACAAAGGTCCCACGGAGACGTAGAAGCCAACAAGCCTGGAATGTCGTCAAATATTACCGCCGAGATGTTAGATTGGGTTAGGCTTGCTTATATTATGTTATTCATGTATATAAATGTCCCACGGAGACGTAGAGGCCAACTCGCCAGGAATGATGTCAAATATTACCGCCGAGATGTTAGCTTGGGTTAGGTTAGGTTAGATTACGTTATTGATGTATATAAAGGTCCCACGGAGACGTAGAGTTCAACTCGCCAGGAATGTTGTCAAATATTAGCGCCGAGATGATAGGTTGGGTTAGGTTAGGTTTTATTACGTTATTGATGTATATAAAGGTCCCACGGAAACGTAGAGGCCAACAAGCCAGGAATGAGGTCAAATATTATCGCCGAGATGTTTGGTTGGGTTAGGTTAGGTTATATTACGTTATTAATGTATATAAAGGTCCCACGGAGACATAGAGGCCAACAAGCCAGGAATGTGGTCAAATATTACCGCCGAGATGTTAGGTTGGGTTAGGTTAGATTATATTACGTTATTGAAGTACATAAAGGTCCCACGGAGACGTAGAGGCCAACAAGCCAGGAATGTCGTCAAATATTACCGCCGAGATGTTAGATTGGGTTAGGCTAGCTTATATTATGTTATTGATGTATATAAAGGTCCCACGGAGACGTAGACGCCAACTCGCCAGGAATGATGTCAAATATTACCGCCGAGATGTTAGCTTGGGTTAGGTTAGGTTAGATTACGTTATTGATGTATATAAAGGTCCCACGGACACGTAGAGGCCAACAAGCCAGGAATGTAGTCAAATATTATCGCCGAGATGTTAGGTTGGGTTAGGTTACGTTATATTACGTTATTGATGTATATGAAGTTCAAACGGAGACGTAGAGGCCAACTCGCTAGGAATGATTTCAAATATTACCGCCGAGATGTTAGATTGGGTTAGGTTAGGTTATATTACGTTATAGACGTATATAAAGGCCCCACGGAGACGGAGAAGCCAACTCGCCAGGAATGTTGTCAAATATTACCGCCGAGATGTTAGGTTGGGTTAGTTTAGGTTATATTACGTTATTGACGTATATAAAGGTCCCACTTAGACGAAGAGGCCAACTTGCCAGGCATGTTTTCAAATATTACCGCCGAGATGGTAGATTGGTTTAGGTTAGGTTATATTACGTTATTGAAGTATATAAAGGTCCCACGTAGACGTAGAGGCCAACAAGCCAGGAATGTCGTCAAATATTACAGGCGAGATGTTAGATTGGGTTAGGCAAGCTTATATTATGTTATTGATGTATATAAAGGTCCCACGGAGATGTAGAGGCCAACTCGCCAGGAATGATGTCAAATATTACCGCCGAGATGTTAGCTTGGGTTAGGTTAGGTTAGATTACGTTATTGATGTATATAAAGGTCCCACGGAGACGTAGAGGCCAACTCGCCAGGAATGATGTCAAATATTACATCCGAGATGTTAGGTTGGGTTAGGTAAGGTGATATTACGCTATTGATGTATATAGAGGTCCCACGGAGACGTAGAGGCCAACAAGCCAGGAATGTTGTCAAATATTACCGCCGAGATGATAGGTTGGGTTAGGTTACGTTATATTACGTTATTGATGTATATGAAGGTCAAACGGAGACGTAGAGGCCAACTCGCTAGGAATGATTTCAAATATTACCGCCGAGATGTTAGATTGGGTTAGGTTAGGTTATATTACGTTATAGATGTATATAAAGGTCCCACGGAGACGGAGAAGCCAACTCGCCAGGAATGTTGTCAAATATTACCGCCGAGATGTTAGGTTGGGTTAGTTTAGGTTATATTACGTTATTGATGTATATAAAGGTCCCACTTAGACGAAGAGGCCAACTCGCCAGGCATGTTTTCAAATATTACGTCCGAGATGTTAGATTGGTTTAGGTTAGGTTATATTACGTTACTGAAGTATATAAAGGTCCCACGTAGACGTAGAGGCCAGCTCGCCAGGAATGATGTCAAATATTACCGCCGAGATGTTAGGTTGGGTTAGGTTAGGTTATATTACGTTATTGATGTATATAGAGGTCCCACGGAGACGTAGAGGCCAACAAGCCAGGAATGTGGTTAAATATTACCACCGAGATGTTAGGTTGGATTAGGTTAGGTTATATTACGTGATTGATGTATATAAAGGTCCCACGGAGACGAAGAAGCCAACTCGCCAGGAATGTTGTCAAATATTACCGCCGAGATGTTAGGTTGGGTTAGTTTAGGTTATATTACGTTATTGATGTATATGAAGGTCCCACGGAGACGAAGAGGCCAACTCGCCAGGCATGTTTTCAAATATTACCGCCGAGATGTTAGATTGGTTTAGGTTAGGTTATATTACGTTATTGAAGTATATAAATGTCCCACGTAGACGTAGAGGCCAACAAGCCAGGAATGTCGTCAAATATTACCGCCGAGATGTCAGATTGGGTTAGGCTAGCTTATATTATGTTATTGATGTATATAAAGGTCCCACGGAGACGTAGAGGCCAACAAGCCAGGAATGTGGTCAAATATTACCGCCGAGATGTTAGATTGGGATAGACTAGCTTATATTATGTTATTGATGTATATAAAGGACCCACGGAGACGTAGAGGCCAACTCGCCAGGAATGTTATCAAATATTACCGCCGAGATGATAGGTTGGGTTAGGTTAGGTTATAATACGTTATTGATGTATATAAATGTCCCACGGAGACGTAGATGCCAACTCGCCAGGAATGTTTTCAAATATTACCGCCGAGATGTTAGGTTGGGTTAGGTTAGGTTATATTACGTTATTGACGTATATAAAGGTCCCACGGAGACGTAGAGGCCAACTCGCCAGGAATGTTGTCAAATATTACCGCCGAGATGTTAGGTTGGGTTAGGTTAGGTTATATTGCGTTATTGATGTATATAAAGGTCCCACGGAGACATAGAGGCCAACACGACGGGAATGTGGTCAAATATTACCGCCGAGAAGTTAGGTTGGGATAGACTAGCTTATATTATGTTATTGATGTATATAAAGGTCCCACGGAGACGTAGAGGCCAACTCGCCAGGAATGTTGTCAAATATTACCGCCGAGATGATAGGTTGGGTTAGGTTAGGTTATAATACGTTATTGATGTATATGAAGGTCAAACGGAGACATAGTGCCCAACTCGCCAGGAATGATGTCAAATATTACCGCCGAGATGTTAGGTTGGGTTAGGTTAGGTTATATTACGTTATTGATGTATATAAAGGTCCCACGGAGACGTAGAGGCCAACAAGCCAGGAATGAGGTCAAATATTATCGCCGAGATGTTTGGTTGGGTCAGGTTAGGTTATATTACGTTATTAATGTATATAAAGGTCCCACGGAGACGAAGAAGCCAACTCGCCAGGAATGTTGTCAAATATTACCGCCGAGATGTTAGGTTGGGTTAGTTTAGGTTATATTATGTTATTGATGTATATGAAGGTCCGACGGAGACGAAGAGGCCAACTCGCCAGGCATGTTTTCAAATATTACCGCCGAGATGTTAAATTGGTTTAGGTTAGGTTATATTACGTTATTGAAGTATATAAAGGTCCCACGTAGACGTAGAGGCCAACAAGCCAGGAATGAGGTCAAATATTATCGCCGAGATGTTTGGTTGGGTTAGGTTAGGTTATATTACGTTATTAATGTATATAAAGGTCCCACGGAGACGAAGAAGCCAACTCGCCACGAATGAGGTCAAATATAATCGCCGAGATGTTTGGTTGGGTTAGGTTAGGTTATATTGCGTTATTAATGTATATAAAGGTCCCACGGAGACGAAGAAGCCAACTCGCCAGGAATGTTGTCAAATATTACCGCCGAGATGATAGGTTGGGTTAGGTTAGGTTATAATACGTTATTGATGTATATGAAGGTCAAACGGAGACGTAGAGGCCAACTCGCCAGGAATGATGTCAAATATTACCGCCGAGATGATAGGTTGGGTTAGGTTAGGTTTTATTACGTTATTGATGTATATAAAGGTCCCACGGAAACGTAGAGCCCAACAAGCCAGGAATGAGGCCAAATATTATCGCCGAGATGTTTGGTTGGGTTAGGTTAGGTTATATTACGTTATTAATGTATATAAAGGTCCCACGGAGACATAGAGGCCAACAAGCCAGGAATGTGGTCAAATATTACCGCCGAGAAGTTAGGTTGGGTTAGGCTAGCTTATATTATGTTATTGATGTATATAAAGGTCCCACGGAGACGTAGACGCCAACTCGCCAGGAATGATGTCAAATATTACCGCCGAGATGTTAGCTTGGGTTAGGTTAGGTTAGATTACGTTATTGATGTATATAAAGGTCCCACGGAGACGTAGAGTTCAACTCGCCAGGAATGTTGTCAAATATTAGCGCCGAGATGATAGGTTGGGTTAGGTTAGGTTTTATTACGTTATTGATGTATATAAAGGTCCCACGGAAACGTAGAGGCCAACAAGCCAGGAATGAGGTCAAATATTATCGCCGAGATGTTTGGTTGGGTTAGGTTAGGTTATATTACGTGATTGATGTATATAAAGGTCCCACGGAGACGAAGAGGCCAACTCGCCACGTATGTTTTCAAATATTACCGCCGAGATGTTAGATTGGTTTAGGTTAGGTTATATTACGTTATTGAAGTATACAAAGGTCCCACGGAGACGTAGAAGCCAACAAGCCAGGAATGTCGTCAAATATTACCGCCGAGATGTTAGATTGGGTTAGGCTTGCTTATATTATGTTATTCATGTATATAAATGTCCCACGGAGACGTAGAGGCCAACTCGCCAGGAATGATGTCAAATATTACCGCCGAGATGTTAGCTTGGGTTAGGTTAGGTTAGATTACGTTATTGATGTATATAAAGGTCCCACGGAGACGTAGAGTTCAACTCGCCAGGAATGTTGTCAAATATTAGCGCCGAGATGATAGGTTGGGTTAGGTTAGGTTTTATTACGTTATTGATGTATATAAAGGTCCCACGGAAACGTAGAGGCCAACAAGCCAGGAATGAGGTCAAATATTATCGCCGAGATGTTTGGTTGGGTTAGGTTAGGTTATATTACGTTATTAATGTATATAAAGGTCCCACGGAGACATAGAGGCCAACAAGCCAGGAATGTGGTCAAATATTACCGCCGAGATGTTAGGTTGGGTTAGGTTAGATTATATTACGTTATTGAAGTACATAAAGGTCCCACGGAGACGTAGAGGCCAACAAGCCAGGAATGTCGTCAAATATTACCGCCGAGATGTTAGATTGGGTTAGGCTAGCTTATATTATGTTATTGATGTATATAAAGGTCCCACGGAGACGTAGACGCCAACTCGCCAGGAATGATGTCAAATATTACCGCCGAGATGTTAGCTTGGGTTAGGTTAGGTTAGATTACGTTATTGATGTATATAAAGGTCCCACGGACACGTAGAGGCCAACAAGCCAGGAATGTAGTCAAATATTATCGCCGAGATGTTAGGTTGGGTTAGGTTACGTTATATTACGTTATTGATGTATATGAAGTTCAAACGGAGACGTAGAGGCCAACTCGCTAGGAATGATTTCAAATATTACCGCCGAGATGTTAGATTGGGTTAGGTTAGGTTATATTACGTTATAGACGTATATAAAGGCCCCACGGAGAAGGAGAAGCCAACTCGCCAGGAATGTTGTCAAATATTACCGCCGAGATGGTAGATTGGTTTAGGTTAGGTTATATTACGTTATTGAAGTATACAAAGGTCCCACGTAGACGTAGAGGCCAACAAGCCAGGAATGTCGTCAAATATTACAGCCGAGATGTTAGATTGGGTTAGGCAAGCTTATATTATGTTATTGATGTATATAAAGGTCCCACGGAGATGTAGAGGCCAACTCGCCAGGAATGATGTCAAATATTACCGCCGAGATGTTAGGTTGGGTTAGGTAAGGTTATATTACGCTATTGATGTATATAGAGGTCCCACGGAGACGTAGAGGCCAACAAGCCAGGAATGTTGTCAAATATTACCGCCGAGATGATAGGTTGGGTTAGGTTACGTTATATTACGTTATTGATGTATATGAAGGTCAAACGGAGACGTAGAGTCCAACTCGCTAGGAATGATTTCAAATATTACCGCCGAGATGTTAGATTGGGTTAGGTTAGGTTATATTACGTTATAGATGTATATAAAGGTCCCACGGAGACGGAGAAGCCAACTCGCCAGGAATGTTGTCAAATATTACCGCCGAGATGTTAAGTTGGGTTAGTTTAGGTTATATTACGTTATTGATGTATATAAAGGTCCCACTTAGACGAAGAGGCCAACTCGCCAGGCATGTTTTCAAATATTACCTCCGAGATGTTAGATTGGTTTAGGTTAGGTTATATTACGTTACTGAAGTATATAAAGGTCCCACGTAGACGTAGAGGCCAGCTCGCCAGGAATGTCGTCAAATATTACCGCCGAGATGTCAGATTGGGTTAGGCTAGCTTATATTATGTTATTGATGTATATAAAGGTCCCACGGAGACGTAGAGGCCAACAAGCCAGGAATGTGGTCAAATATTACCGCCGAGATGTTAGATTGGGATAGACTAGCTTATATTATGTTATTGATGTATATAAAGGTCCCACGGAGACGTAGAGGCCAACTCGCCAGGAATGTTATCAAATATTACCGCCGAGATGATAGGTTGGGTTAGGTTAGGTTATAATACGTTATTGATGTATATAAATGTCCCACGGAGACGTAGATGCCAACTCGCCAGGAATGTTTTCAAATATTACCGCCGAGATGTTAGGTTGGGTTAGGTTAGGTTATATTACGTTATTGACGTATATAATGGTCCCACGGAGACGTAGAGGCCAACTCGCCAGGAATGTTGTCAAATATTACCGCAGAGATGTTAGGTTGGGTTAGGTTAGGTTATATTGCGTTATTGATGTATATAAAGGTCCCACGGAGACATAGAGGCCAACACGACGGGAATGTGGTCAAATATTACCGCCGAGAAGTTAGGTTGGGATAGACTAGCTTATATTATGTTATTGATGTATATAAAGGTCCCACGGAGACGTAGAGGCCAACTCGCCAGGAATGTTGTCAAATATTACCGCCGAGATGATAGGTTGGGTTAGGTTAGGTTATAATACGTTATTGATGTATATGAAGGTCAAACGGAGACGTAGTGGCCAACTCGCCAGGAATGATGTCAAATATTACCGCCGAGATGTTAGGTTGGGTTACGTTAGGTTATATTACGTTATTGATGTATATAAAGGTCCCACGGAGACGTAGAGGCCAACAAGCCAGGAATGAGGTCAAATATTATCGCCGAGATGTTTGGTTGGGTTAGGTTAGGTTATATTACGTTATTAATGTATATAAAGGTCCCACGGAGACGAAGAAGCCAACTCGCCAGGAATGTTGTCAAATATTACCGCCGAGATGTTAGGTTGGGTTAGTTTAGGTTATATTATGTTATTGATGTATATGAAGGTCCGACGGAGACGAAGAGGCCAACTCCCCAGGCATGTTTTCAAATATTACCGCCGAGATGTTAAATTGGTTTAGGTTAGGTTATATTACGTTATTGAAGTATATAAAGGTCCCACGTAGACGTAGAGGCCAACAAGCCAGGAATGAGGTCAAATATTATCGCCGAGATGTTTGGTTGGGTTAGGTTAGGTTATATTACGTTATTAATGTATATAAAGGTCCCACGGAGACGAAGAAGCCAACTCGCCACGAATGAGGTCAAATATAATCGCCGAGATGTTTGGTTGGGTTAGGTTAGGTTATATTGCGTTATTAATGTATATAAAGGTCCCACGGAGACGAAGAAGCCAACTCGCCAGGAATGTTGTCAAATATTACCGCCGAGATGATAGGTTGGGTTAGGTTAGGTTATAATACGTTATTGATGTATATGAAGGTCAAACGGAGACGTAGAGGCCAACTCGCCAGGAATGATGTCAAATATTACCGCCGAGATGTTAGGTTGGGTTAGGTTAGGTTATATTACGTTATAGACGTATATAAAGGCCCCACGGAGACGGAGAAGCCAACTCGCCAGGAATGTTGTCAAATATTACCGCCGAGATGTTAGGTTGGGTTAGTTTAGGTTATATTACGTTATTGATGTATATAAAGGTCCCACTTAGACGAAGAGGCCAACTCGCCAGGAATGTTGTCAAATATTACCGCCGAGATGATAGGTTGGGTTAGGTTAGGTTATAATACGTTATTGATGTATATGAAGGTCAAACGGAGACGTAGAGGCCAACTCGCCAGGAATGTTGTCAAATATTACCGCCGAGATGTTAGGTTGGGTTAGGTTAGGTTATATTACGTTATTGACGTATATAAAGGTCCCACGGAGACGTAGAGGCCAACTCGCCAGGAATGTTGTCAAATATTACCGCCGAGATGTTAGGTTGGGTTAGGTTAGGTTATATTGCGTTATTGATGTATACAAAGGTCCCACGGATACATAGAGTCCAACACGACGGGAATGTGGTCAAATATTACCGCCGAGAAGTTAGGTTGGGATAGACTAGCTTATATTATGTTATTGATGTATACAAAGGTCCCACGTAGACGTAGAGGCCAACAAGCCAGGAATGTCGTCAAATATTACAGCCGAGATGTTAGATTGGGTTAGGCAAGCTTATATTATGTTATTGATGTATATAAAGGTCCCACGGAGATGTAGAGGCCAACTCGCCAGGAATGATGTCAAATATTACCGCCGAGATGTTAGGTTGGGTTAGGTAAGGTTATATTACGCTATTGATGTATATAGAGGTCCCACGGAGACGTAGAGGCCAACAAGCCAGGAATGTTGTCAAATATTACCGCCGAGATGATAGGTTGGGTTAGGTTACGTTATATTACGTTATTGATGTATATGAAGGTCAAACGGAGACGTAGAGTCCAACTCGCTAGGAATGATTTCAAATATTACCGCCGAGATGTTAGATTGGGTTAGGTTAGGTTATATTACGTTATAGATGTATATAAAGGTCCCACGGAGACGGAGAAGCCAACTCGCCAGGAATGTTGTCAAATATTACCGCCGAGATGTTAAGTTGGGTTAGTTTAGGTTATATTACGTTATTGATGTATATAAAGGTCCCACTTAGACGAAGAGGCCAACTCGCCAGGCATGTTTTCAAATATTACCTCCGAGATGTTAGATTGGTTTAGGTTAGGTTATATTACGTTACTGAAGTATATAAAGGTCCCACGTAGACGTAGAGGCCAGCTCGCCAGGAATGTCGTCAAATATTACCGCCGAGATGTCAGATTGGGTTAGGCTAGCTTATATTATGTTATTGATGTATATAAAGGTCCCACGGAGACGTAGAGGCCAACAAGCCAGGAATGTGGTCAAATATTACCGCCGAGATGTTAGATTGGGATAGACTAGCTTATATTATGTTATTGATGTATATAAAGGTCCCACGGAGACGTAGAGGCCAACTCGCCAGGAATGTTATCAAATATTACCGCCGAGATGATAGGTTGGGTTAGGTTAGGTTATAATACGTTATTGATGTATATAAATGTCCCACGGAGACGTAGATGCCAACTCGCCAGGAATGTTTTCAAATATTACCGCCGAGATGTTAGGTTGGGTTAGGTTAGGTTATATTACGTTATTGACGTATATAATGGTCCCACGGAGACGTAGAGGCCAACTCGCCAGGAATGTTGTCAAATATTACCGCAGAGATGTTAGGTTGGGTTAGGTTAGGTTATATTGCGTTATTGATGTATATAAAGGTCCCACGGAGACATAGAGGCCAACACGACGGGAATGTGGTCAAATATTACCGCCGAGAAGTTAGGTTGGGATAGACTAGCTTATATTATGTTATTGATGTATATAAAGGTCCCACGGAGACGTAGAGGCCAACTCGCCAGGAATGTTGTCAAATATTACCGCCGAGATGATAGGTTGGGTTAGGTTAGGTTATAATACGTTATTGATGTATATGAAGGTCAAACGGAGACGTAGTGGCCAACTCGCCAGGAATGATGTCAAATATTACCGCCGAGATGTTAGGTTGGGTTACGTTAGGTTATATTACGTTATTGATGTATATAAAGGTCCCACGGAGACGTAGAGGCCAACAAGCCAGGAATGAGGTCAAATATTATCGCCGAGATGTTTGGTTGGGTTAGGTTAGGTTATATTACGTTATTAATGTATATAAAGGTCCCACGGAGACGAAGAAGCCAACTCGCCAGGAATGTTGTCAAATATTACCGCCGAGATGTTAGGTTGGGTTAGTTTAGGTTATATTATGTTATTGATGTATATGAAGGTCCGACGGAGACGAAGAGGCCAACTCCCCAGGCATGTTTTCAAATATTACCGCCGAGATGTTAAATTGGTTTAGGTTAGGTTATATTACGTTATTGAAGTATATAAAGGTCCCACGTAGACGTAGAGGCCAACAAGCCAGGAATGAGGTCAAATATTATCGCCGAGATGTTTGGTTGGGTTAGGTTAGGTTATATTACGTTATTAATGTATATAAAGGTCCCACGGAGACGAAGAAGCCAACTCGCCACGAATGAGGTCAAATATAATCGCCGAGATGTTTGGTTGGGTTAGGTTAGGTTATATTGCGTTATTAATGTATATAAAGGTCCCACGGAGACGAAGAAGCCAACTCGCCAGGAATGTTGTCAAATATTACCGCCGAGATGATAGGTTGGGTTAGGTTAGGTTATAATACGTTATTGATGTATATGAAGGTCAAACGGAGACGTAGAGGCCAACTCGCCAGGAATGATGTCAAATATTACCGCCGAGATGTTAGGTTGGGTTAGGTTAGGTTATATTACGTTATAGACGTATATAAAGGCCCCACGGAGACGGAGAAGCCAACTCGCCAGGAATGTTGTCAAATATTACCGCCGAGATGTTAGGTTGGGTTAGTTTAGGTTATATTACGTTATTGATGTATATAAAGGTCCCACTTAGACGAAGAGGCCAACTCGCCAGGAATGTTGTCAAATATTACCGCCGAGATGATAGGTTGGGTTAGGTTAGGTTATAATACGTTATTGATGTATATGAAGGTCAAACGGAGACGTAGAGGCCAACTCGCCAGGAATGTTGTCAAATATTACCGCCGAGATGTTAGGTTGGGTTAGGTTAGGTTATATTACGTTATTGACGTATATAAAGGTCCCACGGAGACGTAGAGGCCAACTCGCCAGGAATGTTGTCAAATATTACCGCCGAGATGTTAGGTTGGGTTAGGTTAGGTTATATTGCGTTATTGATGTATACAAAGGTCCCACGGATACATAGAGTCCAACACGACGGGAATGTGGTCAAATATTACCGCCGAGAAGTTAGGTTGGGATAGACTAGCTTATATTATGTTATTGATGTATACAAAGGTCCCACGTAGACGTAGAGGCCAACAAGCCAGGAATGTCGTCAAATATTACAGCCGAGATGTTAGATTGGGTTAGGCAAGCTTATATTATGTTATTGATGTATATAAAGGTCCCACGGAGATGTAGAGGCCAACTCGCCAGGAATGATGTCAAATATTACCGCCGAGATGTTAGGTTGGGTTAGGTAAGGTTATATTACGCTATTGATGTATATAGAGGTCCCACGGAGACGTAGAGGCCAACAAGCCAGGAATGTTGTCAAATATTACCGCCGAGATGATAGGTTGGGTTAGGTTACGTTATATTACGTTATTGATGTATATGAAGGTCAAACGGAGACGTAGAGTCCAACTCGCTAGGAATGATTTCAAATATTACCGCCGAGATGTTAGATTGGGTTAGGTTAGGTTATATTACGTTATAGATGTATATAAAGGTCCCACGGAGACGGAGAAGCCAACTCGCCAGGAATGTTGTCAAATATTACCGCCGAGATGTTAGGTTGGGTTAGTTTAGGTTATATTACGTTATTGATGTATATAAAGGTCCCACTTAGACGAAGAGGCCAACTCGCCAGGCATGTTTTCAAATATTACCTCCGAGATGTTAGATTGGTTTAGGTTAGGTTATATTACGTTACTGAAGTATATAAAGGTCCCACGTAGACGTAGAGGCCAGCTCGCCAGGAATGTCGTCAAATATTACCGCCGAGATGTCAGATTGGGTTAGGCTAGCTTATATTATGTTATTGATGTATATAAAGGTCCCACGGAGACGTAGAGGCCAACAAGCCAGGAATGTGGTCAAATATTACCGCCGAGATGTTAGATTGGGATAGACTAGCTTATATTATGTTATTGATGTATATAAAGGTCCCACGGAGACGTAGAGGCCAACTCGCCAGGAATGTTATCAAATATTACCGCCGAGATGATAGGTTGGGTTAGGTTAGGTTATAATACGTTATTGATGTATATAAATGTCCCACGGAGACGTAGATGCCAACTCGCCAGGAATGTTTTCAAATATTACCGCCGAGATGTTAGGTTGGGTTAGGTTAGGTTATATTACGTTATTGACGTATATAATGGTCCCACGGAGACGTAGAGGCCAACTCGCCAGGAATGTTGTCAAATATTACCGCAGAGATGTTAGGTTGGGTTAGGTTAGGTTATATTGCGTTATTGATGTATATAAAGGTCCCACGGAGACATAGAGGCCAACACGACGGGAATGTGGTCAAATATTACCGCCGAGAAGTTAGGTTGGGATAGACTAGCTTATATTATGTTATTGATGTATATAAAGGTCCCACGGAGACGTAGAGGCCAACTCGCCAGGAATGTTGTCAAATATTACCGCCGAGATGATAGGTTGGGTTAGGTTAGGTTATAATACGTTATTGATGTATATGAAGGTCAAACGGAGACGTAGTGGCCAACTCGCCAGGAATGATGTCAAATATTACCGCCGAGATGTTAGGTTGGGTTACGTTAGGTTATATTACGTTATTGATGTATATAAAGGTCCCACGGAGACGTAGAGGCCAACAAGCCAGGAATGAGGTCAAATATTATCGCCGAGATGTTTGGTTGGGTTAGGTTAGGTTATATTACGTTATTAATGTATATAAAGGTCCCACGGAGACGAAGAAGCCAACTCGCCAGGAATGTTGTCAAATATTACCGCCGAGATGTTAGGTTGGGTTAGTTTAGGTTATATTATGTTATTGATGTATATGAAGGTCCGACGGAGACGAAGAGGCCAACTCCCCAGGCATGTTTTCAAATATTACCGCCGAGATGTTAAATTGGTTTAGGTTAGGTTATATTACGTTATTGAAGTATATAAAGGTCCCACGTAGACGTAGAGGCCAACAAGCCAGGAATGAGGTCAAATATTATCGCCGAGATGTTTGGTTGGGTTAGGTTAGGTTATATTACGTTATTAATGTATATAAAGGTCCCACGGAGACGAAGAAGCCAACTCGCCACGAATGAGGTCAAATATAATCGCCGAGATGTTTGGTTGGGTTAGGTTAGGTTATATTGCGTTATTAATGTATATAAAGGTCCCACGGAGACGAAGAAGCCAACTCGCCAGGAATGTTGTCAAATATTACCGCCGAGATGATAGGTTGGGTTAGGTTAGGTTATAATACGTTATTGATGTATATGAAGGTCAAACGGAGACGTAGAGGCCAACTCGCCAGGAATGATGTCAAATATTACCGCCGAGATGTTAGGTTGGGTTAGGTTAGGTTATATTACGTTATAGACGTATATAAAGGCCCCACGGAGACGGAGAAGCCAACTCGCCAGGAATGTTGTCAAATATTACCGCCGAGATGTTAGGTTGGGTTAGTTTAGGTTATATTACGTTATTGATGTATATAAAGGTCCCACTTAGACGAAGAGGCCAACTCGCCAGGAATGTTGTCAAATATTACCGCCGAGATGATAGGTTGGGTTAGGTTAGGTTATAATACGTTATTGATGTATATGAAGGTCAAACGGAGACGTAGAGGCCAACTCGCCAGGAATGTTGTCAAATATTACCGCCGAGATGTTAGGTTGGGTTAGGTTAGGTTATATTACGTTATTGACGTATATAAAGGTCCCACGGAGACGTAGAGGCCAACTCGCCAGGAATGTTGTCAAATATTACCGCCGAGATGTTAGGTTGGGTTAGGTTAGGTTATATTGCGTTATTGATGTATACAAAGGTCCCACGGATACATAGAGTCCAACACGACGGGAATGTGGTCAAATATTACCGCCGAGAAGTTAGGTTGGGATAGACTAGCTTATATTATGTTATTGATGTATATAAAGGTCCCACGGAGACGTAGAGTCCAACTCGTCAGGAATGTTGTCAAATATTACCGCCGAGATGATAGGTTGGGTTAGGTTACGTTATATTACGTTATTGATGTATATGAAGGTTAACCGGAGATGTAGAGGCCAACTCGCTAGGAATGATGTCAAATATTACCGCCGAGATATTAGATTGGGTTAGGTTAGGTTATATTACGTTATTGAAGTATATAAAGGTCCCACGGAGACGTAGAGGCCAACTCGCCAGGAATGTTGTCAAATATTACCGCCGAGATGATAGGTTGGGTTAGGTTATGTTATATTACGTTATAGAAGTATATAAAGGTCCCACGTAGACGTAGAGGCCAACAAGCCAGGAATGTTGTCAAATATTACCGCCGAGATCTTAGATTGGGTTAGGTTAGGTTATATTACGTTATTGATGTATATAAAGGTCCCACGGAGACGTAGAGGCCAACAAGACAGGAATGTGGTCAAATATTACCGCCGAGATGTTAGATTGGGATAGACTAGCTTATATTATGTTATTGATGTATATAAAGGTCCCACGGAGACGTAGAGGCCAACTCGCCAGGAATGTTGTCAAATATTACCGCAGGGATGATAGGTTGGGTTAGGTTAGGTTATAATACGTTATTGATGTATATGAAGGTCAAGCGGAGACGTAGAGGCCAACTCGCCAGGTATGTTGTCAAATATTACCGCCGATATGTTTGGTTGGGTTAGGTTAATTTATATTACGTTATTGATGTATATAACGGTCCCACGGGGATGTAGAGGCCAACTCGCCAGGAATGTTGTCAAATATTACCGCCGAGATGTTAGGTTGGGTTAGGTTAGGTTATATTACGTTATTGATGTATATAAAGGTCCCACGGAGACGTAGAGGCCAACAAGCCAGGAATGTGGTTAAATATTACCGCCGAGATGTTAGGTTGGGTTAGGTTAGTTTATATTACGTGATTGATGTATATAAAGGTCCCACGGAGACGAAGAGGCCAAGTCGACAGGAATGTTGTCAAATGTTACCGCCGAGATGATAGGTTAGGTTAGGTTAGGTTATATTTCGTTATTTATGTATATGAAGGTCCCACGGAGACGTAGAGGCCAACAAGCCAGGAATGTGGTTAAATATTACCGCCGAGATGTTAGGTTGGGTTAGGTTAGTTTATATTACGTGATTGATGTATATAAAGGTCCCACGGAGACGAAGAGGCCAACTCGCCAGGTATGTTTTCAAATATTACCGCCGAGATGTTAGATTGGTTTACGTTAGGTTATATTACGGTATTGAAGTATATAAAGGTCCCACGGACACGTAGAGTCCAACTCGTCAGGAATGTTGTCAAATATTACCGCCGAGATGATAGGTTGGTTTAGGATAGGTTATACTACGTTATTGATGTATATAGAGGTCCCACGGAGACGGAGGAGCCAACTCGCCAGGAATGTTGTCAAATATTACCACCGAGATGTTAGGTTGGGGTAGGTTAGGTTATATTACGTTATTGATGTATATAAATGTCCCACGGAGACGTAGGGGCCAACAAGCCAGGAATGTGGTCAAATATTATCGCCGAGATGTTAGGTTGGGTTAGGTTAGGTTATATTACGTTATTGATGTATATGAAGGCCCCACGGAGACGTAGAGGCCAACAAGCCAGGAATGTGGTTAAATATTACCGCCGAGATGTTAGGTTGGGTTAGGTTAGGTTATATTACGTTATTGATGTATATAAAGGTCCCACGGAGACGTAGAGGCCAACAAGACAGGAATGTGGTCAAATATTACCGCCGAGATGTTAGATTGGGATAGACTAGCTTATATTATGTTATTGATGTATATAAAGGTCCCACGGAGACGTAGAGGCCAACTCGCCAGGAATGTTGTCAAATATTACCGCAGGGATGATAGGTTGGGTTAGGTTAGGTTATAATACGTTACTGATGTATATGAAGGTCAAGCGGAGACGTAGAGGCCAACTCGCCAGGAATGATGTCAAATATTACCGCCGAGATGTTAGGTTGGGTTAGGTTAGGTTATATTACGTTATTGATGTATATAAAGGTCCCACGGAGACGTAGAGGCCAACTCGCCAGGTATGTTGTCAAATATTACCGCCGATATGTTTGGTTGGGTTAGGTTAATTTATATTACGTTATTGATGTATATAAAGGTCCCACGGAGACGTAGAGGCCAACAAGCCAGGAATGTGGTTAAATATTACCGCCGAGATGTTAGGTTGGGTTAGGTTAGGTTATATTACGTGATTGATGTATATAAAGGTCCCACGGATACGTAGAGGCCAACAAGCCAGGAATGTGGTCAAATATTATCGCCGAGATGTTAGGTTGGGTTAGGTTAGGTTATATTACGTTATTGATGTATATAAAGGTCCCACGGAGACGGAGAAGCCAACTCGCCAGGAATGTTCTCAAATATTACCGCCGAGATGTTATGTTGGGTTAGGTTAGGTTATATTACGTTATAGAAGTATATAAAGGTCCCACGTAGACGTAGAGGCCAACTCGCCAGGAATGATGTCAAATATTACCGCCGAGATGTTAGGTTGGGTTAGGTTAGGTTATATTACGTTATTGATGTATATAAAGGTCCCACGGAGACGTAGAGGCCAACTCGCCAGGTATGTTGTCAAATATTACCGCCGATATGTTTGGTTGGGTTAGGTTAATTTATATCACGTTATTGATGTATATAAAGGTCCCACGGGGATGTAGAGGCCAACTCGCCAGGAATGTTGTCAAATATTACCGCCGAGATGTTAGGTTGGGTTAGGTTAGGTTATATTACGTTATTGATGTATATAAAGGTCCCACGGAGACGTAGAGGCCAACAAGCCAGGAATGTGGTTAAATATTACCGCCGAGATGTTAGGTTGGGTTAGGTTAGGTTATATTACGTTATTGATGTATATGAAGGCCCCACGGAGACGGAGAAGCCAACTCGCCAGGAATGTTGTCAAATATTACCGCCGAGATGTTAGCTTGGGTTAGGTTATGTTATATTACGTTATTGATGTATATAAAGGTCCCACGGAGACGTAGAGTCCAACTCGTCAGGAATGTTGTCAAATATTACCGCCGAGATGATAGGTTGGGTTATGTTACGTTATATTACGTTATTGATGTATATGAAGGTTAATCGGAGATGTAGAGGCCAACTCGCTAGGAATGATGTCAAATATTACCGCCGAGATATTAGATTGGGTTAGGTTAGGTTATATTACGTTATTGATGTATATAAAGGTCCCACGGAGACGTAGAGGCCAACAAGCCAGGAATGTGTTCAAATATTACCGCCGAGATGTTAGGTTGGGTTAGGTTAGGTTATAATACGTTATTGATGTATATGAAGGTCAAACGGAGACGTAGTGGCCAACTCGCCAGGAATGATGTCAAACATTACCGCCGAGATGTTAGGTTGGGTTAGGTTAGGTTATATTACGTTATTGATGTATATAAAGGTCCCACGGAGACGTAGAGGCCAACAAGCCAGGAATGTGGTTAAATATTACCGCCGAGATGTTAGGTTGGGTTAGGTTAGTTTATATTACGTGATTGATGTATATAAAGGTCCCACGGAGACGAAGAGGCCAACTCGCCAGGTATGTTTTCAAATATTACCGCCGAGATGTTAGATTGGTTTACGTTAGGTTATATTACGGTATTGAAGTATACAAAGGTCCCACGGACACGTAGAGTCCAACTCGTCAGGAATGTTGTCAAATATTACCCCCGAGATGATAGGTTGGTTTAGGATAGGTTATACTACGTTATTGATGTATATAAAGGTCCCACGGAGACGGAGGAGCCAACTCGCCAGGAATGTTGTCAAATATTACCACCGAGATGTTAGGTTGGGGTAGGTTAGGTTATATTACGTTATTGATGTATATAAATGTCCCACGGAGACGTAGAGGCCAACAAGCCAGGAATGTGGTCAAATATTATCGCCGAGATGTTAGGTTGGGTTAGGTTAGGTTATATTACGTTATTGATGTATATGAAGGCCCCACGGAGACGTAGAGGCCAACAAGACAGGAATGTGGTCAAATATTACCGCCGTGATGTTAGATTGGGTTAGGCTAGCTTATATTATGTTATTGAGGTACATAAAGGTCCCACGGAGACGTAGAGGCCAACTCGCTAGGAATGATGTCAAATATTACCGCCGAGATATTAGATTGGGTTAGGTTAGGCTATATTACGTTATTGGAGTATATAAAGGTCCCACGGAGACGTAGAGGCCAACAAGCCAGGAATGTGGTCAAATATTACCGCCAAGATGTTAGATTAGGTTAGGTTAGGTTATATTTCGTTATTGATGTATATGAAGGTCCCACGGAGACGTAGAGGCCAACTCGCCAGGTATGTTGTCAAATATTACCGCCGAGATGTTTGGTTGGGTTAGGTTAGGTTATATAACGTTATTGATGTATATGAAGGTCCCACGGAGACGTAGAGGCCAACAAGCCAGGAATGTGGTCAAATATTACCGCCGAGATGTTAGGTTGGGTTAGGTTAGGTTATATTACGTTATTGATGTATATAAAGGTCCCACGGAGACGTAGAGGCCAACAAGACAGGAATGTGGTCAAATATTACCGCCGAGATGTTAGATTGGGTTAGGCTAGCTTATATTATGTTATTGAGGTACATAAAGGTCCCACGGAGACGTAGAGGCCAACTCGCCTGGAATGTTGTCAAATATTACCACCGAGATGTTAGGTTGGGGTAGGTTAGGTTATATTACGTTATTGATGTATATAAATGTCCCACGGAGACGTAGAGGACAACAAGCCAGGAATGTGGTCAAATATTATCGCCGAGATGTTAGGTTGGGTTAGGTTAGGTTATATTACGTTATTGATGTATATAAAGGTCCCACGGAGACGTAGAGGCCAACTCGTCGGGAATGTTGTCAAATATTACCGCCGAGATGATAGGTTGGGTTAGGTAAAGTTATATTACGTTATTGATGTATATGAAGGTTAACCGGAGACGTAGGGGCCAACTCACTAGGAATGATGTCCAATATTACCGCCGAGATATTAGATTGGGTTAGGTTAGGTTATATTACGTTATTGAAGTATATAAAGGTCCCACGGAGACGTAGAGGCCAACAAGCCAGGAATGTGGTCAAATATTACCGCCGAGATGTTAGGTTGGGTTAGGTTAGGTTATATTACGTTATTGATGTATATAAAGGTCCCACGGAGACGTAGAGGCCAACAAGACAGGAATGTGGTCAAATATTACCGCCGAGATGTTAGATTGGGTTAGGCTAGCTTATATCATGTTATTGAGGTACATAAAGGTCCCACGGAGACGTAGAGGCCAACTCGCCAGGAATGTTGTCAAATATTACCGCCGAGATGTTAGGTTGGGTTAGGTTAGGTTATATTACGTTATTGATGTATATAAAGGTCCCACGGTGACGTAGAGTTCAACTCGCCAGGAATGTTTTCAAATATTAGCGCCGAGATGATAGGTTGGGTTAGGTTAGGTTATATTACGGTATTGATGTATATAAAGGTCCCACGGGGACGTAGAGGCCAACTCGTCAGGAATGTTGTCAAATATTACCGCCGAGATGATAGGTTGGGTTAGGTTACGTTATATTACGTTATTGATGTATATGAAGGTTAACCGGAGACGTAGAGGCCAACTCGCTAGGAATGATGTCAAATATTACCGCCGAGATATTAGATTGGGTTAGGTTAGGCTATATTACGTTATTGAAGTATATAAAGGTCCCACGGAGACGTAGAGGCCAACAAGCCAGGAATGTGGTCAAATATTACCGCCAAGATGTTAGGTTATATTACGTTATCGATGTATATAATGGTCCCACGGAGACGTAGAGGCCAACAAGACAGGAATGTGGTCAAATATTACCGCCGACATGTTAGATTGGGTTAGGCTAGCTTATACTATGTTATTGATGTATATAAAGGTCCCACGGAGACGTAGAGGCCAACTCGCCAGGAATGTTGTCAAATATTACCGCCGAGATTTTAGGTTGGCTTAGGATAGGTTATATTACGTTATTGATTTATATAAAGGTCCCACGGAGACGGAGGAGCCAACTCGCCAGGAATGTTGTCAAATGTTACCGCCGAGATGATAGGTTAGGTTAGGTTAGGTTATATTTCGTTATTGATGTATATGAAGGTCCCACGGAGACGTAGAGGCCAACTCGCCAGGTATGTTGTCAAATATTACCGCCGAGATGTTTGGTTGGGTTAGGTTAGGTTATATAACGTTATTGATGTATATGAAGGTCGCACGGGGACGTAGAGGCCAAATCGCCAGGAATGTTGTCAAATATTACCGCCGAGATGTTAGATTGGGTTAGGTTAGGTTATATTACGTTATTGATGTATATAAATGTCCCACGGAGACGTAGAGGCCAACTCGCCAGGTATGTTGTCAAATATTACCGCCGAGATGTTTGGTTGGGTTAGGTTAGGTTATATAACGTTATTGATGTATATGAAGGTCCCACGGAGACGTAGAGGCCAACTCGCCAGGAATGTTGTCAAATATTACCGCCGAGATGTTAGATTGGGTTAGGTTGGGTTATATTACGTTATTGGTGTATATAAATGTCCCACGGAGACGTAGATGCCAACTCGCCAGGAATGTTTTCAAATATTACCGCCGAGATGTTAGGTTGGGTTAGGTTAGGTTATATTACGTTATGGATGTATATAAAGGTCCCATGGAGACGGAGAAGGCATCTCGCCTGGAATGTTGTCAAATATTATCACCGAGATGTTAGGTTGGGGTAGGATAGGTTATATTACGTTATTGGTGTATATAAAGGTCCCACGGAGACGTAGAGGCCAACTCGCCAGGAATGTTGTCAAATATTACCGCCGAGATGTTAGATTGGGTTAGGTTGGGTTATATTACGTTATTGATGTATATAAATGTCCCACGGAGACGTAGATGCCAACTCGCCAGGAATGTTTTCAAATATTACCGCCGAGATGTTAGGTTGGGTTAGGTTAGGTTATATTACGTTATGGATGTATATAAAGGTCCCATGGAGACGGAGAAGCCAACTCGCCTGGAACGTTGTCAAATATTATCACCGAGATGTTAGGTTGGGGTAGGATAGGTTATATTACATTATTGATGTATATAAAGGTCCCACGGAAACGTTGAGGCCAACTCGACAGGAATGTTGTCAAATGTTACCGCCGAGATGTTAGGTTGGGTTAGGTTACGTTATATTACGTTATTGATGTATATGAAGTTCAAACGGAGACGTAGAGGCCAACTCGCTAGGAATGATTTCAAATATTACCGCCGAGATGTTAGGTTGGGTTAGTTTAGGTTATATTATGTTATTGATGTATATGAAGGTCCGACGGAGACGAAGAGGCCAACTCCCCAGGCATGTTTTCAAATATTACCGCCGAGATGTTAAATTGGTTTAGGTTAGGTTATATTACGTTATTGAAGTATATAAAGGTCCCACGTAGACGTAGAGGCCAACAAGCCAGGAATGAGGTCAAATATTATCGCCGAGATATTAGATTGGGTTAGGTTAGGCTATATTACGTTATTGGAGTATATAAAGGTCCCACGGAGACGTAGAGGCCAACAAGCCAGGAATGTGGTCAAATATTACCGCCAAGATGTTAGATTAGGTTAGGTTAGGTTATATTTCGTTATTGATGTATATGAAGGTCCCACGGAGACGTAGAGGCCAACTCGCCAGGTATGTTGTCAAATATTACCGCCGAGATGTTTGGTTGGGTTAGGTTAGGTTATATAACGTTATTGATGTATATGAAGGTCCCACGGAGACGTAGAGGCCAACAAGCCAGGAATGTGGTCAAATATTACCGCCGAGATGTTAGGTTGGGTTAGGTTAGGTTATATTACGTTATTGATGTATATAAAGGTCCCACGGAGACGTAGAGGCCAACAAGACAGGAATGTGGTCAAATATTACCGCCGAGATGTTAGATTGGGTTAGGCTAGCTTATATTATGTTATTGAGGTACATAAAGGTCCCACGGAGACGTAGAGGCCAACAAGCCAGGAATGTGGTCAAATATTACCGCCGAGATGTTAGGTTGGGTTAGGTTAGGTTATATTACGTTATTGATGTATATAAAGGTCCCACGGAGACGTAGAGGCCAACAAGACAGGAATGTGGTCAAATATTACCGCCGAGATGTTAGATTGGGTTAGGCTAGCTTATATTATGTTATTGAGGTACATAAAGGTCCCACGGAGACGTAGAGGCCAACTCGCCAGGAATGTTGTCAAATATTACCGCCGAGATGTTAGGTTGGGTTAGGTTAGGTTATATTACGTTATTGATGTATATAAAGGTCCCACGGTGACGTAGAGTTCAACTCGCCAGGAATGTTTTCAAATATTAGCGCCGAGATGATAGGTTGGGTTAGGTTAGGTTATATTACGGTATTGATGTATATAAAGGTCCCACGGGGACGTAGAGGCCAACTCGTCAGGAATGTTGTCAAATATTACCGCCGAGATGATAGGTTGGGTTAGGTTACGTTATATTACGTTATTGATGTATATGAAGGTTAACCGGAGACGTAGAGGCCAACTCGCTAGGAATGATGTCAAATATTACCGCCGAGATATTAGATTGGGTTAGGTTAGGCTATATTACGTTATTGAAGTATATAAAGGTCCCACGGAGACGTAGAGGCCAACAAGCCAGGAATGTGGTCAAATATTACCGCCAAGATGTTAGGTTATATTACGTTATCGATGTATATAATGGTCCCACGGAGACGTAGAGGCCAACAAGACAGGAATGTGGTCAAATATTACCGCCGACATGTTAGATTGGGTTAGGCTAGCTTATACTATGTTATTGATGTATATAAAGGTCCCACGGAGACGTAGAGGCCAACTCGCCAGGAATGTTGTCAAATATTACCGCCGAGATTTTAGGTTGGCTTAGGATAGGTTATATTACGTTATTGATTTATATAAAGGTCCCACGGAGACGGAGGAGCCAACTCGCCAGGAATGTTGTCAAATGTTACCGCCGAGATGATAGGTTAGGTTAGGTTAGGTTATATTTCGTTATTGATGTATATGAAGCTCCCACGGAGACGTAGAGGCCAACTCGCCAGGTATGTTGTCAAATATTACCGCCGAGATGTTTGGTTGGGTTAGGTTAGGTTATATAACGTTATTGATGTATATGAAGGTCGCACGGGGACGTAGAGGCCAAATCGCCAGGAATGTTGTCAAATATTACCGCCGAGATGTTAGATTGGGTTAGGTTAGGTTATATTACGTTATTGATGTATATAAATGTCCCACGGAGACGTAGAGGCCAACTCGCCAGGTATGTTGTCAAATATTACCGCCGAGATGTTTGGTTGGGTTAGGTTAGGTTATATAACGTTATTGATGTATATGAAGGTCCCACGGAGACGTAGAGGCCAACTCGCCAGGAATGTTGTCAAATATTACCGCCGAGATGTTAGATTGGGTTAGGTTGGGTTATATTACGTTATTGGTGTATATAAATGTCCCACGGAGACGTAGATGCCAACTCGCCAGGAATGTTTTCAAATATTACCGCCGAGATGTTAGGTTGGGTTACGTTAGGTTATATTACGTTATGGATGTATATAAAGGTCCCATGGAGACGGAGAAGGCATCTCGCCTGGAATGTTGTCAAATATTATCACCGAGATGTTAGGTTGGGGTAGGATAGGTTATATTACGTTATTGGTGTATATAAAGGTCCCACGGAGACGTAGAGGCCAACTCGCCAGGAATGTTGTCAAATATTACCGCCGAGATGTTAGATTGGGTTAGGTTGGGTTATATTACGTTATTGATGTATATAAATGTCCCACGGAGACGTAGATGCCAACTCGCCAGGAATGTTTTCAAATATTACCGCCGAGATGTTAGGTTGGGTTAGGTTAGGTTATATTACGTTATGGATGTATATAAAGGTCCCATGGAGACGGAGAAGCCAACTCGCCTGGAACGTTGTCAAATATTATCACCGAGATGTTAGGTTGGGGTAGGATAGGTTATATTACATTATTGATGTATATAAAGGTCCCACGGAAACGTTGAGGCCAACTCGACAGGAATGTTGTCAAATGTTACCGCCGAGATGTTAGGTTGGGTTAGGTTACGTTATATTACGTTATTGATGTATATGAAGTTCAAACGGAGACGTAGAGGCCAACTCGCTAGGAATGATTTCAAATATTACCGCCGAGATGTTAGGTTGGGTTAGTTTAGGTTATATTATGTTATTGATGTATATGAAGGTCCGACGGAGACGAAGAGGCCAACTCCCCAGGCATGTTTTCAAATATTACCGCCGAGATGTTAAATTGGTTTAGGTTAGGTTATATTACGTTATTGAAGTATATAAAGGTCCCACGTAGACGTAGAGGCCAACAAGCCAGGAATGAGGTCAAATATTATCGCCGAGATGTTTGGTTGGGTTAGGTTAGGTTATATTACGTTATTAATGTATATAAAGGTCCCACGGAGACGAAGAAGCCAACTCGCCACGAATGAGGTCAAATATAATCGCCGAGATGTTTGGTTGGGTTAGGTTAGGTTATATTGCGTTATTAATGTATATAAAGGTCCCACGGAGACGAAGAAGCCAACTCGCCAGGAATGTTGTCAAATATTACCGCCGAGATGATAGGTTGGGTTAGGTTAGGTTATAATACGTTATTGATGTATATGAAGGTCAAACGGAGACGTAGAGGCCAACTCGCCAGGAATGATGTCAAATATTACCGCCGAGATGTTAGGTTGGGTTAGGTTAGGTTATATTACGTTATAGACGTATATAAAGGCCCCACGGAGACGGAGAAGCCAACTCGCCAGGAATGTTGTCAAATATTACCGCCGAGATGTTAGGTTGGGTTAGTTTAGGTTATATTACGTTATTGATGTATATAAAGGTCCCACTTAGACGAAGAGGCCAACTCGCCAGGAATGTTGTCAAATATTACCGCCGAGATGATAGGTTGGGTTAGGTTAGGTTATAATACGTTATTGATGTATATGAAGGTCAAACGGAGACGTAGAGGCCAACTCGCCAGGAATGTTGTCAAATATTACCGCCGAGATGTTAGGTTGGGTTAGGTTAGGTTATATTACGTTATTGACGTATATAAAGGTCCCACGGAGACGTAGAGGCCAACTCGCCAGGAATGTTGTCAAATATTACCGCCGAGATGTTAGGTTGGGTTAGGTTAGGTTATATTGCGTTATTGATGTATACAAAGGTCCCACGGATACATAGAGTCCAACACGACGGGAATGTGGTCAAATATTACCGCCGAGAAGTTAGGTTGGGATAGACTAGCTTATATTATGTTATTGATGTATATAAAGGTCCCACGGAGACGTAGAGTCCAACTCGTCAGGAATGTTGTCAAATATTACCGCCGAGATGATAGGTTGGGTTAGGTTACGTTATATTACGTTATTGATGTATATGAAGGTTAACCGGAGATGTAGAGGCCAACTCGCTAGGAATGATGTCAAATATTACCGCCGAGATATTAGATTGGGTTAGGTTAGGTTATATTACGTTATTGAAGTATATAAAGGTCCCACGGAGACGTAGAGGCCAACTCGCCAGGAATGTTGTCAAATATTACCGCCGAGATGATAGGTTGGGTTAGGTTATGTTATATTACGTTATAGAAGTATATAAAGGTCCCACGTAGACGTAGAGGCCAACAAGCCAGGAATGTTGTCAAATATTACCGCCGAGATCTTAGATTGGGTTAGGTTAGGTTATATTACGTTATTGATGTATATAAAGGTCCCACGGAGACGTAGAGGCCAACAAGACAGGAATGTGGTCAAATATTACCGCCGAGATGTTAGATTGGGATAGACTAGCTTATATTATGTTATTGATGTATATAAAGGTCCCACGGAGACGTAGAGGCCAACTCGCCAGGAATGTTGTCAAATATTACCGCAGGGATGATAGGTTGGGTTAGGTTAGGTTATAATACGTTATTGATGTATATGAAGGTCAAGCGGAGACGTAGAGGCCAACTCGCCAGGTATGTTGTCAAATATTACCGCCGATATGTTTGGTTGGGTTAGGTTAATTTATATTACGTTATTGATGTATATAACGGTCCCACGGGGATGTAGAGGCCAACTCGCCAGGAATGTTGTCAAATATTACCGCCGAGATGTTAGGTTGGGTTAGGTTAGGTTATATTACGTTATTGATGTATATAAAGGTCCCACGGAGACGTAGAGGCCAACAAGCCAGGAATGTGGTTAAATATTACCGCCGAGATGTTAGGTTGGGTTAGGTTAGTTTATATTACGTGATTGATGTATATAAAGGTCCCACGGAGACGAAGAGGCCAAGTCGACAGGAATGTTGTCAAATGTTACCGCCGAGATGATAGGTTAGGTTAGGTTAGGTTATATTTCGTTATTTATGTATATGAAGGTCCCACGGAGACGTAGAGGCCAACAAGCCAGGAATGTGGTTAAATATTACCGCCGAGATGTTAGGTTGGGTTAGGTTAGTTTATATTACGTGATTGATGTATATAAAGGTCCCACGGAGACGAAGAGGCCAACTCGCCAGGTATGTTTTCAAATATTACCGCCGAGATGTTAGATTGGTTTACGTTAGGTTATATTACGGTATTGAAGTATATAAAGGTCCCACGGACACGTAGAGTCCAACTCGTCAGGAATGTTGTCAAATATTACCGCCGAGATGATAGGTTGGTTTAGGATAGGTTATACTACGTTATTGATGTATATAGAGGTCCCACGGAGACGGAGGAGCCAACTCGCCAGGAATGTTGTCAAATATTACCACCGAGATGTTAGGTTGGGGTAGGTTAGGTTATATTACGTTATTGATGTATATAAATGTCCCACGGAGACGTAGGGGCCAACAAGCCAGGAATGTGGTCAAATATTATCGCCGAGATGTTAGGTTGGGTTAGGTTAGGTTATATTACGTTATTGATGTATATGAAGGCCCCACGGAGACGTAGAGGCCAACAAGCCAGGAATGTGGTTAAATATTACCGCCGAGATGTTAGGTTGGGTTAGGTTAGGTTATATTACGTTATTGATGTATATAAAGGTCCCACGGAGACGTAGAGGCCAACAAGACAGGAATGTGGTCAAATATTACCGCCGAGATGTTAGATTGGGATAGACTAGCTTATATTATGTTATTGATGTATATAAAGGTCCCACGGAGACGTAGAGGCCAACTCGCCAGGAATGTTGTCAAATATTACCGCAGGGATGATAGGTTGGGTTAGGTTAGGTTATAATACGTTACTGATGTATATGAAGGTCAAGCGGAGACGTAGAGGCCAACTCGCCAGGAATGACGTCAAATATTACCGCCGAGATGTTAGGTTGGGTTAGGTTAGGTTATATTACGTTATTGATGTATATAAAGGTCCCACGGAGACGTAGAGGCCAACTCGCCAGGTATGTTGTCAAATATTACCGCCGATATGTTTGGTTGGGTTAGGTTAATTTATATTACGTTATTGATGTATATAAAGGTCCCACGGAGACGTAGAGGCCAACAAGCCAGGAATGTGGTTAAATATTACCGCCGAGATGTTAGGTTGGGTTAGGTTAGGTTATATTACGTGATTGATGTATATAAAGGTCCCACGGATACGTAGAGGCCAACAAGCCAGGAATGTGGTCAAATATTATCGCCGAGATGTTAGGTTGGGTTAGGTTAGGTTATATTACGTTATTGATGTATATAAAGGTCCCACGGAGACGGAGAAGCCAACTCGCCAGGAATGTTCTCAAATATTACCGCCGAGATGTTATGTTGGGTTAGGTTAGGTTATATTACGTTATAGAAGTATATAAAGGTCCCACGTAGACGTAGAGGCCAACTCGCCAGGAATGATGTCAAATATTACCGCCGAGATGTTAGGTTGGGTTAGGTTAGGTTATATTACGTTATTGATGTATATAAAGGTCCCACGGAGACGTAGAGGCCAACTCGCCAGGTATGTTGTCAAATATTACCGCCGATATGTTTGGTTGGGTTAGGTTAATTTATATCACGTTATTGATGTATATAAAGGTCCCACGGGGATGTAGAGGCCAACTCGCCAGGAATGTTGTCAAATATTACCGCCGAGATGTTAGGTTGGGTTAGGTTAGGTTATATTACGTTATTGATGTATATAAAGGTCCCACGGAGACGTAGAGGCCAACAAGCCAGGAATGTGGTTAAATATTACCGCCGAGATGTTAGGTTGGGTTAGGTTAGGTTATATTACGTTATTGATGTATATGAAGGCCCCACGGAGACGGAGAAGCCAACTCGCCAGGAATGTTGTCAAATATTACCGCCGAGATGTTAGCTTGGGTTAGGTTAGATTATATTACGTTATTGATGTATATAAAAGTCCCACGGAGACGGAGGAGCCAACTCGCCAGGAATGTTGTCAAATGTTACCGCCGAGATGATAGGTTAGGTTAGGTTAGGTTATATTTCGTTATTGATGTATATGAAGGTCCCACGGAGACGTAGAGGCCAACTCGCCAGGAATGTTGTCAAATGTTACCGCCGAGATGTTTGGTTGGGTTAGGTTAGGTTATATTTCGTTATTGATGTATATGAAGGTCCCACGGAGACGTAGAGGCCAACTCGCCAGGAATGTTGTCAAATATTACCGCCGAGATGTTAGGTTGGGTTAGGTTAGGTTATATTACGTTATTGATGTATATAAAGGTCCCAAGGTGACGTAGAGTTCAACTCGCCAGGAATGGTGTCAAATATTAGCGCCGAGATGATAGGTTGGGTTAGGTTAGGTTATATTACGTTATTGATGTATATAAAGGTCCCACGGAGACGTAGAGGCCAACTCGTCAGGAATGTTGTCAAATATTACCGCCGAGATGATAGGTTGGGTTAGGTAAAGTTATATTACGTTATTGATGTATATGAAGGTTAACCGGAGACGTAGGGGCCAACTCACTAGGAATGATGTCCAATATTACCGCCGAAATATTAGATTGGGTTAGGTTAGGTTATATTACGTTATTGAAGTATATAAAGGTCCCACGGAGACGTAGAGGCCAACAAGCCAGGAATGTGGTCAAATATTACCGCCGAGATGTTAGGTTGGGTTAGGTTAGGTTATATTACGTTATTGATGTATATAAAGGTCCCACGGAGACGTAGAGGCCAACAAGACAGGAATGTGGTCAAATATTACCGCCGAGATGTTAGATTGGGTTAGGCTAGCTTATATTATGTTATTGAGGTACATAAAGGTCCCACGGAGACGTAGAGGCCAACTCGCCAGGAATGTTGTCAAATATTACCGCCGAGATGTTAGGTTGGGTTAGGTTAGGTTATATTACGTTATTGATGTATATAATGGTCCCACGGTGACGTAGAGTTCAACTCGCCAGGAATGTTGTCAAATATTAGCGCCGAGATGATAGGTTGGGTTAGGTTAGGTTATATTACGGTATTGATGTATATAAAGGTCCCACGGGGACGTAGAGGCCAACTCGTCAGGAATGTTGTCAAATATTACCGCCGAGATGATAGGTTGGGTTAGGTTACGTTATATTACGTTATTGATGTATATGAAGGTTAACCGGAGACGTAGAGGCCAACTCGCTAGGAATGATGTCAAATATTACCGCCGAGATATTAGGTTGGCTTAGGATAGGTTATATTACGTTATTGATTTATATAAAGGTCCCACGGAGACGGAGGAGCCAACTCGCCAGGAATGTTGTCAAATGTTACCGCCGAGATGATAGGTTAGGTTAGGTTAGGTTATATTTCGTTATTGATGTATATGAAGGTCCCACGGAGACGTAGAGGCCAACTCGCCAGGTATGTTGTCAAATATTACCGCCGAGATGTTTGGTTGGGTTAGGTTAGGTTATATAACGTTATTGATGTATATGAAGGTCCCACGGAGACGTAGAGGCCAACTCGCCAGGAATGTTGTCAAATATTACCGCCGAGATGTTAGGTTGGGTTAGGTTAGGTTATATTACGTTATTGATGTATATAAAGGTCCCAAGGTGACGTAGAGTTCAACTCGCCAGGAATGGTGTCAAATATTAGCGCCGAGATGATAGGTTGGGTTAGGTTAGGTTATATTACGTTATTGATGTATATAAAGGTCCCACGGAGACGTAGAGGCCAACTCGTCAGGAATGTTGTCAAATATTACCGCCGAGATGATAGGTTGGGTTAGGTAAAGTTATATTACGTTATTGATGTATATGAAGGTTAACCGGAGACGTAGGGGCCAACTCACTAGGAATGATGTCCAATATTACCGCCGAGATATTAGATTGGGTTAGGTTAGGTTATATTACGTTATTGAAGTATATAAAGGTCCCACGGAGACGTAGAGGCCAACAAGCCAGGAATGTGGTCAAATATTACCGCCGAGATGTTAGGTTGGGTTAGGTTAGGTTATATTACGTTATTGATGTATATAAAGGTCCCACGGAGACGTAGAGGCCAACAAGACAGGAATGTGGTCAAATATTACCGCCGAGATGTTAGATTGGGTTAGGCTAGCTTATATTATGTTATTGAGGTACATAAAGGTCCCACGGAGACGTAGAGGCCAACTCGCCAGGAATGTTGTCAAATATTACCGCCGAGATGTTAGGTTGGGTTAGGTTAGGTTATATTACGTTATTGATGTATATAAAGGTCCCACGGTGACGTAGAGTTCAACTCGCCAGGAATGTTGTCAAATATTAGCGCCGAGATGATAGGTTGGGTTAGGTTAGGTTATATTACGGTATTGATGTATATAAAGGTCCCACGGGGACGTAGAGGCCAACTCGTCAGGAATGTTGTCAAATATTACCGCCGAGATGATAGGTTGGGTTAGGTTACGTTATATTACGTTATTGATGTATATGAAGGTTAACCGGAGACGTAGAGGCCAACTCGCTAGGAATGATGTCAAATATTACCGCCGAGATATTAGGTTGGCTTAGGATAGGTTATATTACGTTATTGATTTATATAAAGGTCCCACGGAGACGGAGGAGCCAACTCGCCAGGAATGTTGTCAAATGTTACCGCCGAGATGATAGGTTAGGTTAGGTTAGGTTATATTTCGTTATTGATGTATATGAAGGTCCCACGGAGACGTAGAGGCCAACTCGCCAGGTATGTTGTCAAATATTACCGCCGAGATGTTTGGTTGGGTTAGGTTAGGTTATATAACGTTATTGATGTATATGAAGGTCGCACGGGGACGTAGAGGCCAAATCGCCAGGAATGTTGTCAAATATTACCGCCGAGATGTTAGATTGGGTTAGGTTAGGTTATATTACGTTATTGATGTATATAAATGTCCCACGGAGACGTAGAGGCCAACTCGCCAGGTATGTTGTCAAATATTACCGCCGAGATGTTTGGTTGGGTTAGGTTAGGTTATATAACGTTATTGATGTATATGAAGGTCCCACGGAGACGTAGAGGCCAACTCGCCAGGAATGTTGTCAAATATTACCGCCGAGATGTTAGATTGGGTTAGGTTGGGTTATATTACGTTATTGGTGTATATAAATGTCCCACGGAGACGTAGATGCCAACTCGCCAGGAATGTTTTCAAATATTACCGCCGAGATGTTAGGTTGGGTTAGGTTAGGTTATATTACGTTATGGATGTATATAAAGGTCCCATGGAGACGGAGAAGGCATCTCGCCTGGAATGTTGTCAAATATTATCACCGAGATGTTAGGTTGGGGTAGGATAGGTTATATTACGTTATTGATGTATATAAAGGTCCCACGGAGACGTAGAGGCCAACTCGCCAGGAATGTTGTCAAATATTACCGCCGAGATGTTAGATTGGGTTAGGTTGGGTTATATTACGTTATTGATGTATATAAATGTCCCACGGAGACGTAGATGCCAACTCGCCAGGAATGTTTTCAAATATTACCGCCGAGATGTTAGGTTGGGTTAGGTTAGGTTATATTACGTTATGGATGTATATAAAGGTCCCATGGAGACGGAGAAGCCAACTCGCCTGGAACGTTGTCAAATATTATCACCGAGATGTTAGGTTGGGGTAGGATAGGTTATATTACATTATTGATGTATATAAAGGTCCCACGGAAACGTTGAGGCCAACTCGACAGGAATGTTGTCAAATGTTACCGCCGAGATGTTAGGTTGGGTTAGGTTAAGTCATATTACGTTAGTGATGTATATGAAGGTCCCACGGAGACGTAGAGGCCAACTCGCCAGGAATGTTATCAAATATTACCGCCGAGATGATAGGTTGGGTTAGGTTAGGTTATAATACGTTATTGATGTATATAAATGTCCCACGGAGACGTAGATGCCAACTCGCCAGGAATGTTTTCAAATATTACCGCCGAGATGTTAGGTTGGGTTAGGTTAGGTTATATTACGTTATTGACGTATATAATGGTCCCACGGAGACGTAGAGGCCAACTCGCCAGGAATGTTGTCAAATATTACCGCAGAGATGTTAGGTTGGGTTAGGTTAGGTTATATTGCGTTATTAATGTATATAAAGGTCCCACGGAGACGAAGAAGCCAACTCGCCAGGAATGTTGTCAAATATTACCGCCGAGATGATAGGTTAGGTTAGGTTAGGTTATATTTCGTTATTGATGTATATGAAGGTCCCACGGAGACGTAGAGGCCAACTCGCCAGGTATGTTGTCAAATATTACCGCCGAGATGTTTGGTTGGGTTAGGTTAGGTTATATAACGTTATTGATGTATATGAAGGTCCCACGGAGACGTAGAGGCCAACTCGCCAGGAATGTTGTCAAATATTACCGCCGAGATGTTAGGTTGGGTTAGGTTAGGTTATATTACGTTATTGATGTATATAAAGGTCCCAAGGTGACGTAGAGTTCAACTCGCCAGGAATGGTGTCAAATATTAGCGCCGAGATGATAGGTTGGGTTAGGTTAGGTTATATTACGTTATTGATGTATATAAAGGTCCCACGGAGACGTAGAGGCCAACTCGTCAGGAATGTTGTCAAATATTACCGCCGAGATGATAGGTTGGGTTAGGTAAAGTTATATTACGTTATTGATGTATATGAAGGTTAACCGGAGACGTAGGGGCCAACTCACTAGGAATGATGTCCAATATTACCGCCGAGATATTAGATTGGGTTAGGTTAGGTTATATTACGTTATTGAAGTATATAAAGGTCCCACGGAGACGTAGAGGCCAACAAGCCAGGAATGTGGTCAAATATTACCGCCGAGATGTTAGGTTGGGTTAGGTTAGGTTATATTACGTTATTGATGTATATAAAGGTCCCACGGAGACGTAGAGGCCAACAAGACAGGAATGTGGTCAAATATTACCGCCGAGATGTTAGATTGGGTTAGGCTAGCTTATATTATGTTATTGAGGTACATAAAGGTCCCACGGAGACGTAGAGGCCAACTCGCCAGGAATGTTGTCAAATATTACCGCCGAGATGTTAGGTTGGGTTAGGTTAGGTTATATTACGTTATTGATGTATATAAAGGTCCCACGGTGACGTAGAGTTCAACTCGCCAGGAATGTTGTCAAATATTAGCGCCGAGATGATAGGTTGGGTTAGGTTAGGTTATATTACGGTATTGATGTATATAAAGGTCCCACGGGGACGTAGAGGCCAACTCGTCAGGAATGTTGTCAAATATTACCGCCGAGATGATAGGTTGGGTTAGGTTACGTTATATTACGTTATTGATGTATATGAAGGTTAACCGGAGACGTAGAGGCCAACTCGCTAGGAATGATGTCAAATATTACCGCCGAGATATTAGGTTGGCTTAGGATAGGTTATATTACGTTATTGATTTATATAAAGGTCCCACGGAGACGGAGGAGCCAACTCGCCAGGAATGTTGTCAAATGTTACCGCCGAGATGATAGGTTAGGTTAGGTTAGGTTATATTTCGTTATTGATGTATATGAAGGTCCCACGGAGACGTAGAGGCCAACTCGCCAGGTATGTTGTCAAATATTACCGCCGAGATGTTTGGTTGGGTTAGGTTAGGTTATATAACGTTATTGATGTATATGAAGGTCGCACGGGGACGTAGAGGCCAAATCGCCAGGAATGTTGTCAAATATTACCGCCGAGATGTTAGATTGGGTTAGGTTAGGTTATATTACGTTATTGATGTATATAAATGTCCCACGGAGACGTAGAGGCCAACTCGCCAGGTATGTTGTCAAATATTACCGCCGAGATGTTTGGTTGGGTTAGGTTAGGTTATATAACGTTATTGATGTATATGAAGGTCCCACGGAGACGTAGAGGCCAACTCGCCAGGAATGTTGTCAAATATTACCGCCGAGATGTTAGATTGGGTTAGGTTGGGTTATATTACGTTATTGGTGTATATAAATGTCCCACGGAGACGTAGATGCCAACTCGCCAGGAATGTTTTCAAATATTACCGCCGAGATGTTAGGTTGGGTTAGGTTAGGTTATATTACGTTATGGATGTATATAAAGGTCCCATGGAGACGGAGAAGGCATCTCGCCTGGAATGTTGTCAAATATTATCACCGAGATGTTAGGTTGGGGTAGGATAGGTTATATTACGTTATTGATGTATATAAAGGTCCCACGGAGACGTAGAGGCCAACTCGCCAGGAATGTTGTCAAATATTACCGCCGAGATGTTAGATTGGGTTAGGTTGGGTTATATTACGTTATTGATGTATATAAATGTCCCACGGAGACGTAGATGCCAACTCGCCAGGAATGTTTTCAAATATTACCGCCGAGATGTTAGGTTGGGTTAGGTTAGGTTATATTACGTTATGGATGTATATAAAGGTCCCATGGAGACGGAGAAGCCAACTCGCCTGGAACGTTGTCAAATATTATCACCGAGATGTTAGGTTGGGGTAGGATAGGTTATATTACATTATTGATGTATATAAAGGTCCCACGGAAACGTTGAGGCCAACTCGACAGGAATGTTGTCAAATGTTACCGCCGAGATGTTAGGTTGGGTTAGGTTAAGTCATATTACGTTAGTGATGTATATGAAGGTCCCACGGAGACGTAGAGGCCAACTCGCCAGGAATGTTATCAAATATTACCGCCGAGATGATAGGTTGGGTTAGGTTAGGTTATAATACGTTATTGATGTATATAAATGTCCCACGGAGACGTAGATGCCAACTCGCCAGGAATGTTTTCAAATATTACCGCCGAGATGTTAGGTTGGGTTAGGTTAGGTTATATTACGTTATTGACGTATATAATGGTCCCACGGAGACGTAGAGGCCAACTCGCCAGGAATGTTGTCAAATATTACCGCAGAGATGTTAGGTTGGGTTAGGTTAGGTTATATTGCGTTATTGATGTATATAAAGGTCCCACGGAGACATAGAGGCCAACACGACGGGAATGTGGTCAAATATTACCGCCGAGAAGTTAGGTTGGGATAGACTAGCTTATATTATGTTATTGATGTATATAAAGGTCCCACGGAGACGTAGAGGCCAACTCGCCAGGAATGTTGTCAAATATTACCGCCGAGATGATAGGTTGGGTTAGGTTAGGTTATAATACGTTATTGATGTATATGAAGGTCAAACGGAGACGTAGTGGCCAACTCGCCAGGAATGATGTCAAATATTACCGCCGAGATGTTAGGTTGGGTTACGTTAGGTTATATTACGTTATTGATGTATATAAAGGTCCCACGGAGACGTAGAGGCCAACAAGCCAGGAATGAGGTCAAATATTATCGCCGAGATGTTTGGTTGGGTTAGGTTAGGTTATATTACGTTATTAATGTATATAAAGGTCCCACGGAGACGAAGAAGCCAACTCGCCAGGAATGTTGTCAAATATTACCGCCGAGATGTTAGGTTGGGTTAGGTTAGGTTATATTGCGTTATTAATGTATATAAAGGTCCCACGGAGACGAAGAAGCCAACTCGCCAGGAATGTTGTCAAATATTACCGCCGAGATGATAGGTTGGGTTAGGTTAGGTTATAATACGTTATTGATGTATATGAAGGTCAAACGGAGACGTAGAGGCCAACTCGCCAGGAATGATGTCAAATATTACCGCCGAGATGTTAGGTTGGGTTAGGTTAGGTTATATTACGTTATAGACGTATATAAAGGCCCCACGGAGACGGAGAAGCCAACTCGCCAGGAATGTTGTCAAATATTACCGCCGAGATGTTAGGTTGGGTTAGTTTAGGTTATATTACGTTATTGATGTATATAAAGGTCCCACTTAGACGAAGAGGCCAACTCGCCAGGAATGTTGTCAAATATTACCGCCGAGATGATAGGTTGGGTTAGGTTAGGTTATAATACGTTATTGATGTATATGAAGGTCAAACGGAGACGTAGAGGCCAACTCGCCAGGAATGTTGTCAAATATTACCGCCGAGATGTTAGGTTGGGTTAAGTTAGGTTATATTGCGTTATTGATGTATATAAAGGTCCCACGGATACATAGAGTCCAACACGACGGGAATGTGGTCAAATATTACCGCCGAGAAGTTAGGTTGGGATAGACTAGCTTATATTATGTTATTGATGTATATAAAGGTCCCACGGAGACGTAGAGTCCAACTCGTCAGGAATGTTGTCAAATATTACCGCCGAGATGATAGGTTGGGTTAGGTTACGTTATATTACGTTATTGATGTATATGAAGGTTAACCGGAGATGTAGAGGCCAACTCGCTAGGAATGATGTCAAATATTACCGCCGAGATATTAGATTGGGTTAGGTTAGGTTATATTACGTTATTGAAGTATATAAAGGTCCCACGGAGACGTAGAGGCCAACTCGCCAGGAATGTTGTCAAATATTACCGCCGAGATGATAGGTTGGGTTAGGTTATGTTATATTACGTTATAGAAGTATATAAAGGTCCCACGTAGACGTAGAGGCCAACTCGCCAGGAATGTTGTCAAATATTACCGCCGAGATGTTAGGTTGGGTTAGGTTAGGTTATATTACGTTATTGATGTATATAAAGGTCCCAAGGTGACGTAGAGTTCAACTCGCCAGGAATGGTGTCAAATATTAGCGCCGAGATGATAGGTTGGGTTAGGTTAGGTTATATTACGTTATTGATGTATATAAAGGTCCCACGGAGACGTAGAGGCCAACTCGTCAGGAATGTTGTCAAATATTACCGCCGAGATGATAGGTTGGGTTAGGTAAAGTTATATTACGTTATTGATGTATATGAAGGTTAACCGGAGACGTAGGGGCCAACTCACTAGGAATGATGTCCAATATTACCGCCGAGATATTAGATTGGGTTAGGTTAGGTTATATTACGTTATTGAAGTATATAAAGGTCCCACGGAGACGTAGAGGCCAACAAGCCAGGAATGTGGTCAAATATTACCGCCGAGATGTTAGGTTGGGTTAGGTTAGGTTATATTACGTTATTGATGTATATAAAGGTCCCACGGAGACGTAGAGGCCAACAAGACAGGAATGTGGTCAAATATTACCGCCGAGATGTTAGATTGGGTTAGGCTAGCTTATATTATGTTATTGAGGTACATAAAGGTCCCACGGAGACGTAGAGGCCAACTCGCCAGGAATGTTGTCAAATATTACCGCCGAGATGTTAGGTTGGGTTAGGTTAGGTTATATTACGTTATTGATGTATATAAAGGTCCCACGGTGACGTAGAGTTCAACTCGCCAGGAATGTTGTCAAATATTAGCGCCGAGATGATAGGTTGGGTTAGGTTAGGTTATATTACGGTATTGATGTATATAAAGGTCCCACGGGGACGTAGAGGCCAACTCGTCAGGAATGTTGTCAAATATTACCGCCGAGATGATAGGTTGGGTTAGGTTACGTTATATTACGTTATTGATGTATATGAAGGTTAACCGGAGACGTAGAGGCCAACTCGCTAGGAATGATGTCAAATATTACCGCCGAGATATTAGGTTGGCTTAGGATAGGTTATATTACGTTATTGATTTATATAAAGGTCCCACGGAGACGGAGGAGCCAACTCGCCAGGAATGTTGTCAAATGTTACCGCCGAGATGATAGGTTAGGTTAGGTTAGGTTATATTTCGTTATTGATGTATATGAAGGTCCCACGGAGACGTAGAGGCCAACTCGCCAGGTATGTTGTCAAATATTACCGCCGAGATGTTTGGTTGGGTTAGGTTAGGTTATATAACGTTATTGATGTATATGAAGGTCGCACGGGGACGTAGAGGCCAAATCGCCAGGAATGTTGTCAAATATTACCGCCGAGATGTTAGATTGGGTTAGGTTAGGTTATATTACGTTATTGATGTATATAAATGTCCCACGGAGACGTAGAGGCCAACTCGCCAGGTATGTTGTCAAATATTACCGCCGAGATGTTTGGTTGGGTTAGGTTAGGTTATATAACGTTATTGATGTATATGAAGGTCCCACGGAGACGTAGAGGCCAACTCGCCAGGAATGTTGTCAAATATTACCGCCGAGATGTTAGATTGGGTTAGGTTGGGTTATATTACGTTATTGGTGTATATAAATGTCCCACGGAGACGTAGATGCCAACTCGCCAGGAATGTTTTCAAATATTACCGCCGAGATGTTAGGTTGGGTTAGGTTAGGTTATATTACGTTATGGATGTATATAAAGGTCCCATGGAGACGGAGAAGGCATCTCGCCTGGAATGTTGTCAAATATTATCACCGAGATGTTAGGTTGGGGTAGGATAGGTTATATTACGTTATTGATGTATATAAAGGTCCCACGGAGACGTAGAGGCCAACTCGCCAGGAATGTTGTCAAATATTACCGCCGAGATGTTAGATTGGGTTAGGTTGGGTTATATTACGTTATTGATGTATATAAATGTCCCACGGAGACGTAGATGCCAACTCGCCAGGAATGTTTTCAAATATTACCGCCGAGATGTTAGGTTGGGTTAGGTTAGGTTATATTACGTTATGGATGTATATAAAGGTCCCATGGAGACGGAGAAGCCAACTCGCCTGGAACGTTGTCAAATATTATCACCGAGATGTTAGGTTGGGGTAGGATAGGTTATATTACAATATTGATGTATATAAAGGTCCCACGGAAACGTTGAGGCCAACTCGACAGGAATGTTGTCAAATGTTACCGCCGAGATGTTAGGTTGGGTTAGGTTAAGTCATATTACGTTAGTGATGTATATGAAGGTCCCACGGAGACGTAGAGGCCAACTCGCCAGGAATGTTATCAAATATTACCGCCGAGATGATAGGTTGGGTTAGGTTAGGTTATAATACGTTATTGATGTATATAAATGTCCCACGGAGACGTAGATGCCAACTCGCCAGGAATGTTTTCAAATATTACCGCCGAGATGTTAGGTTGGGTTAGGTTAGGTTATATTACGTTATTGACGTATATAATGGTCCCACGGAGACGTAGAGGCCAACTCGCCAGGAATGTTGTCAAATATTACCGCAGAGATGTTAGGTTGGGTTAGGTTAGGTTATATTGCGTTATTGATGTATATAAAGGTCCCACGGAGACATAGAGGCCAACACGACGGGAATGTGGTCAAATATTACCGCCGAGAAGTTAGGTTGGGATAGACTAGCTTATATTATGTTATTGATGTATATAAAGGTCCCACGGAGACGTAGAGGCCAACTCGCCAGGAATGTTGTCAAATATTACCGCCGAGATGATAGGTTGGGTTAGGTTAGGTTATAATACGTTATTGATGTATATGAAGGTCAAACGGAGACGTAGTGGCCAACTCGCCAGGAATGATGTCAAATATTACCGCCGAGATGTTAGGTTGGGTTACGTTAGGTTATATTACGTTATTGATGTATATAAAGGTCCCACGGAGACGTAGAGGCCAACAAGCCAGGAATGAGGTCAAATATTATCGCCGAGATGTTTGGTTGGGTTAGGTTAGGTTATATTACGTTATTAATGTATATAAAGGTCCCACGGAGACGAAGAAGCCAACTCGCCAGGAATGTTGTCAAATATTACCGCCGAGATGTTAGGTTGGGTTAGGTTAGGTTATATTGCGTTATTAATGTATATAAAGGTCCCACGGAGACGAAGAAGCCAACTCGCCAGGAATGTTGTCAAATATTACCGCCGAGATGATAGGTTGGGTTAGGTTAGGTTATAATACGTTATTGATGTATATGAAGGTCAAACGGAGACGTAGAGGCCAACTCGCCAGGAATGATGTCAAATATTACCGCCGAGATGTTAGGTTGGGTTAGGTTAGGTTATATTACGTTATAGACGTATATAAAGGCCCCACGGAGACGGAGAAGCCAACTCGCCAGGAATGTTGTCAAATATTACCGCCGAGATGTTAGGTTGGGTTAGTTTAGGTTATATTACGTTATTGATGTATATAAAGGTCCCACTTAGACGAAGAGGCCAACTCGCCAGGAATGTTGTCAAATATTACCGCCGAGATGATAGGTTGGGTTAGGTTAGGTTATAATACGTTATTGATGTATATGAAGGTCAAACGGAGACGTAGAGGCCAACTCGCCAGGAATGTTGTCAAATATTACCGCCGAGATGTTAGGTTGGGTTAGGTTAGGTTATATTGCGTTATTGATGTATATAAAGGTCCCACGGATACATAGAGTCCAACACGACGGGAATGTGGTCAAATATTACCGCCGAGAAGTTAGGTTGGGATAGACTAGCTTATATTATGTTATTGATGTATATAAAGGTCCCACGGAGACGTAGAGTCCAACTCGTCAGGAATGTTGTCAAATATTACCGCCGAGATGATAGGTTGGGTTAGGTTACGTTATATTACGTTATTGATGTATATGAAGGTTAACCGGAGATGTAGAGGCCAACTCGCTAGGAATGATGTCAAATATTACCGCCGAGATATTAGATTGGGTTAGGTTAGGTTATATTACGTTATTGAAGTATATAAAGGTCCCACGGAGACGTAGAGGCCAACTCGCCAGGAATGTTGTCAAATATTACCGCCGAGATGATAGGTTGGGTTAGGTTATGTTATATTACGTTATAGAAGTATATAAAGGTCCCACGTAGACGTAGAGGCCAACAAGCCAGGAATGTTGTCAAATATTACCGCCGAGATCTTAGATTGGGTTAGGTTAGGTTATATTACGTTATTGATGTATATAAAGGTCCCACGGAGACGTAGAGGCCAACAAGACAGGAATGTGGTCAAATATTACCGCCGAGATGTTAGATTGGGATAGACTAGCTTATATTATGTTATTGATGTATATAAAGGTCCCACGGAGACGTAGAGGCCAACTCGCCAGGAATGTTGTCAAATATTACCGCAGGGATGATAGGTTGGGTTAGGTTAGGTTATAATACGTTATTGATGTATATGAAGGTCAAGCGGAGACGTAGAGGCCAACTCGCCAGGTATGTTGTCAAATATTACCGCCGATATGTTTGGTTGGGTTAGGTTAATTTATATTACGTTATTGATGTATATAACGGTCCCACGGGGATGTAGAGGCCAACTCGCCAGGAATGTTGTCAAATATTACCGCCGAGATGTTAGGTTGGGTTAGGTTAGGTTATATTACGTTATTGATGTATATAAAGGTCCCACGGAGACGTAGAGGCCAACAAGCCAGGAATGTGGTTAAATATTACCGCCGAGATGTTAGGTTGGGTTAGGTTAGTTTATATTACGTGATTGATGTATATAAAGGTCCCACGGAGACGAAGAGGCCAAGTCGACAGGAATGTTGTCAAATGTTACCGCCGAGATGATAGGTTAGGTTAGGTTAGGTTATATTTCGTTATTTATGTATATGAAGGTCCCACGGAGACGTAGAGGCCAACAAGCCAGGAATGTGGTTAAATATTACCGCCGAGATGTTAGGTTGGGTTAGGTTAGTTTATATTACGTGATTGATGTATATAAAGGTCCCACGGAGACGAAGAGGCCAACTCGCCAGGTATGTTTTCAAATATTACCGCCGAGATGTTAGATTGGTTTACGTTAGGTTATATTACGGTATTGAAGTATATAAAGGTCCCACGGACACGTAGAGTCCAACTCGTCAGGAATGTTGTCAAATATTACCGCCGAGATGATAGGTTGGTTTAGGAAAGGTTATACTACGTTATTGATGTATATAGAGGTCCCACGGAGACGGAGGAGCCAACTCGCCAGGAATGTTGTCAAATATTACCACCGAGATGTTAGGTTGGGGTAGGTTAGGTTATATTACGTTATTGATGTATATAAATGTCCCACGGAGACGTAGGGGCCAACAAGCCAGGAATGTGGTCAAATATTATCGCCGAGATGTTAGGTTGGGTTAGGTTAGGTTATATTACGTTATTGATGTATATGAAGGCCCCACGGAGACGTAGAGGCCAACAAGCCAGGAATGTGGTTAAATATTACCGCCGAGATGTTAGGTTGGGTTAGGTTAGGTTATATTACGTTATTGATGTATATAAAGGTCCCACGGAGACGTAGAGGCCAACAAGACAGGAATGTGGTCAAATATTACCGCCGAGATGTTAGATTGGGATAGACTAGCTTATATTATGTTATTGATGTATATAAAGGTCCCACGGAGACGTAGAGGCCAACTCGCCAGGAATGTTGTCAAATATTACCGCAGGGATGATAGGTTGGGTTAGGTTAGGTTATAATACGTTACTGATGTATATGAAGGTCAAGCGGAGACGTAGAGGCCAACTCGCCAGGAATGATGTCAAATATTACCGCCGAGATGTTAGGTTGGGTTAGGTTAGGTTATATTACGTTATTGGTGTATATAAAGGTCCCACGGAGACGTAGAGGCCAACTCGCCAGGTATGTTGTCAAATATTACCGCCGATATGTTTGGTTGGGTTAGGTTAATTTATATTACGTTATTGATGTATATAAAGGTCCCACGGAGACGTAGAGGCCAACAAGCCAGGAATGTGGTTAAATATTACCGCCGAGATGTTAGGTTGGGTTAGGTTAGGTTATATTACGTGATTGATGTATATAAAGGTCCCACGGATACGTAGAGGCCAACAAGCCAGGAATGTGGTCAAATATTATCGCCGAGATGTTAGGTTGGGTTAGGTTAGGTTATATTACGTTATTGATGTATATAAAGGTCCCACGGAGACGGAGAAGCCAACTCGCCAGGAATGTTCTCAAATATTACCGCCGAGATGTTATGTTGGGTTAGGTTAGGTTATATTACGTTATAGAAGTATATAAAGGTCCCACGTAGACGTAGAGGCCAACTCGCCAGGAATGATGTCAAATATTACCGCCGAGATGTTAGGTTGGGTTAGGTTAGGTTATATTACGTTATTGATGTATATAAAGGTCCCACGGAGACGTAGAGGCCAACTCGCCAGGTATGTTGTCAAATATTACCGCCGATATGTTTGGTTGGGTTAGGTTAATTTATATCACGTTATTGATGTATATAAAGGTCCCACGGGGATGTAGAGGCCAACTCGCCAGGAATGTTGTCAAATATTACCGCCGAGATGTTAGGTTGGGTTAGGTTAGGTTATATTACGTTATTGATGTATATAAAGATCCCACGGAGACGTAGAGGCCAACAAGCCAGGAATGTGGTTAAATATTACCGCCGAGATGTTAGGTTGGGTTAGGTTAGGTTATATTACGTTATTGATGTATATGAAGGCCCCACGGAGACGGAGAAGCCAACTCGCCAGGAATGTTGTCAAATATTACCGCCGAGATGTTAGCTTGGGTTAGGTTATGTTATATTACGTTATTGATGTATATAAAGGTCCCACGGAGACGTAGAGTCCAACTCGTCAGGAATGTTGTCAAATATTACCGCCGAGATGATAGGTTGGGTTATGTTACGTTATATTACGTTATTGATGTATATGAAGGTTAATCGGAGATGTAGAGGCCAACTCGCTAGGAATGATGTCAAATATTACCGCCGAGATATTAGATTGGGTTAGGTTAGGTTATATTACGTTATTGATGTATATAAAGGTCCCACGGAGACGTAGAGGCCAACAAGCCAGGAATGTGGTCAAATATTACCGCCGAGATGTTAGGTTGGGTTAGGTTAGGTTATAATACGTTATTGATGTATATGAAGGTCAAACGGAGACGTAGTGGCCAACTCGCCAGGAATGTTGTCAAATATTACCCCCGAGATGATAGGTTGGTTTAGGATAGGTTATACTACGTTATTGATGTATATAAAGGTCCCACGGAGACGGAGGAGCCAACTCGCCAGGAATGTTGTCAAATATTACCACCGAGATGTTAGGTTGGGGTAGGTTAGGTTATATTACGTTATTGATGTATATAAATGTCCCACGGAGACGTAGAGGCCAACAAGCCAGGAATGTGGTCAAATATTATCGCCGAGATGTTAGGTTGGGTTAGGTTAGGTTATATTACGTTATTGATGTATATGAAGGCCCCACGGAGACGTAGAGGCCAACAAGCCAGGAATGTGGTTAAATATTACCGCCGAGATGTTAGGTTGGGTTAGGTTAGATTATATTACGTTATTGATGTATATAAATGTCCCACGGAGACGTAGAGGCCAACTCGCCAGGAATGTTGTCAAATATTACCGCCGAGATGTTTGGTTGGGTTAGGTTAGGTTATATTACGTTATTGATGTATATGAAGGTCAACCGGAGACGTAGAGGCCAACTCGCTAGGAATGATGTCAAATATTACCGCCGAGATATTAGATTGGGTTAGGTTAGGCTATATTACGTTATTGGAGTATATAAAGGTCCCACGGAGACGTAGAGGCCAACAAGCCAGGAATGTGGTCAAATATTACCGCCAAGATGTTAGATTAGGTTAGGTTAGGTTATATTTCGTTATTGATGTATATGAAGGTCCCACGGAGACGTAGAGGCCAACTCGCCAGGTATGTTGTCAAATATTACCGCCGAGATGTTTGGTTGGGTTAGGTTAGGTTATATAACGTTATTGATGTATATGAAGGTCCCACGGAGACGTAGAGGCCAACAAGCCAGGAATGTGGTCAAATATTACCGCCGAGATGTTAGGTTGGGTTAGGTTAGGTTATATTACGTTATTGATGTATATAAATGTCCCACGGAGACGTAGAGGCCAACAAGACAGGAATGTGGTCAAATATTACCGCCGAGATGTTAGATTGGGTTAGGCTAGCTTATATTATGTTATTGAGGTACATAAAGGTCCCACGGAGACGTAGAGGCCAACTCGCCTGGAATGTTGTCAAATATTACCACCGAGATGTTAGGTTGGGGTAGGTTAGGTTATATTACGTTATTGATGTATATAAATGTCCCACGGAGACGTAGAGGACAACAAGCCAGGAATGTGGTCAAATATTATCGCCGAGATGTTAGGTTGGGTTAGGTTAGGTTATATTACGTTATTGATGTATATGAAGGCCCCACGGAGACGTAGAGGCCAACAAGCCAGGAATGTGGTTAAATATTACCGCCGAGATGTTAGGTTGGGTTAGGTTAGATTATATTACGTTATTGATGTATATAAAGGTCCCACGGAGACGGAGGAGCCAACTCGCCAGGAATGTTGTCAAATGTTACCGCCGAGATGATAGGTTAGGTTAGGTTAGGTTATATTTCGTTATTGATGTATATGAAGGTCCCACGGAGACGTAGAGGCCAACTCGCCAGGAATGTTGTCAAATGTTACCGCCGAGATGTTTGGTTGGGTTAGGTTAGGTTATATTTCGTTATTGATGTATATGAAGGTCCCACGGAGACGTAGAGGCCAACTCGCCAGGAATGTTGTCAAATATTACCGCCGAGATGTTAGGTTGGGTTAGGTTAGGTTATATTACGTTATTGATGTATATAAAGGTCCCAAGGTGACGTAGAGTTCAACTCGCCAGGAATGGTGTCAAATATTAGCGCCGAGATGATAGGTTGGGTTAGGTTAGGTTATATTACGTTATTGATGTATATAAAGGTCCCACGGAGACGTAGAGGCCAACTCGTCAGGAATGTTGTCAAATATTACCGCCGAGATGATAGGTTGGGTTAGGTAAAGTTATATTACGTTATTGATGTATATGAAGGTTAACCGGAGACGTAGGGGCCAACTCACTAGGAATGATGTCCAATATTACCGCCGAGATATTAGATTGGGTTAGGTTAGGTTATATTACGTTATTGAAGTATATAAAGGTCCCACGGAGACGTAGAGGCCAACAAGCCAGGAATGTGGTCAAATATTACCGCCGAGATGTTAGGTTGGGTTAGGTTAGGTTATATTACGTTATTGATGTATATAAAGGTCCCACGGAGACGTAGAGGCCAACAAGACAGGAATGTGGTCAAATATTACCGCCGAGATGTTAGATTGGGTTAGGCTAGCTTATATTATGTTATTGAGGTACATAAAGGTCCCACGGAGACGTAGAGGCCAACTCGCCAGGAATGTTGTCAAATATTACCGCCGAGATGTTAGGTTGGGTTAGGTTAGGTTATATTACGTTATTGATGTATATAAAGGTCCCACGGTGACGTAGAGTTCAACTCGCCAGGAATGTTGTCAAATATTAGCGCCGAGATGATAGGTTGGGTTAGGTTAGGTTATATTACGGTATTGATGTATATAAAGGTCCCACGGGGACGTAGAGGCCAACTCGTCAGGAATGTTGTCAAATATTACCGCCGAGATGATAGGTTGGGTTAGGTTACGTTATATTACGTTATTGATGTATATGAAGGTTAACCGGAGACGTAGAGGCCAACTCGCTAGGAATGATGTCAAATATTACCGCCGAGATATTAGATTGGGTTAGGTTAGGCTATATTACGTTATTGAAGTATATAAAGGTCCCACGGAGACGTAGAGGCCAACAAGCCAGGAATGTGGTCAAATATTACCGCCAAGATGTTAGGTTATATTACGTTATCGATGTATATAATGGTCCCACGGAGACGTAGAGGCCAACAAGACAGGAATGTGGTCAAATATTACCGCCGACATGTTAGATTGGGTTAGGCTAGCTTATACTATGTTATTGATGTATATAAAGGTCCCACGGAGACGTAGAGGCCAACTCGCCAGGAATGTTGTCAAATATTACCGCCGAGATTTTAGGTTGGCTTAGGATAGGTTATATTACGTTATTGATTTATATAAAGGTCCCACGGAGACGGAGGAGCCAACTCGCCAGGAATGTTGTCAAATGTTACCGCCGAGATGATAGGTTAGGTTAGGTTAGGTTATATTTCGTTATTGATGTATATGAAGGTCCCACGGAGACGTAGAGGCCAACTCGCCAGGTATGTTGTCAAATATTACCGCCGAGATGTTTGGTTGGGTTAGGTTAGGTTATATAACGTTATTGATGTATATGAAGGTCGCACGGGGACGTAGAGGCCAAATCGCCAGGAATGTTGTCAAATATTACCGCCGAGATGTTAGATTGGGTTAGGTTAGGTTATATTACGTTATTGATGTATATAAATGTCCCACGGAGACGTAGAGGCCAACTCGCCAGGTATGTTGTCAAATATTACCGCCGAGATGTTTGGTTGGGTTAGGTTAGGTTATATAACGTTATTGATGTATATGAAGGTCCCACGGAGACGTAGAGGCCAACTCGCCAGGAATGTTGTCAAATATTACCGCCGAGATGTTAGATTGGGTTAGGTTGGGTTATATTACGTTATTGGTGTATATAAATGTCCCACGGAGACGTAGATGCCAACTCGCCAGGAATGTTTTCAAATATTACCGCCGAGATGTTAGGTTGGGTTAGGTTAGGTTATATTACGTTATGGATGTATATAAAGGTCCCATGGAGACGGAGAAGGCATCTCGCCTGGAATGTTGTCAAATATTATCACCGAGATGTTAGGTTGGGGTAGGATAGGTTATATTACGTTATTGATGTATATAAAGGTCCCACGGAGACGTAGAGGCCAACTCGCCAGGAATGTTGTCAAATATTACCGCCGAGATGTTAGATTGGGTTAGGTTGGGTTATATTACGTTATTGATGTATATAAATGTCCCACGGAGACGTAGATGCCAACTCGCCAGGAATGTTTTCAAATATTACCGCCGAGATGTTAGGTTGGGTTAGGTTAGGTTATATTACGTTATGGATGTATATAAAGGTCCCATGGAGACGGAGAAGCCAACTCGCCTGGAACGTTGTCAAATATTATCACCGAGATGTTAGGTTGGGGTAGGATAGGTTATATTACATTATTGATGTATATAAAGGTCCCACGGAAACGTTGAGGCCAACTCGACAGGAATGTTGTCAAATGTTACCGCCGAGATGTTAGGTTGGGTTAGGTTAAGTCATATTACGTTAGTGATGTATATGAAGGTCCCACGGAGACGTAGAGGCCAACTCGCCAGGTATGTTGTCAAATATTACCGCCGAGATGTTTGGTTGGGTTAGGTTAGGTTATATAACGTTATTGATGTATATAAAGGTCCCACGGAGACGGAGAAGCCAACTCGCCAGGAATGTTGTCAAATATTACCGCCGAGATGTTAGGTTGGGTTAGGTTAGGTTATATAACGTTATTGATGTATATGAAGGTCCCACGGAGACGTAGAGGCCATCTCGCCAGGAATGTTGTCAAATATTACCGCCGAGATGTTAGATTGGGTTAGGTTAGGTTATATTACGTTATTGATGTATATAAATGTCCCACGGAGACGTAGAGGCCAACTCGCCAGGAATGTTGTCAAATATTACCGCCGAGATGTTAGGTTGGGTTAGGTTAGGTTATATTTCGTTATTGATGTATATGAAGGTCCCACGGAGACGGAGAAGCCAACTCGCCAGGAATGTTGTCAAATATTACCGCCGAGATGTTAGGTTGGGTTAGGTTAGGTTATATTACGTTATTGACGTATATAAAGGTCCCACGGAGATGGAGAAGCCAACTCGCCAGGAATGTTGTCAAATAGTACCGCTGAGATGTTATGTTGGGTTAGGTTTGGTTATATTACGTTATTGATGTATATAAATGTCCCACGGAGACGTAGAGGCCAACAAGCCAGGAATGTGGTCAAATATTATCGCCGAGATGTTAGGTTGGGTTAGGTTAGGTTATATTACGTTATTGATGTATATAAAGGTCCCACGGAGACGCAGAGGCCAACAAGACAGGAATGTGGTCAAATATTACCGCCGACATGTTAGATTGGGTTAGGCTAGCTTATATTATGTTATTGATGTATATAAAGGTCCCACGGAGACGTAGAGGCCAACTCGCCAGGAATGTTGTCAAATATTACCGACGAGATTTTAGGTTGGTTTAGGATAGGTTATATTACGTTATTGATGTATATAAAGGTCCCACGTAGATGGAGGAGCCAACTCGCCAGGAATGTTGTCAAATATTTCCGCCGAGATGTTAGGTTGGGTTAGGTTAGGTTATATTACGTTATTGATGTATATGAAGGCCCCACGGAGACGGAGAAGCCAACTCGCCAGGAATATTGTCAAATATTACCGCCGAGATGTTAGCTTGGGTTAGGTTAGGTTATATTACGTTATTGATGTATATAAAGGTCCCACGGAGACGTAGAGGCCAACAAGACAGGAATGTGGTCAAATACTACCGCTTAGATGTTAGGTTGCGGTAGGTTAGCTTATATTACGTTATTGATGTATATAAAGGTCCCACGGAGACGTAGAGGCCAACTCGCCAGGAATGTTGTCAAATATTACCGCAGGGATGATAGGTTGGGTTAGGTTAGGTTATAATACGTTATTGATGTATATGAAGGTCAAGCGGAGACGTAGAGGCCAACTCGCCAGGAATGATGTCAAATATTACCGCCGGGATGTTAGGTTGGGTTAGGTTAGGTTATATTACGTTATTGATGTATATAAAGGTCCCACGGAGACGTAGAGGCCAACTCGCCAGGTATGTTGTCAAATATTACCGCCGATATGTTTGGTTGGGTTAGGTTAATTTATATTACGTTATTGATGTATATAAAGGTCCCACGGAGACGTAGAGGCCAACAAGCCAGGAATGTGGTTAAATATTACCGCCGAGATGTTAGGTTGGGTTAGGTTAGGTTATATTACGTGATTGATGTATATAAAGGTCCCACGGATACGTAGAGGCCAACAAGCCAGGAATGTGGTCAAATATTATCGCCGAGATGTTAGGTTGGGTTAGGTTAGGTTATATTACGTTATTGATGTATATAAAGGTCCCACGGAGACGGAGAAGCCAACTCGCCAGGAATGTTCTCAAATATTACCGCCGAGATGTTATGTTGGGTTAGGTTAGGTTATATTACGTTATAGAAGTATATAAAGGTCCCACGTAGACGTAGAGGCCAACTCGCCAGGAATGATGTCAAATATTACCGCCGAGATGTTAGGTTGGGTTAGGTTAGGTTATATTACGTTATTGATGTATATAAAGGTCCCACGGAGACGTAGAGGCCAACTCGCCAGGTATGTTGTCAAATATTACCGCCGATATGTTTGGTTGGGTTAGGTTAATTTATATTACGTTATTGATGTATATAAAGGTCCCACGGGGATGTAGAGGCCAACTCGCCAGGAATGTTGTCAAATATTATCGCCGAGATGTTAGGTTGGGTTAGGTTAGGTTATATTACGTTATTGATGTATATAAAGGTCCCACGGAGACGTAGAGGCCAACAAGCCAGGAATGTGGTTAAATATTACCGCCGAGATGTTAGGTTGGGTTAGGTTAGTTTATGTTACGTGATTGATGTATATAAAGGTCCCACGGAGACGAAGAGGCCAAGTCGACAGGAATGTTGTCAAATGTTACCGCCGAGATGATAGGTTAGGTTAGGTTAGGTTATATTTCGTTATTTATGTATATGAAGGTCCCACGGAGACGTAGAGGGCAACTAGACAGGTATGTTGTCAAATATTACCGCCGAAATGATAGGTTGGGTTATGTTACGTTATATTACGTTATTGATGTATATGAAGGTTAACCGGAGATGTAGAGGCCAACTCGCTAGGAATGATGTCAAATATTACCGCCGAGATATTAGATTGGGTTAGGTTAGGTTATATTACGTTATTGATGTATATAAAGGTCCCACGGAGACGTAGAGGCCAACAAGCCAGGAATGTGGTCAAATATTACCGCCGAGATGTTAGGTTGGGTTAGGTTAGGTTATAATACGTTATTGATGTATATGAAGGTCAAACGGAGACGTAGTGGCCAACTCGCCAGGAATGATGTCAAACATTACCGCCGAGATGTTAGGTTGGGTTAGGTTAGGTTATATTACGTTATTGATGTATATAAAGGTCCCACGGAGACGTAGAGGCCAACAAGCCAGGAATGTGGTTAAATATTACCGCCGAGATGTTAGGTTGGGTTAGGTTAGTTTATATTACGTGATTGATGTATATAAAGGTCCCACGGAGACGAAGAGGCCAACTCGCCAGGTATGTTTTCAAATATTACCGCCGAGATGTTAGATTGGTTTACGTTAGGTTATATTACGGTATTGAAGTATATAAAGGTCCCACGGACACGTAGAGTCGAACTCGTCAGGAATGTTGTCAAATATTACCGCCGAGATGATAGGTTGGTTTAGGATAGGTTATACTACGTTATTGATGTATATAAAGGTCCCACGGAGACGGAGGAGCCAACTCGCCAGGAATGTTGTCAAATATTACCACCGAGATGTTAGGTTGGGGTAGGTTAGGTTATATTACGTTATTGATGTATATGAATGTCCCACGGAGACGTAGAGGCCAACAAGCCAGGAATGTGGTCAAATATTATCGCCGAGATGTTAGGTTGGTTTAGGTTAGGTTATATTACGTTATTGATGTATATGAAGGCACCACGGAGACGTAGAGGCCAACAAGCCAGGAATGTGGTTAAATATCACCGCCGAGATGTTAGGTTGGGTTAGGTTAGATTATATTACGTTATTGATGTATATAAATGTCCCACGGAGACGTAGAGGCCAACTCGCCAGGAATGTTGTCAAATATTACCGCCGAGATGTTTGGTTGGGTTAGGTTAGGTTATATTACGTTATTGATGTATATGAAGGTCAACCGGAGACGTAGAGGCCAACTGGCTAGGAATGATGTCAAATATTACCGCCGAGATATTAGATTGGGTTAGGTTAGGCTATATTACGTTATTGAAGTATATAAAGGTCCCACGGAGACGTAGAGGCCAACAAGCCAGGAATGTGGTCAAATATTACCGCCAAGATGTTAGGTTGGGTTAGGTTAGGTTATATTACGTTATCGATGTATATAATGGTCCCACGGAGACGTAGAGGCCAACAAGACAGGAATGTGGTCAAATATTACCGCCGACATGTTAGATTGGGTTAGGCTAGCTTATACTATGTTATTGATGTATATAAAGGTCCCACGGAGACGTAGAGGCCAACTCGCCAGGAATGTTGTCAAATATTACCGCCGAGATTTTAGGTTGGCTTAGGATAGGTTATATTACGTTATTGATGTATATAAAGGTCCCACGGAGACGGAGGAGCCAACTCGCCAGGAATGTTGTCAAATATTACCGCCGAGATGATAGGTTAGGTTAGGTTAGGTTATATTTCGTTATTGATGTATATGAAGGTCCCACGGAGACGTAGAGGCCAACTCGCCAGGTATGTTGTCAAATATTACCGCCGAGATGTTTGGTTGGGTTAGGTTAGGTTATATAACGTTATTGATGTATATAAAGGTCCCACGGAGACGGAGAAGCCAACTCGCCAGGAATGTTGTCAAATAGTACCGCTGAGATGTTATGTTGGGTTAGGTTAGGTTATATTACGTTATTGATGTATATAAATATCCCACGGAGACGTAGAGGCCAACAAGCCAGGAATGTCGTCAAATATTATCGCCGAGATGTTAGGTTGGGTTAGGTTAGGTTATATTACGTTATTGATGTATATAAAGGTCCCACGGAGACGCAGAGGCCAACAAGACAGGAATGTGGTCAAATATTACCGCCGACATGTTAGATTGGGTTAGGCTAGCTTATATTATGTTATTGATGTATATAAAGGTCCCACGGAGACGTAGAGGCCAACTCGCCAGGAATGTTGTCAAATATTACCGCCGAGATTTTAGGTTGGTTTAGGATAGGTTATATTACGTTATTGATGTATATAAAGGTCCCACGTAGATGGAGGAGCCAACTCGCCAGGAATGTTGTCAAATATTTCCGCCGAGATGTTAGGTTGGGTTAGGTTAGGTTATATTACGTTATTGATGTATATGAAGGCCCCACGGAGACGGAGAAGCCAACTCGCCAGGAATGTTGTCAAATATTACCGCCGAGATGTTAGCTTGGGTTAGGATAGGTTATATTACGTTATTGATGTATATAAAGGTCCCACGGAGACGTAGAGGCCAACAAGACAGGAATGTGGTCAAATACTACCGCCGAGATGTTAGGTTGCGGTAGGTTAGCTTATATTACGTTATTGATGTATATAAAGGTCCCACGGAGACGTAGAGGCCAACTCGACAGGAATGTTGTCAAATGTTACCGCCGAGATGTTAGGTTGGGTTAAGTTAGGTTATATTACGTGATTGATGTATATAAAGGTCCCACGGAGACGGAGAAGCCAACTCGCCAGGAATGTTGTCAAATATTACCGCCGAGATGTTAGGTTGGGTTCGGTTAGGTTATATTACGTTATTGATGTATATAAAGGTCCCACGGAGAGGTAGAGGCAAACTCGTCAGGAATGTTGTCAAATATTACCGCCGAGATGATAGGTTGGGTTAGGTTACGTTATATTACGTTATTGATGTATATGAAGGCCAACCGGAGACGTAGAGGCCAACTCGCTAGGAATGATGTCAAGTATTACCGCCGAGATATTAGATTGGGTTAGGTTAGGTTATATTACGTTATTGAAGTATATAAAGGTCCCACGGAGACGTAGAGGCCAACAAGCCAGGAATGTGGTTAAATATTACCGCCGAGATGTTAGGTTGGGTTAGGTTAGTTTATATTACGTGATTGATGTATATAAAGGTCCCACGGAGACGAAGAGGCCAACTCGCCAGGTATGTTTTCAAATATTACCGCCGAGATGTTAGATTGGTTTAGGTTAGGTTATATTACGTTATTGAAGTATATAAAGGTCCCACGGAGACGTAGAAGCCAACAAACCAGGAATGTTGTCAAATGTTACCGCCGAGATGACAGGTTAGGTTAGGTTAGGTTATATTTCGTTATTGATGTATATCAAGATCCCACGGAGACGAAGAGGCCAACTCGACAGGAATGTTGTCAAATGTTACCGCCGAGATGTTAGATTGGGTTAGGTTAGGTTATATTACGTTATTGATGTATATAAATGTCCCACGGAGACGTAGAGGCCAACTCGCCAGGAATGTTGTCAAATATTACCGCCGAGATGTTAGGTTGGGTTAGGTTAGGTTATATTTCGTTATTGATGTATATGAAGGTCCCACGGAGACGGAGAAGCCAACTCGCCAGGAATGTTGTCAAATATTACCGCCGAGATGTTAGGTTGGGTTAGGTTAGGTTATATTACGTTATTGACGTATATAAAGGTCCCACGGAGATGGAGAAGCCAACTCGCCAGGAATGTTGTCAAATAGTACCGCTGAGATGTTATGTTGGGTTAGGTTAGGTTATATTACGTTATTGATGTATATAAATGTCCCACGGAGACGTAGAGGCCAACAAGCCAGGAATGTGGTCAAATATTATCGCCGAGATGTTAGGTTGGGTTAGGTTAGGTTATATTACGTTATTGATGTATATAAAGGTCCCACGGAGACGCAGAGGCCAACAAGACAGGAATGTGGTCAAATATTACCGCCGACATGTTAGATTGGGTTAGGCTAGCTTATATTATGTTATTGATGTATATAAAGGTCCCACGGAGACGTAGAGGCCAACTCGCCAGGAATGTTGTCAAATATTACCGCCGAGATTTTAGGTTGGTTTAGGATAGGTTATATTACGTTATTGATGTATATAAAGGTCCCACGTAGATGGAGGAGCCAACTCGCCAGGAATGTTGTCAAATATTTCCGCCGAGATGTTAGGTTGGGTTAGGTTAGGTTATATTACGTTATTGATGTATATGAAGGCCCCACGGAGACGGAGAAGCCAACTCGCCAGGAATGTTGTCAAATATTACCGCCGAGATGTTAGCTTGGGTTAGGTTAGGTTGTATTACGTTATTGATGTATATAAAGGTCCCACGGAGACGTAGAGGCCAACTCGCCAGGAATGTTGTCAAATATTACCGCCGAGATGTTAGGTTGGGTTAGGTTAGGTTATATTACGTTATTGATGTATATAAAGGTCCCACGGAAACGTTGAGGCCAACTCGACAGGAATGTTGTCAAATGTTACCGCCGAGATGTTAGGTTGGGTTAGGTTAAGTCATATTACGTTAGTGATGTATATGAAGGTCCCACGGAGACGTAGAGGCCAACTCGCCAGGTATGTTGTCAAATATTACCGCCGAGATGTTTGGTTGGGTTAGGTTAGGTTATATAACGTTATTGATGTATATAAAGGTCCCACGGAGACGGAGAAGCCAACTCGCCAGGAATGTTGTCAAATATTACCGCCGAGATGTTAGGTTGGGTTAGGTTAGGTTATATAACGTTATTGATGTATATGAAGGTCCCACGGAGACGTAGAGGCCATCTCGCCAGGAATGTTGTCAAATATTACCGCCGAGATGTTAGATTGGGTTAGGTTAGGTTATATTACGTTATTGATGTATATAAATGTCCCACGGAGACGTAGAGGCCAACTCGCCAGGAATGTTGTCAAATATTACCGCCGAGATGTTAGGTTGGGTTAGGTTAGGTTATATTTCGTTATTGATGTATATGAAGGTCCCACGGAGACGGAGAAGCCAACTCGCCAGGAATGTTGTCAAATATTACCGCCGAGATGTTAGGTTGGGTTAGGTTAGGTTATATTACGTTATTGACGTATATAAAGGTCCCACGGAGATGGAGAAGCCAACTCGCCAGGAATGTTGTCAAAAATAGTACCGCTGAGATGTTATGTTGGGTTAGGTTAGGTTATATTACGTTATTGATGTATATAAATGTCCCACGGAGACGTAGAGGCCAACAAGCCAGGAATGTGGTCAAATATTATCGCCGAGATGTTAGCTTGGGTTAGGTTAGGTTATATTACGTTATTGATGTATATAAAGGTCCCACGGAGACGCAGAGGCCAACAAGACAGGAATGTGGTCAAATATTACCGCCGACATGTTAGATTGGGTTAGGCTAGCTTATATTATGTTATTGATGTGTATAAAGGTCCCACGGAGACGTAGAGGCCAACTCGCCAGGAATGTTGTCAAATATTACCGCCGAGATTTTAGGTTGGTTTAGGATAGGTTATATTACGTTATTGATGTATATAAAGGTCCCACGTAGATGGAGGAGCCAACTCGCCAGGAATGTTGTCAAATATTTCCGCCGAGATGTTAGGTTGGGTTAGGTTAGGTTATATTACGTTATTGATGTATATGAAGGCCCCACGGAGACGGAGAAGCCAACTCGCCAGGAATGTTGTCAAATATTACCGCCGAGATGATAGGTTGGGTTAGGTTACGTTATATTACGTTATTGATGTATATGAAGGCCAACCGGAGACGTAGAGGCCAACTCGCTAGGAATGATGTCAAGTATTACCGCCGAGATATTAGATTGGGTTAGGTTAGGTTATATTACGTTATTGAAGTATATAAAGGTCCCACGGAGACGTAGAGGCCAACAAGCCAGGAATGTGGTTAAATATTACCGCCGAGATGTTAGGTTGGGTTAGGTTAGTTTATATTACGTGATTGATGTATATAAAGGTCCCACGTAGATGGAGGAGCCAACTCGCCAGGAATGTTGTCAAATATTTCCGCCGAGATGTTAGGTTGGGTTAGGTTAGGTTATATTACGTTATTGATGTATATGAAGGCCCCACGGAGACGGAGAAGCCAACTCGCCAGGAATGTTGTCAAATATTACCGCCGAGATGTTAGCTTGGGTTAGGTTAGGTTATATTACGTTATTGATGTATATAAAGGTCCCACGGAGACGTAGAGGCCAACTCGCCAGGAATGTTGTCAAATATTACCGCCGAGATGTTAGGTTGGGTTAGGTTAGGTTATATTACGTTATTGATGTATATAAAGGTCCCACGGAAACGTTGAGGCCAACTCGACAGGAATGTTGTCAAATGTTACCGCCGAGATGTTAGGTTGGGTTAGGTTAAGTCATATTACGTTAGTGATGTATATAAAGGTCCCACGGAGACGTAGAGGCCAACTCGCCAGGTATGTTGTCAAATATTACCGCCGAGATGTTTGGTTGGGTTAGGTTAGGTTATATAACGTTATTGATGTATATAAAGGTCCCACGGAGACGGAGAAGCCAACTCGCCAGGAATGTTGTCAAATATTACCGCCGAGATGTTAGGTTGGGTTAGGTTAGGTTATATAACGTTATTGATGTATATGAAGGTCCCACGGAGACGTAGAGGCCATCTCGCCAGGAATGTTGTCAAATATTACCGCCGAGATGTTAGATTGGGTTAGGTTAGGTTATATTACGTTATTGATGTATATAAATGTCCCACGGAGACGTAGAGGCCAACTCGCCAGGAATGTTGTCAAATATTACCGCCGAGATGTTAGGTTGGGTTAGGTTAGGTTATATTTCGTTATTGATGTATATGAAGGTCCCACGGAGACGGAGAAGCCAACTCGCCAGGAATGTTGTCAAATATTACCGCCGAGATGTTAGGTTGGGTTAGGTTAGGTTATATTACGTTATTGACGTATATAAAGGTCCCACGGAGATGGAGAAGCCAACTCGCCAGGAATGTTGTCAAATAGTACCGCTGAGATGTTATGTTGGGTTAGGTTAGGTTATATTACGTTATTGATGTATATAAATGTCCCACGGAGACGTAGATGCCAACAAGCCAGGAATGTGGTCAAATACTACCGCCGAGATGTTAGGTTGCGGTAGGTTAGCTTATATTACGTTATTGATGTATATAAAGGTCCCACGGAGACGTAGAGGCCAACTCGACAGGAATGTTGTCAAATGTTACCGCCGAGATGTTAGGTTGGGTTAAGTTAGGTTATATTACGTGATTGATGTATATAAAGGTCCCACGGAGACGGAGAAGCCAACTCGCCAGGAATGTTGTCAAATATTACCGCCGAGATGTTAGGTTGGGTTCGGTTAGGTTATATTACGTTATTGATGTATATAAAGGTCCCACGGAGAGGTAGAGGCAAACTCGTCAGGAATGTTGTCAAATATTACCGCCGAGATGATAGGTTGGGTTAGGTTACGTTATATTACGTTATTGATGTATATGAAGGGCAACCGGAGACGTAGAGGCCAACTCGCTAGGAATGATGTCAAGTATTACCGCCGAGATATTAGATTGGGTTAGGTTAGGTTATATTACGTTATTGAAGTATATAAAGGTCCCACGGAGACGTAGAGGCCAACAAGCCAGGAATGTGGTTAAATATTACCGCCGAGATGTTAGGTTGGGTTAGGTTAGTTTATATTACGTGATTGATGTATATAAAGGTCCCACGGAGACGAAGAGGCCAACTCGCCAGGTATGTTTTCAAATATTACCGCCGAGATGTTAGATTGGTTTAGGTTAGGTTATATTACGTTATTGAAGTATATAAAGGTCCCACGGAGACGTAGAAGCCAACAAACCAGGAATGTTGTCAAATGTTACCGCCGAGATGACAGGCTAGGTTAGGTTAGGTTATATTTCGTTATTGATGTATATCAAGATCCCACGGAGACGAAGAGGCCAACTCGACAGGAATGTTGTCAAATGTTACCGCCGAGATGTTAGATTGGGTTAGGTTAGGTTATATTACGTTATTGATGTATATAAATGTCCCACGGAGACGTAGAGGCCAACTCGCCAGGAATGTTGTCAAATATTACCGCCGAGATGTTAGGTTGGGTTAGGTTAGGTTATATTTCGTTATTGATGTATATGAAGGTCCCATGGAGACGGAGAAGCCAACTCGCCAGGAATGTTGTCAAATATTACCGCCGAGATGTTAGGTTGGGTTAGGTTAGGTTATATTACGTTATTGACGTATATAAAGGTCCCACGGAGATGGAGAAGCCAACTCGCCAGGAATGTTGCCAAATAGTACCGCTGAGATGTTATGTTGGGTTAGGTTAGGTTATATTACGTTATTGATGTATATAAATGTCCCACGGAGACGTAGAGGCCAACAAGCCAGGAATGTGGTCAAATATTATCGCCGAGATGTTAGGTTGGGTTAGGTTAGGTTATATTACGTTATTGATGTATATAAAGGTCCCACGGAGACGCAGAGGCCAACAAGACAGGAATGTGGTCAAATATTACCGCCGACATGTTAGATTGGGTCAGGCTAGCTTATATTATGTTATTGATGTATATAAAGGTCCCACGGAGACGTAGAGGCCAACTCGCCAGGAATGTTGTCAAATATTACCGCCGAGATTTTAGGTTGGTTTAGGATAGGTTATATTACGTTATTGATGTATATAAAGGTCCCACGTAGATGGAGGAGCCAACTCGCCAGGAATGTTGTCAAATATTTCCGCCGAGATGTTAGGTTGGGTTAGGTTAGGTTATATTACGTTATTGATGTATATGAAGGCCCCACGGAGACGGAGAAGCCAACTCGCCAGGAATGTTGCCAAATAGTACCGCTGAGATGTTAGGTTGGGGTAGGTTAGGTTATATTACGTTATTGATGTATATAAATGTCCCACGGTGACGTAGAGGCCAACAAGCCAGGAATGTGGTCAAATATTATCGCCGAGATGTTAGGTTGGGTTAGGTTAGGTTATATTACGTTATTGATGTATATAAATGTCCCACGGAGACGTAGAGGCCAACAAGCCAGGAATGTGGTCAAATATTATCGCCGAGATGTTAGGTTGGGTTAGGTTAGGTTATATTACGTTATAGATGTATATAAAGGTCCCACGGAGACGTAGAGGCCAACTCGCCAGGAATGTTGTCAAATATTACCGCCGAGATGATAGGTTGGGTTAGGTTAGGTTATATTACGTTATTGATGTATATAAAGGTCCCACGGAGAGGTAGAGGCAAACTCGTCAGGAATGTTGTCAAATATTACCGCCGAGATGATAGGTTGGGTTAGGTTACGTTATATTACGTTATTGATGTATATGAAGGTCAACCGGAAACGTAGAGGCCAACTCGCTAGGAATGATGTCAAGTATTACCGCCGAGATATTAGATTGGGTTAGGTTAGGTTATATTACGTTATTGAAGTATATGAAGGTCCCACGGAGACGTAGAGGCCAACAAGCCAGGAATGTTGTCAAATATTACCGCCGAGATTTTAGGTTGGGTTAGGTTAGTTTATATTACGTGATTGATGTATATAAAGGTCCCACGGAGACGGAGGAGCCAACTCGCCAGGAATGTTGTCAAATATTTCCGCCGAGATGTTAGGTTGGGTTAGGTTAGGTTATATTACGTTATTGATGTATATGAAGGCCCCACGGAGACGGAGAAGCCAACTCGCCAGGAATGTTGTCAAATATTACCGCCGAGATGTTAGCTTGGGTTAGGTTAGGTTATATTACGTTATTGATGTATATAAAGGTCCCACGGAGACGTAGAGGCCAACTCGCCAGGAATGTTGTCAAATATTACCGCCGAGATGTTAGGTTGGGTTAGGTTAGGTTATATTACGTTATTGATGTATATAAAGGTCCCACGGAAACGTTGAGGCCAACTCGACAGGAATGTTGTCAAATGTTACCGCCGAGATGTTAGGTTGGGTTAGGTTAAGTCATATTACGTTAGTGATGTATATAAAGGTCCCACGGAGACGTAGAGGCCAACTCGCCAGGTATGTTGTCAAATATTACCGCCGAGATGTTTGGTTGGGTTAGGTTAGGTTATATAACGTTATTGATGTATATAAAGGTCCCACGGAGACGGAGAAGCCAACTCGCCAGGAATGTTGTCAAATATTACCGCCGAGATGTTAGGTTGGGTTAGGTTAGGTTATATAACGTTATTGATGTATATGAAGGTCCCACGGAGACGTAGAGGCCATCTCGCCAGGAATGTTGTCAAATATTACCGCCGAGATGTTAGATTGGGTTAGGTTAGGTTATATTACGTTATTGATGTATATAAATGTCCCACGGAGACGTAGAGGCCAACTCGCCAGGAATGTTGTCAAATATTACCGCCGAGATGTTAGGTTGGGTTAGGTTAGGTTATATTTCGTTATTGATGTATATGAAGGTCCCACGGAGACGGAGAAGCCAACTCGCCAGGAATGTTGTCAAATATTACCGCCGAGATGTTAGGTTGGGTTAGGTTAGGTTATATTACGTTATTGACGTATATAAAGGTCCCACGGAGATGGAGAAGCCAACTCGCCAGGAATGTTGTCAAATAGTACCGCTGAGATGTTATGTTGGGTTAGGTTAGGTTATATTACGTTATTGATGTATATAAATGTCCCACGGAGACGTAGATGCCAACAAGCCAGGAATGTGGTCAAATACTACCGCCGAGATGTTAGGTTGCGGTAGGTTAGCTTATATTACGTTATTGATGTATATAAAGGTCCCACGGAGACGTAGAGGCCAACTCGACAGGAATGTTGTCAAATGTTACCGCCGAGATGTTAGGTTGGGTTAAGTTAGGTTATATTACGTGATTGATGTATATAAAGGTCCCACGGAGACGGAGAAGCCAACTCGCCAGGAATGTTGTCAAATATTACCGCCGAGATGTTAGGTTGGGTTCGGTTAGGTTATATTACGTTATTGATGTATATAAAGGTCCCACGGAGAGGTAGAGGCAAACTCGTCAGGAATGTTGTCAAATATTACCGCCGAGATGATAGGTTGGGTTAGGTTACGTTATATTACGTTATTGATGTATATGAAGGGCAACCGGAGACGTAGAGGCCAACTCGCTAGGAATGATGTCAAGTATTACCGCCGAGATATTAGATTGGGTTAGGTTAGGTTATATTACGTTATTGAAGTATATAAAGGTCCCACGGAGACGTAGAGGCCAACAAGCCAGGAATGTGGTTAAATATTACCGCCGAGATGTTAGGTTGGGTTAGGTTAGTTTATATTACGTGATTGATGTATATAAAGGTCCCACGGAGACGAAGAGGCCAACTCGCCAGGTATGTTTTCAAATATTACCGCCGAGATGTTAGATTGGTTTAGGTTAGGTTATATTACGTTATTGAAGTATATAAAGGTCCCACGGAGACGTAGAAGCCAACAAACCAGGAATGTTGTCAAATGTTACCGCCGAGATGACAGGCTAGGTTAGGTTAGGTTATATTTCGTTATTGATGTATATCAAGATCCCACGGAGACGAAGAGGCCAACTCGACAGGAATGTTGTCAAATGTTACCGCCGAGATGTTAGATTGGGTTAGGTTAGGTTATATTACGTTATTGATGTATATAAATGTCCCACGGAGACGTAGAGGCCAACTCGCCAGGAATGTTGTCAAATATTACCGCCGAGATGTTAGGTTGGGTTAGGTTAGGTTATATTTCGTTATTGATGTATATGAAGGTCCCATGGAGACGGAGAAGCCAACTCGCCAGGAATGTTGTCAAATATTACCGCCGAGATGTTAGGTTGGGTTAGGTTAGGTTATATTACGTTATTGACGTATATAAAGGTCCCACGGAGATGGAGAAGCCAACTCGCCAGGAATGTTGCCAAATAGTACCGCTGAGATGTTATGTTGGGTTAGGTTAGGTTATATTACGTTATTGATGTATATAAATGTCCCACGGAGACGTAGAGGCCAACAAGCCAGGAATGTGGTCAAATATTATCGCCGAGATGTTAGGTTGGGTTAGGTTAGGTTATATTACGTTATTGATGTATATAAAGGTCCCACGGAGACGCAGAGGCCAACAAGACAGGAATGTGGTCAAATATTACCGCCGACATGTTAGATTGGGTCAGGCTAGCTTATATTATGTTATTGATGTATATAAAGGTCCCACGGAGACGTAGAGGCCAACTCGCCAGGAATGTTGTCAAATATTACCGCCGAGATTTTAGGTTGGTTTAGGATAGGTTATATTACGTTATTGATGTATATAAAGGTCCCACGTAGATGGAGGAGCCAACTCGCCAGGAATGTTGTCAAATATTTCCGCCGAGATGTTAGGTTGGGTTAGGTTAGGTTATATTACGTTATTGATGTATATGAAGGCCCCACGGAGACGGAGAAGCCAACTCGCCAGGAATGTTGCCAAATAGTACCGCTGAGATGTTAGGTTGGGGTAGGTTAGGTTATATTACGTTATTGATGTATATAAATGTCCCACGGTGACGTAGAGGCCAACAAGCCAGGAATGTGGTCAAATATTATCGCCGAGATGTTAGGTTGGGTTAGGTTAGGTTATATTACGTTATTGATGTATATAAATGTCCCACGGAGACGTAGAGGCCAACAAGCCAGGAATGTGGTCAAATATTATCGCCGAGATGTTAGGTTGGGTTAGGTTAGGTTATATTACGTTATAGATGTATATAAAGGTCCCACGGAGACGTAGAGGCCAACTCGCCAGGAATGTTGTCAAATATTACCGCCGAGATGATAGGTTGGGTTAGGTTAGGTTATATTACGTTATTGATGTATATAAAGGTCCCACGGAGAGGTAGAGGCAAACTCGTCAGGAATGTTGTCAAATATTACCGCCGAGATGATAGGTTGGGTTAGGTTACGTTATATTACGTTATTGATGTATATGAAGGTCAACCGGAAACGTAGAGGCCAACTCGCTAGGAATGATGTCAAGTATTACCGCCGAGATATTAGATTGGGTTAGGTTAGGTTATATTACGTTATTGAAGTATATGAAGGTCCCACGGAGACGTAGAGGCCAACAAGCCAGGAATGTTGTCAAATATTACCGCCGAGATTTTAGGTTGGGTTAGGTTAGTTTATATTACGTGATTGATGTATATAAAGGTCCCACGGAGACGGAGGAGCCAACTCGCCAGGTATGTTGTCAAATATTACCGCCGAGATGTTTGGTTGGGTTAGGTTAGGTTATATAACGTTATTGATGTATATGAAGGTCCCACGGAGACGTAGAGGCCAACTCGCCAGGAATGTTGTCAAATATTATCACCGAGATGTTAGGTTGGGGTAGGTTAGGTTATATTACGTTATTGATGTATATAAAGGTCCCACGGAGACGTAGAGGCCAAGTCGACAGGAATGTTGTCAAATGTTACCGCCGAGATGTTAGGTTGGGGTAGGTTAGCTTATATTACGTTATTGATGTATGTAAAGGTGCCACGGAGACGTAGAGGCCAACTCGACAGGAATGTTGTCAAATGTTACCGCCGAGATGTTAGGTTGGGTTAAGTTAGGTTATATTACGTGATTGATGTATATAAAGGTCCCACGGAGACGGAGAAGCCAACTCGCCAGGAATGTTGTCAAATATTATCACCGGGATGTTAGGTTGGGGTAGGTTAGGTTATATTACGCTATTGATGTATATAAAGGTCCCACGGAAACGTAGAGGCCAACTCGACAGGAATGTTGTCAAATGTTACCGCCGAGATGTTAGGTTGGGTTAGGTTAAGTTATATTACGTTAGTGATGTATATAAAGGTCCCACGGAGACGGAGAAGCCAACTCGCCAGGAATGTTGTCAAATATTACCGCCGAGATGTTAGGTTGGGTTAGGTTAGGTTATATTACGTTATTGATGTATATGAAGGCCCCACGGAGACGGAGAAGCCAACTCGCCAGGAATGTTGTCAAATATTACCGCCGAGATGTTAGCTTGGGTTAGGTTAGGTTATATTACGTTATTGATGTATATAAATGTCCCACGGAGACGTAGAGGCCAACTCGCCAGGAATGTTGTCAAATATTACCGCCGAGATGTTGGATTGGGTTAGGCTAGCTTATATTACGTTATTGATGTATATAAAGGTCCCACGGAGACGTAGAGGCCAACTCGCCAGGAATGTTGTCGAATATTACCGCCGAGATGTTAGCTTGGGTTAGGTTGGGTTATATTACGTTATTGATGTATATAAATGTCCCACGGAGACGTAGATGCCAACTCGCCAGGAATGTTTTCAAATATTACCGCCGAGATGTTAGGTTGGGTTAAGTTAGGTTATATTACGTGATTGATGTATATAAAGGTCCCACGGAGACGGAGAAGCCAACTCGCCAGGAATGTTGTCAAATATTACCGCCGAGATGATAGGTTAGGTTAGGTTAGGTTATATTTCGTTATTGATGTATATGAAGATCCCACGGAGACGTAGAGGCCAACTCGCCAGGTATGTTGTCAAATATTACCGCCGAGATGTTTGGTTGGGTTAGGTTAGGTTATATAACGTTATTGATGTATATGGAGGTCCCACGGAGACGTAGAGGCCAACAAGACAGGAATGTGGTCAAATGTTACCGCCGAGATGTTAGATTGGGTTAGGCTAGCTTATATTACGTGATTGATGTATATAAAGGTCCCACGGAGACGGAGAAGCCAACTCGCCAGGAATGTTGTCAAATATTACCGCCGAGATGTTAGGTTGGGTTAGGTTAGGTTATATTACGTTATTGATGTATATAAATGTCCCACGGAGACGTAGAGGCCAACAAGCCAGGAATGTGGACAAATATTATCGCCGAGATGTTAGGTTGGGTTAGGTTAGGTTATATTACGTTATTGATGTATATAAATGTCCCACGGAGACGTAGAGGCCAACAAGCCAGGAATGTGGTCAAATATTATCGCCGAGATGTTAGGTTGGGTTAGGTTAGGTTATATTACGTTATAGATGTATATAAAGGTCCCACGGAGACGTAGAGGCCAACTCGCCAGGAATGTTGTCAAATATTACCGCCGAGATGATAGGTTGGGTCAGGTTAGGTTATATTACGTTATTGATGTATATAAAGGTCCCACGGAGAGGTAGAGGCAAACTCGTCAGGAATGTTGTCAAATATTACCGCCGAGATGATAGGTTGGGTTAGGTTACGTTATATTACGTTATTGATGTATATGAAGGTCAACCGGAGACGTAGAGGCCAACTCGCTAGGAATGATGTCAAGTATTACCGCCGAGATATTAGATTGGGTTAGGTTAGGTTATATTACGTTATTGAAGTATATAAAGGTCCCACGGAGACGTAGAGGCCAACAAGCCAGGAATGTGGTTATATATTACCGCCGAGATGTTAGGTTGGGTTAGGTTAGTTTATATTACGTGATTGATGTATATAAAGGTCCCACGGAGACGAAGAGGCCAACTCGCCAGGTATGTTTTCAAATATTACCGCCGAGATGTTAGATTGGTTTAGGTTAGGTTATATTACGTTATTGAAGTATATAAAGGTCCCACGGAGACGTAGAAGCCAACAAACCAGGAATGTTGTCACATGTTACCGCCGAGATGACAGGTTAGGTTAGGTTAGGTTATATTTTGTTATTGATGTATATCAAGATCCCACGGAGACGAAGAGGCCAACTCGACAGGAATGTTGTCAAATGTTACCGCCGAGATGATAGGTTAGGTTAGGTTAGGTTATATTTCGTTATTGATGTATATGAAGGTCCCACGGAGACGTAGAAGCCATCTCGCCAGGTATGTTGTCAAATATTACCGCCGATATGTTTGGTTGGGTTAGGTTAGTTTATATTACGTTATTGATGTATATGAAGGTCCCACGGAGACGTAGAGGCCAACTCGCCAGGAATGTTGTCAAATATTACCGCCGAGATGTTAGGTTGGGTTAGGTTAGGTTATATTACGTTATTGATGTATATAAAGGTCCCACGGAGACGGAGAAGCCAACTCGCCTGGAATGTTGTCAAATATTACCACCGAGATGTTAGGTTGGGGTAGGTTAGGTTATATTACGTTATTGATATATAAATGTCCCACGGAGACGTAGAGGCCAACAAGCCAGGAATGTGCTCAAATATTATCGCCGAGATGTTAGGTTGGGTTAGGTTAGGTTATATTACGTTATTGATGTATATAAATGTCCCACGGAGACGTAGAGGCCAACAAGCCAGGAATGTTTTCAAATATTACCGCCGAGATATTAGGTTGGCTTATGTTAGGTTATATTACGTTATAGATGTATATAAAGGTCCCACGGAGACGGAGAAGCCAACTCGCCTGGAATGTTGTCAAATATTACCACCGAGATGTTAGGTTGGGGTAGGTTAGGTTATATTACGTTATTGATGTATATAAAGGTCCCACGGAAACGTAGAGGCCAACTCGACAGGAATGTTGTCAAATGTTACCGCCGAGATGTTAGGTTGGGTTAGGTTAAGTTATATTACGTTAGTGATGTATATAAAGGTCCCACGGAGACGTAGAGGCCAACAAGACAGGAATGTGGTCAAATATTACCGCCGAGATGTTAGATTGGGTTAGGCTAGCTTATATTATGTTATTGATGTACATAAAGGTCCCACGGAGACGTAGAGGCCAACTCGCCAGGAATGTTGTCAAATATTACCGCCGAGATTTTAGGTTGGTTTAGGATAGGTTATATTACGTTATTGATGTATATAAAGGTCCCACGGAGACGGAGGAGCCAACTCGCCAGGTATGTTGTCAAATATTACCGCCGAGATGTTTGGTTGGGTTAGGTTAGGTTATATAACGTTATTGATGTATATGAAGGTCCCACGGAGACGTAGAGGCCAACTCGCCTGGAATGTTGTCAAATATTATCACCGAGATGTTAGGTTGGGGTAGGTTAGGTTATATTACGTTATTGATGTATATAAAGGTCCCACGGAGACGTAGAGACCAACTCGACAGGAATGTTGTCAAATGTTACCGCCGAGATGTTAGGTTGGGGTAGGTTAGCTTATATTACGTTATTGATGTATGTAAAGGTGCCACGGAGACGTAGAGGCCAACTCGACAGGAATGTTGTCAAATGTTACCGCCGAGATGTTGGGTTGGGTTAAGTTAGGTTATATTACGTGATTGATGTATATAAAGGTCCCGCGGAGACGGAGAAGCCAACTCGCCAGGAATGTTGTCAAATATTATCACCGGGATGTTACGTTGGGGTAGGTTAGGTTATATTACGTTATTGATGTATATGAAGGCCCCACGGAGACGGAGAAGCCAACTCGCCAGGAATGTTGTCAAATATTACCGCCGAGATGTTTGCTTGGGTTAGGTTAGGTTATATTACGTTATTGATGTATATAAATGTCCCACGGAGACGTAGAGGCCAACTCGCCAGGAATGTTGTCAAATATTACCGCCGAGATGTTGGATTGGGTTAGGCTAGCTTATATTACGTTATTGATGTATATAAAGGTCCCACGGAGACGTAGAGGCCAACTCGCCAGGAATGTTGTCAAATATTACCGCCGAGATGTTAGCTTGGGTTAGGTTGGGTTATATTACGTTATTGATGTATATAAATGTCCCACGGAGACGTAGATGCCAACTCGCCAGGAATGTTTTCAAATATTACCGCCGAGATGTTAGGTTGGGTTAAGTTAGGTTATATTACGTGATTGATGTATATAAAGGTCCCACGGAGACGGAGAAGCCAACTCGCCAGGAATGTTGTCAAATATTACCGCCGAGATGATAGGTTAGGTTAGGTTAGGTTATATTTCGTTATTGATGTATATGAAGATCCCACGGAGACGTAGAGGCCAACTCGCCAGGTATGTTGTCAAATATTACCGCCGAGATGTTTGGTTGGGTTAGGTTAGGTTATATAACGTTATTGATGTATATGGAGGTCCCACGGAGACGTAGAGGCCAACAAGACAGGAATGTGGTCAAATATTACCGCCGACATGTTAGATTGGGTTAGGCTAGCTTATATTACGTGATTGATGTATATAAAGGTCCCACGGAGACGGAGAAGCCAACTCGCCAGGAATGTTGTCAAATATTACCGCCGAGATGTTAGGTTGGGTTAGGTTAGGTTATATTACGTTATTGATGTATATAAATGTCCCACGGAGACGTAGAGGCCAACAAGCCAGGAATGTGGACAAATATTATCGCCGAGATGTTAGGTTGGGTTAGGTTAGGTTATATTACGTTATTGATGTATATAAATGTCCCACGGAGACGTAGAGGCCAACAAGCCAGGAATGTGGTCAAATATTATCGCCGAGATGTTAGGTTGGGTTAGGTTAGGTTATATTACGTTATAGATGTATATAAAGGTCCCACGGAGACGTAGAGGCCAACTCGCCAGGAATGTTGTCAAATATTACCGCCGAGATGATAGGTTGGGTCAGGTTAGGTTATATTACGTTATTGATGTATATAAAGGTCCCACGGAGAGGTAGAGGCAAACTCGTCAGGAATGTTGTCAAATATTACCGCCGAGATGATAGGTTGGGTTAGGTTACGTTATATTACGTTATTGATGTATATGAAGGTCAACCGGAGACGTAGAGGCCAACTCGCTAGGAATGATGTCAAGTATTACCGCCGAGATATTAGATTGGGTTAGGTTAGGTTATATTACGTTATTGAAGTATATAAAGGTCCCACGGAGACGTAGAGGCCAACAAGCCAGGAATGTGGTTAAATATTACCGCCGAGATGTTAGGTTGGGTTAGGTTAGTTTATATTACGTGATTGATGTATATAAAGGTCCCACGGAGACGAAGAGGCCAACTCGCCAGGTATGTTTTCAAATATTACCGCCGAGATGTTAGATTGGTTTAGGTTAGGTTATATTACGTTATTGAAGTATATAAAGGTCCCACGGAGACGTAGAAGCCAACAAACCAGGAATGTTGTCAAATGTTACCGCCGAGATGACAGGTTAGGTTAGGTTAGGTTATATTTCGTTATTGATGTATATCAAGATCCCACGGAGACGAAGAGGCCAACTCGACAGGAATGTTGTCAAATGTTACCGCCGAGATGATAGGTTAGGTTAGGTTAGGTTATATTTCGTTATTGATGTATATGAAGGTCCCACGGAGACGTAGAGGCCATCTCGCCAGGTATGTTGTCAAATATTACCGCCGATATGTTTGGTTGGGTTAGGTTAGTTTATATTACGTTATTGATGTATATGAAGGTCCCACGGAGACGGAAAAGCCAACTCGCCAGGAATGTTGTCAAATATTACCGCCGAGATGTTAGGTTGGGTTAGGTTAGGTTATATTACGTTATTGATGTATATAAAGGTCCCACGGAGACGGAGGAGCCAACTCGCCTGGAATGTTGTCAAATATTACCACCGAGATGTTAGGTTGGGGTAGGTTAGGTTATATTACGTTATTGATGTATATAAATGTCCCACGGAGACGTAGAGGCCAACAAGCCAGGAATGTGGACAAATATTATCGCCGAGATGTTAGGTTGGGTTAGGTTAGGTTATATTACGTTATTGATGTATATAAATGTCCCACGGAGACGTAGAGGCCAACAAGCCAGGAATGTGGTCAAATATTATCGCCGAGATGTTAGGTTGGGTTAGGTTAGGTTATATTACGTTATAGATGTATATAAAGGTCCCACGGAGACGTAGAGGCCAACTCGCCAGGAATGTTGTCAAATATTACCGCCGAGATGATAGGTTGGGTCAGGTTAGGTTATATTACGTTATTGATGTATATAAAGGTCCCACGGAGAGGTAGAGGCAAACTCGTCAGGAATGTTGTCAAATATTACCGCCGAGATGATAGGTTGGGTTAGGTTACGTTATATTACGTTATTGATGTATATGAAGGTCAACCGGAGACGTAGAGGCCAACTCGCTAGGAATGATGTCAAGTATTACCGCCGAGATATTAGATTGGGTTAGGTTAGGTTATATTACGTTATTGAAGTATATAAAGGTCCCACGGAGACGTAGAGGCCAACAAGCCAGGAATGTGGTTAAATATTACCGCCGAGATGTTAGGTTGGGTTAGGTTAGTTTATATTACGTGATTGATGTATATAAAGGTCCCACGGAGACGAAGAGGCCAACTCGCCAGGTATGTTTTCAAATATTACCGCCGAGATGTTAGATTGGTTTAGGTTAGGTTATATTACGTTATTGAAGTATATAAAGGTCCCACGGAGACGTAGAAGCCAACAAACCAGGAATGTTGTCAAATGTTACCGCCGAGATGACAGGTTAGGTTAGGTTAGGTTATATTTCGTTATTGATGTATATCAAGATCCCACGGAGACGAAGAGGCCAACTCGACAGGAATGTTGTCAAATGTTACCGCCGAGATGATAGGTTAGGTTAGGTTAGGTTATATTTCGTTATTGATGTATATGAAGGTCCCACGGAGACGTAGAAGCCATCTCGCCAGGTATGTTGTCAAATATTACCGCCGATATGTTTGGTTGGGTTAGGTTAGTTTATATTACGTTATTGATGTATATGAAGGTCCCACGGAGACGGAAAAGCCAACTCGCCAGGAATGTTGTCAAATATTACCGCCGAGATGTTAGGTTGGGTTAGGTTAGGTTATATTACGTTATTGATGTATATAAAGGTCCCACGGAGACGGAGAAGCCAACTCGCCTGGAATGTTGTCAAATATTACCACCGAGATGTTAGGTTGGGGTAGGTTAGGTTATATTACGTTATTGATATATAAATGTCCCACGGAGACGTAGAGGCCAACAAGCCAGGAATGTGCTCAAATATTATCATCCGAGATGTTAGGTTGGGTTAGGTTAGGTTATATTACGTTATTGATGTATATAAATGTCCCACGGAGACGTAGAGGCCAACAAGCCAGGAATGTTTTCAAATATTACCGCCGAGATATTAGGTTGGCTTATGTTAGGTTATATTACGTTATAGATGTATATAAAGGTCCCACGGAGACGGAGAAGCCAACTCGCCTGGAATGTTGTCAAATATTACCACCGAGATGTTAGGTTGGGGTAGGTTAGGTTATATTACGTTATTGATGTATATAAAGGTCCCACGGAAACGTAGAGGCCAACTCGACAGGAATGTTGTCAAATGTTACCGCCGAGATGTTAGGTTGGGTTAGGTTAAGTTATATTACGTTAGTGATGTATATAAAGGTCCCACGGAGACGTAGAGGCCAACAAGACAGGAATGTGGTCAAATATTACCGCCGAGATGTTAGATTGGGTTAGGCTAGCTTATATTATGTTATTGATGTACATAAAGGTCCCACGGAGACGTAGAGGCCAACTCGCCAGGAATGTTGTCAAATATTACCGCCGAGATTTTAGGTTGGTTTAGGATAGGTTATATTACGTTATTGATGTATATAAAGGTCCCACGGAGACGGAGGAGCCAACTCGCCAGGTATGTTGTCAAATATTACCGCCGAGATGTTTGGTTGGGTTAGGTTAGGTTATATAACGTTATTGATGTATATAAAGGTCCCACGGAGACGGAGAAGCCAACTCGCCAGGAATGTTGTCAAATATTACCGCCGAGATGTTAGGTTGGGTTCGGTTAGGTTATATTACGTTATTGATGTATATAAAGGTCCCACGGAGAGGTAGAGGCAAACTCGTCAGGAATGTTGTCAAATATTACCGCCGAGATGATAGGTTGGGTTAGGTTACGTTATATTACGTTATTGATGTATATGAAGGGCAACCGGAGACGTAGAGGCCAACTCGCTAGGAATGATGTCAAGTATTACCGCCGAGATATTAGATTGGGTTAGGTTAGGTTATATTACGTTATTGAAGTATATAAAGGTCCCACGGAGACGTAGAGGCCAACAAGCCAGGAATGTGGTTAAATATTACCGCCGAGATGTTAGGTTGGGTTAGGTTAGTTTATATTACGTGATTGATGTATATAAAGGTCCCACGGAGACGAAGAGGCCAACTCGCCAGGTATGTTTTCAAATATTACCGCCGAGATGTTAGATTGGTTTAGGTTAGGTTATATTACGTTATTGAAGTATATAAAGGTCCCACGGAGACGTAGAAGCCAACAAACCAGGAATGTTGTCAAATGTTACCGCCGAGATGACAGGCTAGGTTAGGTTAGGTTATATTTCGTTATTGATGTATATCAAGATCCCACGGAGACGAAGAGGCCAACTCGACAGGAATGTTGTCAAATGTTACCGCCGAGATGTTAGATTGGGTTAGGTTAGGTTATATTACGTTATTGATGTATATAAATGTCCCACGGAGACGTAGAGGCCAACTCGCCAGGAATGTTGTCAAATATTACCGCCGAGATGTTAGGTTGGGTTAGGTTAGGTTATATTTCGTTATTGATGTATATGAAGGTCCCATGGAGACGGAGAAGCCAACTCGCCAGGAATGTTGTCAAATATTACCGCCGAGATGTTAGGTTGGGTTAGGTTAGGTTATATTACGTTATTGACGTATATAAAGGTCCCACGGAGATGGAGAAGCCAACTCGCCAGGAATGTTGCCAAATAGTACCGCTGAGATGTTATGTTGGGTTAGGTTAGGTTATATTACGTTATTGATGTATATAAATGTCCCACGGAGACGTAGAGGCCAACAAGCCAGGAATGTGGTCAAATATTATCGCCGAGATGTTAGGTTGGGTTAGGTTAGGTTATATTACGTTATTGATGTATATAAAGGTCCCACGGAGACGCAGAGGCCAACAAGACAGGAATGTGGTCAAATATTACCGCCGACATGTTAGATTGGGTCAGGCTAGCTTATATTATGTTATTGATGTATATAAAGGTCCCACGGAGACGTAGAGGCCAACTCGCCAGGAATGTTGTCAAATATTACCGCCGAGATTTTAGGTTGGTTTAGGATAGGTTATATTACGTTATTGATGTATATAAAGGTCCCACGTAGATGGAGGAGCCAACTCGCCAGGAATGTTGTCAAATATTTCCGCCGAGATGTTAGGTTGGGTTAGGTTAGGTTATATTACGTTATTGATGTATATGAAGGCCCCACGGAGACGGAGAAGCCAACTCGCCAGGAATGTTGCCAAATAGTACCGCTGAGATGTTAGGTTGGGGTAGGTTAGGTTATATTACGTTATTGATGTATATAAATGTCCCACGGTGACGTAGAGGCCAACAAGCCAGGAATGTGGTCAAATATTATCGCCGAGATGTTAGGTTGGGTTAGGTTAGGTTATATTACGTTATTGATGTATATAAATGTCCCACGGAGACGTAGAGGCCAACAAGCCAGGAATGTGGTCAAATATTATCGCCGAGATGTTAGGTTGGGTTAGGTTAGGTTATATTACGTTATAGATGTATATAAAGGTCCCACGGAGACGTAGAGGCCAACTCGCCAGGAATGTTGTCAAATATTACCGCCGAGATGATAGGTTGGGTCAGGTTAGGTTATATTACGTTATTGATGTATATAAAGGTCCCACGGAGAGGTAGAGGCAAACTCGTCAGGAATGTTGTCAAATATTACCGCCGAGATGATAGGTTGGGTTAGGTTACGTTATATTACGTTATTGATGTATATGAAGGTCAACCGGAGACGTAGAGGCCAACTCGCTAGGAATGATGTCAAGTATTACCGCCGAGATATTAGATTGGGTTAGGTTAGGTTATATTACGTTATTGAAGTATATAAAGGTCCCACGGAGACGTAGAGGCCAACAAGCCAGGAATGTGGTTAAATATTACCGCCGAGATGTTAGGTTGGGTTAGGTTAGTTTATATTACGTGATTGATGTATATAAAGGTCCCACGGAGACGAAGAGGCCAACTCGCCAGGTATGTTTTCAAATATTACCGCCGAGATGTTAGATTGGTTTAGGTTAGGTTATATTACGTTATTGAAGTATATAAAGGTCCCACGGAGACGTAGAAGCCAACAAACCAGGAATGTTGTCAAATGTTACCGCCGAGATGACAGGTTAGGTTAGGTTAGGTTATATTTCGTTATTGATGTATATCAAGATCCCACGGAGACGAAGAGGCCAACTCGACAGGAATGTTGTCAAATGTTACCGCCGAGATGATAGGTTAGGTTAGGTTAGGTTATATTTCGTTATTGATGTATATGAAGGTCCCACGGAGACGTAGAAGCCATCTCGCCAGGTATGTTGTCAAATATTACCGCCGATATGTTTGGTTGGGTTAGGTTAGTTTATATTACGTTATTGATGTATATGAAGGTCCCACGGAGACGGAAAAGCCAACTCGCCAGGAATGTTGTCAAATATTACCGCCGAGATGTTAGGTTGGGTTAGGTTAGGTTATATTACGTTATTGATGTATATAAAGGTCCCACGGAGACGGAGAAGCCAACTCGCCTGGAATGTTGTCAAATATTACCACCGAGATGTTAGGTTGGGGTAGGTTAGGTTATATTACGTTATTGATATATAAATGTCCCACGGAGACGTAGAGGCCAACAAGCCAGGAATGTGCTCAAATATTATCATCCGAGATGTTAGGTTGGGTTAGGTTAGGTTATATTACGTTATTGATGTATATAAATGTCCCACGGAGACGTAGAGGCCAACAAGCCAGGAATGTTTTCAAATATTACCGCCGAGATATTAGGTTGGCTTATGTTAGGTTATATTACGTTATAGATGTATATAAAGGTCCCACGGAGACGGAGAAGCCAACTCGCCTGGAATGTTGTCAAATATTACCACCGAGATGTTAGGTTGGGGTAGGTTAGGTTATATTACGTTATTGATGTATATAAAGGTCCCACGGAAACGTAGAGGCCAACTCGACAGGAATGTTGTCAAATGTTACCGCCGAGATGTTAGGTTGGGTTAGGTTAAGTTATATTACGTTAGTGATGTATATAAAGGTCCCACGGAGACGTAGAGGCCAACAAGACAGGAATGTGGTCAAATATTACCGCCGAGATGTTAGATTGGGTTAGGCTAGCTTATATTATGTTATTGATGTACATAAAGGTCCCACGGAGACGTAGAGGCCAACTCGCCAGGAATGTTGTCAAATATTACCGCCGAGATTTTAGGTTGGTTTAGGATAGGTTATATTACGTTATTGATGTATATAAAGGTCCCACGGAGACGGAGGAGCCAACTCGCCAGGTATGTTGTCAAATATTACCGCCGAGATGTTTGGTTGGGTTAGGTTAGGTTATATAACGTTATTGATGTATATAAAGGTCCCACGGAGACGGAGAAGCCAACTCGCCAGGAATGTTGTCAAATATTACCGCCGAGATGTTAGGTTGGGTTCGGTTAGGTTATATTACGTTATTGATGTATATAAAGGTCCCACGGAGAGGTAGAGGCAAACTCGTCAGGAATGTTGTCAAATATTACCGCCGAGATGATAGGTTGGGTTAGGTTACGTTATATTACGTTATTGATGTATATGAAGGGCAACCGGAGACGTAGAGGCCAACTCGCTAGGAATGATGTCAAGTATTACCGCCGAGATATTAGATTGGGTTAGGTTAGGTTATATTACGTTATTGAAGTATATAAAGGTCCCACGGAGACGTAGAGGCCAACAAGCCAGGAATGTGGTTAAATATTACCGCCGAGATGTTAGGTTGGGTTAGGTTAGTTTATATTACGTGATTGATGTATATAAAGGTCCCACGGAGACGAAGAGGCCAACTCGCCAGGTATGTTTTCAAATATTACCGCCGAGATGTTAGATTGGTTTAGGTTAGGTTATATTACGTTATTGAAGTATATAAAGGTCCCACGGAGACGTAGAAGCCAACAAACCAGGAATGTTGTCAAATGTTACCGCCGAGATGACAGGCTAGGTTAGGTTAGGTTATATTTCGTTATTGATGTATATCAAGATCCCACGGAGACGAAGAGGCCAACTCGACAGGAATGTTGTCAAATGTTACCGCCGAGATGTTAGATTGGGTTAGGTTAGGTTATATTACGTTATTGATGTATATAAATGTCCCACGGAGACGTAGAGGCCAACTCGCCAGGAATGTTGTCAAATATTACCGCCGAGATGTTAGGTTGGGTTAGGTTAGGTTATATTTCGTTATTGATGTATATGAAGGTCCCATGGAGACGGAGAAGCCAACTCGCCAGGAATGTTGTCAAATATTACCGCCGAGATGTTAGGTTGGGTTAGGTTAGGTTATATTACGTTATTGACGTATATAAAGGTCCCACGGAGATGGAGAAGCCAACTCGCCAGGAATGTTGCCAAATAGTACCGCTGAGATGTTATGTTGGGTTAGGTTAGGTTATATTACGTTATTGATGTATATAAATGTCCCACGGAGACGTAGAGGCCAACAAGCCAGGAATGTGGTCAAATATTATCGCCGAGATGTTAGGTTGGGTTAGGTTAGGTTATATTACGTTATTGATGTATATAAAGGTCCCACGGAGACGCAGAGGCCAACAAGACAGGAATGTGGTCAAATATTACCGCCGACATGTTAGATTGGGTCAGGCTAGCTTATATTATGTTATTGATGTATATAAAGGTCCCACGGAGACGTAGAGGCCAACTCGCCAGGAATGTTGTCAAATATTACCGCCGAGATTTTAGGTTGGTTTAGGATAGGTTATATTACGTTATTGATGTATATAAAGGTCCCACGTAGATGGAGGAGCCAACTCGCCAGGAATGTTGTCAAATATTTCCGCCGAGATGTTAGGTTGGGTTAGGTTAGGTTATATTACGTTATTGATGTATATGAAGGCCCCACGGAGACGGAGAAGCCAACTCGCCAGGAATGTTGCCAAATAGTACCGCTGAGATGTTAGGTTGGGGTAGGTTAGGTTATATTACGTTATTGATGTATATAAATGTCCCACGGTGACGTAGAGGCCAACAAGCCAGGAATGTGGTCAAATATTATCGCCGAGATGTTAGGTTGGGTTAGGTTAGGTTATATTACGTTATTGATGTATATAAATGTCCCACGGAGACGTAGAGGCCAACAAGCCAGGAATGTGGTCAAATATTATCGCCGAGATGTTAGGTTGGGTTAGGTTAGGTTATATTACGTTATAGATGTATATAAAGGTCCCACGGAGACGTAGAGGCCAACTCGCCAGGAATGTTGTCAAATATTACCGCCGAGATGATAGGTTGGGTTAGGTTAGGTTATATTACGTTATTGATGTATATAAAGGTCCCACGGAGAGGTAGAGGCAAACTCGTCAGGAATGTTGTCAAATATTACCGCCGAGATGATAGGTTGGGTTAGGTTACGTTATATTACGTTATTGATGTATATGAAGGTCAACCGGAGACGTAGAGGCCAACTCGCTAGGAATGATGTCAAGTATTACCGCCGAGATATTAGATTGGGTTAGGTTAGGTTATATTACGTTATTGAAGTATATGAAGGTCCCACGGAGACGTAGAGGCCAACAAGCCAGGAATGTTGTCAAATATTACCGCCGAGATTTTAGGTTGGGTTAGGTTAGTTTATATTACGTGATTGATGTATATAAAGGTCCCACGGAGACGGAGGAGCCAACTCGCCAGGTATGTTGTCAAATATTACCGCCGAGATGTTTGGTTGGGTTAGGTTAGGTTATATAACGTTATTGATGTATATGAAGGTCCCACGGAGACGTAGAGGCCAACTCGCCAGGAATGTTGTCAAATATTATCACCGAGATGTTAGGTTGGGGTAGGTTAGGTTATATTACGTTATTGATGTATATAAAGGTCCCACGGAGACGTAGAGGCCAAGTCGACAGGAATGTTGTCAAATGTTACCGCCGAGATGTTAGGTTGGGGTAGGTTAGCTTATATTACGTTATTGATGTATGTAAAGGTGCCACGGAGACGTAGAGGCCAACTCGACAGGAATGTTGTCAAATGTTACCGCCGAGATGTTAGGTTGGGTTAAGTTAGGTTATATTACGTGATTGATGTATATAAAGGTCCCACGGAGACGGAGAAGCCAACTCGCCAGGAATGTTGTCAAATATTATCACCGGGATGTTAGGTTGGGGTAGGTTAGGTTATATTACGCTATTGATGTATATAAAGGTCCCACGGAAACGTAGAGGCCAACTCGACAGGAATGTTGTCAAATGTTACCGCCGAGATGTTAGGTTGGGTTAGGTTAAGTTATATTACGTTAGTGATGTATATAAAGGTCCCACGGAGACGGAGAAGCCAACTCGCCAGGAATGTTGTCAAATATTACCGCCGAGATGTTAGGTTGGGTTAGGTTAGGTTATATTACGTTATTGATGTATATGAAGGCCCCACGGAGACGGAGAAGCCAACTCGCCAGGAATGTTGTCAAATATTACCGCCGAGATGTTAGCTTGGGTTAGGTTAGGTTATATTACGTTATTGATGTATATAAATGTCCCACGGAGACGTAGAGGCCAACTCGCCAGGAATGTTGTCAAATATTACCGCCGAGATGTTGGATTGGGTTAGGCTAGCTTATATTACGTTATTGATGTATATAAAGGTCCCACGGAGACGTAGAGGCCAACTCGCCAGGAATGTTGTCGAATATTACCGCCGAGATGTTAGCTTGGGTTAGGTTGGGTTATATTACGTTATTGATGTATATAAATGTCCCACGGAGACGTAGATGCCAACTCGCCAGGAATGTTTTCAAATATTACCGCCGAGATGTTAGGTTGGGTTAAGTTAGGTTATATTACGTGATTGATGTATATAAAGGTCCCACGGAGACGGAGAAGCCAACTCGCCAGGAATGTTGTCAAATATTACCGCCGAGATGATAGGTTAGGTTAGGTTAGGTTATATTTCGTTATTGATGTATATGAAGATCCCACGGAGACGTAGAGGCCAACTCGCCAGGTATGTTGTCAAATATTACCGCCGAGATGTTTGGTTGGGTTAGGTTAGGTTATATAACGTTATTGATGTATATGGAGGTCCCACGGAGACGTAGAGGCCAACAAGACAGGAATGTGGTCAAATGTTACCGCCGAGATGTTAGATTGGGTTAGGCTAGCTTATATTACGTGATTGATGTATATAAAGGTCCCACGGAGACGGAGAAGCCAACTCGCCAGGAATGTTGTCAAATATTACCGCCGAGATGTTAGGTTGGGTTAGGTTAGGTTATATTACGTTATTGATGTATATAAATGTCCCACGGAGACGTAGAGGCCAACAAGCCAGGAATGTGGACAAATATTATCGCCGAGATGTTAGGTTGGGTTAGGTTAGGTTATATTACGTTATTGATGTATATAAATGTCCCACGGAGACGTAGAGGCCAACAAGCCAGGAATGTGGTCAAATATTATCGCCGAGATGTTAGGTTGGGTTAGGTTAGGTTATATTACGTTATAGATGTATATAAAGGTCCCACGGAGACGTAGAGGCCAACTCGCCAGGAATGTTGTCAAATATTACCGCCGAGATGATAGGTTGGGTCAGGTTAGGTTATATTACGTTATTGATGTATATAAAGGTCCCACGGAGAGGTAGAGGCAAACTCGTCAGGAATGTTGTCAAATATTACCGCCGAGATGATAGGTTGGGTTAGGTTACGTTATATTACGTTATTGATGTATATGAAGGTCAACCGGAGACGTAGAGGCCAACTCGCTAGGAATGATGTCAAGTATTACCGCCGAGATATTAGATTGGGTTAGGTTAGGTTATATTACGTTATTGAAGTATATAAAGGTCCCACGGAGACGTAGAGGCCAACAAGCCAGGAATGTGGTTATATATTACCGCCGAGATGTTAGGTTGGGTTAGGTTAGTTTATATTACGTGATTGATGTATATAAAGGTCCCACGGAGACGAAGAGGCCAACTCGCCAGGTATGTTTTCAAATATTACCGCCGAGATGTTAGATTGGTTTAGGTTAGGTTATATTACGTTATTGAAGTATATAAAGGTCCCACGGAGACGTAGAAGCCAACAAACCAGGAATGTTGTCACATGTTACCGCCGAGATGACAGGTTAGGTTAGGTTAGGTTATATTTCGTTATTGATGTATATCAAGATCCCACGGAGACGAAGAGGCCAACTCGACAGGAATGTTGTCAAATGTTACCGCCGAGATGATAGGTTAGGTTAGGTTAGGTTATATTTCGTTATTGATGTATATGAAGGTCCCACGGAGACGTAGAAGCCATCTCGCCAGGTATGTTGTCAAATATTACCGCCGATATGTTTGGTTGGGTTAGGTTAGTTTATATTACGTTATTGATGTATATGAAGGTCCCACGGAGACGTAGAGGCCAACTCGCCAGGAATGTTGTCAAATATTACCGCCGAGATGTTAGGTTGGGTTAGGTTAGGTTATATTACGTTATTGATGTATATAAAGGTCCCACGGAGACGGAGAAGCCAACTCGCCTGGAATGTTGTCAAATATTACCACCGAGATGTTAGGTTGGGGTAGGTTAGGTTATATTACGTTATTGATATATAAATGTCCCACGGAGACGTAGAGGCCAACAAGCCAGGAATGTGCTCAAATATTATCGCCGAGATGTTAGGTTGGGTTAGGTTAGGTTATATTACGTTATTGATGTATATAAATGTCCCACGGAGACGTAGAGGCCAACAAGCCAGGAATGTTTTCAAATATTACCGCCGAGATATTAGGTTGGCTTATGTTAGGTTATATTACGTTATAGATGTATATAAAGGTCCCACGGAGACGGAGAAGCCAACTCGCCTGGAATGTTGTCAAATATTACCACCGAGATGTTAGGTTGGGGTAGGTTAGGTTATATTACGTTATTGATGTATATAAAGGTCCCACGGAAACGTAGAGGCCAACTCGACAGGAATGTTGTCAAATGTTACCGCCGAGATGTTAGGTTGGGTTAGGTTAAGTTATATTACGTTAGTGATGTATATAAAGGTCCCACGGAGACGTAGAGGCCAACAAGACAGGAATGTGGTCAAATATTACCGCCGAGATGTTAGATTGGGTTAGGCTAGCTTATATTATGTTATTGATGTACATAAAGTTCCCACGGAGACGTAGAGGCCAACTCGCCAGGAATGTTGTCAAATATTACCGCCGAGATTTTAGGTTGGTTTAGGATAGGTTATATTACGTTATTGATGTATATAAAGGTCCCACGGAGACGGAGGAGCCAACTCGCCAGGTATGTTGTCAAATATTACCGCCGAGATGTTTGGTTGGGTTAGGTTAGGTTATATAACGTTATTGATGTATATGAAGGTCCCACGGAGACGTAGAGGCCAACTCGCCTGGAATGTTGTCAAATATTATCACCGAGATGTTAGGTTGGGGTAGGTTAGGTTATATTACGTTATTGATGTATATAAAGGTCCCACGGAGACGTAGAGACCAACTCGACAGGAATGTTGTCAAATGTTACCGCCGAGATGTTAGGTTGGGGTAGGTTAGCTTATATTACGTTATTGATGTATGTAAAG